>CM046846.1:31171808-32549308 GCA_025618425.1 Heliocidaris tuberculata | reverse complement strand
AAAATTTTCTCCATTCCTGAATTCATGGATATTCAGATTATCAGTAGGGGAACTACAACAAATCAGATATTTATATGTATGAGAAATAATAAATTGTTTTGTTGTATCTTTCTATGTGTAGCACCTGGCGATCATCTTTGTCTCAGCAATCGGTCCCATGCTTTTAACGTCCAGGGGATGTACAAGGAAGCATTACAAGATGCCACCAAGGTCTGCCAAATGAGGCCTGATTGGGCTAAGGTATGTATCCTTCAACATGATATCTCATTAACCTGTCGACAACTGAATTCTCTTATTCCCATAGGCCAGTGACAAGCAAACCCATAGGCCAGAGACAAGCAAAGCCTACATGAAACTTGTTTTTTTCAAACGTGTGTTTACAAAAACATTTTTTCCCTTTTTATGCATTTTCAATGTAAACCCTGTGATTGCCTCAACTATTTTAGGGGATGATATTTGGTCTTCTCATGATACAATGTACGGTATTTACAATTTACTTTTCTTTTACTTACAGTATGTATCCGCTCAGCTTCCCAATCAACACCAGTGTATTTCTGGTGCCCACTAGGTCGTTTCTCTACTTGTAAAATTAGTTTTGTACATTTTACGGGTGACTGGAATATGAATGTAAATGTTTCACTACATGCATAATTTTTATATAGAAGAATTAAAAGAGATATGCATGTAATTTGCATAAGTACATATTTTGCAGGGGATATGCTGGTACATACAGTTACATGTACATATACATGTACATGTATTTATTTCAATGGTAAAAATGGTATTACTTGTAAACCAGGATGATACTCCCATAGTAACTGATGTAGGGCTGCTGTTTTAGTTGTAAATTCTTGCATAGATTTCTTTTATCTTTTATTTTTATCTATATAATCAATCACTTTTTAAAAATAACAATTTAGAAAAGGTTCATTTGTCATTTTAAGTACTTAACTTAAAGTAGACTTACTTAAGGCTTTGTTGATTATATATTATCAAGTCTTGTAAGAGGCTTGCAAGACTTATGTAATGGTACTATTCCTTTACACAGAACAATAATTTATATAAATCTCTTTTATGTAAAGAGAATCCTACCATTTTGTAATAAATTGGTTATAAGACCTGGGTGTTTGATAAGATGTCAGATTTTCATAATGACCTTTACTTCCTTTCAGAGTTTCAGGTTCTGCCCAACCATAAATTTTCATTGATCCCTTTTCTGTAAATAGGGTTTCTACAGGAAAGGAACAGCTTTGGTTGGTTTAGACCATCAGGAGGAAGGAATGGAAGCTTTCTCAAGGTGCCTCACTCTTGATCCATCATTTCATTCTGCGAAGGTTGCACTCACAAAGGTAAAAATCATTCATCAGATATTATTAATCTTACTGGGCTATACAGAGCTGTTTTGACAAAACAAGCAGGTGAAATCTGAAATATACTCAACCATAGTTGGAAATGCCTAAAAATAGAAAACTTAGTGCATGATCAGAAACATGTGTCCTTTTCTTTCATTACTAAGAACACAGTAAATCCACTGAATGTGTATTTATTGTCCCCGCCGAACGAAGTTCGCGAGGGGACTATGAAACGGGCTCCGTACGTGTGTGCGTGTGTGTGTGTGTGTGTGTGTGTGTGTGTGTGTGTGTCCGTCCGTCCGTCCGTCCGTCCGTCTGTCCGTGTGTGCTCAAATGTTAGAAAATGCTACTTCTCCGTCATTTCTTGGCCGATTTTGATTCCGATTGTTTTATCTGATAGAGTTGGGTGGGGGCTTCCAAACTTCTACACAGAATTTTGAAATTCAATAATTATGCAAATTTATGCAAATTTATTTAAAATTGACGAAAAATGCTACTTCTCCTCTATTTCACATCGGATTTTGATTCCGATTGTTTTATCTGATAGGGCTGGGTGGGGGCTTCCAAACTTCTACACAGAATTTTGAAATTCATTAATTATGCAAATTTATGCAAATTTATTCAAAATTGACGAAAAATGCTACTTCTCCTCTATTTCACATCGGATTTTTATTCCGATTGTTTTATCTGATAGGGCTGGGTGGGGGCTTCCAAACTTCTACACAGAATTTTGAAATTCATTAATTATGCAAATTTATGCAAATTTATTCAAAATTGACGAAAAATGCTACTTCTCCTCTATTTCACATCGGATTTTTATTCCGATTGTTTTATCTGATAGGGCTGGGTGGGGGCTTCCAAACTTCTACACAGAATTTTGAAATTCATTAATTATGCAAATTTATGCAAATTTATTCAAAATTGACGAAAAATGCTACTTCTCCTCTATTTCACATCGGATTTTTATTCCGATTGTTTTATCTGATAGGGCTGGGTGGGGGCTTCCAAACTTCTACACAGAATTTTGAAATTCATTATTCATGCAAATTTATGCAAATTTATTCAAAATGGCTGAAGGTTCATAATGTTTTCATGTTTTATATTTCAGTTGTATACATGCATTGTTGGTATTCTCTTCTTTTGCATGCAGTAACATTATTATTTTATTCACTAAAGTTTTTTTCCTTATGTATTTTTGTGTTCAGGTACTGCACACCTTACTCCAGCCTGTGGATGCTAGCAGTGTGAAGGCCACCGAGATGCAACGATCCCCAACCTTAAGCAAGTTATACATCAAGGATGTGATCAGTGATGATTCCGAAGAGCCTAGCAGGGTGGAAGAAGTAGGTGGAAGGGTGGAAACCACTGAGGAGACAGAAGAAGAGAAAGGCAACGAGAGTTCTCCCGTTAAGGTGAGAGGAAAAATAAGGAAGTCAAGTGAACAGACCAATCACAATTGTTCAGCAACAATAATGTGATATTCAGTATCAGTAAAGTATCTGTTTCATTTGTTACTATTGGATTTCCATAACGGTTAATTCATTCACAATGGTCTCTAAGAGCTTATAAAAATATTACCCCAATCATCAGATTCAGGCTTGCCCACGTCCTCCACTCTCTGGAGAGCTTTCCAGCCATGCTGAACAAAATAATTAACCCTTAAAAATGACAAGTCCAAGATATAATTGATGAAAATCACTTATAGATATGAGAAAGTTATCATACAGCATGGCTGATGCATTATTTCATTCAAAATCTGTGTAGGAGATCTCTACAGGAGGGAATAATTTGAATTTAAAAAAAATTAAGATAGAAAGCTGTTGGTATGATAGAATTGTTAATCTTCATTGAATTGTAATATAAAGTAGAAATCTTCATGAAAATTTCATCTTTGTTTCCGTTTCAGCATAATCTCAATACAAGCAAGACTCTGGACAGAAGGAAATTTTCACCAGAGGAGCGAAAATACACCAAAAAACGTTTACCCAGTCAAAGTGATGGTAAGTGATGCAAATAATTATGCAAGTGTGGGCTTGAAAAACTTTATCTAGTTGGCTCCCTGAATAGAATAATGTGGTTTTGTTCACTGCTAAGGAATAGCTGTGGTTGTGTATGGTCAAAGAAGTTTATTTCAAACATGTCCTAATATACCACATGAAGAATCTGCAAGTTTTGTGCCATTTTCCGTGAATTACATACACATGTAGTCTCCTCCTTTTTAGAAATCACAAATCTGAAAAGTGAGAAAGCTTGCTGCAACACATCTTTTTCTATGAAAGAAGTGTTAAAAATAATAAAAATCTTCAGGTCTACTTTTTTTTCTTCGTTATTTGTTTCAATTTACAAAAAACAAAATCTTTTATCTTTTTGAAAAATGAAAGTATGTTTACAGTTTTTACTATGTTATAAATATCTCCACACCATGTACTGATGAGACAGATGTACTTGAGTGTGCAGATGCATGTGCTATGTTTCCTTTTAAAGAAATGAAGTGCTTTTGTAGATTTCATAAATATTTGCGAAAGGCCACTGAAGACTTCTAAAATAAGTCCTATCTTCCTCAAAAATTGAATAACAGAGTACATCCAGCCTATCACCGATGACTCATCCCCCGATGCCAAGAACAATAGCAAACGATTCAAGAAGTGTCCATTGAGCATGCTCGGAGGCCGGGGCTCTGCAGAGAAAGAACAAGGTAAGCACCAAGGCTCTACTAGCAACAGGGTTGGTGAGTCTTTGGAAGAAAAAAATTGCTATGTGAATCAAATAAATCATTTTTTTGTTTGTTTATACTAATGTATTTTTGTACAATAACGATTTAAAGCAGCATAGATTTTATGTGCCAACCATGAAAATATCCTTAAAGTGTGTTTCTCAGAATGCCTTAGGTTTTCTAGAAATGTATTGAGGTACATTTAGTAGGTTTATGAAACAATCCAATATAGTGTAAAACCAGAACTTTGGCAACATAAAACTTCTGCGAATTGTTAATGACAGTCAATTTTGCAGTAAGAAACTTTCGCGAATTGTAATGATTTTATGTTGTTTCAATTGTGATTTGATTATTTCGCAGCATGAAACTTTCGCGAATCTCGACCATTCGTGAAATTCGCGAAAGTTTCATGCATGCGAAAATTTCTGGTTTTACAGTATACATGTATGTATTTGACTATGCTTTCGTTATAACTCTCCTGTATGTAGTCTGCATCAAGGATGAAAAGTGATATTATTTAAGCGAAGTGCTCTGAGCTTAGTAATAGTATTGTTTGCAAGTTTACTTTTGATACTGTAAGTGGAGGCAGGGGAACATGTCCACATCATTCTTCAACAGAAGAAGACTTTAAGCCGTATTTAATCTCCCAACCGACGATCATTATTCTATTACTCCTCTTCTTTTGCTTTGACGTTGGAGCAGTGGCCAAGCCAGGACCTGGGTATGAGATACCTGTGGACATGATTGAGAAAGCTGACTTTGAGTGCAGCCTCTGTCTAAGGTAAAAAAAAAAACTCTCCTGTTCTCTTTGGCATGTATTCATAATTGCAGAAATATGTTTGTTATTAAAAGGGATAAGGCAGTCGACACACTTGCACTCCATAAATCAGAGGACTATCTCTTTCCACTTTAATAGTCATGTTTGAAACCAGAAATTAAGTCAAGAATAGACACTTTTCTGATTAACGGGCTTATAGCCATCAAGATGTTATCATTTTGACCCCTGCTCTGCTCACATACAACTTTGGACTTCGGCAGTCCAACCTATTTTTTTTTCTCTCTTTTTTTCTCTGGACATGGGATTGTTTGTTCACACATGTAAGAACAAGATACGCATAAATTTGATTTGAAGTGGATCATATGATCAGGGTATGGAATTTGGGTAGAGAAAAGGACTATTTCATCACAGGAGAAGAAATTTTATTTTGGTCAAGCAACTTAGATACAAGTAATGTATTATGTACTTGAAAATTGAATGTAATGTGCACAGCCAAGAAGTATGTTCAGATAATCTCTCCTGTTGCAGTAACAAATGTTTACCATTAGGTAGCTTAATTAGCATTGTTTTTTTTTTTAAGAAGTAAATTTTGACCTTTTTTTCTATTAAACTAATGAGCTTATTCATGCATGGCCACGTGACAAACTGCATACTGTAAAGCATGTTGTTTTTGAGGCTTCCTTTGTGACACACAATTAGTACTCAATATAAGTCAGATATCAAGTAGTTCAGTAAACCACAGACAGAAAACCTTCAAAGAAAAAAGATTATCAATGACATTGAACATCTTACCACAGAATGTGGTAACATAAAGGAAATGTGCATGTTTTGAAATGTGACTTCTAAAAGCATAAAAAACAACATCAATTTTTTCCAGTATTCCAAAAGATGTTCCCATTGCTTATTTGCAGGCTGTTCTATCAACCAACCACAACTCCCTGCGGTCATACTTTCTGCCGAGGCTGTTTGGATCGTTGCCTTGACTACAAGCAGGATTGTCCTCTTTGTAAACAGTCCCTTGCAGAGGTAGGTTTTGCTACATGGTTATAGCTGTTATTGATGTAACTCTGTTATGTTAATAATTTGAGGCATTGTTGTACTTAAATAAAGCTGAAAGCTGATGCTAATAGTGAAAAAAATTCACTACAGACATTGATAAAACTACATGTATCACTAGTTTTAAAATATTCAGAGTTCTGGGGGGTGATTCACTAACAGCTAAAATTAATCCCAAATAAGAAAAAATCAATTTTAGGAACAATATCCATCCTAAGAGCGATATCGCTTTTAGTGACTGATTCACTAAGGTATTTGGGATTGATTCCAGCCTCTGAATTGATTTTAAGGTTGGGAGTGATCCGGATCGCTCCTAACAATCACAAACGGTCACTCCACTGCATGCCCGCCCGCGCCCCAACCTGGGCGCAGCTACGCTGTGCCTGCCTGCACGCCCATTGCCCTAGCCATAGGTAGCCCTGTGTATGTCCAGTCGATGCGTGCGCGCAATTAATGCAGTAGCTAGGTAACGCGCACTAGCTACGCGCTAAGTAGAGAATTAGGTCGGGTGACTGAGGGGCGGTGACTGAAATTTGAGTACGTTGATTGGTTGGAATGAGTGCGCTCGTAAATATTCATTTGCGCTCATATATATTCATGATAAAATTGATTCCATCCTAAAAGCGATTTAGTGAATCAGTAAGGTGGAATTAATTTTAAGCTGGGAATGAAATCAATCCCGAAAATTGATTTTAGGAATGATATCGATCCCAGTTAGTGAATCACCCCCCAGGGGCCCGTTGCGCAAAACTTGCGTTTAATCGCAGCTCAAAAAAATCAAACGCAAGTCCTAAATGCGCACTTCTGATTGGCAGAAAATAAAGTTGCGCTTGATTTTCCTGAGTTGCGTTCAAACGCAAGTTTTGTGCAATGAGCCCCTGGTCACTATGGAAAATGGATCACACAAAACTTACATATACAATGTTTGGTGTTATTTTCTTTCTTGATCAGATTTCCTGTTTTTTAGTCATGAACAAACGTTCAAAATTTCTTTTTATATTAATGTAGGAAAAGCACATGAAATATGATTTTCCATACACTTTATGAAAGTCTGAAAATTATTCCTAACTTAGCCTTGGTTGACCTCTTTTATTCTTCTAGCCATTTTAATAGAAATTTTAGTATTGTTGATATGAAAATGAAAAATAATGATAAGTGTTATAATAATATGGTCATATTTACCTATCAATGACCTCGCAACTAGTTTACCTATCTATGAGTTAGTTATGCTCGTTTATGAAATAACGTTAACATCTCTGCCTCTTCATTTTCAGTATCAAGCAATCAACCGAGAAAAGAAAGTGACTTATGCCCTTCTTGAACTCATGGAGACCTATCTTCCATCTGATTACGCTGAAAGGCAGCTGATCCATAGGAAAGAACTGGATCAGGTTGCTAGGTAAGCATGCCCCTCTACATCATTTCAAGCATAACAATATTTTGCTCCTTAAACATTACCTTGTAGTTTCTCACATCATATTTTTACTCTTCAAAGTCCCAGGTGAGTGTTTTTAAACTCCTAAAAGACCTGCAAAGGAAAACTGTGTCAACACAGCTCCAATTTTCTTCTACTGACATAAATGTTGATGGAAGGCCTTTTGACAGTGGCAAGAGAAGCCCAGTGCCATGCGGAATTTGATTGTGTGTAGAAATTGTGTAGAGATTGTGTGTGTAGACACCATAAGTGTGAGTTTTGAGAATATCATGTGTTGAGAGCCAGAAGGGCGTTAACTCTGTACAAAATGGTTCGAGTTAATGCTCTTGCCCTTTTGGCTCCGAACAGACAATATTATTTGCCATAGTAATCCCTACATATCTTTTTTCAAAGAATTTTGAAAACTGCCTTTTGTCTTCTTGTACAATGCCATGTTGATAATTCTTTCTTTTTTCTTTCATATTTCTCCTACCACAGTCATGCCTTCCAGGATGGTGGTGTGATCCCCGTGTTTGTGTGCACCATCGCCTTACCCACAATCCCCTGCCCTCTCCACGTGTTTGAGCCGCGTTATCGTCTAATGATCCGTCAAGCCATGGAGTCAGGAGCCAGGCAGTTTGGCATGTGTGTCTCTGATGATGAAACAGAGTAAGTTGAATATTTTTGTGAACTTTTTATTTGCCTGCACCAACTGATTCATTCACTTATAATACCAGCCAATCCCATTTTGTTCCATGAAGTCTTTTTTCCCCTTGGTCATGATTATTTATTGTCACAAGTTCTAAATAGAAGTGGTCTCTCTTTGTAAGGACCATCTGTCCACGGTCCCAGGAACCTGTACATAAAGACCATCTGCTCATAACGACCATTTTTCTTGTCTCCCTTATATACAGCCATTATTTGGGTGTCTTCACCATATGAAAATCAATAAGTTGATGTACTCATCACACGTCTATTGGCACTTCATTTCATCTTGCAGATTTGCGGAATATGGATGCATGCTGGAGATCAACCAGTTGGAATACTTTCCGGATGGCAGGTGCGTCCTAGGTACAGTAGGGGGAAGAAGGTTCAAGGTCCTTGAGCGAGACATGAGGGATGGCTACAACACTGCCAAGGTGGAGTTCTTGAAGGATACTATAGCAGAAGGTGTGAAATGTCTTTCTATCTCACAAGTGCATACACCCCCCTAGTGCTTATACCAAGCTTGGGGGCAGGGATTTCAGGAGAAGCTAATACCAAGGGCAAATTCTCACTGACAAGGTTATTAAAAGGGTAGTAAATAGGTCAAGGCACACTTTTTTTTAACCTGGGATGCTGTAAGTCCAAGTTTCACTCAATGTTGGCCAAGGGTAAATGGTTTCCTACAGAGAAGCCTGCATGGAAGCAAGCATTGCATTTGAGGAAGGAGGGGAAGATTGACTTTGTGATCTTATTTTGAACTCAGGTACCTCAGTTATGGTCTTTTCCTTTGCATGTTTACAATATCAAGGATAAACTGTATTATTGTCTTACTTTTATGTAATGGTATATGGAATGTTACACTTCACAGCTGTTTACTTTCAATTTGAAGTCCCATATGTGCATATCCATGTTAATACTTTTCAGTGTATGTAATTCTCACCAGGATTTCATAATTTGTCTCTTAAATTTGCTCGTCCTATGATTGATTGGGGTTCCCAATAATCACAAATCAACCAGTCAGGATAACTTCTAGACAGTTTCTTTAAAAATACAATTCTGTAAGTTCCTAGCATTACTTTTAACCACTTTTTCTTTCTTGTCATTTGCACACTAGGTGAAGCTGGTAGTGAGCTGCGTGCATTGAATAATGCTGTCTACCAACAGGCCCGTACTTGGTTTGTGAATCTACCCATCTACCATCAGACCCGTATCGTTGATCACTTTGGCCCCATGCCTCAACAAGCAAGTGACCCTCAGGTAGGCACCAACACAGAGATAAAATGAGTTACAAGTGAAATATTTTTCAAAGAGGATGGAGATTATAGATTGTAAATTTTCAAAAACATCATTAAGTGTTGTTCACATTTGATGCATAATTATTATTACCATTATTATTATTATTATTATTATTATTATTATTATTATTATTATTATTATGTCATGACATCAAATAAACTGCAGAATGTTTACCATTTTACATCTAAATGAATGGCAAGGAGGAGTAAAAAATAAACTACAGAAGACAGGCTCCCATATTGTTATGTGGTCTTTGTGTTGACCTATACAGATTTGTGCTGCACATTATGCTTATGTAATTTCATTCTGCTTGGGCAGTTTTTAAGGTGGTGTGTCTTGTCTGAATGAGGCATTAGGTGGTGTGTCTTGTCTGAATGAGGCATTAGAAGGCATGATCCCCTTCTGAATCGACACATGATGATCACTTTGCTTTAAATCTTTACAACAATTTGTATTAGACTCATTAGACATCTCAGCTGCAGAATAAAACATTACAAAAATTGAACATTCCCTCTTACTTTGTCTTTCCACTCCCCCAGTCACAAGAAACTGAACTAATTTATCTTAACAATAATAATAATTAATAATTTCTCTTGTTGTTTCAGGCAAGCCCAAATGGTCCTCAATGGCACTGGTGGCTCCTGGCCATCCTACCACTCCACCGCAGGGTCCAGCTCTCCATCCTCTCTAAAACCAGCCTCAAGGAACGGCTCCAGGTCCTTCAGCTCAGTCTCACCCGTATGACTAACCTTCCTTCTTGACTACCATTCTCCAGCTCCATGTCCTCCGCCATAGCCTCCTCCTCCACCGCATCGGCCCTCTGGCCGAGGGGTCCATGGGGACGCCTCTCTCCCGTTTTCTTCTTCCTAATCATCGGAATCCTCCTAGGGTTCCTGGGTCATCTCCTGGATCTGATTTTATGAAACTGATGATTTCCAGACAAAACATATGCAGGAACAGAGAGCGGATTAGCTCTGGAAAACTCAGATAGAACGCTGGAAAACTCATTGAGAACTCTGGAAAACTAGATGAGAACTCTGGAAAACTAGATGAGAACTCTGGAAATCTAGATGAGAACTCTGGAAATCTAGATGAGAACTCTGGAAAACTAGATGAGAACTCTGGAAAGTTTTTTTACAAAAGCTTGAGAAAACTGAAAACAAGATCTGGGTGCCATTGCATAAAGACTTACTATTATAGTAACTTTGCCATCAATGGTAACTACCATGGTAACGTTGCTCAAGAGCCAATCAAAATCCAGTATTTCATGAAAAGTTACTATAATAGCAAAGTTACTATAATAGTAAGTTTTATGCAACGGCACCCTGGAATACTCAATAGAAGCTCTGGTTGAAGAAAAGAAAAACAATCACTGAGGTGATTCCATTTCAACAGTAGTAAAAACTCTGATGACTACATTGTGAAAAGCTTCCCAACTTCTTTGCAGTGACCAGCTTTTTTTGTCAAAATAAGACCTGATAATTTGACATGCAATGTTGCATCTCTAGAATTGTGTCAGAGTTGTGAGAAGATATTGAGTTAATTTTCTTAGGATTGATAAGGAGTTTAAAGCAAGAGCTGTAGAATTCTTGATGGCATGCATGTGTCATAAAGTTAATCATCTGATGGTCATGAGAGGATTTATCCTTTGAGGTAGGAGGTTATATGGAGCCCAAATGGAATATAAGTTACAGTTAATGGAAAGACAGTTTTGAGAATCATGGTTTATTATATGGATATGATATGCATACATGCCAACCGTACAGTTTTTAACTGAACCATTCAATTTTTGAAGTTTTTAGAGCCATAAAAAACTGAATGTACAGATTTTGGGGAAAATAGTATTGGGGTCTAATACCAATTAATTGAATCTGGTACAGTAAGTAGTCATACATGATTTGTGATTTGGTTCGATTTCGGGTGAAAATCTGTCAAAATTAAAGCAACCATGAGCGGAACAGTGTCAGCCAGGGGCCCTGAGGCAGGCCGCTGGACCCCTTACTCCAGGGAGCTCCACCCCCACCGTCGGTGGCAGCGGTGACGCTCCCTGGACCCCCTGCCAATTTCAATATTTGCGTTCAGTTTTCTGAATTCCAAATGTTGGCAAGTATGGATATGTACCTCAAGTTTTTATACTCAAAGAGCATCAGTTATTCAAGCAAACTATTGGCCAGTGATGTGAGAGATTTGTTCTAACTTCAGGATTATAGGAATTGTCTGCACTAGATGCGAAAGAAAGATTGGTTGGAGCAGGAGAATACCATAAAAAGGGAAGAAGAAATGATTTTCATCTAACTTTTAGAAATAGATTGTGTATAGCTTTAGAATTCACTGTACATTAGGTCACCTTCTTTGATAGAGATAATTGATCTTTTGTACTTTTTACTATGTAATATTTTCTAGTCTCACAATCAGAAATGATTATTGCACATATTTTGTCACTTTTCTTTTCCAATTTTTTGCAGTCCTTTGGGCTTTTCATGCAACAATGTCTGGGATTCATGTACTTGAACCCCAAGTGAAACAGTTTCTTAACTTCTCAATGGGCTACCCCTTTAAAAGAATACTGAATAAATAAATGAATAGATGAATAAGTAAACTATTACAGATGAAAATTACCTACCAAGAGCATATTGCTCTTCTTCAATTAAGATACTGGATATATTTCATCTTCATTTGAAATTTCTGTAATAATGATGACCTTCTTATGCTGTAGACCATTCATTTATTTTGGCTTTTGTGCCATCTGGAATGACAGAGACCTGTTTCTTAAATTCACAGCCTGGAGTAGTCATTGTTGGATATTTGTTTCGCATTGAAACCAATTTACCTCTGCGAAAGCTTTCCCATAGGGACATTGTGTACATGTATATATAAAAACCAACCAAAAACTGCCATGGCATGATATTTTCATGAATAATTCATGTCTGCCATTTTTGTTGGCAGAAACTTTGATGTACATTTAATAACTAGGCATGAAAAACTGGAAATTAATGGGCATTTTACTTTTTAAGTATCTTATGACTGGCTCTGTCGGGTGTGATATATATATAACTCATTACTCTAAGTAGCATAACATGTGCTCCATTGTTCAAACAGGTTCTGAAGTATTCGCTAAGTATCGTCAGTCTTCATTTTTACTAAGCACATATGATAATATGCAACATGATGTGCATGTTGAATTATCATAGTAACTTCAAGACATACATTTTTCGATGCCAAAAGAAGAAGAAATGTAAAATATAGTTGTACATAGGATAAATCTACTTATCAAGAATTTTTTCAAAAGTTGTGGTTATTGATTGATTATGATGATAAACTCTTTAATGATAAAGTTGAGTTCTGGTCATGCAATTACATTTTGAAAGAAATTGTCTCAAAGCAATTAGAAAAGGTTGATCGTGTCTACATGCAATTTGGTGTATACTGTGAGGTTTCAATCATCAATATATAAGATAATGACCCAATCTCGCTGAAAAGCACATGCACTGCACGCAGAAATGGGTATATGGCACTTAACACACATGTGGCATGGATGTTCGGTGCAAACATTTCTCGTCACATTTCGAATATGAGGGCGTTTGAAAAGCAATCCTTTTCAGGGGATATTTCTACTGTGATGTTCTTTCAAACTGACATAAAAGGAATGAGAAAGCTCATAAATTATTTTTCACCTTTCCCAGAACTGAACCTTCTCTTTAACATATTGTGAAAGCAGTTTTCAGAGGAAAAATATGCAGTGTGACTGATTAGATCTGACCAATGAAATGAAAACAATGTATTAAGATTTGTCCAAAAAGCAAAAGGTGGTTATTGTAACTTCATCATATGAAAGCCAGAAAAGCTACTTTCTTGTTTGTTTAAGGATAAAGGATCACAAAAAGATGTGTCATATTTTTCTCTTCCCATAATTTACAGAGGCATGGAATGTAATCTCCATATGTAAGCTAATTCTTAATATCGGGTTTATTATATATCAAGGGAAGTTTATCATGAAATCATGCAGATATTAATATTCTATGCCCCTGTTTGAAGATTTTTGCATTTGAAAAAATATTTCACGTGTGTCTATATTTGATTAAATCTTGAAGATGGAGAGGCTTGATCAGAAAATTTAGGAATTACAGACTATTTAACTTGCTAATTGTCATGTACAATGAAATGGCGATAAAAAAAACAGTTTACAAGAACTTTGTAGCTGTGAATGTATGTACTTTTATTATAAGCAGATAAAATAAAAGTAAGAAACAATAAATTAAAAAAAATGTGGAATTGAATATATGACATTTTTTATACTCGGACTTCGTAGAGGTAGAAGTAAATCAGAATCAAACCCACCTTTAAAAGTTTTGTACGCTTACCTTATTGTGTTGATTATATTTTTGTCAAAAATGATTTTTGTATACATTATACCTGAAAACAAATGTTCTTAGATAGTACAATCCCAGTATAGTACCCTAATGTCCCTTTTTATACTTCCTTTTAGCTTAATACAAATCAACTAGGTTCTTTTGTATCTGATACTCCGGAACATATGTTTTTGGGGGTTAAATTCACTTGTATTGTGATTTCATTGATATCTTATATCTTGTTTGTCTATTTAAATCATTTTCTTCCAAGAAAATAGGAGAAAAATAATCAAACTGTATGGACGTGCCATTTTTTACATTGGATTTATTTCGTGAGATGGAGATGATGCTGATAATTTCTCTTCAGCTTCCTTCAGCAATGATGATGATGATGACGATAGTGACAATGATGATGGGTTGATGAATGTGGTGATGTTCGTGGTAGTGGCAGTGATGATGTTGATGATAGTGACAATGATGATGGGTTGATGAATGTGGTGGTGATGGCAGTGATGATGTTGATCATAGTGACAATGATGATCGGTTGATGAATGTGGTGGTGGTGGCAGTGATGATGTTGATGATAGTGACAATGATGATGGGTTGATGAATGTGGTGGTGATGGCAGTGATGATGTTGATGACAGTGACAATGATGATGGGTTGATGAATGTGGTGGTGGTGGCAGTGATGATGTTGATGATAGTGACAATGATGATCGGTTGATGAATGTGGTGGTGGTGGCAGTGATGATGTTGATGATAGTGACAATGATGATGGGTTGATGAATGTGGTGGTGATGGCAGTGATGATGTTGATGACAGTGACAATGATGATGGGTTGATGAATGTGGTGGTGGTGGCAGTGATGATGTTGATGATAGTGACAATGATGATGGGTTGATAAATGTGGTGGTGGCAGTGATGATGTTGATGATAGTGACAATGATGATGGGTTGATAAATGTGGTGGTGGTGGTGGCAGTGATGATGTTGATGATAGTGACAATGATGATGGGTTGATGAATGTGGTGGTGGTGGCAGTGATGATGTTGATGATAGTGACAATGATGATGGGTTGATGAATGTGGTGGTGGTGGCAGTGATGGTGTTGATGATAGTGACAATGATGATGGGCTGATGAATGTGGTGGTGGCAGTGATGATGTTGATGATAGTGACGATGATGATGGGTTGATAATTGTGGTGGTCGTGGTGGCAGTGATGATGTTGATGATAGTGACGATGATGGGTCGATAAATGTGGTGGTGGTGGTGGCAGTGATGATGTTGATGATAGTGACAATGATGATGGGTTGATTAATGTGGTGGTGGTGGTGGCAGTGATGATGTTGATGATAGTGACAATGATGATGGGTTGATTAATGTGGTGGTGGTGGAGGCAGTGATGATGTTGATGATAGTGACAATGATGATGGGTTGATTAATGTGGTGGTGGTGGAGGCAGTGATGATGTTGATGATAGTGACAATGATGATGGGTTGATTAATGTGGTGGTGGTGGAGTGATTATATTGAGAATGGTGATTATCTTTATGGTAATGATCTAAAAGAAGCTGCATTGGATAATCATTGAAATATAATATATGATACTGACGATGAATGAAGACAAGGAAGAGGAAGAGGAAGAGGAAGAGGAAATGAACAAAACATAAATATAGTGAATATGATAAAATAATGAGAATGATATGAAGCAAACTCGATTTCACATGCAGTAGATGTCTGGGTTTTTCTTTTCTTCCCCCAGCAAAACGTGTTGAAACGCATACACAACTCACGTTTGCATATGATAAAAGCATGTGCTAGACATGTGGATAGGATTATACAAGCTCGATATTCTTTTCTTTGTATGCCCATCACTCAGGTATTATACGTGTTCTACCTAAGTCATTAGGCAGATATCATTTCTTTCTAGTCATCGATTCTGAGAGAATTTTCCTACCTTCGCTACCAGACTCATTTAAGATTACCTTTCACATATTTTCCCTATTACACAAGCACAAATCTGTTACCATTCTATATTTGCCTTTTATTGTAATTTTATAGCAAGGTTATATTTGTGTTTGTATTGTCACAATCACTCATTTGATACTCTTATCCCGGGGCATTTCCTTTCAAATCTGTTGAACTAGTTTTCGAGGAGTTCAGTGGAAGTCAAGAAAACTCGAGGGCACTTTTATAACACAGGACACTGTATATCATCGGTAATCAACTGACATGTACATGTATGTATCTCATTGGCATAGCCAGGGGTACAAGGGGGCCACCCCTCCCCCGCCCATCCGCTAAAAAAGGAGGGTCATACGTAGGTTTAAAGGGTAAAAAATGTAACCCTACCGCTACATCTGTATTTGGGTACGGGTAGGGTTAAGGGCGTAGCCAGGGGGGCACAAGGGGGTCATCCCACTGTTCATCCACTATAAAAAGGGGGTCATTCATGGGTCATAAGGATTAAGACCTTAACCCTACCACTACCCCTGTTTGTGAGTGTGTGTAACTCCGGATTTTGTGGGTGTGTCAACCCCCCCCCCCCCCCCCCCCGTGTTCAACAAGACTGGCTACCCCAGTAGTGTATCTGACAGGTACATAATGACATTACGAGTGAAACACGTTTCATAATGTTCGTCTTCTAAGGTCAGTTGAAGAATTTAGTGAGTCCGTGGAAGTCAAGAAAGGGTAAGGGCATTCATGTAACAATGGACATCAATCATAGGAATATATTCTTACATAATGGTACATGAATACATAACAAGGCAGAACATGTTACATAATTTTCATTTTATACGCTGACAAGGCTTTCAAAAACTGTTGTATAACTTAGAAGAATTCGTTATGCAAGAGGCGAATTTCGTGGATCTTATCAGAGAGTAGGGCCCTTCACTCCATCACGATAAACCATCTTTATGCATTTTACATTTTACAATGCTGTGTCTACACGTACTGTCATCATTAATTCAAAATAACATGCAGTTGATTAAGGACACATACACAGGAGAAAATGAATTAGCTGGCTACTTTGAAATAAGGCCGCGTCACTCATTATGGCATGATAACTGATTCTTGAATAAGAACAATGTATATACATGTATATATTCATATTGCATAACGACTATTTCCCAGAATACTGTTGTCTATAGACAAATGAAATACCTGCGTGGCTAATTAAATACAGTGACTGGTAATATATTGAAATTGGTTATATATAGAAATTGGAGAATTTCCCCATAATATTACATAAAAAATTATTCTTATATAAAGCACAATATTTCATAATCATGATGAATTCAGCTAATACTGCTATTATCATCAGTGGTGCTGAAAGGAGAGGGGGCATGAACAGAGAAAAATAGCGAGAGTAATACAACAGACCTAGGGTGAATGGGTGAGAGAAAGATAGAGAGAGAGAGAGAGAGAGACAGAGAGACAAAGAGAGACAGAGAGACAGAAAGAGGTAAAGGGAGAAAAAGAAGATTGATATAGAGAAAGGGCCTGAGAGAAAAAAGAGACAGAGACAGAGAGAGAGAGAGAGAGAGAGAAAGGGAAAGGAAGAAAAAGAGAGATAGAGAGAGAGTAGAGAGAGAGAGAGAGAGAGAGAGAGAGAGAAAGGGAAAGGAAGAAAAAGAGAGATAGAGAGAGAGTAGAGAGAGAGAGAGAGAGAGAGAAGAAAGGGATTAACAGTGCTAATTATCCATAACTGCACCTTCTCACTGCATAAATTCATTGCAGACTAATCTTGCTAATAGGGAACTGATTATAATATGCTTTTATAAGATGGCATACTATCTTGACATGGGTGTATCAATTGATGGCAACAGTAATAGTAGTTGTAAAGATACTATAACGATAATAACAACAGCAGCAACAACAACAACAACAACAACAACAATAATAATAATAATATGATAATAATAATAATATTAATAATAATAATAACAGTATTGATTATAATGATAGTATTAATAAAAGTAATGAAAAAAATATTAGTGATAATAATAATGTTAATAATAATAGCAATCATAATGACAAAAATAATAATACTAATGAAAAAAATAGAACTAATAAAAGTAATGAAAAATAATGATAACTTTACTGAAAATAATAATGATGATGATGATAATGATAATAATAATGATAATAAAGTAATAATGATAATAATAATGATAATAACAATAATAATAATAATAATAATAATGATAATAATAATAATAATAATAACAAAATAATAATGATTATGATGATGATGATAATAATTATAATGTCTCTAAGCGCTTTACAGATTTACTATTACCCTGATAATCAGTTTTCAAGGCTGGCCTGCACACAATGTGTGCACTATCTCTACTCCCTAGGGAACTTTCCAGCAAGGCGCCATTCTATAGACCCGCACAATGACCTTCCCATCCTACCGGTATTTAGCACCAAGGTGGAGTGAAGGCAATGTAGATGAAATGCTTTACTTAAAGGCGAATGAAACCCTGGGGAAATATCCATTTTAATGAAAAGATAGGATAGAGAAAAGCAATTTTAAAAAAAAAGTTCCATCAAAATCGGTTATGAAATGAGAAAATTATGAAAGTTTGAAAAGTCTCAATTTACTTTCTCTGGCGATCCTCAAATTGGCAATGTTGCTTCAAAATGACAGGTTTAGTAGTACACTCTCCATATGTTTTGTACACAAAATTTCATATTTTCCCCATTATCTCTCAAGGTGCAGCTTGTCTCTTTCTTAGCTCAAGATATATCATGAGAAAATGTATTTGACACAACATATGCTGAGTTCACAAAAAGACAAGCAGCATCTTTAGAGATAATGGAGAAAATATGAAATTTTGTGTACAAAACATATGGAGAGTTGTACTACTAAACCTGTCACTTTGAAGCAACATTGCCAATTTGGAGATCGCCACAGAAAGTAAATTGAGACTTTTCAAACTTTCATAACTTTTTCATTTCGTAACCGATTTTGATGGAACTTTTTTTAAATTGCTTCTCTCTATCCTCTCTTTTCATTAAAATGGATATTTTCCCAGGGTTTCATTCTCCTTTAAGGATTTGAGTGCCGTTGAGGGGATCGAACCTTCACATCTCCAGTCAACTGTTTATACGACATGGCCGCTGCCACTGGTGTAGCAATATATAGGTAAGATAGAGCTAGATGAGAAAAGTGACTCTGTCCAAATTTCTAATATACAATCCCGGATATTTAATCTTTTAATAGTCCTTTTAACTTACAAATTATGGTAGAACATGAGTTACCTTGAATTTTGGGCGAAAATTCAACAGAGCAATACATGCTATAGGAAGCAATACGACTGGCATTTAGAATTTTCTGCACTCTCAACTATAAAAAAAACCTCATTTCTCATGCATTTTCTGTGTACTTACGGTTTGCCCAATTTAGTTTAGCCAAGGGGGTGGGGGGGGGGGGGGGGGGGACTTGCCTACTTCGGACCCACCACTGTATAGGAAACTTTGTAGAGATTGATCACCTTAATACGCAATCAACCTTTGTTTGCAAAAATTAATCCTTCTTGCCGTTTCCCCAAAAACGCAGAGCGCCATCATGGGATGTAGGTAACTATCACTTGTTATAGCAGGACAATATCATTTATCAAAATTTGACAGTCTACTTCTATTACAATCATTGCATGAACTCCATTAATTCATCGACCTGTAAAACCAATCATGAATAATTTCTTTATTGAGTTCCTGAAACAGATTTTTAATATCCTTGTAAAACTACGTCGTACGCAGCGTTGTAGAGATCTTATCTCCCTCTTTTTCCTTCGGTTCGTATTTTATTTATTTTATTGATTTCTCTTCAATATCTTCATGTTACTAATCTGATGGAGGTCGTTTTTGAATACTCATGGGGTAAAAACTTTTAATAGGTTCTGCGACAGATTCGGAGGAGGCAAAGGGGCAAAGGTCGAAAATCTGCTAAATTTATTATATACGCGTGAGCTCCCCCTCCCCCGCCTGGCCAAGTTGATTTGATATCTTTTATCTCTGCTTGTCAGAAATTTCTGAGACGTCCTAATTGCAACCTCACGCTGCATCCCCCTTTGGGATGTATGCACTGTTACAAGCTACAGGAAATGAATATATGTACCTTTAACCTTTCCTTTGCCTCCTCCAAAGCGTTTAATGGTATCAGCAAACGCACTGGGGGACGGATTGGTATAGGCCTACTTGAAGATAGCCTTTGTGTGAATAAACATTCATATTTTGTGCCACTTGGTCACGATCGCGTTTCCATGGTGACGAGATCTTCTATTACAGATTTCGAAAGAAAAAAGTATTGAAGCCGTACCATGGTACTATGAGAGTTGTTATTAAATCGATAGTAACTTATATATTGAGAAGTAGATCGCCATCAATGACTTACTAATATAAAGTTATTATATCTTACGTAGTGTAAGAATAAGTGTAATACATTCATAGTCGAAATTATAGATAAATGATCATTTTTTAGATGGAAATTGGATGAAATATGATATTGCTTGGTTGGCATAAGATTGTAAAAAAAAATGGTCGAGTATCCAAGTGCCTCAAAATAAGAATAAAAGGTAAGTTTTACAATCAAAAGACGAATCGGCTACACGAAATGACATTTCCCCTAGTACTATTTTAGAACGTGGTCCAGAGGCGCGGACAACTGAAGTGGGGGCATATTTTGTCCGCCAAACAAAAGATCCCCCCCACTTCCATTGTCCGAGCCCGTCGTTCCGGTTCCGCCGCCTCTGGTGTGGTCAGTACTTTAGGTCATTGTGTCAATTTTAGATACATGATCGTTGTAAGGGCAGTGTCATTCATCGCATCATTATTTATTATTATTTAATGATGTTATAAAAAGAAAAGGGTACCATCAAAATGAAGAAGCGAGTTACAAAATGACTGCATGTCACCACTTTTTATACAATACTGGCAACAATTACTACATAATACCTGGAACTTGGAAGGATGACAATCTTCATATCAAATTTGATAGCTTCCATGGTCCATTGGGTGTATTACTTTATCTTTTTAGCGTGACATAATTTTTTGAACAAAACAATGAAGACACATAATTTGGGCAGGTCTAAGGTATGATGTACTGTACATTCCCTTTATATTAGATAATGTAATCCAGCAATGTAATGTACTAATATGTTTATATAAATGGTAAAAAACGAATGAATGAATGAATAAGTGAACAAGTGAATAAATTAATGCATGAATAAATATTCTTGTATAATTATTTCACATACATTGTCTCCATATATAATGAATATATTTTCTATAAATTCTCAAATACATGCTTATAATACTAGGTCCCAATATAAAATTCACAGGTGGAAATACAATAATGATAGAAGCAAACAAACTCTGCGTCATACAGGCCCTGTTTTATGGAATTTACTAGACTCATCCTCATTTAACTTACAACATAATAATTCATTTAAAAGACAATATAAGAATCATCTATTAACTTTCTATTAAATTTTGTGATTTTTGCTGTCGCTTTTGTTTATTGTATCAATTGCTTTATTGACAATTTTGATTTTATATCATTTTGGTATATGCATTTTACAAGCCATGTCTTGGCTTTTCGCGTACACCAGTTTCCGATCAATTACTGTCTTTTTTATTCTGTTTTGTTTTGTTTTTGTTTTTTACTCCTTTTGATTGTTTCCCCTTAATGTTATATTGTACACATTTGCTGAGTTTTACGTGTTTTGGGCGGTTTTATCGAATGTTACCTGTGTATTTTTATGTTTAAATTGAATTGGAAATAAATCTTATCTTATCTTATCTGAATTATTTTAAAGAAATCATGTTAATTGCTAGTATATTGGAGCTTGAATCAAACAAAATATAAAGAAGAGAGATACCTTGGTGTTAATTTATGTTCGTGATCATCCATAATATCTAGTAACGAAAACGAAACACCAACATTACCAGTTACATTGGACTTCCTCATTGGCATATATATGCTCACTCTCAATAATAGAAATTATGCAATATGCCTTTAATACACATTATGTTCGCAGGATGCGCGCGCCAGGTACGGACCGGTGCCAAAGGAAGATATAGTGGAGTGATGTGTTTGATTTGTGACTGTGCATATAATCCACCGCACACCTTACGATCGGTCTGCGATCCGATTTCAGAAGAAAATGTAATATCATTTGACAAATCATTTAAAAACGAAAAATATTTTTGATTGAGGGTCTGCATAGTCATACAGATAGTAAAATCGATAATACGGCCTTTGCCGAGTTTTCTAGTCGGTGGAATGGCCAAATCGACTCTCAGTCGTATAGTGACGTCACAAAAATCGTACGACTGCCTGCGATTTGAAACTAATTTTGCCCTTATTCCCTGTAGAAAGCTGACAGCTCACCAAAACCCTATGTTTAGTATTCATATTACTTTTCAGAACTTGAATAGGGTAGATTTCATTTGTTAAAATGCCAATATTTAATGCCATAGCGATTTATTTCACAAATGGGATCGCAGACCGATCGTAAGGTGTGCGGTGGCCTTAAGATGTGGACAATGATCAGATGTAAGGATGTAACAGGCTAGGAGAATGAAATGTAGAGAAAAGAGAAGGAAATTGAGGACAAAGAGAAGAAAGTTAGGAAGAAGAGTAAAAGAAACAGACTAGCTATATCAGGATGTGTGTGTGTGCGTTTGCGTGTGTGTGTGTTTTTGAAAAAAAAAGTGTGTGTGTGTGTGTGTGTGTGTGGGGGGGGGGGGGCGGTTTCAATAAGATGTGAGGAGAAATACACGTACATGTACGCTGTATCAGGACCGAATTAAAAAAAAACAACGATGTTTCATTTATTGCACTGTATACTCATTAGATGTAAACAGAGTTTACATATTAAGTATTAGGGCGAGGGGAAAGAAAGGGAGAAGAAAAAGGTCAATATAGAAGGAAAAGAAAACAAAATAATAAAAAGATAAGAGGAGAAAAGAAAGAATAAAAAGAAGAGAAAACAAAAAGAAAACAGAAAAAAAGAAAAGAAAAAAGAAAAAGAAAGAGAAAGAGAAGAACAAGAGCCAACACAATAAAAGAGATGAAGACGAGGAATTAAGGACGACTAAAACTGGAATAAAGAAAATAAGCCTTTATCTTTCTGCCCCTTCACTTTCACTCCGTCTCCCTCTTTCTCTCGTGATGTATTTAATTTTGTTTTCTGGCGTTGTCTTTTTATATTCTTTATTTTAACCCTTTCAAGACAATTGACCACATTTTGTGGTTTAACTAAATAACTTTTGATTCAGAGCTCTAAAAAATATACCAGATGCACGAGTAGAAAGAGCAAAAATTTCTGCACACACTATGTCCATTTTTATTGCATGACCATATTGCGTTTGATGCCAGGAATTTTAAAAATGAGAATAAGCTTTAAAATCCCTAAATTGGCAACACATTGACAGGTTCAAAATCATTGTTTTTCATCAAAACTGGCAATTTCTTCAACTAATCGACAAAATATCTAACCATGTATATTGTTTTCAAAGACATTACACCTTATTAGAACCCTGCAGCACTAAAAGAAAAATATTATTGTTGCCAATTTGAAGAACAAGATGTGATCAATTTAGCCCTTAAATAATTCCTGTCCTGAAAGGGTTAAAAAAGAGAATAGAAATAGTTAATCATATCTTCCCCTAGCATTTGCTTTAAAAAAACTTTTACCTTCATTAATCATACTTTTTTGGGGATAATGATCTTGTTTGATGAATGACAGCAATCATAAAGTAAAAATCTTTGAATTCATTGTGAGTTTTTGCTTGTTTTGTAGCCTGGAATAACAGCCTGTGTTCGCACACTATACTACAGCTGATAAGAGATCGTCATTTAAAGCCTTGATCATCTCCAGACTATCATTAAAAGATACCGCGATCGATCGTTAAGAGACATGAAAATGTCAACATACACAGGCCTGAGTAACGAGTTCATTGACTTTACACTTCGAAATTATTCGTAGGTTTTATATATCTGTCACATAGACATACAGGGTCATAGATGTGCAATCACACAACTTCCAAACCATTCACAATCCTCTCAAAATTTTGAATTTTAGTCCGCAAATCGCAAAAGCAAAAAAAAAAAAAAAAAAAAAAAGGATTAAAAAAAAAAATCCCTCCTGGATTTGGGGTTAACTTGTCGTCAAATATGATAAGATATCCATATTCAAAATAGTCTAGTCCTGGGTCATGGAGTTCGGATGTTTTTTCCTGACATTTTTTTCTTTAATTTTGCTTGTCAGAGATTTGTGTGTATGTTAAATATTAACACACACAACAAGACCTGATTACACTTTTTGGCTCGTCTGGAGCAGCCCCCGTGTGCAATGTCAAGAGCATATGCGTGTGGAATCCCTGGTTAGAACAATGCGAATGTTTCTTTATATTTGTCTTTTGATTCATTTTTCCAAACGCACCAGACTTCTCGCAAGCATATACACGTGTAATATCTAATAATTATTCCTTGTCATAAGAAAAAAAATGTGCATTGGAATTTCATATCTACTGCAGATCATTGTGGTTTTATTATATTTTTGGTCTGTCCAAAAATAAAAGTAAACCTTATGGTTTCCATCAAAATGATTGCTGTCCTAGAATTTCGTAGATAATTTTCTGCAACGACAAGAAAGTGGAATATTTTACGCTAGGCATTAGCATTCACTGAAGGTTGCCTGAGGAGATGTATAAGGTTAAATATCCTGAAATAGCACCGCATACAGGCATCTTTCAGTCTAGTATTGTTTTAACAAACTATCATATTTCCCACAAGTATGTTATGAAAAGATCTCAGAGGCTGCGGCTTGCTGCTTGACTCGCAGGGTGTATAGGAGGTGAGCGTTGCTTGCTTTTCGAAAAGGAAATACTCGGCTTGGTTTTATTCTCTCTCATTCTGCATCCATCCAGAGCAGTTCTAAGAAAGGAATACTCAGGATGATCGAAGAACGACAGAATAAAACCAAGGCGAGATATATAATTGTGACTGTTGTATAATCAATACATATAGCTCGTTTGCGGTTTCGGCGTCCATCGATGTTGGTATGTGTTTTATGTTCTTGAAAAAAAAAATCATTTTCCCCATGAAGCTACATAAGTATTTATTCTAGTTCATATTTATCGGTGTTTTCTTTATACCGACGTCGCATTTCTGTTGATTTAAACAAAAAAGCATATCTCTAGACATAAGCTCGGATTGTATTCGATATTAAGATTCAGGAGGCCTGTCATTTTAATAAATTGCCGTCATGGATTCTTCACGTAATTTGGAGTTGTTGTCTTTGTTTGCTTATTTGTTTGTTTATTTATTTATTTGTTTGTTGTTGTTTGTGGTTGTTTTGTTATATTTTGTTTTGTTTTGTTTTTGTTTTTTGTTTGTTGTTGTTTTTGTTGTTGTTGTTGTTGTTGTTGTTTTTTTTTTTTTGGGGGGGTCTTTGTATGTGTTATGACAATGGTCCATTACGTATGCACATTTGATTCAATGTTTAAAAAATATTTGAGTATTATGTCACTAGATGTTTTCTGGTGCACCAGATAAGCACGCACCAATCAAAATTGTGAAGCTATTTCATTTCCGGTGGCTCTACCAATTAGTCTGATTTCTTAGTCATAAAGGCTTTATACTTTCACACAGTTCACTTCACCAGTGAGGTATGTAAAGAATACTATTTAGAACAACCTAGCTCATTACGCCCTTTTGGAAATACATTTCAATGTATTTTATTGCATGATAAATGCATATAGCCTAATTATTCTTCAGGCCATTTAGAATGATACACTGCTACAATTTTTCAATCAAATAATCATAAAAAATTTGTTGCCAGTCATCATGCAAACAACTATTCTCCCACTAACTAATTAAAAAGGGGATATTTAACGTGTAGGCCTACATTCTTTTTGATAATTTTTCTTCGAATTACGACACACAATGATTTACCTTGTTTTAATTGATTTACTTAAATGTAATTTTTTAATGCCATATTTGACCAACGATTACCAATGAGAGGTACTTGTTTTCCAAAGGTTCGTTCTTTACGAACGTTCATAATTCCGAAGGTTCTTCATTCCTAAACAAAATACCAACATGACCAAGGGGTTCATTATTCCAAAAATGGAATAAGGTTCATAATTTTGAACAATTAATGCCTTATGCTTAAGTTCCGTTTATCCTTATGCTTAAGTTTCGTTTATCCGAAAGTTCATTGTGCATGACAATAAATAAATTCAGTTCAATTCAATTCAATTCAATTCCGAAAATTAAATAGGGTTCCGAAGGTTCGCAATCCGAAAATGATACAGGGTTCTATTTCATGTTTGGAATTATGAACCTTAGGAATTATAAACCCTATAAATCAAATTTCCAAGATTTTATGTGGATCAGACTGAACAAAATTATCAAAATTATCAAAATTATCAAAATTATCAAAATTATCAAAATTATCAAAATTATCAAAATTATCAATATTATTATTTTTTTTTTTTTTTGGGGGGGGAATACAAACCTTCGGAATAACGAACCTTAGGAATAACAAACTTTCGGAATCATGAACCTTCGGAAAAAAAGACGACATGTAACCGCATTGATCCAGAAAAATCTGATTGGTTGAGTTCTGATCATGCGATTTCATTGTGAAAGAAACTGTCTAGAAACAGTAAATAAGAATTATCACGGTTATTGTATATTTTGAAGCTTTAGAATGATCAAATTGACTCAATGTTACTGATAATAACAAACTCTGAAAAGCAAGGAAAGCAGATTTGCACTACGCAGACATGTTGCATAAAAATTTAGCTGTAGCCAAGGAGACTGACGGCCCACTAGACCGACAATGTCGGGCTAGAGAACCCTCGGGGAAAGTTGACACAGGTTGACAGAGCGACGGCCCACGAGACCGACAGCCCACAAGACCGATATGTCGGTCTCTGGAGCTTTATGTCAGCATTGCTGAGGGTTTTCACTAGACCGACGTAAAAATTCGCCCAGAGTTTTTTTTTTTTTTAATTTCTAGTCATATTTGAGACAAGAGAGCATTTTAAGAGCAAACACGGTTACTTAACATTATAACTATGATATTCTTCCAGATGGGAATAAAATTATGAAAAAAGCGCATTTATTGATTTTCATCTTTACCGATACTCATGTTGATAATTTGCATAACTCCGACGATAATAAAATGGTAAGCCTACGTAACAATACCAAAGGAGTGCATAAAATGGCGCACAAAAAAACTTATGTGGGCATGAATACGACGACAAGAGTATCAATGTCTGTAAACTCAAGTTTATTAATTCAAACTCACTATCATTGCTAAATCTCTTCAAGAGAGGCGATTAGACATTTACTCCCGATAAATTTTTCTGAATCAGAAAATCTTAAAATGCTTTCACATCTATTTTGTAAAATTTTCAAGATCTGGTTATAAACATAAACGTCTGAAAATGGGGGCCCCGTCCTGCACTGGAAGCATCACTGAAAGTGCAAATCGATAATCATCTAAATTTCCTTTTCATACTGTCTTGTTTAACAACTATTTTTTGAAGTGAAATCATAATAAGTCTACTAAATAATGCAAAGAAAAATACAGACACACGTAACAATACAGCCATAATTACGGCAATTATGAAGAAATGTCTCACCTGTCTACATAAGCATGGCACTGAGTCAAAGAAATAAACATTTTATTTACCGTCAATACCGGGTCCAGGGTTTGAAAATTGGGGATATGTGCCGAGTGGGGCCGAGTGGCACACATCTGTCAGTGAATTGGTGGCGCCATAGTTGTAAAATGTTTTTCAGCGTTTGAATTAACCTTCCTTTCAATGAAAATGAAAGTAGATTAGCACTTGGACGCTGGTCGAAAGATTTCTTATCTAATAACCTTGTATACAGTCATGTATTACGTTTTCTCGAGGTGGAACAACACCCAATTTTCTTGAATGATGAATGATGTTCGGTCCCCATGCGGGGAATCAACTTTGATATACGTACACCTGTCTGTTTCCCAGGAGTGTTTTCTTCCCTGAAATCCTGTTTAGAATATCCTTTGTTGTTTGATCAGCCAAGCCTTAGAGCAACCAGGGAACTAACTCTGGGGTAACTTTCTTAGAACCGCCAGTAACATGTGGATAGTGTTTTTCCTATAGGTGTTCTGTTTGAGCAATCCATACTCGTGTGGAGGCGTGTGTAGGAGGTTTATTGCCATTAGGCCTACTCCGCTCTGAGTCTTGTGCATTCCACACAAACAAGTAACCCGCAAAAAACAAGCAACTAACAAAAAACACATTAATCCCCACCAAAAAAAAAAATAAAATAAAATAAATTTAAAAAAATAATAAATAAATAAAATAAAAAAATTAAAATAAAAAAATTTAAAAAAAGTATATAATAATAAAAGTTTAATTGTGACCCTATCATTGTGACGCCGGTAGCAATTTTAGACCGCAAAGACAACTGAAAATGATTGTGTAATCCTTCGGGGGAAAAAAAGAGTCCCGGATCCATAGTTGAGTGGTTTTTACACTTGACCAGTGATACGATGGTCGTTCGAGTCCCGGCATGGCAATACTGTAATTTGACAAAACATTCATCTACATTTGCGCCTCTCGACCCAGGTGTAGTAAACATGCGCGGCGATTTCTTGTCTTGGTGGGGGTGACGCGACTAGCCTCTACCATTTGTTGCTGTACAGTCTTTAGAATTTCCTTGGGGGTGGGGTCCCCTGGATCGCCGCCCATGGTAGTAAATGTTTACCAGGCAGGAAGTACATGTTATTAATTTAATGCTCGACTGGGCAACCATGCTGAAGCCAATGTCATCAGGTAATGATAATGGAGCGCCACAAGTGTCATGCGTGACAGACATGTGATTTACACAACAACCCACTATTATTATCATTTAATGTTCTAAGTGGTACATTCCCCGGCGTGCTATAGCGAATAGGTCAGTATTATGGGAGTACCCTGTCATTTTATATATGCCCATCCACAAAATACTATAATTTTCAACATACAGTTCTGGATTAGGATAACACTTGAAAACGGGAATTTTCGAACTTAAGTTTGAGTTTAGATTGATATGCATTAATGTTATGGATTTAACGATTTTAAAAGGAACAGACGTAATAATAATATTAATAATCACATTATGATATAACGTCCCTATGCGCTTCCAAAGGGTTTGGATATTATTACCCTGGCTTTAGCGCCGGCAGCCGTAATCAGCGCACAGTGCATTTAAGGATAAATCCTGCCAGGTACCCATTTAACACCTGGATGGAGAATGGCAAATGTGGATTAATGTTTTGCCAAAAGACGCTAATGCCGGGCTGAGATTCGAACCCTCAACCCTTGGATTGAGAGTCAAGTGAATGAACCACTATACCACGACACCTCCACATAGAAACTCCAAATAGAACTGAATAATGTAAAATGTTAACTCAGTTAATTCAGTTAAATGTTAATTCAGTTCAAAGTACTGCTTATTTACTTCCAGTCAATTGTTTTCACATTTAACAAAGCAACAAATACCTACAGAGAATTGTAAGTATTATGATTTTTTTTTAAATGGTGATATATTTCAGGGAAGAAGGGATAATATTCCATAAAGCAAGGTAAAGCTAGAGCTTGTGTCTGGTACGCCTCAATGATATTGTGTTATTCGATTCATTGGTTTCTAAATCACTATCTACAATAGTTTCATAAAGTACGAGCACAATTTAAAAAAAATACTACACATTGGGTAAATATAACAACAAAAACATTGTAATAAACCCGCTCCATATATTTTAGAGACATTGTAAAATATACTTGCAGTTCAATGGGCATGATCACCCCTTCGCTTAGCTATATTGGCCGGAATTCACAAAGGTGGTTTCAATTCAGACCATGGTTTATGCAGATTTCGTGGTATAAATACGCTTGATTTAGAGCATACACTTAAAAAGATCCAATAATGAACGCGCGCCCGTCGCGCGTGGTTGGCAAAAGAGCTAAATTCATGCTTGTTGCCATGGTTCAGACGATGGTTTATGTAAATTCAGACCATTGTTTAATTAAATTAATTTACATAAACCGTGGTCTGAATTGAAACCACCTCTGTGAATTCCGGCCATTGTGTTTTAAACGACAATGTAATGATATATATATATATATATATATATATATATATATATATATATATATGGTAATCACCTAGATATATATTAGTTATGACATGGACAATGATGGTTTGTCATTTAAAGATGATTACCCCGGTGGGAATACAGACAGGAGCATGTTGTAAAATAATTGGTATGATTCCCCCTATGTCATGTAGGCTATTAATCATGTCTGAACTACATACATGCATCTTTACGGGTATTCTAGGTTTCATTGTAATGGTGGAAGAAAAACTGTTATAGAATTAAAGTTATTATAAATGCTATTAAAGATAAAGGGACCAAATATTCATGCGTCATGAATATTTGGTCCAAAATTTTCAGCTCTTTCTCACTGCATTTTGAAAATGAGGGCATTTGAAGAGAAATCCTTTTTAGGGGACATTTTTCAATGATCATCTGACAAAGTAAAATAAAAAGAATGAGTGAGCTCAAAGATTATCTTTCACTGTTACCGAAACCCAACCTCCTCTTCAAGATTACAAATAAATAATATCCGTCAAACGATTTTGATAGATGAGGTTTAATTGGTAAGTTGTTTGCAGAGAAAGAGTCCCGATCTCGTACACAACTTTCCAATGAATACGACTGCCAACAAAAAGCCTGATTGAAAAAAAATGATAAATTACAAATGGCCTGTTGTGTTGGATTAGGCATTTTAAAATGAATTGTGTAGCTTGATTTCAAAGTCACAAAATAAAAAATGTACAGACTAGCATTACAAAATTGTATTTAAAAAACGATATTAAAAAAAAAACATTATAAATCGCCTTGTTCTAATGAAGAACGCATCTAAAATGATCTATGCAGTATGGTTTCAAAGTCACATTAAAATAAAAGAAATGTACAGAACCATGGTCTAAAATGGCCTTGTTTGCTGAAGAACGCATCTAAGAGTGAACTGTTTTTTGCAGCATGGTTTCAAAGTCAAAATTCATGGACAGAAGAAAGTTAAGATTATTATTATTATTTTGATATTCTGAATACATTCTGCCTATTAACTTCCCTGTTCTGTCCATTTTCATGACTTGTTCCTATACCATGTATACGTGGTCACTTTGGACATTATGCGAACCTGTCCAGTGTGTGCATTTCGTGATAAGGACCGAGTCGTGCCAATTAATTACTGTAACTGGTAGGTACAGACGAGAGGGAGTGTTATAATGAGTATCCGTGTGGATGAGTGGTGAATGATAACTGGGTTTTTTTCTTCTTCGATGAATGCCTGTCACGGGTTGATGGCAAAAAGCTTTCAAACATTCATTCGATCTTTGTTTTCTCGCCCGCGATCTGTGGAACGGCCGAGCAAAGGTTGTCCTGAACTGTTTGATGAAGAGTTATGAATTTCTCGCTCCATTATTTCTCTTCCACCTTTCACTTATCTCTTTTATATACCATCTCTCTACTCGGAGCGCTTTCGGGATGGAATAGGCAGTAGTGTGTGAGCTAGCGAGATGAGTGGCTTTCAAAAATGTCGGTCTCCCGCGTTATTGACATGAGCATTGTATATACGGAATTACCACGGAAACAGCCCGCCACCACCGCGCTCAAAGAGAGGACCTGTTATTAGACCGATAGCTAGCTGACTTGACAGGAACATACCTTTTGGACATGCTTTCTCATCATGACTACCTATTATTATCATTGGGTGTGATTTTATACTTGTACACGACTGAGGATTCTTTTTTTCTTGTTTTAATGCATTTCAACTTGATTAAGCTAATGGGAAAGTGATTTGCATAGAAGATTAGAAGAGAGAGAGAGAGAGGGGGAGGGAGAGACAAAAAATATATTCGAACGTCATCCATCTTTCAGTTGTTGGATCTATTGCCTTTGAATGGAAGAGCGTTCTTTAAAAACTCGTTCGCCATCCCCTTTGCGGCTAACTTGTGATTTCATCACTTGGAGTGCTTTTATAACTCTGAATTAAAGGAATAATCACTCGATTTTTTGCTACGTTAACTACACTTTTCATTCTATCGGAGTATACATCATTCGCCAAATCTGAACTTTTGGATTATTACCGCCTTGTGTTTCACCTTGGTATAGGAAAGCTGATCAGCAGAAGACTACTTGAAATCACTCGTACCCTTAGCCGAGGTAAGTTAACCGTATCACATGGCATTGGTGCCCATATCTTGTACCTAAATTACCTAAAACAGGATCTCTGATTTCACCAATCTTAAGGGTCCTACATGCATTTACAACCGCATGTTTATGCAGAACACTTCTTTTACAATAGTAATATTCTACTACATGTACATTTATCTTCATTTATAGTTTTGCCCCATAATTCTTTAGTGAACGAGAGGTATCTGAAGCATTTTTTTTTCTTTTTTGCGGTGATTCTACATTAGAAAAGTCGTCATTTACCATGAGAGATACTGTTTTATAATTTGATGTGCAATCTGTTAGCTTTTACTGCACAGAAGAACAAATATTCATTCATTTTACGGTATCTAAATTGAAGGAAATAAATGGTAATAGTATTCAATATATCTTTTAAAAAGTACAAAGCTTCATTAATACAATAAAAATATTTTTAAAGGTTAATTATTTCCTTACCATAAATTTCAACATGCAGACAATTTGTATTTTGGGCTAGAGATATTTAACGTATCAATTTAGCTTTGAGTTTCGTTTGTCTTTGAATTGTCATAAAATGCCTAAATATGGGTGTCAGTATCAATTTCACTTTACTCATATTTTCAGAGTGATTCTGGGTTATCATTTTCATTTGAAGATATTGCTATTTAATTAGATTCTTTCTTTTGAAAAAAAAATATTGATCTAGTCTGTCAATTATCTTATACAATAGTCTAGAAACATTATTTCAAAACACGCTTTGAAGTAGTTTGTTATTGTATTTTGTAGGGAACAAATTTATTTTCATTTCTTGATCTTCATCTGAATGAAAAACTTTGGAAGCCATACAAAAGAATTGCAGTTTTAACGTGATTCTACTGACACGAATAGAACAATCCAACTTTCAAAAGGATAATAAAACTTTCTTCTTTTACAGATGATTTTACAGATGATGTCTTGAGTGTTAAGCAGAACACGAAAACAATCTTGTTTGCAAAGGAAAAACTGTCATACCAACAGTTGTATTCTTTATCATCATCAAATGTTTTCCTAAATTGGAATAGGTTTAAATATTGTTCATAAACGTATTACTTTGGCAATAAAGTTGCATTTTCTAGAATGAGGTCATAGGACAAGAAAATTTTCAAGCTGTATATAGGACTATATTATTTATGAACACTGCCATTTTTAGTGTAACACGTTCCATCAAAAAGTCCCGGGCCAGCAGTCTTGATGACAGTACAGAATTTTAGCATAATGCACATTCAATTGCTCATACAACAAGTGAATGAGTAAATTACGCAATGCGTAATAAATGTCCCCGTCGGAAGTGCAGATCTGTGGAAATTAACTAGCCTGAACCTTAAAACTTCAGTGAAAAACTTTAGTGAATAAAATAATAATGTTACTGCATGCAAAAGAAGAGAATACCAACAATGCATGTATACAACTGAAATATAAAACATGAAAACATTATGAACCTTCAGCCATTTTGAATAAATTTGCATAAATTTGCATGAATAATGAATTTCAAAATTCTGTGTAGAAGTTTGGAAGCCCCCACCCAGCCCTATCAGATAAAACAATCGGAATCAAAATCCTATGTGAAATAGAGGAGAAGTAGCATTTTTCGTCAATTTTGAATAAATTGGCATAAATTTGCATAATTAATGAATTTCAAAATTCTGTGTAGAAGTTTGGAAGCCCCCACCCAGCCCTATCAGATAAAACAATCGGAATCAAAATCCGATGTGAAATAGAGGAGAAGTAGCATTTTTCGTCAATTTTGAATAAATTTGCATAAATTTGCATAATTAATGAATTTCAAAATTCTGTGTAGAAGTTTGGAAGCCCCCACCCTGCCCTATCAGATAAAACAATCGGAATCAAAATCCGATGTGAAATAGAGGAGAAGTAGCATTTTTCGTCAATTTTGAATAAATTTGCATAAATTTGCATAATTAATGAATTTCAAAATTCTGTGTAGAAGTTTGGAAGCCCCCACCCAGCCCTATCAGATAAAACAATCGGAATTAAAATCCAATGTGAAATAGAGGAGAAGTAGCATTTTTCGTCAATTTTGAATAAATTGGCATAAATTTGCATAATTAATGAATTTCAAAATTCTGTGAAGAAGTTTGGAAGCCCCCACCCAGCCCTATCAAATAAAACAATCGGAATCAAAATCCGATGTGAAATAGAGGAGAAGTAGCATTTTTCGTCAATTTTGAATAAATTTGCATAAATTTGCATAATTAATGAATTTCAAAATTCTGTGTAGAAGTTTGGAAGCCCCCACCCAGTCCTATCAGATAAAACAATCGGAATTAAAATCCGATGTGAAATAGAGGAGAAGTAGCATTTTTCGTCAATTTTGAATAAATTGGCATAAATTTGCATAATTAATGAATTTCAAAATTCTGTGAAGAAGTTTGGAAGCCCCCACCCAGCCCTATCAAATAAAACAATCGGAATCAAAATCCGATGTGAAATAGAGGAGAAGTAGCATTTTTCGTCAATTTTGAATAAGTTTGCATAAATTTGCATAATTAATGAATTTCAAAATTCTGTGTAGAAGTTTGGAAGCCCCCACCCAGCCCTATCAGATAAAACAATCGGAATCAAAATCCGATGTGAAATAGAGGAGAAGTAGCATTTTTCGTCGATTTTGAATAAATTTGCATAAATTTGCATAATTAATGAATTTCAAAATTCTGTGTAGAAGTTTGGAAGCCCCCACCCAGCCCTATCAAATAAAACAATCGGAATCAAATTCCGATGTGAAATAGAGGAGAAGTAGCATTTTTCGTCAATTTTGAATAAATTTGCATAAATTTGCATAATTAATGAATTTCAAAATTCTGTGTAGAAGTTTGGAAGCCCCCACCCAGCCCTATCAGATAAAACAATCGGAATCAAAATCCGATGTGAAATAGAGGAGAAGCAGCATTTTTCGTCGATTTTGAATAAATTTGCATAAATTTGCATAATTAATGAATTTCAAAATTCTGTGTAGAAGTTTGGTAGCCCCCACCCAGCCCTATCAGATAAAACAATCGGAATCAAAATCGGCCAAGAAATGACGGAGAAGTAGCCTTTTCTAACATTTGAGCACACACGGACAGACGGACGGACCACTATTTAATTTGTCTATGGGACGGACGGACGGACGGACGGACGGACGGACACGCACACACACGCACACACGTACGGAGCCCGTTTCATAGTCCCCTCGCGAACTTCGTTCGGCGGGGACAATAAAAACGTGCATATTCCATTTTATGGGATGCAATACGAAATTCTGAAGAAGTACCATATATTTTAATATACACACAACTAACTCTATGAGAAGTACTTAGACTATATTGCCTGTTTTGATGTTAGATATACCATCATTTTGTTTACGACCTAAAGTACTGGTATCAGGTAAGAATAACAACGTAATCTTTAAATGTAATACTCATTGGTTTACATGGGTAAATTATATATAAACCCATGTAAACCAATGAGTATTACATTTAAAGATTACGTTGTTATTCTTACCTGATACCAGTATATATATATATATATATATATATATATATATATATATATATATATATATATATATATATATATATATATATATATATGTGTGTGTGTGTGTGGGTGTGTGTGTGCGTGTGTGCGTGTGCGTGTGTGTGTGTGTGTGTGTGTGTGTGTGTGAGTGCCCTTACATAGATACACTTGTGGGGTACAGAGAACAAAATGAGCACAATGATGGCCTTTATTCCGTCATGCTTGTGGGGTACAAAATACAATAGGAGAAGTGCTTGTGGGGTACAAAGTACAAAAGGAGAAAACAATACAGTTCCCCACAAGTCAATGTGTGTGAGGGTGGGTGTGTGTGCGCGGGTGTAAGTGTGTGTGTATAATCTCAAGCCTCCAAAGTTAAAGGTATCTTTCAACCTTTTAAACACAAAAAGATTATGGGAAGGAAAATTATATAGACAATCACAATGGCATAAATATTCGTTAGAAATTGTTCCTGTATAGTTAGGATGATATCTATGCTTATTCTTATTGAAAATTCATATTCATTTTCCTTTCATACTGAATGTTATTCAGTTTTCTTTCTTAAATTTGAAGAAAAATCAAGAACCAATTGAACTACTAGTACTTTCAGCAGCATGTTGAAACGTTAGGCAGTATACCTTTAACGCCGGAATCAATGTGAATAATATATGAATGCTGTATTAACTGTTTTCGCGCTTGCATATAATTTAACCTTAGTAGGAGCACAAATAGATATGATGTAATCACACTTAATGAAATTAATCACAAAGTCTTGATGATACATTCATTAAGAAAATACATTATCTCATACTTTTATGGACGGTCTACATAGGCTTACACACCAATTTCGACCCCTCCCCTTTCTCCCCCCCCCCCCCCCCTCTCTCTCTCTCCTTCTCATTCTTCCTCTCTTGCGTGGCAGTCACTTTTCGATTTAATGACACATGTTACGGCAGCAATAGCTTAGCATTCATTTTACAGTTCTATCTTGAATTACGACCTTTAACCTTGGACCCAACGCAATAAACAACCCCAAACCCAACCGTATAAGCCTTACCTAACACCAGATCGCCCTATGGCCCTGTATATATATTTTTTAATATACATGAAGCCCGGGGAAAATGTTGTTAGAGCATATATGTCTGATCACCCATTTCCCAATAACACCCATTCCTATAATGTCAGCCATCGTTACATTTTTGGTTAACCTTTGTGAGTAGTTGAAGAGGTGCTGTGCAATTAGAGATCATGATGAAGATAAGGGTTTGGCACCATGTGGTCTAATGATTAGTATTACGAGCGACATCTGGGATATAATCAGTTCTGGAAGTAAGTGTATACGTTCTTTATTAGATAGGCAGGAGATGTTTTGTGTAACAGATGCGGCTACATTCTTATAAAACACTTCAGATATTGAAGGTGATTTCTGGTCCTGCTATTACATTGTAAAAGAAACTGCCTCAAAGCAATTAGGAAAGGTTAGTCATGTCTACGTAAGTATTGGTGCGTACTGTGAGGTTTTGGAATCATTAAAATGATAAGAAATTGACCCAATCTCAATGAAAAGCACATGCACTGTACACAGAAATGGGTATATGGGACTGCATACGACATTATGGCATGAATGTTCGGCCCGAACACTTCAAGTATTTATTGTCATATTTCGAATAGGAGTGTATTTGAAGAGCAATCCTTTGCAAGGGACATTTCTATTATGATGTTTATCCGAACTGACATAAAAGGAATGAGAAAGCTCACAAATTATTTTCACCTCTCCCAGAATTCAACCTTCTCTTTAACGCTGATTACCTTTAGATGGCTATGTTAGAACAGAGATCTTCACTGCGTCAAAAAACAAAAAAACAAAAAAACAACAACAACAACAACAACAACAAAAACGATATAATTCTATCTCTGAATTCTTTAACTGATATTGCTTATAGCACGTGGTAAAATTGGTGAGCAGTATATGCGGAATTACGTGTCTTGAAACAGGGCAGTAGAATAGACCGGTTTACTAAGTTATTCAAATTTATGGATGTTTCTTTCCGGAGGACCTAGTGACCAGGTATTCCACCAACCTGTTATTAATAAATGGACTACAATACTAGGAATCCAGTTTGCATACATTACTTGTTGCTATGTCGGGCAAGCATCGGGCAATCTTTCAGGTTGTCAAGAACAACCTTTGTTTAAAAAGCATGCATAAAATTTGAATATGTTAGTAAACCGGCCTATTCCTAAATAATTTTGAAAAAAAGAATAAATGAATAAAACGTGTCATGCATAATAGTTCTATATAAGGTCGAACACTTCAATCAGTTTAATATTTCTTATAAAGAAGTAAGATAATCTAATATAAAGTTTAACGGTTTGATACACGCTGTCGTAGCATACAATTACAACAAATGTGTAAAACATCGAACACTATGCTCTAAATCACCCCAATACTGGATAGATCAACCGGTATTGTAATGCAAATGCACGACAACATAACCCTGTTCCAATTACCTTATAAATAAAAAACCAGTATTTCTGTATTTTCCTGTTGCCTGACACCGATACAAAGGAATGATTGTGAAAGGAATCCTTTTTAGGTCCTAATTGATAAAAATCAGGTGACGCATGGAGGCCGTGATTTGGCGCCAACTGTGCTTGCAGGCGTGGTTGGTTGGATGCAGTCATGAGATCGGGCACACACTCATTATGTGTAAGTTAACTCATTTGCAAACAGCGATGATTGATGATGTGGTCTGTGTCCTTTTAAAGGTAGTCCATTGTGTTTATTAAGCTTGTGAATTGCGTGAGATCTGTTTTCGTATATAAAACGTTGTGGTGATATGAAGAAAAAAAAGTAAATCATCCTGTTTTCTCCAAATAGCCTTGAAAGCTACAAGAGCACAAAATTGTCTATCTAGCCCGGCAAATCTGTATTACTGCATTTAAATGCATTTAATTGCATTTAATTGCAGTGTTATCCAATGGAAATTTCCGATAAATCTCATTCTAGTTCTATCGACGTGGAAGAACACTAACCTTTAAATCATAAGCTCAAACAAATTAATTGATGAGATATTAGTAATAAATCAAATTCACCATAACACAAGATATTTATCGGGTACCAGATAATTAAAAAAAAAAACAAACAAATAAACAAAAAGTCAAACAACACAAAACATGTGAATTATCTTTTTAAAATTCAAGCATTCGCTAGAGCGAGCCGTTTCGAGGATGTGCTTTACCCTCCGAGGTGTATCCAAAAGTGAGAAATTAAGGAAATATTTTTCATATTGCTCTTTCAACTTTTACTAACACTGTCTATTATATACCTTAAACTCATATATACCTAACGACCGATGGTTGAAGGGTTATCTGTTTTCCTTTAATCACTGTCGGGATACTTGTGTACGACTTGCACCTGAGATATGTATCCAATCTATCCATGTGATGCATCATGCTTTAAAACACATGGCCTGTCATGTTTGGCCAAGCCATTCCACGACTGACGAAAAACAAAATGTGTAAGTTTTGTCCGATGACTAAGCTGTATGAGTACACACAATACAAAGCAATGTTCATTCTTTCAGCATTACCATTAACCGATCACCAAACTCTAGATTTTAACGCATTATTGATAATAATAATAATATGAAATATATCTAGTGTACTCCACATAAGCAATACACTTAATGCGCAGTGGATAAGAAGAACCACAGATCACAATACCATGTTGTTGGAGAGGGGAAAAGAAAACAACATATTATTGCATAAAGTGTGCAGCGATAACAGTTTTAAAATGTCGCACTGTACCTCTCCTGTAATATGTTTTTTATTCATCAAAATTAACTTAGAATTATCATGAGAAACTCTCTTTCAGTATGTATTCAGGTTTTAGTTCTGATTTTTTTTTTTTTTTTTACAAAACGTGAAATTAAGCAAAATATTTCAAAAATTAGCTTTACTATTCATAATTCCTCGGCGAGTGTAACATAAGTTACGTAACATCATCTTTTAGAGAAAAAAACAAAACAACAACCTTCTCAACAATATGTTCGTTACATCTAGGAGCATGTTATATCTCACGAAGGTATTTCATAACTCCCAGGAATAGCTTTTACATTATCCCCGTGGTTTTGCTTTAGTGTCCTTGGGTTAAATTGATACCAATGAGTGCGTCATTGGTGATGATGAACTCAAGCAACATTTTAATTTATTTTATAAAAAAAACAAAAACATGACATTGCTATTACAATTTTGAATTAGCATGATAATTAGAGTCTTACACCACAGACTGTCTTTGGATAACCATGAAGGACAGATTGAACGAAAGTTAATTACTGTAGAGGAGTAAGCTAATTATTTCAGTGTTATGCATATATGATGGACTACTAGTATAATAATAAGTAATTGCTTAAAAAGATGGTAAAGTATGGGAAATCAACAAGAGGTAGTATGTAAGAAAATAAATATGAACAGAAGGACGGTAAGAAGGGAATTGTATAAACGAAGAGAGAGAAAGAGAAAGAGAATGAGAGGGAGTGAATGAGTGAGCGAGAGAGAGAGAGAGAGAGAGAGAGAGAAGGAGAGAGAAAGCTCAAGGGGGCAGAGAGGAAGCGAGAGAGCAAGTTAGAGCTAGATATAGGAAGACAAGCTCTACTTAAGCATTAATAATTGTTGCATCACACAAAATATCAGATGCGCGACAGTATAATCCATTTTATGAAAACCATGTCGAGTGCAAACTGTTTCCTCGTTTCTCAGTGCAAACATCACCCTGTTCATCAGTTATTGGTAAATTGATCTCGGCGCGCTAATAACTCTTATGCCGGGCTTTGCGTTCCTGTCTTTAGTAATTACTTGCGATCAATTTTACATGCATCACGTCCACGTGGGTAGCCAATTATCAAGATGCTTGTTCCTTCGTAAATGGATGCCGCCCTGTCTGAGACATACATTTTGGACATCGCCCCCTTGCAATAAATAACGGCTTATTTATAGGCGGTTTTGACAGATGATGACGTAACAACCTTAATGGCGGGAAACCTAATATCTAACAAAACAGTCCGTTCTTGAGCAATGTTAGTCGCCTGTCTATTGAGTAGCGAGTAAACCCGTGGCGCCGTCGTACTAAAACCAAGCGTTATGGAGGGAAAAGGTGGGATGGGGAAGAGAGAGAGAGAGAGAGAGAGAGAGAGAGAGAGAGAGAGAGAGAGAGAGAGAGAGAGAGAGAGAGAGATCGGAAGATGACTAATACGAGAAAGCGGTGGACGGTTGCTAGGCTAAGCAAGCGGTTGCTAGGTTAAGCGAGCTTATCCAGTATCTTCAGGTATTGACTTTTCATTCTGGATATGAAAACATTATACCTGCGATTGAACATAAGTATCGTACACAGAGGGCCCTTTAAGTGTTATTTGACTATACAGTGAATTAACAATCTATAGTCCAAATTTATGTTACTATTTATAAATTTGATGTATATCAAAATGAAATTTATATTGAACGAACATGGTACTCTATACATGTGGATGCATTCGTAAAAAATTCGTTACATTACTTCTTCTAAAGAAATCTATTCCATAGTTAACAATATATCACTGTTATTCTTTTACTTTTTATTTTCTTAATGCAACACTCCTATGCAAATGGGCGAAGTTTCATTCCAATACGTAGAGCGAATTTATGTGAGATTTCGCTGTCCATCCGATGTGAGATACCACAGTAAGGGGAAAAGTGCAGCATGAGATCTGATAGAGTAAGGACAATGAAACACGATGAATAAATCAAGATTAAAATGGATACAACTTCGGATCCTCCTAAAGAGTTAATGTGAAATCTACGTAAGATGTGAAAATATTCTTTTTTAGATTCAAACAAAAATGATACATAGTAATGAGAATTAAACACGCTGCTGCATCTAGAGGCTGTCTTTACATATGAATATCCATGGTTTTTACAGCCTTTGGCTTATATCTACAGAAAGATATCGGACACCGTATGGACAGCAATTTTGTTGTCATACAAAGCACATATAGTAATGAGAATTAAACACGCTGTTGCATCTAGAGTCTGTCTTTACAGATGAATATCCCTGATTATTACAGCATCTGGCTTATATCTACGGAAAGAGATCGGACACCGTATGGACAGCAATTTCGTTGTCACGTTACAATGGGAAATAAACCCGTTGTACCAAATTCAAATGATATTCATGGGACGAAACCAAAAAAATTCACAACATATTACATTTAGGAGTTGTGCCAGTCAGTCATATACATATCACGGATAGGAATATGACATGTCAAGGATTTAGAAACAAGAATTTAAAAGATTGTCGGTGTTTAGTTCCATTAATTTCTAGTATTCATATTGATAGTGTTGAATACATATATGCATGGGTAGGAATATTACATGTAAAGGATAAAGAAATAAGAATTTCCAAATATGGGGGGGGGGGGTCAATTCCTTTAAATTCTATTATCCACAACGACAGAATTGATGAATGAATGGATAGGAACATTACATGTGAAGGGCTATGGAAGTTGACTTGTCAGTCGGATTGAAGACTCATTCGCCATGAAATCCAGGAGTAGCATATAATCTTGGCCTACTGCTCAACGGAAGGATATAGAGTCAAAGACGTACACTGCGTGAGGTCGGCTTTAAGAGAAGGTTTGAAGCAGGTGGAAGGGAAGAATGGTTAAGAGCGTGGCAGTCATCGGTGTAAAGATCGGATGAATAGAGGGAAATGATGGGAGATGCCCACAAAATGAGGGAAAAAAGTAAAGGCCATTGAAGGGAGACCTGCTGAATACACAGCAAATGACGAGATGCATCAAATGAAGATGGGAATAGATAGAGAGCAGGTGTTTATTGATAATAGAGGGGAGAAAACTGCGAAGACTCCGGCTGAAAGACGTAAAGGGAAGACTAACAGTTGCAAAAGACTTTTACCCCGGTTACACGGACAAGACTGATACCAGACCGACAACAGGCCCACCCCCCCAAAAAAAAAAATCACATTACGGCGAACGGCCAATATTTTTGTTTTGTTTTGTTTTATTTTGTTTAAGAAACACATTTACACAAGTATTGACCCTTTCGAGACAATTTAATTAACCACATTTTGTGGTATGGCTCAATAACTTTTGATTCAGAGCTCTAAATAATATACCAGATGCATGATTAGAAAGAGCAAAAATTTCTGCACTCACTTTTTTTTGTTGCAAGGACATATTGCGTTTGATGACAGGAATTAAAAAAAAAAACGAAAACATGCCTTGAAATCCTTAAATTGGCAACACATTGAGAGGTTGAAAAAATCTTTGTTCTTTTTAATGAAAATTGATATTTTTTCAACTTTTCGACAAAATTCCTAACCATAGTATATTGTTTTCAAAGACATTTCACCTTATTAGAAGCAGAAAAAAAATTATTGTTGCCAATTTGAAGAACAAAATTTGATCAATTTAGCCCCTCAGTAATTCCTGTCCTGAAAGGGTTAATATGCCAAACACCGTTCATTTAATGTACGATAAAAGAGCAATGTAGATAAAAGAACTTCCGTAGCGGGGACTGAACCCACGATCCTCGCATTTCCAGTCGAGTGTTTTTAACCACTCGGCTACGACACCTCTACATAATTATCTTGTCGGTTATTATCGGTCGGTCCTGGGTCGGTCTGAGTAGCTTGAATAGTCGAAAGGGAGGCTCTACATGTGACCTAAATTAGTCAAGGTAATCTTCTATAATCGGCGATTACATGATTACAAGAACAGCTAGTACCAAAGAAACATTTTACGAAACTGTCAAGGAAAAACGCCCAAGAAATCATCATGTAGGACAGGACAAAATAAAAGTGACACATCACTTAAACTACGGAAGAACAAGAGTGTATAACTGTTATTTGTTGCTTATATACTGTGTCTTGCCTGGTTCCCAAATGCAGACATGATACGAACTGTCAAAGAAAACGCTACAGGGTATGTTATATTCAAATTTGTGAATCATAGTCTTTAACGATTACCTACAGGCTTAGATTTGCCTGCTTGCTTTAAAGCTAGATTTCTATTTTTAAAAAAAAAATCATAAAAGTGCATAAGTTATTTGACACATTTTGATTCAAGGGAAATATAGAAATAATGAAGAAGGCAAATACAGAACAAACACTTTTATTTCGACCTAAATTATCTCAACTAATAAATATTCAGCCATAGATTCAGAACTTAAAGTATAATCTTTAAGTACAGAAAAGCGGAAGGAAGCCGTTTTGGTGAATGTTTCCTGGAGGATTCGACACTGGCTTATTGCCTGGAGCCCCGGCGAGCATGAAAAGAATCTTGGGAAATGATACATTTCAGTAGTCTGATTTTATTTCATCCCTTCTCTCATAGCAAAAGACGGCGACGGTTCCAGCACCTTCTCGAGTGTTTCCTCCGCTGCGAACCGGTTTCCCAAAGTGGTACTTGTCGAAGGGCGTATAGCGTGGGTGCAGCCATAGGGTGCAGCCACTGAGGTGCATTGGTGTTTATATATTTGGGGGCACCGGACTGAATTGGTGGTGTGGCACAGTGGATAGAGCGTCTGCCTCGGGAGGGATAATATTATCTCACGAGTGGTTTCTGCAGACAGACTGCCAGCATTGTGTGTTAGCGTGCCTCACCACTGTTTTTATTACAGGTGTGAATTCAGAGAAAGCATTCAGATCCTCAGATGGGATGTTGAATTGAGATCCTATTTGTATAGGGATTGTCATGTCATTTGCACGTTAAAACCAATACACTATGCGGAAAATTAAAGGAGAATAAAACCCTGGGGAAAATCATTTTTAATGAAAAGAGAGGATAGAGAGAAGCAATTTAAAAAAGTTTCATCAAAATCGGTTAAGAAATGAGAAAGTTATGAAAGTTTGAAAAGTCTCAATTTACTTTCTCTGGCGATCCTCAAATTTGCAATGTTGCTTCAAAATGACAGGTTTAGTAGGACAACTCTCCATATGTTTTGTACACAAAATTTCATATTTTCCCCATTATCTCTCAAGGTGCAGCTTGTCTCCTTCTCAGCTCAAGATATATCATAGAGAAATGTATTTGACACAAGATATGTTGAGTTCACAAAAACACAAGCGTCATTTTTAGAGATAATGGAGAAAATATGAAATTTGAAGCAACATTGCCAATTTGAGGATCGCCATAGAAAGTAAATTGAGACTTTTCAAACTTTAATAACTTTCTCATTTCTTAACCAATTTAATGGAACTTTTTAAAAATTACTTCTCTATCCCCCCTTTTTATTAAAATGAAATTTCCCCCAGGGTTTCATTCCCCTTTAAGAGAGAGAGAGAGAGAGAGAGAGTAGGGTGAATACCTGGTCTATTGCACCTGCTGCCACTGGAGGAGGTACCCTATAGAAAAGACTGCAAGAACCTTCAGGATTGAAGGAGGCAGTTGTGCCCGAACCTAAGCAGCGAAGAGAAGGGAAATGCGAAAGAACAAGGCCATGAATTGAGTGAAGGAAGGTTGTGAATGGGGTCATAATTATCATCCTTTATCCCCCTCTCCTTTTCCTCCTCTCACTCTCTATCTCCATTTTTTCCTATTCGAAATTCGATTGGGGAGGGGCACGTGCTCTTCGTGACACCCCATAGCTACGCCACTGTCCAAAGAGGCACTCGATGTCTCAAGTCTGTCTTCCTTGGTGGATGTCTTTTTCCTTGTAATCCTCTTGTGAATACTCAGTGAAACGAGACCATGGAGGGCATGTGGTGACTTAATCTTAAAAAGTTCAATAGTCCGAAATCTAAGCTCTTCAAATAAAGTTCAGTACTGGTCATTCGATTACAATGTGAAAGAAACTGTCTGGAAGCAAATGGGAAAGGTTGATTATGTAGTTTTAGATAAGAATTGGTATAGTCTGAGAGGTTTTGAAATGATAAAAGTGATAAGAAATTGACTTATTCTTGCTGAAAGTCAGCACACAGAAATAATTAAGCAGGAAGACAACCATATGTGGCATGACACAGATTTAAAAATTTCAGCTATTTTTGTTCATATTTCGAATATGAGCTATCCTTTCTAAAGGACGTTTCTTGTGTGATATTCTTCCAAACTGACATTAAAAGAATGAGACAGCTGGCAAATGGTTTTTTCATTTTTACCAGAACTCAACCTTTTCTTTGACTTCGAAAGTTGAATAACATTTTCTGAAATCTAAGGTCTTGACAACGCATGTATAACAAATGTTGATTGTACTACATAAAACTTCATAAAACTTATTATAAATAAGAAGTTACAATAGTTGTTAAAAGCTACTGAAATCCTTAAATCTGATTGGCAGAGAGCGATTTTGTCATAGAAATGTGGCAGTTGTTACTGATAACAAGTTTTGATCAAACAGGGCCCTGATGATTTGATGATGAAACCAATTTATGCAGAAAGTGAATGGTGCTTACCGACTTGTGCTAATGAGCATTCACCAGCGATCTTCTCGAACACTAACTTTTCTGCATAGGCCGTTTTTAATCTTTATCGTTATCATATCATTGATATGTAACCAACTCTTCAAACTATCAACAAGTACATTGGGACTAAACATTGTAGCATTTTCGACAAATAGTTGTAATACTAATTACTAACTGACGTTTATATAACGCTTTTCTATAGTTTTCTTTATATACGTGAAAAAAAAAATGCACTCTCCTTAATGGCAAAACGACAGAGCTTCATTCCACAACAAGTAATACTTCAGGTCATTGTAATATATATGATTTCACCTATTCCGCTCTCTTTTTGCCTTCACTATACTCTTGCGTCATCAAACGTATATATACCGGGAAATAATGAAATATTCAACAGATTTTTCATTGTTTGCCGAGGGTTATCCAAAGTGGTCACTGAATTTGTTATTAAGGCGCCAGTTACGAACCAGATGGCACCGGTAGCTATTATGGTAATCACCCACATCTTATTGACTGCGTGGTGTTAACTATCATAAACATGGACATGTATATATACAAGTAGATCCACTTTCTGCATTTTGTTTTTAAGGGTAAAAATATACAGTGAGAGGTAGTGTCACTCATAATTACGAAGAAAAATGCAGTTAGATCTTGTTCCTCTATTTGTTTTTCTAAACGCAACTTTTATAGAGATATATATTAATCTTAGAGAGAGAGAGAGAGAGAGAGAGAGAGAGAGAGAGAGAAAGAGAGAAAGATAGAGAGAAAGAGAGAAAAAGAGAGAGATAGAGAGAGAAAGAGAGGGAGAGAGAGAGAGAGAGAGAAAGAGAGAGAGAGAGAGAAAGAGAGGGAGAGAGAGAGAGAGAGAGAGAGAAAGAGAGGGAGAGAGAGAGAAGCCACAAATATCTAAACTCCGTTGTGTAAACTTTTGATCAGGGGAGCGTTTAATCAAGCGTTTTGTCAGGGATTTTTACCGACAAATTTGCTCTCAGCCAATCAGATGCAAGAATTTCAGTAGCTTATAACAGTTGTCGGTAAAAATCACTGACAAAACACTTGATGAAACGCTCCCCAGAGATTCAAATATAAATTGAGCATATTCAGAGCTGTCGTCAGCTGACTTAGATTATTTTCAATTTCTTGTTAGATTGATGCAGTTTATAATATATCAGACAGATTTGTTATTACATTGCATTTCACCATTCAGAGAATACTCTTTTTTTTCCTTTTTTTTTTAACCTTGTATAAGGTATATCGATGTTAAAAGCTTTTATTAATCAATCATGCCGATTCTAAAATTGATATGAGAGTAATTCTCAAGCTTCTAGCAAAGTGTATGGATCATTCGTGAGTGAAAGTAGCGACACTGGAATAAGTTTTTGATCTTGAAATGCCTCAATACGCATCATCATCAATATCATCATCTTTATAAACGAGGTAATGTTACTAACGCCGAACGAATTTGTTGTCGTTCCCCCACTTTGACTTGAATATCTTTATGATAACTCGCAAAGTACGGTCTTGGATAGGAGTGGATAATGTAAGATGCAACCCGTGTCACACCGTACTCCCACCTCATTTTGCAGGTTTTTATTTTATTTTTTGCCAGTCTTCACGAACGAATTCATGAAGGCATGAGAAAAACTCTTCCACATTGTATTTGATGCTATACCTTCCCATAAGGCATATAATAAAGAAAAAAACTTGTTGCTTTTAATTGATACTATTATTATAATGACATTTTAAACGAATAACAGAAATAGTCAATGTGTATTATTCATCACTAAGTTGTCTACCATCAACGCAGTAACACGGATCGTTAATGGAGCGACAGTGATGTCATTTCAGCTTTATATAACTCGCTAAAATTGGTAATTCATTAATCACCCATGAGTGTATAGAAGCACAATGAGCTTCTTAATTTGGTATTCGATAGCTATTGTCGGGTAGTTAACAGTTCGATGGGAGAACAATGAGGCATGGTGGTGGTAGGAATATTGGCTGGAGATAAGTGATGAGGAGGACTTATTTAACCTGATTGCTAACATGGCATTAGAAGAAAGCAAGTATATTTTTGGAAGTAAGCAACCAGAGGGAACTCTACGGCTTCAAGGCATATCCGAGGGACTTGGTAATGGGGAATAAATGCTTTACTAAAGGGCACTAACGCATCGACTTGGTTTTGAACCAAGACCTCCCGGTTACGAGACCACTGCTCTACCACTGAACCATCATGCCTGCTAAGTGAAGAGAAGAAGGAATTATAGTGATAACATAAAAATCATGTCTTTAATGTTGCAGAATATTGTCATGCTTTGGCGAGACGTAGGCAGTTAACGAAATGGATGAAGGACAGGGAGAGAGAGAGAGAGAGAGGGGGGGGGGCAGATGCAGACAGAGAAACAGACAAACACAGGATAGAGAGAACGGGATATCACCGTATACCGATCGACAGCCAGATCCAGTGGGTCTGGTTGGCTGTCGGTCTCATAAACCCTCAGATAACTTTTCAGAAGGCCCTGGAGACCGATGTTGTCTGTCGGTCTCATGGGCTGCAGCCGAGAGAGAGAAAGATGCACCATCACTTAAAAGCATAAAATGGGACTGCGTATTCTATTGATTGTTCCAATCTAACGGACACATTGGTGATTAAAATCTATACATTTCCGATCAATCAATTACGTTTAAATAGCAAAAATCATTTATTTGTGGTCTTGAATGATATAGACTTTGTGAAAATTTTATTTTTTCGTCATTATGAGAACTCCAGACTACATCTGTGAGCTTTAATTCGAATATCCCGTGCTTTAAAACCAATAGTAATGACGACTGGATAACTATGTTGAATCGTTAACATGAACTCTTTCTAGTTGTGAACTGAGTAGCCTCCTGCAAACATTACAATGTAATACATACAGCTCAGCAAACATGACGAAAGAGAGAAATAGGTTCCCATATGGTGTCTGAGAAACACAAATGAAACATCATACACCATCACGAGCATGTGCACTCGAATGAAATTGATACAAGCGTGAGGGATAGCGAGACATAGTCAACAATATGAACTAGTTTTACTTAGAGATAAAGTGCTCACTGGCTTCACAAAATATTGTACGTCTGTCCCATTCAATTTGCTTTTAGGTAATGGCACCTCAGGGTTACCAGTGTATTCAGTAGTTCGTGATTTGGTTTTCAATTTCCGTCTTCCAAATATTCGGGGATGTAGGAGACTAGAACTAGATTGTATTGTCGGTATTGTGTGATCTGGAAATACAGACCAAATTGATATAAATTCAAATTGCAATGTTACAATAGTATGCCTCATAAAGTTCGAGAGATAAGTCTATTTTACTAGCTCTTTGGATTCGAACAAATTTGGTTTTGATTATGAAGAAATAGGATACATTTTTATTAGTCTGTGATACCAAGGTAAAGTTACAATTTTAATTCTTTCTAAACGTAATGAATCAGCATAATTTGTATGATCAGAAAAAAAAAGTATCATACAGCAACTATCAAACCGTTTACTAGAAACATAAATCAATATTCAACAATGTGTAATAAAAATGATTTTCATAGCTACTGGAGTTCAATAACACACATGATAAACTTTCCCAATTAAATTTGTTTACGAAGTTATTGTCTTATCACACGGCATGTAGCAGAGTGCCTTGTGGATTAAAGATAAAGTAGAGTTCTGGTCGTGCAATTACATTATGAAAGAAACTGCCATTGGAAAGGGTTGAATATGTAATACATAAGAATATGTGTATTATGTGATGGTTTGGAAGCATCAAAATGATGATAAAGACTCAATGATACTGAAATTCTCATGCACTGCACATCACAAAAGATTGTATACGGGACTACACACATAAGTAGAATGAAAGTTTGTCCAAGTTTTCACCTATTTCTTATATGAACGTGTACGAGGGCATTTGAAGAGAAGTCCTTTTCTATGGACATTGTTACTATGATATTCTTCCACACTGACATGAAAAGAATGAGAAAGCTCACAAATTATTTCTCACCTTTACCAGGGGAGCGTTTCATCAAGCGTTTTATCAGTGATTTTTACCGACAAATGTTATAAGCTACTGAAATCCTTGCATCCGATTGGCTAAGAGCAAATTTGTCAGTAAAAATCACTGACAAGACACTTGATGAAACGCTCCCCTGAACCCAACCTTCACTTTAAATTGATGTTGCTAATAATTTGATTGTGGTATTTTAATGCAAGAATGAAGAGCTGGGTGTTATCTGCATCATGAATATAGGCGTGGGGATCATTTTTGTTTTGACCTGCTCAATAAAATATTACAGTCTCACTTCGCAACTACAAGCATCGCAAATGAGTCGACACTAATAGCTTTCCCTGCTTATGTAATAGAACCTAATGCATGTTAACTAAGAAATTAACGCCCTTTCTAAGCCACAATCACTAGCCAATATGCTAAGCATATGGAAGGCCTGCCACAGAAAAAGAATACGTCTTCTTCTTCCTCTTGTTATGTTTAAAAAAATCGTTTCGGGGTGGGGTAGGGGTTACGTAAGTTTTAAGTGTGTATAAATGTTCAATTCTGATATTAGTGTCATTTTTTCTTCATGGTAATAAGCGTACAGCTTTTATGGAACCACGTAATTTAGGAGAAAATGCGTTAAGTTCATAATACATGCTCATTCCTTGAGTGCTAATTTTCCGATTACATTTTCTCACAAATACCAACCAAGAATGTTCCTTTTTATTCATGAACAACGATCACAATGTAGGCCTTCAGTGAACTGCTTTATGTTATCAACAATATCCTAATTTTTATGTCTGCAAAATTGTACGAGAAGCAACATTATAAACATGTAGGTTATTGCTTAACAAACTTTATTAATTTGGATATGACCGTTTTATCCAGTGTAGGATGAAGCAAATATACGCCCCCGCCCCATCTGTTTGAAGCCCCCCTCCCCCCAAAATACAAGAACGACAACAATCACAACAAAATAAAGTTGCAGTATAAGTCTTCGGCACGTGGGGCTGCCCAGTTACATGATGCCCCCATCCTCCTCCCCTATTTCTGTGTAGAATTTCGCCTCCCTGTTTAATTTCTATGTTACACCATCGATTTGGGATTTATTATAATGGTTATATTGTTGCTCATTATGCTTGATTCACCTTGAAAACTCCCTTTAATTTATGATGTCCTCGATCCTTTTGGCGGGAAAGCCTCGTGACACTTCTTCTCGCTGCGACATTAATCAGGCTCACGTCAAATTTGCATAGCCCTAATGGAACATTTTCTCATTTTTGTTTGCTTTCCCTGCTACGCTTAACCCAACCCTCTTTTATGATGAAGTATTTGATTTAGATTTAACTTCCCACAGCCAAATTTCTCGCCTGTCATTGTTCTCTACCTTCTAATACTATCTTGATGAGATTTGATTATTAGTCTTGTTTAATCAATATTTTAAAACTATTTTCATACTAGTTTTGTGTAAAATATCATATACAATAATCTAACATACATGCTTTTTGCCGATGACACTACTCTTTTTTGTTCTCACACCGAACTTGACTCATTAATAAACAAAATTAACAATGAACTCCAAAATGTTTCACTTTGGTTTAAAACAAATAAATTATCCTTAAACATAAACAAGACAAATTTCATACATTTTAATAAAACACATAACCAAATCGATTTACAAAACAAAATTTTTATCGATGGTCTACCTATATCTAAAGAAACAAAGTCAAAGTTTCTTGGAGTGATCATTGATGAAAACCTAAGTTGGATACATCACATAAAGAATATCAACACCACCATATCACGAGCTGTCGGCATTCTATTCAAACTTAAATACATTCTACCAAATAATATACTCTTTATGCTTTATAATACATTAATTCTCCCCCACATATCATATTGCAACATGATTTGGGCAAATACTGCCAAATACAAGATTAATCCAATACTTTTACTGCAAAAGAAAGCACTACGTATATGCACGGGCTCACACTACAGAGCGAACTCCGACCCGTTATTCCATAAACTCAACACCCTTAAAGTCTCTGACATAAATACACTCCAAATAGCCCTACTTATGTTTAAAGTCTCTATACATCAAGTTCCATCTCCACTTAGCGATATGTTTATGCTCAACAGAAGTATTCACTCATACCCAAACCGTTACGCTAATAATTACCACTTAAATAATCCTAAAACTTTGTTAGCACACAAATCTATTAGACATACCGGTCCCGATATATGGAATTCACTACCAGATGCAGTCAAGTCACACACTACTCTCTATTCTTTCAAGGCAGCCGCCAAAAAGTACCTCGTCAAACAGTATGATGACTCTGGGCGTAAATGACATATTACATCTTCTTTTCTCCTCTTTCTCCTTCTTTCTTTCTTCATCCTCCCCTTCTCCTTTTCTCTCTCTCTCTCTCTCTCTCTAATATCTCTTCAACACAGTCCACTTTTCTACTTACCATCCTCTTCTATTTATGTTTTCTTCCTCCATACATCTCATCTCATCCCCATCCTTAATTGACTTCTATTACTATGAATACAAGAAAAGTCTTTTTTCTTTCTTTTTTAAAAATCTTTTCCTTTTCTTTTTTTTAATATCCCCCTTTCTTTAGTATTTCCAATTTTTTTGTATAGGATTGTCACTCCATCAAGCTTTGCTTATGTGACAATCCTTCTTTATGATTCATTTACGTTAATTATACAATGCAATTACTCTATTTGATAATGTATTGATATTTGTTTATTATGTTGTAATTCAGTTTGTAAAATATGTTTGAAGAAAAAAAAGGATCATAAAGATAAATAAATCAATCAAAATCAAATCAAATCAAATATTGTTTTTTTTTTTTTTTTATACTGGGGTCGCTGAATTTAGCATGGCTGTTTTTCTGATAAGATTGTATTTTGCTTTCAAATTTTCACTTATTAATTTATGGTGCCATAAATTAATAATCTGATGTTCATTGTGCATATTGTCGGTCCATAACGTAGTTTAATAGAACTATATTAGTACTGAAAAGAGGCATCACTCATTTCTGGAATGCTGTGAGTGTTACTCTTCCTTGAAAAGGCGTCATGGTCTTTCTTTGTGTATTCATATCTCAACTTTTCAATTTCTTACTTGTCAAATAAAAAGAGGATAAGAATCTTTTTAACAAAGTCTAGCTCATTTATTCCGAGACACACGGCAAACGAATGTTCGTTATTGTCATCCCGAGCTGCCATTTTGTTTTACGTGTAGTTGCATATACATGTATTTGCCAAAAGACGTGACCAACATGGTTTCATGAATTGCAGATCTCGTTGGGTATACTTGAAAAGGTTTGATGGTTTATTTTACCTGACTGCTAAGAGAGCATGTGTATGCTTGTATAGCGACCAGGTAAGCCCTGCCGGAAAAAAAAAACAGTGTCCCACACTGTGTTTACAGTGTAAAACACAGTGTGAAATCATCTTCACACTGTTAAATTCGAGCGTTTTAACATTGTGAATCACATTTTCACAGAGTCGACTATGTGAACACACTGTGAACACACTGTGAACACACTGTTGGACACTGTGTTCTTTCCGGCAGGAAGCAACCACGTAACCAATTTGGATTTGGAAAGCGAACAGTGATAAAAACCATGAAAACACTACACGAAAATTGGAAGAAATAAGGCTGAATACAAGCAATCCATACGATCAGTATAATAAAACTTTGGTACTGAAGGCCGATTCTATTTGTCTTTTACGGAAAATGTGATAATGTGATATAATAAATTCTTCGCACATGTTCACCGCGATATGATGGAATATTTCCTATACTAAAATCTATTCTATCATCATTGTAGTTATAGAAACAGTGATGTTACATAATGTCATGATGAGGTCACAACTTATATTAAAGAGAGTCAACCTTTATCATGACAGGCTCTACATGTATTTTTGAGATCAAAACAAACATTTGGGCCAATGTTATCATGTATGCTAATATTATTCACGGATTCATGATCACAGAATAACTAGTTCAGAATATCGAGATTTAACACCAAGATCAAAGGGCATGTTGAGTTTGATAAAAAGTTTTTAAACATTAGTAGGGGAGCTAGGGAATAATTATTAAAAGATGATATATACGCTACCATATTTCAGATAAGGCACAACGAGAAATAGTTAATCACTGTCAAGTAATTTCTGTCACATTTATAGCTATAGAGTTATGAAGCGCATTTCATCTATACCCTACATCTGTACACAGAGCTTTTTATACTTTTTCATATTTTTGATAGTCACACAATAAAATATGATTATTCCTAATAATAATCCATTTAGAACTCCTACTTGCAAAAATCCAATTACAACACCAGCACTCAATATGGCTCAAGAGTCAACAGTGAGATTGAAAGGGCACTTTGGAAATGGTTATAAATTATCTTCCACTGTCACTCTCTCTTGTTCTCGAGGTTTGTCATTTTGTTCGCCATTGCATAGTCCTTCCACATAGTCTTATGTTCACCTTTGTCTGTCACAGGCTTCACAATCAAGAAGAAGACGGACCGCTAATGAGAGAGACCTAAACTGGAGTTAATGGCTTGGTTTCATTTCACATTGGATTCATAATAGTCCGCCTCATCACACAAGCCATGTTCACACTGATTTATAGTTCTTCTCACAAGCCCTGTTTACACTGAATGATAAAAGTCCGTCTCATCTCAAAGGACCTGTTCATATACTGGATATGTGATAATCCCACTTGTCTTAAAACCCATGATAATGATTTATAATAATAGTAATAATGATAATAATAGAAATAATGATGATGATGATGATGATAATAATAATAATAATAATAATAATAATAATAATAATAATAATAATAATAATAATAATAATAATAACAATAATAATAATAATAATAATAATAATAATAATAATAATAATAATAATAATAATAATAATAATAATAATGATGATAATATAATAAGAATGATAATAACAAGAACAATAATACGTCTCAAAAGTAGTGTAGAGTAGTCCCGATTGTTGAACATGTTAATTGAGAGGGCATTAAAATGTTTAAAACTTCGATTCCAGTTGAAAAACAATTCCAAATGTCGATTAGAATTCACGCAAGTTCCTGAAGGTCTTACTTCATTTTAACTAATATTCTTTTCCCTGAGAAAATAAAGGTTCCTATTGTCGTCTAAGTTTTATTTTAACTGTATGCATTAAATCTTACGGTTGGAAAAGCTTATTTAAATCCGACGCATGGTATGAAGTCATGTTTAACAAAAGTAAAACTAAGACCTCGTCTAACTTCCTTTGTTAAAACTCGACTTTAGACCCAGGGTTTCGATTCTAGCAGAATACGGGCCTATAATATATTGTATATTGTAAAGCGCTTAAAGAAATTTTTAATAGGCGCTTTATAAATATTGAATTATTATTATAATTATGTTTGTGATAAATCTACACGCGGGGCACATATAGTGAGACAATGCTGCCAAAGAAAACGTGAGATAAAAATAGATATGAATGATGTAGAAGATAGACGTGCATAGCCACCAACACATCGGGACTGCGCAAGTCATGATGATTAGTTGACTGATGAATGTTGTTTTGTAAATCTTTCAGTCACGGTTCTGATTGAAACTTATTTTTCAGAATTAGGGTTTCATGATATAAAGCCCAGATCCTGGGGAAAATCCCTTCCCTTTCATTATAAAGCCACATTCCCCCAAACGGCAATAAAAACAGAGTCTGCTGACGTGAATGATACATCATGACCGGAAGAAAAAGCGCCGAGTCTGGGAGAAGAACACACATAAGCAAAATCCACACAATAGATAAAAGGTACAGGTATTAAAGGATAACAATCACAAAAATATATTTTGCTCGGTATGTTAGGGGTTCAATTTTACTTTACTATGTTAAAAAAAAACATAAGCTTCAAATATAAAGAGATATTTCAAGTTTCAGTACACTATCAATGAACATAAAGAGATTCGTGAGTATATAGACACACTCGATCGTCTACGCATTCGTATGAAATAGGGCCCGTATGGAACCCACTTGGGTTCCGTGGGCGGGTTTTATATTATGCTTTGATATTTTTAAAACCCTTTAAACGTTAACCTTAAGAATGTCAGGAAAAGTTTTAAGGGATGATTTATTACATTCGAGCTGTACACAAATTATTTGTAGGGGATCGGTACCCTTTAAATCTGTATAAAGATTGTTAATATGAATGAAGAACTAATAGAGGAAAAGAACAGATGGGATGATGAAAATTAATTTGATTAAAAAAGACACCTTTTTTAATTTAACGATGTTGAAAAGGCTGAGGGTAAGGAACATTTTACAACTAGAGATAACTCAACAGTGAAAAAACTGCAAAGGAAATGAACAGAGTCATGAGGAGATATATTTTTGTACGTAGTTTGGAGTATATTGCGATTTTTATTCCATCGAATATTCCATCGATTGCGCTCATAACCTTACATCTCATAAATCGCTATTTGTAAATGCATCGACACATTCCGGAAAAGTGGGCCGGCTTTCATTTTGTTTGGCCAAGCTCATACTTTCCTGTAATATTGATTTCTAGAAGAAAGGTGTGACGTGTTACCAAACACGCGTCGTAGACACATCGATAGATTGACAAATAAACCCGTTTCCAACAAGAAATGATTTGTCTAAACATTCAACATAGAGTGATATTGTAATAATGATACTACTATATGAATTTATGTAGCACAGCTGCTATACGGATACTGTACACAAACTGAGAGCAAAGTATTTTGTATGGCCTGTTTTATCCCAGCTTCCATGATAGGCGCTGAATAATATTCCAGGGGTTTCTTCCAATTGGGTACCCATTTACTTCACATGGGTCGAGAGTGGCAGCTGTATTTTATCATAATTATTAAAAAAAATATGCAAATGAACGATTGTTCACATGGGAGGGACCGAAGGGGGTGGGGTGGGGTGCAGAAATCGCCTGCATATATAGGACCTTGTATATGAGAATGTACTGTTTATTTTTTTTTTTTGCAGCAACCAAATGAAAGGCATTTTCTAAAATTTCAGTCAAAATATTATGCTTGTAATGTTGTGTATAACGAAGTGGAAAAGTTTTTCGACTTATGCTACATAACCCTACATACATCAACTGTTTAATTGTCATTAAAAATAATCCATTACCAATTGCATCTTATTAAAAGGAATTAAAAGCAATCTTGAAAAAAATAATCAAACTCGAGGTATACGACGCGTGAGTACCATGGTGATGCACTGAATATTACCATTTTTGAAGAAGCACTGAACAAAGTATGATTCAAAAGATTTTCATGAATAGACCATGATCATGATTTTATTAGCGTCACGCAGACATTGGTGCATTTGTTTCATGACTTGGAATAGTATACACTCTCGGGATATTTAATAACTTTTTTTTTTCGAAACGCAGGCGATTAATGAAAGAAGCGACGGAGGGGGAGAAGTGTGTAAGTGAGAGAGAGAGAGAGAGAGAGAGAGAGAGAGAGAGAGAGAGAGAGAGAGGGGGGGGGGAGATATGAAAGAGGAAATAGTCCTTGCAATTATTGCTCGTGCACCGTGTAAGGCCTTGCCCTTACATCATCATGTACATCAAATAAAGTCACCGTCTAAATTTTAAAAATCGTTATTCCATCACAACATCTCAAATCACCCAAGGAATGAATAAGGGCAATCATTCTCCGTTAGTCATGAGGTTTATAAATGGTTGGCCTTGGGAAGTCCATGTTTTTAAGTGGTACATGTGTTTATGCGTTGCAAAATTAAAGGTATAACTGGCACACTGCTGCAGTATGAATTCCCGTTCAGGTTTGTAGCGATGATAATATAAACAATAACTGAAGATAATAAAAATATTGTTTGCAATTAGGAACTACAAAATGATTTTTTGAAGAGTTTAGGGCTTGCGAACCCATTCTAAATATACACTGACATGTCTATACTGTATTAAATAGCTACTGGTATTTGAGATTCAAATGCTCTCATATTTTTATCTATTTATCCCCCCCCCCCGGCCTTTCAAGGATAATCTTTTTTTTTTTTTCAAGCAACATGTAATAACAGTCCACGTTTTTACGTAACTTGTCACATTCATATATATTTTATTTAATAATACCAGTATGAAGGTAATTCTCATTCTGAGCTCTATGGTACCAGTAAGATTTCAAGATCACATGTTGCACGAGACCTTATTTTTCGAGAGGTTCTGAGTGTATAGTATATACTATTGTCTTGTTGCATAGCATGAAGATAGAAAAGGTGCCACTCAAACTTCAAGCCTAACTGGCATTTCAATCAATTTCAATTTTCAATCTAAAGACATTTATTTCCAACTTTTCAATATACAAAGTAATAAATGAGCAAAAATATGACAAAATATACATTAATGTGGTACATACATAGTTGGAGGACACACCTCTAAAAGCAAAAGCTTGGGGCGAGGGTGCCCTTAGTACATAATACATTATCACATAATAGGCATTAGGCCTATAACTATACATGTATATTGTTGTCATTAAATTTAGTGAATGTTTTCTTATAAAGCATTTTTCCTAACATGGTTATGAGCTTACGCATTTCTCACTCAGCTGTTACGATGCATACAACTATTGTAATTAATAAAGCAATCAGTTATGACCAAAAGTGATCAAACTATTAGAATGCAGGTCGCGGGTTCATGGAAGCCTTCTATATAAACTACCCTATATGACGTAAATGCACGCATAGCTATTCCCATTCCACAACAACATTCTATAGCAGTATAGAGCCAATAATAATCATTTCATCAAAAATAGAATGAATTCCTTAAAAATCATCATTATCGTCGTGCCATATCATGCCATGTGCCTTAGAGGATTGCGCTATTTAATTCCAGAATGTATTTGTTTACCTGCATGAGTTACTATTTACTTTTTAATGGAACCTAGCCCTAAGTATCCTTAAAAAGAAACAAAATGGAGTAGCGATAATTCTACAGAGATTTACTGATTTCTATTAACTCATTCAAGCCACAATAATAAGGAAGAAGCTTCGATGACTTGTACACATTAATGGCGTACGTGTGATGGAAGCCTTTCCATTTATACCGAGAAGGCAAGATGTATACAAGCTTCTTGATTACAATACCGTCAAGAAACGTTTGACACGCCCTCTCCTATCTTGATCTAGGCAAAATGATATCAGGGCCTCGTCTTACAAAGAGTTGCGATTGATTCGAATCAAAGGAATTTAAAGTTACGATCGAATCAATCGCAACTCTCTATGAAACGAGGCCCAGGGTCTTTTTGCATAGAAAGTTGCGTTTAAACGCAAGTTAAAAAATTACACGCAACTTGATTTTCAACCAATCAGGATCATGTATTTGGGACTTGTGTTTTATTTTTTGAGTTGCGATTAAACGCAACTCATTGTAAGACGGGGCCCAGGACTATACATAAGTTTCTGTAGAATCAGGGATCTTAGTTACATTTTCCTGGTAGAATAATTCATCCTGTCTTTATGTTATCATAAATAAAATGTATCCTAAATAAAATTGCCCTCCTCCATACTGGTTAGCCTGCGATGCTTTAAGGCCTAGAGAGCGACCGGGCAAGACAAGCCAGCCGGAGTTGAGTCTATTCTTTTATGCTAATAACCAGTGATGTATATCCACCTAATGGACTTAATAATACAATCCATTTTGTAAAAATGTTATTCGTTATCGAAGTATAGCAACAAGAACATCTTGTTGGCTGAATATAAGTTAATAGTAAATAGTGCATGTATAATACGATTGGTTAGATTCGCATCACGTGACGTGCAAAAATTTTGTTATAGTGCACGATTGTGCACTATAACTTTGATTTTTGCACGGGGAATCCCGTGTTAAATGAATAGGGGATGAGCCATTTGTTTACGATTGCTATCATTCACTTTCACGTTTTTTAGAGCTCAGAGTGTTACACATCATTGGAGAGCTAACATTTGGAGTTCATTTTGTGAGATAAGCCACTTTTGTAGAGTTAGGAAATAGCAGTAGATCTAGACTATAAATCTATAGACCTGTAGAGCCCGGGCCTAATATACTCAGTAACATTTATAGATCTCAGTAGGGGTCTATTTACTATAACAATTAGTGCATGTTCTATTTATGCACCCTTACTGCACTATATGAACTCCAAATACTAAATTATCCCTCGTGCAGGTCTTTTTCACCTCGGCCTGCGGCTTCGGTGAAACAAAACTGCACTCGGGATAATTTAGTATTTGTCGTGCACATAATCCAGTATAGTCCATGATATAGACCATGCACTATTCATATAATAGTTAGCGGTAAAAAAAATTCTCATGGGGCTGTCTCCTTTTTTGCATCCCCCGCCTTATGTAACTAACACAAATACTTCATTTATAGACCACGCGCTGCATGTGATCAACATTCTTATGCCTTCCCCAATACTTTCATTATTCAGCTAAATTTGGTGATAATATATGTAAATGTTGTGTTTTTCCGTATTTCAACATAAACACATATTGCGCATATAAAACATTATTGTCGTCTAGATAGCAAATATGAATTGAGAGTAGTTTTGCACGACTGTATATAAACAAAATCTAAACGTCAACGTATAAAGTGGATTCGCGCATAACTGACACGGGGTACCCCAAGATAACATAACCAGTAATTTTCATTTTATGATGCCATCAATTTTCATTCGGCTGAATATACTGACGTCACATTTTCATTACTTCACGACACGACAGATTGAATGTATTGTGTTCGTTGACTCACTGTTGGTAGAAATGTTATCATTTCAAACTTGCTGCGCCATGTTCTGCGACCCTTGGATTAGACATCGTGTTGTCACATTCGAGCTCTTCACAAATAAACCATATTGTGAAACACATGTGACGTATATCTACATGCTACCAAATAACATTCCATTGTTGCGTGTTGGTCGGTGAAGTCAGGCGCCTCGTGAGGTTAGGGGAAAAAAAGCGCATTCTTTGGTGTCGTAATTTTCGTATGCGTGCACAATATGTTACACCTGTTATTCATTATTTCGATAACGTACATGTTTTATTAGATTTTGATCCCTTGAGCGAATCCGTAGTAGAAAAAAACAACAACATTTTGACATTTGATTTCAATAGTTCAAACACATCTACAATATTGGAGCAAATAAAAATGACATTCGAACGCAATCAAGGTGCTGAAAATAAGTGTTTTAAATATTACATTTATCACATGTTTGTTAATGACCCCATCTTTATTTAATATTGAGTGAATACAAAGTAGGCGTGTAAGGAATACACCCAATTAAACATACATCCTGAGTAGGTCTGATATTAAACTGTACGACTGCGGAAGCTGCATCATTGACAACGCTGAATAGGTTCATATCTAGGCACGTTAGCGGAGCTCCCTGAATCATCTGTTGACTGTGTGTGTGGGTGTGTATGTACAGTGCACTGTAGGTCGTAGGGCAGTGAGTAACCTTGATATAGGGGGTTTGTTTTGTATACGTTCATGTTGAAAGATTGGTTGTTTGGGGGCGTGCGGGAAGAACATTAGAACAGGAATGGGCGCCTCAATGGCAACACTCAATGACAGACGTGCCCCGGGGCCTGTAAACTTGTCATCAATGACAAGTTGCAGTAACTGTTATAAGCTACTGAAATCCTTGCACCGACAAGACACTAATTGATGAAACGCCCCCTCCCCCCGATGTATCAACTGCTTGAAATCAAAAGAGACTTATACCCCAGACCATAGCCCCAGACCCCAGTCACACCAACAAAACCGACACCTGGGGGGCATATCATCAAGTGTCTTGTCAGTGATTTTTTACCCACAAATTTGCTCTCAGCCAATCAGATGCAAGGATTTCAGTAGCTTATAACAGTTATTGTAACTTGTCATTGATCACAAGTTTTATGAAACAGGGCCCAGGCCGAACAAACAATTACATTGGATGATTTCACGGTTGGTGTTGGTGTTTGGTGTTAGTGTTTATTTAGCCGGGAAATCATGATCTAACACCGACTATGAAATGAGACAAAAATCAGTCGGTATTAGGTGTTGACTTCTGATTTTTTTTGACGTAGTTCGGGTTGCTGGTGTTTTATTTTTTGTTAAAATGTCGTCTGCTAAACCGAGCTCGGTCGTCGGTGTTTAATTTCATGTACAAATTTCAATTCACTAACACTATACCCTTAGGGATTAAGAAATTTCGGTGTTGGTGTTGGTGTTGCTAGCTATGGGAAATTTTGGCGATTAGTCATGAGAAATAGAGTCAGTAAGAGTCATTCGAAGTGTATTTTCACAGGCAGTATGAGGTATTATGTTCGTATAGGCCTGAAATCATATCTAGGCCAACATTTGGTCTAACAGTTCGATCTAGATCACACGGAATGGAACTACTTTTGCTTTTTAATGGGGATGAAGGAGTGAATGAAAAATCCCATCTAATTTTTCTTTTCAGATAGATTTTATGAATATGATGTTAGATTTTTCATAGTAAAAGACCCAGTGAATCCACATTATTAACCAGGATGAGCACAATACAAAAGTCATGAAACTTCACGGCTAATCTGAGCCGACGCCTAAAATTTGGCTGTTTGCCAGGTACGATCCGGCGTCTAGCTGCATTAGCTACCGCAGCATTTTCTGCTGGAAGTGAGAAACTCGATAGAAATCACATCTAAACTTACTGTTCCTTTCAAGACTATCCCTTTCTGTGAAGTTTCTTACCGCACTATAGATCAAATAAGGATTGCTTTTAGAATTACCGGACTACTCGAGGCAGAAAACGCATCCTTCTCGTTTCCAAAAACGAATTACACGAGGGAAGGATAACTGGACAAATAATTATGTTGACATTGACGAACAACAGATAACACTGAAGCAATGCATAAAAGTAGACAGCATCTCGAAGAATTACAAAACAAAACAAAACAAACCCAACAAACAAACATGATGATTTCCTGTTACAATAGTTTGGCATAAAAACAGATTCACTCCACTCTCCACATCCTCTTACAGATGTACTAAGGTTATCGAGGAATACCAATCATACATTTCCTCAGATCTAAATACAGAAAATTCTATTTTTATTGATATTTCTCTTGATATTTCATTTGAAGATAACAAATGACCTTGTCTTTGAAAATCTATTTTTGGAATAGTTTTACATCATGAATTATCTCCTTTTGTATTCTTGATTGAGAGGTAATGAATGTGTGTTAATAGAAAACAGTTTGGTATTCTGACGCATGAATTTCTTATCGGTACATTGAATCTTTTCTGAGAGACCCTGGGGAAATCCTTTGTGCACAATATTCCCAAATCAAACCTGAACAGACTCATGCTTACATGATTGATCTATATAGCTCTGCTTTTTAATAGTTTCCCTTCATATTTCACCTCTCATATATGTCTGCATCCCCCTATGTTAATCATCATTGTATTATTTCTATGGATCTTTTATTATACTTCGTTACTCGTTGTTAGTACAATCTATTGAATGTTATTTTGTACCATTATATTGATTATTGTGAAATATGAAATAAACCAAACTGAAACTGAAAAAAACCCACAAAAAACTATAGGTTACAAGAACATTGCTTTATCGTCACTTGGCGCAGCTGCTCTGGGTGACTGAAAATTGGCACAAGTAGGACAGTGCATGCTTATTTTCAGGTCATTTAGATGATAATTAAAATTTGCCTTGGGGAATCCGCGAGTAACTACTTAAATTACAACATATCCCAATCTCTGTCCAAGACACAAGTAAACTTTGAACCCATTCATCTCGAATCTTAACCGACCTTCATCGGCATCACATAAGATTCGGAAAATCTACTCATACTCATGATATTATTCAATTGCATTCATGGCATTGCCCCTCTTTATTTTCAAGAACACATGCTTGTACCTGTGCCCGTACGGAATCTCCCCTCAAATGATTACAAAAATATCTTCTCTCTCAAATTCTTAACCAGATGAAATCAAAGTGGGAAAGGGCATTTCAAAAAATTAGCACCAAAATTAAGACGTATAATCTCCTACAAATGAAGTTTAAGAGAAATCACTTATTTGGAACAATTTGATTCAGAGTTAACACACAATTATTTTAGATGTATAATTTCACCGTTGACATTTTCAACAAATATCCTGCAATGCTCTAACACTTATATAGAGGCCAAGTTGTGTCATGCGTTTCGAAATGTAGTATTAGTGATATCATCAAATCTCTAGATTTGATAAAAACTTGATATAAATGCGCAGTGTACATGCAGTTTTAGATATGCTCAGACGGTCAGGGAATTACCGAATGAAAGAAATTACGCTGACCCCATGGTATGACGACAGTGCAATTTTTGCAATTCATCAATTTTTCTGAGATGAGCCAATCTGTGAGCCTGTACACTTCCATGAAATTGTTTGTCAAATCGTATTTTCAGGCATTCTCAAATCCTAGGAAGGTTATGCAAGCGATACCAAAAAATTAATGTAAGCTTCGTCATCACCATCTGGTGATGACGAAGCTTACATTAATTTTTTGAAATAGATATAAAATTATAATAATAATAATAATCAAACATTTTTATATAGCGCATTACACATAAGCAAAATTGCATGTCTCTATGCACTTTAGGAGAGGAAAGAAAGGAAAGATGCACTGGGTTCATGATTCTGATTAACTATAAAGTGGTGAAAAGGTATGTCTTTAGAGAATTAATGAAGTTTTCATAGGAATTTATACTTTTCAGATATTCAGGCAACTTGTTCCACAAAAGAGCGGCAGAATGTGTAAAAGACCTTTCCCCGTATGATTTTGTCATTATTTGTGGAACGCAGAGCAGGGACTTGAAACTGGAACGTAACATTCTATCGGGTTTATATGGAGTTAGTACTTCAGAGAGATAAGTAGGAGCCAGCTGATGTAAACATTGGTAGGTTAACATAAGTATTTTAAATTGGATACGGGACTTGATGGGCAACCAGTGTAGATCTCTTAAGACTGGAGTTATTGATTCATGTTTCTTCGTGCGTGTAAGAAGTCGGGCTGCAGAATTTTGAAGGAGTTGTAGTCTTTGAATTTGAGAAGAAGGGAGACCAGAAAGCAAACTATTACAGAAATCAAAATGGCACATAACAAAAGCATGAATTAATCGTTCAGTGGTTGGTTTGTCTAAAAAATTGCGAATTTTACCTATTTTGTATAATCCAAATGAAGCTGAGCGACACTTTTGTGAGACAAAATTTTCAAATGTGAACTTATCATCAAAAATAGCACCTAAATTTCTGCAAGTTCTGGTTGCATGAACAATTGTACCATTTATGTTCAATGTTGATATGAGGTTGCTTGACCTATGGCGTGAAGAAAGATGAAGAAACTCAGTCTTTGTATCATTGAGCTTTAAACCATTTACCTGAGACCACTCTTTGATTGATTGCACACACTCTGATACCTGTGAAGTGACATTAATATTATCAGTTCTCTTAAATGAAATGTACAGTTGTGTGTCATCTGCATAGAACATCTTATGAATTTTGTGAGTATCAATAATATCTTCTAAGGGAGAGGTATAGAGGGTAAATAGGATTGGGCCCAATACGGACCCTTGAGGAACCCCTTGAGGGATGATTTCTGTGGATGACCGCTCATTTCCAATAATAACAGTGTGAGTGCGCCGAAACAGATACGACTCTATCCAAGCGAGTGCTTGACCACTTATACCAAAACGAAGTCTCAGACGTTTCAACAAGATGTCATGCTTAATAGTATCAAACGCGCAAGAAAAATCTAGCAGCACAAGGATGACTTCTTCTCCTTTGTCTAGAGATAAAAGAATGTCATCCGTTACTCGCAGAAGAGCTGTTTCGACGCTATGAAACGAGCGGTAACCAGATTGTGACTTTGCGTATAAACTGAATGTGTTCAGGTACTGTTGAAGTTGGAATGAAGCTATTCTTTCTAAAAGTTTGCCAAAATATCTCAAGTTTGCAATCGGACGATAACTTTTCAGATCTTCAACATCAGTAGCCGAACCCTTCAGTCTAGGAATAACATTTGCATGCTTGAAACCTTCTGGGAAAGAACCAGTCATGAAAGAATCATTAGTGACCTGTGTCATAAATGATAATAATTCTTCACGAAATTTTTTCAGAAATGAAGTTGGGACAGGGTCAAGTTCACATGTTGTGGAAGAAGAGGTAGTAATGAACTTGGCAACCTCATCTTCAGACACTGATTTGAATTTGCTGAATGATGAGGTTGCAAGCTTCTCAGGAAATTCCCTACTATTATCAGCCGCTGATGACTGTAATTCATCAGTGATTGACCGAACTTTCTCTGCAAAATATCTCAAGAAACGCTGTGGTAGAGATATATCAAAACTGATATTGTTTGGTAAGGTTTTTAACTGGGGTCGTAACAGGTGATCAACCTTCCTGAAGAGATCTCGAGGAGAACAATTTTTCAGTTGATTACGATGATAAACTCGTTTGGCTGAAGTGAGTTGATTATTATAGTGATGAGACGCTTTCACATAAATTTGCCGATCAATTTCAAGACCACACCGAGAGAAAGCTTTCCGTTCGAGAGCACGAAGTTTTTGCTTCAATTCTCTAAGTTCATCTGTGAACCATGGTGTGTCTGGACGATATCTAACAGTTCTAGTGACTTCCGGAGCATGCTTATCTAGAAGCAAGGATAGAGTTTTGTTAAACTGACCAACTCGCTCATTCAGGTCTGGGCTTGGAGAAGAGTACAGATCTGACTTGAGGATGTCACTGGAAAAGGCTTCGATGTCGATGCTGTAGACCTTCCTTGTCTTTATCTCCAATTTCAATGGTGGAGGCTTTCGAATGTCCAAGCTGCAAGAGATAGCAACATGATCCGATGGGAGATAAGACGTTGAGCTTAGATCAGTGACAAAACTGTCCGTGGCTCTGGTGATGATGAGGTCAAGTGTATGGCCAGCTCTGTGCGTTGGAAACGATACATGCTGTTGCAGGTTAAATGCTGATAGCACAGACAAGAAATTCCTTGAGTTGTTATCAGTGACAGAGTTAACATGGTAATTAAAGTCACCAACTATTAATAACTGATGAGGAGATGATATGAGTTGTTCCATGAAGGTTGAGAACTCACGGAGAAAGAGCCGCTCGGTTGAGTCTCCCCTGGCTGTGCGTTGAGGACGATAAATGACAATAAGGCGTGTTGGAACCTGGTAATGTGAAGTTACCAGGATATCTAAGTGTTCAAAAGAACTGAAGTTAGAAATATTGTCATACACCTTGACGCGAAGAGACTTTCGAATGCATATCCCAACACCGCCGCCAACACGGTGCATTCTGGGCTTGTGAAGCCAGTTGTGGTCTTTCAAAACAGATGTGAGCTGAGCAATGGAGTAGTTGTCTCGGTCATCTCCAATTAGCCATGTCTCTGTCACTGCAGCGATGTCAATGTTATCACCTATGATGAAATCTGATAACATGTGTGTAATCTGATAACAAGAAGTTGATCTGCCAAATGATTATTGTGAAATGTTATATATATATATATATATATATACATACACACACACACACACACACACCCTCACCCCCCCACACACACACACACACATATATATATATATATATATATATATATATATATATATATATGTGTGTGTGTGTGTGTGTGTGTGTATATATATATATATATATATATATATATATACATATCTATATATATATATATACTGTATATGCTACCCTTGATATAAATAATTTATGCAAGATTCTTTCGCTCTCGTAATGAAATTGTACCAACGCATCAATTACATGTACATTACAGGGCTGCAAGCAGTCATGCATTCATCCATTGAGGGGGAAAAAATAATACTACTTTACCCTAAAACACACCCTTCTTTTTCTTTGATGAATTAAACATTATCGTCGTAAATATGCATTAACGAATGATCATGAACAATACTAGCACACGTGGATGTTCATGGGCTGCGCCTGCAAATGTGTGTGTGTGTGTGTGGGCCCTACCGGATAGAACACAGTGTCCCACAGTGTGTTCATAGTGTGAAACACAGTGTGAAATCATCTTCACACTGTTAAATTCGAGCGTTTTAACATTGTGAATCACATCTTCACATTGTGAGCGAGTAAATTCACACTGTGTAATCGAACATCACTATGTAAACACTCTGTGGTAAACCACACTGTGGAGGTGTCCACAGTGTAAAATCATCTTCACACTGTTAAATTCGAGCGTTTTAACATTGTGAATCACATTATCACAGAGTCGACTATGTGAACACACTGAACACACTGGGACAATGTGTTTTTTTCCGGCGGGGGGGGGGGGGGTGGGCGGGGGTTGGTGTCTATTGAGATGGGCAAACTCAAAAGTATGGTGTTGATTAGCCTCTTGTGTACAGCTTTCTTCGTATAGCCTCATTATATTTATTGTCTGAAGAGTTCTGCAAAAAATAGGATAGTGGTAAAAGAACTATACAATTGTAGAAATAATAAACAAATGAATCAATTTACATAATGTATTTTTTTAAAACTATCATTAATAAGAATGGAAATGAAAGTTAAGAGACAGACATCACCTGTCGAAAAAGGAATTGATTGGATTGTTATTGCTTCGATCTGATTGGGGGTAGTTTCTGCATGCATGAAAAAAAATCATCAATTCAAGTGCCTGTTTGTAATTACCCGAAGAAATGCAATTTTCTCAACATGTACTTGTAAAACTTGCCCAGGCACTAAATCTATACATATTATATACAATGAGTCTAAAGGGCTCGTCACATTTGTCCGATAACGAAAGAGAATTTCCATTAAATATAAAGTAGAGTTCTGGTCATGCAATTATATTGTGAAAGAAACTGTCTCAAATGAATTGGAAAAGATTGACCATGTCTACATAAGAATTGTTTTATACTGTGTTGTCTTAGAATCATCAAAATAGGTTTAAAAAAATTGACCCGATCTCGCTGAAAAGTACATGTACTGCACACAGAAATGGGTATATGGGACTACACACACAAGTTGCATGAAAATTCGGCCCGAACATTTCAGCTATTTCTTGTCATATTTCGAATATAAGAGCATTTGATGAGCAATCCTTTTCAGGGGATATTTCTACTATGATGTTCTTCCAAACTGACATAAAAGGAATGACAAAGCTCACAAATTATTTTTCACCTTTCCCAGAACTCAAGATCCCCTTTAAAGGTATACTCTAGAGCTGCCCTACTCTTAGCAGACACGAGCATACTCATACGTGCACACAACACTGTATAGGTGAACCTTTAAAGGGGAAGTCCACCCTGATATCAAGTTTGTTTAACAGAAGCTGGGGGGAAAAGAAAAAAGGAAACAGATCAATGAAAGTTTGAGCATAATCCGATAAGAAATAAGAAAGTTATGAATACCTGAAGTTGTAATCAATCAAACACAAATTGGCATCTCCGTGACGTATCTTGCGAGCTCCTCTCCATTTGCTCTGTACTGAAAAAAAAAATCAGAAATTTCCATTTTCTCTAAAAAGAAGTATTTAATCATACATGCACCCTATATATAATCATTGCACATAGTGTTTTTACACACAACCTATATATGAAACAAATTTATTCCTATATCAGTAACTGAGAAAATGAATATCTATAAAGTTTTCTGTACAGAGCTTGGTATCAGGGTGGACTTTCCCTTTAATTGAAAATCTCGTTATCGTTATCGTTATCGGACAGATGTGACCAGCCCTTAAACATAAGCACCGGGGAGCGTTTCAACAAGTGTTTTGTCAGTGATTTTTACCGACAACTGTTAAAAGCTACGGAAATCCTTGCATCTGATTGGCTGAGAGCAAATTTTGTCGGTAAAAATCACTGACAAAACGCTTGATGAAACGCTCCCCTGGAATCGGAAAAAAAAGGGCAAAAATATGCAAGTCAAGTGCTCAGTAAGCAAATGTCGGTAGAGGGCAGTCACAATATGTCCCACACGATAGCATAGACATTTGAAGAAAAAAAATCAACCTAAGGAAATTTTATGAGATTTAACTTTATAATGAGTATAATCATTTTGAATTCTATGAAGGTAATACTCATCCGATTCTGTTATCAGATACAGTATCTGGATATTGGAGGTTCAAACGACTACAGGACTGGAAGGGTTAAAAGGACGACAATTGGAACTACCGTTAAATGGCACCAATCTCTTGGAGCGGATAGAAGAGGGTGTTGGAAGCGTCATAATTTCTTCCTTTTTTGTTCAACACGACATTTTCTCCTTCAACTAGCGCATACTATTGATTTGACATATCTGACATTGGATGGAAAATGTTCAGTAGGGATTGAAGGGGGCTTAATAAGGGCTCTGAGCCCAACAGGTGCATGGTAAAGTGGCTTTCACATCAATCTGGAACACTACCGTCCAGAGCTATCCATACAGAGAGTCCTGACACTGGAGGTCGCTTCTGATTGGTCAGTCATTTCATGCGCGTGTCACAACTCTCTCTATCAACGCGCTCTGCTACCGTCTACCAGAACCCTTTTATCCTTCCTCTGAATGGAAAGTGGCGCCTCCTATAGATTCAAATCCGATGTGAATGTGGATAAGGGGAGCGTTTCATGAAAGGAAGTTGTCGGATATTTTATCTGGCAACTGTTATAAGCTACTGAAATCCTTGCATCTGATTGGCTGAGAGCAAATTTGTCGGATAAAATATCTGACAAGTTCCTTTCATGAAACGCCCCCAAGGCAACATAATACTAAAATGCTACATAATCAGTACGCATTTTATTGCCTACGCTTGGGCTGTGTCATTTTCCTGCAAAAGAAGCTGTTGCATATGGGTATTTTTTATTTGACGTTTGGAGCTTTTTTTTTTTTTAATTCCTAGATGCCACCTTCACGTACACCTGGCGTTAAAGAGAAGGATGAGTTCTGTGAAAGGTGAAAAATGATTTGTGAGCTTTCTTATTCTTTTCATGATAGTTTGTAAGCATATCATAGTAGAAAGGTAACCTGAAAATGATTGCTCTTCAACTACCCTCATATTCATCATTTGACGAGAAATAGCCTTCGGGCAGAACATTCATGCCTCGTGTGTGCAATCCCGTATAACCCATTTCTGTGTGCAGTGCATGTGCTTTTTAGCAAGATTGGATCCATTTCTTATCATTTTGATGATTCCAAAACCTTACAGTATAAACCAACTCTTACGTAGACATGATCAACCTTTCCCAATTGCTTTGAAACATTTTCTTTCACAATGTAATCACATGACCAGAACTCAACTTTATCTTCAAAACTATGTCTCTTATTTTACTTGTTACTAATACATATTTTGTTTATATTACATGAATCATCATTATTTTGGGTGAAATTGTCAACTGTTCGTCTAGGGTAAGAAGTGCATCACTCGAGTATTCAGTATATCTGAATTCCAGTAATAAATTAAAATTTAAAAAAAAGACTGAACTAAAATACAGCTATTACATTATGGTATACTGGTTAAAGAATCAGATTCAGATTCTGATTCAAAACACATTTATTTCCTTCTCATATAATAAAAAAAAAAAAATGAAATGTGCATTGACAAGAAAACATCTTGGAAGGACACGAGCCGGTCCCAGGGAGCACTTGGCTTGTGTTGTAGGCCAGGAGCCTGTCCCAGGGAGCACTTGGCTTGTGTTGTAGGCCAGGAGCCTGTCCCAGGGAACACTTGGCTTGTGTTATAGGCCAGGAGCCTGTCCCGAAATAGTCACACCATTTTACCCATAAGATTTGACCCCTTAAAGTTACTTAGACCATCTAAGTCATTGACAAAAAGGTTGTCAGACCCTAAAGTCGGTTCGATTTCACCCCATCTCACCCATTCACCAAACTTTGTCAGTAGGAAGTAGTATGGCACACCCATTGTCAATCTGCACCTGTTTGACAAAACATAATAGAGGAGCTATTATCATGTATCTGGGTTATGTGCCTGCCAGGCTGTAATGTTCTATTCATATGTTAATTCAATTATGTATTCAAATATGTATTCAGTTATGAATTCAACCATGATTCAATTATGTATTCAATTATGTATTCAATTATATATCTAATCATGTATTCAATTATGCATTCAACAAGTAATATGTATGAGATCTGTACCATGCCTCAAAAATGTATGTAAAAAAAATGATACAGAAACCAATAAATCAAATCAAATCAAATCAAATCCAGATACCAGGCATGCTCCTCTATTATGCCTTGTCAGATGGTCATTGGGTGTGTTAAATAATCCTGGCTATATTTTTTGGCTACTTTTGAAAAAGCAATACATTTTTCACAATTTTGATAATTTATCAATGAAATGGCACACTGACACCAAATTGCACTTCAAGATAATTATTATATTCAAAATTACGTTATGTACATTTGAATTGAATTGAATAAAACACTTTTTGAGTTATCATAGTCAGAAGGTAAGAAAATATTTTTTATTTACATACAGAGCATTTCTTTTTTTTTTTTTTGGGGGGGGGGGCAAAGCATTGTCAAAGAGCACTTTCAGGGGGTCTGACACCCCCTTCCCGATATTTTTGGAATGTACACCAAAGCTCTTACTTCTGACAAAATTTCGTCCCTAGACTTCAAGGTGAAAAAAATTACCCCAAATTTTAGGTGCCGTCTGACACCCCATCCCGACGGAAACTTTTGTCATTTTTTTGGTGTGTTTTGTAATGTCCAGTCATTCCTACTGCAAAAGTTTGGTGCATGGGTAAGATGTGGTGAAATCGACCCGACTTTGGGGTCTCTTTTGGGGGCTCTTTGGGCTAAACCCGACGGCTACAGTCAGACTGACAATCTTTTTGTCAATGACTTAGATGGTCTAAGTAACTTTAAGGGGTCAAATCTCATGGGTAAAATGGGGTGACTATTTCGGGACAGGCTCCCAGAACACTGGGTTCACATTAGCCATACATAAGTAATATTATACAATCACAAATGCTTTTTAATCTTGGGATCTGGTACTGATGGAAAATGAATCAAACGAAAATTACGCTGAATATTCAAGCATACAAGTAATTACTTATCTCTGCCATAAGGTTTTGGCACCAAGATGAATAATAGCTGAATATGGTGAGCAAATGTACACAAGGGTAACGATCTAGTCTTCCCGATCCGTGTGTAAATGTATGTTGTGCTTTTCAACGAATGGGATTTCCATCAAATTTTTTTATCCGTCTGACTATATTTTGCCGGTTCAACTGACCCCTATAGTTCGTGATAAACAATTCAAAGTCAATTTAAGCCAGTTTCTATCGAAATAAAATTCTATTACCAGAACTCGAAATGAACTTATCCCCTCTTCGAAAGGACCCTCATGTTTCTTTCCCATATAAATCGCGTGGTGCAATATTACCATACACCATAATAATTGATATCGCTATGGGAATTTTTTTGATAACATAAAATGATACCCGTGTGTATCTCATGCTGTTGTACGTGACGCACCCGGCTGAGATTCTCAGGTAGATTATTGATTCGTGAGCTCGAAACGCGCCTCAGAAATCTGATTACTACATTTTCCAAACAAAATTATTAATCAAAATACGAAATACGATTATTTTATTACAGTGGGTAAGAGCTTACAAACTCGCACGTTAGGTTAACAAAAAGGTTTTCTGTAGACGTATCTGAGTGATGAAGGGACTATCGAATGGGGCAGAGACAGAGAGAGATAGAGAGAGAGAGAGAGAGAGAGAGAGAGAGAGAGAGAGAGATAGGGGGTATGACGTATAGAATCTCATTTGATTTGCTTCAATTTATTTTGCTTTTACGACATGATGAAGTTTAGACAAAAACTAGAGAAACAAATTTTCTTTTCGGCCTTTTTCATTGACTTTTCAAAGTCAATGAAACAGGCCTACTTTCTCACATTAGACATTTTTAATAAAAGTCTTTCGTTGAAAATAACAAAGGAGAAAAGAAGAAGAAAAAGGAAAAGAAAAAGAAGGAATGAAAAAGGAAATTCAGGAATCTTAGGTTTGATTGAAAAGTTTATGTTTTCCCCCTTAAATTTCGTAAATTCTTGCAACGAAGTAGCGATTGTTAAAAAGTATTACCTGTAGAGATTATTAAATTATCAAAGAATGACAATTTTCATAGAATGCTTTCTTTCATATCCCATTGACGTTGGTTGCGGCGATGAAAACATGGCCAAATCATTAATTTTCTCATTCCATTCTTATGCACGTTACCATAGAAACTATTGTTAAAATCACAAAGTGTTTCTCTGTAATTGTACAGCTCCAGGGGAAATGATATGTTTTTTAATGGTTCATAGGAAAAATAGGCATTATTATATATTCCATGAAGCGCCATAAAAAAATAAAACAAAACTAAGCACAAAAAACCACGAACATTTCCTTTATTTCTGTGTGTTTTTTTTTTAAATATTTTTTTCTTAAATCATCAATTACGTAGGTATTTCGCAGTCCTGCCAGGACTGCGATGAATAATGATCAATAATCTTAATCATTTTAAAGAAGCAGACCCACAGAAGGAGGATGTGATATAAAGACAACAATCTACTGGAATGCTATTTTGAACAAATGCGTCTCGATGGTGTTTTTATGACGGTATACACCTGAAATATTGCAAAATAATCCGTGGTAAATAATTTATTATAAAGTTATACGGTCAAGTGTTTGGAAAGGAATGGTTTCCCCGTTATTTCTTAATTTCTTAGTTTCATGAAAATTAAATGGCCGTTCTTGGAGTAGTAATGGTCGAAACCCCATAAGTACAGCATTCTTCTTTTTTTATGAACACTTAACTTTTTTTAATACCGTCTTGTGATTCATTTATTATCATGGTCACTTATCACCATGATAATAATGTAAGTGCACAGGAGACAGAAACTAAACTAACATTTGATATCCAGTTCTTGAAGGAGAGAAAAATCGGGCAGACAAGAAATCGAACATTTCTTTCCAAAGCAGTGAATAGATTTTATACTCTATGACATGAGAAGCAAAGCAATTGGGAAAGGTTGATTATATTGCAAATAAGAAGTGGTGTATGCTGTAAGGTTTTGGATAGGAAATTGACTCAATCCTGCTGAGAGTCACATTCACTGTGCGCACAGAAATGTGTATATTGGACTACACACAAATGTTCGGCCCGAACATTTCAGCTGTTTCTTGTCATATTTTGAATGTGAGAACATTTGAAAAGCAATCCTTTTCAGGGGACATAATTATCTACTATGATAATCTTCCAAACTACCATAAAAAAGAATGAGAAAGAGCTCACAAATTATGTTTTACCTTTCCCAGAACTCAACCTTCCCTTTATTGAGATTAGCAGAGAGCTAAGAGGCCTTAGTATATACACCTCTTCACCAGTGGCTAAGGAGAACTTTACCAAAAGTTCCTCTATCCTCGTGATGATCACTTTCAAGAGAAGGTTGTGCTCTGGTAAGCTTTCTAATTTTCGTTAAAGTCAAAGTGGAAGAGTATAATATTAGAAATGCCCCCTGAAAAGGACTGCTCTGCAAATGCCCTATTTATTTCGAAATATGACGAGAAATAGTTAAAATGTTTGGACGAAACTTTATTGCCTTATATGTGTGTAGTCCCACATTCCAATTTCCATGTGCAGTGCTTTTCACTTCATGTGATTTTCAGCAAAATTTAATAAATTTCTTGTCATTCTGCTGATTTCAAAACCTCCAAATACACAATTATCTTTATGTATTACATAATCCACCTTTCTCATTTGTCACTTCACATTGCAATCGCATGGCCAGAACACAACTTTGTCTTCAAAGGAGACAGCACTGATTATTTAAAATCTTAGATGTTGTATTTTTATCCCTTTATTGGAAACATCTAGCCATTTATTTAAGATAGGACTACCCTCTTAACAAGTGTCATTTAAAGTACGTTTGCCAGTCAAGTGTATGATGAGATCAGGGAATTTCGCAATGAACCAATGTTAATGAGATAGATCTACGCGCTACTAACCACACGTGACCTAATCGAAACGACAAGGGTTGGTATATGTTTACACCTATGAACATTATACACTTATAATGATTGAGTAAAGCACTTTCAAAGAGCACCGTAATTGCAATGATCTCTTCTTAACCTTGAGCATTATGTTGCCAGTATTTAAAAGTTACATCATTTTCCCCAGGGGCGTCACTATAGATAATAAATTTGATATTGTTTTCATCCTATCATGTTGTTTTTCTCAATTCAGATCTTCGTTGCTTTTGTTCAAGAAAAATCTTGAGGATGTGTTAATTCAAACTGTATGCCGCTTGACAATGATCAAATGGTTTGAAATGTTCTAACTGAAAAGTACAATTCCACATGAGTTATAAGGACAATTGCAGATGACAACGGGTGACAATAGAAAGGTCTATTGGCCTTTTTCTCTATATCATCAGAGGTCTAATTAGAATGATTATCGAACAAAATGTCAACTGACAAATGCAAATGAAGGTAGCGTGTCGTTGATTCAGCCTTAGTAGTGGATCATATGACAATACTTTAGAACCCTTTGGGGGGTCTGCCTATAAAGGTAACTATATACTGACCAGTCGCGGTGCTAACATTATCAGTTTAGAGGAAGAGCCCGCAAAACCTTACGTATTCATACTCTGGTATTCATAAGAGTGCACTTATATACTAATCTTAATCATGCATGGTTTTAACTTCGACCAACTGGCTTGAGTTAGTCCGCTGATTATGTAGCGCAAATTTCCAACCTTTTCATCCCATTCAAATGGCCATAAGTCTGCAACTAAACGAACAATCAAAATGTATTTGTCATAAAATTGATTTCTCATTTTAACTTCACTTTTAGATTCTATTCCTTCACTTGTTCCGTCGCAGAATTCAAGCAATTTGCAAGGAATGGAGAGCTGTGACAGTTGGCGCACACAGGGGCACGAGCCCTCCAATCCAATGGCCCAAAGAAAAAAAAAAGAGAAGAGGGAAGGGAGAGGGGGGAAGGACGAGAAAAATTATAGGACCCCCTCCCGTACCGCTAAACAGTGGCTTTATCAATTCGCATTTCATTAAACGAGTAAGACCGGTGCCGCCCCCAATCATGATATCAGTGCCCCTTTAATGGCTGAACCCACGCTACGCCACTGACCGAGTGGACCAAGTTAAACCAGATAATCTTAGTCCGCTTTCATGAATACATTCTACAAGTTCATGCTATTGGAGTTGCCCCCCCCCCCCAAAAAAAAGGGGGGGGGGATGATTGCCTCCAGCACCCCCTCCCTCCCGCTTTAATATCCGTCACTGGATAAACGGAATAACATATACCTAGGCCATTCAGAGATTTATAATGAGATTAAGATGTGGATAAGCACTAAAATGATTATATTTGGGTGATGCAGTATAGCAAAAAACGGGGAACTGACATGAGCGCCGTGTTCCATTCGCGGATAAATAGATTAGGAGTGTCCATTTCAAGTTCTCAATGAATGTTCAAATTTGTTGATAAAGACATTTTGAAGTGGTCATAAAATATCATGTCCACTTAAAGAGCTACTGCTATTTTGAACCGTCAAACACTAAATCGAGAAGCCGAGAGTCGGAGAGTGTTTTCTTACTTCTGAATATAAATACAGACTGCATGTTGAACATTACGTAATGAAATAAGTGTATTTGTCATGTTACGGTATTGGAGAAAACCGTGGAGGTAAATGAATATTGAACCTTAAGAAGATCTGTAAAATTTTCTCAAGAGTGGGTATCGTCATCAGCATTGACATATTTATTGTAATCAAAAGATATCTCAATATTTGTTTATAGTGATAAATCAATTACAATTGGACAATAAATGAAATGAAAACAGTAAAATAGTAACAAGTAGATATATATAAATATAAAGAGGACGCGAATGGTACAATTTTAGAACATCCTACTAGAGAGTCGGCAAGACAACCAGTATTCTGGCTGTCGTGCACCTACATATAGCGCATCTTGAATCAAATTTATAGTGAGCGTTGTTTATTTTCATAAGATACTTTAAGTGCATCCTGTTATCCATCATCCATATTATACATCCCGGTGAGTGATGTTTAAAAAACCTCTCTTCTTTCAAAGGGAATGTTTATTTTCAAGATTTAAAACCGTTTACCTTTTCATATCTATACCATAACTCTGTGTATATCAAAATACCACTGACGAAAAATGAAGACGTCTTTATGAGCCCTTGGTTCCATTTTGTCCCCTTTTCATTAGACACATTTCAAGCTGATGCTTTTTCTCCTTTGCCTTCAAAAGGAGGGAAGGGCTTCCGCCGACTTCATCCTTGTGAATAGTCAATACTACACTGATCACTATTGATACATTTTTTTAATCATGTCAATTTCAGCAGTAGTTGGTTTGACATGAGCTAAGCTGGAAATTTAAACCAGGATTTATGCTGTCAAAGACACTCTTCAAAAATATATCAATAACTTGACTATGCTGCATGCAGTATAGGAAAAGACGACTAACATGACTATTTAACCTATACTTCACTATCCATAACATCCCTGTCACACCGAAAGAACCGACATGAGACCGACAATAGATCGAACAAAAAATTACACCCCCCCCCCCCCCCGCCATGGCCAAGAATTGGAGTTGGTGTGGCTGCGGTATAAACTATTTGAATCAAAAGTATATACCCTTTTATTTTGCGAAATATCGGGAATACAATAAATCGGATTCAGTTTGATGTTCTTACTCCTAATATACAGTTTCTGTACTAAACGTTAATTAGGTATACATCGCACAAATTTCTGAAAACGGCAGTGATTGGCCTAAAATGTTTCAAATTCATTATACAAAAAATATCTAAAAATTCATAATCCAATTCTTTCATAACAAATGAAAATAACGAAATTCTGCTCCTGTGGTAGACTAAATGTTGTCATATCACAATCACACACCACACATTCTTTTTCCCTTTTTAACAGTGTGTGTGCGTTTGTGTGTGTGTGTGTATGTGTGTGTGTATTTGGGTTTTTGCAGACGTGTATCAATCAGATATGATTATTTACGTCTGGGGACCGAAAGACGTGACTCAGTCTCGAACCTGGGTCCGCTGATTTATAACTTCCACTATTAGCTGGATTACAGGCGCACGCCACCCCAGTTTTATGCCAGCATCATTTCATGGTATTTAATCAAAGAATAATTACGTTTACTAATAGAGTTATTACACTACCACCCTCACATAGTGTCGAGTGGATGTCTGAAATAATGGAAACCTCTTCAAGGAAATTGCATCTCATTACAAACAGAGAGTGGAGACGTCTCGAAGTGTCAAGATCTATAGGAAAATCTTAATGGAAATCTTCGCCTTGGGAGAATAGGATTAGAGATCTATCCAGTAAAGAGATATAGACAGAATGATGGAAGACAGAGAAGGAAAAATTGAGAATGTGGAGGACGAAAAGAGAATTAAAGATGTGTGATTAATTTGAAGATGTATCACTCTTCACACTCGTATACATTTGTAAGTGTAATATGCTTGCAATATATCAAAGATACACACTGAAGAGACAGGGGTTTTCGATTTTAATTTTTTATAAATATTGATAACAAAGGCTTTTTTTCTTTTAGATAAACCACCCTTTATAAGTTTATTATTTGCCAATTTCTGCAGCCATAGAAATACACCTTAAAACTTAACAGTTGTAGAATTCATTTGTTTTAATTATGTAACTTGCATTACTTCACATACTTTCTTCGGAAAAACACTGATTCAGTTAAACCTGATGCTCGGTTTACGTTAAACAAAAGAAAAACTCATATCTCGGTCTAAATTCCTTTCTTAAAGCTTGACTTTAGACCAGGGGTAGGGTTAAAATTTTAGAGAATTGGGAGGCAAACTAGTTTCCCAGTACTGAAATTGCTAAAAGCTAGTCGCACAGTTTGATATCGTGAAAGGAAAAGCCAATAAATTAAAACCATACATTTCAACAGAAAAATGTAGCTTTGGAATTAGGAGCAGGAGGAAGCTGAGTTTGAAAGGTCCAAAGTCGATCAGAGAAGACAGATATATGGAAACAGAGACGGAGATGCGTGAAGAGATAGATATGGGAGGAGAGAGAGAGAGAGAGAGAGAGAGAGAGAGAGAGAGAGAGAGAACGGATAGAGCGGGAGTAAAGAGGTAGAGAGACAGAAAGAAAGAGATCTGTAGAAGAAAGAGAAAGATAGAAATGGGGAGAGAAGAGATAGAGAGGGGGAGAGAACGAGAGAGAAAGGGAGAGAGAGAAAAAGATAAAGAAAGAGAAAGAGAGAAAGATAGAAATAGAGAGAGAGAGAGTGAGAGGAAGATAGAGAGAGTATGTGTGTGTGTGTGGGGGGGGGGGGGGGGGAGAGAATAACCTTGCTATACAGGCCATTACAGAAATTAGCGCTTCTGTACGCATTCAACACATTTTGCGGATTGATATAACCTTCGCATTATCCATTATCATCAACAAGGCGGTGAAAGGACTCTCGCTCTGTTTCCGCTCCTCACGCCTTCTCCTCTTTTTCCATCCTCCTTTTTTTCTAAATTAAAGATAGTCTGGTAAACGTGAAAAATGATTCTGAAATGTTATTTTTCTTTATATTCCCATATGAAGAATATAATAGAGTCAATTGAGTCAATTGAGTCAATTTGTTGAAATCTTTGAAGATTTCGAAGGCTCAGAATACACATTTGTTCATATTTCCTACATAATCATCAATCCAGAACAACCTATAGTTTTCTTCCCTTTACTCTCACACATGACCAGTTCTCAGCACATTGTAAGAATACATTGTTTTGTGTTAATGTATCTGTGAAATATTTTCCGCCTGGTATACTTGGTCTGAGTATTCAGGCAGTATCCTAGGCGTCAATGTTCTTTTTACATGCTTTTATTTTGTTTTATTTTGTTAGAAGCTACTGAAATCCTTGCATCTGATTGGCTGAGAGCAAACTTGCCATAGAAATGGGGTAGTTGTTATTGATAACAAGTTTTATGAAACAGGGCCAAGTACTCAAAATTATCTTTAAGTCACCAAACAATGATTGAGTAATATGTCACGAAAGCGAGAATGTGAATTTGTGACGTCAGTGGTGATTGGAGTTCTCTTCATCTATTCAGCTTCTAATTCCCTACTCATAATCAGCTTCAGAGAAGGAAAGATGAAAGCCGGCTGTGCATTGTTATCCTGTCATATAACGTGAGAATCAATGAACAAAGAACAGACGACGGAAATATTCTCAAATTTTCTGTTCAATGTATACGGAGTAGAAGGACATACCTTATATAACCTTATATATCTTTATCGATCAGTTTTTAGCCATTTGGAGACACGTACATGAACATGCAGATCTTATTGTCAAAACAGTGTACCCAACAGTATTTTGTTAACTATTATCTTCTTGTAAACAAATTTTCATCACATTATGAAACAATGTGGAGTATGGATGAAGTTTTATCTGTTTGTTTTGACGTTTCAAATTCAAATGAGTATAAGATGCTCATAAATTATTCGTGTCATCATTCATCGTCCCTGTAATCTTTGAATGTTTCATTTTGTTCGAGAAGTTGTTTGATAATCGTTTCTATGGCTTACATGAACAAGCTCAATGAAGCTGAGCCCATTACCCCCCCCCCCCCAACACTTCCATTACTACATGATGTCATACCATGCACGATTTCTTTAACAAAAAGACAGCAATATTTATGATAATGTCAAAGAAAATTACAAAATAAAAATCAAGCCATACATGGTGCTACTGTAACTGAAAAATCATGTTCTTTCTCATTACGTAACTTATTGTATTCATGAAAGCGTACTTCCTGGTTTTTACTGAGTGGGTTGGCATATCAAGGGCTAAGTGTTAGCCTTTAGAATGAGAAAATCTGTTGTTAACTAAATGACTTTAAAAAGAATGTCACTGAGATGTAGATAAATATATATAATGAAAATAATTGTTGGTCGATGAAAACTACACAACAGTAACAATAAATAAAACAACCGTTGGAGAGATGAAATATTAGGAAATGTCGCCCATATAGATGTGTATGTGTGTTTGTGTGTGTGTATATATATATGTATATATATATATATATATATATATATATATATATATATATATATATATATATATATATATATATATATATATATATATATATATATATATATATATATATATATATATATTTATTTATTTATTTATATATGTATATACGTATTTCATAATTACGGTATTTTGTCCAGAAAAAAGCGTGATGGAGAGGTTGACACTTGGTGCTCTTAACTGAGTGTACTACGTTCATATCGATGGCTACGTTAAGCCAGGTACAACTTCCTAAACTTTTATGGAAAGATGAATGCGATCCATTGAATTTACCTGATGGATCATATGCTGGCCTTGTACTACATTAATTACTTTGTATTTCCAGAATATGTTTCTTTTATGAACAATCCATGCTAATTTTGTATATTCCATCTCCTTTGTTTGCTCTGCAGATCGGTTCCATTTGCAAAATTGGCTTAAAAGCTTTTGGTTTTGAGAGTGAGGAAACTGGTAAGTACTCTACTTGTAATAAGCTTTATCAAACTTTAGAAATATGAGATATCCAACGAAACGACCCTGCAACAATACAAAGAATACTAGTAATAAGCTAATTTGCCATTTAAAAAATGGACCTCTTAGCTGGTACGCCCGATAAAGAAAACATATCGTCTTTCTTTTTTTTAAACCTCGAAATTTTTGAGAATTTCAGACATCTCCAGAGAGTTTGCTATTATAGGAAAACTCTGTTATCTTGGTTGCAGTGTTGATTTTCTTTTTAAAAAAAATCACCGTGTAAATGGACTATCTCCATCATATTCACACGATCACCCATAGCAACAAAATTTCAAAAATCTCATAAAATCACGAATTATTTTCACAAACCAAAAGAAATAGTTTTCCTCAGGAGCAAAAATACAACCAAAAAAGCAGTGGAGTACATACGAACACACTTTCTATTGTTAATAGGGGGGGGGGGAATGATGTATAGATCACCCCCCCCCCCCGACTAACAATGAATAATTATGCGTGTCTACGCTCGTGCAAAAAAGTAATGATAACAAACTGCTTCATATTACTTAATCCTGCCTTAAGAAAGATATTTTGCTCTACTCCCTGTATTAGAGTTGGAATGTATGCAACATGTACATGAAAGAAAACAAAAAGAGAAACTTGCAAAATTACTAAATCGCATATGCAAAGCCCGAAACCTTGCGCTCTCGCTTCCCATTTTAAAAACCAGTGACAGTTGTGTCTCCTCGGTGCACCATTTTCAATTCTGTCATTTTGATGCGCTAACGAGCAACAATATGGGAAGCAAACGATCGCTGGTTTCACTAATAAAGAAACGCATCAGTATGTCATCTCAAATCCGTCGTCAGAGATGGTGATAGATAGTGCGTGTAGGTGCCTAGGTGGGCTCCCACTGTTCGTAATTTAATTTGTTACTTCCAGCTTTAAAGGGGAGAAGTTCACACGAGATATATATATAAGCTTATAACAATGACAGGTAAAAACACTGGAAATGAACTACAAAACAAAGGAAATTATAATTACATTACTAGATTACGGCCTGTGAAGATAGATCAGTTTACATACCTCTTATTTGTTTAACCCATCACTTTGGGCACCCCCCCCCCCAAACAACGGCACAGTTTAAGACTGCTTCTTCATGTTCATCAGGACGGTGCCATTTCAGAACAGACAGGATTCGGTAACCTAGCATGACACTATTTATCTTTAAAAAATATATATATAAAAGAGAGTAGTCAGTTTTATATTTTGTTATTATTAAAATCTGATTGTGAAGAAAAAAAATTGAAGGTGATAATAGTCAAACTTGACTGATTGACTGCCATATAACACGAAACAACAACAACAAATAACGTTCTATATAAATTCATATATGTGGAATGTATTTTTGTTGAAAGAAACCGAAGAAGATTTTAGGAGGGTGATTATAATGAGCAGAATACAAACAAAACAATAAGTACTTTTAAAGACCTCGCCCATTCATTTTCTCATGCCCTGTTTGAAGAACCAAAATATAATCTAAAAGGAAATAGTGAGAGGATTCAAGAAAAAAAAAACACTAAGAGTTTCATAAATTCGCCCAACTTTTAGACCATCCAGAATCCGAGAACACTGCCAAGACTTCATTTTGAATAGGCTGCATGTGATTTTTTTCATTTCAGTCTCGGGTCATCATGTGAGATAATCATACATATGTTATTTTACGCTGAACGAAAAACGTAATTTCTTTTGGTGGAATTCAATCATCCCCAAATTGGATTTTCCTAGAAGAGTTCCAGACTTCATTTTCAAAGGGGGTTATCTAACTTAATGTTACTCTCAAAGAAAACTGTAAAAAATGTAATGAAATGCAAGCGGTCGTCAAATTAAATTAAATTTAGGTGTTCAGAAGTCGTGAACGTGTAATTAGCCGTATAGAAAGCCGTCATTTCGATTGCACGGAGGAACAGAGCAATGGGAGGGAAATATCAGACGCCATTGTGGACAGTCGAAAGAACAAATTATAGATTGATCGATTGGCATTTAGTTATGCATATAGGTCGATGGATTGTATATTAAAGGGAAGGTCAAATTCTGGTAAATGAGAAAAAAAAATGTTTGTGAGCTTTCTCTCTTAATTCTTAAGTCATTTGGAAGAATATCATAGAATGTCCCCTGATAAGGATCGCTCTTCAAAAACCCCTTTATCCGAAATATGACGAGAAAAAGCTGAACATTTCGAACCAAACATCGTGTGTGTAGTCCCATATATACCCATTTTGTGTGCAGTGCATGTGACTCTTTAGCAAGATTGAATCAATTTCTTATCATTTCGATGATTAAAAAACCTCACATTTCCCACTAATTCTTTTGTAATGCATAATCAGTTTTTTCCCCATTGCTTCCAGACAGTTTCTTTCAGAATTTAATCGGTCGACTAGAACTCAACTTTATCTTTAAGTGTAGACAACAACATCATCGATTAGAAGAAAGATGAATGGGTCGAAGAACAGATGACCAAAATAACATATTTAAAATGACTTTCAGGAATAATAGATGGTAATTTTTTATAAAAGCGAAGAAAGCATGTATTGACGATATACAAAGATATACGGGGGAACCTAAATTTACGTAATAATTGTTCATGGAAAGGTTGCACAAAAGGTATATAGATTCGATAGATGGAGAAGGGAAAGAGAAAAAGAAAGAAAGAAAGAAAAAACAACAAAGAGAAAGAGAGAGAGAGAGAGAGAGAGAGAGAGAGAGAGAGAGAGAAAGAGATAGCATTACCTAGACAGCAGCTTTCTTCGTGTTCCTCCATAATATACATTGGTAAATTTTGAAAGTATGAAGACCTTTTCCTTTCCTGGTTGGCAAATTTGGTCCACCCCCATTCAAATAATCTTGCGAGCCCCCTCCCTTTTCCCCGTAATTTCTAGAGGCCTATAGGATTCAGCTTGCAACTCATAGTAAAGTGATATTACTGCCACTGTGAACACTCTCTTGATGTTACACGGGCGAATGCAATAAAAAATAAAAGTTAACGAGTTTATCAAACGAACATACAGGTACGACGCGAAGGCAAAAAATGGTCTGCAGCCATGGCAGCATGGCGGGTGCATTATACGTTACATTAGAAGGGGATAGGTGGAGAAATGTTATATCTTGGGTGTGTAGGAGCTTTTTTTTTTCTTTGAATTTTGAATTTTAAAAGTTGTTACGATTTGTCATGTTTGGAGGAATTACAATCTTTTCCCGGTATCTCTTTTATCAAAAATAGGAAGGTAACCTTCTCCTTTTCTTTAAATCTCCACCCAACCCCCCCCCCCCCCCCATCCGCCTGGTCGAGTTTTTGATCCATCATTACTTACACCTATTGAGCTGAGAATGATAGGGACATCGAGGGTCTCCTATGACAGGTTGTTTATGACTGTGATGACACGGTACAGACTAAACACCACACAGAGATGTCGTGCTCCAAATAGCAACATCTGATTAATATAAATCTCGCAATCCCAATCTTACTGCGCTTCTTTGAGCGTAGGGGTAGCGAGGGGTGGGGTCCCCCCTTATTACTCTCCCACCCTTTCAAGCACCGAGAATAAATCAGAAATTCAATGCGACAGTATGTTTTTCCTACAAAATGAACACTATACTTTTGGTATATCTGAAAAAAACGTCAAAATTTTTTTTCTTACGAAAAAAGAAAATAAATTCATTACTTCCTTAAGGGGTGGTCACATTTGTCCGATAACGATAACGATAACGATAACGAGATTTTCAATTAAAGGTACACCCTACTATTATGGTGAGTACATGCATGGCTGTCAGTATGCTCGTGTCTGTTAATAGTAGGACAGCTATAGGGTGTACCTTTAATGAAAAATCTCGTTATCGTTATCGGACAAATGTGACCAGCCCTTTAATTTCCACGAGGAGGCAAGTATACTCATATCTAATTGTTTTTTTTTTAATGAATATAAAAATGTTGTATATCCAAGTCACGTACAACAATTTGTATATTTAAGAAATGAAATACATAAATGAACTGAACTGAAGTGTTATTAATGAGTGCGCTATATAGACAATACCATTGGCGCTTGTCCCTTTTTTGAAGTGTTTTACCCCAAAGTGGTTTTGAGAATGCTTTATCTCCTTGTATGGGGTTGTAAGAATCCTGGAGTCTGTCATGATTCTGTACGTACACTTCATTAAAACGTATAGAATATGTAGAAAATGTCGATAATGCGATTAAAGAAATTTAGAGATCACTGTTTGTTTCCAGCACATATTTCTCAAAAAGGTACATTTTTAATGATCTTCTGCAATATTAGTCCTATTTATAGATTTCCATCAGGTTGATTGTCCGATAAATGAAAGATGCTGATCAGAATGATGCTGGGAATCCATACTCGTTGTAATATTCACGACTCATTCATTAATGTCTCCTGAGTTATAGTCCCTTCGGATAGCGCGGGGATGTCATTATTGCGAGTGATGTTCAGACATCAAATGATAAGGCAGTTTTAAATTTAGGCTATTTTCTGAAACCTACTCGATGAAGAATTTTGATGGCGAGGTATGTTTCCCCAGGAGTACCGCTAGAGAGGAGTTTGGGGTGTGACCCCCCCCCCCCCATTAAAAAAAATTATCGGCATATTCGACATTTTATAGGCTGTCGGGAAATAAAAAAAACAATAGAAAAACATATTTTTTTCTTTTTCTTTTTATCATTCTTTTGGGGGGCTTGTTGAGAAAATAAAGTGAACATCCATCGGCAAGTTTGGAAAACCGTCAAGTTTTTTTTTTCCCTGTCGGCAAATTATTGTAAAATTTGGTTACCTTTTTTTTCTTTGTTTGCTTAAATATTTCCATCTACGTGGTGGAAAATTTGGTCCGACACTCCCCCCCCCCCCTTCAAGATTGGCTGGCTACGCCCCTGTGTTTCATTTGATCAAGATTATTGATACATCGCGAGGACGTATCTCTCAATCGATTATGGAGTCAAACTTGGGAGTCTAATCAATCAGTCAGGATATTATTCCCTTTTTTATGAGTTACGGCTACAGCGAAGCTGTCAAGAGAAATGCAATCGCTTTGACATTAAGAGTATTAGTTTTTTATTGGGAGAGTGTGAGGAAAAACATTCATCAAAAATATGTTTTCAATGAATATATAAAAAGATTACAATCTTCAAAAGAGTAATCGGAAGGCAAATCCTCTAAAACCAGAACTCAATCTGAGTGTATGCCTTAGATTATAATCATTTGCACATGGACATGACCGGAAGACCTAAAGCGCATTGGAAAATAGAAAGCAACGGAGCGGGAGAACGGAATTAAGAGAACTGCAAAAGAGACAAATGATAGAAACATATTAAGTGGACTTCAAAAGGCGAGACAGTGGATGATGATGATTCACATAAGATTCTGTACTACTACCTAGGTATCCTGTTAATCACACTTTGTAAGTAGAACTGGGTAAAAAGCGTCAGGTTAATAAAGTTGATTAATTTCATCCATTATGCAAAGAATCGGGTGACTATGCAAACGACCCTTTTGTTCAATCAGAAAAAAAAAATATGTGTACTGCACTTAGTTAAATCTTGGAACTCAATGACACATGATACTCACCTCGACTATTTATTTATTTTCTTTGAAGAAAATCCCCTAGAAAGTGTGTACCTGAAGGTTGAAAATACACGTTAAATCAATACAATCAAGGTATAAACACCGAGTCTGTCAATGGTGTGAGTTTAATGATACAGTAATTATCTAACTTCACGGTATATGGTCATAGTAACACCATGAATTGCAGGAAAAATCATAGCCATGACCCTAATTACCTTAAAATGACATTCAAGATAATGATTTCATTGGATCCTCCCCTGAAAATTACGAGGGTCACTCGTAACAATGTGAAAAAGCGATCACGCCATATAATAAACAACGTTTATTGTACAGTATACAAAATAATATACAGGGCCCGAGGAAATCTGGTGCGATTTATGGGGTCGGTCGAAGTGACTACAGTCGTCTATTTCCTTGAGGGGCGTTAAGTTGTGGATCATTTTATATACTCTTTTTTAAGAAATAAAAAAAGGTGTGGTGTCTTGGAAATGAGCTTGTAAAAAGATGGCATGGTTAGTTGTAACAAGAAAATGTAACTAAGAAGGAAATGAAACTCGAAAAGTCAGATTTTCTGGCTTATCGTAAGTGAAATTGATCGAGGACACGCCGCATTTCCCTGGTTGTAATAGAAGAAAGTCAAGAAGCCCTATAAAGTATGACAGAAAAGATTTCCTGACAAAGAATACACACAGCATGAAATTTAAAGGGAATAATCAAATGCGGATGTGCGACGATGGAGAGCAATAATATATTATGTTTAATGATAATTGATCTAGTAAGTGCCTTTTCTCCTGGAAAACAAATCGTCGGATGCTATCATAACCAATCTACTGAGATTTTCTGTTAAAAAAAATAAAAATTTAATCGAGCTTTTTTAAAATGGTTGGTAAAATAATAATAAATGATACACGTTGGCGACACCTTTAATGCAATGAGATCTTTGAAGTGGTTTGAAAATATACAATTCTGAAAAAGCGAATTCTTTCAGATTCCTTCATTTCATGGAGACTTTTAATTGTATATATATTTTTTTGTATAATGACTATTTCATTTGTCGTTCAGTGGAAATTGATTCTGAAGAGAATGCAATACACGATCGCAAAGACTTTCAAGATATCAACTCAGGGGCTCTTTCGATACCCTATTTAGCCTTTATATAATTTTGTTCTGATTATGTAAGACGTCACTGTAATGTTCGCACATTTCAAAAGGTAATGGACAAGGCTCTTGAAATTGCCTAAGGTTGATTTATGGAAAGTCTTTGCTATCGTATTCAAAGAAGGCCTTAAAATTTAGAATATCCAGAATTATAATGTATAATACAGAAGGATGTCTTAATTGTTTTGTAAAGGGGAAAATAATTATTCAGAAGTCATAATTATGTTGTCTTACAATACCTAGTAATCATGGTAATTGGATGAATGAGAAAAATTCACCTGAAGTATTGAAAGTATTATAAAAAAATAGTTTTCTAGAGAAATATTAAAGGACTTGATGAGTGTACAGGTCTACGACTGATTGGAAATATATATATATATATATATATATATATATATATATGTATATTTCAGAAACTCTCAAGCAAAGAGATTATCATTTATTGTATATTGTGCATTGTGTATCGTGTCTCTGTGTTACAAATGTGAAGTTTTCGAGGAATATTTCACTGTTTTAGTTATTATTTGATATTTCAAAATGAAAATATTTCCGATGAATTTTTTATTCATATAGCTGGAAAATATGAAGTAGCATACCATTTGTTTCTCCATTCATATTTTACTATAAAAATAATATGGCTTTACTATAATTTTCTCGGATTCGGAGAAGGACGAATTAATATTCCAGGCATAAGATTGATCAATCATGTACATGAATTATTACTGACCGACTGTATTCTACAAAGTATGTTACGGGCCATTTATCATCCACAGAAAAAGCAAATCTTGTTCAGGATTACAAATAAAATATTAAAATATTCAACACCTACACTGCAATTCAATTATCTTCAGGTCTCAGGTGTATGCCGTTGTAAGTTGCTCTCCTAATGAAGTGCATCGCAATGTATCCATTTAGACTGTTTATACTTTGTGATATCGATGCCTGTTAGTACACTGACTGTTTAATTTGGAGTTAATTCGTGTAGGTCTACCTGAGTATAAATGGGATTTTGACTAGGAAATACCGCATTGCATATACGCTATATTAAGACATTTGCAATAACTTCATGAATAAAGAGTGTTTCACAGGCACCATCAGCGGTGAATGAAGACATAGATAAACCTAATTTGTAATAATTTTCAGCAAAGCTATGTAAAAGAAGTCAACATTAAAAAAAGAAAAATATTGAAAAGACCATCGTTTTGCGATAAGAGAAGTTTGCATTTTCAGACCTTGGAAAGCATCATTATATTTAATTTGAATAATCATAAGTTTTACCCTTTGTAGAGAGAGTAAATATAACCCATATCAAACTTGAAAATGTTTAAGCAAAATTTTAAACTAAAAATTAATAGCTATTTGGGCTAAAGTACAGCATTTACCATGTTTACATTATATCAGTTACATCATGACATTTACATCATAACATAAAACATAGCTAGAGAATGATCCCCGCATATACTTGATTACACCTTTAAGCCAATCGGCGTAAAATGGGAAGGCCTACTTGTTGAAAAGACGAGGCATTTCCCATTCTGCGAGCCTTGCCCTCTTATGTAGCTGTATTCAAGCTCATTTCTAAATTAGATGAATAATTCATGGGAACGGGCATCTGGATGATCAATAGTGCGATAATATTACTCTTGGTGAAATGAATACCTATATATTGCTGCGTTGTTATGATGATACGTAAGCCGAGATCGTCTATAATCAAACTGTGTGTCATGAACAACTTCATGGGCTGTTCAGTTACATTATGAAATCTATTGCTCTCCATCGTCGCACATCCGAATTTGATTATTCCCTTTAAATATCATGCTGTGTATATTCTTTGTAAGGAAATCTTTTCTGTCATGCTTTCTGTCATACAAATATGAAGTCGTTGTCTTCGGCAAATTTAAACATTTTCGAAAGAATGTCGACTAGTGCAAGAAATTGGGAACCTTTTTTTTTGTTCGAAAATTTCAGGTTAGCCTGTTAGCAAGTTTGGTCATACATCCACTCCAGTCAAAATGGCAAAATGACGCCCATGATAGAGATAAACATGTTCAGGACTGTCAATTTAGTGCGTATAACTTTAAATTTAATAATGTCATGATGGAATTTTCTATCATGTACACGCATACATCATATAATTTGATATTGCCTGAATTATAGAGGGAATGTACTCAGCGTTGTTGATAGACATTTCTATAACCACCGTGCCTGAAACTACATGTATAAATTATGTGAACACTCCATCAACATGAGGATCCTTGATTAAGCTTATATGTGATTATAATGGACACCTCAAAAGCTGAATTCTTACTACAGTTATCCAAATTCTATGGTTTGTGTGTGCGTGAGTGTGTGTGTGTGTGTGTGGGGGGGGGGGTGTGTTGTAGGGGATGCAGTAGAGAAGCTAACATGTTTCAATGCAATTATAAACTTAGGATTGTGTTTCTTATTATAGCCTGCATGGTTAGAACTGTTACACAAAGTTTACTTTCAATACGATGCAATGTCTACAATAACAAGTTGTTTCTTTACTGTTAAAGCATAGCAATGAAACTTGCATACATTGTGTATTGCTATGTCGTTTTCAGGTTGTCAAGAACTACTGTTAATAAGAAAGTATACATACAATTAGAATAATTTTATATTAGTCTATGTGATCCCATCGAGAAAGAAATATGACTGGACATATTGACATTGCTTAACAAAATTTAATAGTTTATTCATTTTTGCTCATTACGAACTAGGGAAAAAAACCCAGAACAACAAACAAATAAACACTTCTGCATGGCCATGGAACGGAAATAATTACAAAGAGGATTTTCCGCCCCGCTGGTCCTCGCATGACCCCGTCTTATTAAAATTGATTTTCATTTCACCTGTTTATCGCATTTTCTGGAAAAGTTGTAAATACCATTAAGCAGATTTTAAGAAAACTAACAGATAATTCAGCCATAAGACATAAGATGTTTTTATTGCCCATGACCTCGGCCGCTCGTCTTAATAGCCACGTGTGAAGTGTCTTACAAGACGGGGTTTGGCCAGTTGAGCCCACGCGTCATTTTGGTTGCGTAGCCTTTGCAGACGATTTGTGCATATGCCAGTAATTCAAAAACAATATTTGCATTCGTTTTGCTCTTACTTTTTATACTATATTACTCATACAAGATTCATCGAAAGCGATGTTCTTTTTACGTTGTCTAACATGATTATTATTCAATTAATGATGATCGCAAATGTGAAGGCAATATGCATTTCAATACATATAGATCAATATACGGTTCGTTGCTAGGATGATAATGTTTTCACGGAGCAAGGTCCAAAAGGTGTGCCTTGAACAACACACGGTGTGATTTGATTAACATTCATTTAATGTGACCTTCCCTACTTATCCTCATGCATGACTTTTGCATTTTCAATGCATCATTCGTCATGATTTGTTTTAGTGTTGGGATAATTTTTAAGGTTATGTTTAGGAGTAGTGTTGCAATTAAATTTTGAAGAGAATAGTCGAGAAATCATTCTGAATAGCTGATTGTGTAGTGATTACCTACAGCTGAGTACCATATCTTACCCCAAAAGGCACTGCACACTGTTTGTGAACATAATTATACATATATAGGACTACAAAAGCAGGCGACAAAATTGAATTGGTCTGTGTCGGTAAGTAAACAAAAATTTACATTAATATGAGATAATTCCTTTCTTATTTTCTAATGCACAACGTTTTTTCCGCTAAGAAATGCATTACAGCTTTGTACATCATTGTACTTCAAAGTATAGTAAAATCAATCGTTAAACTTTAAATGGTTGATTAAAGTGGAATAAACAATTTGGTATAAAGTACATTTTATTTGTAAATGAGTACGCTTTATATACATTTTGTAGAGTTGAATCAGGTTCTGAAGTTCTTTACATATAATTGTGTAAAAAAATATTTATGTATGCATGATAAAGAATCAAAGATATAATTCAAATGTCAAATTCTTAGAATATACAAAGTACATGAACAAAATATGATACTTGAAAAAATGCAACGGAGTACCACAAAATAATTATATAAACTTATTCTTGTTCAAGAAACTTCATGGAAAATAAACGAATGGTTTTATGTTACGGCCAGGTAGCCATAATGAGATGCACGAATTCTCTTTAATTAAAGCAGAATTTAAATAAAGGTGGGAATTGCCTCAGTTGAGTAGTGACTGTCTTTAGAATACTCGTCTTTTCCAACTACTTTTATTTCAGGGCTAGATTGACCACATTTTGTTCTTCAAATTAACAACAATTTTTTTTCTTTTAGTTCTACATGGTTTTAATAAGGTGTAATATCTTTGAAAAACGTGGTTAGATATTTTGTACAATGGTTGAAAAAAAATGGCTAATTATGATTCAAAACATTGATCTTGAACCTCTCAATGTGTTGCCAATTCCTGGCATCAAACGCAATACGGTCATGCAACTAAAATGTACATAGTATATATATGTGCATAAATTGTTGCTCTTTCTACTCATGCATCTGGTATACTTTTCACAGCTCTGAATAAAAAAATATTGAGCCAAACCAAAAAATGTGGTCGATTGTCTCGAAAGATCTCGATTCCAGTATCAGCACTTTTTTCCACAATGATGATTAAGCGTTTGTTTTGAAAAATATCGCATTTGAGGATTAGTTTAGAACTCAAACCATTCAGAAAATGAATCAGTTTACTCCCTTTAAATCCTCTAAGGATCATTGTTAAATATGGCAAGATAATCTGATGGATATGGGTGTCTTCATTGGTGAGCAACCCATTTTCTCTTGTCTTAGAAATGGTGGCAATTACCTCGCCTCGTGTGAGTTGCCTGCATATCAAGTTTTCTTTTAAATGCTTCTTCAAGTTGACACAGAAACGTGAACCACTTCATACTTGGGTTTTACACATTCCGTTTTATTCACGGTAAGTGATGAAGCACCAATGCTCGAATAAGCACTTTCCTCAACATAAATGCCTATGAACATTTTGTTCCCAAACATGCTTTGTTAACGTCTTCATGATGTAATACGCATTTCAAACGAGGCGTCATTTGAATGCGTTATACATACGCTAATTAAAGGGAAGGTTGAGTTCTGGGAAAAGTGAAAAATAATTTGTGAGATTTCTCATTCCTTTTATGTCAGTTGGGAAGAACATCAGAGTAGAAATGTCCCCTACAAAGGATTGTTCTTCAAATGCCTTCATATTCAAAATATGACAAGAAATAGCTGAAATGTTCGGGCCGAAAAGTCATGCAAAATGTGTGTACAGTCCCATATACTCATTTCTGTGTGGAGTGCATGCACTTTTCAGTGAGATTGGGTCAATTTCTTATCATTTTGATGATACCAAGACCTCACAGTAAACTCCAATTATTATGTAGACATGATCCACCTTTCCCAATTGCTTTGAGACAGTTTCTTTTACAATGTAATAGCATGACCAGAACTCAACTTTATCTTTAAGTATGTGAAGGTATTCTAATTCAACGCATTGTCTGCACTGTCCTTTTCACATTCATTGTTGTACGATTGCAATTTCACATGGCACGCCAATGACCGCGCCGATCGGTGACAAATTCCTACGTCAGCGCAGCAAATTAACGCCTCGTGTTCAACTGGTATAACACATTCCTCTTCATTGTAAAGCCCGGTTCTTATAATATGAAGCGTCATTTCCGTTGCGTCAGTACCTGCGCTAATCGAGCCTATGAAGGCAATAACCCATACGCCAGTTACTTAAAGTATTGTCTGCACTGTTCAGTTTGCAATCACTTTTTAAAGGCATTGATTAACTTTGCCCAGGATTGAAAAAAAAAATCACTGTTCCAGCTAATGCTGTAATCATAATTGCAAACCTTTAGCTCAGACAGGAATCGCCTGAGTTTTATAAGCTGATCGGTCGTTTATATATCAAGATATTTACGATTGAACATTGATGTCGGGATAGAGTACCACCGAACCCTAAAGAACTCTTACGGTTGGCATACCTCGCTCTATCACAGAATACCGTACGGGCTGGAAACCCGCTCTGAAATCGCCAAGCGCTGGTGCTTGGTTTTTGTGACTGCAGCGCAGCGAAGAAGCCGAGCGACTTGCGCTAGCGATTGATTTTGTCTTTTTTAGGATAGTAAACGGGTTCCATTTTCTCTCATACTTTCACATATCCTTAATTATATATGTAGTTAGAGGACTGCACACAATTCACTGGCATTTGAGCTGATTTTGCAATTTTTCACAAAGTTAATCAATCACTATAAACGATATCACTCTTTCATGACGCGCAAAAGAACGTTCAAGTCATTGACGCTGTCCTAACGTCAGCAAATGACGCCTCGTGTGAGATGGGCTCAAGATTGGCAAAACTTTATTCACTCAACCCACTTTATTATTCATTTTCTTCAGATTATTCTAAATGACATACATGTACGGGTACGTCTAGGCAAGATATGAAACAACTGCCTTGAAAAGTGTTCACCAACATTCACGGTTACCAAGGGCAGTCTGGAAATTATAAGTAGGTGTGTTTCTTCGCAACCACAAGACAGAGTTACAATAGGCTAGACCAATGCCCCTGAGAACTCTAATAATCATAATCGCATGCGTGTGCACTCGGTCGCCAGACAGAAAGTTCATTGGAACTCGATAAGAAATCGGATGATCCTGTTTGCCAAACATGGTATCGTTCTTTTGACATGGTTGAGAGCGAGGAGGGCGTTAACGCTGCATAAAAAGTATATGAGTTAATGTCCTTATTGCTCTGAGCAGACAGAATATAAATCACTCCTAGAAAATTAGGACAGCATTCGAAGTGTAGATTGAAGATCAGGTGGATGGCTCCAGATGCGTATAGCGAGTATTAATTCAGTCTCGGGATCCGCCGTATAGTATAAGATGTCTGACCTGTGATGTGCAGGTGTACTTCTTGTGCTGGCGAATTGATAGGGCTGTATCTATCCGAACAACCTCGATATTATTATGTCGCGCCCTGATACGTCGGGTTAACCGATACTCCAACCCCTTCGATTTAGTTGAGGAGTCTACGCCCTGATGCTTGATGCGCTACTCTGGCTATTATTATGATCAGTCATCTGCGTAGCGTGCGTGGAGGTGCATTGTTGAGGGGGCGCTAGCACATTGGGAGGGGGCACCGTAAGTACATAGGTAGACAGAATGCAAATTGATTGGGTTACCGATTGACTGAGGGTATTTTTAACGTTGCCTTCCCCTCTCCCTTTCTTTCTCTCTCCCTTTTTCTAATTTCTATTTTCCCCCCAATTCGATGGGGGACATAACCCCTCGTGCTCCCCTGTAGCGACGCCACAGCTTATGATTTAATTTCCATTGACATTTCGTCATGTATGACCGCACAATGATGTCCTGCAAGCTTGGCAGGCTATCTTCCACTCCTAAGCAATTTGCTTAATTTGGGTGGAATATCGTCAAACGGGAACAATACAAAGTGACATGCCTAAAACCTCACAAGTAATTGAATCAGAATAGGTCTCTGACCCGTCACTAAAACCGCAACTCCTGGCTAAAACACCCGCACCTTATGAATAATTCATGAAGTTATTAGACTATTATGACTATAGACTGAAACTTGTTGATCGCATAGATGAAAAATCCTGCTGTATGTTGAACGGTACAGAAATATAGTAATGATGGTGGTGATTCGCAGCATTTATATGGCGCTATATTTATGTTTTAAAAAACATTCAAAGGTGTAGAGTGAATGCCCCAGACATATAACCCTAATTGCACCTTTATGTTTTCTATCGCTCTATCCTGAGCTGTTAACATGTCGTCTTTCATCTTCCATCTCTCTCTCCTTGTTTCACTTTCTCCCTACTCACATCATCGCTTTTTATTATTTGCAGTATAATGATCTGTACATATACCAGTGTCACTACTATTCTGTTTTGTAGAGTAAAGGGGAGGGATGGGTAGGATAGTCTAAGGTATATTTAGTAATTATTTGATATACACACTGTGTTCAGAGCATTTGTAACTATTTTTTCTCACATAGGGGTCTATAAAATACTAGCTGTGCTTTTCAATAGACTCCTCCAATTATGTGTCTTTACTATGCCTTCATTTTTGCTGAATTATGATACAGTATAATTGTTTATTATATGTAATTACTGTACTTCATATATAGATGCGAAGATACCCAACTTTAACATTTCGACAGCGTCTCGGTAAATTGTATAGTGTGAGGATTGATCACACACTATATATATATATATATATATATATATATATATATATATATATATATATGTGTGTGTGTGCGCGTGTGGGTGTGTGTGTGTGTGTGTGTGTATGTGTGTATAATTGTAAGGAAATAACATATACAACAGCTTTGGCAACTCTCGTGGAAATAATATAATTGTGAGAAATGAAAATGAGAGAATAATGGTTGCGTATCTTAAATCTGGGGAACTTTGATTTAAGATACGCAACCATTACTCTCTCATTTTCATTTCTCACAATTATATATATATATATATATATTTTTTTTTTTTTTTCATTAACTAATTGATTTAAAAAAAAATTTACTTCATATTTTCCATTTATGTTAACAATTCTTATCGCAATTTTGTTTGATATTATGTTATATCAACTTGTATATATTGCATGTATGTTTGTTATGTTAAATACCGAAATACATCATGTGGAAAATAAAAAAAAGAAACCTTATATAAATATAATATTTTATAGTAAAGAGGAGGCGCGATGGCTCAGTGGTATAGAGCAGCGATCTGGGAGTACACGAAACGAGTCGAAACCAAGTGGATGCGCTAGTGCCCTTTGGTAAGGCATTGATCCTCATTACCAAGTCCCAAGAAGAGGACCTAAAGCCGTCAGTCCCCTGGTTGCTTACTTACAAGCATACATAATGCTTTCTTAGCAGTCATGTAAAATAAAACATCAAATCTTTCAAAAGATTACATCTTCATGTTTGATATTATATGTCGCATAATTTCGTCAGCATTTCTATTATTTACATTTTCAAATGACACTAAATGACAAAAGCATCTTAATATGAAGAATTTCTGTGAATAAGAAAAAATGTTCTTGAATTATTCATAACTTCCAAAGAGAAAATCTATAGGGAATAGCTTATCTCTTTTATTTCGAGTATAGCATTGATCACCAACCGCGAAATGGATATTTATTTTAGTCTGTCGAGGAGCATACGATGTTTTTTCATCTGTCGAATTTCAAATTTATAATCATTCGTGGATTCATGTTCGATAAACCACCGCAGGTGCAGTTTGATGCATGTTTTCTAAAATAACCATCAATGGTAATGTTGTAGGTTTTATGCGTTGAAAGCAAGTGCTTGGAAATGATCTGCAATAAATCACAGTATACTGTGATGAACTTCCCATGTGCTGCATGTCTAGGCCTAACATAAAAGAGTTCCCTTGTAGTTAAATTTCGTGCTACATCTTTTTTTTTGCTTTATGAAGCAATATTAGTATTGCATTTTATCTTCCTGTCTAGTTGTATCATTTCATAAATTTGAAGTGAAGTTTTTCATACATGTTTCCCTTTAAATTTGCAGCCGATATCAATATAGAAGGATTTTTTTCGTAATTGCACCTTGAATATTGAATAGCATTTAAAAGTTTGAAGCATAATAATGCAAGAAGGAAAATATCATGCCGTACCATCTTCCACTAAGAATAAAAGCTCTTGAAAAACTCAATCATAATCTCTTCCGTTTTTGTTTAGTCACGAATCTGCTCTCGTCGTATTGATGAATCCAAGCAGCAGAGTGTTTGCCTGTAAATACACATAATTGATTTCACCTAGACTCTAGAAGGGCAATATAACCAGAACGAAATGATATTAGATGAAAAAATCAGAATGAGATATGATCGAACAAGGCTGAACAAAATTGACATATGAATTTAGCCGCTTGGTAATACAAATTCAGCACCAAACGAGCGGAATTCATCAATATAGGTGTATACAGTTGCTAAGCAGAAACGTCGACAGGCTCAGATTCCAAACCTTGATAAATCCTTAAAATCCTTAAATTTTAATACGAAAAAAGCAAAGCACAAAGAGTGACTGATAAAGATGAGCAGAAGTAATTAAGATAAAGGTATACATGGGTGATTTTTATAATCATAGAATTTAAATACAACACACAGTGCAACAACAAATTATCATTGTCTCAGCAAGTTAGATTGTATTATCTTTTTTCTTTTTTTTGATGGCCGTGTACAAGTGAGCTGTGTGATACCGGTTCCAGACAGAAGATTTTGCTTAGGAGAAAATAGTAATATGAAATGGAAAGTAATAATATCCGAGGAGCGTGTCCTGCCCCCCCCCCCCCCCCCGTGACGTCACTAGAACGACTGGCAGGTGGAAATCGTGGCGGAGGGGGTTGGGTATAAAAGAAAGGTCGTGAAAATATAAATTTTTGAGCTTGACTTTTTCATACTCATGTCGAGAAAATAAAAATGAGTTAGAAATGGGAGGAGAATAATAGTCAAAAGTATCGAGGGATGTGTGGATAATCAGATTTTCCGATTAGGAATCCTTAAAACGAAAGGGAATAGATAGATTAAAACAACACCTATTGTTCATTCCTTTAAAATTAAAGCTAAACTAGTCCTTAGTATTGTAGTGAAGTATCCAATTACCCACTAAATAGCAATACATTCGAAGGACTTTCAGTTGAATATTTGCCTCTCTGATTTATTCATGTAAATATACATTTTAAAAAATATCTTAGAGTGCAAACATTGTCATGGTATTTTCATGTTTAACATAGAGAGGAAGCACTGGTTTGTTTTGGCTGGCACGAGCAGTCCGTGCTCCAGTTTTAAAACCAATGTGACATACCCTAATAACACAAATGAAAAATGTCCCCCATTCAAATATCCGATTCAACAGGCACCTGAAAGAAATCTGATAAACGCTTCGTGAGGGCTTGTTCGAAATTTTTTAAATTGTGCCTCCCATTATTTTTTAAATCTGGATGCGCTCCAGGCAGGAGGCATCCTGCTTTAATCCTTATTATTTTAATCCTTATCATAACGTGTGATGATCTTGGTCATTCACTGGAATCTAGGCAGCAGAATGCAACAACTGCTCAAGGCAAGCCAAGTTAACAAATGACTGTTGCTTCAGAGGATAAGAGTTAGAATCCTTCGTGGGTCTTTAGACATGTTAGAGGCATATGAACTCTTTCGACCCAGGTGTAGTGAATGAGTACCTGGTTAATAATATCCCTTGCAAAGCATAAACATTATAACGGCAGTAATTGCTAAAGGCAAGCAAATTAATTTCACAGAACATGATTGATTTTTACAGAGCACAATAAAGACACTGTTCATGTAAAAAATAAAATCGGATTATTGATACGATTGTTATTTTCATTTCTTTCTTCACTAATATCGTCATTAATTTTATCATTGTTATATTATTATTATTGTTATTAATAGTAGTATAAGTATTATTTAGTAAGTGTCTTTCAAACTAAAAATCATTTCCATCACAAAGAACTCCCAGAAGAGGCTGAATAAACTTACAATATGCCCTTTCTCTCTCTCTCTCTCTCTCTCTCTTAGATTTGATAAGTGCGTATACGCACTTATCAAATCTTTCTCAACCCCAGTTTAAATTCACCTTCCCTGGACAATAGACCGCTTCTGTATTGTATACAAATCTATGCACATTTCTTCTCTGAGCACCGAGTGACGAGCTATTCCATTAACCTGCTTTTTATAAATGAGCCTCAATGCTTGGAATCCAGTTTGCATACATTACTTGTTGCTATGTCCGGCAAGCCTCGGGCAACATTTCAGGTTGTCAAGTTCAACCTTTGTTTGAAAGGCATGTATAAAATTTGAATACATTACCGAACCGGTCTATTATAAGCCGCACTCATGCGATAATTAGATATTGTGTGTAAAAGTGAACGATGCCATTATATCAGGAAATGGAATATTCCACAATGATTACGATCTATGAAGTGGTAACCATGCTGACAACCGCGTACATACTGTCTGTTTTGCAAAGTCCTTTTTCAGCCTTCCCTGTAGAAATCATCGACATTTCTTTTTATGTAATGATGGATGAGGTAGGAAGGTAGTCTACCATTGCCTCCACCAAAATCTGCAAGGTCTAATAAAATTACCACCCCTAAAAGAATGAGAGAGAGAGAGAGAGAGAGAGAGAGAGAGAGAGAGAGAGAGAACAGCTTGATAAATGTCAACCAACTTTTCTTGTCTTTTTAATATTGCAGTGTATCTTAAAGTATATATTCAATGAACTTCTACTTATACACTAACATCCAACATTTCACTAATTCTCTTTAAAAATAAGTTATTCCAGAAATAGATTATGATAAAATAATGTAGTACAGCCGAAAAAGACACTCTTCAGAGATTATGAAGAGCATAAATTACAGGTTTTCAATTTAAAAATAAAGAAGAAAAATACGTAAATATTCTCAACGAATTAACACCGATAATACCCCCAAAACAACAACGGACATGTAAAAGAGTTTATACTACAAGATGGGAAACTTCATTACCCCTCTCCGAACACTTAACTTGTTGGTTATTCCAATAATCATCGAGGAACTGACGAGTGGCGCAAATAACAGGAACATATTGGAAAGCGCCATCTATCTATGGCCAAACACCAACAAAGTAAACACTGAAATCCCCATTCCCTCTTTCTCTTTTCATAAAGGAGAAATAAATCGACATTTTCCGGATATGTGTGCCGGTGAAAATTGGCTTTCTTTGCAATCCTTCTCGCTGATTCAAAATTACGTGTTTGTTGTTGCTCCTTCTATTGACATTTTAGTGGGCGTTGATGATCAGTGATTCAAGATTGTGGCAAATTGGGTGCAGAGGCGTCGATCAGTTTTTCGGATTGTGGAGGGGGGGGGGGGGGGGAGCAAGACATCCTAATATTACCCTTCATGATTTAACGCCTCTCAATTACCAGCTTCTCCACTGTTACATGAAGCTGGGAAAGGTATAGAGAATTTGCACGCTGAGCGCGTGGCAAAACTGAAGTCTGATCGTGTAATACGTTTTGAATTTCATTGTTTGGAAGGTTTCAATTCCCGAGTTTTGCATCACTTTCCTTATTCTATTTTACACCTCCGGATTTATTGGGGGGGGGGGGGAACGATATGTTTTCCCTCCCAATATTTCGGGGGGGAATTCCCCATCTGCCACCCCATAATCGACGCCCCTAATTGGGCGGGTACCAGAATCCCAAATGACTTCTGCTGACTCGCTTTTTAGAGGCCATGCAGGCACAGAAAGTGTCGTGATGATAAAAGGAAATAAAGTCAGACCCTGTCCAACTTTTGGATTCATAAATTGGTAAACGCTATTTACTTGAAATCCAATGGAAGTGAGTGTGAAGCGTTATGATTTTCTTGGAATGTTCCTTTTTCGATTGCGTTATTATATACCTGCGCTAATGAAGATTGTGAAGGCAATCGGCCTATATGGGCCAGTAATTCATTGCTGTGTTTGCACAGTCGATTTTGCAACATTGTTTTATAGATGTCATCCTCACATGCTGTCTTTAAAGCCCAACACTATACGATCGGTCTACGATCCGATTTTGTAGGAAAATGTTATAGCATTAGATATAAACAGTTAAACACATAAAATATGTTTTATTGAGGTTCTGAATAGTTACATAGACAGTAAAGTCGAAATTACGGCCTATTACGAGCCTTCTAGTCGGAGAAAAGGCCAAATTGGCTCCGAATCGTAGTGACGTCAGAGCAGTCCTACGATTGTCTGCGATTTGAAACTGATTTGGCTTTTATTCCGGATATAAGGCTGACAATCGCACCAAATTCCTATGTTGAGTATTCATATTATTGTTCAGAACCTGAATCAGGTAGCTTTCACTTATTCAAGTGCCTATATTTGATGATATTGCGATACATTTCCAAAATCGGATCGTAGACGGATCGTATAGTGTGCGGTGGGCTTAACGTAGGACAGCGTAGGGCAGCGGCTGTCCTACGTTAAACAAATAACCCTCGTTTGCAAAGGGCATAAGTGGAAGATGATAGTCATAAGTGTAGCTTTCTGAGGATTCAGTATTGTTTTCCACCAACCAGTATAAAAATCACAAATTTTGGAACTAATTTGCAATCATAATTATCAGCCTGTGTGTTCAAAGAGCCGATATAAATTCCTTTTTAATGGGAAATCATGTTGTAATAGGTCGCTTTTTGCGCAGTTTTGATTTGCGAATCTTGAGAAAGTAAAACCGCTAAACCACTCTAGATAATTGCTCTAATAATATAAAGCAGCCCCCCCCCAAAAAAAAAAAAAAAAAAAAGAAGAAGTTTGGACCAAAGACCGAGTTAAGAGACAGTTCAATGTCGACTCCTTGCAATAATCCCCCCTCTCTCTCTCTCTTAAACCCCCCCCCCCCAAGAACAAAAGTCAGTTACCCTGAAGAGATTCAAAACAAATGTGTTGTCACAATTGTCTCTTAGATTCTTCCAAACGTTTTTACTAGCCACAATCCATATAATAATATCATAATATTAAGACAAGAAATTAGAGACTCAAAAAAAAAAAAATGACCTTTTCATTAGCTGTCAGTAGAGATTTAAGAATATAATAATTTTCAGGCTGAAACTGAAAAGCAGAAGTCAACATCCATACTCATGATATTTACCTTGTAGGAGTGTTACTCTAAAACCGTCCAATAAAACCCTAACAATCAGTGGCGTTGAGTAGGTCCAGCTATTGTTGGGGCACTGGCATCATGGGTGGGGAAGGGGGCATCAATCTTATTAAATGTATATGAAATGCGATATGACAAGGCCATCGATTAAGGGAATGAGAGAAGATGTCATATCGTCTTCTTTATAGATCCTTCTCCTTCACCCCTTTTCTCTCTTTTCCCATTTTCTCTCCATTCGATAGAGGAGGGGCCTACCCCTCCCCCCGTAGCTACGCCACTGTCGACAAACACATCTTTGTTCCAGCGCGCAAAGGCTTTCGTGCTTGATCATTTTATCCATTTTATTTATTCCGACCGAGGCGTGGATGCGAATGGACAGGAGAGACCCTAGTCATCAGGAATCTTCAAAGCATAGCGATCGTGTTATCTCGTTGCCATGGTAATGGCATGGAAGCCTCCCTCTGGAGATGGAAGACTAACTTTGATGGACTAAGCATTGACTGTAAACCAGCATGGATCTCACGAGGATTGGCTCTTTCCTCTGACTTGGCACAGGGAAAGAGTCTATTACAATACACACCAAGGCAACAAAGAATTGGTTCGCATTTAATAGGCTGCAATGTTCTCCTCAGCAATGAATATGCGAGCATCAAAATCCATCTAGCATGCGGAAGATTCCTCAAAGAATATGTGATCATTGAAATGGGTTCAACAAACAACAGCAATATTAGCAACTCTCGGAAATACTTTCCTCTTTTTTCCTTCTTTTTTACCTTACTCATTTTTATGATCATTTCTTTATTCAGTTTTTGTTTTCTTAAAGTGCATAGAGACATAACGTGTTTTATGCACGAACTGTACAAGAAACGCTTATCATCATTATTGTTAATAATATTTGTATTATTATAATCATCATAATTGTTATCATTATTTTTAAGTGGCATATGGTGAAATGAGACAATATGAATTTTTAAGTCAATTCTATCACATGATTTCATCGTTTCATTTTTTTTCAAGAACGCTTGAATGGGCGTTCGCTTATGAATCATCCTGCCTTTAGAAATCGTTCCATTTGACCTAATAATCATTTTCGAGAAAAAAATACTTTAACATTGATCACTGAAATTAAGACACAATCGGCAACTCTCAAAGAAATAAATGAATTTCGAAGAAGGAAATGACATGCTAGACCTTCTTATTCATCGACATGATTTCATTATTCCAATAGAAATCCTCGAATGGGCGTTGCCTCTTCAATGAGCTTGCTTCTAAAAAATATAATAGTCGCTTAACAGTTCGTTTCAGAAAACAAAACATATAATTGACCGAATACAATAGCTGAAACAAATTTAAATAATTTGCAGGGCTCTCTGAAAGACCAGGTCCAGAAACGGACTTGAAATTGAATGAGACAACGCTAATACAATAAAACTGAAATAAATAAATAAAATTGAGAAAAATAGTTTGCAATCAGAGAATTAAATCCCTTTTGAGGGAACATATCAATAGAAGAAACCTATTAGTTATATTCATCGTCCTGTTTCTATTTCAAAAGCCATCTCTGGTTCTGGTGAAAATGAATAGCAAAGAATCAAAAGAAAAACTTGCAGTAGGCGTTCAGGACTATGAATATATAATGCTAAAAGATTTTGGTAGAAAATTCAAGACAATGAATATATATATATATATATATATATATATATATATATATATATATATATATATATATATATATATATATATAGTAATGCTAAAAGATTTTGGTAGAAGATATAAGTATTGAGCCAAAAAAAAATTTGGTAATCGAGTAAGTAGTTCCGACCCACGTGTATAACACGTGGTCGTGTTAAGATGTGTTCTTAAATGAATAGGATTTCTAGCAAAATTTCATTCACAACCAACGATGTTGTGCCTCATTCACACCGTTATAGCGACTCCACATTGATTCCAAAACGGACCGATTCTTTTTTCCATTCAGGGTAATGTAACGTTTCGGTTGGTCTGTTGTAGGTCTCATGTTGTTCTCTTAAGGCCACCGCACACCTTACGATCGGTCTGCGATCCGATTTCAGCAGAAAATGTAATATCATTTGACTAATCATTTAAAAACAAAAAAATATTTGTGATTGAAGGTTTGAATAGTCATACAGATAGTAAAATCGATAATACGGCCTTTGCCGAGTTTTCTAGTCAGTGGAATGGCCAAATTGGCTCCGAGTCGTAGTGACGTCACAAAAATCGTACGACTGCCTACGATTTGAAACTAATTTTGCCCTTATTCCCTGTAGAAAGCTGACAGCTCACCAAAACCCTATGTTTAGTATTCATATTACTTTTCAGAACCTGAATAGGGTAGATTTCATTTATTAAAATGCCAATATTTAATGCCATAGCGATTTATTTCACAATTATTCCTTTAGGTATGACTCGGGTATAAATGATGAAGTAGAACAACAGAGAGCACGGCATCAGTGATGATTAACCTACGTGTATTAGCGCGATCGGTAAAGGCAGGTATACGAGATATACTTCCCTTTATACTCTAGCGCTGTTCCCATTACACTAGATGCACTCTGTAACTCTGTTGGATCTATGTGAACTCACTTCTGAGCATCACTAGCGTATCCAACAAATTAAAAAAACAACAACAAACAAACAAACAAACAAAGGCAACAAACAAGAGAATGTTTCCCCAGACCGGGGGGGGGGGGGGGGGCTACTTGAAATGTATATCTACAGTATATCGCCGTGTGCTGTAGACCCAAAAAGTAATCCGTATATACATTTATATAGTGCCTTCAAATGGGGCGGGAAGGGGGGGGGGGCGTAAAACGACTTTACACTATGCTGGATACGCCACTAGCTCGGTAGCATATAGAACACAGGATCAAAGATGATTAGTCTAATGGACATGTATCGTGTAAGTGTAGCCGGTAGCCTCGGATAAACGAGATACACTTCCTGAATTTTAGTCTGTTCCAATTACTCTCTCTGCACTAAATCTTTGTTAGATGTGAACATACTTGAAACAAAAATAACACGTCAATGTTATATTGTGACTTTCTCTTCATATCTTAAGTCATATCTTAAGTCAACCTATTTGATACATGAGTATCGTACCAAGGCAATCAGATGATGGGTTTGTATATTCTGCAAAATTAGATACTAACATAAATACTGTTATTCAGTTCAGTTTCAGTTTCAGTTTCAGTTTATTTCATATTTTAAGTGACATAATTGGAACATAAACAATGACCATTGCATTATTACAATGATATAGGAACATATCTTCAATACTTTCAACAAAAGAAAAAAAGATACAAGTAAACATACATATATTGTATATGTATAGACACAGATCAATATTTCCATCATTTTAAAGTCGGGATAAGACAAAATAGTTTGGCGTAAAATAATTATGAGGGCGTGAAATTCAAAGGAGGCCGATCACGGATAGTCGGAGAGGTAGCGTGCGCATTGTCTGAAAAATCTGAAAGTCCACGATCCGTGGGAAGCATAGCGTACACAAAGCGATAAAGAGATTATCAAAAGAAAAAAGGGGGCGAAAATTTCTTCCATATGTGGATGGACCCCCATGTTCCACTTCGTCATTTCCAAGACCGAAAATGACGACATTATCTAACAATGTCTGTGGGTTGACATGACGTGGTATGTTTGGTTGCGAGGGATGATTCTGTTAGTTATGTTTGGCCTCGGCGATGACACATCATGATCACTCTTACGTATAGTGGCCTAGATACTTGGGGTACGCACCCCCCCCCCCCAATAAAAATAAATAAATAAAAAAAATTAAAAAATAAAGAATAAATAAAATTAAAAATAAAAAAAATTAAAAAAATAATAAAAAAAATAAAATAAAAAATAAATAAAAAATAAAAGAATAAAAGAATAAAAATAAAGAAAAAAATAAAAATAAAAAAATAAATTTAAAAAATAAAAAAATAAAAAAATAAAAAATAAATAAATGAAAAAAATACACGTATAAATTAAAGGATAGAATTAAAAATTCATTATATAAATATGAATATAGATTATATATGAATGTAAATATAAATAATTAGAATATATGGAAGGCTGAAAATATTCAAGAAAAAAAGGAAAAAAAAACATAAAGGGGAGAGGAAGGAAAATATCACAACCCCTCTCACAGTGGACCCTCTCCGGTGGACTTGTTCTTTCGCCATTCATCTTCTTACTAAGACCGGTTCCCCCTCCACACCCGTCAATTACCCCAGTTCCCTAAAATGGCTGAATCCACCCTACGCTACTAACTGCTTACGGACTTCTGCACATTTGGTTTGATGGATACTTGTTTGCTTGGCTTCGTCTGGTTGTTTATGTTTTCCTTGCTTTCGAGCATCCCAAAGACAATATCCGACCCCGTCTTGTTTCCCTGCCCATTTTATTCTTCTTCATAAGTTGTCTGTAGATTATTGGCATGCTGTGATATCATTACCCTCTTATGTTTGTATGATATTGTTTTCCTCGTTCGCGTCATGATCAATATTGTTACACGTGTTTTGTGCCCGTGGTGAATATTCCAAGAAATGTAACATGTGAAACAAACAACATGACGTATTGCTGCAGCTTCTGACGCGTGAACACGACGAGTTGAAAAACCCCCACAGAATTAAAACTTCCCGCTCATATTGGAGCCTATGCTTTCAAATAATGCTTCCATTCTTGAGATGAATCGTGTATATAGTATAAGACAATTTAGTAATTTTTACACATGTAATTAGTCTAAAGCCTGGCTCACAAGAAGTGTCATATCTATTGCGTCATTACCTGCACTAATCGAGCCTGTGAAGGCAATCAACCCATGCGCCAGTTATTAGAAGTATTATGTGCACTGTTTATTTTGCAATCATTTTTTAAAAAGATAATCACTCTTTCATGACGCGCATGGGTTGATTGCCTTCACAGGCTCGATTAGTGCAGGTAATGACGCAATAGAAATGATACTTCTTGTACAAGTCACTGACGCGGTCCTGACGTCAGCAAATGGCGCTGCGCGTAATGCCCGTTGCACACGAAGTGTTCTTTCGATAGCGTTATTACTTGCGCTAATCAGGGCCCTGTTTCATAAAACTTGTCATCAATAAGTTGCAATAACTGTTATAAGCTACGGAAATCCTTGTATCTGATTGGCTGAGAGCAAATTTGTCGGTAAAAGTCACCGACAAGAAACTTGATGAAACGCCCCCAGGGCCCTGTTTCATAAAACTTGTCATCAATGACAAGTTGCAATAACTATTATAAGCTTCTGAAATGCTTGCATCTGATTGGCTGAGAGCAAATTTGTCGATAAAAATCACCGACAAGACACTTGATGAAACGCCCCCAGGCATTAATATGATTGCGCCTCAATATAAACCGACTAGGATTACACAGCCAAAAAATAATTTATTACATACGACTGAGAAAGGAAACACGGAAACACAATTCATTTCTTTTTCTAAAATTAGATAATTGCTAGATTTATTATCATAGGAGAGCTCGGCTTTGCGAGAATATCTAAACATCAATCATGTACCATTATCATGGCATCTATATAAATGATATCTATCCCTGTCCAGGCAGCTAATTTTCTCTCGTCTCTGTTATCATGTTCTTCTTAACCCCCACCCCCCTCTCTCTCACGCACACAGACAGACCTCTTTTCTTCTCCCCCCCCCCTTTTTTTTTGTATTGATGCCCTGACTACCACAATATTGGGGTTATAAACTACGTCCCTGAACAAAAAAAATTAACCATACAATAAAAGGTCAAATTAGCAATTAGAAATGTTGCTACAGACGATTTCTTGGAAAATTTCGTTTTCAATATTAACGATTAGCATTGGTCGTTCTCTCTTTGAAAATAAAACCAGTTCAGAAAATGTATTCATATAATTCATCAACCATTCCCCAAAGGCTCCAGTGACGAGCTATATTGTATATACTCCTAAGGTCCTACCTTTTTACAAGTCATAAAAATTATATTTTAGTAGTTAGAATGCAGCTTGCTGATTCTCGCTATTCAGGCATTGTTTTTTTTTTTTAGGGTCTTCTCTAGAAACTGTTATAGCAGAGCCATGCAATGAATATGAACACACTTTGTGAACTAGCCGATTCTAAACGCATCCTTTTATATTATTTCATAACACAAAAATTCTGCATATTCCCAGAAATCACACCAGGGGGAAAAAATACAAATCACCCAACTGATGTATATTTTTCAGCACATTTGTAGATGATTCAAATGAATGATCAATCTACAGCTCCAATAGACAGTGATATTCCTGGAAAGCAAAGCACAGAAACAGTTAAAAGGTACGGCAGGTTGCATATATACAAAATACGCAATGATATATTGTCCAGTCATACGTACAGCGCGATATGTACGTAGCCCCTCATACAATAATTGGTGCCCTCATACATTTTACGAGTGTATTTGCTGTAACCTCATTCCACTAAGGTCATTTATGTTACTATCTGTCGCAATGGACAGAACAAGGTTACAGCAATAATGATCGGATGGACAGTGATAACATAACAAACATTGGTGTATTTCCAGGGAGTAGCTACGGGGGGGGGGGGGGATGAGACACGTGTCCCCCAATGAAACGGCGGGGGTGAAGAAGAAGGGGGAAGGAAAAAGAAAATTGGGAAGGTAGAGAGGTGAAAAGGATGTAAAATAGAAAATAGGGCCCCTTCCCGCATCATCCACTTAATCGGAGGCATTTGCTTTTTATTTACCGGGTAAAGCTGGTACCCCCCCCCCCCCACACGATTTCTGTTCTTATCTTTGGATCCCGAAACTGTAATAATAGAATGACATTGAAACGATGCCAGGCATACATTTCTATTGTTTTATTAAAGTGTACCAATCATCTGAAAAAAATAAATAAATAAGAATTGTGTACAGCTAGAAAGTATAAAATCAACCTCAAAGAACTTTATCTGGCATTCTGCTATAGGTCAACAGTTGAGGAGTATGAAGGAAATAAAGGATAACATGAAAACGCTCGCGCATAACCGAACTCCGAGTTTGGTTCCGCGCGAGCCCTTATCTTGGCGAGTGCGCACGGGTGCGTCGAGTAGTCTGCTCACGAGTCGCTTTTACGCTTATAGAGAGTGTAATAAAAATAGTAATATTTCTTTATAGAATTAATATTTGAAGCCCATATTTTGAATATAGTATAACGACATGGAACCTCTGACATATAGAGCAAAATATATTTTTTGGTGATTTATACCCTTTAACGTAAGAAAGAAAGATTAGCATTAGCATTAAAAGCTTGTCAGGGGCCTTCTTGAAAAAGCATCAACTAATGTACGAAACCATGCATTCTGACTTGTAAAATACAATACCCCGTATTATACCACATTCACACCAACAAGACCGACGCCAGACCGACAACAGGCCGAACAAAAAATTACATTGCAACCAATGGTCAAGAATCGGTCGGTTTGTAGTCGGTGTGGGGTCAGTTTGGCAGTGTGACCGTGGTAAACAGCTGAATGCAGTATTCCATCACTCGATCGGGTCTCGGGATAAAAGTGTGAAACATCAACGATTTGAATACATTTGTGAACCGGCTTATTAATGCAAAGCGCTACGTCAGGTCTTCTGTCCTCTGTATTTTGCTTTCTTTTAATTTTGGCTTGGTAACCATGGCAATCTGAAGACGATTTTTGTAGGCTTTGAGATGAAATCAAGTGGAAGCTGTCATTTTGCTTGGATGGACATGAACCAAGCTCGCAGTGGATGTCCATAGATTTTGGCCAAATTAAGAAAGCACCGAACTTTCATTAACGATTTCCTTCTTGACATCGTCTTTTCCTAATATAGATTCTAAGAATTGATTGATAAATGCTCGATAAATCCTTATGACAATATTCTCTTTCAAAACATGCGCTATCATCTACAAGGCCTGGAGATGCTGATCGCAATGATCTTAAATCATTTTGTTTCTCAATTATTTAATGTCTTTCTATTTCGTTATGTTGCTTTTAATTTTGATTAAATAAAAAACAGGTTCAATTCAGGAAGAGGACATATGAATTACCCATACAACTGCAAAGATAATGGGCCATTGCTTCTTAAAATAAAACGGAATTGAAACTTTGGAATAACTAAGGTACATGCATATAGTACCAAATATTTGGTGGTTACCCGATTTTATTCTTTTTGCTGTTGTAATGTATCATCTACATGATCTTTTTCACCAAATATGTTTTTTTATAACCAGAGATCTTACTGACATTGGTATAATCACTTCCTCTTAGTACACCCTAGGTAATGTTTCCTTAAAACTTGGTGAAATGTGGGCTCTCATGTGAAAAATTCGATCATAAACACGCCCCACGCACCCACACACTCCTTCCCTCTCTCTCCTTTTCTCACTCACTCTTATACACACACACACACACACACACACACACACACACACACACACACACCACACCCGCACTCACAGCCGGCCACACACACATTTAAGCAATTTTCGAAACTAAGTTGCATTTCAATCATACCTGAATCCAGATTATCTTGGTTGACGAAACAGATTCTGGACGTCAAAAGCTGTACCGATTTATCACTGAATGCCTTCCGTATTGCTCCTTGATCACTCTACTCGGTATTTTCGTGTGTCGGACTTTCACTGTCCTTCAAAACGTTCAAAGTGTGTCTTCTGTCTCTCTGCTTTTATCCAAACTATACCGGTATGTCTTTTCTGCTATTCTTCCCTCGTCATGACGACTTAAATCATTGAGCGGATCAAATAACTGCATTTCTCTGTCTAGCGACATTTTGCATGCTGTAGTTGTTGATGGCTCTAATGAACATCATGAAAATGTCTTGAGGTTGTCTGAAGCAACTTCTTTATGAAAATTTGCAAACAAGTAAGACAACTTCAGAAAATGACATATTTTCGCAATTTCAGCTTACAACTTTATGAAATTTCCATTGATTTTTTATTTTTGCATGAAACACATTGCACGCGAGGCGCATTGTAAATCACCTCTTGGCAGGTGTGAAATTCACATATAGAGTAAAATGTGCGGCATGCCATGTTGTAAACACCACCTGGTTTAACAAGAGGTTTCATTCCATTGTTACGAACATCACTGACATTCTCTATTCCGAACATTCACGCATAAGCATGATATTGATTGTTGAGTACCTGTCATGCAAGCGATCATTTTACTACTGTATTTCAATTTTAATATGCATGTTTCTCTTCAGAACCCCTGGTTATTAAGTATTCAATTCATCTGCTGAGCAATAACAGTATGCACGGAATCCACTTTGAATGCATGAGATGTTGCTATGTCTGGCAAGCTTTTGAGTTGTCAAGGGAAACGTTTGTTCAGGAAGTATGTAACTTTAGTAAACAGGTCTATTGCTTTGCGAAAGAAACTTCTGAATGGATGATTATTAAATAATGTTATAGGAAGTATTATGCTTTTGTGAGGGGGGGGGGTGTTTTAGGTGTTAACACCCCCCTTTGACATAAGGGGGTGTTTTAGGTGTTCAAACATCCCCTTTTGGTGTTATTTGAAGTTGAAACATCCCCCTTTAGAATTCCTGATAACTTTTTTTTTTTTTTTGCTTGTCAGCTAATTTTTCAGTAAAAAGACCCCCCTCCAAACAAAAAAAAAAAAAAAAAAAAAAAAAACTGATATGCTTGTCTGAGATTTTTGGAGTAAAAAACACCCCCCTTTAAAAAATCCTGGGTAGGCCACTGATCAGGTGTATTGATTTTCTGGGTAGGAACTGTTTTAAATTCAAACTATCATGTCAAATACATATTTAGCAATATGTTGATTTAAAAATAAATCATAACCGTAAGTCATAAAATTATCCAGGGATAAATTTCCAAGAAAAACGAAATTTCCAGTGGGTTATGGAAAAAACGTGGGGTCCGCTCGCTATTCATAGAAAAAAGCTAATTCCTTTAATACACGTTATGAATAGCGGTCCTTAAGAGTAGTTATGAATAGTGGTCCTTATAAATGGATGTCCTTATGAATAGCGAGGTAATTTGTCTATGGTTTACTCGCTATTCAGAAGGACCGCTATTCGTACAAATCCGCTATTCATTAAGTCACGCGTTATGGATAGCGGTCCTTATGAATAAGTGGTCCTTATGAATAGCGGTCCTTATGACTAGCGAGGTTACCCCCAAAACGTATTGCCCATTCGTGGCTGTCTCCATGTGAAGAAAAGAAATTATAACCGAGTGATTAATCGATATCAGAATAGCTTTCCCCCACGATTCCAACCCCTTCACTCTCTTCCCTTCTCTCTGTTTCTTTCACTATTCCCCTCGCTCTGTCTCTCTGTCTCCAGGGGAGCGTTTCATCAAGCGTTTGGCAGTGATTTTTATCCGACAACTGTTATAAACTACTGAAATCCTTGCATCTGATTGGCTGAGAGCAAATTTGTCGGATAAAATATCTGACAAGTCCTTTCATGAAACGCCCCCCCCCCCGGTCTCTTTGTCTCTCTCTCTCTCTCTCTCTCTCTGTCTCTCTCTCTGTCTCTGTCTCTGTCTGTCTGTCTCTCTCTCTCTCTCTCTCTCTCTATATATATATATATATCTCGATTCAATATCCCTCACTCTGCCCAATATGTTACCTTTCTATATCTCTCTCTTTCTCACACCCTCTCCAACTACCCCTCTTTCTCTTTGTAACTTGATTCTATTTCTCTCACTGTGTCTTCCCCCATTACCTTTCTATCTCTCTTTCTCAACCCCTCCCGTGTCTCTCTCTCTGTCTCTCTCTCCCTCCTCCCTCTATCTTCCTTCAATTTCTCTAAAACTGAAGGAAGTTTCTCCACAAAACATTTCTTTCTCTTCTCCCCTCTCTATCTTAACACCAAATGCATATCCTGGAATCAATAAAGCCAACTGTGTCTTCCCCCATTACCTTTCTATCTCTCTTTCTCAACCCCTCCCTTGTCTCTCTCTGTCTCTCTCTCTCTCCCCCCTCTCTCTCTCTTCCTTCAATTTTAGAGAAATTGAAGGAAGTTTCTCCACAAAACATATCTTTCTCTTCTCCCCTCTCTATCTTAACACCAAATGCATATCCTGGAATCAATGAAGCAAAAGAGATATAAAGTAAAATAGCAAAATATGAATTAACCTTAACATATTCATTAAGCCTTAATATTCATATTAATAACATTCTACTGAATTATAGGATTTTCATCACGGTTCCCATTCGACTGCACTTAATGGAGAAACAATTTAGCCCAACAGGTGTTAAATGTTTCGCTTCATCACCCAAGAAATTAACATGTGCATGCTTCTGATAAAAAGACCTGGAAATATATAATGAACCGACCCCCTTAATCTTCTCTCTCTCTCTCTCTCTCTCTCTCTCTGTCAAAGCATTACATTAAACTTGATCGATAGCTCTAGCTTGCATTACCTTAGTGAATAAATGTCATACGGCTTTTTATGATGGTAACCTAATTGTAATTTATTACACTATGGAAAAAGCCAAGGATTTTATTTCATTTTGATGAGCATGTCTGCTTTAGTGCGTAGTGCATAATTATTTTTTTTTTGTATGCAAGTTCACATTATTACTTCGATTGCTACGAAATTATTCATGAAGATATGAATATAAATGGTAAATACGTTTGGTTATGACAACAATTTTTTTTAAAGGGATAATGTCTTTATGGAGAATAAGATCAATGGAATACAATTCCACTGATTATTGGAATACAATTGAATACAATTCCATTGCTTATTGGAATCAGTTTTGCTTTCACAGTTATTATTTCCAACAATGACTTCATCTCTTCAAACACGCTGCATTCCATCTCTATATTCTAAAAATCGTTCATCAAACAGTAAAGACATTCATATTTTGAGCAAAGGAATTATCTTTTAAATTATTCTTAATAGTTGCTCATCATCGGTTTTTGAAATTCGTCACATGGAAGTTCATAACACAGTAAAGACATATATTTTTCGAACGAAGGAATTGTCTGCAAGGTACTGCAAGGCTCAAAAAGTAGCTAGAAAGATTTTTAAAAAATCATCTGTAACATTTTAAACACCATAAGTTGCCCGGGGGGGGGGGGGAGGGGCCGCGGTCCCCTTCTGATAGAAAAAGTTACATTGTCTTTATAACCCCTCTCATCCGTCCCTCCTTTATCATGTCTATCGCCTATCAGAGATGAACGAGTCTTAAAGAGCTGCCGGGCTCCTGACAATCCTGGATCTACCCCCGAACATTACCCGTGTTGAATATTATCGTGTATTATACATATTTACAAACCTAGCCTCATGGCTAGCAAGTAGGGGCCGTTCAAATCCACCTTCATTTAAAAAAAAAAAAAAAAATTGTGTTCTGATTTGAGACTTGTCTAACACAGGGTAATGCGTAACAGGAACTGACTTTTATCAATTTTTCTAACAATATAAAAAGAGGAAACATCACTGAATATTTAAAAAATCAAGATCTATTAGTAAGAAAAATTAATGTAGATTATTATAGAACAATATGACAATATGTATTATGTATCATATTCTTACCGCGTTATGAATGACTCTAAATATAATATCATCATGAGCAGGGATAAAATTTCAAAGAAATTTCACACCAATGTCGACATCCATACTATAACCTTACTTCCCAAAACCTTTGGGTCTGAATTTAGATATATATCTAAAAAGGCTAAATAGCACCTTTAAAAGCTCATAAGTTCCCCAAGGTCCTGGTGATGTCAAGATTCTTGCTATATAACAATTTTATGAGAACTCGATCGATAGCGCTCATCTCTCTCCCTCTCCCCTCTCTTTCTCTTTCTTTCTCCTCTCTCTCTCTCTCTCTCTCTCTCTCTCTCTACACTCTATAAACAATCTAGTCAACTATGACTAGAATCTATTCAGATTTGACTAGAACATGTAGAATAAGTAATCCTACTGGCACCTGCACTATTCTAGTCAAAACTTCCAGCTTCGGGTTTGAAGTGAACAGAATCCTAGTCAGAATGACTAGAATCTGATTAAGAAAATGTGACCAGGCGATCTAGCCAAACAAATGGCTAGATCTAGACGTTTTTTTTTTTTAGAGTGTCCTTTCTCTCTCTCGCTCTCTCTCCCTCTCCGTCTCTCCCCTTTCTCTTCTCCCCCTCTCTCTCTCTCCTTCCCTCCCTCTTTCTCCCTCTCCCTCTTTCTCTCCCTCCCTCCCTACCCCTCTCTCTCATTTCATCTCTATTGTGTGTTCTTTCTCGACCTCCATCCATGGCTTGATCGATCCCTCATTAGTCATCTCTCCTATAAAATCATAATACCTTCCCATCGGATATATCTTGAATATCATAGCTATCATTGGCTATAGCCCAGGGTGGTATTCTGAGATTTATTTTATCTTGATTTTAGTGATATAATTTTAATTGTCATAACAAAATGTACGCTTATGGCGCATCATTGGTTAATGCCTGCGCAAAATTGTCTGCCTACGCGGAATTCATCTGCGCAAACACCAATGAAATGTTGCAATTTGAAATTTGTTATGACAATTAAAATCTTTTCACTAAAATCAAGATAAATAAATCTCAAAATACCACCCCTGAACACAATCATGTACTCAGTGCATGCGTTGGTGGGCAGTCACCATGGTCATAAGCTCGGCTCACACGATGCGTCATTTCGATTGTGTCAGTATACCTGCGCTAATGAATCCTGTGAAGGAAATTAACCATGCATACGCAAGTTATTAAATATATTGTTTGCACCGTTCATTTTGCAATTACGCCTTTTAAGCAATATCACTCTTTCATGACTCGCAAAAGACCATACAAGTCACTGACGCAGTCCTAACGTCACCAAAATATACGCTTCGTATGAGCCGGGCTTTCGTGTTATTTTCTTTCTCTCTTTTTAAAAAAAATTATATGTTTTCTTTTTCTATCCCCCCTCCCTTCTCTCTCTCTCTCTCTCTCTCTCTCTCTCTTGCTTTATTTTCATTATGTCACTCATAATAGCATCACCAAATCTCAGGAGGTCACTTGTGTAATGTAGCATCTTCTCGAGATTTCTCCGCCTATTTCTGTCCTTAATTTTTAGCTGTTTGTGTGCAAAGAAGTTTGAAAAATTGTCTCCGTCATGTCCGTTGAGAGTTGAGTACGCATGCAGACAGAGAGACTCCTATAGATTTGTGTGCAATACATGTCTATCGTTCTCAGACACGACTCCTGGTCAAGAGAAATGTAGGGATACAGGATCTAGCCGGTATAGACTAATGATCGTGGCACACGAAGCATTATTTCGATTGCGTTACAACTTGCGCCAATCACTGAAGCCCTGGCCCTCGAAGTCAATTAACTCATACGCCAGTAATGCAATGCAAATTATTCAATGTTTGCATTGTTTATTTTTGCATTCATTTTTTGTACGATGTCACTCTCACGTGGTGCGTCAGAGACTAGACCGCACCAATGACGCAGTCCTATGTCTTGGGGGCGTTTCATCAAGTGTCTTATCGGTGATTTTTACCGACAAATTTCCTCTCAGCTAACCAGATGCAAGGATTTCAGTAGCTTATAACAGTTATTGCAACTTGTCATTGATGACAAGTTTTATGAAACAGGGCCCAGGTAGATGACCCTTCCCACACTCTTAAAAAAGTTGGGCAAAAAAATGCCCAATTTTTAACCAACACTGGACAACATACTGTCCACACAACTTTTGGTTAAAATTTGCCCAACTGATGTTGGGCAATCCATTTACTATGTTGTTGGGCAAATTAAATTGCCCATCAGTTGGTGACCCATTAGATTTTACCCAACTCTACAATTGCCCAACTGTTGGTTATATTCTCAATTGGGTAATTATTGCCCAACCAATCTTACCCAATAGGATTGCCCAACCCTCTATTTGTTCAGCTGTTTGGTAACAAATATCATGTGGTTGGGCAAATTCAGCTGCCCAATTTATTGTTTCCTTTTTCCTCCAACCTAGGTAAAAAAAATGAAAGGAACCTACTAGAAAGCATAGCTTGTTTGTGTAGGTTCCCAAGAATAAATATAACATTAACATAATTACCTTTTATAACATGGAAGATTGGAAGTGAAATACCTATTTGAAATATATATATATATATATTACCATATCTCTTTATCTCTCATATTGTAAGAGGAAAATTGAAAAATAGCATTTATGCGATTTAGAGAACAGACTAATTTACATGTATACTGCAAAGTAAAGCATTGTATGAATGATCATCGTGATATTCGGTCAATCTATTTGGCTTATTATTGTCTAGGGATCTATAAACCCTTAGATGAGATAAATGTGTTTGACTAATGACGACCGTCAAACTAATTTGTTGACCTTTAGAACTTTCTATGCTATACTACCTGATGGTCATCTCACCTCCATCACCTCCTCTCTTCCGGTTATATATATATATATATATTTATATATATATATACATATATATATATATATATATATATATATATATATATATATATATATATTTCTCTCTCGCTATTGATTATACCTCCTACCTCTCCCTCTCGTTTCTTGTCTATCGCTTTCTCTATAATTCTAATTCTCTCTCTCTCTCTCCGTCTTTGCATCTCGCTCCCTCCCTCTCTCTCTCTCTCTCTCTCACACACACACACACACACACCCACACTACACACACCCACACGCACACACACACACACACACACACACACACACACACACACACACATACATGTGCGCGCATAAGAACCGATGACATCTTTTTCAACCTAGAATTTGACCGCATAACCGATGACCTGTGTGTGTAGAATTCAACCGCATAACCGATGACCCGTCTGAAATGTTTCTATACAACCGACGACTTGTTCGCGTAATACTAACTGATGACCTACCCCTATATGCAAAAGCATGTAATTTGGGTCTCACTGCGCAGGTCTGCCAACCGATGACGTCATCGGTTCGCTGTGTGTCATCGGTCCGAATGTACAGTTCATGCCTATGTCATCGCTTTAAATGGGCGCACATACGCACACACACACACACACACACCCACACACACACACACACACACACACACACACACACACACACACACACACACTCTCTCTCTCTCTCCCCCCCCCCCCCCCCCCCCCCCTCTTTCTTAACTTCTCTCTTGCCTTATAATGATCTCCTCAACTCACGATCGGATTTTTTTTCTTTCTTCTTCTCTACTTCTTTTTCTCTTAATACCGGGATTTTCTTTCCTCTGATATGGACATCAGGGTTTTCCTGGCTCCTTTTCTCCTTTCCTCTCTCTCTCTCTATCAGCTATTTTCTTTTATCCTTCTTTTATATAGCTACCTTCTTCTCATTCTCTTCCACAGTACTTTTCTCCGCCATTCCCGTTCCCAATCTCCCAATCCCTCAATTTCGTCTAATACATTTATATACTATTCCCCCCTTCTCATTCACATCTTCTCCTCTTCCCCTCTTCCTTCTTTTCCTCCTCCCCCTCCCCCTCCTCCTTCTCCTCCTCTTCCTCTATTCATACTCTCCATCCCTTCCTCTCCCGCGATGCTCACAAATCAACAAGTGGGCGAACCAATACGGATACACATACCTGAGATGGTGCTACAGCTAACGGATATACCCCGGATATCATTCGCGCGCGGAAATTGGCGCCATTAAAGAGACGGTCTGAATCGAATACTCCTGTTATCTACGACTCGGATAGCATGGATAGTGTCTGGAGTTCCGTATGAAATTTATAATCATCATTCCCTTGCATTCTAACTTCATTGAAGGAGATTAGAATTATGATTACATAATTCTGATCCAATCCTTCAATTTAAAGTACATACTGAGACACGGAAGACCTTTAACATTTTGTAAACATCATTCTAATTTCCTTGCATTTTAGCGTCATACTTCATGCATATATGAATACATCCATTCATATTTAATTTATTCAGATCGTTATTTCATTGCCTCCTCTGTGGGACGTTGGATCTAATTCCAATGTATCACTAAATAAGAATGTAACAGGAAGTGAAAATTTTAAAAATCAGTCGACTACCTCGCCCTATTTCACTCATCCTTGTTGTATACAATTCACTAGTCATTAAATATTTTAACGACTGTAATGTTGTTGTCCCTCTACACAATCATTACCAAAGGCAACTACTTTATATTCTAGCCTGTTATTAAATACTCGGATTTTAAAGGGTACCAATCACCAAAAACATTTTGCTCTGTATGTTATAGAGGTTCCATGTCGCAATACTATATCCAGAATATAAGTTTTTAATATTACTTCTGCAAACAGATATTGCAAGTGTAAATACACTCTCAGTAAACATAAAATCGACTTGCGGGTAGAATAGTCGACCCACTCGTACGCGATCGCATAGAATAAGGCCCTCCCGGAACCAAAGTCAGAATTGGGTTTCGCGCAAGCCCTATCTATGGGCTTTTGTGTTATCCTCTATTTGCTGTATACTCCTTAACAGTTAACCTGCCGTTAACTCATAGCACGTAAGGTAAAGTTCCTTTGGGTTAATTTTATACATTCTAGCGTACACAAATTTTTTTTTAGGTGATTGGTACCCTTTGGGGGCTTGTACCGAAAGGGTGGGTAGCGTCGGGTGGCGTCTCGTCGCGCTGACTGGAACGCCACCATTCGTCCAAAGCTCCCCCCGTTTTTGCCGAAAGGGTGCGTTGGGAGCGTAGGGTGGCGTCGCGTTGACTGGAACCCTATGACTGGAACGCCACTATTCGTCCAAAGCCCCCCCCCCCCTCCCCCTTTCGGCAAAACCGGGGGGGGGGGGGGCTTTGGACGAATGGTGGTGTTCCAGTCAACGCTACCCACCCTTTCGGTACAAGCCCCCTTTGAGTACCGTTCTCCGTACGTTATCCTTTATTTCCATGTACATTGAATTGAATTGAATTGAATTGAATTGAAATTAACATTTATTTCCTTCTCGTCAGGAACAGTGTAAAATAAAACGAGATAATACATTTGTAACATTGCTGTCAACATATAGTACAATATATATAGTAAATAATTCAGAGAACAGAAGGAGGCGAAAACCCGAAAAGCAAAGCTTGTGTTGGGAAACGCCCGTAAAAAATTAATACAAGTTACTGAATGAATATTACATCGAGCACTGAAGAACATAATACGTGGATGAGAGAGAGGAAAAGACAGTATATAGAGAAAGGACTTAAAAGAGAGTCAGGCATTTTGGACTATTGTGTCTATGATGGCATCACCAGATTGCAGTATACATACATATATATACAGGCAGCATACATATAGATATATACAGGCAGCATACATATAGATACAGATATATGTATAACAACACCACTCTATCAACCACTGCATCAAGAGCAACATGTCATGTAACCATTTAAAAGAAATAAAAGGTCGCTGATTTCTTTTTTCTCAAAGATTAAAATCAGTTATACCATGTATAGAGGAAGGATCAAGCTCCAAGGGTTTATAGTGATTGAGTTCGCCTTTCACCTTCCAGGTAAAGTAGAAACCGAATAAGATAATGATAATCATGATAAAACTAATTCAAATAAATCACTAAATCTTATGTCTTTCTATAAACCGTACTTATCAAAGACTCGGGTATTTTTCTTCATCAATTTCATCCAGTTGTATTAACAGAAAAGTATTTCCATTATCATACTGTACTGGAAAAAAACAAATTATATATCGTTACGTAACCATCCCTGTCTCTGGACAGTAAAGTACACTCTTGAAACACACTCTCATCGGTTGCCATGGCAATATCAGCCGTGATACTCTTATTTTTCTTGTTGACGACTCACCAAGATAATGATCGTCATGAAAAATAAAATTGAGCTATGGTAATTGAATTTGGACAAGAAGAAAATGAAAAAAACATGGAACATAAAAGCAAAAGCAATTTACAAAAATATTCTGAGAAGCTTTTAAAAAGTCTCTTTGTTGAAATTCTGCAATTATGGGAACCCCTGTGATGCTAAGGGGCTATTACATTAATTAAAACAAAACAAAAAAAACAAAAAACAACCTGATTGCCTTACAAGTGACGAACTCATTATTGACAGAGTGTACTTTTCACAAGCATTTGTCTCTTATATGATGCCCCATCTGGAAGTATGGTATAATTTTTTGTGTAGTATTATCGCACAAACTGGTAAGTAAAATTATTGATCCATTATTTTGTAATTGTCTTTATAATAGTTTATGAATGTCGTTTCCCGAAGGTTCGTCATTCCGAAAATGAAACAGGACTTTGAATTGTTACAGCATTACCAGATGATTACGAATCTTCGAAATAATGAACCCTATTTCATTTTTGGAATTATGAATCTTCAGATAAAAGAAACTTTCGGAATTATGGAACAAATGTTCGGAATTATGAACCATATTCCATTTTCGGAATCATGAAACTTCGGAGTAATGCAACAAAATAATGTTCGGAATAATGAAAATTTCATTTCCCGAATTATGAAAAACCTGGTATGGTAACTTAGTTTTTCGGAATTATGAACCTTCTGAAAAGAAAAGAGTGCCTCCTGCTTTAACATCCTTGTCCATTTTTACACTTTTTCATTCTAATGTTCTTTTCCCCCTTTTTCTTCTTTTTTTCCAGATTGTGTCGGTCAGATGAAAATTCAGAAACTGAGTAAGGTAGGTGGCAAAGAATATAATTATGTGATCTCGACAAATTTTTGCTAACAAGAGCGTAAAGACTTTCGAAAAAAAAAAAAAACTTTGGGCAATTTCAATAGCCTTCAAAATGAAATAGACTTTCGAATACTAATTTTGTTGCATAACTCCGAAGATATTCATATTCGGCATATGATAATTTTAGGGTTTGGACTTTTGTCATGTTTTTCTTACAATGAAACAGAAATGAAATTGAATGGAAAATAGCCTTGTCCATCACCTATTGAAAGATGCGAACTTAACAATGACGTATTACGTAATCCGAACATAATTTCTACAAGCAATACATACAATGGGGTGTTAAAATTGCCCTTGAGTTGATTTCTCGAAAGCGATCGTGTATCCTGTGCTTTTGTATGCCGTGTTACCTAATTTCGTTGTAGACCGAGTACGTGTTTATGATAGTAAATGACCTCGCGTATACATTATATGGTGGTTGATCCAGTGTCCGAACACTTTTCAGAAAATCAACGATAGCAAATAAAATATGAAACGAATATCTGTCAAACTGTACATATTGAATGCTCAAAGTCCTACAAAAAAAGAAGTTGATGGAATTCTAAAAAGACAACGTAGATTTAATACGATATTCCCATCCGAGTGAACCCCTTCCCAACGACGTGGCGTTTTGGTCCCTTGAAAAAGGTACCGTAATTCCGAACGTGTGAAACCTATGGGAAAAAGACACAACCTTGGTATCAATAGTGTGGTTTTCATACGCGTAATCCCACGCGTATGAAAACCCATTTTAGGCGCTTAACTTTACACGTTCGGTAATACAATCTGTTGGGAGTTACAATACTTGACTATACTGTATACATGGATACAATAGATCACATGAATGACTGCGTAGGAAATGTCATTCGCAATGACACTTGCACACAGTTTTGTCGTCCCTCAGATACAAAAAAAAATCTTACGCATGTCTACATCGATCTATCCCTTTTACCATCTCTCTATTGTGTTCACACGATCGCAGAAATTCAAGAAATCAACTCAAAGGAAATTTCAGTAAATTTGTAAATTTAGATTGCCTATATAAATCAGTATGTAATGTTCGAACATTTCAAAAGCTGATGGACAAATCTACTGAAATTGATTGAGGTTGATTCTATAGAGGCTCTGCCATCGTTTGTGTTTGCTTTTATTTTGCAAGTAATACGAATGTTTTGAGGAGGATGGACTGTTTTAAAAACTCGTGCCATATTCAAATTTGATAAATGGAGATCACTTGTTGCCCTTTCTTTAAAAATGGTGTGGCGCTTACCACCCCCATGTTCTGCTTTACACGTTACGTGATATCACGTCGGATTATTAAATTTCATACTAAGCAATAAAACAATATAAAAATTATAAACAATTGGATAAAGTAATAAAATACATATACTGGTTATTGTGATCAAGGACACATGTGTAATAAAGCTGGTATAACGCGCTTGAGAACGATATTTATAAGAAGTGGGCCTTGTAACATTAAATTCGACTTACTATCATTTGCAAAAATCTATTATGTTTCTATTCTTGCTACTATTGATTGTATCTTACAATGGATTTACCTTTTTGTAACATAAAACTGATTGTAAGTTAGTACTGATTGTTAAAATGGGATTGATTGAAAGAGATCCCGGAGATACGATTAACTTGGGGGAGATATTATCGATTTTAACTCATGATGTTACTTGGAACATGTAGATGTGATACACTTCTTCTGGATTCAAAATTGGAATAGAAAATAGGAAATTTTTTGGTTCCATGATGCTTTCTAGTCATTAATGCTCATGATGCTTCAATAATCAAAGAATGATATTAGAGATAATCATATTTAACCCTTTCAGGACAGGAATTATTTAAGGGTTAAATTGATCACATTTTGTTCTTCAAATTGGCAACAATAATATTTTTCTTTTAGTGCTACATGGTTCTAATGAGGTGTAATGTCTTTGAAAACAATATACATGGTTACTAATTTTGTCGAAAAGTTGAAAAAATTGCCAATTTTGATAAAAAACAATTTTGAACCTCTCAATGTGTTGCCAATTTAGGGATTTTAAAGCTTATTCTCATTTTTAAAATTCCTGGCATCAAACGCAATATGGTCATGCAACAAAAATGGACATAGTGTGTGCAGATATTTTTGCTCTTTCTACTCATGCATCTGGTATATTTTTTAGAGCTCTGATTCAAAAGATATTGAGCCAAACCACAAAATGTGGTCAATTGTCTTGAAAGGGTTAAAAAAAGATTTGTTATGATAATCGTAACCCTATATTGTGCGACATATATACAAACTAAGTTCATATCTCCTTTGGATAAATGCCATTTTGAATGAGTTGGATCTCCTGTTGAATGTCAAAACATATGAATTATCAATATCAATTGAATTTATATTTTTGTTTATACATGTACTCATTTAAAGTATGTTTATTTATTCATGACAAGATGTGTTAGGGCTAAATTGCTCAACTTTTCTTCTCTGGATTATCATTTATTTATTTTGATATTAATTGTATTACTACATTTTTGTGATATGAAGTCATGTCTCTAAAAAGAATATATGGACAGAGAGTTTCGTCAAAACCTTTTTAGGATTTTTTTTTCAATAGATATGGAAAACAGTGATTCGGAGGTTTCGTTTTTTATAAGTTGCCAATTTGAGGTTTTGAATACTTATTTTCATTTTAACAATTTCTGGCGTCAAACATCAATATTGTAACAGAAATCGTATTCAACGTGTGTCCCTCCCCCCTTTAAAAAAAAGAACAAAAAAAAAAAAGGACAAAGTGTGTCCCAGAATATTGCTCTCTCTACTCATGCATTGGAATCCTGTACAAACACAAAGCTTAGTAATTCATCGAACGATCAATCAATCAATCAAGCTTACGATTGATATTTTGTTATCAATTGCATATTGTATATGACATAGCGATCAATCGCAAAGTAGCATTCAATTGCTAACTTATTTTGTGTGTGTGTTCAGGGCTCTGAATGAAAAATAATCAAAGCATTGTCTTGAATAGTTCAATGAATTAAGGGTGGCGAATTTGACGTTCAGAATATGTCCCAAGTGTACAGTTATCATCACTTGGTTATATAGTTTTCATGCATGTGCGTGTGTAGAAAGGGAAAACAAAGCACGCAATGCAATGCGCTCCATTCCGAAACTTACTCTTTTGATGCAGAGCTCACTGTTTATGGAATGAGTTTTATGCCATATCGAGTCTGAGACAGTGAGAAAGATGAAGCGATTTGCTGCCGATTGGATCTCTTTCATGTCTGTAATGCATGTATTATTAACACGACCTTGATTTGCCATTACTCGGCAGATGCTTTAAAGGCAGCCTCGGCCTTTTGCATAATGTGGGTTTTTCTGTGGTCAGTTTAGTCAATTTTACGCAGTGCATTTTCTGTAGGTGTACATTATTTCTGGATGAAGGAATATATATCGTAGATATGAAATAAATAAATCGTAAATCTAACCAAAGAATAAAATCGAATGTTTAAAGTCCCAATTTTCGGAACCAATACTCGTTCTTTTGTCAAAAAAGTTAAGCTTGAAATGCTTGAAATGAATCATTGCAAATGTCCAGTTATTTCGATATAGTGCGTCGATAAAGAAAAATAAGTAAATTAATTGTATACATTTATATATATATATATATATATATATATATATATATATATAAACATTATTGTATACTCCTGACGGAGACGGAGCAAGTCGTCGAAAATTTAAGTAGAGAAAGTAAAATTGGCCACAATGCATTACAATCGCTTCTAGCAGTTTTCTTTATATATATATATATATATATATATATATATATATATATATATATACATGATACTTGATAAAGTTCTAAGGGCGAAAATTCGTACTTTTAACTTGTTTACGGAGTGTTTTCATTTAATGTTTGCAATTTACATTTCATCTCCGAGCGGAACTTCTATTTTTGATAGATATATATATATATATATAGAGAGAGAGAGAGAGAGAGAGAGAGAGAGAGAGAGAGAGGTAGAGAGAACGGGGCCTGGGGAAAATGTATGATTTACGAGGTAGAAAAACAGTGGAAACTGAAGCTGCAGCGTTACATCGTAAAACATTTTCTTACCATGCTTACTGGCGTACCAATAATATTTTGACAGGCACATACATTTATTCTCAGTAGACGTATATCAAACTGTTGCACGCATTGATATTAACACTGTTCAAAGTCATCGTTTTTTTTGGTACCAGTAAGATTATTGAGCTCTTGTATCTATGACCCCAGCACTTATATCTTCTCACGTTGCATGCAGCACAATGCTTATGTAAATTTACTTAGACGTAGTAGTTTGCATCACGACTTGCTTTTTTTCCCCCTCCGCAAACGCTACAGAGACGGTTTAAGATGATTTCGCGTTTTCTTTAAGATTCATTCTTGGTTGTGAGCTTCGTTCATGTCGGATGGCGAGGAGAGACGTCTTCTCTCTTTCTCTCTCTCTCTCCATCCATCCATCCATCCATCTTTCTCTTTGTGCTTGGTGGCTGTTATTATTTGAGATCAACTGAGATTGTATTTTTGACCGATTTGCTGTTGAGATATAACTTTGATTGGATTATCATCATCGTAAAGAGGAGGTGCTTTAAGTATGAATACTCACAAACGGTAAGGCTGTTCAGATAGCTATTTTGGTCATATTTGTGTTTGTTTTTCTTTTTTAATCCATGCATTTCGCTCTGGTATTTCGAATCAAAATGCTACTTCATTCTATTTTAACCGAAAATATTTTGTTTGTTTTGGTATAATGATAAATGATTTGGTAAAGCATCGCGTTGCATGTGAAACAGGAAAAAGGCTACCTTATATCGTATTTGTAATAGTGCATTTTGAAATCAGAATGCTAAAAAACGTTGTTGTTTTACGAAAAGGAATTTTACTTTTAGACATCCCTCTTTTTTCATTAATGAATGATTACTGAAAGTGTAGATGAGGCATTCTTGCTCAAAGTCAAAACGTTCTTCTATCAATAATATCATTTCATTCGTTAAGATAAGCTATGGTTCTTTTGACATTATCGGGCTCATTCAGAGTAAGTTGTACAAACCAAGAACATATTTATTTGCAATCATTTACATACTTTGGTTTATTTCATAAATGGTGAATAATCATCGTATTCATATCAGTCATAATCATGCTCTAACCATCTCATAGGAGACATAAAATATCAGTTTAATATCGAAAAGAATACACATACTTGTACGACTTCAAAAATGCAAAATAGATCAATGCTGCAGGGGAGGATGCGGGATTTGTCATTTTTGTAAAGTTGGGGGGGGGGGGCACAATGTAAAAAAATTCACAATTAGGGGAAGATATGCAAATGAGGTTGCATAAGTTCACATGCCAGTTGTGCCCTCCCCCCCCCCCCCCCAACCACGTGAATCCCCGAGAGATAAACGTAGGGCAGTATTATTTTCCCCATTTGGGGGAAGTGGAGTGGCGTCGCTTCTGATCCAACGCTGCATTACGTAACTGCTTCTGATGATTAAGCTTCATACTCGGCGCTTTAACAATACTGTATCACACTGATAAAGTATGATGCATGCTCTACAAAAATTATGATGTTTCATATGCACAACTTGCAAGGGCATGAAAAGGAAATATAGCTGGTACGTCTGAATGACAATAGCTAACAGATATTACATTTTTTTTTTATCGAATGAATAAAATAAAAATCAGCTGGAGATATAGAGATTTCGTTCGTTCTTGTTCACAATAGTGACGATTTCACAAGATTCATTATAATGACCATAATAAGGGGATGTTTTGTTGTTATAAAATGGGATCCATGTCGGAAGCATGTTAGTGACTTGCTCCACACACAACCCACGTTTGATTTGAGGCTGTATAGCAAGAAGAACGTTAGAGAACAATACCTCAGATTCTGTCCTTCCTACATGTCCTATCTACTTTTTTAATTTAAAAGTATTTTTATGGATCTCTTTAACTTTTGTTATGCCCGCATGACCATCATGTTTTATTGCATGTCAGGGTCGGTACAAAACCGTGTGCCTACAAGTCGTAAAAGTGAGTCTACACCCTCAAATCATTATGCTCTCTATAAAAGAAAACAGACCAGTGAGACAAAAAGGTCAGTGAAAATCTTATAAAATTGAACCGAGTACAAAGAAAGCTGTGATTAAAAAAACAAACATTATTCTCGATTTAGCAACTCTATAAGGTTTGCTTTCCGAGCTACTCGTTTTTATTTTTTTATTTTTTTTATTACAAAACTGTGCATAAATCTTTATTTCCCCAATATTTTACTTCCTCTAATTTATAGCTTTATTCATTCATCAAAACTCAATGATTGGGATATATTTGAAAACTTTCCTTGAAAAAAAAAAAAAGATTTATTTTTGCCAATTATTTTGTGTGAAGAAATAATCTCTGTCTCTTTGTAATGACGTAGATCTAACCTCTTCCCCTTAACATGTTTCTATTTCATCATTCGTATCTATATACTTCTTCTCTCTCAGTTTCTCTCTCTCTCTCTCTCTCTTCGTAATAATAATGCGCCAATTTATACATCAGCCTCTCCTTGCCATCACTCTTCTTCTGTTCAATTTGTTTACATACTATATCTTTACCTTTCCTATAAATCTCTTCCCTCACTAATAATTCCGTCACTCGATATTCCCCCCGTATTTTGCCTGTCTCATCTATCCTCTCCCATTGAACCTGCGTAGGGAAACTCAGATGATCTCACGTTCGATGTCAGATATGCATGGTCATTTCCACCGTAATAAACAACCCATAATAGCCCGTACCCCAATTCCCCTAGCTAGCTATGGCTTTTCCTAACAGACAATACCGTTGAGGCTAGGCTTTATCCGATCACTAAAATCCCTGTAATCTAGTTCCATACGTACATCAAATAGCCTTGAGTATTGGCAGCCCGTTTTTAAAGCCTCCATCTTCTCTCGCTTATATACCCTTTTCCCCTAAAATTTGAATAGAGCGAATCACAAATTCAGTGATATTGAATCACCCACTCAATTTGACTGAACATAATGGTTAACAGACTCTTCGAGGCCAACATGTATTCAGTTACCAAAATGAATGTAATATACATAATATTTTGAATAAAACTTGTATGAATTAATTAATAATAATAAACAAATTTCTCTCTTCTGAAATATCTTTTTATCAATTTTAATTAATTGGCTACATGAAAGAATATGACATTAAGGTTTTTCGAATTTATATATGGTTCGTGTATGTATCACTCATTTGTTTGAAGAATGTGATGCAACGGGATCGTGAGATTTTATTTGATCTGATTTGATTTGATTAGTATTATTCATAATAGTCAAAAAATAAAAAGACAGTGAAATCGAGTAAAACGATGTGCTGGTCGTACTTCCATATGACGGCTTCAATTTGCGTACGAGTAGTACAATGTTTTATCCTGTATTCTGCTTTATTAAGAACACATCAAAATCGGAGACATTCGAAAGAGTCATGTTTCATTGATTTTTCGCTAAAGACCCGAAAGAGAAATATAGAAGAGAATTATGTTAACATACTATTTCGTGGCGATTTAAGCGTGGCTTAATGATACTAGTTCAGAACACAGAAGACTTTGAGAAGCGCACAACCAGACAAGAATTTTAAATAAATTCACAAGCTGGATACAGCAAAATCTAAATCAAACATTTTGATATGAAATCAAATTTTGGTTTTAAATTAAAACGTTTCTACAAACCTTTCATAAGGCAAACCCATTAAATGTGACATGAGTAATCATGTCACGAATTGCGAATTAAAACCCAAGAGCCATTAATGAGGTATCCAGATGCATGCAAAGTAAATCAGTAGAGTCAAATCCTTATTTTGTTGTACGGGTCGTGTTCTCCCTTTTCTTTCCATTTGATATTGCCTTTTCCAAGTGTCATCGTTCACAGTGATAACAAACCATGGAAACGGTCTAGATAACGGGTGATTCTATATAGCGTCTATATGCTTTTGGATAGATCAGGAATGTATAAAAATACAAGAAGAGCACAAAAACAGTCCAGATTTTCTTATAACATCAAGACGTAAATTTAAACTACCATCATTCACAGTGATGAGATACGGTTGTTTCATGTAATACATCATTATCTAGCATTTATTTTCTCTCGCATACATCAAGAGTGTAGAATGCAATCACAAGCTAAGCACAACGGCAATCTGAAATTTAGCATTTTCCAATGACATACCTTTAAACTTTTATTATTCACCGCGCAGTACACTAATAAGAAACATCCATTTCAGGTATACATTATATGATTTTCGAACGTTTAGATTTTCTTGAAGAGATAAGGTATGTAAAAACATAATCATAAACCGAGCACAACGGCAATCTGAATTAAGAACTTCCCAATCGAATAAAACATATCTTTAAAGGGAAAGTTCACCCCGAAGATTACTTGAGTTTAAAAAATGCAGAAAAAATAAAGAAAAATATTGGCGAAGGTTTGATGAAAATCGGTCAAATAATAAAAGAGTTATGAGTATTTTAAGTTTTGGATTCGTGACGTCACATTCGAGCAGCTGCCCATTGGTCATGTAATAAATATTCCATATATTCGCATTTTTTTTTACGTTCCACGATAAATTAATATTGTTTCTTTTCAGAATCTAGTATTGAATAACATTTCTGACGATATATCAAATGCACAGACGAAAATATTCTAAATTTTCTGAGAAAACTGTATTTTATGGAATATTTATCACATTACATAATAGAGGAGCTGCTCGCATGTGACGTCACAAAATCAAAACTTCAAAAGTCCATAACTCCGTTATTCTTTAACGGATTTTGTCCAAACTTTCGCCAATATTTTTCTTTATTTTTTCTGCATTTTTTAAACTCAAGTAATCTTCAGGGTGAACTTCCCCTTTAAACTTTCATCATTCACATAACTAAGAAAAGATCCTAGGTAATACATGATTCTCTAGCGTCCGGATCCTCTTGGATATAGATCTTTAGATTCACCGTGACCTTTGCCGAAGGCGCCGCAGGTTCGGCAGTGGAAAAAAGGTCACTCATGCTCTACATGGACTGTCAAAGAAATGGGGCAGTAGTCAGCTCGAATGAAGAAATATGACTGATTTTCTTGAAAATTGAAGATATAGATCAGTCTGTCAACTGGTCTTTAGTTTAATTGCATTGCTGAAGAGAATGGAACCCCCCCCCCCTCCCATGCACTTGTCATAATATATTGCGCAAAGGCGACCTTTAGTGTTCTTGATAATGACCAGCTCTCATTCTTTTAAATAATTTTCGATCTCCTTTTAAGCAAATGTTTATTTTGAAATGATACAAACTATATAAATACACTTTGTAATACTGTATATACATACACATCTATATGCTGTTTTTTTTTTCTGTCTTGTGATTCTGCATTTTTATTAAACCTTTTTTAAATATTTTAATCACATCTTGATTTTACTGATTGTTGTTTTTAATAAAAACGGACAAACACAGAAATATAAACGAGGAGGCTATTCCATTAAAAAACAAAACAATGTCACACTGGTAGTTTTACCCCTGTTGAAAGTTTTATCAGACGTTAACAGAATAGACCTCCATGGATTACACGATAGTTAATCGTAATTGTTAATCATTGCCGTCTGGAAGCTTGGACGAATTCTCACTAATAGAATGAGATCATGGCCCAAATCTGCTAATGCATAGGCCTATATTCCGCCAATAATCCCTCAACTCACCAGTGGTGACCGCGCATAATGACCGACAACTGGCATTGCTTGCAATTATGATTTCCAATGTTCCTTATCTAACGCTTAAAATGTAAATTCTTGGAGATTAGGAGAATAATCCCATGCTTAGTGGTACATGATGGGTTATACAAGGGAGAGTGATTATTCTTTAGAGATTACGAACTAGATGGTAATCCCCTTTTCAACGGTAGTAGAACTATGGCTTCGGGATTGTCATATTTTACATGCATCTGTGTTTGTCTGACTAAAAAACATCTCTTTCTACTGCACTGTGCTAGTTGTTTTATTTTGTATTTTTCATTTATTCCTTTATTTGTTTTCTAATCATTTATTTATTTATCTATCTATATATATATATATTTATTCATTAATTTTATTCGTTCATTCATTCGCTTATTCATTTTGTATTAATTTTATGTTATGTATTATCAATTTTGTAAACATGGTAAACTCTGTGATATAATTTACTATATATGGAGAGTGTACTAAATGCTTTATTATTATTAGTAGTAGTAGTATTCATTCATTTACTTATTTATCTATTCATTTTTCATTGAAAAGGGATCCCGGTTAGTATTCCTCTAAGTGTGATTCTCATTCTCACCATCAGTCTATAACAGGGGCGGATCCAGGATTTTGTATTTTAAAAAAGGGAGGCACAAATCTAAAAAAAAATTATGACAAGCCAAAAAAAAAAAGGGGTCATCGGATTTTTTTGGTCTCCTCTTTTCCTCCAAAAATTTCTGGCCAAAAATAGGGCCAAGATTTCCACTTTTCATTCTAAAGGGGGGGGGGGGGGATGGTGCACGGGCTGGAAATGCCCCCCTAAAACTTTCACTGGTCTGTAATAAGATTATGTAAATAGAATCCTACTGGGCCTTGACATTTTCCAGATATTTTACGAGATAAAAGTAGAAACGTGCTGCGTTCTCACTTTGCAGTATTTCCATCATTGGTTTAAAGGGGGTTGAAATCTGTAAGTTGTGACATCTCAGGGGCTGCTTTTTATAACTCACATCAAGTGGACAGGGAATATTGTCCAAATCAAGTTTATGAGAATTCGTGAAAGTTCCACTGTGATAACACAGCCTTGTTTACCCTCTCAAAAACCAGAGCTTGAATTCTACGAATGGGACTAAAGCTGGTAGGCAGGTGAAGAAAGGACCGGGTGACTAAAATGAACAGGTGGACCGGGTGCCCACATGATGAATGAAGCGCTTTGACACATGATGTCAATACTGGACAGTATGCGAATTACCATTCCTTTACTCAATAGACCGGTTCTGTAATGTATTCAAATTTATGCACATTTTTTTCTCTGAGCACCTTGTGACTAGCTATTCCATTAACCTACTTTTTATAAATGAGCCTCAATGCTTGGAATCCAGTTTGTATACATTACTTGTTGCTATGTCCGACAAGCCTCGGGCAAGCTTTCAGGTTGTCAAGAACAACCTCTGTTTCAAAGTATGTATAAAATTTGAATACATTACCGAACCGTCTATTGGATGAATAGACCTGTTCACAAAGTTATTCAAATTTATGGATGTGTCTTTCCTGGTGACCTAGTAACGAGGTATTCCATTAACCTGTTATTAATGAATGCACTACAATATATATACTTGGAATCCAGTTTGCATACATGTTGCTATGTCTGACAAGCCTCTGACAAGCTTTCAGGTTGTCAAAAACAACCTTTGTTTTAAAAGTAGGCATAAAATTTGAATATATTTGTGAACAGGTCTATTCTAACGGTTGGAAAGACCAGGCAGGAGGGGAAGAATTCCGACAGCACAGAAAATTGCTCGAGGAAATACCGCGACGATTTGCAAAATGCACATACAATCAACCTCGTCTGCTCCGTTAGATTTGTTTTACTGTAGAGACAGCCGAGGCAGTGGTACTGTTGTATTATTCTTACGAGTTCATATCGACCCATCACGATTTAAAAAAATGATTAATGTAGTATTAAAGGTCCTAAACCTAGATGAGCACTTTAATCCACTGCACACCACGCTTCAACCTCCCCTTTTCTTTTATTGTAACTATAGACGAAATGAATCAAGTCATGCATGATATGAAATTGTGAAATTGATTTCATGCCGGAATAATTGTGTTTATTCATTTAATCGCAGGATTATGGTTAGTAGTTTTATAAATTTATACGAGACTATTCTGTAACGCTTTGGTCCTAGACTTTCACGTCTGATGAATTATAGTATGAATTAGAATGGATTCAGTATGTTCAGTAAAGCTTGGATCTCACAGAATGACCATAAGTATGCGAAAATTCTCATCAAGACAAATATGGAGATCTGAACCTTGAAAACGAATTTATTTGAAAGCCTATTGTGTATGACCTTTCTGGTAATTATAGAAGGGCCTGTGCTGAGATTCTCCCTCTTTTTCTAGTATATAGAAAATCTAAAATATCATTGTGACGAAAGAGAATCGCATTACTATTCTCAGAATACTGAATCGTGTGCTGCCAAATAGCACGAAAAGATCTGGGCCGCGTTTCATAAAACATGTTATCAATAACAAATTACGATAGTTGTTATAAGCTACTGAAATCCTTACATTTGATTGGCTGTGAGTAAATTTCTCATAGAAATGAAGCAGTTGTTATCAGTAACAAGCTTTATGAAACAGGGTCCAGGTAGTAGTAAGGATTCCTTGTTAAAGCTCTTTTACCTGGTTCACCGCGACTAATCTGTTAATACATTTGCATATTTGCCACTCAACTGTATGGGTATTTGATGAAGGGTTCGTGCGTCTTAAAAATTACATCTTCGTTGAACTTAGGAAGTAGGTCCAAGACAATTGAACAGTTTATCTTAAACGAATTAAAACGAAAATGGTATGCCTTTATCGAGTTTTTCATACGCGAAAATCGATTCCAATATTTCAAAGTATTATGAGTTATAATGACTTCAAATAAATTCTGATACAAAAAGAGTGTGAGACATATTTCATCTTGTTTTCAAGGTTTATTCTTGCAGTTCTGTTTCCTCAAAAGAAACAATTTTCGCCTCGTTATTTGCATGGGTATTTCATTTCATTTCCATTCCCAACGGGCAGCAATATCTTGAATTGTAAACGATCATTCTCAACATACCTGAAGGATACTGCATACGTGCGTGTAGCAACCCGTTTCATGCATTTCTATATTTACTTTTCTTCTCTGATGTTTTCCACCACAATTCTAATTATAGAAAGCATTCCTAAAATTTTCATTCTAGTTTTGACTATAACATCATTGATGTAAATTACATTACGTCTCAAACAGTGAAACATATAATTTAATAATAATATGTTTCACGAGTCGAAAATTTGGTCACGTGGGACTGTGTCAGAGACTGATGTGGTACTAGATGCGCCATATGAGAGAGTAGCATCGAAAAAAAAAATGAATATATCAGTTTGCAAAAAATGAAATAAATAAGACACTGTACGATGGATCATTAGATTCGTGGTTCGAAACCCTGCCATGAAAGTAACGACATTTTTGCAAGACATTAATCAACATTTGCCATTCACCCTTGTCAAGTGAAATGGGAAGGGGGGATTTAATTGAATGCTTCAGCGCGTTGTCATAGAAACTTATAGCTAAAAGCGAGATAATAATGATATTCTGTGCTTTTGTTTTCTTAGAAAAATGATAATAATAATGGTGGCTTCTTGTATAGCGCTCAGGTCCGTCACGCTGTGACGCTCATGGCGTTCAAAAAAAGCGCTTGATAAATCCAACATTTTTTAATAGCATTTTGCATACGTTTTTTCCCTTGGAGGAGATGCTCTAAGATGTTCATTATAGTTTGCCTTTTTCCATATATTGCCGCATTTATATAAATAGGCCTACACGAGAAGCTCATAACCATTTCCCAATCGAATGTAATATGTCAAGATCAAATTTGTAACGAAACGTTCCCTAGTCTAATATTAAATATCATAACGCCGAGGCATGTTTTCCGACTGACGGGGAAAAAATCGATAAAATTCTCTGAACGGAAGCAGTGGTGTGTTGCTTCACTTTCCTACATTTTGAAATATGTCGATCGATCGCTGATTTATTCCTCATCTCCACAATTCTTCCATGATCTATGAAAATTCGCGCAAGTGGCATAAAAATATGCAGATACAAGAATACGAGGTTATACATATTGTGAAATTTAAGGCATTTTTCTTTACTTATTTAATACTTGCAAGATCTATGAACATTTATGAGAATGGAATTAAAATTCGAAATTACGAAATAGATAACGTGTAAAATAAAGGGCTAATTTCATCTTTTGGGTGATAAGGAAATGAAAAACGAGTCGAGAAATGCGACCCTCGTATTATGAGCTCGATTAAGTATTCCAATAAAGTGTACGTAATTACCAAATATCAATTCTTTTTATTCATAAATTCTACTCGATCTTGCGCTCGAACTTTTGTCATTGTGAAGAGTTTTATATCTTCGGTAGATATAGATCATGGCTGCCAATAAGCGCATCAAAAAACGATTTCTATAATACCCCCTTCTCATTCCAAATGAATTACTCTCGTGATTTTAATTGCCTGATACGCGACAGAAAAGCCAAGAAATCCATTACAATGAACTCAATCACTTTCCTCTGAAACTCTGTGATTGTTGTTCTCACTCTCCTCGTCTCTCACGTCTCTAGCTTCCCCATCAATCACTGTTTTTTTTTCCTCTCTCCCACTCTTTGTCTCTACATTTCGTTCTATCCTTCTCTCTGTTTTTTTCTATGTCTATCCGTCTCTTCATCTCTAGTCAGTTTTGGCCAAGTCATTAAACATTTCTACATCCTTCTCTCTATATGAAAATATATTTTTATTCTCTCTCTCTCTCTCTCTTTCTCTTTCTCCCCTCTTTCTCTCCCTCTCTCCCTCACTAGTTCTATCTTTGAGTCTCCCCCTCTCTCTCTTTCTCCCATCTCCCTCTCTCATTCCCTTCTATTTTTGTCATCGCTCACCTCTCTTTCTCTTTCTCTCTCCCTCCCAATTTTCTCTCATTCTCTCTCTCTCTCCATACTCTCTCTCCATCTCTCTCTCTCTCTCCCTCCCACCCCCAATTTTCTGTCATTCTCTCTCTCCATACTCGTCCCTCTCTTTCTCTCTTTCTTCCTCCCTCTCTTCCTCCCTCCCCCAATTTTCTATCATTCTCTCTTTCCATACTCGTCCCTCTCTTTCTCTCCCGCCGTTTCTCTCTGTAGTTGTCTCTCTTCCTTTCTCTCTTTCCACCTTCTTTCTCCCTGTATGTTTGTGTGTGTGTCTCTCATTTATCTTTCTTGCTTCTTATCCACCTCCCTCTCTAATTCTGTCCCCCTGGCCTTTTTTCCATTATTTCTCGTTTCCTCCCCACCCATCACACACACATACACACACACACACACACACACACACACACACACACACACACACACACACACACATTCTCCCTCTCATTCTTTCTGATGATTTACATATAAATGTGTATGCTCCTCTCTCTCTCTCTCTCTCTTTCTCTCTCTCTCTCTTTTACTTCCTCTCTTGCCTATGAAATATCCAGGGTTCTGAATATGATTGTGATGGATCTCAGGTGATCACGAGTATACTATATATCAGTTTGCTTTCAGGAGAGGCTTTTAGTCAGGCCTTATATTCATACCATTTCCCTTTCAGCTTTGTATCTATACTTTCTGAGGATTCTACGGAAACAACTGTATTATTGAAAAAACAAATAGTTTTAAGGAGCTGCGGGCCAGTGCAACGTAATGGATTTTAATGAATAATGATCATAAATTGATGGCAAAAGTATCACTTTTTTTCATTTTTTTTTATTTGGGCACGTCAAGTAGAGATTTTTTTTCTCAACCCCCTGCATTGTAACATTAAAAAAAAATTATTATTTATTTATTTGAGCTGCATATAAATGATAAAAATTGTAATCATGATATTAATTGTAATAATAATGATGATATTAATGATACTGATATAATTTAGATAACTATGATGATGATGGTAATAATAAAAATAATGATGGTAATTATAATAATAGAGATGTTGTGGTCTAGTGAATAAGTCATCGGACTGCAGATCACAAGGATAAGGGTTTGGAATCCCAGCCTGGCACTAACGTCCTTTGACAAGACATTAATCTACATTTGCCACTCTTGACCCAGGTGGATTCAATGGGTACCGATAGGAATTTATTCCTTCAAGCTTCAGCGCCTTTATTATAGTGCAGCCACACTGTAAAAAAAATGCGACATGTGACATGTTTATTTCTGTGACAGATTTAAAACACTGCGTCGTGTTTATATATTGTACAGGTTTAAGAGCTAAACACATGTGCCTATTTTTTTCATAAAGTTCAGCACGCCTTAGGTGTTTACTAGATAAACATGTTTACCTTTTAAATGGTTCCAATGTATAGGCTAAATCTGGCGAATATAGATCTAAGTCAACGGATAATGCCTCAAAAAATTGGTGAGTAGAAAACCGTTTATCACTTGAATAAATTCGAGCTAAAAAAAGTTAGGTCTAACAAGTTAACGTTTACTTTGTTGGTCAACATAGTCAAATCTTTCAGCTGTTTTTATGCTAAATAATCAGCACAAAACATGGACGCATTTTTTTTAGCGCCCAGGTTATTTTCAAACAAACTAAAAAATGTGATCCATTAGCAGTTTGAAATGAATTTGGTATCACATGATAGGAAATTATATACCCATTTTTTAAAAAAAAAATTTTTGTGCTGAGCTAAAGAGAAGTTAGGTCTACTTGATCTAATTAGACTATGTTTAATCCATCCCTTCATATTAAGACAAATTGAAAAGGAATAGATCATGTACTCTAAGACAACGTTAACTTAGATAGTTAGAATGAGTTAGATCTAGATCTATGTTTGATGTGACATCTTGGGAAGTTCTCGAGCTATAATAGTATAAACTTGTCCATCACAAACTAGATCTAGATCTAGTTAGTACCGTATCTATTGTTAAATACACCTAACTTAGACTAAAAATTTTTAGACATAGGACCCAACTTTTAACGTTAGATCTAACGTTAACTGTTACATGTGTAGATCTAAGATTGATTTTTTGGTCTAGTCTACTGGACTGGGTGCCGTTGCATAAAACTTACTATTATAGTAGTAACTTTGCTATTATAGTAACTTTTCATGGAATACTGGATTTTGATTGGCTCTTGAGCAACGTTACCATGGTAGTTACCATTGATGGCAAAGTTACTATAATAGTAAGTCTTTATTAAACTTAAGGCACCCAGGTCTACCGACACTCTGTCTTAGACCTAACGTTAAAACATCACTGGGAAATCGATCAAACGTTAGATCTACGGTAACGTTTGAGGTAGAGACTAGGCTGATAGTTAACTGTTACTAGATCTAGACTAGGTCTAACGTTAACAGTTAGATCTAACTTTAGGTAGAATCTAGATAGAAATCTACTAAAAGAAACAAACAAAAACTCTAATCTAAGTACGGTACGGTAACGTTACTCCCTACACACACACGCATAAAAAAAAAGCAAATTCAAATTTGTTGAGAATAATCTACTGTATGACTATCTGTTTTTCAACATTTTGTTAAATTGCCTCCTTTTGGAAGATCTGGACTCAAATGCAGGCAATTTCGCTGCAAAAAATAAAAGTAATTTAGGGTCCAACGTTAGACTAGACATATATGTCCGGTAAACGACCTTTTCGTGCCAGGTCCGCGAGAATTTCGTTTCGCTACACTAACCGAGATCACGCTATACTAGTACTACAGCCTACGCCTGCTAGCTACGCGACATGCACAGTTAAACCCGACTTAAACTACCCCCTGCGCGAGTCTAAATTTCGAGGGAGTTATTACCACACTTAGACTGAGGTTAAACTAAACCTCGCTATCGGAATACCAAATTTTAGCCTGGGGTTAAATATGGCGACTTAGACCAAGGTTATTACCACTTAGACTGGGGTTAAGTTAAACCCGGCTATCAGAATACGGGCCCAAATGTTAACACCTTAATCATTTAGTGTTTACACCTGTTTAAATACTAAACAGCAGGCATGAAAATTTTCCGCGTATCCGCGGATTTCCGCTTTTTCCTCCGAGCCTAGATTTTTTTTCCGCGTAATTCACACTTTTCCGCGCACACGTCATCGTGTATACACAGTATACATGGGCATGCAATAAAGACGGAATCGGAGGCGATCCCTTAGCTTACTACACGCATGTACTGTACTCACACAGCAACTTGTGTCCGTGTTTATACTGTACGTATATGCGAAGGGATCGCATAATAACTGCCGAGGATTACACAAAATACCTCCCGTAATCGCGCACTCGCGTGAAGGCGGAAGGCTATTCATACTACAAGCACATGCATGTAATTACATGTACACAGTCACACAACCCATGTGCAATGCACATCGTATGTTTGCCAGTGCAGTTGCGATGTCTCAAGTAAGCGAATGATCTGTCTTTTGCCGATTTGGATTGTACTTTTAAAAGGATAAGCCTTGAAAATTTCCAGTTTTACAGCAAGATCATGTGGATAAGAGTAGAGTTTGACATTATCACGGCTTTTGGAAAAAGTAAACGGCATGCATTTTGCAAGGTATGTGATCATCGACGATGGGATATTTCGATCGCTCATGGCCACTGCAGCGCGGCCGTGTTGTTGAACGCAGGAAGTCAAAACAACTTCATGTCATTAACATTGCAGAAATCATGGCATTCTGTGGCCTCAAAATAAAGCGCAAAGACATTGTCAAAAGAGATAATGATACAGGAGAGGCAAAATCTATAGACATTCTGTACCGAGAAAAGTCAACTTACTGGTCTAGAAAAGTAAGTTGGGATTTTGGGGAGCCGGGAGTGGATTATTTGATGTTAATTTAGCTCTCACTACTCAGTTTTATTCATGAAAGTGCTCTGCACATAATACACATTAAATCGCATTTGGTGGTATTGATAAATTATGTACTCAGAGCCTGTTTTGGTATGACTTATGTATATAAAATCATCCTGATCCAGATTCTCATTGAATATGAGGTTAAATATCTCACCACAGAATGCACTAGATTGCACAATTTTGAACCCCAAATTTGAAAAATCTCCCTACCGTGGGAGGGGGACACCCCCCTCCCACACCCTCTCGCAGCTTGGTCGCTTCGCTCCCTCGCTTTGGTTCACGAAAGTTTTTCAGTGTTTTTCATGAACAGCAATTTTCATGCCTGAAACAGTGTGTGTGATTATGGTGTAAACACCACGTGTTTATATATTGTAGCTAAGTTAAGAGCTAAACACATTCTGTGCTTATTTTCATCACGCCTAGGTGTTTATTAGATAAACATGCTTACCTTTTAAATGGTTCTAATGTATAGGCTAAACGCCAAATGTTTACACCATAATCACACACACTGTTTAGTATTTAAACAGCTGTAAACACCAAATGATTATTTTGTAAACATTTGGTGTTTAGCCCATACATTAGAACCATTTAAAAGGTAAACATGTTCATCTAGTAAACACCTAAGGCGTGCTGAAAGATGAAAAAATAGGCACATGTGTTTAGCTCTTAAACACATGGGTTTACCTCTTAAACCCGTACAATATCATAAACACGTCGCAGTGTTTTAAATCTGTCACAGAAAAGTGTTTAGAAACTAAACAAATTTTTTACAGTGCAGGCTGAGCCGGGGTAATAATCCAAAGCTCTGTAGAAGCGCATATACAGAGACATTGATAAAAATGTATTATGCCCTATACAAGAACTGAGTATTAGCATTAGTATTAAAGTAATTATAATGATTATAGAAATTAGACAAAAATTATGTTAATCATAACAACAATAATAATATTTATGATAATAATAAATATTTAAAAACAATAATAGGCCTATCACCTTCATGAATTTCTTTGATTTTATTTCACCCGATTCCAAACGACCGATGTTCTCTATACTGAAATCAATACCTATAGTGATCATATTCCAGCCCATTTCTTATGCATGTCAAGTATCAAGAAATGATTATAAGTGAATACCATCTCTAAAGCAATATAAAGAAATATCACTAGACATCAGGTAATGTTTCTTTGATAGGGCTTAGTACATAGGTCTCCCTTATTACCATGACCACCAGAGATATCATGTATTAATAGGCCATATAGACCATTTCCGTAATGTCTACATCTTTGCCAAGTACCAAAGTGCCCAATTATTATATGGACATGTTACGAATAATGGCATTTCAATAGTCACTTAGTCAGAATGCAAATTGCGTGCATTTTATGTTGTTAGGTCGGGCAAGGCCAGCAAGCCATATTCCTTCTCCTGTCTTGCATCAACTAGTGTATGCAATTTGCATTCTGGCTATTGAAATATATACTTTGTAACAGGTTAATACACCGTCATTTTTTGCTACTAGGAAGCGTGTATAAATTTGACTGCATTACGAAAAAGGGTCTATTGTTTTTATGTGTTTATTTTAGTTTAGTTTAAGACTCTTATCTGCTTATGGTGAACCGGGTTTATATTTCTCGTATCAAGATTATATCTCTTTCTTTCTTGACTTTTTTCTTGGGTTTTTGGTATGTACTAATTTGTATTTTAAGCGTTGGTTACAACTGACCGTGCACCACTCTGCGAGTGTTATACGACGGTTTTTTGCAGAATATCCTTACATCGGACACACGGGTCTGTCTACGTTTGCACGCAAGACACGCAAGGGGGCTCTTGGACATGTCCAACAATCTTCTCTGCATTTGGCTATACGTGTTTTGATGAACGCAAGTGACACGTGTAGCCATTCTTCTATTTGCACGGGCTTCTTGGGGACATCGCACGGGCTTCTTGCAGAGGTCTTACGAAGTCCGTGGTGTAGCGAACACTGCCATACGGAGCCGTAATATATCACGCGTCAGTTGCACTGTACCTTTACGGGGGCTGTACTGTACGTTCGCCTCAAGAGTTCCTGCAGGTAAGAGGGGGTATGTTTATGAGGAGGGTGCAAGACACCTACGAGAAGATGCAGAGAGGCCCGCGCCCGGATGTTACCTTGGAAAACGAAGGACGTACGCAAGCGCATGCAGGAGTTGGCGCACAGCCGACCGCAGCTGCGGACACGCACGTGCAAATTAAAGACACACGGTCAGTTGTGGCCGTAGCATTACTGACGGCTCAAACAGATCCGTACAATCCATTAAAAATGATGAAAAACCTGTAAAATATAGTTGAAATAATTTCTGTCTATGGCATGACCATTAAGGATTTTAGTTTTTTTTTTATTCCAAATATTCAAGCCTTCCGGCTAATTAAACTGATGAAAGTGTTTTAATATCGGCCCTCCCTCTGTCGAGAAGGTAAAAAACAAAATGTTTTTGAGCGGTTGTGTGAAATACAGATTAGCTCTGCAGTGTATTTTCCTTCGACACCCCCTCTCTCTCTCTTTCTCTCTTGGCCATCTATCTTCATCAAATGGTCGGATTTTTATTGTCAAGCATGGACATGTATTTCTTTCTCACCCTATATAGCAGATCTTGATCCACTCATGCAGATTAATAACTTATCGCCAGAAGCCATCATGTCATGATTTCCATCTCCGTATGAGCTATACCTCCCCCATACACCACCACTATGAAAAAGCCCGATGTTTGCTCAAGTATTGCTTTGCTGCATTGCTGACAGACATGGAAAAAAAAAAATCGTGAAAACGACAATTTTTTAATGGTAGTTTTATCCTGCACGCGAGCTCTTAGAAACCACGAATTCGTGCATACTATAATGCTTCATTGACCAATTTACGCCTACTCATAAATTATATCTTCCTCTCCTCTTTTTCCTCAATATTCCCCTCTTTCTCCACCTCTCTCTCTCTCTCTCTCTTTCTCTCTCTCTTTCCCCTCCTTTCTATTGTGATACACGTATACAGTATTCATGACATAAAACTGCATCTTTGGGTAAAGGCAATTCTCATTACCTCATTGATATTTAATACTTTTGACAGAACGTACCTAGAAATATAGTTATATTTTTTTTTATTTAGATGTACATGTAGCTACACTCATAATACATTAATTTTCTTATATGGGATTGTAATATGCATTCCGTGAAATCAGTCAATTGTACGATGTATCGTTGAGTCTCAAATATGACGCCATTCCGAGAAAGAGAGGAACGCTCTGATTTATCTTAACAAAAAAGCAGGTATTTTTCTACTGCAATATTTTGAAAGAAAAGTTACCAAATTAATATATACTTTATGACAGACTGAATGCAACGTGATAATACCAAGGTTATTTCAAAGTCAACTGATGATGGCATGAAACATTACAAATGCGATATGTTGCCCCACCTTCATATCAATGTGTGCTTAAATACTGTATGGTTGTTAAAATGCTAACAGACTTAAATCCACTTGTTCCGTCTTCATGCTCTGAAATTAGTGTACCATATGATCATGACAGATAGATAAATACTGAACTTGACAAGTGCATGGGATTTGTTATAGTTTTCTTCAGAATGATGAAATTGTGCGATAAAATTGTTTTGTATATGTTTCACTGAAAGAGTAAATATTAAAGAGTAGATCACGTCACAAGTTGATTATAATACTGGGAAAGACTAGTGGATATATTGTTCACTCAATTGTGATAGCTTGTGGGAAAAGAGAAACTGCGTTTCACCGGTATTTGTCTTCTCCTTATAAGATTATTTGATCACTGAATAAAGAAAAAACAAAATCTTTTCTACATAGCTGGACACTTCATTTTCATTGGAACTTCAAAGCGTAAAAAAATCCCTTCCCCTCATTCCAATTCCCTTTCCTTTCTATTTTTCTTTTTAATTTTCTTTTTCTTAATTTCTTATTTTCTCTCTTACTTATCTCTCTCTCTCATTCCGACTCGCTATCTATCTACCCTCTTTACTGATCCTTGTCGCTCGTCTCTCGCCTGTTCTGCTCCTCTCTTTGTCCCCTCCCCCCCTCTCTCTCTCTCTCACTCTCTCTCTCTCTCTCTCTCTCGTTCTCTCTCACTTCCTCTCACTTTCTCTCTCTCTCGTTCTCTCTCACTCTCTCTCTCGTTCTCTCTCTCTCTCTCTCACTCTCTCTCGTTCTCTCTCACACTCTCTCTCTCTCTCTCTCTCTCTCTCGTTCTCTCTCACTTCCTCTCACTTTCTCTTTCTCGTTCTCTCTCTCTCTCTCTCTCACACACACACACACACACACTCCTCTCTCTCTCTCTCTCTCTCTTTCTCTCTCTCCTTCCATGCTCGAGGCACTACTTATAGTTGAGTATCTGGGGCGTATATAACATTTCTTCTGGGCCCCGTTGCATAAAACTTACCATTAACGGTAACTTTGCCATTAATGGTAAGTCCCATGGAAACCTTGATTTTGATTGGCTGTTGAGTGATGTTACCATGGTAGTTACCATTGATAGCAGAGTTACCATTAATGGTAAGTTTTATGCAACAGGGCCCTGGTCCCTCTTCAATTCCATCTACAATGGAGCAAACAGTGTTCATAGTTAATGACCATTTTTCTTTTTGTGAATAGCTCAAAATTTCCTATGCATTAAATGGAAATGAAATTATGATCATGATAACGATGACAATAATTATAGAGATAATTATACGAGTTGGATCAGCAAAGGATTGCATAAAGTTGAGAGATTGTTACCCCCAAAACGAGGTGGTTAGAAGAAAAAAAAAGTTTTGTATTTTATTCATTTAACTTCATTGACATAAAAGAGTATATGTAATAGAGATACACAATGTTTCTCAAAATTGGAAAATGGCGTTGAAGAGAGACATACTGAAGCTTTTCGTCTTGCACTCATCAGAGTATACCGCAAGAATGAACAGAAAGCCGAAATCGAACAAAATGGTTGATTCTGATGGAAGTATGTTTATGAAAGATATAACCATGATTAGATTATAGCGATTTGGCAATATGCCGCGCAGCGTCTACGTCATGAATATTGACATGTGGAAGGCTGTTCATGTTAATCCCTCCAGTGACATTTTAACTCAGTCTGATGCTGTCAGAAGTACATCACCATCCACCCCTCCCTCCCTCCCCTTTCCCATACTCCCGGGAATCTTAAAGGGCATCACAACACACCCGGATAGGTCATTATTCGCTGCCGACTTAGTGTGGTATACCTTGATCCATCACGAATGTCAGTTGATGATTTACCGTTCGTTTGTTGTTGTGTTTCCCCCCACTTTGCCTCATTTAAGAGAGACATTTTACAAGGACGAAATTAATTACCTTTTCTTCTCCTATTCGGCAACACCGCGGTTTTCTTACATTGCTACATCATGTACATTTTATTTCAAATAGAAAGTCATGTATCGAAAAAGAATATACTCAAATAAAAACTGTCGAAAAGCATTAAATTTGCCAATTTGTACTGATAAAATTTATTGTGAATCATTTCAAGATATTACCAATTGAAAGATTTTGATGCTAATTTAAGTCACAAAATAGTCCATGCGTCTAGTGCCATAATTATGTTAAATCAAACAAAATTATTTTGCGCCATGACCAGAACTCAAGATTACATTCAAAGTAAAAACGAGGATGGAACCATGCCTCAATTTTGCTAGGTAATGTTACATCCTCTCGGCACCGCCCGGTTTTTTTTTTCCCAAGATAATGTGGAAGTTCAAAGATGGAAACCTGAGCTAGGCATAACATGAGAAAGGAAAATGTAATGAAACATACCTCGCGGACTACCCAGAGTTATATAAAGGTACGTGGTCTCAGACGACACGATATCTACATCACAGTAGCTGCGGTACGCTTCTTTTCTTTTCTTCTTCTTCTTTCTTTCTTTCTTACTTTTTTGTTTTTTGTTTTTTGTTTTTTGTTTTTTGCTTTTAACGATGCCTTTCATTTAAAACCCTAGCTCAGTGGCGGATCTACGGGGGGGGGGTTTAGGGGTTCAACCCCCCCCCCCCCTTGGGCTGCCAAGTAAACATTTAATGTGCATAGGGGGGGGGGGAAATAGAACATGCAAGTATGCTTAAAATCGCAAGCTGGCAACCCTAAAAATGAAAAATCTCCCTACTGTGGGAGGGGGGTATCCCCCCTCCCACACCCTCCCCCCTCGGTCGCTTCGCTCGCTCGCAATACCCAGCTCAGCCCCTCAAACCCCCCTTGGAAAAAAGCTAGATCCGCCCCTGTAGCTAGTATTTCCGTTGCGCACAAGGCGTCCTATCGATTGTGTTAATACCTACGCTAATCAGGCCTATGGTGTGCATGCTCTTGTAATTCAACAAAATGTTTACAATGTTCATTTGGCATTCATTTTGCAAAACAATTCTGTGTCACTTTGCGCGCCAGAGACCCCACCAGTAGCTGACACAGTCAGCAAAATGGTGCCCCATGTGAAGCACTGTGCCCGCTTTACAAGAGGCGTCATATCAATTATTGCGCTATAATAATAATAATAATAATAATAATAATACATGTAACTTATATAGCGCCAAATCCACTCTGTGGAGTGCTCAAGGCGCATGTAGAAATTAATTAAGAATTAAACAGAAATGATTTTACATGATTTTTTTTAAAGAATCAGAAGTTATACACTGTTTGATGTCTTCAGGAAGGCGATTCCATAATTTAGGACATGCGTGGGCAAATGATCTTTTCCCCCAAGGTTTTGCGACTTTAGGAATCACAAGAGAACTGGAAGTGGATGAGCGCAAAGATCTCGCGGGGTGTAAGCAGATCCGTGAACGCAGTGAAAATTGAGCAACAAAATTTTGAAAATAATGCGATGTTTAACAGGGAGCCAGTGCAGCGATCACTGCAAAACAGGAGAGATATGGGTACGCTTGGTGGACAGAGTAACAATGCGACCCGCAGCATTTTGAAGCTTCTGGAGCTTGGACAACAGATTTTGGGGGTAAACTGAACAGAAGGGCATTGCCAAAGTCGAGACGGGAGGAAATTAAGGCGTGAACTATCTTTTCAGTGGCAGACTTGGACAAATATTTCCGAATAAAACCGATATTACGTAATTGGTACTTAACTGATCTGCAGATATTTGAAATTTGATTAGACTAATGAATACTATGGGGGCATTCAAGGACCTGGCAATTCGACACAATGTTTGAGCTATTATTTTTTTTTATATTCACGTTGAGTACGATGTGCTGACGTTGTCATACGTCATAAAATGACGCATCATGTGCAACAGGTAGTAGAAGTCAAAACAATAACATAGTAAATGGCGGAGCGCACCACGGCGACGCACTGCGCGGCAAAAATCGTGTCGTCTGAGACCACTTTTGTATGACTCGAAGAGGTATGTTTGATTAAATTTTCCTTTCTCGTGTCTTGTGCATATAGCTCACGTTTCCATCTTTCCCCAGGCTTGCTTTGACATTTTAAAACTAGATGTATGACTGCTTGCGTTGATTCAATGTTAGCTGTGTATTCCTTTCGAATCCATTAGTCGATCGGACGCTTCTAGCTGTCCTGTAGCATTTCCATATTTTGTCTCATTTCGACGTATTGAATTCTTTGTGGATTTTCAAGACAAATTGTTTCTTTTCGCGGAGGCAGGTTCCGATTTAATTTACATTGTTGAACATGAAAACACACAGAAAGAACTACTTGATTGATGATATTTGATAGCGAATGGAAGAATTTGTAAGTGAAGTTTCACATGTATCTGGGACGTAATAGCGATGTGGTTAGTGTTTCTTTCTTTCTCTCTCTCTCTTTCTCTCTCTGTCTCTCTCTCTCGCTCTGTGTGTACATTTGTGTGTGGGTGCGTGTGTGTGGGTGTGCGTGTGTGTGCGTGCATGTGTGCGTATGTGTGTGCGTGTTGATGTGTGTGTGGGACATGCATAAAATGGAAAATAGCGTTGCTAAAAAACACACCCCAAAACATACTCTACATATTTGCAAAATATTGAGAAGCACAGGTGGATTTATTTTGCACTCAATGAGCTTGTAGAGAAAATACACCGCATTTCTATATACTGTACTCTACAAAAAAGCTTTCATCATTTTAGTCCATAGGAAAGTTATTATAATTCATTGCAATAGCTGTCATTAATCAAATTTGGATGTCTCGGTGGGTTGATATCCCGCGTGCCTTGAGTACAGTGTGAAAACAAATCACGAATAAAATATGAAGTGATTTATTATCTACCCATGGCCCCTCGTGTAACCTCAGCGTGGCATTATGATGATAGCGTAGTCATGTATGTTTTATCAATAACTTATTGGCCAATTTTGTCGTCAGCAGAAATGATGACTTGTCGCATTTGGATCCCGCCAGGGTTGATAAAAAAGTCAGTGTATGTGCACGCCGAGTTTTATGTGCATTACGGCGAAATATTGATGAAATGAAATTGTCATCTGCAAAATGTTATGAAAATTGCGAAATCTTGATGAAATGAAAATGTCATCTGCAAAAATGTTATGAAAATTGCATTGAATTAATTGAGTTCTGTCATTGTGCTTTAAGGTTTTGACGAAGAAACCCTCATTGATGTCCTAATTACGTTTAAGCTCCTAAAATGATTTCGCCAGTTATTAATTATATCAATTTTAATTCACCTGTATTAGGTGTTTGTTATAGTGGATTCGCTGCAACCTGTATTAACGTTGGATATGGTTATTTAAAAAAGTTGCATAAATGTGTAATTACCAAAGATTTCTACCAGAAGTATAGTGGTCATTGAAAACATCTTGATCCTCAATTGTCGATTCAAAATAAATTTCTCATTTTAGAACTCATTAAAGCAAAGAATAAGAATTAGTATAAAAATTTGATGATAACTTATCGAGGAATATCGATTCCCGACGTTGCGTATTCTATGAGAATAAAGATTGTTTAACATTAAACGTTCTCCGAATTGCCTTTCACAGGTTGCTTTATTATTATTACTGCTAAAATCTACTTTAAATGCAAACCCTGATGACTTCGTTGTTCGGCCATTAAATCTAATCACTTATCTTCGAGTCGCTGTAGTGATTTGGGATATACACTAAAGCAGCAGTTCGATGGATCACTTTGCGAATTAGCATGATTTATAAAGTGAGCGTGTTTTGAATTAGTTGGTGACATATGTGAGTTATCTGTCCGAATCAGGAAGGTAGTAATTCTGATAATAATAATAATAATAATAATGATAATAATGATAATAGTAATAATGATAATAATAATAATAATAATAATAATAATAATAATAATAATAATAATAATAATAATAATGATAATAATAATAATAATAATAATAATAATAATAATAATAATAATAATAATAATAATAATAATAATGATAATAATAATAATAATAATAATAATAATAATAATAATAATAATAATAATAATAATAATAATGGTGAAAACTTATAGAGCGCACACACCGTCCAGGGACGCTCATGGCGCTAGCCCAGCAACAGTTCTCTTTAATCCAGGTTTACTACAAATTGATGTTATAATTGGATTTTTAGTACTAAAAAATTAAAACAAATTCATATTTGCATCACCCACTGCTACTCTCAGCTCCATCCGGTGAGGCCCTGTGCCCTCTTACTACTCTGTTCACTGACAATTCAAGGGAAACCCCCTGTCAGGTTTAGTAATGAGTCTGAATGGAGGCATCGTCATCAGTATTGGTTTAATATTTCATATTCTGCATCCTCTCATCTACTAAACGAAACAGTGCATTAATTTCTTGAATTGAGTCGGATATGAATATGATTATGTTAAATAACACAACGAATATGTTTTGTTCTATTTCCTTTAATATCCTTGTTTATCAAATGTAGAGTATAAATAAACACCTTTAGATTCATAGATACATTATTATGTAATACTAATAATCAATGTATAATAATTAAAAAGGAGACGTGTTAACTGTCGTGAGAGGTCTTTAGAAATGCTACCCTCTGTATAAGCATGGAAATCAATCATGCAGAAACTTTTTTTTTTTTTTGGTCTATTTCTTTCAAACTTTGTGTTAGCTATGATTTTTACCCTGACTTGTGTTCGTTTGAAGGACAATTTCAAATGGAATTGCATACCAAAATCACTTTTTAACTTTCATGTGTCGACAACAATGGAACTACTCCAAGTATCAATATGCATATAGGTTTATTAAACATGCATGCACAATCACCTAACTATCACGTGCGAAGCCACCTTCGCGAATGTTGACATTAATTTGCCTGTGACATTTTGATTTTGGCGGCTGCACATCAATCTTTCTGAATGTATATTTGTGTATGACATGAACCAATCCAGCATGTTGCGATTCACATGACAGGTATGTCGTTTTTACTGCGCTGTGGGCTAATCGAGTAGGATTGCTGCGCAGCACATTTGTTATTGTTAATGGAAGCAAGTAAACAGTTCGACATATATAGAGAGAGAGAGAGAGACAAGGAATAGAGAGAACATTTCAGTTCAACTTTTTTCTAGGAAACTTTCGAAAGGCTAATCTATATAGAGTGTTTAATAATAATAATAATAATAATAGCTGTTTCTTATATAGCGCCATACCAGTTACAATGTATAACCGACCAAAGCGCTTACAGAATTATTACCCCGGTCACTGGATTCATTTGCGATTCTGCACATGACAGTGCACATTCTCCACTCCTCTGGGGAGCATTCCAGCCATGCAGTCGCCTGTTTCCAAGCGCGCACATGCTAATCCAACCCGATCCAACCAATGACGTTCGCATCCTACCGGGTACCCATTTAACACCTGGGTGGAGAGGAGCAATGTAGATAAAATGCCTTGCCCAAATTATCAAAGCTATGGTAGCCAGTAGTTCTATTTCAAAACTCTTTGCCGTTTGCATTTACAAGCTATTTTATTTCTATATTTCAGGCCCCCCCCCCCCCCGACATTTTACATTTTCTTCTCTTGGCCAGTCGTTCCTATATCACTCGAAACTTTTACTTTTTTTTTACCGTACATTGTACTTGATTTGAGTTCTTTACCCGTACATTTTGAAATTGACACTTATGCTTGCAAAAACTGAATTGCATTTGGTATGTTTGATGTAAAAGTGGAAGAAATAAAACTTCGAACAATCAAACTTCAAACTTCATATATCATATAATGATTATGATTGAGTTTTGCTGGCAGAATAGCAGCGACCTGCTTCAGAAATGTTGACTTTATGAGGAGTATTCTTTGATCAATTCGCCTGTATTGGTGTGATTACATTATCATTCAAAGTCTAATGCGAGGTATATACGCCTTTTGGGTATCAGTGCAGGAGAGAGAGAGAGAGGGAGAGAGGCGAGAGAAAAGAGGGAGACAGAGGGGAGATAAAAAGAGAGAGAGGGGAGATAAAAAGAGGAAAAGAGAGGGGAGAGAAAAAGAGGGAGAGAGAGAGGGGGGAGAGAAAGGAGAAAGAGAGAGGGGAAGAGGAAGAGAGAGAGAGAGAGAGAGGGGGGGGGGGGGGAGAAAAGAGGAAGAGAAAGGGGAGAGAAAGAGAGAGAGATAGGTAGTGAGAAGGGGAGAAAGAGAGAGGGTTGGTGGAGGGGAAGACAGAAAGGGAATAAGACCCCCGCCTAAAAAAAATAATAATAATAAATAAATAAAGAGATAACATAGAAATAAGAATTGATCTGGATAAAAAAAAGAGACCGCAAAAACTGCAGATAACCATACATGCATGATAAAAAATGGAGGAAGAGAGAAAAGAGAGAAGATGTGAAAGTGGAGAAGACAAATAGAAGGAGAGATTGATAAAGAAAGAGGGATAGGGTAGAAAAAAAAAACTCTTTCGGTGACTTTGGAATGAAAAAAAAATGCATTTGATAACACAGTTATCCACGACAAAAATTATAACCCATCAATAATGAAAATCATCTATTTTTCATTACTGGGATATAAGGAATTCTCATGGGTGTACTTGCTGGGTGATTTAAACCGCAGGCTTTAAAAAATAAATCCCACGTTTTACGTCAAATGTGCCACAGATAATATCTATCATTTTTACTCCAATAAGATATGTCAGCTAAGCAAGTTTTAATTTGATTGATTGAAATTCACAGTCATTTCCCTCCGAAAATGTGGTACAAAGTGAATGGATAGCGGTAATCAATACGAATAGGAAGAGAGAAAATAGCTAAAGCGGATCTTTTGCGGAGTGAACGCCTGGAGAAGTTGTAAACCTCTATCTTGTAAACAATTTCAGTTGTAAAGCCAGTTCGTAGTTATGATTTGCGCATGTGCAGATAAATGTCATTTGTACCGTACCGAGTATTGACTTTTATACGCGCTGTCATTTTGTACGCACCATGACGCGCGCACGCACCAGTATGATTTTATAGGTTAAACAAATAGCGCGTCCACCAAAACAAACGCGCGTGCGCGTACAAAATGGGGTCATTTAAGGGTCATCTGTATCTGTCTTAAATTGTAAAAACATTATCATCTGAACATAAGAAAAAAGAATACATGTTTGATTATTGATTAAAGAAATTTAATTGAGAATAAGAGAAATTCTGAAAATAGAAAGTCAAAGTAGAACAGGGAGCGTTTCATGAAAGGAAGTTGTCGGATATTGTATCTGACAACTGTTATAAGCTACTGAAATCCTTGCATCTGATTGGCTGAGAGCAAATTTGTCGGATAAAATATCTGACAAGTCCTTTCATGAAACGCCCCCTGGGGAGAGAGAGTGTGTGTGTGTGTGTGAGAGAGAGAGAGAGAGAGAGAGAGAGAGAGAGAGAGGTGGGAGAGAGAGGCTTTGTATGAAAAAATAAAGAAAAAAAAGAGGCAAGGAGCTTGTGTAGACATTACCTGCTTTATACGGGGGGGGGGGGGGGGGGTGTTTCATAAAGCTGTTCATAAAGTTACGCATGACTTTACGAACGACTTGAATATGAAGTGCCAAATAGGATGCCCAAAGTTTTCCCTGATGTTTTAACAAAGTGTGCCTGTATTTCCAGTAACCTCAATTAAATTAGGGCAAAAAATATACTTTGCACTAAAAATGTTTGTTATGATAAGAATGTTTAATCTACATCTGCACAGATCAACTTTAGTTGATGCAGTTAAAAATGATTGAGCATCCCTTTTGGCCTGTCATATTTAAGTCATTCTTAAAGTCATGTGTAACTTTACGAACAGCTTTATGAAACACCCCCAGGTATTATTTACATAGTTGGGCAATTCCCCCCCCCCCCCCCCCCCCGAGATGTCTATAAATCTCTATAGTATCTTGTTGGAAAGAACATATTATTGTTAACATATTAAAAAGAGAAATTTTCCTCCTTTTTTAACCCACTCACTATTTTTTGTGTTTACTTGATGAAGAAACAATTATATCACTGTCTGTATTCTTTTCTTTCTTGATTTTTTATAACAAATTTCACTAAAACAATTTTTTTAAAATAGACAAGCAAATCAACTGCTAAAAAACCTGTATTTCTAGTTAAAACGCTTCTATTTGTGTATTCCAGTATACAATTAAAAGTTCCAGTTATCACCAGTACATCAGTTATAAGCACAAGCATTAATCTTTATTCATTGCAGTTGAATTATTCATTTATAAGTCCTTCATGCATCGAATTTATTAGAAGATTAGTTTTCCTATAATTTTCTTGTCATTACCATGCATGAACGCTGAGCTCACATTATTTTTGTCTTTCAAGTCAACCCGACATGTATAGAAAAAAAAATAGATAGATTAGATATGATGATAAGAAACTGATAATTCCATACTTCTTTTTAAACCAGTCCTCACCTGCATGGGTTGCAAATGTACCCCCCCCCCCCTCCCCCCCCCCCCCCCCCCCCCCCCCCCCGAAAAAAAAAGGAACTGAATTTTCACTCCATTTTCAGTCGCCCAAGAGGTTACATTGGTGATCAGTTGTTTAGGAGTGCTTGCTAAATAGAAAAACGTGAGTTTTTACTATATTCTCACAATATCCCCCTCCCCTTCACCCGGAGTGGATTATTGTCTTGCCAAAGGGACATGAGTGGGCGGCTGGGACTCGAACCAAACAATGTGACCCACAGTCCGGTGACTTAACCACTAGACCACGACACCTACACCTTTGTAAGCAGCATGAAAAGAAAACCATTATACAGTATTCCCCCCCCCCCGAAAAAAAAAACCCTCATCGGAAATAATGTGAAAATTAAAGTCGTGCATGTGTTATTAAAAAACCCTCCTTGAATAGATAAATTAAGTAACTTTATACCTTTCAATTACTAACCCAATTCTGAACGATGTTAGGATTGTCACGTCCTAGTAATGTATCTCAATCGAGATTGGACGACGTGAATTTTTATTACATTCCGACCTAATAAAAGACATTCGACAAGATCTTTTCTCGCCGCAACTGATTGATTTTTCTTGGAACGGGAGAAGACTTTTTTTTTATCACAAACCTCTACTCTTTCTATGATTTTCTGCTTACTATATTTTAGATATTCATCAATTCAATTTTGTTTACGTCTTAGGTCAGAGATAAACGTGATGAAATGTTTCTTTTTGAAAATCTGATTTTGTAGAGCTAAAATCATGATTGAATAACACCTTTTGAAGCTACCCGATTGATAACTAATAACATAAGCCCCCCCCCCCAATCCCCTGTTTGTAAATTACTGGATACGGTACCGTACGGTTTGATTATTCTTTATATGGATTACAAGTTCATGGCCTTTGCAGAGAGACTTATGCATGTGAAGCATATCGATGCCTGTTCTCCATCAATAGTTGCATCAAGGGCACTATTTTACGAAAACAATGAATATGCTAATTCTAAGATGGAGCTTCCTGAGTTTAATAAGAAAATCGAATGCCTCAGGCACACATATTAAGACGATTGCCGTGGACAGAACGCGGCGAGTACTAAAAACAATATAGGGCCCATATTGTCTTTAATACGACCATTATATGTCGAAGGTAGTATTTAACATTTTGGGGCTATGGGCAAATACACATCAAAAGATGTAATAGAGGGTGAAGTTAAAAAAATGAAAAAGTAAGCGTCAAATTTATTTTTTCTCATAAAATGAAATAATGTTGTGTAGCAAAAACCGCGTTTCGTAAAGCATAAAGTAGATTTAAAGTAAAATTTCATCTCCATAATTATATATTAAACGATAATTACATTTCTTGAAACCACAAAAACGATTTCCCTAAACAATCTTTCAACAGATTCATACACAATCAAACCACCTTCATTTTTTAAACTTTAAAATGTTAAATGGTAGTTAGGCCCGATTATATAACACTTTGATATTGACCTGAAAATAGCTGAATTCCATACTGACTTGTTCTAGAATGTAAGAAAAAGCATCCCTGAAAGTTTCAAAAACAATTTTCACCGTTTAGGAAGGGAAATTCAATGTTGATTTTCATTGAGAATATACCACGAATTATATTCGGAAAGCGGTAGAATGAATTCCCAAATTTTATACAGAAATAATTATAATCATAGGAGCAATTTTAAAGATAATCCTGGAAATTGCCACTATTATACCTGTACAATACTGCTTTCGATAATCATTTGAACTGATTTTTAATATTTATTTTACAAAGCTATAGTACCTTTATTGCATGTGTCCTTGACATAACTCGTTCTTATTTACATGTAGATTGGATTTAGTAGCGCTCTACAGGATTCGTTCCATGCATTTTTCGTGATTCGACTTGATGACGAGCTTTTATACTATTTAGCATCCAGATTGAATCTCCATTTTAACTAAACTGTATTCACATCAATGGCTTTTTTTCCACCGATACATAAATTTCGCAAACAATTCACTTGCACGTTAATGTTAACACCCAAATTATGTATCAGTATTTTATAATACATTGACTAGCTCTAAATACAGATATAACCAGGGGCGGCGCCAGGGTATTTTGATAGGAGGGGCAAGACGACCTGAAGATGACGTCATATTTTTTTTCTCCATTAAATAACAGGGGTAATATAGAGTTATATGTTTAAGACCTCTCTTTATAATACTCCTCTTTCTTCTTTCTTCCCTTTTCTTCCCTTTTCTTCATCCTTTTTTTTTTTTTTCTTCTTTTTTCCCCTTTTTTTCACTACTTGAAAAATCATAGGGGGGCGGTCGTCCCCTCTGCCCCCCCGTAGTGCCGCCCCTGGATATAACTGCATTCCTAAGAGTGAAACACAAATAAAACATAGAGCAGGGGGGCGTTTCATGAAAGGACTTGTCAGATATTTTATCCGACAAATTTGCTCTCAGCCAATCAGATGCAAGGATTTCAGTAGCTTATAACAGTTGTCGGATGAAATATCCGACAACTTCCTTTCATGAAACGCTCCCCAGAAGTCAAAGAATATTATAACGGAAATAAGGGAAACAAAGCAAGCGATGAGTGAAAGACCAGAAGCTTCGTATGTTTCTATATTTTAAATTATTCCTCAATTTCTATTACTCAGAAGGAGTACATTATTTCCCCCTTCTGTCAGTGCTTAACATTATCATAACTTTCCGGGATTTTTCTTTTTTGTGCATTCGTAGACGGATCAATAAACAATTCTGAAATGTTCACAACCATGCCAAAATGTAGTACAGTATGAGTATTTAAAATATACCCGGCACATGTCTTTCCCCATGCGCTCAGTGAAAAACAAAAAGAAAATGGCGGACTCGCACGTCACTTACGATTGTCTATAAGTAGTAATGAATTTCACACGGATCATTTAACATCCCCGAAGGAGAATATTTTCTTAATTATCTCCGTTACTCTCTGATTGCTTCCATACATACTCGATAGGCAACAAGTGTTGATCTAACGACTTCCGCGAGCCAGAACGATAGGAATAGTAGATTCTATTTCAGGCACTCTAGTTTTACTTCTCCTGGGGGAAGATATTATTTTTGACTATTTTATTGTAAGAAGATATTGTGTTCGTTTTTTAATGGAACACCGCATTGCAAAATATTTACACCGATATTGTGAGAGGAAATGAGAGGACGTATTCATTTCACGAGAGTTGCCATAAAATAATGATATTTGCATTTTTCGTATTTTAATACATTACAATTGGTTTGAGCTTGAATAGATACTTACACTTTTTAACTATTATTTTTAACTTTATGGCTTCTAAGAATCGTATAGTTTTCCACCATATCATCCTTCCAGAATAGTAAAGCTTGATAAATTGTGCACTGAATTTTTTTTTTTTAAATGGCAGAAAAAAACCCAACAAAGATTGAAAATAGAAATCAACTACATGGTCTGGGACGTAAACTACATGCATTTAATTAAAGTAGTCACGAGAACGGTCCTATCACTTTCAAGGAAAGGAAGAGTGTCCCCTCGGGATACGGAAGGGTGATCTTAATGTCATGAGATGAGAGAATATGGGATAAGTAGATCCACTTGAGTGAATGAATCTAGGATTAAGACATCTTATTCCGATTTTAGAAAACCAATATTGTTCCGAGGATCAAAAATACCATGTAGGCGATCAACCGAGATGATATTCCTAATACATTTCATGAGAAGGGGGGAGGGGGGGGGGGACTTTTCTATTAATTTACCTGAATGTTAAAAAACAAGTATAAGCTTTTACATAAACATTGAGGGGCACGGCGTAAAGTCCTGTCTGACCAGCCTTGCCTCTCCCTCGGAGAAGACTTAAAGCCGTCGGTCTCCTGCGAGGTGTGATGGCTCAGTGGAAGAGCAGTGGTCTCGTAATTGTAAGCATTCAGTTTTAATGTAGATGCGGTAGTGCCCTTAATTTGGTAAGGCATTAATTCACATTAACAAGTCTATTGGAGAGGACTTAAAGCTGTCGGTCCCCTGGTTGCTTAATTACAAGCATGTAATGCTTTCTTAGCAGTCAGGTAAAATAAATAATTAAATCTTTTCCTTTTTCAACCTTTAAATCAAAGACGTATTTTTGAAAAGGGCAGACGAATTCTCCTAAATTCAACGTTGTGTCACTATTTCTGAGTACGTTGGTATAAATTACCATCACACCACTATATCTGAAGATGAATATCTGAAATAAAGTAGGTAGCTTGCAGTTGTGTTTTGTTTCCCAAATCTTAGGATAGGATTTACTCAAGTTAGTATCGGGAGCAATCATCCAAGAAATGTAATGTTGTTTTCGTTTTAAGGGCATCTGTTGTTTGCTATGTATATGTATATATATGACTAACCACCAGCGCTGCGTTCGAGAAACATTTCTTTATGCGACGTTAATCCCTTTGTTTTCAGCCTAGTCTTCACATTCGCCTTAATGTCGAATTTCTATTGTTACGGAATAATTATATATATATATATATAAGAATGCGTTTCCGAAAACACACCGTTTGGCTTTCTGACAAAGGGTAAAAAATAAACAACCTTTTCGCAATGTCTGATTTAATTGCGACGCTTGTAAAAAAAAAAAAAAAAAAAAAAACATGACAAAAAAACCGGTTCCTTTACTTGACAGGAAACGATGAAAGCAAGGTTGACATACGAAGCAGGCACATATTGTATTTCATGGGAAACATTGTAATGGATAGATGGGGGAAAAGAGCACCTTATAATACCTACCAAAACCATGGGGAAATAAGTAAACAGAGAGCTAGATAAAGAGATAGAGAGAGATGGAGGAAGTAAGAGAGAGAGAGAGAGAGAGGGGGGGGGGGAGATAGGGAGAGGAAAATAAAGAGAGAGGGAGGAAAATAATCAATATTAAGATGGAAAGCGTGTAACAGGCGAATATATATTAGCTTCGACGTGCAATCAGGAGAATGTTGTTTCCTTTTCATGCTCCAGAAGGTCGACTACAAATGCACATAATTTTTGATGACGTCCTTACGAAGGGATGAGAGAGTTGTCCTCGTTGCTATAAGAGTTTGTTTACAGAGGTATGAAATTCGACTTTAATACTCAATATCTTCTTTGAAAATTATTCAATAATTTCATTCAGACAATCACTGATTATGAAAGATTCTTTTATTCGAAATAATCATTAATTTAATTTCCCCAATGATACGTAAATTATTGATATGGAAAAAGAGGTCGATTACTAATCGAGCTTGAAGGTAATTTTGAGTTATGGAATTAATGAAAATAAATTCTTACATAATCAAATGAAATGTGCAGTAAATCCTTTTAGAATGCAACAATTCTAAAAGGATTATCAAACGATTTTGGTTTGAAAAAAAAATGTATAGCAAACACAATCGCAAAGACTTTCGAGAAATCAACTCAAGGGCAATACCAATACCTTATTGTACATCCACTAGATACCATGTTCGGATATTATATCATTGTAATGTTCGCACATTTCAGTACGTGATGGACTTGGCGATTGAAATTGCCCTAAGTTGATTTTGCGAAGGTCTTTGCAATCGTGTTAGCAGACTAATGAGCAAATTAATGGAAAGATAGGGAAATGGAGATAACTGGCCCGACCCACGTGCATAACACACGGTCTCCTATTATGAGCACACTTTTTTGGTGAGTGTGATTTCCAGCTGGTTTTTGTTAATTTGTTCATATTTTGTGTTCATATTCATCTACGACATGATAAGCAATTCAGAGACCAGTTTTCCAACGAAATACATAACCAAAGCTCAAAAGTTACGATTGTTTTCGTATCAGTCAGAACATTGACGGTTTAAATAAACTTATATCATTTACTTATATAGTAAATGGGTACCTGGTAGGAATTTATTCCTTGAATGCTTTCAGCGTCTTATTTAGGGCAGCTGGGCTAAAGCCAGGGTAATAATACTACTTCGGCGCTTAGAAACATTGTATTAAGCGCAATATAAATGTTTTGTATTATTATTATTATTATTATATCATCTGATACAAGCCTAAGGATTCTTGATGACAACATTAACGTGATAAGAATCTCATTTTTTCACCCCGCAGATCCTGCAGCTTTTAACAAGCATCAAAATAACCCCTGGATAACTGTAGTTGTAGAAGTGTCGATCGTAGTCAGATTACACAGTTTAAAGAACGTCCGCTGAATTAAGTAGTTACCCGATCCATCGTTAAAGATGTAAGTCCTTGTAAGTGTCTTAACGTGTCACACTTTCATCGGTATAGTGATGCCCTCATTGAGAAAGAGAAAAGGGCGTTAAACCCCGAAAACTGACATATCTGAAAGACCGCGTGAACTACTTTTTTTTTCATATAGATCGTTTCAATTTTATCTGTGTATGACAATCAATAAAAGGAATTCAGCGCAGAGTTCAGTAGGCTGCTGCACTAATTTTAAAATCAATCATCGAACGCCTTAGCTTTGTCTAGAAATGGAAAGTGGTTCCAGTCAGTATTACATGGAATAAAAGTACCGGTACATTACAAGTGTCTCTTCAAAATTAATTCGGAAAATGAAGGGAGAAATCGTCCTAATCGTCATAATCTGAGAGAGTTAAGTTGGTTGTAATTATGATAGTTATATCAAAAGGGAATTTGTAAAAAGTATTTGAAGTAAAAACTCGTCCTCGCTTAATAAGTTCCAAAATGTGTAATACAAGAACACTTAGGGAGAGGGGGACATCGCTTCGTTATTGGTAAAGCAAAGATGGTTTATAATGGGAATGATTTGGTCGAGAGCGGTCGATTTTCACTTGCTCTACTAACCAAACTTTAATTTCCGTAATGCCTGATTCAGACGCATTTAATCTCTCTCTTAACGGAAGTCTGGAAACACCCCGCACCGACTTTCTTCACTTTGCCGGGAAAAAGGTCCCACCGGCGCCACTCTTATTATGTAAAAGGTCTAATGTAGTCATTGGTATTGATGAAGTTTGTGGTCTGAATCTAGAGGCGTATCCAGCATAGGATTACACCCCCCATCCCTCGCTTGAAAGCCAAGAAGAAAACCAGTACAATTTGTAATGGGTCTATACTAGACAGCAGACAGGGCTGATCAGATACACCCCCTGGGTCTAGGAAGGATCGACTTCTTGTTTATCATGTTTAAGTATTCCTCGATGCAGTACTGACAATCCAAGATTTCTGAAAGAGAGCGCGCATTTCTTCTCAGAAATCGCCCACTGTGATTTAAAAATTATTTAAAACCAGTCATGATTTAGTTGTTTGCGGTGGACAATTTGTCATTTTTCATTCGAAACTAATCATGTCTTGGTAATGGCTGGTAATATGTAAAGGCCACCGCACACCCTACGATCGGTCTGCGATCCGATTTTAGAAGAAAATGTAATATCATTTGACAAATCATTTAAAAACAAAAAATATTTTTGACTGAGGGTCTGAATAGTCATACAGATAGTAAAATCGATAACACGGCCTTTGCCGAGTTTTCTAGTCGGTGGAATGGCCAAGTCGTAGTGACGTCACGAAAATCGTACGGCTGCCTACGATTTGAAACTAATTTTGCCCTTATTCCCTGTAGAAAGCTGACAGCTCACCCAAACCATATGTTTAGTATTTATATTACTTTTCAGAACCTGAATAGGGTAGATTTTATTTGCTAAAATGCCAATATTTAATGCCATAGCGATTTATTTCACAAATCAGATCGCAGACCGATCGTAAGGTGTGCGGTGGCCTTAATGTGACTACCTGTAGACACGCTTGCATACAGCTTTCCCCCATACACATCCCACAGTAATTTGTATGCAAATATTTCTAATTACGATCATCTTCATATCCGTTCCTTGTCACCTTCTTGGAGTTCTTAATCTCGGACTCTTTCAATCTCTCTCTCTCTTTCATTTCTCTTCCCCCCCCCCCTTTTTTTTTATCTCTTTCTTTCTTTCATATCCCTGTCTTGTCTCCTCTGAATTCTCCATCTCTCTCTCTCTCTTTCAGTCTGTGTCTTTTTCCTTCTCTCTCTTGTTCCTCTTCCCTCTCTATTTTTTTCTCCTTTCCTTCACCCACTTCTCCTCCTCTCTTTAACTCACTGTCTCCCGTAATGCAATCATCGTATATATCATCATGTTGATATGATGTAAGGCTCTACTTTTTGACCTGTCAAACTGCATGATGATCAATATGCTTAACGACATATCTAGGTTACATTATCTCTATTTCTGCCACTGTTTGACAAGCAATTCAAGATACATCCTCACTCCGTGGCGAAGCCTCCTCCTAATAGGAGGAGATGTGAAAATAATTAACTCTCAAGGACATCATGACGCAGTTCCTGTGAATTTTTGAGGGGAGTGTTTTGATTTTGATTAGTTTTCCCATTATCAGTGCTAACCGTTTTCGCCGCATCTGATTATGTAAAAGTGAGTATACCTGGAACTTCCTCTTTCGTTTAAAAACAAATGATTTAAGTTTTCCAGGTCACGATATTACTCATATAATTATGGAAGCATTGAAACAAAAGACATGTGAATCACAGAGAGAGAGAGAGAGAGAGGGGGGGGGGGGGGAGAGAAAGGGGTGGGGAAATATTGCTCAGGTACCATTATAATTGCTCTGCCAGTCTGCGATCAAAATTTCTAGCACAACTCAAATAACTAACTTCAGCGCTGGACCAAACGCTATTATGTTACCCCAACTCTGTTCTAAAAACTAACATAAAACACGTCGAATCGCAACCAAAGTCCAAACCTTCTCACTTTCATTAAGCAATTGTGTTGTCAGAGAGACAGAGACAGAGACAGATAGAGAGAGACACACACATACACACACACAGAGACAGAAAGGAGAGAGGAGAGAAGAAGACGAAGAAGAAGTGTAAGTAGACTGAACAGAGAAAGGTGTGCAGGTGACGAAATGGGACAACAAATTATTTATCATTTTCTGATAAACATAGACACATAATTATATCCGTTACTATGCATCAAGCATATTCTAATGAACGTCTGCTATAGTCTTTAGGCCACGAAAAATGGTCCCATCGTCTTTAAAAAATTGAGATACCCACGGTACCAGTATGTTTACTTGTTCCGAAGCTGCTATGCAGGTATGTTGGTGTTAGAGAATAGAGAATATAAGCTGGTACTGTCCTCTCTTTAAAACAATGGGAATGTGTTCCTCTGGTTCGATATTCTGCTTGGTTGATTTCATCCTGGGACGAGATATTTACTTACGTTTTTTTTTCTTGACCCATGTGTATTAAATGGGTACCTGGTAATGCTATGGTAATCATAATTGCAGGGCCCTTAGGAAGAGTATAGTATTAATACTGATGAGGCTACCCTGTGTGACTATTCTTATTATAATACTATAATACTTATATAACTATTATTATTATTATTATTGTTATCGTCATCATTATGATTATTATTAATTTATTATTATCATTACTGATGAGGCTATCCTGGGGAGCGTTTCATCAAAGTGTTTTGTCAGTGATTTTTACCGACAACTGTTATAAGCTACTGAAATCCTTGCATCTGCTTGGCTGAGAGCAAATTTGTCGGTAAAAATCACTGACAAAACACTTGATAAAACGCTCCCCTATTGAATAAGACCATAATAATTTTATACCATAATATATTGTGGAAATAACTTGGCTCGGCTAGAATGAAGAATAGAGAGGGAGAGAGACAGACGGAGAGAGAGAGAGAGAGAGAGAGAGAGGGGGGGGGGGGGGAGAGAATAACAAGCAGGGTATACAAAAGGCTTGACTTTTGACATATCTCTTAGCAAGCTCTGAATGTCTGATGTCATTGTAATACCAGGGTGAAATCTGTAGGAAGCGTGATGTTGGGTTAAAGATCAAGATTCATCTAGACCGCGAAGGTTGCAGGGATTGATCTTTAGAACGAGGAGATGAGGAGAGATTTAGAGAGAGATAAGAAAGGGAAAGAGAGAGACAAAGAGATAGGAAGACAAATGGAGATGAGTGGGAAAAGCTGCAGGCCGTAATGCGAGAAAAAAGGTCAAGTAGAGAGAGAGAGATGAAAGAAAAAAGTGATGTTATCCTGGAGATTTTCAGTTGTTTGTTGACAATATATCAAAGTAATATTTTCCAAAGCCCTTGGAAACGCACTGAGACTTTATATCATTATGTCTTCTGAGCTATTCAGAAAGAGAAAGGAATTGCTATTATTACATTATTAGTAGTAGTAGTAGTATTTACATATTACAACTACATAGAAATGTATATTTGAATAAATTTACAAAATATGACATCCTAGGTAATTTGAGAGATTATCACCTCGCCTCGATTTGAATCAATATCATGCAAGTCAAAATATGAAATAAATATTTTTTAAAATTATCGTTATTACCATCATCTTCTATATTTTAGGGTGAAATTTGTATTACAATTAATTGGCAGTTTTGTAAATTAATGTCCCTATTTTTTAGGCCCCTCTTTAATATCACTGTCACCCTTGAATTTCTCTGTGCCACATCAAATACCAAAAAGTCGATAACATTTGAGGTTTGTTGTAATAGGGCGGTTGATGCTCTGTAACATTTATCATCCTGACATGTACGCTATGTTAACATCTAATCAAGATTAGGTTTGCGGCATTGAGCATCCTTTATTTCCATCTCTTCATTCGCCACTACGTCAAGTTTATATTGGTAACCGAGCTGTCCTTTCACAAAGCATGTGATTGTAAAAAATAGAATCATGTTATCATGAAATCATTGGCATTCCACGAATCCGCTCATTTTGTGTATTCATTTTTCGCAATGAATCACAGTATATTTTACGCGGAATAGAGGGGTTAACACCTGGCGCTCAAATTACTCAGGTTTAACTTATTATATTAGTCCATCTTTTTGATACAGCTATAGGTCAATGATATTTGAGGTTTGTTGTGATAAGGCGGTGGATGCTGTAACATTTATCGCACTAACCTACACGCTATGTTAACATCTAACCAAGATTAGGTTTGTGATATAGAACATACCTTATTTTCCCTCCCTTCCTTCCGCATCAGGGCCCTGTTGCACAAAACTTGCGTTTGAACGCAACTCAGGAAAATCAAACGCAACTTTATTTTCAGCCAATCAGAAGTGCGCATTTAGGACTTGAGTTTGATTTTTAGGAGTTGCGATTAAACGCAAGTTTTGTGCAACGGGCCCCAGATCATGTTTACTTAGGTAACCGATAAATACATAGGAGTACAGATAAATCAATGTTATTTAAATGATGTTGTCATTTTCATTTCATGAATCAGTACAGAATCACAATACATTTTATGTGAAATGGGTTGACACTTGGCGCTCAGTTAAAGAGATTGAGTTCTGGAAAACATGGAAAATAATTTTGCGACATTTTCTTTGTTTTATGTCAGCTTGGAAAAATATCATAGAAGAAATGTCCCCTGAAAAGAATTGTTCTTCGAATACCCTCATATTCGAAATATGACGGGAAGTGGCTGAAATAGGCAACCCATTAAGAGGTTCAAAATCATCGTTTCTTTATCAAAATTGGCAATTTTTCAACTTTTCGACGAAGTTCCTATGTATATTGTTTTCAAAGACAAATAAGTTTATTAGAACCATGTAGCATTAAAAAAAAAAATTGTTGCTAATTTGAAGAACAAAATGTGATTTATTCAGCCTTAAATAATTCCTGTCATGAAACGGTTAATGAAGCTCAGACCAATGACATTTAAGGTAACAAGACGGCTGATATTCTGTATCATTTCGTCCTATACCATATTATGTTCACATCTAACCAAGATTAAGTTTGTGGTCTGCAACCTCCCTTCCTTTCCCTTCCTCTCACTCTCCCTCCTAACATGTCATGTTTATTTTGATAACCGACCCATGCCTACACACGACACGTGATTGTAAATGGCGCGTTAACGAGTGAGCTAGCCTGCACCATCCTTGCCCAACCGATCAGCGACAGTGCAAATTTAACCTTTAAATTAGTCCACTTTGGCCCATGCAGATATATCATGCTGAACATTTTATTTCACTTGGGTTGTGTAAGTAAGCAGGAAGCTATATACAGAAGGCTATATTTTCCAGCCACCCACAGACAAGTCACATTACAGAATAGTACAACAGGATTTCAGCTACGTTCCACTAGTCGTACGGAGTTTATAATCCATATTCAGAGAGATAACGAAGCACTTTTTGTTTAATCATCACCCTAATTATGGTTGTGCTGATTATTCGAATCAATAGCTGTAATCATAAAAAACATGTAAACCTTTTTAGAGGTTTAAGTAGATAGATGTAGTCTTTATGGAGTGTCATTTATTAAACTTTCATCGGATAATTCAATTTATATGAGTAAACAAAAATCCTGTCATCGTGAAATCAATTTTCATTTTCATTCCATGGCGGAACTTAGTTTGTTTATTTATATTATTACAGAATGAAAAAAGGGAAAATGTAGGATGGGTTTAACTTAAGTCCTCATTTGTCAACATCGGCAACAAGCATTTTGAAATTAATTGAAATTGATGCGAGTTATTCTTGCGAGTTAAATCAAGCCAAGATAAATTGCTTTTTACTTTTTTTTGTTGTTGCTGATAACTTTTTGTATGTAGGCTACAAGTGAAAGGTTATGTCCTCATTCATTATACATGTACGTATTTTGTTATCTTTTCACCCGAATTAGTTAACTCGCTCGAGACCCAGTTAAGCTAGGATGAATTAGCCGTTTGCTTCAACTGGTATAAACGATAAAAGACTCCAAGCACTCATACACCCCATACTAAATCTCTCTCTCCCTCCCCCCCCCCCCCTCTCTCTCTATCTCTTTCTCTGTCTCTCTGTCTTTGTCTCTCTTCTCCGTCTCTCTATCTCTTTATATATTTGTGTATATAATAAGAAGAATACTGTCTATCAAATCGAATAAACCGCTTCCAAACTTATAATAACATACGAATAACGGATTTTTGTTTTAATTTGATTGTTAATCATTATCATCTGCTAACCATATTTTTAAAAAAGCATATTGTAGCACTGTCTTTCATTGCACTTTAGTTGGTAGGAGCAATTATCGTCTTGCTGAGATAATATTGTGAGATTCTGGTAGCTCTGTAGCCTTTCTTTAATGTTACCGTCATCGGAGAGGAAGGTTGTTTGTTTTGATAAGTTTTTAGAATTCTAAGACCGTGAGGAGTACTAAACAAGCAGTTCCTGATTTATACTCCTTTGTCAAAACAAGGCCCTGACATGATTGACGTAAAGGAGTAGGTGGAAGAGATGCAGGAAGGGGAAAGAGAGAATGAGAGAGAGAGAGAGAGAGAGAGAGAGAGAGAGAGAGTGAGAGAGAAGAAATTTCGCAATAAGAATATGTTCTTATGATAAAACGACAAGTGTAGTTTCTCTGTGATATTGGAATTTGATTTATTTGCAATATCGGAAAAATAACATAATGTATTTATATTTGATGAACAATAAAATGACTTAGGAGCATGAGAATAGTGAGAATCAGCCAAAAAAAAAATAAATTCGAACATATTTTGGGGTTTAATGAAGAGCAGTAAAATAGTAAAACTCTTAAAAAGATGAGAGGATAGACGGATGAATAAAGACATATAGAGGAGGAAACTGTACAAAGAGAACAAATAAGACATAGAAGAGCGAAAGAAAAAAAAAGAAGGAAAAATGCCCTTTCAATGTAATTGGGGACTTAGATGAGGTCATTAGACATGGATAAGCGTTTGAGCGGACGGTGAACCATCCTATCCATCGCTTCATTAATCTTCATCTTCACCCTCTCATTAATTCGATCATTTAGATTACATTAGGGATTCAACCAGCTATCACATAAAGGACGTACCTCTATCGGTCAGAGGACGGTATTCTCAGAATGATTCGCTGGTTAATTATGTGTTTTCTCTCATTTGCTCGTGTGTTTTCCATGATAAGAATTGATGATTGATGACCTAACTGAGAATGGACATATTGGATGTCTGATTTGGCAATGTTGCATTTACAACAGGAGGACGTTAGACATTAAATAGCATAATTATTATGACACCATTCTGTGTTGACCAAAGGAGTTACCAGGCTTGCCTATAGTAACTCCTTGGTTGACCTAAGATCTAGATCAACCATCCAGGCATCAGGGGTACACAGGGGCTTTGCTACATGGGGGATGTCACACGCTGTTCCCCTTCAAAATTTTCTGTCTGCAAAATTTGGTTTAATCCATCGACTCTTTTTATGGTGGACAAAAGTAATATACAATATATTTGAAAATATATATGCGAACTTAAAAGTTATGGTTTTTTGTTTGTTTGTTTGTTTTTGTTTTTTTTTGTTTTATAGCTCTATTTTTGGTGTTTTGTTTTGTTTGTTTTCTTTTATCTCCATTTTTGAATAATTTATACTCACATATAGTAAATGGTTAGAATATTAAATGTTAAATGTGTGTTTACATAATATGTGTGTTTATTTCTTCTTTTTTTTTCCACGCGTATCTTGTCTCGTCTCTTTAGTGCCATATATGTATATGTATACATATTACATACATGTATTTTGTAATTCTCTTTTATTGGGGAACCTAGTTTTAACAAGCTGTGCTTTTCCTTAGGTTCTCCCATGATACTGCTTTTTCTATTGACTAATGTAAGTTTTTCGCTTTTGATTACATTGAAATTATCATTGATTATGATATCTGTATTCGATATTTGAACGATGTATACTTTCAGTTGTAATGGCAGATTTTTGCAGTATTATGAAATGAATTCATTCATTCATTCATTCAAATATTTAAAACATGGTACAGGTTTAAAAGACCCTCGTGAATTCGGGCTAATGAATTATCTCATCCTATCTTTAGCACTTACCCGTCTATCATTTATGAAATATATAGCTCTGATAACCACACATCCAATTACGCAAAAATGGAATGACATTTCATGTTATGATAATGGATTTAATTTCGTTTAGTATCAACCTTTTACTAATATTGCCAGATCGCTGTTATGGTGATTGATGTATGCATTAACATTAAACTCAAAGCTATAAATGTTGCCATTAACCAGGCAATGTGTTTAATTCTCCTGCAGTATAGATATTGCCATCATCCTGACATACTTGAATGCTCTATGTCGCTCTTTAATAGCGTTGAAACGTATATTTAGCGGAAATACGATGATACTCTTGACTAAGTACGGTACACTGAAATAAAAAATAAAATTTTATTTTTGGAAAACAAGAAGTTGTCTGGTAAGAGCAAGATGAGCATTGGTGTATCAAAGGGGCATGGGCGGGGGGGGGGGGGGGGAGCGCCCTCGGCAAAACCCAATCTGACATAAGCTAAGTACACACGAACAAAAGCACCAAAGAGGCACCTGCACATTGTAATAACCTCAATTAATTTTTAGTGAAACTGACTGCAGACTCGATTTATTGTAGTGAAAATAAAAATTCTGAGCCATTTTGCAATCGTGGAGAAACTTTATGACTATACGTTTGTTACATATTGTTGAAGTATCTTACACGCGATTTAATCACGATGCAATATGATTTAGGACTCAGTTATTATTATTGGTCTCTCTAGTAAAATGAAAGATTTTTCATATTGATTTCGACATCGATTTGAAACTCCAAAACACCAACTACGCTAACATTCAAAACTGTTGAAGTATAATAATTAGTATTATGGAAATACAGTATGATATATTAATAACATCTTTTGAGAGGGAAACACCGCACTTGAAATATATCGCAATCCAACCGACGTTTCATCATCAGGATGATGGACGTTTTCTTCACACTCCACTATTAAACTCTCATTCAACTCTTATGCCACCCCCCCCCCCCTCCCTCTCTGAACACCCCCTCGTCCCGATCAATTGGCTGCTATGAGCCGAAGGGGGAATAGTTGCTGAAGACCGAGAGAAAGTGAGATAGACTTGTCGATGTAATGCTCAATCAACTTGATCAAATTCCATGTCATGCTCCAGTCAGGCATTCATAAAAATGTGTTTTCCTCCCTTTTCATCAATTTTGATCAAGTCTACTTGACCGGTATGTTTCGGGGGCGTTATGGGGGAGGTATATACAAAATGGGCTAATTGTGTGTTTTATATTCGGCAAGCAATAACTATTATTTTATTTTAGTTTGGATCAGCTCCGCAAACATCGAAATAAATTGCATTTTTAGAAGTTTTCTGTGTATTCTTCGTTCTCTGCACCACCCCCCCCCCTCTCTTTCTCTATCTCTCTCCTTCGCTTCCCGTCAACATTAATGCCTCTTTCATTTATTTTGTATAAATGTGAAATACTCATACATGTCTTTCTCTCATCCATACCCTCCCTTTCTTTCTCTCTCTCCCCTCTCTCTTTCTCTCTCTCTCTCCTTCTCTCCCTCTCTCTCTCTCTTTCTCTCCATTAATTTCCTCTTTCCTAGCTCCCCCTCTCTCCTTACCCTTTTTTCCCCCTTTTTACTCAAATTGTCTTATTCCTCGCGAACATTTCTTCCCTGACTGAGCATAGCCCATTGCCCTCTTTCTTTTGGGTGACAGGCCTCAAGATAGCACTCCCATAGGAATATTCACACTCACGAACATGACGGTCTACATGCCCCGAAGGCAAAATAAATTGACTTTTACTTAGTCAAAACCATCAGCATAATTGCACTTATCCGCACAATTGAACAGACCAGCCAAGAAACGACTAGAATGAAGAAAAACATGATAAAATACAAATCTCGTTTTATCATCCCCCCTTTCCTTCTTCCTTGTCTTGTACAATATTTTCTCATTTTCTATTTAAATGTGATTTATATAAATAATAAAGTCCCACGCTCATTTTCATCAATACAATACTCCTTTTAAGAAAGAGATCTGAAGTTCCGAATTCTAAGAAAGATACAGTACAAGACAAAATGCAATCTCCATCAAGAAGGACATTATGATATCATGTTTGTATTTGCGGTAACCATGGTAACTACTGAAGAATGCATTGCGCAACATATAATAAAATATCTTTTTGAATCATCGTTAATTTGTAACCCGTGACATTTAACTGTGCAGCTGACCTTCCGACTTGCTAGATACACTGGCAACACCTTATTATTTTGTAATAACTTTGCTACACTTTTGCTCCATCTCTTATCATGCTTATCCATTTTATATAAGAAGAAAAAGAAGCAAGGCTTTGATTCATTCGTGTTGGCAATGCGGCATTTAACTTGAGCTAGTATTTCATCAACTCCCAAGTGAATTTAAGCCCTGGGAAAGCGATCCATTTACTTAAATATTTCGATTACTTAAATTTACAGAAGCTGAATGAATTTATGTCATGTTGATTACTTCTGTGAGCAGAAATATCGACATCGCACTGTATTCGCACAACTAGCAACACACTTATACATGAATAAACGGCCTTTCTTCTAATGACCTTATTATTCTTAAAAACCACCTGCGTTTTATTCTAATCATGCTGATCTGTGCGCTTGTTGTGACTCGGTGTTTTTCTTGAGCACATTGGTGATACAGCTCTGTATACAGTCATGTGACAACCGAGAGTGACGACACATTTCAATGTTGTTAGGGTTCATAGGTCTGTAAATAGTCATTCTTTTGCCCGTCTTGAGATTAGGAGCTTCAACACTTTAACGTGTCCGACTCTGGATAACCTGTTGCGCAAATGGACGTCATTAGTGGCGTGCCGGGGAGGGTGAGTTGCCCTATGCTTGTTTTGTTTTGTTTTTGTTTTTGTTTTTTTTTCGTTCACTTGTCCCCAAACATTTACTGGCACGCAAGAGGGGTGGACATATTTCCCACGTTAATAAGCCTGCATGCCCACGCTTGATTTCTTTCTCTCTATCTCTCTTGTACACAGTGACAATGATGGCGCGCCAGGAGGAGGGGCATTTGCCTCACTTTAATATCCCCCCCCCCCCCCCCCGCGCTTGAGTTTTAGTTCATATTGTCTCCCCAAAGTTTTCCTTTCTCCTACCATGCCCCCGCCCTCTTCCAGTTAAAATCCTGATACCACCACAGACTGTCATTGTATACGCCCATGCAATAGCACTGTAGCCCGTTTTTAATAAGAACCCAGTTGACAGTAAAATTGGCTTGGAGCGCTGCTGTGCTCATGAGGTTTGGAGTTTTGTATTTTCAAAGGTCAGAAGCAAGTGTTTGAACATTTCAGCAAGCTCACGTGAAAAACAAAGATTAATCACACAACAATTAAGATTATTTTCTGTAGTTAATTTGATTTGATTTTTTGGTTTCTGCATCATATTTTCAACAAACATTGTTTAAGGCATGGTACATTATATCATACATAGTACATAATTATTCATGTTGAACGCATAATTGACTATATAATTGAATACATACCGGTAATTGCATACACAGTTGAATACATAATTGCATATACAATTGAATACATAATTGAATACATAACTGAATCATTATTGAATTGATAACTGAAAACATATTTGAATGCATATCTGAATACATAACTGGATACATAATGAAATACATATTGAATGTCTAAACTATTATGCATGATAATGTACGAAATTGAAAAAATATATTGAATACATTATGAACGCCAATAAAAGACGCAGGAGGGCCACAGCATAAGCAGGTAGCTTGACGTGCCTGCAGCCCAGTTGAAGTATACTTTTTGAATCACAATAGTTATACTTGAGGCTGTGCATCCATTCGGAATTTGAAAACAAACATGAAAATGTAATTACAATGATCTTCGATTGAAATCTTTTCAAATCTATGATGTTTCGTGTTAGCAACACAATGATTAATGTGGGTTTTTTTGCCAAACTTGGAAAATGCTATATCTTAAAATAATTCATAGCATTCGGAATCAAAAGATAATGCAGAAAGTCTTCAAAGGTGACAATGAACTGCTATGGGATAAGGTGTTTTATTTTACTTTTTTCTTCTTCTTGATTTAAAAGTTAAAAGTGCAATGTGAGATCTCGGAGATATTGTCTGTTCGCTTCAGACATCGTCGACTTGCATTTATCCGTGCAATATCAATAAGCTATCGTAAGATTATTTTATGATCATTTTTAAATTATTCGACCATGGGCCTACTCGAAGAACACAGTTTAATAACCAGTAATGTACTTGGTCTGTGATTAGACTTGGGCGCTCTCAGTCCTTCAGCCCGGCTAACATGAGGCGTCATTTATCGATTACGTCAGTACCTGCGCTAATCGATTACGTCAGTACCTGCGCTAATCGAGTCTGTGAGGGCATTAACCCATGCGCCAGTCATTGAAAGTATTATTTACACTGTTCATTTTGCAATCACTTTTTAAACGATATCACTCTTCCATGACGCGTAAAAGACCGTACCAGTCAGTGACGCGGTGCTAACGTCAGTAAATGGAACCTCGTGTGAGCCGTGCTTTATTACCTTGTGAATGTAGACCTCGTGATCATTAACCCTTTCATGACAGGAATTATTTAAAGGCTAAATTGATCACATTTCGTTCTTCAAATTGGCAACAGAAATATTTTTCTTTTAGTGCTACATGGTTCTAACAAAATGCAATGTCTTTGAAAACAATATACATCATTAGAAACTTTATCGAAAAGTTGAAAAAATTGCCAATTTTGATAAAAAATAGTGATTTTGAACCTCTCAATGTGTTGCCAATTTAAGGATTATGAAGCTTATTCTCCTTTTTGAAATTCCTGGCATCAAACGCAATATGGTCATGCAACAAAAATGGACACAATGTGTGTAGAAATTTTTGCTTTTTCTACTCCTGCATCTGGTATATTTTTTAGAGCTCTGAATCAAAAATTATTGAGCCAAACCACAAAATGTGGTCAATTGTCTTGAAAGGGTTAAAAGGGTGCACATATCTCTTACATTTCTACAAGGGCGAACATATCTTTTACATTTTTCATCCATCTCTATAGTATTCATAAACATATATCAACTGTATAATTATAGCTTTGGTTACGACATCTACGATATATCTTAGACATGTTTATATGACTTAATAGTTTGATAAACATATTAAGTATCGTCTTTTTCTTCTCTTTTTCTCTGTACAGGAGGAGTGATGGTACTCGTCAGAGGAGTATCATCATGCCTAAGTTCTACCATGTCGATTCGCTTAGTGACCGCATCCCTCTCCAGATCGTCCGGAAAGAAGTGCCCCTATCACCGTCAGAGAAGCAGTACTTGTTAGCGGTAGAGCGGGGGGACTTCGCCAGCGTTCGCCATGCTCTCGAAGAGGCGGAGATCTACTTTAACATTAATATCAACTGCAGGGTAAGAAGACGTTATAGGGAGAAGGAGTGGGGGATAAAGATAGAGAGAGAGAGATAAAGAGGGAGAGATAGAGAGGGAGAAGAGAGAGGAAGAGATTGAAGAAGTGGAATGTTGATAGAGCGCTTTTCTCCCTTGTTTTAAATACTCATAGTTCTACTTGGAAAATTTAGATTTTTTTTTTTTAAAGCAATCTAATGTTTACTGGCGTAAAAAAAAAATGAAATTTTTTGTTCTCAATGTTAAATTAAATCTGTCAGGAGACATTTTATGGTGTTCTCCATTAGACAAAAAACGTGTGAGAAATCAAGAGAGATTAAGATTCGAAAGTTTTTTGGTTTTTTTTGTGTGTGTGGGGGGGGGGGGTTGCATCTGTCCGATTCTCAACTTTTTGCCTCTCTCTCTCTCTCTCTCTCTCTCTCTCTCTCTCTTCTTAATCCTTACAGGCAGATGGAGGACCAAAGGTTGTTTTTGTTGTTCTTTATTGGTTTTTGTGATGGAAATTAATCATTTTTCCCCATTATTATTATTTCTAATTCATATGAATATATTCATTATAGGCTAATACATGTATGATATATATATAAAATTGTGAGAAATGAAAATGAGAGAATAATGGTTGTGTAGCTTAAATCATAGTTCCCCAGAGCTGTCCTCCCTTTTTGAAATTTTTGCAAAGGTTGAAAAAATGTCCCGTCTGCTAGCAAACTTCGTTGTTGTTTTTTGTGACTATAAGGCTGCTTTTTTTTTTTTACAATCTTCAACACTCGGAAAGGAAAGATAATTTAGATTAAAATCTGAAGAAGAAAAATGAACAGAAGAACAATTTTTCAAGGTTTCGTTTTCTAAATAAATTAATTTTATGGCAATATATACTTACACATCTCATCTTTTCTTTTCCTTTCTTTTCCTTTCTTTTATCTTTTTGTTATAAATCCAAAACAAAAAAATAGCAAACGAAATAATATCTATTAAATAGAACTGGTGGTGGTGATTATTTGTTAATGCTTTCTGTATTAATACATAGATAACATGTATAAAGAAAATAATAAGTTAGATGATTCGTATATCCTCATTGATACACATACATGTATTGCATGCTACCATATACATGTACATGATAGTATTCTTTAAGTTGGTCATAATAAGGTTGTAATAATACATTTTCATTGCACTTGCGACTATATGATAATTGGGGTATTGATCCAAAACATTTAATATGATAAGTAGAATTTACTCAAGCAAAGTGTTTTCATATAACATGGCTGATTGAACTGAACAAGAAATTCACTGATGCATATATTCACTTAATATCACGTTTCAAAAAAAAAGAAGAAAAAAAAACTCCGCAAAATACACATTTAGAATTGTTCCTCTGAAATTTAAGACGGCCCTCAAAGTCATCTTCCAGTATGTACTCCGTTACAAAGAGAACAATTATTGCCCGATGGTGAACTTTTGCCTTTCTCATTAGATATGACCTTCTAGTCGCGTGATACACATACAAAACCCTCTTCCTTCGTCTTTGACCAAACATGCGATGAAGCATCAAACTTTAATTATAAATCTCGACTGACGAATATAATATAAACAAGAGTATGTATGCCTAAATATTTCCCCGTCAATTTCTCCCCATCATCTATACCTGAATTTAATTGAGGTGTGTGGCCTCGTCAGGCTTGTATTATTTATTTGTAACTAATGGGGGTGCATGGTAGAACATTAACAAATCGTGCTGTAAGGTGTTAAGAGCCGGTTCCACGTTTCCGATCGGATAATTACAGTATGATTATACTTATGATTAAAAGTAGGCCGCATTCGCCAAGGGAGGGGGGGGGGGCATTGTGCGATTGCTCCTCCTATGATTTGGCACACATACCCCCCCCCCCCCCCCCCCCCCAAATAATAATTTGATAATTTTTTTAAAAAATGTTGCTCTTTCAAGATTTTTGAGACATATGTCCTTAACAAAAACTCTGGTTCCCCAAACCGTAAAATCTATTTCTTAAAAGTCAAACACAAAAATGTTTCAAAAATTGTTAAAGTTAAAGGGAAAGTCTACCCCAGTATTAAATTGTTTTGAATAAACTGAGAAAAATGAGAGAAACAGATCCGATAAGAAATAAGAGAGTTATGATTTTTTGAATTTGTAATCAATCAAACACGTATCTTGCGAGCTCCTCTCCCATTTGCTCGGTACATAAAATCTCATTAATTTTCATTTTCTTAGTTTTTGATGAAGGAATTGATTTGTTTCATACAGGTTTTGTGTAAAAAAAAAAAAAAGCAATGATTACATCTAAGGTGCATGTATGTTTGAATATTTTCTTTAGAGAAAATGGAAATTAATGATTTTTGTGTTTTACAGGGCAAATGGCTCGCAACATACGTCACGGAGTTGTCAATTTGCTAGGGCTTCGGATGCGATTGTGATATTAGGTAGGCTTATATAGGGTTAGGTTATAGTGTTGGATCCACGGTTGAAATTAGGAATTCGACTATAGTGTTAGAAATTGTGTTCGGGGTATATTATAATTTATGTCACATAGCCACAAGAAAGACAGATGTCAATGGAAAACAAAACTAACCTCGATATAATTATATTGTTATTCCCGATGGATATATGACATCTTTCGTGACAGTGGCCGAATTACAAAGCTTCCCGTGATACAAATACTTGATTCCCTGTGATTGAAAATATCCAGTGCATTAATTTTGCTCAGAAATTGGACTTTTGTCGATCTTATTCGCCGTTAGATTCAGCCCAAAGAATTAGGGTTCTCATGGATTTACAGAAAGACAGTAATAGAATGTCATATCCTCTGAAATCTCTTTTCTGAGCCCAAGTTCTTTAAAGAAAAAGAAGGCCGGGATCACGTTTTTGAATTTAATACAGAAAAACAGTTAATTTTCAGTTTCCAATAAGAACCCGCGGGTTTTGTTATAAGTCCTGCGGGATTTTCTTGTACAAGTTACACCTACAAAATGCCCATATCAGATAAAAACTAATTATATAGATATAAAAATCAGATCGCTTCTGATTCTGACTTATCAACTTTATTTTGATGTAAAGAGACACCACCGATATCTGAAACAACAAGGACGCAAGATGGCAAAAGTGATGAATACAATATCATCTTTCAAGTAAAGAGCACTTAAATTTGATGGGATTCTGGATACTGTTTACAAAATTATTGCTGTTTTTATGATTGAAGCACATTCAGAGTATGAATTTATGATAGCGAATAACCGCAGTTTCATAGATTATTATGTGAGATATAATTATGTAAAATAAAATAATAACAACAGCAATGGTATCAACGACCAAATAGAATTCAAAGCAAAAAAATGTAGAGATGCCGTCACTGCCGGAAAGAACACAGTGTCCCACAGTGTGTTCACAGTGTGAAATCATCTTCACACTGTTAAATTCGAACGTTTTAACATTGTGAATCACATCTTCACATTGTGAGCGAGTAAATTAACACTGTGTAATCGAACATCACTATGTGAACACTCTGTTGTAAACCACACCAAGGAGGTGTCCACAGTGTGAAATCATCTTCACACTGTTAAATTCGAGCGTTTCAACATTGTGAATCACATCTTCACAGAGTCGACTATATGAACACAGTGTGAACACACTGTGAATACACAGTGGGATGGGACACTGTGTTCTTTCCGGCAGGGATAGTCGAGTAATTTGTTCAAATGACTGGGCATGCAAATGTCGTTGGTCCTTAGGCAAGGCATTTTATGTACACTGCTTCTCCCCACTTTGGTTTAAATGGGTACCTGGTACGATGCGATATAAATTGAGAAGAAGAAAGCATAATTCAGGAAGAAAAATATAAAGAGATAGACTTAGAGAAAGAGAGAGAGGGAGAGATATAGAAAAAAAAAAGAGAAAACATGATATATAGGGATAGAGAGGTAGAGAGAGAGAGGGAGGAGAGACAGAAAGAGAAAAAGATGATATCCATACTCATCTCAGATTATGATCTTTAATCATAGTAAATAATGAGTTTGAAATGAAAAACTTCACTCCGTACACCAAAACACATGTAGTTACATCCTATTTCCAGACAGATAGTATAGTTATGAGCAGAAATGTTGATAAATACAGTGAAATATACTGACAAGGAAACAATGAACAACGAGATAAGTGCATATCTAAAGACGAAATGACGAAGGGCTGACTTGGGGAATTCATTCAACAAAAACACACACACACACACACACACACACAAACAACAAGAAAATTTACTATAGATTGCAATATAGATAAGGATTGTAGGAACAATTTTTTTCTCGGTAAATATGGAAGTTCTTTAATCTTACTTTTGAGGGGGAAATGACCCGGGAAATCATATACTATCTAAAGGAATTCAGATGTTAATCATGATTTGTTTCTTTTTTCATTCTCCTATTCATTTAGGATCCCCTTGGTAGAACTGCGTTACAGATCGCCATCCAGAATGAAAATATCGAGATCATTGAGCTCCTACTCCGTTATCATGTACACGTGGGCGACGCTCTCCTTCATGCTATCGACGAGGAGGTGGTCGAAGCGGTCGAACTCCTCCTCAACTATAAACCTCCAAAGAAAGATCTCCATGTAAGTAGTATCGTCTTTAAATATTGTTTTAAACCTTCTCCTCTTTAAAACTTTAAATTGCTTAATTCAATATTGTATTAAGCTCATTGCTTTAAGCACCATCTTTTGACATACATGCAATCATTTTTTATACGTATCATTAGCAAAGAAACCTCTTTTTTCATCACCGTTGTCATGGTTGTTTCATCAAATAAATTCCCAAGATACCAATGATGAATTCCAAATGAAGATTCGAGACGTTAAGATTAATAGCTAGCCACCAATATTTCTCTTTCATGTCATTCTTTATGACTGAAATCGATCTTCCTATTTAGACGAGCAATAATCGTCATGGGGGAGCGAAAGTCGCTGACGATAAACGGACCATTAAAAAAAAAAAGAGAAGTTTTATTTTTGTCCTTGTTGTCATGGATGCGTTTAACCGCCGCGATTCCATGACATATATTTAGTTTTCCAGACAAATAAAACTCAAAACGGCAAAATTTATGTGAAACCTAGCGTGATTAATCGCACCATGCTACATGAAATAATAATTTGCTCTAAATTATGGAAGGGCCATATTATACGCATGGGTTCTTTGAAAAACCTGGTATTTGTTTGAGTCATTGTCTACAAATTTCTCTTTTCCCGGCTCTCTGTCATATAAATGAAGGAGTGTTGTTCTCTTAGCTATGCTTTTCTACATTTTTTTTTCTTCACTTTTTTCTGACTTCTGGATAATTGGGGAAATATGAAATAAGTCAGAATAAAGGACAAGTAAAACGCCTGTTACACCGACATCCTAAGCCCCGAGACTGGTCTCGGGTAGGTTTCAAATCCGGTGTAAACTCACTACCCGAGACCACTTCTGAGCAAACCAGTCTCGGACTACCTAAGCCCGGCGTAAAAAAAAAATTGTATGGTGTGTCATTTCGCAAGAGATGGATTAAGAGATTAAACGCCTTGACCACTGAGCAAAAAAATGAAAAGAAATTTCCTTATAAAGCACTCAAGTACTCATTTGATACTATCGTGTATTATATTTTAAAATATCGTATTTTATCCAGGTTCATATACTCTAGGAAACATAAGATGACTAACTTAAACAACATGAACCACTAAGAAAAAGAAAACATTATCAAACTTGACTTTTAAGTCCTCCAGAAATTATACCAACGTATTTATCACAAGATAAAAATATGAAAAATCATGATATTTATATATCAAAAACTTACATCATTATATGATATATCAACATGATACTTGTAATAAAATCAATGTATCAAAATATCAGAATGTTGTACATATTTTTTCCCTTTCACTCAGGTTCGGATACTGCAGGAGACACAAGAATCTGATTACGATTCGGACATCTCACCAGTTATCATGGCAGCTCATCGAAACAATTACGAGATCCTCAAGGTGCTGTTAGAACGCGGGGCATCGATCCCTAAACCTCACGATGTCAAGTGTGGCTGTGATGACTGTAAGGCTAGCATACGTCACGATGGTCTAAGGCATTCACGGTCACGTCTTAATATCTACCGCGCCCTGGCCAGCTCTTCGCTGATCGCCCTATCCAGTGACGATCCCGTACTCACCGCCTTCGAGTTGAGCTGGGAGCTGCGAAAACTCAGTCATAAAGAAAATGAGTTCAAAGGTACATATGTTATAACTCAATTAAATAAAAAAGCTTAATATATATGCTTATCTGTTAAAGCTGGAAACGATACACCTTGTTAAACATTTTCAAAGTGGGCATTATGTAGTTTTATATACTATTTTTATATACTATATTCTTAATATATATCATATATATATATATATATATAAGTACTCTAACGCCTAAGGGCACCCTCGCTCCAATCTATTGCTTTTGGAGGTGTGCCCTCCAATTATGTATGTACTCCGATGAATATATATATATCTAGAAATATTTTTGTTAAAAATACATGTATACATCATTTTGTTTATTTGTTGCTTTGTACTTAAATTTGAACTTTGGAAATAAAAGTCTTAGGCCCGTATTCTCCAAAGGTGCCTAACTTAAGCCCCCGCCCAAGTGTGTACATTTAGGCCACCGAATTATGGAGAGCCAAATGTCACCCTCTATAATCCTACAAAATCACCATAGTTTTGGGACTAAATACAAATACAAAAAACGACACGATAGAATTGATTTCTGATGCTCATTTCATGCCAGAAAATAATTTTCTTTCTTTATTTTGTTATATAAATATAGTAATTTATACGAGACTTGGGGGTTGACGAATGGCCTTCCATAAATCAGTGGCCAAAGTGGCCAGGCTTAACTTAGGCCACTTTCGAGAATACGGGCCTTAAAGTTGAAACGTGAATATTACTATAGATAGATCGTTCAAAAGGGGCCTTGGTTGATTAACGAATGCTAATTTAGTATTCCCTCCAAATCACGATTTGTTATCAAACCGAGCCAATTCAAACCAAACCATCCAAATTGAATAGTAGAAAACCGAACCAAACCAACCTAAACCATGACAGTCAGCCAAATCAGGAATGAAACCAGACAAAACCAAACCGAAGCAAACGAACGTGAACCAAAACCAAACCATACAAAAAGAACCGATCCAAGCCCAAGCATACCAAACCAAACCAAACCAAATTGAAGCAAGCCGGACCAAACCCAGTACAAACAGAACCTTACCAGGCCAGAACAAACCAATGAAAATCGAACCAAACCAACCGAACTCACTACACCAATAAATCAACCCTACTCAAAATAAATCAATCATAATAAATTCAAATCTTTATTTTTCTCGATCCAGAGGAGTATCAAAAACTAGCCGAGAACTGCCGAGAGTTCGCAACCCAATTATTAGATCAGACCAGAGGATCTCACGAGCTCTCAACCATACTCAACCGAGACGAGGATGCTCCATCAGCAGAGGAACCCCTCAGCAGACTAAGACTTGCCATCAAGTACAAACAGAAAGCGGTAAATGCCTTAAATACTCTCGTAAAGACTTTCAACAACCAAAAAATCAACCGAAGGCATATTTTCAATAGCCTTGTGCGTCGCCTATTGTAATAAGCGAACATTACAGTGACATATTATATAATCCGTACATGACTTCTATATGCAATACAGTCGGGTATCGACATTTTCCTGAAGTTGATTTCTTGAAAGTCTTTGCGATCGTGTTCTTAAGTCTTAAAATCTTAGTATCGGATTTTACGTTTTTCCTGGAGAATATAGATACACTACGCACTATGAAATTCAAGATTCTAATGTGCATCCACAAGGGTGAATAGCATTGCAACATCCTGAAAATAGGGTGCAGATTGGTACCTCAAAAGGGTGAAAATTTGCACCATGTACGAAGGCTGGCTACAGAATGGAAGGGTGTAAAATAGAATCTCGAAGGGTACAAATTAATGTGCATCTCTAAAACCTCTGACACCTCTAACAAGGGTTCAGAATGTAAGAACTGAATCCTAAAAGGCTCCATTTTGCACCATCAAGTGTGGTGCCTTTGTACCGTTTTAAAGTGCAAATTTGAATATCTTGGTCACCATGGTAACGTTGCATTTCCATGAGTTTGGACATTAATCACAAGTTAAAAGTAGAAATTTCGTCATTGCTCAACTTTTTTTCGTCATTGCTCAATATTCTTTTTGATTTCCTGAGTATATTCTTTTTGGTTTCCTGAGTATTATACCCATATGGGTATAATACTCAGGAAACCAAAAAGAATATTGAGCAATGACGAGAAAAAGTTTTTTTCATCACTTTCAATGTACCAAACACGAAAGATATCATAAAAGAGGAAATATTATCAATAATTATTGTCTTACAGAATACGTACAAATAACATTTTTGACATGATTTAGGCTATTTTTTTTTTATTTGGAATATTCACTTTCAGTTCACGGCGCATCCGAATTGTCAGCAGCTGCTCGCCGAGGAGTGGTATCAAGGTCTACCGGGCTGGCGGCGACAGCACTGGACGCTCAAGGTGGTGATCAGCTTCTTCGTCGGCATGTCCTTCCCCCTGCTCTCCTTCATGTACCTTCTAGCGCCCAAGACTAAACTTGGTCGGATCTTACGTCTTCCATTCATCCAATTCATCTGTCATAGTGCCTCCTATTTGGTGTTTGTCGTCTTACTCCTCATGGCTTCGCTTGAATTCAGTAACAAGTCAACGTCCAACGATCGTGTCGATACCCGGGGTCCACCGCCTACGGATGTCGAACTCCTTATCGCCTGGTGGATCGCAGGTGAGACTCTTCTCGTTTATTGCCGAAGTGTAGACTGACTGAGACAAACATATTTTCCCGTATTTTATTAATTCAATTATACCCGACGTAGGGACGAAGTAATGTTGACGAAAGGAAAACTTTAAAGCCCGGATCACACAATGCGTCATTTTGATTGCGTCATTATCTGCGCTAATCGAGCCTGTGAAGGCATTTAACCAATACGCCAGTTATTAAAAAATATTGTTTGTACTGTTCTTTTTGCAATCACTGTTTAAACGATATCACTCTTTCATGATTCTAGGACAACTATCCCCTAGACAACTACCCCCCGGACAACTACCCCCCGGAAAACCACCCCCTGGACGACTACCCCCCTAGGACATCTACCCCCCAGGACAACTACCCCCCAGGACAACTACCCCCCAGGACAATTACCCCCCAGGACAATTACCCCCAGGACAACTACCCCCCAGGACAACTACCCCCCAGGACAATTACCCCCAGGACAATTTTTCCGGGGGTAGCTGTCCAGGGGGTAGTTGTTCGGGGGGTAGTTGTCCGGGGGGTAATTGTCCTGGGGGGTAGTTGTCCTGGGGGGTAATTGTCCTGGGGGGTAGTTGTCCTGGGGGTAGTTGTCCTAGGGGGTAGTTGTCCTGGGGGGTAGTTGTCCTAGGGGGGTAGTCGTCCAGAGGGTGGTTTTCCGGGGGGTGGTTGTCCGGGGGGTAATTGTCCAGGGGATAGTTGTCCGGATATCACTCTTTCATGACGCGCAAAAGAACGTACAAGTCATTGACGCTGTCCCAAGGTCAGTAAATGACGCCTCGCGTGAGCCGACCTTTAGATCGATCTTACTTCATTTGTTAATCAATCGACTTTAAACAGAGCTTAAAGTGACAGTAAACTGAAGCTCCAAGTTATAGCGCCATCTTTCAACACGATATGAAAAGTGTCTGTGCCTCTCAATTTCCCACCATGCCCCATTCTAGTTTGTAGAAGCTTAAAATGTACCAGCGCGCAATTTTCCACAATGCCAAGTCAAAAATAATAGTTTGAAATATGAAATGTGCCTATTATCCAAACAAGCTGTTTGTCAAAATTCAAAATAAAATGCAATTAATTTTCAAATTATAACTTTTATTCAGCAATCACTGCAAGATGGCGCTGTTCAAGTTCTATCAGTTTAATGCCACTTTAAACCCATTTCAATTAAATTTCAGTAGAATAAGGACATAATGGAAGAGTAATTTTGATACTGAAAAACAATGCCTTTGTTTTGTGAGTAATAGAAGGACGGTGAGTAGAGGGCAGAGGCGCATCTCTTGATTATTCTAAGCTACGAGGTGACACTGAGACATCCCTGCCGGAAAGAACACATAGTCACCACAGTGTGTTCACATAGTCAACATATAGTGAACTCTATGGACACACTGTGAACACAGTGTAACCACAGTGTGGAAACACACTTTTCACTGTGTTGTGATACTCACTGTGTGAATCATATAGCAATGACACATAGTTGCCACATACTGAAAACGTTTACACTCTGTGATTAAGCTTCTTCACTGTGTTATAATGACATGCACACTGTGTTCACATAATGAACACAATTTACCACATTGTGTTCACATAGTTCCACATAATGCCCACACTGTGAAGAAAATTGACACTGTGTGGCATCATTTCGCCACAGTGTGCCCACATAGTTCCATATAGTGCCAACACTGTGAAGACAGTTGCCACTCTGTGGTATTAATTCGCCACAGTGTGTTCACATAGTTCCACATAATGCCCACACTGTGAAGAAAATTGACACTCTGTGGTACTATCTCGCCACAGTGTGCCCACAGAGTTCCAACACTGTGAAGATAGTTTTCACAGTGTGTTCACATCGTTCCACATAATTTCCACACTGTGAAGAAAATTGGCACTCTGTGGTACTAATTCATCACAGTGTGCTCGTATAGTTCCACATAGTGACCACGCTGTGAAGGAAGCTACCACCTGGGGGCATCATTTTCCACGGTGTGTTCATATATTGCCCACACTGTGAAGAAGATTGCCAATCTGTGGCATTCATTCAACACAGTGTGTTCATATACTCCCACAAAGTGATCACATATTGTGAACTAATTGAACATTTTCAGAAAGAAATTAAGAGAAAACGACAGAATGATGAAAACAAGGAAAGATAGAAAGATGAAATGACAGAATGATAAAAACAAAGAAAAACAAAGAAAAACGGAAAGATTGAAGAGAAAATGATAGAATGATATAAAAACAAAGGAAAACAAAAGAAAACAAGGAAAGATAGAAAGATAAATGATACTATGATAAAAAGAAAGAAAAACAAAAGGAAACAAGGAAAGATAAAACGATAAAATGATAAACACATAAGAAATCTAAACAAAGAAAAGACGATAGGATGATGAAAACAAGAAGCCTTGGAAAGATGTAGAGATAAACGCATCAGGCAGGAAATCAAACCGTATACTGCATACGTCTATGCAGTATACGGTTTGATTTCCGCGCGAAAAAATTGACGCGCGAAAAAATTGACCCGCTTACCTCAGCTGCCATAGCAACAAGACCACTTTGCGCGATTTGAGACATAAAAAATGCGCGCGCGGATTGTGAAAGCAAACAAATCGTTCTTCAAGAACCGTTCCTCTACTAGAGCGGTCTAACTTGGAGCGGTCCAGCAGGGATGTGTTAAAGGCTATGGTTAAAGGCCTCTTAAAGTATACGCAGATTAATCATTAGCTTATCATTCATTATTCGAATTCGACAAAATGAGTAAGAAACTGGCTGCAAAGAAGCTTTGGGCTTTGGTATTATTGGGTCTAGATCTATGGTTGAGACCAAGCAGGTCTCAGTCATGAGTGAGGAATTCATTCCGGACAAGAAGATGTTGGGGGACCCGGCCAGAGAGGGCATGGTCATCTATGGCCGGACAGGGGTGAAGCCTCCAAAGAATGGATGGGACAGCTACAGGGCGAGAGTCCTTGCCTCCAGTGGTGAGTAGAAAAGGCTCAGTCATTTTTCATATTAGGGTGTCCACAGAAATTTTCCATTGACTTGGAGGGTTGACATTTTGGATGAAAATAAAAAAGGCTGAATTCTGAAAATTTTGATGAACAAATTCAAATCTTCTCCGGACACCCTATTCATTATTCTATTTCTAACTTTGTCAAATTAGGATCCACATCATTCAGTCACATAGTCCAGACCCTACATCTTTAGGAAAATCAAAGATGGTTAGATTCAAACCATCAATTTATTTTTCACTTAGACCTAGGCCTTTAAAAAGTTCTAAATTAGAGGTCTAGAAGTCTACTCTGAAAATAAATCTAGAACCTACTCTCTAACTACACTTGACTTGTGAAGTTAACTCTAAAGAGACTAGACCTCTAGCTTAACATGAAACATTTATCGACAGTTAGATCTCGATAAAGTTAACATTACCCTTTGGGTGTTGGAGTTATTTTACATCATTAAAATGTCCTGCTTTTTTTCATAAGCTGTCCGTTCTTGTGGAAAATAGAGAACACAGCAACATTTAAACTTAAAATTAAACTCAATGCATTAACTTTACAGATGAGATACTTCTAGAACTACTTCTGCTTCTACACTGCAGGAATAGACTCCGCAAACGTAATGCAGATATGAATGTATCATGTAACGTTTGATATTGTTAGATGCTGAGAATGTAGACACATTTTTTCCACAGAAATAATGTGAGTGTGACCACTGAAAAAGACTCAAATTTCTTTGAAAATCAAATAATTTCCTAATTAAATCCAATTAATCAATACAGTTCTAATGTTAACTATGAAAATGTAGTCTACATGGTTATGAAGTATTAACTTAATAGTAAGTAGATCTAGATTCTAACTAGGATCTACGCTTTAACACATTTTGAAGTTTTCCCCTGTGAATATTTGGTACATATACAGAATTTTGCTTAAAACAAAAAAAAAATGAACGTTTCAAACTTACTTAAAATGCCCCAACTCAAACCAAAATTTTTTTTTCTGTTCCATCAACTCATTTTATCATCTTATTTGCAAATATTATTTTCAGAGCTACTGAGAAACATAGGGACCCCAATTGAAGAGGCAGTGGAGCGAGCACTGGCAAGATACTTTCAGGTGGTAGAGCAGGTCCTTCTCAACGAGGGCCAACACCAGAACCAGATGCCAGAGCCATCCCAGTCCCACTTCCTGATCCAGTAACAGTAGGACCAGCCCTTCCAGATATAAAAGGGAGGCAAACATCACATGCCCCAACTGTCCCACCCCCTGATCCAGTATCAGCAGTTGACAGACCCTGCGATGAGGTTTGTGTTTGAATTCCCAAATATTGCACAATTTCTATTATATTTCAGTTGAATAAAAAACCCGACCCCCCCCCCTTCCAAACACACACACACACACACACACACACATCTTGGGTGTCGATCACTGAAAATTTACTTAAAGGTAATGTAATCTACATGACTATAGGTTGTACTTGGATTTTTTACTTTGATTCTTCAAAATGATTTTGTTTTATATATGAAATGATATGTGTGAAATCATATTTTCCACTAATTGATGCTCAAAAGATTGTTAATCTTTGGTAGGAATGTTATTTGTAACATCCGCAATTTTCATTTTTTATATAATGATTTTTTTTTTTTATTTCTTATGTATTTCTGTTTTTTTTCTTCAATAATAATAATAATGAACCATTCTTTTATAGCGCATATCACAAAAAATGAATTTATTTCCTTATGCGCTTTATAGAAAGAAAAGAAAGAAAAAGGAAAATAGAGTTATAGGGCAGTAAAACATAAGGCAAAAGTACTTTGACACACAACACAAGAAAATAATTTGTTAAAGAAAGAAAGAAAGAAATGTGTCTTTTACAGACCCTCAAAATGCTTGACTGTATCAGCCTGTCTAAGATTGTTAGGTAGCTTATTCCACAACTCTGCTGCAGGTTGTTGAAATGATCTTGCACCATTAAAATTTGTCAACACTGAGTGAGAAACTGATTGTCATTTTGACTTAGAGCGTAGGTTCCTGATACAGGTACGCTGTCTTACTGGAAGCAAATGAAGTTTTTGTAAGATTGGGGTAATGTGATCATGAAGTCTAATGCAAGTTACCAACCTTGCAGAGTTTTGGATGCTCTTGCCATCATATCATGGGGGTGTTTCATAAAGCTGTTCGTAAAGTTACGCATGACTTTACGAATGATTGGAACATGTTCTTGGGTGCTATTACTAATCAGATTCTCAATCATTGAGCACAAGAACTGATCACCAGTCGTTCGTAAAGTCGTGCGTAACTTACGAATAGCTTTATGAAACACCCCCAGAACATTTTAAAGCTTATACATGTATATACATATATCATTGGCAGGGCTTATTAAATCATACATATCCTTGTCTTGTTTTGTATTCAAAATTAAAGAAAACATGATATAAAGATAACTGATGAAAAGAAGAGGAAGAAGAAGAAGAAACATTGTTTACTAAGTTTCCACTGGATATGCATGTTCATGTATTCCTTTTCAACTGTTGACAGGGTTTATTGTAGCATGCATTATTCTTGCCTTATTATTATTTTGGATTAAATTTGTTAAAAGTTAACTGAACATCTTGAATTTTCTGCCACCTAGGAGAACCCACAAAGGGGATGCAGTATTATTAGTATGGTGATTGAAAATGAAATGTTGACAGGGTTTATTGTAGCAAGCATTATTCTTGCCTTATTGTTTTTGTTGTATTAAAATTGTTGAAAGTTAACTGAATGTCTTGGATTTTCTTCCACCTAGGAGTACCAGCAAAGAGGATGCAGTGTTATCAGTATGGTGATTGACAGTGAAAGGCCTATAGAATGGTGAACTCACAAAACACAAGTCCATCACTTGGTCTTCCATGTGTAAAATATTAACACACATATTTCAAAAGAAATAATTCCTTCTTAGATGGATAATTTCAAAGACCCATATTTCAAGAATAGTGCATATATATATAGCACAAAGAGTATGGATTTTACAGCAGACAACACTTCTATATGCTTTTCATTGAGTGATTCTTATGCTGTGTGGTTTGTATTTTTTCCACAGGGTGGCTGGGAGTTGACTCTGGGGTTAAACTCACTATATAGAAGTGTTCACTGTGTGATTGATACCATAGAGTACATGCTTAAAATCTCACTTTGTGAAATTACCACAGTGTGGTAAAAGTGCACTATGTGAAAGGTACCAAAGTGTGAGAGAGAGTTCACTCTGTGAAAGATACCACAGTATGGCTAAGAGTTCACTGTGTGAGATAGTACACCGTGAAAGATTCCACAATATGGCTGAGAGTTCACTGTGTGAGATAGTTCACTGTGTGAAAGATACCGGAGTATGGCTGAGAGTTCACTGTGTGAGATAGTACACTGTGTGTGTGAGACATCAGTGGTCAAATTTCACTGTGTGAATTGATGGCTAAGAGGTCACTGTGTGAGAGGATCCACAGTGTGGACACACTGTGGTTCACATAGTGTTAACAGTGTGGACGACAGTGAGTGACCACACTGTTAATAACACTGTGAGCCACAGGGTGGACACACTGTGGGCTAGAGTGTGGTTCATAGGGTGTTCACAGTGTGAACTATGATACTGACCACACTGTGATCATACTGTGAGTCACAGTGTGGACACACTGTGGACCACTGAGTGAAAAAGTGTTCCAATTTATCGCAGTGGAATGACTATGTGAAAACAGTGTGACCACACTGTGGTTCACACTGTGTTTCACGCTGTGGTGACTGTGTGCTCTTTCCGGCAGGGATGCATTCCCAATCAAATAGAGATGGCCCATAACAAACAAACAAAAAAACAACACCAACCCCCCCCCCCCAAAAAAAAAAAAAGGCAGAGAAAGGGAAGAAAAAGACAGAAAATGAGAAGAGAAGGCAATGTGTTTGACCTTGTTTCACCATGTTCACTCGATAGTCTTGTTCTTTTGCATAAATTATCATCAACCTGATATATTATTTTATCGAGACCGATTCCCACCCCCCGCCCCTCCCATGACAACAGTGTTCACTATTAAGGCAATATCACTGAATGAACTGCTAAATTGTCAACCTTTTTGAAGGATAAAACAATTGTAAACATTTTTTATTTATTCTTTTCTCTCTTTTAGGATTTGTATGGGCAGAAATCAAGCAGCTCTGGGACGCAGGAATACTCGAATATCTTCACGACTGGTGGAATCTACTTGATTTCATAACGAACTCGCTTTACATAACAGTCATAGGTCTACGGATAACGGCATACGTAAATGTAAGTACGGTCTGACGGTGACAATGCAAATTATACTGTTGTTGATGACTTATTTCAGTAGACATATCTTCAAGGTAGTTTGAATTCTGGTGATGACAAACACAAATCTCACAGGATCTAGGGAAAGTTACATTGACTTTCAAAAAATACAAAAACATGATATTTGCTAAATGGAGAAGGTAGAAAAATGTACAACAGTTGAGTTATGAATAGAAAAATAGCGGGAATCGTACTCCTGCCCCCCCCCCCCTCCTAAAAGAAAAGAAGAACACGCAATCCATTTTGTAGGCTACATAGTGAAATGTTTTGCATTAAGTGTTTGTTTTGTTAATTTTGCAAGTTTTCGTAAGTTTGTTTACATTACTTGTGTTGATCCCAAAACCTATTTACTGTACGTAGAGCCTCTTTCACCATGAGGAACGTTACTTTTGAAATTTGTGATGATATTTCTCTACCATTTTTTCTCATTTTTACTAAAGATACACATCATCCAGAACGAGAATTACGGTGATAAGAGCTTGCTGCGTGCGAACTGGGACATGTGGGATCCAACACTCCTAGCTGAAGCATCATTTGCTGTCGCCAATGTCTTGAGGTAATTACTAAACAGGCTACAAATAACAATTACTATTATATGAAAGAGAGAGATTTAAATGAAACATAACTGTTGATCTAGACTGACCTAATGTAAAATCTATTACATGTATTGTTCGGACCCATCTGTCATAACGCCAAGGGTAGGAGAGGCTGTGGGAATTTTGAGGAGTTTTCCCCACGGGCCGGTCCATATTTTGGTTTAAAAAGGGCATATCACACAAAAGAAAGGGCCGATCAACAACAAAGAGGGCCGGTACCTCCGGAATTACCCACTCGAAATGTCCCAGTCCCAGTCACAGTCCGCCTCTGATAACGCCGCATTTCTGTACACCATGGTATAATTAAACCCAATGTTTGCTCCAGCAATATTGGCTACATGCTATAGTTTGTCACAAAGATATGGGCTTTCGAAATTTCTGTTCGGTATAGGGTTAGTGTTGGGTTTAGCGTTGGGTCAGGGGTTAAACTTTGGAATTTAGTTAGTGTTACCAATTGACAGTCGGAGTGATATGTCGTACAATCTTCTCCCCTTCCTCTTCTTCTTCTTCTTCTCCCCTTCTCCTTCTTCTTCTTCTTCTACTTCTTCTTCTTCTTCTTCTTCTTCTTCTTCTTCTTCTTCTTCTTCTTCTTCTTCTTCTTCTTCTTCTTCTTCTTCTTCTTCTTCTTCTTCTTTTTCTTCTTCTTCTTCTTCTTCTTCTTCTTCTTCTTCTTCTTCTTCTTCTTCTTTTTCTTCTTCTTCTTCTTCTTCTTCTTCTTCTTCTTCTTCTTCTTCTTCTTCTTCTTCTTCTTCTTCTTCTTCTTCTTTTTCACCATCTTCTTGTAATCTTCAAAGTGCTAAACAAGGTATCACGATGTTGCCAGGGGCGTCGCTAGAAGGAGGTGTGAGGGTGTCAAACCCCCCTCCCCCACTCAAAATTGCTGTCGGCAAATTCGCCACCTCTGTTGGCCAAAAAAAAAAAGGACTCGGGGGAAAGAAGTGAGAGGGAAGAGGAAAGGGAAAAGGGGAAAAAAGAAAAGAAAAAAAAAAGGAAAGAAAAAGGAAAGAAAAAACAAAAAGAAAGAAAAAAGGAAAGGATAAGGGAAGGAAAGAAAAAGAAGGAAAATTGCTAATTTTTTTGCTCGCTCGCTTCGCTCTCTCGCAAAAACACTGGAAAGTTAATCGGGCAAAAGGCGTCCCCCTTCGACAATAGGCTACGGCCCACCCCTACCCCCCCCCCCCCCCGAGGATTTTCATAGTTCCGATATTCGGGAAACCACCACTTCATATTCGGGCCGTGAAAAAAAAAATTTTTTTTTGCTTGCTCGCTTCGCTCGCTCGCAAAAATTTAGAAATTGAAAAGTTGATATTCGGGCAAAAGGTGTCCCCCTTCGGCAATGGGCAGCAGCTCCCCTCCCCCGAGGATTTTCAAAGTTCCGATATTCGGGCAACCACCAATTCATATTCGGGCAGCGAAGAGCCAGAATATCAACATATTTGGGGTTCCCAGATAAGTATGTAACTTCTGTATGTAACTTATGTATGTAACTTCGGAATGTAACTTCTGTACTTTTTCACTACGAAAAGTTAAAAAATTTTCTCGCTCGCTTCGCTCGCTCGCAAAAATTTAGAAATTGAAAAGCTGATATTCAGGCAAAATGCGTCAGCCCCCTCCTTGCGAAAATGGGCCTGTATGATCAAGATCTCTACATCTGGGATTTTCTTTTATTACTATTTGTGGGGGATTATGGTGCAGCATTTTTGTCGGCAAATTTGGGTGTCACCCCCCCCCCCATTCGAAATGTTCAAGCGACGCCCCTGGATGTTGCACGTTGTGTGGGGATTTATAATTAACGAAGGTGATTTAAATCCAAATATCTATTCTACCCCATTCCAGCATGCTCCGTCTGGTATACCTCTTCACCGCCAACTCTCACCTCGGACCTCTACAGATCTCACTAGGACGTATGGTAGAGGACATCGTCAAGTTCGCCTTCCTAGCCATTCTCGTACTCTTCTCATTCGCAGCAGGTCTCAATCAACTCTACTGGGTGTATAGCAGTGAACCTCTTGATAATAGTAATTGCACGGGAGTCACCTGTGAAAATCAGGACCACAATGTATTCTCAAAGTAAGCATCCCCTCCCCCACCTCCTCGCCCCTCTTCCTAAACCAAGCAGTTATTGATAAGTAGTTCAACAGTCTTAGGAGGGATTAAACTTTCATACAAAGTTTGCCCGCGCAGAAACAGAAAAATAGAATAAACACTTCAAGGTTTCAAGGTTGCAAGGTTTTCTTTATTTTCCAAATTATGTCTTTTGGTGTTTTACATAACAAACAAACATGTAATATATAAAAGTTGATATAAAAATGAGTACTGCCATGAGGGAAAAGGCGAAAACCTCAAATAAATGATATTTGGTCTACGACCACCGATCTCTACAGTGTGTATGACAAAAGGAAGAGTTGACCGCCAATACATCAATATCGCCAATGTAAGATTCGCATAAATAGTTTAGTGATCTCATATTTCAAACATCCATGACTTTCTTATCCCTTTCTCTCAAACTTTCACCATCCTGTTTTTCTTATTTTTCTGCTTTTACACGAATCATGCCATTACCAAGGTTGGATTGACCTTTAAGATTTTTAAATGATTCAAGTTAAAGCGCAATCCAACCTTTGTAAAAAAAAAAAAAAAAAAAAAAAAAAAAAGGGGGGGCTGATTTGTGTGAAAGGAGAAAAATAAGAGAAACTGTACGGTGAAAGTTTGAAAGAAATCGGACAAAGAATAAGAAAGTTATGACTGTTTGAAAAATAAGATCACTACATCTATGCGAATCTCAAATTGGCAATTTGGTGAATCGATTTTGACGTATTCACGGCCTACTCTCCCATTTGTCATACACCAAAACATCATTAAATTCCGATTTTCTCCTGAGCGCCTTTTCTCTCGGGGCAGTACTCAAAATATATTGTAGATAGCATATTGTTATAGGTCCTCCAGAAAGAAAGAGATCCTACTCAGTTATACATTTGAAAAATTAACATTTTAATCATTTTGTGCGTTGGAGCGAATGAAAAAGTGGACCGCCGCTACATCACCAGTGACAACTTTACCCCCCCCCCCAAAAAAAAAAAAAAAAAAACTTTTTAACAAAATCATAACTTTCTTATTGCTTGTCCGATTTCGTTCAAACTTTCACCATTTTGCTTCTCACATTTTTCTGCTCTCACATAAATAAAATCATCAAAAAGGTTGGATTGGGTGTTAATGCCTCTCTGCAGCGCCGTCAGCATGTTTGGCATGTTGTTGACGAATAGGCCTTCTTGTTTGGATTATAACCATAATATTTGTTCCATTATTTTGTTCCCAGTATGCTGAAGTCCCTGGAGGCACTGATGTGGGCTATCTTTGGCCAGTTACAGGTATCCGTGGTGAACCTCCCTAATACGGATCACGATGTGACCGTCTTCATCGGCGCTGTCATGCTCTGTACCTACAGCGTCATCACCATCGTCATCCTACTCAATCTCCTCATCGCCATGATGAACACGTCCTTTCAGAAAATTCAGGTATAACAAGATCGCTTTGCTGGCTACAAACTTGACAGTGCATACAGTGATCATGACGGCCTGTATTCTCGAAAGCTCGTCTAGCTCTGGGCTTTAACGTGCTCAGAGTTCCTCCACCGATTTGTGGAGTGTCAAATATATGAACTTCCTCATCCAGTGAAAACCATCCAAAGTCTGAACATGAATAAAGATACAAAGAAATATCTCTCTGAAAATACTTTCCTACTCTCTCTCTAAAAAAAGAGTGAATTTTCACTGTTTTCACTCCCCCGGGAGTCACGTCAGTGATCACTTGTTTAGGAGTGAATATCGAGTGACTATCGATTAGTCTCTAGAAGGAAAAGAGTGGAGTTTCACTCTCTTTTCACTCTATTTCATTCCCCCGGGAGTGACGTCAGTGATCACTCAATTTGTTTAATTTTTTTTTAGAGAGAGTATGTCCTATTTTATTTTCTTTATTTTGTTACTTAACCCATTTACGTTGGGAACCGGGTGGTGCCTGTTTTAAGCCTATGGGAATAAGAGTATTTAGTAGTCAACGGGTTAATTACAGTTATTTATACAGAACTTGAGTCACTCTCTCTCTCTCTCTCTCTCTCTTTCTCTTTCTTTCTTAGACCCGAGCCGACATGGAGTGGAAGTTCGCACGAGCCAAGTTATGGATGAGTTACTTTGAAGAAGGCAACACCCTTCCCTCCCCATTCAATACCATTCCCAGTCCTAAATCATTCTATTACTTATTCCGATGGTCTTGGAAGAATATATGTTGTTGCCAATGGAAACAGAAAATTCAAGCCAGCGTCAATAGAGTGGTAAATTTCCTTCTCTTTTCGAATATGATCCTTTCCCGAATTCTCAGCATCTTTCATTCTAATCTCCATTTTTATTTTATTGTTCAGTTTCAACTGCATATTGTATTTTGTCAGTTGCAGTGATTTTCTCTTAATGATAATAATAATAATAATAATAATAATAATAAAAATAATAATAATGATAATAATAATGATATTGATATCAATAATATTATCACTGATGTTATTATTTTCATTAATAATAATAATAATAATAATAATAATAATAATAATAATGATAATAAAAATAATGGTAATGATAATGATAATAATAATAATGATAACAATGATAATGATAATAATAAAAAATAATAATAATGATAGCTACATTTATATTGCGCACATATCCATCTCAGGGGATGCTCAATGCGCCTATTATTATTTCATTCAAGGAACAAGTTCCTACCCGGCCAGCCATTTACTACACCTGGGTAGAGGGTGACAAATGTTCGTGAAAATCTATCACCAACTTTAAAATCAATAAACCTTTTCCCTGATGTAGCTCAACTTAACTTGAAATTACTCCTTTATGCCGCAACTCTATGATTATTTTAACTTTGATCAAATCTTTCACCCAAAATTGCAGTTAGACTCTCAAAGCTCTGAAGCAATCGTAGATTTTTTTTTCTTTCTCTTTGTCGACAAGCTTATTTTACGTCACTTAAATGTCATCCAACAATTTTGTAATTTGTACTTTTGCAGCGGGATCAGACTCAGAAGAGGAAGGAGAAAGACGATGATTATCAGGTGTGTATACTGTGAATTGATCCAAGTGATTTTGTTGTCATTTCGAAAGATTTTTTTTTCATCGTGTATCGTTTTTTCATTGATACGTGGTGACGATTTTTACTGCGGTAGAATAGATTGATCCCGCGCTGAGACTTTAATATTTAAAATATAATAAACAAGATTAAGAATCTGAAGCAACAATTAATTTTCCAAGAAATCTAATGTCCTGCAAAGTATTAAACAAGAGACGAGATGGCCAAACAGGAATTCAACAAACTGATTATGGGAGCTAAGGAAATCTCCCGCTGTGATGAGTTTTCAAACTTTCAGCAGTTCCCAATTTTCTCCATTAACTCAAACACATTCTTTTAAACACAGATTGGTAAAATGTCATAATGTCTCAAATAAAGGGATTTAATCATTGAACCTCTTGCAAAATATGTACGTATTTGTTTCCAACCCACAAAAAGTTCTAAATGCCTATTTTACACATAAAAAAGATTATTTTTATTCTTCGATCTGTTAATTCCATTTCAAATTTGCTGGTAAGTTTGGAAATAAACAATGTTTTCAATCACCAATAGAGAGATAGAGAGAAGTAAGGGTTGTCCTCAGATTATAAAATTTACCGAAAGGTATATCAAACAGGAGTGAAAAAACGGTATTCTGGTTTTTTAATTGCTAATTTGAAGGGTAATTAATAATCATGTTCTGACGCTTTCAGAATTGGGCGAAATCGTGTGTTCAGCCCCCTCTGGCAGGTATCGATGCTCCTTGTTTCAATATGTCTGTGACGTTTATCCCCCTCATCCAAAGTCCATAATATAGTGATTCTTTGTTGTTGTTCTCTTGCATGTACGTCTCACAGAAGGTGGTGAAGAACTTGGTGAAACGTTACTTGAAATACTCCAAGCGTGGTGAGCAAGAGAAGGGCGTGACAGAGGATGATCTCAACGAGATCAAACAGGACATCTCAGCATTCCGTTATGAGATGCTGGAGATCCTCAAGAAAAAAGATCCCGTGGTCGCTCCCAAGAGTGTCAAGTTCCAAAACGGGACCGGTGGCAACGGCCCTGGTCCTGACCGAAAACCCGCGAACTCTACCGAAGACGAGAACAATCTCCATAGAGTCCCGTCTTACCTCTACCGGAAGGGTAAGAAAGGTAAGAAGAGTCCTCAGCACCATGATCAGCCCTCCATTAAGCCAATCAAGAGCGCCCCCATCCAGGATGAGGATTATTCCATGCCGGAGTTTTTGAAAGTGAAAAACGTTAAGAACGTGGTGCTGGCGGTCAATGAGCTCCAAAAGAAATCGATGAGGAGAAGACTCTCGCAAGCCGCGGTGAATGAGATGCGAGCTCAAGAGGAAAGACGATTGTCTGCAGCGTCTCTGTCACCTGAAGCCATAGAGGAAGTGAGTCCGCCCTGGAAAAAGACAGCGTTGAGTGATTCGGGTATATCGGAATCGATGGAAGACCCACCCATCTCCAGGAAGTTGGATACAGTCAATGAGTATTCGTCGGAGGAGGAAGGAGCTCGTGAAAGTGGTGGTAGTCAAGAGAAGAAAGACAGGGATGTTGATGATGTGGACGATTCATCGCGAAGATCATCGCTTAGTGGAAGAGCCCCTCTGAGGAGGGAGAAAGCTTTTGCATCAAGAATGGAGGAAGAGGACAACCCGCCGCCGATTCCTCAAGTGGCAGATCCAAACGCGCCCTCTCCGGATGCCAGCGCTGATTCTCAGAGCACCTCAGGGATAGCCTCCACAAACAATAGCTTCCAATCGCAGGACTCAAGGGAGGACGACCCTGACGACGAGGACGATGACGATGACGATGATGATGACAGCGATGACGACGACGACGACGACGACGAAATCCCTGGAGACGACGCTACCAAGAGTAGCGAAGAGAACGACGACGATGTCGCGGTTGATCGTGTGAATTCATCGCCGCTGCTTGGGGGTGGTGGGGGCGGTGGCGATCAACCTTTGACAGAAATTCCGCAGCTTAATTGGCAATCCAAAAGGCCTTCATACCCTTGGACGGATAATAATACTCCAAAGGATGGCATCGAAATGAAGAGATATGTCTACAATGGTTTCAACAACTTACCACACTGAAAATATAACGTGGTTTCAGGTATTATGACTGTGTATTGTAACTGGACAATCATTTGCAGCTAAGGAGTATAAAGAGAATATGTCGTATTTATGATATTCGTTATCATGTTCATAATTGTCAAATGTATCGTTATCATGAACATCGTCGTAATTATTATCATCACTGTCACTTTTAATGTTATGAAAATTGATATCCTAACTATGTCTCCAATCTATACATTAGTATAGGATGTCGCCCTTTTAGAGGGTTATTTATTTTCTTCTGTATTTTCGTGGTATAGCCTCTTCACTATAATAAGATCAAGTCCGAAAAATTAATTTTTGAAAATGAGAAATCGATAGCATAAGCTTAAATTATTTGTTGGTATTGAGAGAATTGTTTTATGAAGACTACAATTTAGTATAAAATGAATGTGTTATCCATCCCTATACACCCTACCTATAGTGACCCCCAACCCCCACCTCCCCCCCCCCCCCTACGAAATTAAGAGCATCTTATTATAATAGTCGTTCAGCCATTTTACTTTCAACTGAGGCGTTTAGGGTTTGAATAATTTCCAGTTGCGTATGCATTTCACTTGCATAGGCGTCTATCGGCCCACCTTTATAATTGAATACAGTCATGTTACCTTTGAAAAGCACTATGCGCCGGGGGAAAAAAAGTATTTTAGGGAAAAGTTAAATCCTGGAAATAGTTTTTAGGAAGCGCGAAGACCATGTAGACATGATATAGATGTTGTTTCAATAGGACCATTTACATAGAATACGGTCCAAACATCGTGATTTTTTTTTATATTAGCATTGCGATATGTAGATCATATTGTAAATGTGTCTCTTGTCTTTTAATAAGCTTTAAAAGAACAAATTATCATCAGCCATTGTTGATAATGATAATCATCATCATCATTATGTCCTTACATGAAATGACATGACTTAGCTTTGAATCACCCGATCTAAATCCCTTCCCTGAAACCATCCCCATTAAGGCACAACTCCCATTTCTCCTAAAATCAATTGGTTTGTGTATCTGATCCTTTCTTCCTCTTGCATTCTTTAGATTACATAATAACTTTCACTAACAAATACATTCTTTATGACGTCATCATATCGTCTTTATAGCAAGTATTTTGTAACAGTAGTTTGACTTCCATGTCTTTTTGTATGTTTATAGACGTAGAGCTTCTTATGATATCTTAAATTTGTGTTTTTGACATGATAAAGTGTGTGAATTCTTTTAAATGTATAATTCTCAGTAATTTGTTTCAATTTATCTTAATATGACTTTACATTCTACTGCTGATAAAGGGAATAGAATTTCCAGATGTGAACTATATGTATAATCCTCCTTCTTGCCCGCCCCCTCCCTCTCTCTCTTCCTTTTCCTCTTTCTCTTCCTCTTCCTCTTTCTCGCTCTCTCTCTCTCTCTCTCTTCCTTTCCCCTTTCTCTTCCTCTTTCTCTTTCACTCTCGCTCTCTCTCTTCCTTTTCCTCTTTCTCTTTCTCTCTCTCGCTCTTTCTCTTCATTTTCCTCCTCTTCCTCTTCATCTTTCTCGCTCTTTCTCTTTCTTCCTTTTCCCCTTTCTCTTCCTCTTTCTCTTTCTCTCTCGCTCTCTCTCTTCATTTTCCTCTTTCTCTTCCTCTTTTTCTTTCTCTCTCTCTCTCTCTCTTTCACCCTGTCTTCTTACCCTCTCACTCTCTCTTCACCTCTCCCCTTTTATACATGCATCTGACGGTTTTGTCCCTCTCTGTCTTTCTCACTCATTCGCACATATCAATATTTCGTTGATACAACTATTTTTAAGATGAGTATAGAAAGCTCATGCTTGAAATCAATCCCGAAGTCATTTTATGCAACAGTGATTATGATGTAGGCTAAATTATTGATACGGTAACATTGAGTCTTCTGTGACTGGATCATTTCAAAATACAAAAATATCGTTTTATTTTTTTAGCAAAAAGCAAAATATCACATATTCATGATGTACGTTTGTCTGTTTATATTTATATTGTGTCTTGCAGAGAAGAAGTTGCTAAACAAACTAAATACATACCAAAAAAAATACATTAATATAAAAAAAACACGTTGGCTCAGTACAAGCAATTAATTTTGTATCAAACGACTCGGGGGATTAATGACATCAATCAAATTTTCGAAAAAATTATTTGAAATATAATGTTAATGTTCTATAAGTATTGACTGCTGGAGTAACCAATTACATTAATTATTTGATATCATTTACCATTATTAAGAGATGTGAAATAAAATGAATTGAATTGAATTGAATTGAATTGAATTATTTTGTTGATTAGTTCAGCTATTTAGGGAGGGTTCGTGTTCAAGTAAGAATATTTTTTTAACAGAAATAACTTTGGATGCAATTCTCCTCACCCTGTTTATAAATTTCTCAATAAGAACCACTTGGATATAGTCGCATGGTAAGAAGTATTCTACCATACTAGGAAAATGTTATAGTAACTTGAATTATATAGACATTACTACGCATTACCTTGTTGTTTCGCATAATTCATGTTCGGTAAAAATGGTAAAAATAATGTTATTCACGTATGCGGAAAGTATGATATACAAAAATGTATAGTTCGACAGGTCTTTCACAATGTGTGACTATCTTGCATCATGTAAGATGATCATGAATAATTATTGTCATATATGAAATGTTCTCATAAAAATGCCACAATTCAAAGCTTTACTTATATATTCATACATGACATATATTTATTGTATATTTTGCTTGGTAGATTTTTGCCCAAGGATACCGCGATATCGTTTTGAATTATTGTGATAGAACATCGTCGTAATCATATAACTTTGTCAATATTACATACTGCCTACTGTTCTTCAGCAAATTAGATTAATGGTGCTGGATATATAGTTGAAGAATCCCCAATTTTTTAATTTTTTTTCAATGTTTGACAAACCTGATGGTATACGTGTATATCGGAAAGTTCCGGCTTATAAAATTAAAAGAAAACAGGAATGATTCAGTTTGTGCAATTTTGCTTCTGGAGATATTCATGATAAAAACAGAAAACATAGCGATTGCTTTTAAGTGGTTTTCGGATGCTTGCTGTATTATGTTGGCGGTTATATATTTTAACTTTAAAACGCAAACAGTTTGATACCATGATCATATCATTCAGTAATTTCTTGGAATGAGTAAAAGGTAACTACTTTAGCCAAACGGGACAGTGCAACCAACCTTGGCAATCGTGAACAATTAGAATATGATAAGTACTATCTTTAAATTATTTGTTTTGAGTAGTTGTAAGAATAGAGCGGGTATCAGATATTACGTATTATATTTATACAGTAATGAATGGCGATATTATATTCATAAATAATGACAGGCAGGGGCGGCGATCCCGGGGGGACGTGTCCCCGAAATTTTGAAGAATGAAAACAAAATGTATAGCAAGTAATGAGTAAAGGCTGTAATGTACTGTTTAGGCTCGTAAGTGCTCTAAAATTCAAACTTTCACTATTCAAAGTGTGAAATTTTCTCGCTTGATCGCTTCGCTCCTTCACACTTTCACTATTCAAAGTGTAAAATTTTCTCGCCCGGTAGCTACGCTCCCTCCATATAGTATTTTAAACTGTGCAATATTGCAGAAGATCTCTAAAGCGTAGGTATTATTTAGGCAGAGATCCACCTCTGCTTTGATTGAACTGGTTTATTGTAAAGACATGCTGCTCGAGAGCTGAAACTGTTCAATAAAACGGTGCATCAATTTAAAAACCACAATAGTATTTGATTAAAACAAAATTAAAATAAACATACAATTGATATAAAATACCGTAGTAAATAAAGATTCACATTTAAAATTTCAATTCATATTTTTACTTATTTTAGACATTTGAGGTAATGAATCATTTTTACAATAGATAATGCAATGTGAACTCTCTATAGGACCTAATGTAGGCCTGGGTGAGAAATTCAGGGGAACGGGGACGCCTCTCCATTTAATTATTCAAGGGGTCTGCCCCCCCCCCCCCCTCCCCTCGAAAATTAGTAATACCTCGTTTTTATGTAGATGGTGATTTAACAATTGGATTTGTCTGTGTGATATAAAGTGCTCTAAACAACTGTTCTAAACCGCAAAATTTTCTCCCTCGGTCGCTATGCGATCTCGCAAAAATAATATACATAATTTATTGAGGTATCCGCCAAAATCCAGTCTTTATACTGCAAAATGCATTTTTTTTGGGGGGGGGGAGGAGGGGGTATATGAACCGTCATCGACCCTTCCCCCTGTCACTCGTCGCCCCCCCCCCCCCCCGGCCGTGACAAGAAATCGCCGCCCCTGATGACATGTCAAGAAACATGTTCACAAATCAGTTATAGAAACTGTGTGCAACGAGTCAAATTTGCACACATTCACTAAATTTTTGGATGTTCCTATATTTTGTGTTACCCTTTTTTAATACAAGCAATTTTCCTTTGCTGCATTTTCATTCGACTATTTAAGGTTCTCAAACCTGGCCGGGGGCACCCGAGTATAATTGTTTCATGTCTACCATGTCTACTAGTGTGGATCAGAGCAGAATATATCGTTTCAAAAGCATTAAATACTGGAACCATATACTTCCAGTACATCCTAGATTGCACATAAAGCGGGTTTATTTGTAAAAGGGAAATAATTTGAAGGAAATCCTTTAAATACTGATTTACATCAAGAATCATATTTGATTATCTGATTAGTTAAGGATTTCTTTTGAAGTGCCAAACTTGATAACAGTTAAGTAGTTTAAAATATGACGGGAGATGTAAAGATTTTTTTTAAAAATTGAATCTTCAGGAAGTTCTTTATTTGTGAGTGTATTAAAACGTTTTGCCAATATTCAAGCATAATACAGATGCCGCATTACAGTCAAAATTCTGAATCTATATAACGGGTCTCAAAACTTTACTCTAAGCGGCCATAGACCCTGGTTTGTTTTTTAAGCATCATCATTACGTTACTATAATAATGGCATCTGTGGCATCCGTATAATGAAAAACATGAAGAATCTATAATTATCAGGGAGTTTTTGAAGATTTAAGATTGTGTATCTCATCAAACAGCTATTTAGGTAGCTGTTGAAGGAAAAAAATATATTGCTATTTTCTCATTTATTGTCTTGGGAACTTTAAAAAAAAAAATGCAATGCGTAGAATTGATGCAGAATGTATTTTCATGAAACAATATTGATTGCGCATGCGCTATCAAAGCCTATTGTGTCTTTTTTTTTTATTATTCAGTATGCCTCATTATGAACCTAAGCAAGCTATGTGTTCCTACGATGCGAATTCATAGAAATGCTGAATATTTCATCTATTTTTGTGTTTTCCTATGCAAATAGTTTTTCTTAGTTTGGAAATGACATTCAACAGTTTCCCGACGAAAGTATTTTTGTACATATTTTGTCACAAAATATGTTGGGATTAAAAATGTAGGATTTCATGGTAATAATGGACATGGTTTTCGTATTCATTAATGTTAAGTATGGGTTACCGTTTGACTATATGACTATATACTAGTACATGGTCCTGGAAAGAGGCAATATACAGAGAAAGGTAACTCCTATAACCGTTTAGATATCAGCAATATGTCGTGCAATCCATTAGCTTTCGTCATCCTCCCCAAACTGATGGAAAAGTCTATTAACCTGTTAACATCGGATAAAAATAAGTATTTCCAAATGTAGTCATTTAACGGGAAACACTTCGGTTTTTTGTATAAATGAAACTAAGCATTAACAAAATTATTTGGATTGCACCCTAAAAGAAGTATTTGAAATGTGAGAAAGAAAATTTAGCTGAGCATGTTAAGTTGAATTCATGAAAAATTTAAGCAAATGTGGAAACTGCGTGATATCAGAAAAACTTCAGCACTGATATGTTTTTCTAACTTGTGTTCTTATTCCCAAATAACTGCGCTCAGAGATTTTCTTATAATATTATTGGTCAGAAAGTGGTATGTAAATCAAAAGCAGTTTCTTGTATCAGCCTGTTTAGGTCCTTTTAGTTTTTCAGTCTTAAACGCGCACTATCATACATCTTTTTTTACCTGGTTGGGTCACATGGGAACATCCTTTTTTGTTCACAGACATCTTATATAAATGAATGATTTGCAGAGAACTGTTTAATATTTACTATCGTTTTGCATGAAGAATTGGGAGACGGGATAGAAGATACCAAAAATTACATCTTGTTTATATGATTATATATATGACGTATAAGATTGTTATGAAATGATGTAAATACGTTTGATATATACAGTACTCACTCGTTTAGGCGTATTCCATAACTGAATGTTGAGTATCTATATATTAATAATAAAGGTACAATTGTGAATGGATATATTTATCTTTGTATCTAAAATAGAGGTATCGTGTGTGTTCTAATGGGGTTTATATAGGATGAATCATATATTTTACAAGAATTCAATGTGAGTATTATCAACTCTTCAATACCTTGCACTTTTGTGATCAGAAACGAATATACAAAAAAAATGACTGCGAAACATTTTGTTTTGATGACGTTAAGAGTCGCACTTTGGGAAAATCATGAAAGTTATATATGTATATAGACTGTAATAAAGTTTACGATCAAAACAGTAAGAAGTTAGCATTTATATCCTTGTTTCTTCTTGTTATTCCTCTCTCTCTCTCTCTCTCTCTTTTGTTTTTGTTTTGTTTTTGTTTGTTTAATACTGCACCGTAAGATCCTTTCAACTTTGGAGGAAATGGAAATATATTGCTTTATTGCGTCGGCTTGGTCCAGTGATTATTTCAAGTATTGAATTTGGGACGTTTACTTTAATAAGAATAATACCAATTGCATATCCTTTTATATGGAGAGAGAGAGAGAGAGAGAGAGAGAGAGAGAGAGAGAGAGAGAGAGAGAGAGAGAAGAAACGGGGGGGGGGGGGGGGGTCCCAGAAAGTAAATTACTTACATTTAGTCTTCTTCTTCTTCTTCATTTTTTCCCTCTTTTTTATCATTATAAGTGCATCATGTCCTTTTAATCCGAATCTCACTATAAGACTACTATACTCTGGACAAATTTACGATTTTTTTATTATCCACGTAAAATATCAGATAATAATAATTCATTAGATTTTTTTTTTTTTTAATCCAAGTATATCAGTGAAACATGAACATACAAGTGAGAAAGACTATTTGGTACAGGGCCAGGGGAGATGGAGAGGGAGAGAGAGGAGGGAGGGGGGTATAACAATTAACAACAAAAAAAAAAAGAAGAAGAAGAAGAAGAAGAAAGAGAGAAAGTGGTGGATACAGAAGTAGAAAAATTAGGGTGTCCGAGAGAGATTTGGGAAAGATTGACAAAAATGCAAAAAAAGGGAGCCCCTACCCAACCTACGCCGTTGGCCGCCTCTACATCTCGCAGGCAGCTCCGCGATGGAGAGACGTGTACCTGCGCTGCATTGATCTCTACTACTCATTGCATGCTTGCTATGTACCTGCCAGATGTCTCCATAGCAACGAACTGTTGATGGCGCATTGATATTCTGCTGACGATGAAGTGCTTTTCTTAAGAGAAAACAAAATTTAAGTTAAGGAAATATCTAATTGCATTACTGAACAGATGAGATATTGATGGAAAATGTATTAGATTCTGAAATTTTATTGCAGTATAGCATTTTTCGTGTCTTATGACGAGCACTACGGTCTATATTTTCGTGAGGCGCGTCAAGTACCTCAGCTCAGTGCGTGATTTGCCTAAATAAAGAGAGAAAAAAAATCATAATCGTGAGATAGATGCTTTGGGCTGAATATCGCCTATATATTATAATCTCAGGATAATAGCCCAACTTCCAAATGGCTGAAAGAAAATATGACTTATTGCTTGTACAGACGCTGAATGACAAGAAGATTCAAAACCAGGAATGGTGAGAAAACAAACATTTTAAAGTTCGTTCTTTTATTGTGTGGTCCCACATGCAGGGTATGGTGTATGGTTGATTAAGGTATGAATGGAGAATAATAGTGTGTGTTGTTTATATTGTCCGCACTCATTCATATGATAAGAATATTTACTCCTTTTACTGTTATTATTATTATTAATTATAATTTATTTTGCCAGACTCTCGTGTTAACTTAATTAATTTGTGCAGTCTTCTCACTGTCTCAGCTAGACCGAAAATTCTGTCTCTCGTTCATTAGCCTCTTAATTTTGACAGGGTCGGCCATTCACTTTAATAGAGACAGAAACGCTCCTATTGACTGCTGTGCAAATTTTCTGAGAGCCGAGGATCAGTCGGCATGTAGTCATAAAAAGGCTTGTAGAACCCCCTTTGAATTATTATTTTTTTAATTGAATAGATAGGCCTAGGCTCTAAACATTCATGAATCTGTTCACTTACCAATGCCTGACTGTTTTATTCCTTGTAGAGTCTAATGCTCCTTTTTCAGGTAATTCAGGGTCCAAATTATTATCCATTTGAAAATCTTGCAGCCGTATTCAAACGGTTTCCAGTGCGCAGGAATGAAGATAACATCGTAGCCGTTCTAGTCTACGTACAAGGGAAAATTATTATGAAGGGAAAAAGTTAATGTCTGCGAGTTCGTAATGAATTCATCACATTTTTGCAAGATTTTCAAATGGATAATAATTTGGACCCTGAATTACCTGAAAAAGGAGCATTACAAGGAATAAAACAGTCAAATTGGTAAGTGAACAGATTCGTGAATGTTTAGAGCCTAGGCCTAATCTATTCAATTAAAAAAAAAATAATTCAAAGGGGGTTCTACGAGCCTTTTTATGACTACATGCCGACTGATCCTCGGCTCTCAGAAAGTTTGCACAGCAGTCAATAGGAGCGTTTCTGTCTCTGAGTGAATGGCCGACCCTGTCAAAATTAAGAGGCTAATGAACGAGAGACAGAATTTTCGGTCTATGTCTCAGCCTGATTGTGATGAGGCCTAGGTAACTCTGGCATCTGGTAACTGGTCTTCTGATGGGATGGATCTTGATTGAGTCTCTCCACTGTTGCCGTCTTTAAAAATAAAAAATAATTTTTTTTTTTAGGGCATTTATAATGCTGTGCGGTTTGTTAGCTGAGGGAGAAAGAGAAAGAGAGGGGAAGAAGTGCGGACCTAAAGAAAAATGCTACTGTGTAGCGTTTTCGGTAGAAGTGAGCAAAACTATTCATCAATTACTACATACCATGAACATTTGCCATTCATAATATTGACTGCATTATCGCAAGCCGAGTCAGTCCACTCAAGACGTTTGTGTATTGTGTAAAAATGTCAAATAGATCTTACGTTAGATCTAGCCCAGGAATATTATGTGAATACTGAGATTGATGAAACAATTTTCCATTTGTCCTATTGATGCCAATTTCCTCTTCCTCGTCTCCAGGTTCAGAGAAAGGTTACGTACAAGATTTCTCAAAAGTAGGAAGCCAGGTGACCTGTCAAAAACTCTCCAAAGTGGTCAGTGGACCTTTGTCCAAGATGGTCTAGATGATTTTAGAGATGGATTACCTCCTAGGGTTGATGGTCAGTCAGTCTACAAGGTACATTACATATTTTATTTGTTCCCTTCAACTCTAGCTTATAGGCCTTCATGTATAACACCTCTTCGTCTATTAAACAAAATAGATTTATCATCTTCTTTGAGTTGATGTACGGTGAATATTTTGTTGAGAAATTAAAGAATGTTTTTTATTTAATCAAAAAAAAGAAAATAGCAAAAAAATAAGCTTTTTGTATTTTATTTGATATCAAATAACCTTGTCATATCCGTAAAGACATGATTTTTTTTAAAAAGAGAACATTGTAATTGAACTAAATACAAGAAACAATCAAAAATGAAAGTTTGTTACAAGTCCGTGTAATCTGTATCTTTTACTATAAATACAGGGCACAAAAACACTGGAGCCTAACATACATGGGGATTCAGAACGGAAATTTGCAGAGAGGCGGGCGGTCAACAAAGGCCGATTCACCAAAGAGGAGCTAGCTTTTGCCAAAGTCACCCCACTCCAGCAGCAGAGACGAGATCACATTGATGAGATGGAGTATGGGCTTCTTCAACATCCACTTGCTCTCTATCCTCATCTAGAAGAGAGCATGCCTCCAGATGTAAGTCATTTTTAATATCATTCCTCAAAATTTAAAGTTGATCAGTCATGGAATATCATTTTGTTTTATATGTTTTGGAAGTTAAAACAACATGTGAGTAGACACTCGCTCAAAACTTGGTGCTTACTGAAGTTAACCCCGAGTTGAATTCGCTGTGGGCTGTAATTTATAATCATTATTGTACTTGTAAACCATTTGAATGTCTGATGTACATTGTGTATTTTATTTAAAAGATTTTATATCTTAATATACAAACTATTTTTTCCTGGTGATTTATCTCCTTTATGGGCAAAGTAGTAAGCCTATCTGTAATTAGTATTGATGAAATGCAATGTGTTCGATTAGGAGAAAAGCAGGTCTTTTCAAAAACTTTTCTCCTCTTATTTACTTGCTTTTCCACTTTAAACAATTTCACAGCCATTTGAAAATAGTGTGTATCTTGCTTTCATCAAATCAGTGAACAACAAAAAAATAACAACAAATTTAGTTTTGGGGGCTTGCAAATACTGTGCTTACACTTGAAATGATCACCAACAGTTTAACAATCCTCAGTTGTGAGTAATCAGATTTTTCAATTGCGCCCTCTTTAGCCAGAGTAATTTATTTCATTTTTTCCCCTCCATTTTTAAATTCTAGGGAGAATCATGAACACAGAATTGTTATTGTCAACTAGGGTTCTAATTCATGTAATCTGTAGGCTGCTCTGACAAAATTTATATGTACATGTATATAGATTATGGCTGTTTGCTTTATAAACTCCAGTTGATAAATTACCAAAGTTAAATGTGAAGTACTGTTTTGCTGTGTACCTGGTAGAAGGGCTTTAGCTGGGGAATGCGTAATAATTTCTATTCAAAAAATTGGCTGCAAATGACCTTTTGCTGTGCACCCAATGTTTCATGCTTTTATTGACCGGTGACATTGTCATTTAGTAATAATTGTCATGCAACAGAAATAACCTTATTGGTATAAGATCTGTGTTATTTGATTTAGATGTGCAGTTGTATAGGAAGGGATCAGAAAATCATTATTTTACAGGCAAAAAAATGAAATGTGAACCATTTCTTTCAAAGTTTAGTAACATTCTGATCGATGAATCTGACTATATTTTTCTAGGTTTTTGAGGATGTAGTGGATATTCTAGACCCAGAGATGAACCTTGGCAGTGAGATCGATGAAGAAGATGAGTATAGAGAAGATATGACAGACTCATATGGAGTAGACCAGAAGGTGGAAGATGATGGATCATCAACAAAGTCATCAGCTGGGTAAGAAATACATTCTAGAGTAATGTTTAAATTGTTTTTCTTCTGGAGAGCTGGAGAGGGTACGAAGGACCTAAATAGTAGCAGTGGCATTATACCTTGCATACATCCTTATAGACAGGAATTGTGTCTTTCTTAGGGAGAACATTTTACGAAGATTAAATGTATAATACTAAAATATTTTGTATAATAAATACATGTATTTAATGCATGTTTCCAATAACTGTTCAATGTGTCACTTTTGGTAGTTTAGCGAAACACAATGGTACATAAAGACACAGGAAAGAGGAAAATTGCTAGTTTTGTCTGTGCTTCTAAAATTAGAATCGGACAAATCTGAGTAAAAGTTTTCATATTATTTTACTTAGAAGTGTTCAAGGAGGTAAATGATAATTCTGTATCTTAATATTTTGGTTCTGCCTCTATAAGATAAAATTTTGATTTTGAATAATTCTGTCGTTTCATTTTACGCGCCAAGAGGTTTCCCTAAGCTACTTAATGTGCCTTTACCTTACTAACCAGAGTAAGAAATAATTACAGTAAACTAAAATGTTTATCTTCAGACACATTCATCTATTTTCAGATCTATATTTCAGCCCCCATATTTGTTATGACTCCTTCATGCAGGAAGGACAAGTGTAATTGCGCCATCTTTTGGGCAAAGGAGTCAAATTTTAAAGCAGACTTGCGGAAGTTCATTCTTTTACTATTTTGTAGTATCTAATATCTATTTACTGATTTGTAAAAGAGTCTGCTAGGCAAACCAGTAGTGCCCAGGCTATATGTAATTGAGTCAATGCGGTTTAATTCGAATCACGATTTATATATATATTTTTTGTGTGTGTGATTTGTGATTTGAATCAAGATTTTTGAAGAAGAAAACACACCAACCCTATTAGTGGTTATTACTATTTCATAGTCACCATTATTTATTATATATATGTATATATATGGTTACATTACTATAAAATCTATAGTCTATGCCTCTTTTTTTTCTGTCATCAGTTCATCACAAGGCCAGAAAATACGGAACCCGTATCGCTGGTTACCACGCAAGGAAGAGCAACAAAAAGAGGACCGTAGGGCGAAGCAGAAACGCCAAGACTCTCCATCTCAAGACGAACATATTAAAGCAATCACCAAAGAGTTCTGCGATTGGGTGTCTGGGCTAGGCGGGGACAGTAATAACGTAGAGGAGTCCACCATTCACAGCCTCTTTGCCAGCGGTTACGAGACGAAGCCTGCCCTCTCTGTACCTATCCATGTCGTTGAGTTGACAAACGTTCCCGCTGAACTAAGGATGTCAGCGACCGTTTCACAAGAAGAGGCTCCGTCGCAAACACTAGAACAGGTGGAGAAGAAACAGAAGGAATTGGTAAGTAGGATTAGATTCCACTAATTGTAGAGGGTTTCTTATAAGTTTTGAAATAAAACCAAAGAACACATAGCTTTTGAATGAATGGTGCATGTTTCTTATGAAATAGAACAATGGGAAGCAACTGAGGGGGAAGTGTATTTATCTGTGGGGATCTTTTACTTGCGTAACTCCAGATTTTTCCCCTCCAATTTGTAGACAATTTTGGCAGAAAATTGTAATCTATTTTGTTCTAACCAATAACTTGTTTGTAACTATAGTTGATCTCCAATTAGTTCTGTAGGAAAGAAAGAAAAAGATTGCTGAGCAATTATAAAAAATAATAACTAATCCCCCAACAGTAAACAAATGTCTGAAAATTGAAGATAAAATGAAAATTGTTAACAATAAATCCAGTAGAATAAGAATTGTTGTGAATCCTCCATAAGGAATTATCATTTCAATTCTAGTTGTGATCAGTTTTATTTGCATATTAAAGGGCAATCCAACCTTTGTATAAGTGTGTGAAAGCAAACAAATCAGAGAAGCAGATTGGTGAATGTTTGGAAGAAATCAAACAAGCAATAAAAAAGTTGTGATTGTTATGTTAAATTTGTAATCACTCTACATATTTGAATTTTAAATTGGCCTGTAATTGTCACTGTAATGTAGCGGTGGTCAACTTTCCCATTCAGTCCAACACACAGAATGACTGAAATGTCCATTTTTCAAAATGCTTAACTCAGAAAGATCTTTTTCTTTTTGGGGGGACCTATAACAATATGCTATTTTTTGAGTACTGCCTTAAGTGAAAAGGCACTTTTTGATTTAATGGTCTTTTGGTGTAACGTATATGGGAGAGTTGACTGTGAATACGTCACAATCAATTCACCAAATTGCCAATTTGAGATTCACATAGACGTAATGATCTCATTTTTCAAACATTCGTGACCCACTTATTCTTTGTCCGATTCATTTCAAACTTTCACCGTCCTGTTTCTCTTATTTTTCTCCTTTCACACAAATCAGCTTTTTGCAAAGGTTGGATTGCCCTTTAAGACCCTTTTCAAAGGTAATATGCACTTTACAAGAACTGCTCTTATTATTTTCTTTTGCAGTATTCTGTATGACATGAGCTTTTTTCCAAATGTATTATTTTACTTTATTTATTTTCATGTCATAACTTATTTTGTATTGCAGTATGGCTCAGGAAACTACACTCCAAGCTGGGTGAAGATGAAGTATGGAGCCTGGTACCTCAAACCTAAGACATGGGACAGAAGACCAGCTTCAGAGGTAAGAATATTTGAAATCTAGGAGAGTGATGCATTTAGAACAAATTTCACAGAACCTTTCTAAATGATAATAATAATACAGACACTTATGACATGCAAACAAATCCACCCAAAAAGGATGCTCAAGGCACATACCATCAAACTGAGATTAATTAAAAATACACTAGTAATGCTTACAATACAACATGCTCAAGAGAAAATATTTGTCATAAGGTATGTTTTTAGTTTTTTCTTGAAGTCATTTACTGTTTATTGTAAACAATAAAGAAAAAAGGATAAATGGAATAAATGTTCATTCCAAGAGTATTTCCTGTGACTGACTTTGCACCAAGCCATTTTTTCTGTTGTATGAATTATGCTTAAATGTAATAAATTTATCAAATTGTAAAATTGTATGGATGAAATGTGATTTTAAACCTTTTCACCTTGTTGCCAATTTATGGATTATGATGCTAGTTTCTGTCGCAGAAATTTCTGTTATGAACACCGTAAGGTAATGCAAAAGAAAAATGGACACAATATGTGTGCAATTTCTTATGCCCTTCAACTCTTGCATCTGGTATTTTTTAGGGCTCAGAACTAAAATTATTCAAGCTAATTGATACATGAAATGTGGGCAGATTTTGTGAATTTACATTATTCGTCTCACATTCCTTCTTATTCCAGCCCCTTGAGGATCCACAATCGTTGAAGGATAAAGAGATGTCTGATTCTAAGAAGAAGAGTCTTGCCATGGATGAGCAGTTGGCTCCTCTACATGGTTCACATTCCTTCAAGGAATTCATCGAGAAGAAAGGTACTAGGAAACCAGAGGTGAGTTCACGTCTTCAAACATTTCTTCTTCTTCTATGGTGAACATAGAACATTCTTCATCTTTAAAGGGAAGGTTGAGTTCTGGGAAAGGTAAAAAAATAATTTGTGAGCTTTCTCATTCTTATTATGTTAGTTTAGAAGATTATCATAGTAAATATGTCCCCTGAAAATGATTGCTCTTCAAATGCCCTCAAATTCATGATATGACAAGAAACAGTTGAAATGTTCGGGCCAAACATTTGTGTGTAGTCCCATACACACATTTCTGTGTGCAGTGCATGTGACCCTCAGCAGGATTGAGTCAATTTCTTATTATTTTGGTGATTCCAAAACCTTACAGCACACACCCATTCTTATGTGCTGTAGTCAACCTTTCCCAATTACTTCGAGACAATTTCTTTCAAAATTCGATTTCAAGACCAGAACTCAACTTTATCTTTAAACCCTGTTCATACATGACGCGGTAAATTCACCTAAATAAAAAAAAGAAACCCGAGTCAAAATAAAATGACTTAAATGTTGTGTGCTTCATATTTCTTTATTTTGCAACACATGGACTAGGAAGTACACTAGGGGCCTTTAATTGCTTGCAGCTCACCCACTTGCATTTCATTTTCATGGAATACAATTTTATTTTGCTGCAGAAACTTACTTTAGACCATTTGTCAGGTATTGTGTGAACAAGGCCTTAGTGGTTCTGGAGTTGTGTGAAAGGGGGTCCTTGAAAATTGTAGCCATACCTTTTGCATATTTATAAGAGATAGATCTCTTTGGGTTGTTGTGATATTGTGATTGAAATACATTTTTCTTTCATCTTATTTTCCAGTTCTTGGAGAGGGTAGCCGAATTCCAGGCACAGGCTGAAGCAGAGGCGGCTGCAGCCAAACAGCTGGAGAGGGGTACCAAGGCCCTCAGTGCTAGCAGTGGTAGTGTCAGAACCAGCCTTGCTGCCAAGTAATCACATTCATCACCATCATCCCTAATGGAACATTCTCTCCCCTCAAATGTGAGGAACAAGCACTTTGTATCTTCCAAGCAACTCACATCTCACCCCATTTTGAACCAATTTCATTTGCAAGATTGAATCTACATGTAAGAAAGACTGGTCTGTTCGGTACAAGTAGATATCAAAAACGGGAGTGTGTTCAGCTTCAAGTTATATCTCCTTAATCAATATAAAATGGGGCAAAGTACATTTAAACATCTATCTCGAACCTGAATCCACAGTTGTCTTGGTTGGTTTTATTAAGAATAAGCTGTGTCAACCTGACTGAACTATGTGTTGCTCACCTTCATGTGATCATATATCTGCAACAGTTTGCATTATATCGTTGTTAAATATTCAACAATTCGATCCGAAGGAGACCAGTATGCATAATGTATTCAATTTATTCAAATAATTAAGGTTGGATTTATGGACTGATTTTTTTTTTGCCCCTGAAAGTCTGGCTGTTTTTAAAACATCAAACTGACATCAACTCTCTCAACCTTCGCTCCAACCCCCCCCCCCCCCCCCCACCACCACCCCCCCCCTTCCCCCCACCACCACCCAAAAAGAAAATGAAGAAGCCCAGTTTGTTGTTGATCATTTAAAATATTGCATAAGGGCAATTCCACGGTAATGGAAGGACAATCACACACAAACTTTATCTGAATGTCCTTCCGTTACCGTGGAATTGTCCATAAGTCAAGTTAAAGCTAATCTTGAGTTTGGGTAATGGAAATGCATTTTGAGAGAAACTGGCTTCAATTAATTATGAATCGTTGGTCATGTAGTTTGGGCCAGCTAATACAAAAACCAACTGGTCCATGTAATTATCTTTCACAGCAAAGCACAAGTCATATGAGACCGAGTCATGCACTTGGGTTTTTCTTTGCTCATTAGTCAGCTATTTTGCTACTATTTTCTATTTTCCATTTTCACTATTTTCTACCAAAATAGTTGGGCATATTTCATTTCTTTGCAGTCTGGAAAATTCTGTTCAACGTGTGTCTGATGATGTAAAAATTTATTTTCCTTCGTTAACCAGAAAACAAGATTACTTTTAAAGAGGGGGAAGGGGTTTACCAAACTTTACTATCTTGCAGTAATTCATTCACTTTCTATTATTTGTTTGTGTATACATCTGCATTCATTTTAATAACTGAACTTACTAAGGTGTTCAGGTTTCATCCCAAGTTTTAACACCTCAGTAAGTTCCGTTATTAAAATGAATTCACAATGACATACCAAAAGAAGGAATTTGATATTCAGCAGATATACCAAAGCACTCACAGATTTGATCTGATAAATCCAATGATTATAATCATTAATGCCATAAAAGGCTTTTTTCCAACTTCCATTACCAGATACCCCTTTTAATACTCGGTGAAAAAGAAAAAAAAAATCAAGGATCATTTGCTCATCTTTTGTATCATTATCATGCACAAAGATGTGGTTTTTTATTCAGTTTTATAATATATTTGTAAATAATCTCTATATGTGCAATATTTTGAGGAAGATGTCACTAAATGAAAAATACCAGTGTATGTATTATTGATGAAAGAAGTGTGTATATTGTAAGAAAGATGATCATACACCTTATCACATTGAAGCTTTCTTCATTCTGTTAAAACTACTGAATAAGGTCAGTATTAGTTTGAAGAAAAAACAACAACAAAAACAGCATATCTCTTGGAAAGCTACAATTTTTTTTAGAGATTGATTTCTGCTTAAACCATACGTACTAAATTGGCAGCACCGTATGATATTGTATGCAATGTATTACCCTTACACACATAAAGAATTCACCGATAATCTTTTTTTTAAAATTCATTGCATTGGGAAAGCACTTGCAAATTATGTCTTATTATTTTAAAATTGTATTAATTTGAAGAAAAAAAAGTAACGAAAAATCAGTTCATTGTACATGTAATACATATTACAAGCTGCTCACACTGATATGTTGTCATAGAGTTGCCAATATGTCATTTTGCATGAGCAAGAATCAGTGTTAATTGTTTTTTCTTATGATTGATTAGAGAGTGAATTGAAAGCTTCAAACTTTGATATTGTATTTGATATTGAGCTTAATCAGTTAACCACAGAATTAATTCGGATTTTCAAACTGGCCCTCGCTGTAAAGGTGTTTTAGTTATTTATTTATGGTGCATAAAGATGCAGGAAAGAATCAAAGAGCAAAATTGCGAGTTTGCCTGTGCATCTAAAATGGAAATCAGACTTAACTGAATAAAAGTTTTCATATTATTTTGCTTAAAAGTGTTAATAGAGATAAATACTAATTCTACATCCTAATATTTTGGTTCTGCCTCTATAGAATAAAAATTATGATTTTAAATAATTTTGTCTAATGCGTCTTTCCCCTGTTTTTACGTGCCATCATGTTTCGCTAAGTTTCCTTAATGTGACAAAACAAATTTTCAAACAGGCAGTCCCTGTAGAGGTGCTTTCAGTTTGAAATTTAACTTTGAACTTGAAATTTATCCAATAAGGTATACAAATTTAGATACAACAGAGTTAAGGATAAAAGGAACCAGAAAATAGCATGAATGCTAATCGAGTCTGGTACCTTTAAACATTGGAAAACATTGTTTGGTAATAGAAAAAACAACAAAAAATGTAATGGGAAATATGAAGAGGATTATAAATAAAACTATAATACAAATATAAATGGATGAAAGGTCAATAAACATTGTTTAGCAATACAATAAACAAAAAATGTAATGGTAAATGTGAAGAGGATTATAAACAACAATATACTGAGTTATTTATGTCATGTGACAAAACAAACTTAAATTATCGGCATCAAAGCAAAAAGAGCACATGGAAAGATATTTTGCATTATCTGAAGAAGAAGAAAAAAATCCTTAGTTGTAATTATTACATTGAACTTCTGACACTTTCCCTACAGATGTAAAGGTACAATGTATATGACATGACTTATTGAATTTGCATGTATTCATTTTTAAAGTTCTGAATTTAACTTGCTTCATAGATGAAGAAGCATATTCAAAGGTAAATGCAGCGATTGATTATATTTGGTGTGAAGAAGCTATCAAAGCCTAATGTCCCTTCTTCTTTTATTTATCTTATGTGAATAATCTTAGAAGTTAAATGTCACAATCCTCTCTAGAGACATGAGGACGTATTTTGAACTTTCAGAGAGAAACGAGTTTTGAAAAAATGAAATAAAATACAAGTAAAATTGTGTGAAGACTTCTTTAGGTTATTTGTGAGAAAACACCACAAGAAAAATGCATACACTGGTGTATTTTCATTCGTCAACCTCATAATGTATATTTTTATTTTGATATTTTAATAAAGACGTATTCTGTATTCCTAAATTTGTAAGCTGTTTGTGTGTACTTTCTTAATGATTCCTATATTGTCCTTTCACATGATTTCCCGTAGGCTTTCCTTGAAAAGGGGCATGGGCCTTGTCGTTACCTTAATTCATTAAAAAGTGAGCTAAAAAGGTGTTGTGACATCTTTATTAAGTTTTGCCTGAGGGCTGTATCGCCGAGTTCATGACTCCAGAGTGTTTGTTGGGTCATTTTGATGTGTATTTTTCTTATACATACTCTACATGTCATACTTCACTTGTCAAGAGTTGGGAGGGTTTTTTTTTGGGGGGGGGGGGGGGGAGGGGGACTGGCCGCGAATTTAATCGCAGTCAGTGAACTACTTATCATTTCAACCTCTTTATGGAGGTAGCAGCATTGTTACACGCTCCCAGATTTCTTTCCGGATTGTTGATGCTAAAGGTATTTCTTTTTCCCTAGCAATATCACAGGCACTGAGACTTCTTGACCTGTGGCCATTGTTCCCTTTTTCCTCTCCTTATAAAGGTCTCTGAGTCTTTTCATTTCTCTTTATTAATTCTTCATCTCAGTTGAGTTATCCTTGTTATATCTTCCATCTTGTCCACACCACCCCTTTCCAGATTTGTTTTTTGTTTGTTTTGTCACCATGAAAGTCAGTGTTTCTAAACTGAGCATGTAGGAAGAAATGAAAAAAAAAAAAAAACATATCTGTGAAGCTTTTATACCCTTGGTCATGCAGCTTACCCATACGCCATAGGATTTCAAGACGCTTGCTCAGACGACAATACCCCTCTGTCAATGTCGAACACTCCCGCAGTGACCTTGCTACAATGGCGAGAGAGAGAGAGAGAGAGAGGGAGAGAGAGAGAGAGAGAGACAGAGGGGGGGGGAGAGAGAGAGAGGGGGGAGAGAGAGAGAGAGAGAGAAAGAAAGAGATGAAGGGGAACGGGGAGAAAGGAAGATGATAATACTCTCCACCCCCCACCCCACCCCCACCCCCAACATTGCATTTCATCCACTCAAGTCCGGCTCAGTCGAGGCGTGAGTTCGATTGCATTAGTAGTTACCTGCGCTAATCTAGCCTGTTTAACCAAGTCACTGAAAGTATTGTTTGTACTGTTCGTTTTGCAAATCACTTTTCAAACGATATCACTATTCACGACGACCCAAGACAGTACCAGTCACTGACGCTGTTCCAACGTCTGCAATGGATGCCGCCCCCCCCCCCTCAAATGATGCCGATGCCCGCTCATTTGTTGTACTCCCGCTACGCCACTGCTCGCGAACGTCCCTAGACCCAACACCCCCTAACCCCAAACCTGACCTTAATCCCAATCGCCTTCCGAAGTCTGATCCGTGGGCGGATCCGGGAGGGATGCGAGTCAGCCGCCCCTCACGTTTCCTTGCAGGAATCTTTTTCCAACTCTTGTGGGATATCATGAAAGACTATAGCGAGTGAGTCATATTATAATATTGTTTTCAAAAATGCTAGACGAGAAACTCGAAATTCATTTTATTTTCTCTGTATGTCGTCCTACTTTCACTATATTTTGATCTTTCCTTATTTCGCCTGTGCACTTATGTTTCACGCCCTTACTCTTTCACTGCTATACAGTGGCTGTACCGCCCTATGATTATTAAGGTCTGGTCAGATTAATTTTGTCCAAAAAAATAACAATATTTCATTAAAGATTCACCCTAGAGCTGCCTTAATATTAACAGTCACGCGTATATTTATACGTACACACCATATAATAGTGTGTACCTTTATTTCAAAATCTCGTTATCGTTATTGTTATCGGACAAATGTGATTATCCCTTTACATGGGCCGCGGAACCGGGGGCGGGGGGGGGGGGGGTGCAGCCCCCACTTTTTCTAGTAGACACGTGTCATAAAACCTCGGGGAGAAAAAGGTTCGAAAATTGTCATTAGTGAGGGAAATCAAATCAGCCCCCCCCCCCACCCACTTTCAAAAACTCTCCGCGGCCCCTGCTTTAGGATATCAAAATGATCTTATGCATCGAGTCAGTAAGGACAGTAAGCTTTTTGTTTTCATTTAATAATGCTACTAATATATTGTTAGCATATGCACCCAGTTGTCGGACGGTGACAAAGAAATCTTAGCTAATAGAGCTGTTTACTAATGTATTTCAATGTATGCATGTTTTTTTTCCAGAATCCTCAAGGCTTATAGTTACCAACTATTTAGTGCACCTGCTATGCATAATGGCATCTCTATGGATGGAATCCATTTTGCATAAATTAGGTGTTGCTATGTCAGACAAGCCTCTGGTAAGCTTTTGAGTAGTTAAGAGAAACTTTTGTTCAAGAAGTATGCATTAAATTAGTAAACAGGTCTATTTGGTTGAATTCCTTACATAAACTCATTCAAGGAATAGACCTGTTCACAAAGTTATTCAAATTTATGGACGTTTCTCTCCTGGGGACCTAGTAACGAGGTATTCCATTAACCTGTTATTATGAATGAACTACAATACTTGGAATGCAGTTTGCATGCATTACTTGTTGCTATGTCTGACAAGCCTCTGACAAGCTTTCAGGTTGTCAAGTACAACCTTCGTTTTAAAAGTATGCATAAAATTTGAATATATTTGTGAACAGGTCTATTCACTGAATACGGAGAGATCATGTTGGACATACATTTTAGAAGAAGTCCAGTGTAAAGTGTCTCCAACTTGCTCCCTGATCTTCCGTAGGAACCACCTGAAAACCTTGGCACCAAACTTCTGCAATCACGACCTTTAAAGAAGTTAAAACTCTCCCTTCAAATAGGACCTATTCAAGATCGTCAGAGGAGGCGTTCACGAATGTACTCCATTTTGGTGAGACTTTAAAAAAAATTTTAGATTCTTTTTATTTATATGTTTTATTGATGTCGTTTTAACTATTCGTTCACTGGATGGGTGCCCCAGACTTTCGTTGTATCCCTTGATGTGATAAATTCTAAGACGAACTTAACCAAATCAATACAGAGGATCTGGTAACCGAAGGACATTTCAAATTCTAAGAACCATAAACACGACCTTCACAGCGACTGTGCTTCTAACAAGGATGTATTTTGGATGAAGTCCCAACTTACTATAAAAATATGCAAACATCTGGCAGAATTGAGAGGATGTGGAGTTAAGTATTAAAATGAATTTATCATTTAATGTCGGGTGTGTTCCTATCCGCCAGGGGAAACAGAATTGATTGAAGATTTTTTTTTTCTTCTTTTACATTTGAAGTGTCGTGATTATTGATCTTATGAATCAGTAATCACACACACAAACAAAAACAATGTGTTGTTGTATTTTAGATCCATAGCTGTAGGATTACGTAGAACTTCAGTGCTTTACAGATGCAAAAGAAACATAAAAAGCAGTTTAAGTAGGATTAAATTCACTTGCATTTGTCAGATGATTCGATTTAGGGTCTCTGGAAATATACTCTGCTACATGTTTGCATTCTTTATAGTCAGTTGGGACTCTATCCATGATACATTTACATCCTTGTTAGAAGCTCTTTGCTATTAGGTTTCCCATTAAGATTTAACAAATTATTTATTTAAATGCTGAAAGAATGTTCTACCCTGAAACCAACTTAAAGATAATCCGCGCAAAAGTGTAGGAAATCCCACATGTATAGCAATGTGTGGATAGGAGGTTATCTTGGATAACCTTATACACTTATAGTGGTAATTCATTAATATCTCATATTGGAATTAGATAATAGTGTTGAACAGGAGCATACTAAAGCTTTTCGTCTTGTAAAACGCAACTGAAATTACCACGCCTTCAACAAGTAAACTTTTTGACATGTATGGCCGAGTAGGTGTCGCAAACATATGAGCATAAACATATGTTTATTGGCAGTTTGAATCCCTTACCAGTTCATTTAAATTATTGTATTTCATATATCGCTATCATTAAATGTTATTTTATCAAAATAATTATTAAAAAACCCCACACACTAAGAAATGTCCATTTTAGTTCTTGTATTCTTGGCACTAAATATGTTCTTTTATTATCATAACAGCTATCGGGCAGTGATTGCACTATACCTTACCACCAATTAGAAGCAAAAGGCCCAGATCGCTCTCTGCTCAGAGGCTCAAGGAGCATGGATGCAACGGAGCCCGCGTTGTGTCCCCCCCCCCCCACCGCTCCTCCCCCGTTCACCTCCCCTTATGAGCTCCCAGAATCTGTAACTGCAGTGTGTCTACGTCATATACGGCTGAAATTTCGCATCTGTCCCTCTATAGGGGAATCTGCCTCGTGTTGATGAGTTTCTGCAATGGAAGGAGGGTAAAGTGTCCGCGCTTCATCAATGGTAAGCAAGTAAGTCATTCATTTCTTAAAAATCGAGATGAGGGACAGACCTTCCTTGATGAGTTGACCCTGTTACCAACAATATTGGTTATAAATGTTTATTTGAATATTAGTTGTTAAAAAAACATCTAAAGGGGGCATGTGAGAACAAGAGTGCCCCTATTAGGCCAGGAGCCTGTCCCGAAATAGTCACCCCATTGTGACCCATAAGATTTCACCCCTTAAAGTTACTTAGACCATCTAAGTCATTGACAAAAAGGTTGTCAGCCTGGCCGTAGCCGTCGGGTTTAGCCCCCAGAGCCCCCAAAAGAGACCCAAAGTCGGGTCGATTTCACCCTATCTCCCCATGCACCAAAATTTGTCAGTAGGAAGAAGTATGATTGGACATTACAAAATAATGCAGGTTTCAGGGAGTCTGACACCGATGGACAATTTTGTCAGTTTTTATATTTTTGGAATGTACAACCATAGCTTTTCCTTCTGACAAAATTTGGTCCCTGCATGGGCTTTAAGGGGAAAAATTTACCGCAATTTTGGGGGGCCGTCTGACACCCCATCCAGACAGAAATGTTCGTCGTTTTTTGTGTTTTGTAGTGTCCAATTCACACTTTTTCCTACTGACAAAGTTTGGTGCATGGGGGAGATGGGGTGAAATCGACACAACTTTGGGGTCTCTTTTGGGGGATAAACCCGACGGCCACGGTCAGGCTGACAACCTTTTTTGTCAACGACTGAGATGGTCTATGTAACTTTAAGGGGTCAGATCTTATGGGTAAAATGGGGTGACTATTTCGGGACAGGCTCCCAGACTATATTGGGCATCGTTTGGTTCTGCTCCCAATTCGGAAAGTTCTCAACAATCCAGGTTTGGCGTCCAGTTAGGCATTAACAGTAAGAGTGCGACTTAAGTATCATTTTTAGTCTGATGCCAAGTTTGATTAACTTGTTGCCCATAATTGCAGTGCTGAGCAGAGGCGGCGCACCCGGGGGGCGGCAGGAGGCACAGTGCCCCCCCCCCCACTTTTTCAAGTACCCCAAAATTGCCCCCTTTTTATCTATGAAAAGTGCCCCTTTTCATAGTTGATAAGTGCCCATTTTTCTTCCTATAACTGCCCCTTCTTCTTTCTAATAAGTACCCTTTTCACCTTCTGAAAAGTGGCCCTTTTAACCTCATACATGAGTACCCCTTTTGAAATCCTATAAGTGCCACTGTTTTCGTCTGATTAGTGCCCATTTTCCGTTCTAATAGTGCAATTTCCCCTTCTAATAAGTGCCCTTTTCACCCCTGATAACTTCACCTTTTTAATTTCCCCCTTTTCCTTTCTAATGGTATCATTTTTCCCCTTTGATAAGTGTCCGTTTTGTCTTTTGACACTGAGTGCCCCTTTTTACCTATATATCCAGATTTCGCTTACAAACTGTGCCCTAAAGTTCAGAAAAGAGCCATATTATGTCTAGCTACAAATAATCAGAGAGGCTTGATATTAATACATGTAATAGATTCCCCTACTAATATCAGCACAAAGTGAGGCAGTGGAGTAGTTGGCAAGAGGGGCACAATACCCTAGATTATACAATATTAATCATTGCCCCTAAATCATAAAAGGAATGAGGAAAAAAAAAATTCTAAAAATTTTCCAAAGCTCTATACAATCTTATCATAGTAGGGAAATCGCTGTGTATAATTAAATACCATAGCCTTCAGCATTAGAAAACAATCTTAAATTTTTTGCTCGCTCGCTTCGCTCGCTCACAAATGAATAATCATACCATCACACAAAAAGCAAAAGCAGTTTTTATCTGGAACCATGTTGAGATAGAAATGATCCTCGATAGTGTATTAATCATACTTAAGCGGTATACTAATGTTTAAAAGTGGTATTTTCCGCCTTGTTTTCACCCTTTGTAGGTAGGTGCCCCTTTTTTTCCAAAAGTACCCTTTTTTGTTGGTGCCCCCCCCCCATTTTGGAAAATGCTCCGCCGCCCCTGGTGCTGAGACAGAGTCAAAGGACGTTACCCACAACCCTACAAACTAGAACTACATTGCCCCTACTTGGAGCGGATTTGATTTCCCCAAAGTTATCATGGTTATATTACGACCGCTCCTTCGCGCCTGCTTGCATGATCCATTTCTGTGATTTAACCCCTTCCATGCCGTAGGCGACAAATCCATCCCAAGAATGTTAATGCTCTGCTAAAAGTTTGGACTAAAAATACCTCTTCAGTTCTTCCTCAACCAGAAGCAGGAACATTAAATAAACAGGTTTTTCCCAAAGCCAAATTCGATAAAGTAACAAAAATATAAAACCCGAAATTTTACCGTCGAAATTTTTCAAGTTATTGTTCACAAGAGACTAGCTATCATTAATTGTTTAGTATTGTTAAAGAGTTCAAGTATAGAAACCCCAATTCTGTAAAGCAGTCTTCACTGAATATTCCCAGGTGTGAAATAAATCACACCCCGCACTAGGAAATATCTGAATTGCCCGAGAGGAGTAAATCACCTTTTATATTCACTCATTTTCAAGCCAAAATGTGTCTTTGTTGTTGCTTTTGTTAATGTAGGACACCTTAGAATAAATAGGGTAATAGAGATCGATTGGTAATACCCATCGATCTCTAGATCACGCGTAGAGATCGATGATAATACCACATGAAAGATAGTGTATCTAGTGCGAATCATTAAACTGGATCATGTACTGTATCCTAATGCCCACGACGCAGCAAGGAGTTATCACAGAACAGTGTACAACAATTCAGAGTTTCCGGGTGAAAACTCACAATTATGCACGAACTACAAAGAGGATTTTCTTTACTTTTTACCGGGCCTGTAGATGAAGAATGATCAGTCACACGAAGGGCTCATCATTGCCGGATTTCGAAAACCAGTCATGCGTGACGATCAAGTCGCCATTTTCTTCTCTTTGTTTTCCTCTCGTTTTCGGGGGGTAATATTTGGCTTACAACTTTTTAATGATAATATTATGAACATGTATATTTATTTACCTTCATGTGCACATTATCCACTCAGCAGGCCGCCGGGGGATGGACCCGGTGGTTCACGAGGCATGTCTGTTAGACCACTTGATTAGAGACAAACACTGAAGACAATATGACTGAAGATAAACTTCATTTAAACCTGCAATCATATTATCTTTCCATATTCATAAGCGCAATTTCGGCGTAAATATTCAAAATGGAATGAAGCACCATAAAATCTAATTTAACACAACATTTCTTATTTTGTTTTTGCTATTCTAAACAACAGAACATTAAAGTAAAACATATATTGCTTTCCATAAGGTATTATCGGGAAAACTGTCTTCACACACCAGTCTTCTTGAATTCTTCGAATGATATAATCTATAACCTGATGACGGGCTTTTAAAGGGCTGGTCACATTTGTCCGATAACGATAACAATAACGATAACGAGATTTTTCATTAAAGGTACACCATAGTAAAGCTGCCCTCTATACACTCACGCGTACAAACCATGAAGTGCGTCCCCCAAAAGTTATCAGTCAAAAAAAGTCTTCTCAAATAAATGTTTAAAAATATTTGTAGGGAATTTATATACCTGTGGATAGCTGAGGTCTCTCGTTTAGAATGAAACCAAAACTATATTTTAAACTCGAGTGAGCAAAAGTGACTTTTGCGAGAGTGCAGAATCTAAAATAATGTCTTGACCAGAATCAATATTTGTTCTGGTACAAATTTGAGAACAGTTAAAAGTTTACATTTCGGGAAAAGTCCCCCCAAATGAAGATTTCAAAATATATTCATGAATTCTTATACCTATGAATAGCTTAGAGGCTCTCCTATCAAATGACACCAAAACATCCAACGATATTTTTTCAAATATTTTGAAATATAGGGAGACTTTGGCTGATAACGTTTTTTATGGGACGCACTGTATAGTAGGTGTACTATCAACTGAAAATATCGTTATTGATATCGTTATCGGTCAAATGTGACTAGAAACCAGAAAGGATGGGAGGTTGTAAGGCAGGTAAGTAATTAGTAGTGACGAAGGAAAGAAAAAAAGATAGAATAGATCAATCGAAGAGAAAGTCATTGTACTGATGAACTAACAAATAGTACAGAGGACATCACAAAAATCATGTTTTAAATGATAGCAGTAATTTATTCACTGTGCAAGCATAGAAGCACATTTTAAAATAGTGAATACAGAGTAAAATCCTATAGGGGCAGTGTTAAAACATTTTGAAAGGGGGTGTCGGGCAAAAATTTCTGATAGAAAAGGGACTTGTTGACATTCAATAAAAAAGAACCTGCTAAAATTTCATCAAGAGCAACTAAGTGTTGTCAAATATACTCATGTATGAATTGTCCGGAAATTGCAAAATGTGTCCTTGAATAAAGATTCGTCAACAACAACAACAACAAAAAAACTATAAGATTTGCCTACATATTCAATGAGGTTGTGAAACCCGACACACATATACTCCTTTACATGATTATATATGAACTGCATCTATTTAATTTAATGAAAAACAAATAAAATGACACATACAACGTGGCAGATTGGACAGGAATATACATACAAAGCCATAACGATACAGGCCTTAATGAACAAGGAGAGAAGGAATTTAACTGCACAAAATTCAAAATTCAAAATTCAATTACAAAATTCAAACTCGAATAAATAATAATAATAATATTTTGGATTTATGTAGCGTCTAATACATATACGATGTCTCTAAGCGCTTTACAGACATATTATCAACCCAGTCGTCGGATTCATGGCTTGCCCGCACACAAAATGTGCATCTTCTCCACTCCACTAATTTCAGGAGAAGCGAGTCCGTGTACATCAAAGTTATTTCATTAATACTTTTGATATAGTGGCAAGGATTTTCAAATCAACATGCTCAAGGTGCACAATCATCAGTAATGTTCAAAATTAGACCCCAAAATGTACAAAACGAGACACATCCACAGATTTAAATTTTCACTAAAACCTTCGTTTATATTGACTGAATCATTGGGAATCAAATGCGATTCAAAATTACAGTTTAAAATTTTTAAGGACTTCTCCTTTCGTATTCAGATAATGCCATTTGTAATATTTAACACGTTTGCAAAATCTGTTCATATTAAGGGTGATGGAAAGCAATCGATTGATGATGACAATATTTTTGCGCTTCCTGAGATTGGGTGGTAATGGTAATGCTCGGGTTTAATTTTCATTTGAAATAAATGTTTTAAAATGTTTATGGACTTCTCCTTTGCCCATCATACATTGTAAGGTAGGCCTACTACTTCACACTTTTCGAAATTCAGAAAAAAATAAGTTCGAATTCAGAAAAGCTCGAAGAATAAACCCGAAAGGTTATGAAAAGCAATTGATGGTGACTATTGAATGGGATTCCTTTAAAATTACTCCTCACATAATGATTACTATGGTTTTAGAGTTATTCTTGCCGAATAGAATAGAATAGAATAGAATTCGTTGTCCTTTTGTTGGGTTGCTAAAAGATCCCAAAACTTTTTCATTATCAGGTTAAAACGTTAAACTGGACTGAATTGAATATACTAACTTCAGTAGACAGTTCATTGATGATGAAGATATTGAGACATTGTTAATTGATTTTTATTGTATAATTATTTACCCTTTTCAAACTAATGAACTTCTAGTAAGGGCAAAGCATATACCAGCAATAGAAATTATTCGTCCCATCTTATGATCATTACCTTGAGTTGACAAAGTAATTGGTCTTCTTGTTTTGAAGTTTTCGAAATATGTCCATCAATCTCGCATTCTTAAGCCATGTATAATAAAATTAAATAACCGTCTTACACACAAAACACTCTGAATGCGTCAATAATAGAAAACTGCTGAAATCGTACAATAATTACAAAACTGTTGGCAAACAGTTATTTTCTAGTCAAAGTAGCCCTTACAGTCATGTACGCAATCATTAATCAGATTTAGAATCTAATTCAAGTGAAAATATTCAAAATATTCTGTTGAGAGCCTAATCCATGTAATTAGGCCTAATATTTCAATTTTTAATCATGCACACTTGACCTTTCGTTGCTGTACGTGTTTTGTTTTCCATTTATTATTCCATATTACTACGGAAACCATTTATTTGTGATGGAAAATGGCACAAATAAAAGTATACATTTACATATATATATATACACACACACACACACACACACACACACACACACACACACATCGAGGAGGGAGAGATCAATTGCTTGATGCGTCAAACATTATAATGTTTAATGATCCGAAGTAAAGTTTACTTAAATGTACTAAAGCAGTTCTGAATCTCTAACTCTAACAATAATATGTGAGATGGAAAAGATCATCTTGATGTAAAGCCGAAAGAAAAAACGCGCTCATGCCGCCGAGGAGTGTTACCGTCAGTTTAGGAGTGAAAAATAGAGCGATTGCTTTTCCATTTGACGGATCAGGCGACAAACTCTTCAAACTCTTTTATGAGGAGCCCCTAAAAAAGAGAGCTGGCATCGACTAGAAATTCATATTTCGCCCTAGCTCATTTTCATATAGATTATTTTTGAAGTAGATTGATCTGATATGGCAACTGTTATAAGCTCTGGATGATGTGTCGGTACTTATCCCTCATGAAAGTTTAATGAATCAGTTGATTAATATTACCAATCTAAAAAACACACACTCTCTCTCTCTCTGTTTTCTTTTCTTCAATATCTATCTTTCACTCTCTCCCTCTTTTATCTCTTTCCTACATGTTCCCTGTCATTTTCTCTCTATTATTTCAATTTTCTAAACCGATCCCCTCTGCCTGTCCCCCCCCCCCCCCCCTCTCTCTCTCTCTCTCTCTTTTTCTCTTTCGCTCTACAACAGCGATGCGTGATACGGGAAGAGGGGCTTAAAAGTAGGTCTTTTGCTTTTTAAATTGATTTCTCATTCTCGAATATTTCTTGAAGCTAATGTACTTGAAGAAAACAAGAAAACGAGAAGAAGAAGAAGCCTCATTTAACAATCAAATTGCGTTCTGCTTAGTGCAAGCATTACGAGAAAGAGTGTTGTGAATAATCTGCAAGATCAGAATGTCTCTCAGTGCCTCTCCCAAACGAATATCACTAATGCCTTTAGACTCGTACCTGATCCAGGTGTCAAAAATTGAACACACAAACCATGCAAACAGATACCTTACTGTTGAAATGCATGAATGATATGAATATATAACCATGTTTAAAATATCTTCAATCTTTAAACGTATTCACAACCAATCATGAGTTATATACTAATTTCAATCAAATAGATCAACGTGCCTTTATCAAGTTGAATGCAATGACTTGATAAAAGCTTTCATACAATGATTATAATTATAGGATAACTCTCCCCTCAAAAAGAGCCCGCACAACTATTAACAAGTACCTCGTTGGACCACTAACCGTTAGGGCAAATATGATTATAGGACAATAACACCCAGTCAACTACCCCAGATATCTGCCCCTTGTAGAGGGGATTAAACTATAACAAGGTGTCAGTTACTGTGGGGATAGTACTGCGAAAGGTGTATAGTAGTCGGCGGAAGTTGGTGTCCGGGGTAGCTGTCCTAGGCAGTGGTTGTCCCATGTAGGAGCTTCTCAGGATGGGCCTAGTTGTACGGGGATGGGGATGGGGATCGTATATGTCAGTTGTCCTGATACACTTTTAAGCATATACTACCTTTCAATTAAAACGTAAATCATAAACTTCTATTAAGAATGTATCTGGAAAATATAAGGCTATATATACAGTATGTTTGAATGATTAAACGATTTCTTGCTATAGATACTCATCCTTTTATAAAATGTCATGAATATTGTTGAATTTGTTATTCAACACATTTACTGACGAAATCATGGATAAAAATGTCCCAATGTAGGCCATAGGTCACTTAGGCCTACTGGTAATCTTGTCTCCTATACGTTGTCAAGTTTAAGAGAATATTAATAATTTGATAATCATCATCGAAAATATAAATTTCCTTTAGTATTTTTTATCATCGAAGCTCTATAGGCTATCAACTTAAAACAATCACCAGATGTACTAAAATATGATGGTCTCTGTTTCCGTTCTCATTTTCATATAATTACTTTGATGTATAGTCTTCACTGTTGTTATTTTTGTTTCTTATAACTCAAACTTTAATGCTCTTTCTTTTGCTTGTAATCATGGTAATAATTGAAAATGTTTCTGCGTTTAGTTTCGTTGTCAATCATTTTTATATTGCACTAGAGTTATAGTTAAATGCTTTGAAAAATGACAATCAAATGAAATAAAAACTAAATCTGAAAAAAAGCATTAGATGCTGATGGTAACTTATGGCACAAAGTGACTTCGACTTGCCCTGTATAGCAGAATACATCCAATCAAATAAATATAAATATTTAAAAATATATACACTTTACCATCCGTCTCGATCTCATTGAGCAGATGATTTTTTTTTAATGAAAAAAAGGGATGGCGTAGCTTGGATCCAGGAATGGGATGGAGGTTTGGTACTGGTCTTACTAGATGGAAAAAATTGAGGGAGCAAAGCGACCGAGCGGAACAGGATTGATGGAAGGGGGTCATGTCATTTTCTTCTCACGATTTCCCCTCTCACCCCCTCTTTTCATCTCACCCCATTCTCTCTGTTACTTTTTTATTTTCATTTTTTGTGCCATTCAATTCGAGAGGAACAGCCTCTTGGTGCCACACCACTGATGAAACAGCAGTAGACGTAATTCGAGTCCATTCAAACGCCATCTTCAAGAATGCATCGAGGACAGCGAAGGACTTGCTCTTCTTCTTTGTCGCCATATTTATCCATCTTATCCAGTTGAACGTCACACGATCCACGAGCGTCGTTATGCCCCATGACGTTATTCTTATGGCTATTCATCACGTTGGTGACGTGCTGTTGAGAAAGAGCTGTATAAGTACGCCCGCTGAGCTGACTGCTCTCTTGTCCCTCGCGATGCGCCACAAAGCACGTGACCTTCCGGATAAAATGGCGCCGAAATGATGAGCTCATCGCGTAGAGGATTATGGGATTGATGCACGATGCAAAGTAGTATAACCCGGCTCGACTTGCCCTGAAGAGGTACATGGACTTTGTGCCGAACACGTGGAAGTCGAAGAAAAATAGGAACCACGAGTAGTAAATGTAATGCGGCAACCAGCACAAGGAGAAGACCAGGGTGATGACCATGAGATTGATGGCAACACGGACTCTCGCGTTGTCTGTACCGGAGGTGCGAATCTCTTTCCGCAAGAGGTGTCGCGCGCAGATGCCATAGAACACCGTCATGCAAAGCACGGGTACGACGTATAGAAAAACCAACTGGAACATGAAATATATCCGAAAGGAGAGCTGCTCGTAGGGATAGGTGCATCTCGTTGAGGCAGACTCTGTTGCCGATACAGCATAGGCGCCAAATGTACTCGCAAGAAGCCAAATGAACCCGCACACAGCGGATGTGGTGCGTAGGCTACGGACCATGCGAAACTTTAGTGGGATGACAATGGCACAGTATCGTTCTATGCTGATCGCCATTAGGCTCAAGGCGGAGACGGCGAATGAAGTAAAGTAAGTGAAGTGATTGAGATGGCACAACCAAGGTTGCTGATTGTACCCTGGGACGAGAGCAGCCACCAGCTGAGGGATCATGGAGAAACCTAAGAAACAAAGATCCCCTATTGACTGGTTGGTTAGGAGTACACTTGGAGGAGTTCGAAGGTCCCTGACGGTAGCCACTAGCCATATTAAACTGGTATTAGCGATCATACCAGTGATGAGAACCGCTAGAAGAAACCCGATATATAAGGCCTTGTTCATTGGAGGGTTAGGGAACGGTGATGTCGTATAATTGTCCATGGTGTAATTATCTACATAGTCCATTTTGCTATATAAATGGCCACAAATATTACTTGTTGTAAATTAGGAAGAAAAAAATCAATCAATAAATGATGAATACAATGTTTAAGTTTATGAGAACATCGTCAACGAATATTCGCATTACACTGTAATTGCTCAATTTTACTTTTTCGATAAAGCTTGATTTTTCTCGGCATTGCAAAAAATACCGCAGTACTTAAGATAAAATAAGTGCATGGATGCGACCATCAATTTCACTGAGTTTCAATGAGATATCAATCCAACTGACAAAGAGCATTCTACGAATCAGTTATTCCGCGACTGTGAAAAGCTAGAGCAATGGATGCAAATGATTTATTCATTTCTGATTGAGTTTTAATTTCCTTAATCCAGGCCTTGATATAGAGTTCCCACTCGATTCCTTTAGTTAGTCCACCTTTTTATCTCTCTTCATCTCTTCGAACTTGATAAGTGTATTCATAGCCATCTTTTCTAGGATAACGAATATAAATTCTCTATCTGTGTCAAGACTTCTTGCAAAAGTATTGATGATAATGAAAGACGACTGTAGGAAATAAGAAGCCTGCATCCAATCCAGACTATCAGATCTGTCGTGTACAAATGATATAAACAAATGAGATAGAAAATGTATTACATTCCAAAGCTTTGTACCTTTTTGTTTAATATAGAAGAAGGAAATAATTATAGGTAACGGGCATTTCAAACATTAAAATATTTTTTCTTTCAAGATTTCTTATTCATGGGGTATAAAAGACACAAAAAACCCCACCAAAACTTGAAAAATACCCCAAACAAGGAAATAACCCATTATGACGTCATAGTTCTTACTCTGACACCTATGCTCTGACCATAGACAAATTAAAACTCTGACACTATACCCGATCCTACTGTCGATCTCTCTACGTCTATGTCTCTCTCACCAACACCCACACCCACACACACACAACACACACGCGCGCGCGCACTCATGCCCACCAGCCACCAACCCCCAACACTCTTTTTTGATTTTTCATCTAATGAAACTCTACAAACATTAGCTGATAATCATGTGGAAAATTGTCGGCCTGTTCAAAATATCTTGAAAATACTCCTATTTGATTACTCAGTAAGGAGAACAATCTCTCTAAAGTTTACAGATTCCTTGCTAGATATTATCCCATGGAGGCTGCCATTTTGAAAAAAACTGTGATGTCATAATAGTACATGTCCATTTCCCTGTACACAATGGATGTGATGTTGCATAATGAATAGCTATTGTACAACTTAAAACCACCAGTGCAAAATGGCAGCCATCTTGGTACCCCCAGCGTCTCGCACAGGTGATATCTAGGAGCAGTTGTATGTAGATCTTTGTCAGTTATTTTAAAGAATTGACGAACCTTTGTCTGACCAAGCAACAACTTGTGCATGCCAAATCTTGCTTAACAAAAGAAACCGCCCCACCTATGAAACAGCTGAACCAAATATCTTAACACAAATAGGTTATATGACTGGATAAAAGTATCTTCATTTGAATGTACATGACTACAAAAATGGTTTATTATGAGAAAATCCAGTGTCATGCATTCCACAGGTGACCATGAGTGTCATCGTAGCTAGTAAACAGGTCAGTGGGTATCTCACAAATAGCACTGCTCTGACATTACTTTGTAAAGAAAATGGCAGCGCCCGTGGGATAATATATAACAAGGAAACTGCAACTTTTTTGAGACATTGCTCTCCTTCTTAAATAATCGAATAGGAGTAATTTCAAGATATTTGTAATAGGCTGAAAATTATCTACATGATTATAGGCTAATGTTTGTTGCCTTTTATTCCCCTTTAAGTTTCCCTCTTCCCGATCATCCATTGGCTTTCGCAATTTGATTGACAGTCAAACCCAACTCCGGAAAACCGAGCACAGGCATATACTCCGAAAACAGCGTATGAAGCAAGATGAATATAGAACCCTCATCGTTCAGTGCAAGACAGTGTGTACAAAAGGCATGTTGAAAATCGTGCAATGTCGACCTGCTGTTGGTAATATATTTTTCAAAAATAATGCTGCGGATATATTTATTTCAAATGTTTGTCATTTGAAAGTAATTTCATATGACGTATCATTCAAGGATTTTGAAGATATTTGACACGCAGCATTATTTTTAAAAATACATATATCGTTGGCAGGTTGACTTTGCAAGATTTTCCCCATGCCTTTTGTACACACTGCCTCGCACTGAACGATGAGGGCTCTATATTCATACGCCGTTTTCGGAGTATATACCTGTGCTCGGTTTTTCGGAGTTGGGTCTGACTGATTGATTTTTCTCTTACTAAAAAATATAAATCATGTTTAATGATAGAAAGTAGAATTTAGATAAATCAAAAGATATAAAGGCTGCGGCAAGTCAAATGGGGAGTCTAAAATGTAAATCCTCGATTCGTGTGTGCCTTGGAATTGGGCAAATTTAGAGCACGGACATATACCTCGAAATCATTTGCAAGATGATACATTCTAAAAAGAAAATTGTGTAGATACTCACTTTCCTAGATTGCAGTGACGTCAAAGAGTCAAGAATGTTCCAAATTCGGTGTCCTAAAAGATAAGATAGTGTTGCCTATGGAGAGAGGGAGAGAGAAGAGAGAGAGAGAGAGAGAGAGAGAGAGGGGGGGGGGGGAGAGGGAGGGAAGAGAGAAAGAGAGAGAGGGAGAGAGATGTTAATAGAAAATATATACTGAAAGATTAAACTATAGTGCTTTATTTAAGGGGGCGTGTTTATCATGAAGAAAAAGAAATTTGCATTTTAAGAATACTGAACTAAAATCTATCTCACATCTGCACATAGGGAATCATTATACAGTGTATTACATACGAAAGGTCAGAAGTCAGTTTTATGTAGTTCCATACTGATGAACTAGTTCTTATGTTTCTCCTTCAATTTTTGACGGAACTTAACAATTGTAAGAATGAACTGATGAGGAGATTTTGTGCTCTCGATGAAAGACCTTTGAAATGAAAACCTTTATACGACTAGAGGATACTAGAGACAAATCTATGTATCAGTGTCACAAGAACATCTTCAAAACATTACGAAGTTCGGAAGCGTTTTCTCGTTTTGGAAGATATAGTTTCTATGGTTGTCGTTACAGTAGCATTTTCCGAAGCTGAATGGAATCGTCTTCTAGTAAACTATAGAATAAAACAAGATTCCATCAATGTAAGTGTATGTCAAAGCGATTAAAATCAACCAAACTATATCACTTGTTGGGAAACACTGTAATGACAGCAACAACAAAAATGTGCACATTATCTGCAGACTCTTAATAAGCCTTTCCTTCATTGATATTTCATGTTCAGTCCATAATCTCTACGGACTGATATAATTCCAATAAAATAGTTGACATAGTATGCATTGTCTGTAAATTCAACCATTCCAAATTTCTGTCAGTCTCTCCCAGCTAATATATATCTATATAATCGGACTGCTGCTTCGGACGTACGTATAGATTATCAAAATTGTTGATAATACCGGAAGATTGAAATTTATTTGAAAGTGTAATTACTTATTATTTAAATATTTTGAAGTAATAGTTACAAAATGAAAACGCCCCTAAGATATCCACCAATAGATAAATAGAACACCCGGGGGTGTTTCATAAAGCTGTTACGCACGAAGGACTAAAATATGAAGTGCCAGATAGGATGCCCCAAGTTTTTCCTGATGTTTTAACAAAGTGTGACTGTATTTCCAATAACCGCAATAAAATTATTGGAAAAAAATATCCTTTGCATTAAAAATGTTTCTTATAATAAGAATGTTAATCTACATCTGTACAGTTCAACTTTAGTTGATGCAGTTAAAAATGATTGAGCATCCCATTTGGCTTGTCATATTTAAGTCATTCGTAAAGTCATGCGTAACTTTACGAACAGCTTTATGAAACTCCCCCCCCCCCCCCGAATGATATAGTTGCTTGATTTCATTGATCTAAACAGTTATTTTTGACGCGTAATTCCAAAAAAAAAAAAAATCAAAATTTGGGAATACAAAGTATCCGGGAAATAGTTCTTAAAAATAGGATGGGCCTTCGGCCATGTTTTTATAAAAGTTAGATTTGCCATGATGCCTGAGTGTCGAATTAAATCTTTTGAAAGTTTTAGCCATTCCGTTGGCTATCTCTTCAGGGTAAACATATTCAATTTGTGTAATTGCGAAAGGAATACAATAGTTTGCATGCTTTAAATAACTGATATATCAATACCTTCTGACGAATGAGTCAATTTACTCTTCCTTATCAATGGCTTGATGAAATTGGAGTTGAATTTAAATTAAGTCATGAAGTCAGTGGCGGATTTAGGGGGGGGGGCAATCCTGGCCCATGCCCCCCCCCCCCATTTTGAAAGAAAAGTATTCATTGTGCCCCCTCTTTGTGATTGTGCCGCCCCCCCTTTTTTTTAGAACGGAAACCCTTTTTTTTTTGCTTGTCAGATAATTGTAGCGGGAAACTGTTCCCCATACCCCCCCCCCCCCCACTGAGCGACTTTTAGAGGGCTGGTGAAATTTTTTTGTCGCCACATATCGAGAGTTGTACTACTAAACCTGTAACTTTGAAGCAACACTGCCAATTTGAGGATCGCAATAGAAAGTAAATTGAGACTTTTCAAAATTTCATAACTTTTTCATTTCTTAACCGATTTTGATGGAACTTTTTTAAATTGCTCCTCTCTATCCTCTCTTTTCATTAAAATTGATTTTCCCCTGGGTTTCATTCTCCTTTAAGAAAAAAAGGGCAACTTATGAAATTTGCTGCTTAAAGCAAACAGAATATGAAAGCTCCAAGTTGTCAACAATGTGCCAACGATTAAAACCTTAAAATGCATAACTGTCCTATCCTTTGCTCATATTTGCTCAAATTTCATTGAGTCTTTTTTTTTTTTCATTTCCTCGCTGTTATTCGAACCCACTTGATAAAGTAACATATTGAGATATATAATTCAATACATATATGAAAAGCTAGATGAGACAGAAATGGATACCAAACACTTCTTTAAAAAATATGAAAGATAACAGAAATACAGTTTCTCTTTCATTAAGCTTTTTCCGTGTTAGAATTTTCTTTTAAAAGGCCCCACTTCTTTGGTTTCAAGGGCAAATGCAGATAAAGTCACACTGCTTTGGGGAAGGCCAGTATGATCGCTAAAAGAGCGACAATTTCTCAGAAGTCATTTATCCAGGGCATTGAGTAAAGATCAAACAGAAATTTCAAGAGCGAGATAGAGCGAGAGTAAAAAAAAGTATTAGAGGGCAAATAAAATAGTCAGATGAAAGAAGACAGAATATTCAGAAAATAAGCTCATTTGCGAATATGAAATCTAATATTTGTCAGCTTTCCTCTCCCAACATCAATTTATTGAACATTACACAAAATTAATTTTGACAAATTTTAAATACGATCTCCACTCGATTCTAAACTATTTTTAAGTTTGCTTTTTTTAAAAGTAAATTTGTAAACGGATTCGAGAGTTGTTCTTAAGTGTTAGATGGCTGGTCGGTATGGAAATTACACCCCATTCGCCCTTGAAATTTATGTTAAATCCTTACCCAATGCCCTGGATAAACGACTTCTGAGAAATTGTCGCTCTTTAAACGATCATACTGGCCTTCCCCAAGGCAGTGACACTTAACATGAATTTGCCCTAAAAACCAAAGAAATGAGGTCCTTTTAAAGAACATGCTAACGCGGAAACAGCTAAACTTTGAAGGAGAAGCGCAACAGAGATGAGTGAAAAAGACGGGGAAGATTTATAATAATAGACCGTGGCGTAGGGTCAAATGAATCGATGTACTGGAGGGGTTTCGATCTTCTTCTCATGTTTTCCCCCTCGCTTCCACTTTCCCTCTCAGTTTTGCTATTCTAATGGTGGATCGCACCCCAGTGTACCCCGGATCTGCGCCATGATAAGAAGACGCGAGTGTGAAATAGTAAATCCCATTCTCAGCTATTTCTTTTAGAATCGTTTCTCTCGCTGTCTTGCTTTTAATCAATGTGAATATTTTCAATACTGCTACTTGTTAAGCCTTATCATATCAGCCCAGCATGAGTCAAGAAAAGGCATAATCCTCCAGCAATAATGCAAAGTAAATAAAATTGTATTGTAATTTTAATTTTCGTTATTGCGAACATGGTGAAGGCCGTCATGGCATATATTTTTTGATATAAATCACCAATAAGCAGGTACTGCCTACAGAAATACTTTTGGGATTATGAAGTGGGTTGTTGTTTGCTCGCTGATTTCTGTCGACAAACCTCTTGGGAATTATTCAAATGTGCTAGTTCTGTCACTTTCTAAAATAACATTTTGAAATGTATGATATTTTTAGAAGTTTAATTGTTTGCAAAAAATGCAGACAAAAATTTAAAAAGGCATTAAACAGAAAAAGATATATCAAATGAAATCAAATTGAATCAAAATAAATCCTAATTGGGTTGTTAGTTAAACTGATTTCTGTGAAATGAGAAAATTAGAAAAAAAAGGATGGTGAAAGTTTGAAAGAAATCTGACAAAGAATAAGAAAGTTAAAAATGTACGAAAAATTAGATCATTACATCAATATGCTAATCTGTGATTGCCAATTTGGTGAATCGACTGTGACGTATTATTCTGTTAATAATCATTTTCCTAGTTATGGACATAACACTGCTTTATATGCCCACAAATGGAACTGGTCTTTATCTTTTTCCAGGGCTGTGTGTACACACACACACACACACACCCGCCTACACCGTACACCCACACACACACAATTAGTATGTTTACATATGCATATATTGATATATTGATATCTCCATGTATACTGCCAAGTATGTGGAAAAATACTAAAATGCTGAACTGAATATTATAGTGAACAACGCGATTATAGAGAACAACAACAAAAATATATAAAATCCTCTGTTAGCCCGTTTGACATCCATTAGTCCTAGCCACCCATCGATCAGTCTAATCGAATTAGTAACTCTTGCGGCATTTGTTAGGTTTTTGTTCTTGAATTCTTTGTTATTGTCACAGGTATTATTTTTCGTGCTCTAACGACCTCACTAACGGGTATCACGAAAAGCGCGTATCACATTCAAAGAACTTCCTTTTTAAGGATGGTTTCTATTTCGCCTGGTCAGGCTTATAATTATTGTAATTTATCTTCATCAAAGGACATCTCAAATATACAAAGTTCTGAGAGCGAAAAGTAATAAACACAACAAAAAAAGTAACTCCCCCTTTATCAAATTGGCGTAACTTCTTAACAAAAAGGTAGTGAGCAAATTAACTTGGCAAGAGTGTTCTTACACTTATTGACTAACTTCCCTGTAAAAATGAGATTGATCCATCGAGCCATGCATAAGTAGGCAAACATTGAAGGCAAAATTGTCACTTTTCAAAAGTCACAAGGGTCATTTTTTATGCTGTATTAACAGTACATTTTAGCATTTCTTGCGCGATTTTTAAAGTGTGCTCACTCAACCATGACACGATGACAACCTCTTATGTTCACATAACATGTGATGATACATTTTGGTAAAAATATCTGGAGTTATTTTTTTTTTCAATAAGCTGAATGGATTTTGCAATTTTAAATTCAGGAGGGGTTTTTTTTTCACCCAACTATAATAATGAGAAAAGTGTATAGGTGCGATGGATGATAAACAACAACACATAAATATGCACTAGAAACCGAATTCGCTAAAATCTCGTTTCACAGAATCCTCAAAATGACCCTTGTGACTTTTGAAAAGTGACAATTTTGCCTATAATGTTTGCTCAGTCATACATGATCTCATTTTCACAGAAAAGTTATTCAATAAGTGTAGGAACACTCCTGCCAAAGTTTTTTTGCTCAAAACCTTTTCGTTACAAGTTACGCCATTTCGATTAAGGGGGAGTTCCTTTTTTTGTTGTGTTTAGTTTGATAACAGATGAGTCGAAATAATTCGTTAAGGTATTGCAACTTAGATTTAAAGGGAAATCCTACCTTAATGGCAAGTTGCTCTAAAAAAAGGGGGGAATCAGAGGAGCAGATTGGTGAAAGTTTGAACGCAATCTGACATGCAATAAGAGAGTTATGAAGTTTAGCAGTAATCACTATACATGGGAATTTCAAATTGGCCGAATACATAAATAATGTCACTGTGATGTAGTGGCGGACAACTCCCCCATTTGCTCCAACACACAAAATGACTCAAATGTCATTTTCTCAAAATGTATAACTCAGAAGGATCTTTTTCTATTGGGGGGGGGGGGGGGGCTATAATAACGTGCTATTTACAATGTATTTTGAGTACTGCCCAGAGGGAAAAGGCACTCGGGTGAAACCGGAATTTAGTGATCTGTTGGTGTAACGTAAATAGGAGAGTTGACCGTGAATACTCACAATCGATTCACCAAATTGCCAATTTAAGATTCGCATAGATGTAGTGATCTCATTTTTCAAACATCCATAACTTTCTTATTCCTTGTCCAATTTCTTTCAAATTTTCACCAACCTGATTCCCCCCCCCCTTTATTTTTCTGACCTGACCAGTTAAAAGGCTTCTAATTGGACTCTCGAGCGGATTGATAGCTTGTACACTCTGATTACTATAGGGTTATGTCTTCCTAGGGATTTGTTGTAATTCCATTTCCATAATTTACAAACCATTGCAAACAACTGCACAAAGTGGACATTTTCACGTTAAGCAGTTTATAAATGTTATACAATATTTTCTCGGACATGACTTTGAGATACAACACATAACCCCGCTGAAATTATAAAAGGGAGTGACAGAGAGAGGGGGGAGTAAGTGTGTGTGTGTGTGTGTGTGTGTGTGTGTGTGAGAGAGAGAGAGAGAGAAAGAGAGAGAGAGAGAGATAGAGATAGAGATAAAAAGAGCTGTAACTACAGGGATTACAAGTTTACTGTCATAAAACAGTTTTAAATAGACCTTGAATGATCAAAATAAACGCATAATTCATTTTCCAATCCAATATTGATTTGGATCCTAAGGAATAAATAAATTCATCACTTGATGTTTCGAACTAAACTCTACATTTAAGCAGCTGAGTTATTTTCAATCTTTTCTAGAGGGTAAAGCAAATTTACTTTGTTTGCCAGACCAGAGTGTCCTAGGCTTGTAAATGAAAGTAAGAAAATTATTAGCAATGGGTCTACTATTTCAATCTTGTAAAAATCATTGGGAACACACAGATATGCTGAATTGTACCAAAAATTTATATCCGTTTGCTTCTGACATTTCTTCAATAATGCCTATTGCTCTCTGGTGTGCACTAGAAGATAGATATCGAATGACCATTTCCTTTATTTCCCCGCGGCCAATTATACTGCTATCATATCTTCAATATCCTAAGCACCTTGTGGCAGGAAGCTCGTATATATAGCTCGCAAGAATGGCCAAAGTCATCCATCTCACTATGATAATAAGAAAACAAGAAAAGGGGGTCTAACAACCGCACCCTGTGGCATCCCTAATAGCATTTTCATCTTTTCATTACACATGAGATGAATTAGAACTCCGCTGCTGTTAGGCTTTGGTCCAAACAAGAATGGAGCAGTTACTTCTTTATTTATTTTATTTATTCATTTATTCATTTATTTCTGCTAACTTTAGTTTTTTTGTGCGAATTTCTTTTTCCTTCGATCCGAAAGTATTAACAATTAAGATTCTGCTAACTTTGGACTGACTTTCTAGGACGTTCGATCTTCCTTCTGTACAAAAGTATCATCTGTTGTCATACACCAAAATGTTAGTTTAAAAAAATTATATGTATTTAAACACAACCACAGCGGTAAAGGCGCAAACACAATCACCCACCCACCCACAGACTGAGAAGACCTTGGCTGTGTTACGCAAACGAAACGCGGTCTTAAAAGCATACATTGTCAGTTATTTTTGTTGTTGTTATGCAATAATATATTTTTTAAAACGATAAAAAGGCATTGTCGTTTCGGGCTGTCATAGAAAAGCTTAAAGGCTGTTAGTGTGAATACATAAAAGAGCGCAAGTTTTGACTTTGTTATCAACCATGAGCTGTATATGTTTTCTTATTTTTATTTATATTACATATATTTATAGTACCCATGAAAACCTATTTGATCATTATATTTTCTTGTCCATCGACTTCTTTATTGTTACTTTGTCGGGTTATGATTCAACATGTTTTAGCAAAAGCGGTGAATTAACGTGGGTAACAAAGATTGATTAAGACATCCAATCAAAACTATGTTGTTCATGTAAAAGAAAAAAAAAAGAAAAAGAAAAAATATATATATATATACAATTGACAGGTCGCATATTGTCCAAGTTAACCCCACGTTTTGGGGTTGCATCGTTTTCTGGGACGTACTGTATTTTTGAAGGGTAAATGTGGTCTTCAAAAAAAATATTTTAAAGAGAATGTTGAGTTCTGTGAAGGGTGAAAAATAATTTGTGACCTTCCTCATTCCTTTTCTGTCAGTTTGGGAGAACCTCATACTAAAAATGTCCCCTGAAAGGGCTTGCCCTCATATTCAAAATATGAGGAGAAATAGCTGAAGAGTTCGGGCCGAACATTCATTCCACATGTGCAGTCCCATATTTTTGTGTGCAGTGCCTGTGCTTTTTAGCGAGATTTGGTCAATTTCTTATCATTTTTATGATTCCAAAACCTCACAGTATACACCACTGCTTATCAAGATATGATCATCCTTTCCCAATTGCTATGAGACAGTTTCTTTCACGATGTAATCGCATGACCAGAACTCAACTTTATCTTTAAACAGTGACACAAAAATGTTTCATTCAATCTGTTTTCATAACGTTTTTCATTTCAGTATGGTATCATTATTCAATATTATAACCAAATGTGTCTCGAAAGTCAAAATGCTCTATTCGACTGTTTGCCTCAAAATATTTTGCTTCCATGGTCGATGAGAAGGAAAATAGCGGATCGAGTTCCTTCCCTAAGGGATGGAACTAAATCGCTTCCATCGCCTATATATATATATATATATACACTCCACGTTTTACTTCTCCGAAAATCTCTTGGTGCTTGGTACCTCGCGGTGCGTCACTGTTTTGAAATCCTCAGAGAAGATGAATTTTCCGTCTATTCAGGGACACTTTTGGTGACGTTTTGGGGACATGTACAGTTTTTATAGAGAGAGTTTTTGATTCTTTGTGATTTCAGAAAAAATCAGTGAACATTTTTGTTAATTTCAAAGTCTCACAATATACGATAACTATTTTTAATTAACACAATAATTTTCGGAGTAACTTCTAAACAATTCCATTTACACTACAATTATATGACCAGCAGTCAATATCACCCGACGTTATATATGCGACTAAGAATTAGTGAATTGAGAAGGGAATGTCCATTCAAACTACATAATGATTTCAATCATACTAGCACCCAACATTCCACTTTCATCTTGAAAATTCATTCTACATTAGACCATATCAAAACATCTTTTATAAGCCTTTAGTTTCCTTTTGCCTCGGAATCTGAAACAATAGACAAATATATAAAATATTTGAATATTGTGTTGTATTCATATGAATGCATATTCTAATCATGCACCGTGACACTCTCGAATATCTTTATCATGAAATCTACTGAAATGTCACGGTTTTGTTATCATGATAAATAATGAAATTCTGAAATAAAACGCGATTTAAACCATGCCAAAATAATTCCTTGTTGTTGATAAATTAACACTTCTGTGTGTGGTGACATGCATGTATAAAAGTACTGAGGAGGTGCTAATTCGAACACCTTTGCTGTCGAGTGTCATTAAAGTGTGAGATTTTTCGCCTCCTACAATTTTCCCGCTACATTGTCGTAACATAATGTAGGTACCAAGTTCCCTCTCCATGGAAACATCCGCAATGTGACACTAATCATGGCCAACAAAAAAATGCATGATACGCATTAGGGAATTCGAGGGGGAAATTTGAGAAGCAATCGGCGTCTCTAAAGTCTAAAAGTTTGTTCATGATTACTTTACGTGCAAGAGCCGGATTTGGCTTAGCGCGCAGAGAGAAGCCACTCCCATGGTAGCTTATGAAATAAGCAGATTTTGCTTGGAGGCCTTCTATCATGGATTATTATTTCCTCACTCTCTACCAAGCATAGTACTCAGGGAGTTAAATCTTTAAAAGCATGTGCAGGTTAGCAGGTAGTTTGTGAATCGTAGATAAAACTTTCAGAAGATTAGTTCCAGTCCGTAGTCGGGAAAAGGCAAACCATCTCCTGGAAAGGAAAAAAAAAATGTACGTTCATCATTTTTCAATTTTACAGATATTACGCTTTTCTATTTCTCCCACAATATCCATGAATATTTTTGTAAGAAAATGGTCAACATCACTCAAAAATTAAGAATTAAATTTGAAAGCATTATTTGGGTTATTGAGCAAAGCAAAATACATTATTATTGAAAATATAAGAATATCCATAGGTTCGGTACAAATCCTAAAACCTTTCATTTCCAAATTTTGGAAGATGAATATACGCTCCTCGTCGCAGAATATCCTATTGCGATCTTTATGACAATTTGTTACCTCAATACATTAACCAGCTATGGCAATATTATTATTATCAATAATTAATATATTTGGATTTGATTTGATTCGTAAAGTAGGAGTATCTGTGTACTGCCCCTCCCCTTTCTCTCAAGAGTAAACACCCCCCCCCCCCCCACTCCAGACTTACGTCTGTGGCAACTACGAATTAGTAAGGACACTTTTTTATTGTCCAAAATACTCAAATTTTAATATGCCTACAGACTGAGCTTCCACGTTTAAAAATTACATTATGTTCCATTTTTTAAAGGCCTTAAAGAAACGATAAAAACAGTACTGAACAAGGCACACAGAATGTAATCCATAACTTTGATTTAAAATTATTGTAAGAATATCAATGAATAAATTCCGAAGGAGTGAAGGAGAAGTATATCGTACCTTTTTTATAATTTCGAGACTCCTTAAGCGGGCGTTTCACGATTTACAATACTGAAATCCTAAAGCAACCCTTTATTTAAATTTGAGATGAAAATTAATCATGGTGTGCTTTTTGCAATGATTAATATTAATCCAATTCAAGAGTTACTTGTAAATCTTTCTAATATTTACATTTCGTTATTCGTCAGGATTGAAGATCATAATCTTAAAAGCTTTATGATACCCGTATTCAATTTTTGCCTTATTGTATATTGCTACAATGTCGAGCTTATCACATTTTTCAAAGATAGATTGATTGCTTTGGTGATGACAACCATAATCTTACTACGAAAATTAAATAATTTGTTTTCTATTATCGCAGTCTCATCTGATCTCCATTCTACAGGGAGACATTACTTGATAAACAGTTCATGAACCAAAGACAAAAGCCCAAGAGACCGACATGTTAGAATTAGGGTGCAATTTTGCCTAGGGGATCCATGTTTCTTGCCTGAATAACAATTTCGACACTGAAATAGTTTATAATAATAATAATAATAATAAACTGTATTTTTATAGCGCATATCACTACAATGCAGTCCCTGTGCCCTTTTGAGGAAAAAGAAAGAGAAAGGAATAATATAAATAGAAGAATCAAAGGGCAAAAGCATGCTTGTAAATTCAGTTTTGAAATATAGTGACATTGTAGTTTCCTTATGAAAATATACTAGATTAGATTTTTTTTTAAATCCCAAATAGCCCACCTCGCTGCCCAGATATGAAGTGTATGAAGTGTAAGAGCACCTCCCTGATCTGTCGAATTCACAACTGCAGAAATAATTACACGTCTTAAAGTTTGGTTCGTGTTAGGACCAGTTTGAGCACCTCTTACACGAGCATGTAAATGCAGAGCCTACATACACTCTAAAAAAATGTGTAGTCATTTTTTAAAAACTAGATCGCCTGGTCACATTTTCTTAATCAGATTCTTGTAATTTTTTGACTAGGATTCTGTTTATTTTGACCGGAATTCTATTCACTTCAAGCTGAAGCTTGGTAGTTTTGACTAGAAATAATCAAGTTAAAGCTTCTTTGAAATGTGAATAGTCAAGCTGCGCTATTCGGGAATGTGCATGTGCGGACCATCTGTCATGGTGTCAAAATATGGAGTTTGTGCGAGAAATCGAGAAGATGCAAGAGACTTTTTAAATTCAGGAACTGTCAAGAGGGGGGCATAGAGCTTGTGAAAGAAATGGAGAGTCGTCGGCTAACTCGTCAGTCAAGAAAGCAGATTGTGAGATTAGGTTAGCTCACCTCGTTGAAGAGAATGGAAAAAGATCTACCTGTAGCACTGTGTAGTAATTGATATTAACTTCACATGATTTTTTATTGTGGTGTGTCTGTCTGTGTGAATGGGGGGGGGGGGGGAGAGGAAGGGGTGGGCGAGGTGAAACTGATGTGCTGCATATGCCATTTTCGTAATGCATTCAAATTTAATACTTACCTCTTTGTCAAACTCTATTACATCCACCTATGACAAGTCATATTTCAATAGAATGCAGTTTGCAACATTAAGTGTTGTTAGGGTGGGCAAGCCAAAATGTTTGTCCAACCAAACAACGCCTAATTCGTGCAATTTGCATTCTACTATTGAAAAAGAATAGTTTTTTTTTACAGGTGAATGCTATAGTTTGTCACTTATAGGCCATAAATTTGAAGACATCAAACGCCTAGACCCAATTGATCTTTTATTAAAGAAAATTAAAACAAAGCTTTGTAGTCTGGTGGATTGCGCTGGATGATGTTAATGTGTAGCTTGCACAAGACATTCTGAACTAGTCTCCATTTTATTGAGAGTCCCCAGAACACTTGGTAGAGTGCAAAACATCCATTGTATTGATCAGTGCAGATTATCTTACATGCACGCCGGTAAATCCAGTAAGCATGCACCAAGTGGAGGGCAGAATCTTATTCCCCACTTCAAGATGATTTTGTCATTGTCCAAATTTTTGCTTTGTGTTTATAGCCCAACAACAAGTACGAAATTGAAGATGGCCCAGTCTCCTGTAAGGGAGAATCCTCTTCGAGAAAACAGATGGTGATTCCTATATGAGTTCATGTTTTGCAGAATGGAAAAATATATAGATCTAAAATCAAATGATACGTGCCAAAGAAAAATGCGCCTTCATTTTGACAGTTACATGAGACATTTACTTCTTTTATGTCTGTTTTGATGTAATTATGTATCCATTATCCGATAAATTGTGAACCACTTGATTATCTAGACGTATCCTGTCTTAGTGACCTAAAGAATCTTTTTAGAAAACGTAAACCAGTCACCTAATGGGAGTTCCACAAAAATGTTCACTTTGGAAAAATCGCAAAATTGACAATAACTTTTGAAGTATCAAGCGAAAGAGCTCAACAAGATCCTCAATTTGATTGGTGTTACAATAAGACTAAAGTACGTCAAAACATTTTAAACATTACTGCACATTCAGAAGCATATTACAGAAATAATTTTATATCTGTTTCTTGTTTTGAATAAACCAAAGATAACTAATTAGTGCTATGCATTAGCTATCCAATAAGTTACGGTGAAATTATGTTATGATGAAATTTATTTACAAAAAGTGGACAAAGTGTCATGTCCGTAACACATTATTTTGGTCTATTCCAATAGTTTTACCATACTTTTTTTCCTAAAAAGTCATGCAATAGTGATAATCTAATTCAGGAATCTCCGCAGCCAAGTGGATAAACTCACATATTTTCAAAGAAATGGTAATTAAAGCTACTCAAAAGTCATGTCTGTTTAATAAACTCCCATGTCCGTAACGCAGGTAAGAGTAGTTTATTCCAATAACTGTTTTACTTGATGATATGATTTCATGTTTGAGTTTCACTGCCGGATAACAATGAAGATCAAACAAAGGGTTGATTTAGATGTTTCATTTTCTATGTGATTTGTTCTACATCTAAGAAAAATAGTCATGTCCATAACATTTATGGACTTTATTCTTCTTACATTTCAAGGTTTCCAGAAATACCACACTGTAAAAAATAACTGTAAAACTACAGGTTTTTTAGCACTTGAAATTACAAGTTATTGCCGTTATTTCAATTCTACAGTCTTTTCCTGTAAAACAACAGCAAGTTGGTTGGTTTACCGGAAATCTGTATATTTACATAATTTTATTGTAAATATATACTGATTTCCGGTTAAAAAAACTGTGAAAAAACGGGCATTCCCGGCATCCTGACTGCCAGGAAATTCCCGTGGAAAACGGCATTTTTTTTTACAGTGCATGCTTTTAAACACATTTGATGCCACATGACTGCCAGCTTATGATAACTATGGAATAGCTATCATAATAATCATATCATATTAATGTACTTTAAAAAAAAAACGTATAACTAAATTTGTTCTCCTCCCCTTATTCTCTTTCCTCCTGTTTTCTCTCCCCCTTCCTTTCTCATTTTATGTCTCTTTTTTTCCTTATCCATCTCCTCCTGGTCTTCCCCTCGTAAGAATCATTACGGTATATATTAATTGTAAAAGCAAATGTACAATAATATCTTGTTTATTTTGAATATTCAGTTTTGAATTTTTAGATAACTAAAATTGTATTCATCAGTGAAATTTTCTATCATGTGTCACAGCATTTATAATTATTGAGTGATTGACACATTATTTGGATCATCTGACTGGATTCTGGTCATATTTGACTAGACTGTTTTTAGAGTGTATCGTTAATTTTGACCTAAATTTTGTAAAATAAGAAGAAGAATGGAAAAATGGTGATAATTAGAGCTTACCCTAGATCTGATATTTATTCTTAAAACTAATTTCTGAGCTGTTAATAGGAATTGAAAATGAGAATCAAATATTCTGATTGAGTGGTCACGAAAGAGATGACCATTATAGCGGGCTGTCTTTTGAAATAGAAAGTTGAGTCATGGAAGAACGAAAATTAGATTTGACTGAAATTCACGCTGGCTTATCAGGCCCCCCCCCCTTTTTTTTCTTGCCCGCTTTCTTTCCTTTTATTATTTTGTTTTTCGCCTATTGGAAAAATTCTTGAGGATATGATGGCATATTTGAAAATGTTAGGACTGGTTGGTGTTTAGCGAAAGACGGGACAACATGGGACTCGGAATAAATGAAGAGTGCGGACTTATTTAATAAATATAAAATGATAATATCATGTGGACAAAAATGACGCCACAGTTTTAACAAAACTAGTTGCATCCAAAATTGTCACACTTGTTTTATTCTTGTTCTGTCTTTTCCTTGATAGAAAATGCTCACTTGAGCGTACAATATCGCCAGATTTTATGGTGTCATTTGATAGAAGAGATCCTAAGCTGTCCACAGGTATAAAAGTCTCCTACAAATAAATGTATTTTTAAATAATTATTTGGGGAGAATTTTTCTGACTGTTAACTATTTTTTGTACAATATCTGGACCGTTTCTCTCAGGAATAAATTTGAACTGCAACTACTTGCCGTTACACTAAAAAAAAAACACTTTCCGCTGTCTTGTTTCAATGAGCTTTTTATTAAAGACATTAATGCGAGTGGAGGGCAGCGATCAGATAGATAATACCTTAATGGACTGCAATGAGATTACTCTTGATATTAAGAAAATACCATTTCATCTCGTAGAGGTACCTCAAATGTCATGACACATCTGTTTACCATATGGTACTGTTCTATTAAATTGTAGGTCACTTTGAAGAGATACTTCAAAATATTTGGAGGAAAATCAATGAATATTAAATACATCATTAGAGTATCGAACGTCTGCAGATATGACTCTGATATGTAATATCTTATATTAAGAAAACTTTTATGGCAGGTTTCAGGAAGGTTAACTAAATTTTCATCGCCCGACTTAGAATAAATTTCGCAAAGAATCTTCGAATGAAATTCAAACAGAAGTTGTGTTTTTCTCATAATATTTTCCCTTACCTTTTACTTCTTTAACTCTACTTTTTTGTTTTTTGATGAATATACACTTTTAATGTGTAGCTCATAAACATCCAATGATTTTATGATAGGTAGTAGGCTACGGGTCCGCTCGCTCTTCATAATGACCGCTATTCATAGAAAACCGCTATTCATTTAACACGCGTTATGAATAGCGGTCCTTATGAATAGTTATGAATAGTGGTCCTTATGAATGGAGGTCCTTATGAATAGCGAGGCAATTTGTCTATGGTTTGCTCGCTATTTAGAAGAACCGCTGTTCAATACAAAACCGCTATTCATTTAGTCACGCGTTATGGATAGCGGTCCTTATGAATAGCAGTCCTTATGACTAGCGAGGTTACCCCGTAGGCTATATCTTTGATAATCAAAATACAATGATTTACTTTTGCATTATTGATATTTATATATTTCTTTTCACTGGTGTAGAGTAGTTCCAGCGATTAAGAGGGCACTGGCATCATTTAGGGAACCGGTATTATTTAGAGAATGGAAAGCGAATCTATGGTTACATGTCGTATTTCCGAAGGTTCATTATTATGGAGGTTCGTTTTTCCGAAGGTTCGTATTTCCAAATGTTCGTTACTCCGATGATTCGTAATTCCGAAAAGTTATGTAGGCCTCTATTGCATTTTCGAAATTAAGAATCTTCTTTCATTTCCGGAACCACGAACCCTATTTCATTTTCGGAATTACGAACCTTCGGAATAACGAACTTTCGTAGTAATGCATTAAATAGTTCGAAATCATGAACCCCCTGCTATGGAAAATTTGTGTTTCGGAATTACGAGCCTTCGGAAAAATGAGTACCCCCCCCCCCCCCCCCCCCCGAATCAGTAATCACATCGATTTGGGGAGGGTGTGGGAGAATTTCCTATCATTTTCTTTTCACTTTTCCCTTCTCTCTTTTCTTTATTTTCAAAATCATTATTTATTTTTTTCTTATTTACTTTTTTTTTTGGAGGGGGGGGGGTGTGGCAATTCAAGACCATAAATCTGTGTCTGTATGTGTCACTATGAAAAGCACATAATATGTTTGTTGCATGCCTTCTGATGCTGAAAATTTGAAATTTGTTCCTTTATCACTGAATCAAAGTTATGACGTTGGGCTTGTGAACTTTAAGAAGTGGCCATTTTGCCTTTAGGGCGTGCTCACTGAAGCGTGACCAAATGATTTCCCCTGAATTTCACATGAAAGGTAGCTGAGAAGTACAGTTACATGTCTCTGTATTCAGATTTCCTCAAATGTTCCTGATTCAGAAATTACAGAGATTTGTTTTAGGTGGAACTTATTTTTTGTGTCGGTTTATTTAAAAGCAATTATAGCACTATATCATCTTCATAAAAAGGAAATTATACGTTCTAGCTTTATCAGCTTAAGAAACCTTTTTAGTTTGTCACAGTGCTGTCAGAATTTGTCTAGTAATAATCCCTTATAGTTGTTTTAGGTAAAAGTGATTTTGTTTTTTGCTTTTAGAAAATACATAATGAAATTCTTTTCTAAATCAGGATCTTCGTGAATAATCCTTGAAATTATCTGTTAGAGTAGATATTCCTTTTCTTGACAATATTACATGCGAATATATATGTATCCTACTTGCGGTAAAATCATCCAAGATGGCATGGAAGTGGATAATATAAGCCGAGAAGAAAATAATCTTTGTTGTCCTCAATATCGTACAGTGAAACAGAAAAGCAAGGGCGGCGATCTGGGGGATATGTGTCAAATGAAAAAAAAAAATCACATGGGACTGCCCATGTACAAAAGTGTATATTATCCGGTATTATATAATAAGGTCCATGATAATCTAGGATACAAAGTTTAAATATTCAAATCTGGAAGAAGGTCACTATGCTCCCTCTGCTCCATCACTTGGTGATAACATACACGGTTGAAGGTTTTTGCTTTTTTCAATTTGAAATGCTATACAATGTGGTTAGGCAAGATCAACCTTGTGAAAAACGTAACGTTAACGTCTTAACTTACACTTAAAGACAAATCCTTTACAAGTGATAAAAAATGCATATTTCTAATAGAACCTATAACAATATGCATGGTTGGTGATTCTCCTCTTCAGTTGCTACCTTTCCTTATAATCATGACTTGTCGTTCAACGCTCAATTATGACAAAACTTGTGGGAAAAAAAATTAGATATGTTCGACTGTTTGTTTACAAGTGCTAGAAAATGCAGAGTTTCCCATAGTTGCAGCCCACGGGACCGACTATGTCTATTGGGCCTTCTTGTTATTTTTTATTGGGTTCGCGAGACAAACAGCCCTCGAGACCGATAGTATTTTGGTCTCGTCTGGAGAGGTTTTACTAGACTGACCATGTCGATCTCGTGGGCCTTCTAACAAATTTTTAGAGGGTTTACTAGACTGACGACCCATAAAACCGACATTGTATATCTTTCCCTATGAATTTTTGTGCTTTTCCACTTGCTTTCTCTTCCCTTCTTTCTTACCTAATGCATTTCTATGCTTTTCCATTTCTATCATATTTTCTTCTATCTTTATCTATTTCTGTGTTTTACCCCTTCTTTCATGTTCTCTTTCTATTTTTCCAAGCTTGTTTCTTCTTTTTTATTTCTATTTCTGTTCTCTTCTGTTTCGCTATTCCGTGATGTATTTCTTTATTTTTCCTTCTTTCATCTTTTTCTATTCCTTTTTATATATTTCAAATTTCTTAAGTATTATTTTGGTCTCGTGAACCTTTTGCAAATGTCGGTCTCGTGGGCTGTCGGTCTTGTGAGCTGTCGGCCTACTAGGATGACCGCGTTTTTAATATATCCGACTGTAAAATGCAGGGTTGGCAATAGGGGGATAATGCATGCAGAAATCTCATTTTGACATTTATAAGTGGTGTCAGTATTGTGGAAATGGTATATTCAGTTATTACATAGGCTGTGATATGCATATTTCATTGATAATGCAATAAAATGCAAAGTTTCAAAACCCAGTAATGCAGAGATTCCCCCTCGGTCGCTTCGCTCCCTCACTCAGATAGAAAAAAAAACATTCAAAGAAGTTTTTTACACAAGAAACTTTAATATTTTCCCATTCTCATTTGTGGAAGGGGTGCACAGATTTACCCCTTTCCTTTCGAACGTTTGAATCTTTATGTAGTCGTATGTATATACATGTATTAAGCATGTCATTACCCTCCTGGTCCAAATATATTCAGTGATATGACGGACACTCTCCTGGCTTGAATCTCACTATTTGAGAAATCAAGATTCCAACCAAAGATACAGAGTCTTTACGATCGCATTTCATATTTTCGGAGCGTATATTCTCATGGGTGATTCACGTTTCGATCGTGACATTAAAGGATTCAAACCGCAGAGAAAATTCACCGAAATTGACGCTGTGCCTAAAAACGGACTCTCATATTTGCAAAAATGTGCAAGCGAATGTCATCCTTGGATTTACCTCTCTGTTTTGTTATGCAAAGAAAGGAAGTATCCCAATTTTTAATAGTCCAATTTCAAGTAGAAATTTTGTTATCACAATGAGAGAAGAAGGAAATGAATTGAAAAATAAGCATAGTAAACTATGAAGATTAGTATACTGATGTTTTTAGTCACTGATATTGAAACTAAAGAACTGACATTCTAAATACCCAAACTGCTTTTTCTTGTTATATGTACACCTTCATTTCCTTGTCAGAAGAAGAACACACCAAAAAATATAGAACATGCGTTAAATATTTATACAGTGTCATTCATTTAACGCAATACATAATCTAATCTTAACCATTATAACAGAACATAATACACATTTTACATATTGAAACCTAAGTCACATCAAATGAACTAACGTCCCTATACGCTAGGAAAGGGCCTTGGATATTATTACCGGCGTCTTAACTCCGGCAGCCGTTTTCAGCGCATGGTGCATTTCAAGGAATAAATCCTGCGAGTTGCCCATCTAACACCTGAGGGGTGAGAGACAACTGCAAATAAAACGCTTAGTCTAATGACATCCGCACAAGGGAGAGACTCGAACTCTCAACCTTTTGATCGAGGGTCAAGTGAATGAACCACTATAGCACGATTCTCCCATTAAAATATAAATATAATGATAAAACTATATTAACTAATTAACATACGTTAGTAATACGTGCTAACTTGAGTCATTATTTTATTTCATATCACCCATTTCAATAAGTTCGTATAATCAACAGTGCATGGCAATATCATCTTTATCCAAGTTGACCAAAGGCTGACAAGAGCGCGCGAATGCCCGCGAGTCTTCAGAACATTCCGAGTAAATGTCAGCAGGTCCGTGAGACCTTGGTCCTATATAGGCCGACGAACGTTGAACTCTGTAGCTTCACCATCACAATACATATCGGTGTATCATAATCTGCAATGACATACCCCGATCGTACTAATGAAACCAATACAAGACCGACAACAGATCGAACAAGACTTACATTGTTGGCTGGCGGTGCCGTGGTCCAGTGGTTTAAGGCGCTTGACTGGAGATGCGAGGATCGGGCGTTCGATCCCCGGCATGGCACTTATGCCATTGAGTAAGGCATTTTATCTACATTGCTCTTTTATCGTACAAGAAATAAATGAAGTGCTATAGGCATATTGATACCAGCGTGTGCATGTGTGTCATTTAAAAAAAAAAAAATCAAAAAATTGTCCCGAATGGCTAAGATTCGGTCGGTTTGGAGTCGGTTTGGAGTCGGTGTGGAGTCGGTGTGGAGTCGGTTTGCAGTCGGTTTGCAGTCGGTTTGGAGTCGATGTGGAGTCTGTTTGGAGTCGGTGTGGAGTCGGTTTGGCGTTGTGCCTAAGGTGTGAAGAAATGTCGAAGCTAGGATTCTGTGTCGATTGAAACCGCACAGAGAATTTTTTTAGTGTGATGTAGAAAAGCAAGAAATGCAACATACATTATGGGTAAAGCTTCGCTCTGTTGCTACGGATGACAAGTATATATATAAAACACTCGCGAAGAATCTATTCTAAAAATATCGATTTATAACAAAAACGGAAACATAAAAGTCTCCCCTGCAATCCTCGGGGTGCATAAAGCCTGTGGTTTTAGTCTGGCGTGTGTAAGGTGCAATAACAACCGTGCATATTTTTTTTTCTTCAGCAAACTGCTCGTGATACGTTTGAATTCTATTTTGTTTTCCGCACCACATTACCCAGTCTTTGTGGTTTGTTTAAGTTTAAAGCTAATACTGCTGGTCTCGCGATGCGCGGCAATTTATACCACAATAGTCAAAAGAGTTTTCTAGGAAGTGTAACCTACGGAAGCGTTAAACTGTCATTCTACTTGACGACATGACGAAATATTTCATTTTGTCAAATCGACGTAACATCCATATTATGTCGACATGTAAAGATATTTAACTTACCATGTGGACTTATCAACTTTTATTAGTCGACATGGCGAAATAAATTATCTTGCCAAGTTGACTTCACAAAAAGTTCATGTCGTGATGGTGACATAAATTACCTTGCCAAGATAATTCATTTTGCCATGTCGACTAACAAAAGTTGATAAGTCGATATGGTAACTATTGCTCAACTGGGAGGACAAAATGCAGAATCCTTATAACTGGATTTTGTATCTCGCCGAACTCGTGAATACGGGCCAGATTCCCTTTCACTTCTAACCTCGTTAATAGAGGATCTATTTCCGAGTGATATATGCTGAAGTTGGGTGTTTTTTGTATGTACATGCATACAAACATTTCTCATACCAAACAATGCGCTTCTCATTTTTGCTCGATGCCTTCCATTTTGTTTTGAAAGCAAATGTATACATACATGTATATAGAGAATAATGAAAACAAATATTATTTTTTTATCAACCAATATGACGCAAAATACTTCTATTTGATGTTTAATCATTTCTAAAGTTCGGTTTGTAGACCTGTTAAAGGTCTTCTCTAAGTTATTCTCCAGACATATTTCGAAATACGTCAACACTGACACTATCTTTCGTATTGATCATGACTGTTAAAAAAATACTACTGTTTGAAACTGTCTTTCAAAACTACACCAAGATATGTACATTATAAACCATTCTTTCTTCGAACTACAATCTTAAAAATTATGTGACTTGCTCACAATCTAATTAAAGCAAACATTTCCACCTACTTTTAATTTCAGCCAATTTGAACACGCACACAAATACTTTCGAAAAATCAACATATAGCAATTTCACTAGCCTTGTCCATCACCTATTGAAATGTGCGAACATTATGAGGAATTACGTAATCAGTACATGATTTCTGTGGGTATTGAAATTACGATCGTGTTTTTTTTTTTGTTCGTTTGTTGTTGTTGTTTTTTTTTTTGGTGTGTGTGTGTGTGTGTGTCTGTGAGTGTACTTTTGTGCTTGTGTGTAAACACTTTTAGAGATAAAAGCCCAAATCTTCCTTTAATACAGTTTTATCTTACCATCATCTTTACTTTTCTCTTTTTGTTTTATGTTTTTGTTCAATTCAAATAGTCTTAGGGCCCCATCGGGTCGACATTACTTTATTGTCAATAGCTTTTAGAACCTGCCAATGGTTGACAGACAGCTCTCAGTGGTGAATACTCAGTCGTCCCGGGGAGCGTTTCATCAAACGTTTTGTCAGTGATTTTTACCGACAACTGTTATAAGCTACTGAAATCCTTGCATCTGATTGGCTGAGAGAAAATTTGTCAGTAAAAATCACTGACAAGACACTTGATGAAACGCTCCCCAGGAAACCTACAGAGAGCATCTATACGTAATTCGTTTGCCTCTATTTGGAAATAGGCGCATATTCTGAAAAATAATATTAATATTGTTGTTGACATCCTTTTTATTTACGCAATTACCCAACGTCTAGGGATTTGCGATGGAATGCAAAAACTTTTAAGCTCTTTCACACTCCTTGTTTTATTTCCACTATCTTAAGCTTACGGATTGTTGAAATAAATAATTGCGAAAGCATCAGGAAAGAAATAGATGCGCATGCGTAATCTTGATGATGTGTTTTAAATCCATCCTCCATCATATGGACTTAGGTTCTAATCCGAACGTGACATTGTTTTTCTTTCAGGTTAGCCATTTATAAAGTCAAAAAGATCTCTAAACCTTCTCCAGAGACTCCCCAGATCTTGTATCTTTTGATCAACCTTTCTTCTCCAATCATCATCATTCTGTTTTATATCTTCCTAGTTTGGTTCGTTTTGTCTTTCCGACTTCACATGGTCACTAAAATGGTAATAGGCCAAATATTCAACAAATTATAAAGCCCTTCAAATTCTGAGTCCGATTTTCGATTTGTCACTTACTTTTCCAAAGACATTTTGTAGAGTTGATGCAAGCTTAATTCAACGTGAAAAGTAAAATTCATGGCATTCCGACAGTTCCTTGTAAAATATTCCACTTGAGGTAAGTCCGGTTTTGCGATCTATTTGGACAGGTGAAATCTACTACAGTGTGCATGCATGTACATAAATTTTTCATGAGTTTGCGTGAGCTTATTTGCCGGCGGATTTATAGATAATGTTAATCTGTGCGCTGAGGATAGGGAGAAAAGTTGGAAGACCAATATAAGACAGAAATTATAATGGCACAGGCCTGCGTCTTATAATAATCATCCGGACGTCTAAGCATATCGTAAAATAAATGTTGCTTTTAATAGCTTTTTAAACTGCTCTTTTGACTGGATGATGTGGATAGGAACGTTCGTGATTGAGCTGTGTGGTGCATGGGTACGGATAGGGATCACGTACGTTCGCGACTCTATTTTCCTGCTTGGAACCATTTTGAATGTGGTTCTTTAATATCATCAGCGTTCATTTATTAATGTTAAGATTATTTACACAATTTCTTTTTTTCTTTAATTATTATTTTAATGGACCTGTTGCTTATACTCTTAATAAATTCTGGATATAAGAATTTTTTCTCTCTCTTGATTGCTCGTATATTATGATACATCTAAGTTGGTGACGTCGAAACCCTTTTTACGGAATCCATCAACCGGTTCAGTGAGTCGCAGCAACACTGACACGAACATCTAAACACGGCAATCCTCTGAAATTAACAAAAACTCCATCGAGAAACTCCTTAAACTTTCAGATCCGTTTGGAAACGGCAAAATTAATATGCATGATAATGAATAAATCAAGCCCTTCATTCATATCTCTTAATTATTACACGTATTATCAAAAAATCAATCTTTATTTTTTATATTTTGAAAAAATATGAATAATTTATTCATCTTTGTTTATTTCCTCTAAATAAATTTTGATAGCCCGATTTCAGTATCATTTAGATACTTCAACACATGCATTACACACTTGTTACAAAATCGTTATGTACCCTTCATACATAACGAATCTCCTCTATATAAAGAGCAAAACCATGTCTTGAAATTCGATACCTATTCAATACCGTGAGAAGTAATATGCACAAATTACGACGCATGGTCACCTGTGAATCTTGCTCTTTTAGCTGTGCTAAGTCGTACGACAATAGATTATCCAGAATTTCAAAATCTGAAGTATTTGTGAAAATATGAATAATTCATTCATCAATAATACCATTGTCTATTAAATGGATTATTTTCCTCCATTAAACAATTAAAGCTTAATCTTAGTATGATATTGATACTAGTGTAACAGATGGGTTCTATACATAGAATTTATTCTATTTTCATAAGAATATGTCGCATGCTTGTATTGACACAACGATATTATTTTACCTAAGTCATATTCATGCTCCTTATAACATAATCCCTCTCCCTTAAGTAGCCGGTCGTTAACATTCCTCATCAAGGGTCAAACCCAGACCGGTCACCATCGGTCATCTCACACATTAATGTGTAGCACATAAACTAGCACCCGCAGAGGGGCAGACACACCCGCAAACCACCTTATGCAGAGTACGCGTTTCAAATCATATGGTATTTATTTTTGCATTGCTAATTGTTTCCAGCAGTAAGTGACATGATAGCTGGGGTAAGTTTAAATATATCTTTATATTCAACATATCAAAATTATAATAATTATGTTTTTAACTTCATTTTGAAAAAGTTGAATGTGATCATTCTAAGTTTGCTCAGTTCATTTTTCTATAACTTCATTAATTTCTTGAAAAGGTTCTGTTTGCATTTTGCTATTATTTTGTATTTACTATTCCGTATTTGGTTTAAAGGTGATGTTGATACATGTTACTGTGATTATTTCTCTAGTAAAATGATGGTACTGAAATTACTTGGAAAGTCAGTGCGTTGTGGTAAAGAATACGAAACTACGTCCGGGTGTTAAATTAGGATACAATCATGTATCATGCGCCTGTTACAAAATTGATTAGTACCCTTCGTACACGTCTTTGACGCAAAAAGCAGCGGAAAACAGGATGAATTTGCCATTATGGAGGTAAGCCTTTAGATTGCGGGTAGTAACTCAGTGTGGGTGCTTCATCGTCATTTCCATATCGATGGGCAAATTATTCAGTGTCCTAGCAAAATATTGAAAATGTCGAGCGCAGGAAATGGCCATTCATTGTGTGCATAGTGAGAGAACGTACGTGGGGTGAGTGAGTGCGTGAGCGCATGAGATGAGGGTGTGCGCAGGTCTAATGAATGGGGCTGTGTAGTATTTAGCTGAATATAAACTAGCCAACTCTGCATATTCACAAAGTCTTTCACTATTATTTTAGGAAGCGGCGAAAAGGAGTTTGAACATTGGGAGAACTGAATTAATGAATGCCACGCTTTACACTTAATCTTTGTGTCGTTAATGCAATGCAAAAGGTTATTGTTCATCACGCAAACCACATGACTTAGGATTGAGCAAGCTATTCCTTCTTGAAACAACCGCCATCTTTGTTCTTTGCGCATCAAGTTCCGATGACGACACAAATATTTTTATTGCGATCCCCGTCGGATTCCCTTGGTTAACCATCTTGACTTTCCACTTCCTGGCAACCGCATTTAAAGACCAAATAAAACTGCGTGGGCCCATTAACTAAGATGTGCAATGTCTTGTGAACGATCATTTTACAACATTCTCTCCATCTCTCTCTCTCTCTCTCTCTCTCCCCCCCCCCCCCTCTCTCTCTCTCTCTCTCTCTCCCCCCCCCCCCTCTCTCTCTCTCTCTATCTCTCTCTCACTTTGTCTCTTTCCCCTCTCTTTCTCTTTTTTCTGTCTCTCGCTTTTTCTTCTTCTTTCTCTCCCCCTCCCTCCCTACCTCTCTCTCTTTCACTCTTTCTCTTCCCCCCCCCTCTCTCTCTATCTCCCACTTTCTTCTTCTCTCTCAGATTTATACTATTCCTAATATTCTAACGAATAGTTATGTCAAATATTTCATCAAATTTTTAACAAGAACAATGCTATTCTTCCAAGGAAACGCTACTGTGTCATTTTGACATTGCAAAAGCAATGGTACCCATGTCTGCGCAGCCAATCATATATTTTACACGCAGTTCGGGATTTTGCATGAAAGGCAACATTTTTTTAGGCTTGTGAATAGAATGAATGAAATAAGACTATTTTTCAATATTTCGACTCGCGTTTTGACATGAATATCTATCGCTACAATGAAGACGAAAAGTATATGTTTTTATCAGAATCTCGCAGTAGCAGACAAGGGCTTTGACTTTGACATTCTAGCCGTATCCTAACATTGTTGAGGAAACTTTCTCTCATTTTTTTTTCGGGGGGGGGGGGGGTCTGCATCTATCTACGAGAGTGTCCAAATATGTTCGAATGATACAAGTGCAAAGTAATATCTAGGTATATTGAAAAGGGGATATCTACTGAATATTTAGGAGAAATAACTAATTTACGTAATATGTTTTCAAATGCATTATCTACTGAAAATTTATATTTAAAAGTTATTCATCTTCTGAAGATGTTGAAGAGTTCTTTATCTACGAAGACTATAGAAGTCTATGTTAAGAAAGCACGATTCTAATTTTTTGAATTTTATTAAGATCTACGGAAAGAATTATAAATGTTACCTAACTAAGTGTAATTCACTCTTAAAAATTGCGATTTTGAAGGAGTTCCTTATTTACGAAAAATGTAAAAGGCGTGATATAGGAGCTTCTTTTCCAAGGAAATTAAAAAAGGAGTTTGTCATCACCGGAAGATGTTAAAGGAGTTCTTCATTAAAGGGATCTAAAGAAGATGTTGAAGAGTTCTTGATCTACAGGAGATACTGAAGAGTTCTTGATCTAAATAAGGTGTTGAAGAATTCTTGAGCTACAGAAGATGTTAAAGGAGTTCTTGATCTGCAAAAGATGTTGAAGAGTTCTTGATATACAGGAGATACTGAAGAGTTCTTGATCTAATGAAGGTTTGGAAGAATTCTTAAGCTACATAAGATGTTGAAGAGTTCTTGGTCTACAGAAGATGTTGAAGAGTTCTTGATCTACTGAAGATACTGAAGAGTTCTTGATCTAAAGAAGATATTGAAGAGTTCTTGGTCTACTGAAGATACTGAAGAGTTCTTGATCTAAAGAAGATATTGAAGAGTTCTTGATCTAAAGAAGATGTTGAAGAGTTCTTGATCTACAGAAGATACCGAAGAGTTCTTGATCTACAGAATATGTTGAAGAGTTCTTGATCTAAAGAAGATACTGAAGAGTTCTTGATCTAAAGAAGATGTCAAAGAGTTCTTGATCTACAGAAGATACCGAAGAGTTCTTGATCTACAGAAGATGTTGAAGAATTTTTGATCTATAGAAGGTGTTGAAGCGTTTTTGATCTACAGAAGATGTTCAAGAGTTCTTGATGATGTTCTTGAAGATGTTGAATACTTTTGTTTTCTAAGGAAGATTTATTTAAGATTTTCTTTACCTGTCTGTTTTCAGGTTGTTGTGTACGGTATGTGTTAAAGTGGTTTGTTATGTATGGAAGAAGTTAAACGAGTTTATTATTTACGGAAGATGGTAAGTGAAGTTGTTATGTACAGAATGTGTTAAAAGATCTTAAATGAATTATTTATCTACTGGGGATGGTAAATTAGGTTGTTATCTCTGTAATGTGTTAGATGAGTTTGTCATCTACGAAAGAGGTTAATTTTTAGTTAATTATACATGGAAGATGTTACGCGAGTTCATTATCTTTGAAAAATGATTAAGGTTCTCTTTACCTCTTCTGTTATAAGCGTTGAGGAGTTCTGAGGAAGATATTTAAAAATTTATATATCTAAGCGAAATCGTTAGGGGGTTATCTATCTCAGAAGATGTTATAATGGTTATTATTATTATTTTTTTATTTTTTTTTTTTATTTGTTATTCGCGTTAGACGTAGAAGTCAAATTTTCTAGTGGACGACGGGAACATAAAACTTTCCCGAAATCTTGTATTGTAGCGCGTTTATCTGACTTTATTTTTCTCGTCTAAGATGCTCTCAGCAGATTATGCTCCTGTTTTTATCTAGGTCTAGGGTTATTTCCCGACCATTACGAATAACAACATCTCTTCTACATTGTCAAGACCACTCCTGATCCAGACAGAATAATATTCGTATCCTCGTCGCATTTTTTCATGACGTATTTTACTCTCAAAAATCAGACCACGATGACCGAGTCGCCGAAATGCATTTCTATGTATGGCTAGGTTTCGGCCCACTGCAAATGAGAGATGCAAATAATATTTACAATAAAATTCCCCTTATTATTTTCCCAAAAGAATAGGAATAAGAGGAAAAACCTCTACTCGCATTAACATTGAAAGTTTGTCTACAGTCTGGTGCTCTTACCCACAAGGACACATTCATCTTCAACCGTCATAACCGTCAGAAACAAAAAAGGAGTCAAGTGGTTACTACTTGACGGAGTGCGTAGAGCTCCGAAGCCACCGGAGGTTCTGTAAAAAATTATATGGATGTTCTATATCACAATATTTCCGTCCACTCGGATGAGTCTGCATGGAATACCGCTGACTAATAGCTTTAAAAAAAAAGAAAGTTATGGATTCTAAAGTTGTAATCAATCAAACACAAATTGGCATGTCCGTGACGTATCTTGCAAGGTCCTCTCCCATTTACTCAGTACAGAAGATTTCAAACATTTTCATTTTCTTAGTTGTTGAGGAAGGAATAGATTTGTTTCATACAGGTTTTGTGCAATGATTATATCTAGGGTACATGTATGATTATATACTTTTCTTCACAGAAAATGGAAATTTATGATTTGTTTTAGTTCAGGCCATATGGGTAGGACCTCGCCTGATAAGAAATACATTTTTATTCAAGCAAAAACGGAAAGAATATCGATCAGGTAAAAATTATTCGTTGGAGGTATCCATGTACATTTGAGGGACAGTGCCAGTATTCAATAAACTTCTAAGAAAATTTTCTTAAGTCTAAGAACATTTTTAAAGAAAGTTGCCCTATGTATTCTAAACACGTTAACCACTAAAATTCCATGCTTAAGTAGTTTATAGAATACGGGCCCTAGAACGGATTGCCTGCCGGCGAAGTTTCCCGCCTCGCCCAATACAACAAGAAGAGCTATACGGGCAGCTCTTTGTATTCGCCTACAAACTGACTTTGATTGGACCCAGGTTCGAATCTCAGTCACGCCTTTCGGATGGTGACGTTAAATATCGGTCCCAGACGTAAGTAATCATATTTGATTGATAAACGTCTGCCAAACCTCAAGTACACATACACGCACACACACACACACATACACACACGAAATGCGGACGAAAGTTTTGAAAGAAAATGACCTTCAAAATACTGTAAGGAATAGTAAGTACATAAATGGACGGAATGTCTTACAGTTTTGAGTACATTAAAAAAAATATTAGTAGACCTAATATATGATTTTGTTTGGTAAAACTTATTCCTCAGTTACAGTCATAGATGTGTTGCAAAGCAGGGCAGTGCAAAGGTATTCAAAAAGCAAAAGGTCTCAAAAGGTCTGAGAATTATATTAAAACAAATAAAACAAGATGAATGCTACTGCGTCTCCTATATGCCTCCACCTAAATTCAGTTGATATGCTCAAACTGTTCTTAAATTTAGTGATAATCAGAATAAAAAAGGCTACAATTACATGTTAATTGACCTCTTTGACCTTACACATTATAACCCAAAAGTCTGATCACTAAATATCTCCTCCTAGTCATGAATACAAAATAGTTGAGATATGGTGATAACAAAGCCAAAAAAAACACACACACACACACATTAATTTCAAATACAATGAACTCTATGACCCGTCACCTTTGACCCATGCGAACAAAAATCTAATCAGCTCGTCTCATTATGGTCAGCATACTAGTTCCAAGTTTGAAGTTAATGGATCAAATGGTTCTTAAAAATATAGTGTTAATGAGGCAAAACCCTGCAGTTTCAGAATTAACCTCTCTGACATTTGCCAAAGTCTAATTCAGATCGTCTTATTATGGTGATACATATTATAGTACCAAGTTTGGAGTTAATGGCTCAAATAATTGTTCAAGAGAGTGTTAACAAGGCAAAAACCTGAAATTTCATGGTAAATTACTTGTATGAATTTGGCCTTTGACCTGCATTTGCCAAAATCTAATCAGATCGTCTTCCTATAGTGAAAAATTAAAGTTAATGGATCAAATGGTTCTTAAAATATAGTGTTAACGAGATTTAAGAACTGACCTCTGAGACTTTGACATTTGACTTACGTACCTCAAAATCTAATGAGATCGCCTTCCTATCGTGATACATACCATCACCAAGTTTGAAGTTCATACCTCATGTGGTTCTTGAATTATCGCGAGAACGAGAAAGCGGGACTGACGGAAGGACAACCCGAAAACATAATGCCTCTGACACCACCTTCGGTGGGTGGACGCCAGGGCATTAAAAAATTTTCAAAAATGAAAAAATAAGATTCTCACAATTATATCATCAGCTGACAAATTCATTTGAGGTTACATTAGAAGAAGTTCTCGTTTTAAAAAAATATCTATTTCAAAAGGGGGTAAGGCTCAAAATTTTATGTTTCCAATGAGTGTTGCTGATAAATCATGAACTCGAATATGTGCTTTACATGTAGGATCGAATTCGGACAGCCATATTTACAAAATATAACAAATCCATATTGAATTTGACCAATTTATTTTTTAGAGTGGAGGCTTACGTTATATCATTATAACGCATATAAGAGGATATCATCTCTATATCTAAGTAAAATATGGAACTGTCGGATAGCAAGTATGCGCCTACCATGTGCCTGTAAAATGGTGGATGGGTGAAATGCTCCCTAGCGAATTGGAGAGAGTACACCACAAGAGCAGAATCAATATTTAATTCAGATTAAGTCAAGGGATATCAATACATCGTCTATCGCTTATGTCAATATCTGAAACTGGTAAAGGGTTTTTTTTTTGTTAATATACTTTAGGGTACACCCTAATACATTGTGTGTGTGGGGGGTGTGGGTGTGTGTGCGCCCTTACATAGATTCACTTGTGGGGTACAGAGAACAAAAGAGCACAATGATGGCCTTTATTCCGTCATGCTTGTGGGGTACAAAATACAATAGGAGAAGTGTTTGCGGGGTACAAAATACAATAGGAGAAAACAATACAGTTCCCCACTAATCAATGTGTGTGAGGATGGGTGGTGGTGGTGTGTGTGTGTGTGTGTGTGTGTGTGCTCGTGTCCGTATAGTACTAGAGCAGCTCTAGAGTGCACTTTTAATGAAAAATCTCGTTATCGTTATCGGACAAATGTGACCAGCCCTTAACCCAAAAAGGGCCGGGATATTTTGGCTATGCCACAGCAGGGGGGGGGGGGGGGGGGGGGGGGAATCCACCACACCCCCCCCCCCCGAGATGTCGACCGTCGACCGCGCGATCACGCCGAAAATCGGCACGCACGTCGTCCACAACATAATCTACAAAACTGTATAGTTAAATGCTCCGAAATAATTTCACATTAATTGATTATGCTAATTTATGCATGAAATAAAAATTTTGCTCTAAATCATTAAATAAAGCTAAAAAAAATGCTAATTTTTGGTCTAGACACTCTTTCCAGTATTCTTGATTTCTTATGTTTTTTATTGTATTTAAAATTTCTTATGTATTTCTTTGTTTTTTTTAACCTTTTGTTTTTTATTGTTTTGGGGATGAAATTTGTCGGGGACACTTTTGTGATTATAAACAGCATAAAATGAATTGATTTTAATCAGTAAATGTAAAAATATTCATAGATTTCTAAATTTCGGCTGAAAACACATTTTGTATTGAAATTATACATGTAATAACTTTTTTGAGCAATTTTTGGTCTGACGTGCAAGTACGAAATGTTGAGTAACTTCGGAACTGCATGCCCGGACATCGGGAATTTGGTCTCAAAAAATGCGTGAGATTCGAAAGAAAAAAGTCATAAAGTGCCGCGGCGACTGCTTTGCGTGTTACGGACATATCGCGAGAAACGTCTAGGGGGGGGGGGGTGGATTCCACTCCCGGCCCTTTTAGGGTTAATACCTAAAATATGACAACTATAAAATTAATTAGCTTGTCATAATTTTTTTCGGAACTGTACCAAGTGATGGGGCCCAACACCTATCTCTGTCTCGAATTTTCGGTACTTTGATATGAAATTGACATAATCATATTAGTTTTCCTCTTGGTCTTGGGATCCTAGTCTTGACTATAACACCGAGTGTACACTCCCCCTTCACACAATTCTTCATCCCAGGCTTGGACCGACATTATACTAAAACTCGAGGTCCATCCGATGTTCCCTAATATGTCCCCTATTGTTCTCATTACAGATGGTCTCTCTCCCTATGTTTCCCTATGTCGATGTTTCCATCCATACTTTCTTCGTCCATTTGTTCCCCCGTCTCTATGTAATTCTCTATCCAACTGTCTCCGTCCACATTGTTTCTCCATCTGATTACTTATTTTTCCGAAAATTCATAATTCCGATAATGATACAGGGTTCATAATTATGAGCCTCGAACCTTGAACCTTTTTTGTCACACCCTTACGTTCCCCATCCCTGTGATCACAATGTGAGCCATGCAGCCCCGGTGTACCCCCATCCTTATACGTTCTCCATCCCTGTGATCCCATGTGAGCCATGCAGCCCCGGTGTACCCCCATCCTTATACGTTCTCCGTCCCTGTGATCCCATGTGAGCCATGCAGCCCCGGTATTCCTCCATCCTTGTACGTTCTCCGTCCCTGTGATCCCATGTGAGCCATGCAGCCCCGGTGTACCCCCATCCTTATACGTTCTGCATCCCTGTGATCCCATGTGAGCCATGCAGCCCAGGTGTACCCCCATCCTTATACGTTCTCCGTCCTTGTGATCCCATGTGAGCCATGCAGCCCCGGTGTTCCCCCATCCTTAAACGTTCTCCATCCCTGTGATCCCATGTGAGCCATGCAGCCCCGGTGTACCCCCATCCTGATACGTTCTCCATCCCTGTGATCCCATGTGAGCCATGCAGCCCCGGTGTACCCTCATCCTTATACGTTCTCCGTCCTTGTGATCCCATGTGAGCCATGCAGCCCTGGTGTTCCCCCATCCTTATACGTTCTCCGTCCCTGTGATCCCATGTGAGCCATGCAGCCCCGGTGTACCCCCATCCTTATACGTTCTGCATCCCTGTGATCCCATGTGAGCCATGCAGCCCAGGTGTACCCCCATCCTTATACGTTCTCCGTCCTTGTGATCCCATGTGAGCCATGCAGCCCCGGTGTTCCCCCATCCTTAAACGTTCTCCATCCCTGTGATCCCATGTGAGCCATGCAGCCCCGGTGTACCCCCATCCTGATACGTTCTCCATCCCTGTGATCCCATGTGAGCCATGCAGCCCCGGTGTACCCTCATCCTTATACGTTCTCCGTCCTTGTGATCCCATGTGAGCCATGCAGCCCTGGTGTTCCCCCATCCTGATACGTTCTCCATCCCTGTGATCCCATGTGAGCCATGCAGCCCCGGTGTACCCTCATCCTTATACGTTCTCCGTCCTTGTGATCCCATGTGAGCCATGCAGCCCTGGTGTTCCCCCATCCTTATACGTTCTCCGTCCCTGTGATCCCATGTGAGCCATGCAGCCCCGGTGTACCCCCATCCTTATACGTTCTCCGTCCCTGTGATCCCATGTGAGCCATGCATCCCCGGTGTTCCCCCATCCTTATACGTTCTCCGTCCCTGTGATCACAATGTGAGCCATGCAGCCCTGTGTTCCCATATTTACGTTTCCCTATCCCGATGTTACCCATCCTTTATGTTCCCAGTCCTGATAAAATTTCCTATCCTGTACACTTTCTTCGTCCCAGAATTCCACCATCCCAAATACCCATTACCTTTGTGGTCCCCCATCCCGATGTGTCCCGCCCTCATACTTTCCAGTGTCCTGGTGTTTCCTATTCCTACTTTGCCAATGCCGCGATGTTCCCCTGTCCATATAGGTTCTCCCGTTGAGATGTTTCATACCCTTACCCTTATGTCCCTATATAGTCTTGATGTTTCTCTTTCTTTAATATGTTCTCCATCGACTTTGTTCCACTGTCTCCATACTTCTTATCCTTGTTTTCCCCTCATCTGAAGTTTCCCACCCTTATGTTCTCACGTCCCATTGTTTCACCGTACCAATACTCCGTATCTTCGTGTTCCCCTATCGTGTAATATTATTTACCATCTTTCTGTTCCCCCCTCCCTAGTTTTGTAACATCCCTATAAGAATAGCATTCCCTTTTAAAGCGCACAATTATCACAATGATATGACGTGCCTATCATGCCTATGCGCATCAAATGCGTTTTGATTTTTATTTTTAATTTTTTTTTTTGCCAAGGCTTTAGCTATTTCAGCCGTTCCTCCCAGCACAAAAGAAAAATTTTAAAGAATTGATCATGCTAGGTTCACACTTAACACCTGGGTAGAGAGAATCACTTATACATAAAATGTCTCGTCCAAGAACATACACACCGAGCAGAGACTCGAACCCTGAACATCTCGACTGAGAGTTCAGTGAAAGAACCACTCGTTATACTAAGGTACTCCCACGTTTTCTGTCCTTATTTTTCTATATGAACTTCCAAATACCACTCCCTTTCTCCCTCTCTCTCTCTCTCTCTCTCTCTCGAATAGAAATTTCCACTGCAATTCTATCCTCCAATTTCTAAAAAGTAACTTGAAAAATTATTCTACAAAGAAAATATCACCCTTAAATTGTTTATTTCCCTAAAATTGAAAGAATATGTAAAATTTCAAATGAGTGAGGAATTCCTTAATGTTCAATTTTTTTTCCACTTAAGCGGCTAGAGAATCCTGATTCATTTCAATGTGAAATGTGTTTAGTTTGTATTATTGTTTCCTAGGAACTTGATTGTAATTTTCTGGTGTATTTTATCAGTATTTTCACCTACTTTTCCTGACACAGAAAATATATAAATTGCAACCTGTTTTCAAAAACAAATTAATTCGCCATTCTCTACTTAGCATGAAAGTTAGTACATCTTGAAGGCATATGGTAGGCAGTTTCCATGATCAGTAGGTCACAATTCGCTGACACCAGACTTGGTGCAAAGCACTGAAAATATTAATGCGGGGTGTACAAAGTTTGGGACACAGCAAACCAGCTGTCCTGCCCAGATATACCCAGGTCTCCCCGAGAGTCTTCGGGTGAAGGAAATGTAAGATAATGGCTTTACCATTATGGGGCGATGGATGGAAAAAGCCGAACATTATAAAGCCTGTTAGTCATAAAACTGTACGTTGTCCACTCTGGGTGATTAACAACACCTGTTATTGATTAGACACCCGAATGGTGTTAAATTCCACATGAGAACCCAAGATTATGTGACTTTAAATAGTAGAATAATATAATGCAATAAGAAGAGAAATGAATCTTACCTTAATCAATACGCATATAAACACGGAGAGTCAAATACGAGTCAAGTGAATTAAGCTGCTGATAGAATAAGTTCATATGTCATCAATCAGTGATCAATCAGTGATGGATGAATAACGGTGCAAAACCAAAGATTTACGTCGCCAAAACATCTCTTTATCATCCGATGCAATGAAATCATTATAAGAAGGAGAAGAAGTGCCTTTTTTAACAAAACGATCAAAGATTATGCATTTTTACACGAATGCCCATCAACAACGGTTCACACGCTTTCAAAAAAAGGAGAGGAAAACGTTTTGAGCTAAGAAAAAGATTTTCTCGCGCCAAAAGATCCGACACTCTCTGATTATAAAAAATTACGTCGAGTATCGATTCTACGTGGGCGTGCGATGTCGTCTGGCCGAATGCGATTGGCTCAAACCATCGGCCAATCACGTATGTCTCTTCCATATACATGTATAGGGATTGCATCGTGATTTGTATGCACTTTAGCCTGCGCTTCTAATCTTTGTCAAAATGTATAATGCAACACATGACTTTATCTTAAATGTAATGTAATTATTTGTTCGTGTCAGCCATTGACGGCAGCTCCCGGTAAATAAGCGACATCAAGGTGATTCGTCAAAGAGAACGAACAGGACAGACACCAGAACCGTCCCTATAGAATATGTTTTTACTGTGGGGTAATTGGAGCAAAACCTCGTTTATATAGCTTTGGAAGTACCCTGGAAGAATTTCACGATGTCAGTGTGTTATATTATCTTAATTCACATACCTGTAGTTCTAAACACAACTCAAGAGAGACATATAAATAATTGCTTAGACCTCGTTTACATCTGTACTTAGTCACTGGATAAAGGTGACATGCTAAGGCAATCATGAGCAGTTACTCTAGATTTAGTATGAGAAATACTAAAGATACGCTAATATCTGGGGATCGAAACTTCTGCTTTTTTTCTTTTGGAGAGAGAGAGAGAGAGAGAGAGAGAGAGAGAGAGAAGTAGATATGTTGGGCTATGCATTGGGTATATATCTCCATATACCGACGCTCCGCTCAATGCATAAACATCGAGATTGATAACCTCCCGAAGTGGATGACGTTCCCTTATGCAAATCAAGAATAACGGCTGCTCTTGAATTTTGATTATCGATCCTTCACTCCAATGTCACCCTTTTTATTTGCCATACGGGTCTTTGAATCTCTCGAGTAATTACCCATACGCAGGTGTCTGATTCAGTTTCAAACTTGTTGTGAATGTCATTGACCCACGTTGTCAAGGTTGTTTGGCTTGTCCTCCATAAGAAATTCGTTGTATGCTATGAACATAATTGGTCATTTTGTCGGAATTTTGCGATGACAAAATGGTTGACTGCCCCTCCATATTCCTCCCCTGTTTTAATCAACACCGTTCCAAAATTTTCAGATAGCTTCCAGCATTGACGAAAATAAATTTAAAAACACAATAATATAATTGGATTAACAATAGTTCTAAGTTATCTCGAGTCTTATCAAACCAAGAAAATAAATTGATGATTCAAAAATCAACATTGCCTTCATATTGCGATATCCAATGGCGTATACATTAATTCATTTTTTTTTAAAGGTGGCTAAGTCCACACTGGGTATGGTTGGATGTACATGATATTGGGCAGCAGCTGTTGTAGACCCACTGCAAGATGTATCAACTTTTCTAGGTCTGCAGTGGGGTGGGGGTGGGGGGACTTTTATAACCCTTTCGAGAAAATTGTCCACATTTTGTTGTTTGGCTCAACAAGTTCTGATTTAAGGGCTGGTCACACATTTTGTCCGATAACGATGACGATAATGTATGTGCATATAAAATGTACCTATAACGATGACGATAAAAGTGGTCACACCTGACCGATAAAATCAGTGGAGTTCAGGGGGGCGTTTCATCAAGTGTCTTGCTAGTGATTTTACCGACAAATTTGCTCTCAGCCAATCAGATGCAAGGATTTCACTAGCTTATAACAGTTATTGTAAATTGTCAGTGAAAGCAAGTTTCATGAAATGGGGCCCTGTCAATCAAGCACGACGGACACTGCCCGCATGATTCTTGTGAACTAACGTCTCCGAAAAGGAGAACAAATCCATTGGCTCTCAAAAGGTATCGGTGAGCTCTGTCCTGAAAAAAAAAAAATCAATGGCCGAGCGATTCCAACGAGACGATAAACTCGGAGAGGGATGCTCATTACCATAATTATATCGGAGAAATCTAGGGTCTGTTTTTAAAACCGTCATATGTCTAAGTTCTTGACTAAGTCAGCGCTAGTTCTCTAGTTGTCTGCTATGTGTTTCACGAAGCCTTCTTTACCAAGATGCACGACAACTTCCGGACTAAGGACTTATGACGTTTCGAACCATGTCATATCTTTAAGCATGGGCCGCGGAGCTGGGGGGGGGGGGGGCTGCAATCCCCCCCCCCCCACTTTTTTGAATAGACACATTAAAAAAAAATCTCGGAAAAAAGGCTCGAAAATTGTCATTAATGAGTGAAATCAGATCAGCTCCCCCCCCCCTCCCCCCCCCCCCCCCCCCCCCCCCCCCCCCCCACTTGAAAAACGCTCCGCGGTCCCTGCTTAGTAACCATCGGAGAGGGTCAGCAAAGTCAATTTTACTTAATCTATGGCAGGCGAAATGAATTATATGGTAGCTCCGATGTGCTGCCGGAATTTTCTTTTTGACCCCGTTATCCTATCCTAAACTTAATTCGTATTTCAGCTTCTAAATCTCATTCACTGCTAATGTTTGTATTACAATATTGCAAGCGATCATGTTTTATGAAAATGAGTCTGTTCTTACTTTATAAGGTTTTCGATAGTGTCTTGTATTCACAGTTGTCACTCAGACAATCAATGTTTTCGGCCCATCTTTCTCATTTTTTTTAATCTCCAGGTAAAAGCTTGTTTTTATGCTAAATATAATTATTATGTGTGTAGAGTCATATTTATCTCCCTTTCTCTATATACTGATATACCGTTCCATGTACATGTCTGTCAACAGACTGACGAACTGCAAGACTAGTGAAAAAGACCCTAATACATACGATAATTGCTTGAAACAATCTAAGCACATTCTTATTCATCTTCCATCTTTCTCTCCACTGATCTCTCTGACCTCTCTCTTTCTCTCTATTTCTTTTTTTTTCTTCTTCTTTATCTATCTATCTCTCTTTCTGGCATCATGCACTATTTTCCAATGTTGTATCTTTCTGCCCTCCGGCCTCAACCGCCACTACTCTCCGAGTATCAGTTTTTTTCCCCGCCACGCTCCAGATAATTTCACATTCCGGCCAGCATTTAAAAACAGACAATCTTGGTTATAATGTCAAAATCTCTCTCTCTCTCTCTCTCTCTCTCTCTCTCTCTCTCTCTCTCTCTCTTATACATGCACTATCCTTTAATTTTTCGAGTTGCTCTATCTTTCTGCCCTCACCTCAACCTCCGCCACTCTCCAGAAGCGTTCTTAAAAGATTTCTGTCTGTGTTTCTCTCTTTGACAGAAGCTACAGAATCAGATAACTTATTCATATGTTTCCTTTGCCAGTGACTTCTCCTCCTACATATTTGGAAAGTCGCTTTTGAAAATAACATGAGTAATGTACGTGCTTATTAACTTTCAAAAGTCAACGAAACACTTCTGACTTGTCACATACTAGCCGTGATCAAATCTTGAGTGTGGCATAGATCTAAATTAAATTTGCAAAGGTTTTTGTCTAATCTGATTTGACAGTTTAATTTAAAATGGGAATAACAACATACAATGGATTATAATGTTTATCCACCAGACATTTCGCGTAGTCTCATGAAGCTGTAAAAAAGGGGGTTGGTTTCAGTTCCCCTCTTCTTACACTTAACCCGTTGACTACTGGGGAGCGTTTCATCAAGTGTTTTGTCAGTGATTTTTACCGACAACTGTTATAGGCTACTAAAATCCTTGCATCTGATTGGCTGAGAGCACATTTGTCGGTAAAAATCACCGACAAGACACTTGCTGAAATGCCCCCCTGAATTATCTAATTCTCGTAGGCTTTGTACAGGGACCACTCGGTTCCCGTAGGCAATGGGTTAACAAATTGATATTGATAACATTTTTGATGTTTTTTCTTTCTTTCTAACAAACTAGTTGATATACATTTAAAGCCTTCTTACTGCGCCCTGTAAAAAGTATTTTAAAAATAGTAATTCGCCTAATCGGTATTTGCGATTCTGGGACAGTTATATACCCCCAGCCTGGAATACCAACACGGATAACTATCCCCGTATACCTATAGGGCAATTACCCCCGACATCTATCCCTCTAGGGAAATTACCTTTCTTTTTTACCCGGACAATTACCCCTGCGACAATTGCCCCCTAGATAGTCGTATTTAATACGGGTAATAATTTTTTAATTTTTTTTTTAGAGTAGTTATTTGAGGTAATTTTCTATATAGGGATAGTTGCTTAAGGTAATTTCCTATATAGGCATAGTTGCTTGGGGTTATTTCCTATGTAGGGATGGTGCTTATAGGGATAGTTGCTAAGGGAATTTCCTATATAGGGATAGTTGCTTGCGGGTAATTTCCTGTTATAGAGATAGTTGCTTAAGGTAATTTCCTATATAAGGATAGTTGCTTAGGTGAAATTCCTATGTAAGGATAGTTGCTTAGGCAATTTCCTTTATAGGGATGGTCGCTTGGGGGTGATTTCCTATATAGGGATAGTTGCTTGGGGTAATTTCCTGTATATAGGGATAGTTGCTTGGGGTAAATTCCTATATTGGTGTAGTTGCTTGGGGGTAATTTACTATGTAGGAATAGCTGCTTGTCGTAGTTTCTTATATAGGGATAGTTGCCTGGGGTAATTTCCTTTATAGGGATAGTTGCTTGGGGTAATTTCTTTTATAGGGGTTGTTTGGGGTAATTTTCCTAGGGATAGTATAGGGGTTGCTTTCTAGATGAAAGTTGGCGGGGGAGAGGGAATTCTCCTAGCGGATAGTTGTCCTATGGGTTGTTATCCATTTGGGGCATGTACGGAGCCGTTAAGTTGCCAGGGGCAGGGGTAAATCGGGGACGGATCCAGGATTGATCGAAAGGGTGGGGCGACACAGTTTCGGAATGACACTATTTTGCAAATAAGTAATACAGTTTTTCCCGTTTTCGAAGGGGCTATGTTAACAACCTATCCTGCACACTAAAACAGTTCATTCTTCGCTGGGTGCTTACATCCTTTTACAAGATGTTTTTACCCACTTTTGTCACTCTAGACCCAATTGTAAAGGGGTACCTGGCAATTGGTCGGGTATAGTGATAATTGCAGCGCCCTGCAGGAAGAACTGTGTTGATGCTGATGAGGCTTCTCTAGGTACATAAATTATTATTATTAGTATTGATAGTAGTAGAAGTAGTAGTAGTAGTAGTAGTAGTAGTAGTAGTAGTAGTAGTAGCAGAAGTAGTAGTGTCGTTATTATTATTACTATTATTATTATCATTATCATTATTATCATCATCATCATCATTATTGTTGTTGTTATAATTATGCTCATACTGATAGATCTTATAGATCTCTTTATATCAGGCTATTCTGTAATTAGGCTAGGAGCAGAAGCTAGGGATAGGGTCTAAGGACTCTAATACCTGAGTTACACAGCTAAACCGACTCCACACCGACTCCACACCGACCGATTATTGGCTGTTGGGGGTATTGTAAATTTTTGTTCGGTCGGGTATCGGTTTGGGTATGACTGGGGCCTAAGCCGTATAAGGACATTACGTTTCTCGTGGCCAACCATGCACCTACTACAAAAGTGGTCTTTTGATCCAGCAAGAGACATTTATTCAAGAGGTCAAAAACAGTCACAATGTGGTTCCGTTTAAACGACGCATTTGTATGGTGTATATACAGGTATGTTGATATTTACTTGGAGTGTGAGTCTTAAAACATGGAAATATAAACATGAATAGTATTTAAGGGATTTGTACATTATGTAAATGTATTCCCATGACTTTTTCATCAGTGGGTTGCAAATGCATTCTCCATTTTCCAAATTGATAACAATTAAGTTTCACTTTTCACTTTCTATACCTTGCAGCAAAGTTCTTCTTTTTTAAAATTTACCTTTCAAAAGAAGGACACCTTGAGCACATAGATTACTAGTATGCGGAAGGGGATGAAGTGATATAGAAGCGGAGAAATGAACGAATCAAAGAATAACTAGCCCAGACTACAACCATGAAACAGGAGGACTAAACAAAAGTACAAAATGGAAAGGCATTTCAGAAATATCATAAGACACGCCCTTAATAATACTGTTTGAAAGTTTAATGCACTCATATCTCCTCCATCTATCACGTGATGAGTATCAAATACGTTCTCATTTCTGTGGGTTTCAATGCCGTTGTCCTAACCTAACCCGTTAAGAGTTTAGGTAAGAACACTTGCAGTATATGATTTTTATAAGCTTAATAATAAGGCAAGGACTGCATGATTTCAACGGACTTTATCCTTTAATGGATTTCTGATTGGAGGATTGATATACCTTCCAATCGTAAAGATTATATATAATTTTGTGCGTTTCATTCTTAGCAACTGTTTATTTCGTGCAAACTTGAGAATATACAGTTTGAGTCAATAAAAAGTCATATTCAAGCTCTTATGTATTAAAAACCAAGTGAAATGGATATATATTTTAATGGTATGATAGTTGATAATATTTTCTTTACTTTGATGCCCTACTCACCAAAAATGTGGTCATGAATGACTGAGCACTGGCCAGTTTTAAAAATTATGTCAAATTCACCTTTGCCCAAGTTTTAACCCTTTCAGGACAGGAATTATTTAAGAGCTAAATTGACCACCTTTTGTTCTTCAAATTGGCAACAATGATATTTTTCTTTTAGAGCTACAAGGTTCTAATAAGGTGTGATGTCTTTGGAAACAATATACATGGTTAGAAACTTTGTCGAAAAGATGAAAAAATTGCCAATTTCGATAAAAAACAATGATTTTGAATCTCTCAATGTGTTGCCAATTTAAGGATTTTAAAGGTTATTCTTGTTTTTTAAATTCCCTGCTATCAAACACAATATGGTCATGCAACAAAAATGGACACAGAGTGTGCAGAAATTTTTCCTCTTTCTACTCATGTATCTGGTATATTTTTTAGAGCCCTGAATCAAAAGTTATTGAGCCAAACCACAAAATGTGGTCAGTTGTCTTGAAAGGGTTAGATAAAATTTGTTCAAGAGTTGGTATTTTATGTGTGAGTGCATTCAGTTGGAATGGTTTATTATGAAAATTGATGCTTAGAAATGTTCTACGGATCGTGATAACAGTTTAGACCTTTCTAAAGCATTTTGGCCCGAATTCACAAAGGAGGTTTAAACCATGGCAAGGTTTAAACCTCCGTAAGCGTACCAAAATAAGCGTAAATAAGCGCACATTGCCCATGCGCGCGCTCAAAGAAAATATATGATTGGATCGGATTCCGTGCGCACGTACGCTTAAAAACCCCAGGAGGGGGTTTAAACCATGGTTTAAACTAAACCTCCTTTGTGAATTCGGGCCTTTGGGTTCAGATTCAGATTCAGATTTATTGACTGTTTCAGTCATATTAACATGATACTGCAGTGCATAGCATTAAATAGATACATTAAAGGGTACCTGAGGCCTGAAAAAATAATTTGTGTATAGTTAGCTTACACAAAATCAACCCCAGAAAACTTAACACGACATTCAACGGTGACAGCATACAGGAGATATTGATTTTTGAAAATAAAATACCCCCCAAAATTAATATAAATAGGACTTGAGCAAAGACTAATCGATCAATCACGATAGCTCACCTAACGATATATCGATTCAGGAACGTCTTCACTTTCAATTTTAGATTCGATAAATGTATTTGGCGACTTAGTTCTAATTTATTTGTTGTTTCATTCGGTCTGTAGATTCTTTGTAATTTATGCGCCAAACCAATTTTCTATTCGATTTAAACGTTTTGTGTTGAATACTTGATTCATCTGTTGTTTTCTTTTGGGTTGTAGATTCTCCATAAATTACGCGCCAACTGAATTTTCAGTTTGATAAAAACAGTTTGCGTTGTATACTTCATCCATTTAATGTTTTGATTGGGTTGTATATTATGATTATCCATTAGTTAAGCGCCAAATCGATTTCCAATTCGATTTTAAAAAAAAAAGAAAAAAAAAAAGAAAAACAATTTGCGTTGTATACTTAATTCATTTCATATTTTATTTAGGTTGTATATTATCCCTAAGTTAAGCGCCAAATCAATTTTTGATTCGATAAATGTATTTTGCGTCTTAGTTCTAATTTGTTTGTTGTTTCATTTGGTCTGTAGATTCTTTGTAATTTATGCGCCAAACCAATGTTATATTCGACATAAAAGGCGTGATTCGGGGGGGGGGGGGGGTGCGATCAATAATCGCCAGGACATGAACTCCATGCTCTTAACCACACCTTATAGAAAGCTGCAACTGCAAAAGTTTGGAGATACCTTGCAGGAAGAAAGGAAAATGTCAAACAAAAGATTTGTTTGTTGTAGCGTGGCTTTAAATACTTCCTGGTTTTAATACTGCATCATTAGAAAGCAAAGAGAAAAAAAAAATAGCTTTCAAAGAGAGAGCAAAGACCAGAAGGCATTGTGTCAAGTTTCACCTTCAAGGTGGGTGAAAGAAAAGAGATTAAATAATAGCCATTTAAAACGCTGCGGGTATAATTATGCGAAATTTCCATGAAATTGTAGTTCCTTGTTCTAATTGTAAGAAATACACAGTTATATTTTAATGTATTTTTTTTTCAATTAGATATCACGTAAAGTTCATGTAAATACCAATTTAATTATATTTGAACAACTGAAAGCGAATTTTTTGTCTTATAGTTAGAACATGGACCTACAATTTCCTGGTTGAATGAAAGTACATTTAGAACTTTCATGGAAAAATGGCTTGGATTGCGTAATAATTATGCAAATTTTCCATGAATTTATGCTAATTATGCATATGCAAATTACCCAAAGTTGCTTTTTCGGCAACAAAGCTGAAACTGTTAGAAGACCACAATCACGGATCTATTTTAAAAAAAAAAACTGAAACGAAAAGAACTTTTCTAGGTTTTTAAAATGTAAAATCGACTATATATATACCAGCATAAAAAAAGTCATACCAAATAGCACGGTAAAGACGGAATAAGTTGATGCGAGAAGCCTTTTCAGTGGCTTGAAACTACTTATTTACCTACCCATTAAAGCGTTAGAAATCATGACTTATATGAATTAAAACTTATGTTTTGAAGAGAAGAGACCCTAAAGGAACGTAGGAACTAGTTTTTATTCAAATTGATAAACGGTTACTACGGACTTTTAAAAAATCTAGTTGGCATTAAAGATGAAAAACTGGTGCATGAAGACAAAATGGAAGTCAAACTTCGGAAGCGTCTTTCTGGAAGAAATACTTTTCCAGAGCCCTACTATTCTCGAGATTCAAAAGCCATTATCTCCACTAATACTCTCTCTCTAGAGTTGACCTTTATATCAAATTAATGCTTATGAAATGGAGAATAATAATCATTAATAAAGTTAAATTTGAAAAAATACGATTTCTGTCTCATTTTGAGGTGACGGGTCACATATTATCCATTAGTTACGCGCCAAATCAATTTCCAGTTGATAAAAAAACATTTTGCGTTGTATACTTCATTCATTTCATATTTTATTTGGATTGTATATTATCCCTGAGTTAAGCGCCAAATCAATTTTCGATTCGATATATGTATTTTACAACTTAGTTCTAATTTATTTGTTGTTTCATTTGGTCAGTAGATTCTTTGTAATTTATGCGCCAAACCAATTTTATATTCAACATAAACGTTTTTTGTTGAATACTTGATTCATTTGTTGATTTATTTGGGTTGTAGATTCTCCATAAATTACGCGCCAAATCAATTTCCATTCTATAAAAAAACAATTTGCGTTGTACAATTCATTCATTTCATATTTTATTTGGGCTGTATATTATCCCTAAGATAAGCGCCAAATCAATTTCTTATTCTTTAAAAACATTCTCCGTTGTATGACTTCATTCATTTGTTGTTCTATTTGGGTTGCAGATTATCCATAAGTTACGCACCAAATCAATTTCCAATTCGATAAAAACATTTTGCGTTGTATCCTTCATTTATTTGTTGTTTCATTAGGGTTGAATATTATCCGTAAGTTCCACCCCAAATCAATTTTCGAATGTTTGTCAGCCCCGGCGCTGCACATAGCAGACGACAAAGCGATAATGCGATCGCGATAATTCCATTATCGCGTCTTGGCGTTCGCCGAACGTGCACGCATTAAAAAAACGCACACGCACAGAAAACTGCTCGCGCGGAACTCAACTGGAGTTGAGTTCCGCGCGTCGATCGTTTACGCTGTCCTTTATTTTCTTCAAAACTCCTTAACCGCTAACTTGTAGAATGCCGGGTAAAGTTATTTGGGGTTAATTTTATACATTCTAACTGTATACAAATTATTTTTTTTTTTGGCCTCAGAGACCCTTTAACAACAATAATATAACAATGATGTTTTTTCCATAAATATGGGCCCGTAATTTAATATCAATAAGTAAAGTATATGATGCACAAATATTGACCTAAGTGATGTTGAAAACAGTTTGACATGTTTAAAAGCAAAGCTTGTACATTACAGAAACTTATATAACTTAATCACGATTTGGTCGTTCAATGATATTAATTTCATGAAGCAAAATTACGATTGCCTCAACCCACAAGATAAACTAAAGTGTGAAAGTAAAGTAAAAGTGCTAGACAATGTGGAAACAAAAAGATAATGAAGAGAAGGAGGATGGAGCAAGGAGGATGGAGAAAGGAGGAAAGTGAAAAAAGTGAGTGTGTCTGTGTGTGAGAAGAAGGGAGAGAAAGGGCAGGGGAAAGAAGGGGTGAAAAGGGAGTAAGACAGAGAAGAGAGAAGGAGAGAGAGAGAGAGATAGAGGTGGGTCCTGCTCGCTCAGTTTGAATTCACTGCATATGGTTAAAGAAGATGTTTTTCATCTTGCTTTTGAAACAGTTTAGACTGTGGGAGTTGATTATATCGCTGCTAAGTGAAGTCCAGTATTCCGGGCCGTAGAAAGAGACGGGTTTTGTGCAAAAACAATTCGGGTGCGGGGAAGGTGGAAACGGTTGGATTGTCTGGTTGGGTATTTATGAATGGAACTGTTTCTTGTGGCAGTTAGTTTTTATTCAGTTTATACATGAATCATCCTGTGTGAAAAAGAAATAAATCTGGAAACTTTAAACAATTTATTCGTAAAATAAAGGATCACTATGTGATTGAATAGAAGCATTATGCATTATCCTTATGAATTTCTTTTGTAAGATATTAATTTTATAGGTTTATTTTTATTAGCGTTACCCCGAGCCGTTATTCCATAATTAACCCTTTCAGGACAGGAATTATTTAAGAGCTCAATTGATCACATTTTGTTCTGCAAATTGGCAACAATAATATTTTTCTTTTAGTGCTACGTGGTTCTAATAAGATGTAATGTCTTGAAAATAATATACATGGTTAGGAACTTTGTCGAAAAGTTGAAAAAGTTGCCAATTTGGACAAAAAACAATAATTTTGAATCTCTCAATGTGTTGCCAATTTAAGGATGTTCAATTTTATTCTCCTTTTTAAAATTCCTGGCATCAAACGCAATATGATCATGCAACAAAAATGGACACAGTATGTGCAGAATTTTTTGCTCTTTCTACTCATGCATCTGGTATATTTTTGAAGGCTCTAAATCAAAAGTTATTGGGCCAAACCACAAAATGTGGTCAATTGTCTCGAAAGGGTTAAGATACGGTAATACAGTGCGTCCCAGAAAAAAATTAACAGTCATAAAACGTCTCCCTAAATAAATATATCCAAATATTTGATACCTGTGGATAGCTTAGGGTCTCTTCTATTACATGATACATGAAGATCGGGCGATATTTCACGCTCGAGTGAGCAAAGACCACTTTTGTGATAAGGTGCAAAATCTAGATTTGAAAAGAATTAGTATTTTTTCTAGCTGGTATCAGCAAAATTTACAGTCATGAAAAGGCTTATGAATATTTATATTTTGATCAATAATAGACAATTTATGAAAGAAGAGGTTCTGTCCTCTGTATATGTCCTGACGTATCTCATCAATATTTTTATGATTCATGAGTGAGTAATTAACTGCTTTATTGAGTATTTTGAAATATTAGTTTTGGCAAGGTGTCAATTCAAGCTATTTTTCTCAGTCAACCATGAAGTTCTGATGGGATATATCAAGATATACAGAAAACAAAGCCGACTTTTTCATAAATTGCCTTTTTATGATCAAAATATGAAAGTTTCTAAGCCCTTTTGAGGCTCTCAACTTTGCTGATACCAGACATAACTAATACAAAGTTTTGTCAACTGTGGATTTTGCACCCTTTCACAATAATGGCTTTTGCTCACTCAAGCGTAACATATCGTTAGATGTTTTGGTGTATTTGATAGGAGAGACCCTAAGCTATCCATAGGTATGAACATTTCATGAACATAGTTTGAAATGTTCATTTGGGGAGACTTTTTCCAACTGTCAACTTTTTACGGTTCTCAAATTTGTTAATACCAGCCAGCACAAAATACTAATACTAATTGCATTGCAAAAGTCACTTTTACTCACTCGAACTCAAAATATTTCGAAATATTTTGATGTCATTTAATAGAAGAGACCCTAATCTATCCACAGGTATGAACATTTCCTACAATTATTTTAAAATATTTATTTGGGGGGAATTTTTCCCAACTGTTAACTTTTTGGGGGGACGCACTGTGTTAGTAAAAAAGTGTAGTCCTTTGGGAAGAAATATTTGAGATTTATACCAATAGTCCGGGAAATAATTTTGGATATATTTTGTATGTGCTTGTTCCAGTTTAGTTTATCGTCAATCGTGAGCCCTAGAAATTTTGTTGATGATACCCTATCAAGGGGCGTGCCGTCCAAAAAATATTTCCAGGTAAGTTTTGCAAGGTGTTACTAAACAGCATAAAATTAGTCTTAAGAATGTTTAGTGATAACCTGCATACTTTTACCCATTATACTATGCATTTAAGTTCTTTGTTTATTGTTTAAAAAGGGGCATTAGGGTTAGAATGAGAATAAAATACATTTGAAGTCTGCGAATAGAATAAATAATAGTGCATCTGAGGATTTATAATAGTAATGTAAATGATAAATAATAAGGGACCTATTAGACTTCCCTCTGGAACACCACAGCTTATGGGTCGCAACGATGACCTATGATTATTTATTTCCACAAATTGTTTTCTATTTGATAAATAATTCCTGAACCATTCCAAGGCTTTTCCTCGAACACCGTAGTGCGATAATTTATGTAGGGGTTAATTCAATGGCAATTAAATTACTCAGAAACACAGCATTTAGTCAAAGATCTGGGCCCCGTTGCATAAAAGTTACAATTATGGTTACTTTGTCATTTATGGTGACTTCCATGGAAACCTTGATTTTGATTGGCTGTTGAGCATTGTTACCATGGTAGTTACCATTGATGGCAAAGTTACCATAATAGTAACTTTTATGCAACGGGGCCATGGTGCCGATTATGTACACACTCTTAAAATGTTGGGTAAATTTAGTTGGGTAACTGCTGGTTGGTTAAAAATATTCCCAATTCTGGGCTATTATTAACCAACTGGACACTCGAGTGGTGTAACCAATATTGGTCAATACTTTTTACCTAAATATTGGGCATATATTTACCAACAGTATTTGGTAATTATGGGTTGGGTACTTGTTGTCCTGTAGTTGTGTAATTTTGTCACATTTCCTTTGCCAGTTGGGTAAATTTTGTTGGGTAACTGATGGTTGGTTAGAAATTCGCTTTTGCCCAACTTGTGGTAAATATTTTTACCCAATATTGGGGAAAACACTTATATGAATATTCATGAATTTTTAGTAGCGTATGGTTTGGGGTGGCCCGATTTACTAACTGTCACCGAATGCATAAAAAAATATAAGGGGTATATAAGAGCTTGCACTAGTTTGCACTAACTGGATAGGATAGGACTAGGATAGGATAGGTTAAGATATAGGATAGGATAGCTTAAAATAGGATAGGTTAGGATTGATTAGGTTAATACCAAGAAGGACGTAACAAGCAAATTTCATTTTTTTTTACCTAGGTTGGAGGAAAAAGGAAACAATAAATTGGGCAGCTGAATTTGCCCAACCACATGATATTTGTTACCAAACAGCTGAACAAATAGAGGGTTGGGCAATCCTATTGGGTAAGATTGGTTGGGCAATAATTACCCAACTGAGAATATAACCAACAGTTGGGCAATTGTAGAGTTGGGTAAAATCTAATGGGTCACCAACTGATGGGCAATTTAATTTGCCCAACAACATAGTAAATGGATTGCCCAACATCAGTTGGGAAAATTTTAACCAAAAGTTGTGTGGACAGTATGTTGCCCAGTGTTGGTTAAAAATTGGGCATTTTTTTGCCCAACTTTTTTAAGAGTGCACTTAAGCAGTTAAAAGTATATCATACAAGTGGGGGTCCGTGACAGTAACATGCAAATATTTAATGCTCTCCTAAAAGTAAACTTATAACTTTGATCATCTTTGTCTTTACTTCCGGAATCCCACTGTTTTAGTCGTGTTTCATATCTTTCAGCACATTGTAAAAGCAACATTTCAAGAAAATGTTAAGAATGAACCAGATATCAACGATCATAAAGAAAGTTTGAGAAGCAATCTTGAGATAGAATCTATTTATTGTATTGTTCTGCAGTATGCTCCATGCCATTTCAAAGAAAATAACATGACTGCTAAAGGAACGAGAATAGAAAATAACTATTGGATTTGACACAACATAGTGCTCTGTGACTTGTTCCATGTCTTTCACTTATATATTTTTAGAATTTGTAAGATTTCGTAAGCCAGCGTCGTTTATCCCCATCTCTTCCCATGTAGCTTCCCATGGGCTTGCCTGCTTGAAGTTCGCAGCTCGACAATATAACATCGCATTAAACTTATAACTGCTCAGTGGTGACACAATAATTACAACTGAGGTCACTTTATCGAGACCGACTGAGTAATGGGAAGAGATATTCTTATTCTGATTTTAAGAAGTTTGGGCGTCTTAGCATTTTGTTTAATACTATGCCTCCAGTCATTAGAAGGCTCTTAAATGCCATCGGTGCCCGTTTGAAGATAGTGACGGCACTTGCTCATAAATGTCGCCATAGTGCAAGAATAATAGTATGAGAGTTTCGCAGGGGATATTTCGGGAGCATGTCAAGTATAAGTGCAAAAACAAGTGTACGGCGTAACACTGAAAAATATTCAACTTTCATGATGCAGTCTTTTATTCCCCTTTTGACGACAATCTCACATGCCATGTCCCGATTTACTCTTTTATATGATTTTTTTTATAATTTTGTTATATCTTCGTCTGTAGGACAATAACCAAAATAGCTATTGCTAAAGAAATTAGTTCTCTTTGACTTGTCTGTAGTACAATAACCAAAATAGCTATTGCTAAAGAAATTAGTTCTCTTTGACTTGCCAGAGGTGCCCTCGATAATATGACCCCTTATTTGCAGATCAAGATAAAGTTTACTTGTGACGTCTATTTTCCATTCTCTCTTTTCTCTTTTGATAAGTAGACATGCCGCTTATTTGATCGTGTAAATTATTGGCATGAAAATTAATATGTGGCTACGTAGTGACATTGTGTTAATGAATATATCTATTCTATACAATAGAGAGAATGCTGAATTAAGTTTATTTTCAAAGAACAATCCAGTTTAGGTCGGATAATTTTACTCTCTGTACTCATTACTACCAGCAGTGCACATGTGGAATGAAATATATCATTTTGTAATAATGATACAGAATATTATTCGCTGATTATTACTAGTATGTCATTTTTGTAAATGCTGATTACCATTTTTATACACTGAAAAAAATATAATTGTAAATTCATTGCCATTCGGTTTTTGGCCGCGATAACGTTTTTATTTAATTTTTTTTAGTCAATAAATCATTTATCTGTCTTTCTCTCCATCTTTCTTTACATGTAACTGAGAAAGAAATCTTTGTTTTATGGTCACAACCAGCAACTTAATTTCTCTGAGATCAGTGCTCACCAACTTTGAACTAAATTGCGTGAAATATATTCTTTTTACTGGGGCACGTATAGTCGCCTATCCTAAATAAATAGCGTTAAGCAAATCCTTCCCGACACGGGGGCACAGAACTCCAAAGTTTTGACAAGCAAAAGAAAAAAAAAAAAACCAGCAAACAAGAAAGTAGACTCACTGCAAGTTCCATAGATTTTGAACCCTTTCAAACAGAGGCGTACCGGTATGTCGGCTTCATAAGCCCTTGCTGGTTAGGCCTCCGACATGCACATGTCTTAAATATAGGGCAATCATTTAAAGTGAGATCATCCATATTTCAGATATCTCCATATTTCAGCTGACACATTCTTACAGTCACCCTTGCCCACAAGACTGGCAAATACCTCTGCGTTTTCGATTCCGAATGGGAGGGGGTTGCAGGCAGTGGCGTAGCCAGACTTGTTGGAAAGGGGGGCACGGGGAGGGGGTGGGTGACAAACAAAATCACAGACTTCCGTGGATGACCTTTTTTTATTACCGGATGAACAGGGGGCATGTCCTCATTGTGAACACCCCCCCCCCGGCTACGCCTGTGGTTGCAGGTAAGTATCCCCTAAAAGAAATAATTTCAGAATTAATGTGTCGCTAGTGGGCGTGTCAATCCGATTGTTCTTTCACATTCTTGAACATGCCCGACGCCCCCTGGCTAATACACAAGAAAATAAAATGTTCACACTAAAATATCATATCCCACACATTCAGTAAGCATGCACGAATCGCGTGTAGGCTAGATGATGTGTAAATCCTCGACCTACATCATCTGTCCTCCTACTTTCTATCCTATTCTGTTATTCAATAGTCGAAATTACTAATGGCTAAGCGTTGCTCCAGTCATGTAAGGGGCACAATGGCCCGCCCCCTCCATGGAACGAAGAAAAAAAATTAATGAATAGAAAAAGCGAGAAAGGGTGAGAGAATGAAAAGGAAAGGAGAGAACAAAAGAACTTGAAAAGAAGAGCATTATGAACAGTAAAGCAGCTAAAAAGAATAGGATTCGAATAATTCTTACATCCTGCCCTAATCGACGGACTTGTTCATTCACATTTCATCCTCCCCCTATCCATAACACCAGAGCCCCCTCAGTGACTGGACCCACTCTACGCCACTGTGAAAAGGAACTTTATAAGATGTCAGTGATTATAGAATCGCATGGGCGTATCTGAGATGAGAGTATTATGAGTGATTAGGATTACCCTCGAGGGAAATGATAGGGATAAATATGCACTTTCACCAAAACTAGGTTTAGTAATTATATGGAATTTATCCTATACTTTCAGAATTGCAAATATCACATCGCCCTACAGACATGTGACGTTTTGACGATCCGAATGTAGTATATAAAAGATCAACTTGACTTAAGAGAGAAAATGTGTTTTCGCAGCAGCAGAATGATTGTTTTTTTATATCATGAATGAGGTATTTACATTTTACATTAATAGCACTTAAGTTTCATGAATGATTCACTAGATGTTCAGTGCGTCCCAAAAAAAGGTCTCCCCAAATAAATATTTCAAAATATTTATAGGAAATTTCCATACTGTGGATAGCTTAGGGTCTCTTCTATCAAATGACGAGTTAGCAAAAGCGACTTTTGCAGAAGGGTGCAAAATCCAGACTTGACAAGAACTGGTATTTGTTTTGGCGGGTATCAACAAATTTGAGAACCGTTAAACTTGGCAGTTAGAGGTCTTCCCAAATGAACAAAATATGTTCATGAAATTGTCATACCTAGCTTAGGGTCTCTCCTAAAAAATGACACCAAAACATATTTTCCGCTTGAGTGATCAAAAAGCCATAATTGACAAAAAAATTTATTGGTTCTGGCTGCTATTAGCAAAGTTGAGACTCTTGAAAAGGCTTAGAAATTTTCGTATTCTGATCATTGAAAGGCAATTTATAAAAAATGGCTTTTTCTGTATGTCCCTGACGTATCCCTTTAAAAATTTATGGTTGACTGAAAAAGCCAGCTTGAAATAAAAACTTGGCAAAACTAATATTTCAAAAGAATGAACAAAGTAGTTAATCGCTCACTGAAGCATAAAATGTTGATGAGATACATAAGCACATACAAAAAACCCTGTTCTTTCATCAGCTGTCTATTACTGATAAAAATGTGAACATTTCTAAGCCTTTTCAAAACTGTCAACTTAGCTGATACCAGCCAGAACAAATACCAATTCTTGTTAGGTCTGGATTTTGCACCTTTTCACAAAAGTGGCCTTTACTCACTCGAGCGTAAAAATTTAATATCGCCAGATCTTTAGGTGTTATTTAATAGAAGAGAATCTAAGCTATCTACAGATATGAAATTTTGATTCAAATATTCTGAAATATTTATTTGCGGAGACCTTTTCCGACTATTAACTTTTTTCTGAGACGCACTGTATAGAAGATAACAAATATAATGGCATTCATGATAAAATATTTAAGCTGAAACCAAAGTAATGGATTCAACAAGCATGCTGATCTCTTATTAAAGCTCATGTAAAGTTTCAATAAGCCCCCAGAAGCAATTTGACAGCCTTCTTCATTTTAGTTGATCAGTTGCAAGATAGTCATTATAACCTTTTTCTTTCCCTTGTATGGTGTTGCAGATCTTTAAAAAACCTTAGATTCCCAAGTTTGAATCAAAGTTCCTTTTTCCTTGTTTGTATTCCGTATAGCATTCATATGATTCAAATTAGTTTCTCGGGCTTCTCTATGAATAAAAAATGGATGTTATTACTGTACTTTCCACAACTCTTACCATCAACAACAAAAGGAAAACATGGAGGTTCAGAAGAAGTGCGCCCCTTTTTTCACAAACTCCTAATGGGCCTTATACGTAAAATCATTTGAATGTGTCCCTCTATTTTCAGGCAAATCTATTGTGCCCTCACACATGAAGTTGGGAAAAGGCAGAGGTGCATGTCCCAGTATTTCTATAAAAATCCCGCTTGTAATATTAACTTTTACTCTGTAAATCATTTTAAAAAAAGGTATTTTATTTGTTTTATTATTATCATTATTATTATTATTTTCATTTACTTTTTGCCTTTGGCGAGATCTATTAAAAGGGATATATCAGCTCCATTACATGATTACCGTAGTTCCATTTTAATTGTCCTTAAGTTTGATTCAGTTCTTAATGTTAATTGACTCCTTAAATATAATTTGGAATTTCATATCTTACAATGTAATGTTAATGTAATTATCATTATTCAAATATTGTTCCTTTGTGCAGTGTTGATTATGTTTCTTCAGTTAGTATCTTGTCATGTGTTTTGTTTAATCTATTCCGATCGTTGATTTTTATTATCATTTAAACCATGCATAAATCTCATGATATTTTGTTATAAATGTTCTAATGTGATATTTTGTAGTTTTAACTGTAATAATGTATTTTTCATGCATATAGTTTTTATTTTATCAGGGCTCTGTGGCAGACCAGTTTTTATTATGTACTGAACAGACTATCCAGAATAAAGAAGTGAAATAAATACATAAATAAAATAAATCGACTTGGCATCATCGTTCAGAATTTGATGAGGCACTATCGATTTCATTTAAAGAGATGGTAGATGTTGTTCTGTGTGACAAGATGGGATTGGGTCAATGATAAAGCTAGATTCAAACAAAAGAGAAGTAAAGAGGGAATAAGGAGGAGAGAATGAGAGAGAATGAGAGAGAGAGAGAGAGAGAGAGAGATTAGTCGGAGAGATGGGGAGAGAGGACAATAAAATAATGAGAAAGAGAGAGAGAGAGCGGAGAGGAGAAGGGCAGGAGAAATGGGGAGAGGTGACAGAGAGGTGAGAGAGGGGAGAGAGGGAAAGAAATAAAGAGAGAGAGAGAGAGATGAAGAAGCAATTGTGCGGTCGAGGCTACTAGTTCGATAATTATTGCTTCATTTGCCAACTAACAAAATGACAACGTCATCATTGGTCCGTATCAATATAGGGCTTTGTATTTGGAAGCAGATATGACAGTTAATTATAGCAATATATCAAAAAATACACAACTATCCGATCTTATGTCATTTTCCATTTCGACTCAAACCATCATCATTCTACGATGAACGTTAAAGGGACAAACGACTAGCCGTGTATGGGGAAAGTCAGGATTGCGTAAGCTTCATTCACTCGTACAGAAAGTTTGTGCATGCGTCGAACGCGTCTGTCGGACTACTAGAGTTACATTTCGGACTGCACGAAGCCGACCGAATCTCGCACGAGAGCTCAGGCTGCGCTGAGCGTGCATTGTTGCCCGGCGACCGGTCTGTCCGAAAAGTCCCCCCCCCCCCCCCCCCCCCCCCCGCGGGGCTGCGGCATTTATTTATTTATTTCAAATCTTTATTCAGAGTAGTCTGTTCAGTTATGATAATAACATAAAGTACAGAAATCATACACAATCAAATAAAACAAAAATTATATTTAAAAAAGAAAAGGGCGCTGGTCATCCACAGGGCTCTGCGTTATGCAAGTATAAATAATTACATTCTTCATGACCACAATAATCATATCGTTTTCGACAAGTTACCAGATATTTTCCTCCATAATTCTCTGACAAGAAAAAAAAAAAAAAATCTCAAAAAAAAAAAAATCGAGGAAAAGTTGCCAGGGGGGGCACTCTGCCCCCCCCTGCCCCCCCCCCCCCCCCCTCAGCTACGCTAGTGTTCCTTTGCTTATCTAACTAACAAAGCTACCAGCGTCATACTGTTCCCCACTGGAGCCAAGTTGGCCAAACTCTGTATATGGATGGCTCTATCTTAACGATATTGTGACTTTTCACTCATGCACAATCCACAATGAAATAGCTTTTATTGCAATAGACGTTTTGCAATAAATATATTGCATTGTGGAATTTTGAAAATGTATCCTGGCCTTGTATCTAGGTTATAGGCCTAATAGTGTCAACTCATTAGTGTTCCCCAAATTTAAAGTTTAAATCAAATTTGCCCGCTAAAATTTCTCGATTAATGAAAGTAAAAGTAAAATGCATGTATATCAATACTGCAAATAAAGTAAAGTAAAACTATGTCTACAAACCAAAAATTACAAGCTAGTTATCCTCTTATTTTGGGAAAGATATACTATATAACAAAAAAATCAGTTATGAAATAGGGAATTTGGACAGAGTTTTTACAAACAACTTCCATTTCGAACGAAATTTTATTTTACTAAAAACTACAGATTTGAAGTCGTAGACCACGGAGAGCGTAGGCACAGCACGTTAGTCGATAGTTTATATTCCTTTAGGCTTTAGCATTCGATCTGGTACAGTTATGAATTCGTTTTGAAATCACTTTAAAACTCGTTTTAGATCGTTTGTTAATTCATTCCACCTAGCCCCCGGCAATATATTCGTCGGTAATTTTGGGCGTTTCCTTGCGTATTTGGATTTTTGCCGTGCGTTCTCGTTCGTTTCTTCAAGAAGGTTCAAACAGATGGAGTCATAACAGACAGCTTCCCTTTGAAGCGAACTCGATGCCGCCACAACAAGCATGACAAATATGCATACGCTCTCCGAAAACATGCTTCCATACGAGGAAACAAATCAATTTCCGTTTTATTGCATAACCATGGACACGTACAATGGAGGATATTCTGTTATAATGATAATTAGTTTTCGCAGACCCAAATTTAACTTCGAAAAAGTGCACATGAATGATAACAAGGTTCAAGCGAACATATTTAGCGCCCAAAATACCAGAATTGCGATGACAATTTCTTGACTGGCCGCGTGTGCCCATTACTTTGGTTGGCTATATTTCATAGAGCCATCTTTCACTATAGTAATATATGAAATTTAATAATTGGAATTAAGCGGAAAGGTGTTAAAATTGCCCTTAAAGAGGCATACATTTGTGAAACTTTTAAGGCTATATCTCCCCCAAAAAATGTTCATCCTGAGGCAGGGGAATTTCAGAATGAAATCGAAATTATTTACATTAAAACTGCACATTTACTTTCTTTCTTTGTCGATTTATGAATTTAACTGCTCATCGTAAACATTCAAATGTCAAAACATCTCTAAATTTTAACCATTTACTTTGGCGGCATCAGACATCGACATGAAAGACTCAAGGCAGTTTATTAATTAAATTGTACATCCTTTATAATCTGCCAGGTGTTTGTATTAATTATCATTAGTTGAGACTCCATCTGTTTGAACCTCCTTGGTTTCTTCAATTCATTATACATGTAGAAGAAGGTCCCTTTTTTAGAGGATCGTTGCCGTTACTCGCGCCGTTCTGAGAATGCCAAGCTGTGTTGTCCACTAATAAATTTTGATTGTACATTTTGATTGTACAAATTGGCATGGGTGGCAATCCCGGGGGCGGGGAGAGGCCCCCCCCCCCCCACCTCCCTCGGGCCCCCTGAAATTTTGAAGATTGTACAGCAACAAATTGTAAAGGCAAGTCGCGTCCCCCGGCCGTGACAAGAAACTGCCGCACATGCAAATTGGTATTCAGACATTGTACTTTATCATATGTATCATATGCCACCCAACACCCCCCCCCCCCTCAGCCCACTTCACCCTCCTTTCTTCCCTGACACTCCCCCCCCCCCCTTCTCTCTCTCTCTCTCTCTCTCATTCCCTTTCTCATGCCCCTCTGAATGTTTCCTCTTTTAGAAATAAGTTTGGGGCTTTTTAAAAAACCGATCGCGGGTGAGCCTCCTAGCCCCCCCCCCCCCCCCGAGTCCTTCGTATCCCCTTAATCAGTGGCACATCGGGGGGGGGGGGGGGTGGTAACCAAATAGGACGCATGTCCCCTATTTAATGTTCGTTTAATGTTCGTATAACACACGGTGGCACCGAGGAGAGGAAAACATCGCCCTCTCATACTGCCTGGCGAAAATCATCCAATCACCGATGGAAAACGCCAACAAACCCACCAACCAACCAACAACAACAACGGTGATATTCGTTTATTTGTTTGATAGAGATTGTTTGAACGTACATGTAATCATCTGGTCTGAAAAAAATGTGATAAAGGATTCTGAGACCCGATATTGTTCCCTCCAAATATGTGACTGGCCATCTCAAAATGAGCAAAGAAAGAAGAATAATTTGATATGTTGGGACTATGATAGAATATATGTTTCCACCTCAGTATGGGCTTCAAATGTTGATTCTATAAAGAGATATTGAAAGTTGAAATACACTCCCAATAAACAAAACAGTGACTTGGGAGGAGACTAGTCGATGCATCCGTATGCGCTTGCATAGAATAATGGCCCGCACAGAACCGAACTCGGAGTTGGGTTCCGCGCTAGGGGGTTTATAATTTCCTTCACACTCCTTGACCGTTAACCAATAGCAGGCCAGGGAAAGTGTTTTGAGGTTGATTTTATACATTCCAGCTGTACACAAATAATTTTTTCATGTGATTGGTACCCTTTAATGTTGTGCTTGTCCCAAAGTACTAGGATTCTTATGTTCTAAGTGATTAATGATTCATATACAGTTTCCTTAAAATATGATTTCATTATTTTGAGCTCAAGGTTACCATCATCTCTATCCTCTGCGCCCATTGGAAATAGGCTATTTATACGCGATTATGGGTTATTCTGTCAAGGCATTTATTTCCTTTCACTACTATATGTGTAAATTTCTCATGTTTTTAAATCAAATGTTCTTATACTCTATAAATAAAATAATATCCATTTTCAATTCTTCATCCACGGCATATAACATGTCCACATCTTTTTACATGTTACTGACCAATGCAATTAAAATGAAGATACCAATACACTCATGTATATTGTACCTAGAACCGATTAAGTGAAATAAACATTTATTTCAAGCGCTCATCAGATTTCACTTTTTTTTTCTTCATTTCTCCCGCTGACAATCTCACAGAATAAATCACATATTTATTTTCTGCATTATTTATGCAAATTAAGAGTGCAAGTTTCCCAAAGATAACCCATTCAAACCTACATGGTACACACCAAAACACCAAATTTTTAGAGAAAATTGTTCCTTTACATGTAATAAACAATTACACAATTGTCAAATCTTAAATGTAAAATACAAACCTTGCATTAACCCCCCCCCCCCCCCCTACACACACACAAAATGATATGTCCATCATAGGATCTCTTAAGAAGCTTAATGTAGACTGGTAAATTAAAATTGATCCCCACTCTGACAGGTACATACTTGACATAATTACAATCAGAGACTTATGGGGTAGAACTATCCAGTTACCATCAGCAAATGATAAGTGGTGTAAATAATCAACGAAAGATCAAAGAGATTTAAAATCAAACCAACAACTATCAGGAATATATCATTTGTTTCCATTTACATAGGAAAGCATATTCTTGAAAGTCACTTCACATCACAGCATCATCATATAGTAAAGATCATCTGATTTCATTAGATATCATTTCGCACACATTCCAATCACATCAATCACAGTGACACAAATTAAAGCAGCTTCATCATAGCCTAAGGCAAGCACTTGAATAAAACTTCTTAAAATGTTTTATCTTTTTTGAAGAAATCTTTTCAATGGAGTTGGCTGATCAAGTAAACAAAAAGAAGTTTGTCATATTACCCTGAATTGTAGAGCCAAGCCAGACATTCTTTTTATCACCTTTTACTCTATGTTTGAAATAAGAACAAAAAACAAAACAAAACAAAAACAAAAAAAATATATCATGATTAAAAGGTGCTATTCAAGATAAACAATGTGGTATAAATAATTTCATACCCTCAAAATATAAATTAAAAAGGTTTAATACATTTTTGATCATCAGCAAAAGACAATAATACTAATAATGGTAGATGAATATTGGTTGGATTTCTATAGCATCTTAGTCAAGGAATATAAAAGTTTGCAACCCTGGTTTCAGCATAAATAGTGCACAAAAGGCAGGCTTAAAGATAAAGTCGAGTTCTGGTCATGCAATTACATTGAGAAAGAAACTGTCTGAGAGCAATAGGGAAAGGCTGATTATATAGTACAAAAGAATTGGTGTATGCTGGAAGCTTTTGGAATCACCAAAATGAGAAGAAATTGACTCCATACTGCTGAGAATCACATGCACAGCACACAGAAACGTGTATATTGGACTACAAGGACATGTCATGATTGTTCTCCCCAAACATTTCAGCCGTTTCTTGTCATATTTCGAATATGAGGGCATTTGAAGAGCAATCCTTTTCAGGGGACATTTCTACTATAATGTTCTTCCAAACTGACATAGGAAGAAAGAGAAAGCTCAAAAATTATTTTTCCCCTTTCCCAGAACTCAACCTTCTAAGGAGCAACAACCATAAATATTATATGTGCAATAAATATTCAAGGCATAGGAAAAACTTGCATATATCACTGCTACACTAATGACCATGTTCAAATTCAACAACTCTGTTTTACCATATTTACAATGACATGTATTAAATTCCGTGTCTATTTTTCTTTGTGCAACAAAGCCAGCACTTGCTTTGAACAGAAATAATACCCAACTTCCTAACAAACACTATTGCTTGACAAAAATAAAACAAACGTTTGGATATACTTTACATAAATATAGAATATATGTATCTATTCTACAATTAATAGACATAATATCAATATAATGCCATTTACATATTTATATATATATATATATATATATATACTTTTTTTTTTTTCTTGTGCAGGGACACAACTGCTATGACCTTATACATCTATATTCCAACACAATCACTGTTCCATGGACAGTAATGCTTATTTATTTATTTTCTACAGCAGACCAAATGCACATCACTTATCCACCACATGGCAAGTATGTTGTTCATAAATGCAAAGTTATGCATATATTCTATTCCTAACTTGAGTGTAAGGAACCACATACAGTGGAAATTCGAGATAAAGAGCTTTGATATCACAAGATTCCTGATATAACAAGGTAATTTTGCTGGTCCCAGGTCTTTATTTTTTGGTTTTTTACCCTGATAGAAGCAGATTCCTGATATAACAAGGTACATGTAATTTTCATGGTCCCAAGGTCCTCGTTATTGTGAATTCCAATGTAGTTCCGTTCATCCTCAGTGTTTTCTAATCTTTTTTATTCCCTTGCGGAGAATGGGTTGCTTATAAAATGCTCTTTCATCTAAAACAGAACTACAGAAGAATGTGATGGGCTATCATATAACTTCCTTTTCCCATACATGCATCTCTCTGTTTGTTCTTTTCAGTGCATAAGAATTTCAGTTAGGTGATGTAATGTCATTAGTTCTCACAACCTCATAACAACTGAGTTCCATCCAATACATTATCATCACATCAAAATAATTTCAGGAAAGTTTCTCAAAAATGAACATTCTAAATTCTGTTCTCAAAATTGCCTTTAATTCCTTCTTTACCCTATATGGTCATGTACAAAGTATTTTGTGCAAAAATTATATGTAACAACAGCATTACTAGGAGGATACTAGGAGTTACTTAGGGGATGCTGGGGGTTCCTCTTGGTTATTCATCCTTGGCACAAGGAAGGGCCTTCTGTTTTGGATCGTCTGGGAAGGTCTGGGATACGGGGGTTAGACCCAGCAGAAGGAAATGACGCTGATACGGCTTGGTCTTGCGGAAGAGCTCATCGGTACCATGGAGACGGTCCAGAATACCCAGCGTGCCATAGTTGTTGGTGAATCTAAGAAGAAGTCAAAAGCAGAAATATGAGTCAAATGATTATAAATACAAAGCAATACCAGGCTGGCCCCCATCCTTGCATGACAAAATTCACTACATATTCTCAACTACAGCATTGCACACCAAGCACACTGCTCTATGACTTGTTTCAAGATTTGACACAACTTGCACTAAAAATAAGGAAAATGCTATAAACTATTGTAACACTGTGTTATGACATACAACTGAGGATTTAAGCATTTTGTTTAAAAATTGAATAGAAAACACTTATTCATTATATTTGGAGATCGCCCTTTGACTCCTGTATTTAATGACGGATCACAAGATTCACAGAATCAAACCAAACTTATATTGAATGTTCATGGCTACAAATTCATGATATCTTTACAAAATGTATTGTAGTTGAGTTGTCAGCTGGAAAGAGAAAGAAATCCAACTTGTCACAATAACCATAGTTGGTGTGCTTTGCAGTGAAAGCATTTTCAGGCAAATTTTGTTATGTTGTTTACATTTTGCTGGTCCAAATAGCCCATCAAATGCATGATAAACTTAGGCAGAATTTGTACTGTAAGAAAGCTTCTCTCAAAATAGTGCTCAAGATTAGCTTCAAACAATGTTACTATAGGAGAGTTACTGTGATGTGTCTGAAGCTATAAAATATAGTACACCTATACGATTTACTTCCAGCAAGTTAATGTTTGCAGTGCAGGAAATTTGTACATGTAAATGTGAGATTCTTACGAGCTTTTTTGCCAAGTCTGAGTTGTCCCTAGTGCCAAGTTACCCCCCCCCCCGATGCATTAGGGTATCCCCCACCCCCCCCCCCCACTAAATTAAGGTATTCTCCCCATTAAATTAGGGTATTCCCCCCACTCAATTAGGGAATTCCCCCCACTACATTAGGGAATTCCCCCGACTAAAATAAGGTGTTTCCCCCCCCCCCCCCACTAAATTGGGGAATCCCCCCCACTAAATTAGGGTATCCCCCACTACATTAGGCTATTCCATGACTCACTTGAGATGGTGGAAGTCATGAGCCTCTGGAGAGGGTAGAAGGGGCAGGTGATATCCACAGTGAGAGTTGATGGCCGAGGCCTGGGCCAGCATCGCCCACATGGTCAGGGTAGCTACATGGGAGCCCATGATCATAGGACCAAGCACCACAGGGAGAGTGTTGGAGAAGATGTGCTCTATGGGATGGGCGTAGATGGCTACCACGCTGATGGGCGAGATCCACTCATGATGCTTCTTGTGAACGTACTTGTACAGTTTTGGATGGTGCGACAATCTGAGTTTGAAAGTTAACAAAAGTTAATGATTGAACATTAAAGAAAGTTAACAAAAACAAATAACAAATTTTCCAAAAACAATTTTTCTCAAAAGTATATATTTTCATTTATGCAAAATGCTTAATAGCCATAAAGTAGCTGTTTTGAAAAATGATCAACAAAGCATTTAGCAGGGTTTTTAAGACCCCCAAAGAATCTTTCGCAGACACCTTCTGCAATGATGTCATACCCTCCTTCAAAAATGTCAGATTTTGCAGTTGTCATGTTATGCAATTATAAGTAAATGTTCCTTTTATAACACCCTTTACTATTAAAGTTTCTGACCATAATAGTATTCCTTTTTCCCTCCTTTGTGTACAAATTGACAATCCCAAATTAAACATTTCCCATTCTATGTTTACACATCCAACAATAATCCTTTGTACCATTTCTCATCCAGTTTTTAGAGTAATTTAAGTTTAACTTGATGTCAAGATTCCCTTGTCTATATTACTATTGCATGCACTTACAAAATTTTGGTCCAATGATGGTCAAAAATTTCCTCTGAGATGGCAAAGAATACAGCCTAAGAATTTGAGTTTTGAACCATGTGTCTGGTATAAGAAGGATAACATTTTTCTTCCAGAAACAGAACAGGTAACCCCAGCATGAGGTATATATATCCATGAAAGATATTTCACACCCACTTTATCAATGAAACCAAACATTTAAACTCAAAATTGCACCCTTGAAAGTTCATTTTATGACAACTGTCAAAAAGCATGGTGGCCTAGAAGGGTTAAAACGACTCCTATTGGAGTTTTCTTATTGGCATTATATGTAGATAAGAATGATCTGCAGAAACTATGGAGTTTAAATCTTCACACCTGTGAGAGTAGTAGAAGCCGCACTCCTCAACGATGAGGAAGACAAAAAGCTCCAGCATGACCCACTGGAAGGAGGGTAGCTCTGCTGGGCTGAAGCCACACCCCCTCCATCCCATGAAGTGGTAGACACCCATCGCTATCGGAAACACCACCACTGTCTGGTTAGCTAACACATTCAGAATTGCCTTACGCAGCTTGCCTTCTGGGATCTGAACAAAACAAAGGTCAAAGTTCAACATTTATTTCCACATTTTCACAAAAACAATACATGAAACACACTTTTGAAACAAAACATGTACATTTCACAGGTATTACATTACAAAGAGAAAATAAAAATCATCAAAAGGATGAAAAAATAAAAAATAAAAAGTGCAACACAGTATCGAAGATTTCATCTAAAAATCAGAGAACAAGAAAGTTCATAATTTTCTAGATTGACCACTGACAATACTAGCATTTCATAGACTAAAGGGTACTACGTAGCACGCCACTTTTACAACATCTCACTTTATAAAGTATTCAGCATTACAGAAATACAGAAAAATAAAGTTAGAAATCTAAATACATCATCCATTCCATGCACTTTACAGTGATCAAACACAATGTTCCTAAGGGAGCTTAGCAAAATGCAATGGCGCATAAAGACGCAGGAAAGACGCATAGAGGAAAATTGCTAGTTTTTGTCTGTGCTTCTAAAATTAGAATCGGACAAATCAGAATAAAGGTTTCATATAATTCTGCTTAAAGGGTACCAATCACCAAAAATAATGTTGCTCTGTATGTTAGAGGTTGCATGTCGTTATACTATATTCAAAATATGGGCTTCAAATATTAATTCTATAAAGAGATATTGCAATTTTAATTACACTCTCTATAAGCGTAAAAGCGACTCGTGAGTAGACTACTCGACGCACCCGTACGTGCTCGCCAAGGTAAAGGCTCGCACGGAACCAAACTCCGAGTTCGGTTCCGAGCGAGCTTTTTCATGTTATCCTTTATTTCCTTCATACCCATTAACTGTTGACCTATAGAATACCAGACAAAGTTCTTTGAGGTTGATTTTATACTTTCTAGCTGTACACAAATTATTTTTTTCAGGTGGTGGGTACACTTTATATGTGTTCAAAGAGGTAAATAATAATTCTACATCCTAATATTTGGATTCTGCCTCTATAGAATAACATTTTGATTTTGAATAATTTTGTCATATGCGTCTTTCCCTCGTCTTTACACGCCACAACGTTTCACTAAGCTACCTAAGGGAGTAAGATGCACCTAAGAATATGCATTTGATGTGCCAAAGAATGTGCATTTTATTTTTTATACTAATCATGTCTGATGCTGCTTCATGTGTGTGAGCAGCCTTACAATACATGAAAATCATATTTTGCCCTTATACTCTTCAATCATTAACCACTGGAAGATCTCAAATAGTGCTTGTGAGGGATGATTTTTCAGTGTTTTCTAAATATATAAATTTTTTGTGTGTTTTGTGTGTTATTGATTGGTCACCTTTGAGGCATCTTGACACCGGATTATACTTACTGGATCATTTTGAAGAGGTTGTATCTTGTACTTGATGATAAACGATGGTCTGATAAGATCCAAGATCAGAAAGAATGCACAAATAACCCAATACTGGATAATGATGGCAACAAGCATAGCTGCATGAAAAAAAGAAAATGAGAGAAATAAAAAACATGCATTGGTTGATAAACAGTAGGAACTACAAGTCCATTTTCTTCATATTTTATTCTACCTCTGTCAAATAGAGCAGAAGTTTTGTAGCCAGGAGGTCCCAGGTTAAAAATACAAATCATTAAATTAGTGCCCTTTGGTAATGTGTTAATCCTCATTACCATGTCCCTCTGATAGGACTTAAAGCTGTAGGTCCCCTTGTCACTTCTTCGAGCTTGTGCTTGCTTTCTTGAGGATAAAGTTGAGTTCTGGTCATGCGATTACCTTGTGAAAGCAATTAGGAAAAATTGATCATGTCTACGTAAGAATTGTGTACACTGGAAGTTGTGGAATCATCAAAATGATAAGGAACTGACCCAGCTTCATTGCCCGATTTCACTGAAAAGCACATGCACTGCACACAGAAATGGGTATATGGGACTGCACACACGTGCGGCATGAATGTTTGGCTCAAACCCTTCAGCTATTCCTTTTCAGGGGACATTTCTACTATGACGTTCTTCCAAACTGACATAAAAGGGATGAGAAAGTTAACAAAATTATTTTTCACCTTTCTCAGAACTCAACCTTCTCTTCAACAGCAGTCAGGTAAAACCAATCAATCATTAATCATTCAATCGATCAAGAAGAAGATTACTATTAACCCATTGTCTATGGAAACCAGAATGTCCCTGTATTAAGCCTATGAGAATAAAAGAATTCAGTGATCAAAGGGTTAAATGCGGTCCGCTCGCTATTCATAAGGACTGCTATTCACAGAAAACCGTGATTCATGTAACACGCGTTATGAATAGCGGTCCTTATGAATAAAGGTCACCGCACACCTTACGATCGGTCTGCGATCCGATTTGTGATATAAATCGCTGTGGCATTAGATATTGGCATTTTAACAAATGAAATCTACCCTAATCAGGTTCTACAAGTGAATGAGTAAATTACGCAATGCGTAATAAATGTCCCCGCCGGAAGTGCAGATCTGTGGAAATTAACTAGCCTGAAACTTAAAACTTTAGTGAATAAAATAATAATGTTACTGCATGCAAAAGAAGAGAATACCAACAATGCATGTATACAACTGAAATATAAAACATGAAAACATTATGAACCTTCAGCATTTTGAATAAATTTGCATAAATTTGCATGAATAATGAATTTCAAAATTCTGTGTAGAAGTTTGGAAGCCCCCACCCAGCCCTACCAGATAAAACAATCGGAATCAAAATCTGATGTGAAATAGAGGAGAAGTAGCATTTTTTGTCAATTTTGAATAAATTTGCATAAATTTGCATAATTAATGAATTTCAAAATTCTGTGTAGAAGTTTGGAAGCCCCCACCCAACCCTATCAGATAAAACAATCAGAATCAAAATCCGATGTGAAATAGAGGAGAAGTAGCATTTTTCGTCAATTTTGAATAAATTTGCATAAATTTGCATAATTAATGAATTTCAAAATTCTGTGTAGAAGTTTGGAAGCCCCCACCCAGCCCTATCAGATAAAACAATCGGAATCAAAATCCGATGTGAAATAGAGGAGAAGTAGCATTTTTCGTCAATTTTGAATAAATTTGCATAAATTTGCATAATTAATGAATTTCAAAATTCTGTGTAGAAGTTTGGAAGCCCCCACCCAGCCCTATCAGATAAAACAATCGGAATCAAAATCGGCCAAGAAATGACGGAGAAGTAGCATTTTCTAACATTTGAGCACACACGGACAGACGGACGGACGGACGGACGGACGGACGGATGGACGGACACACACACGCACACACGTACGGAGCCCGTTTCATAGTCCCCTCGCGAACTTCGTTCGGCGGGGACAAAAAAAGTAATATGAATACTAAACATAGGGTTTTGGTGAGTTGTCAGCTTTCTACAGGGAATAAGGGCAAAATTAGTTTCAAATCGTATGCAGTCGTACGATTTTGGTGACGTCATTACGACTCGGAGCTGATTTCGCCATTCCACCGACTAGAAAACTCGGCAAAGGCCGTATTATCGATTTTACTATCTGTATGACTATTCAGACCCTCAATCAAAAATATTTTTCGTTTTTAAATGATTTGTCAAATGATATTACATTTTCTTCTGAAATCGGATCGCAGACCGATCGTAAGGTGTGCGGTGGCCTTAAGTGGTCCTTATGAATGGCGGTCCTTATGACTAGCGAGGTTATCCCGTTAAATGTACCTATTGAGATATTCAGTCTATCCCCTTCAAAGATGTCATAGACCTTCCCCCACTGCCTCATCCAGAAATTGCCCGACACGCCCCAAAACAGCTGGAGATAGTAAGTCAGGGTGTTCCGCAGGGCTCCCAGGACAATGATGAACCCTCCAACAATGAGGGCGATCTTGGCAAAGACCTCGCAGAATCGTGAGAAGCGACCCTGGAATTGAAAAAAAATAAGAGCATCCAAAATTATTTGAAACATGAATAAAATCATTTCTGAAAGTGTCTTCACTGCAACTAACTTGATTACTCGACACAAAACAACTATAATAAATCTGAATAAGAGCAATATCCAACCAGTCACACAGCCTTGCAAGTGGAATTGGCTTTTTCTCCAACTGGATGGCTTAAATCACAAAAAAATATTTTGCTCTTATGTTAGGGGCTCCATGTCACTATACTACAGTATGTTTCTTTAAAAAGGAAACCCAACTTTCTCCAGCAACATTTCATCGAATAAACATAACCTGATTTATTGTAATACATCATAAAAAGAGAAATTTTATCCCCTTTTCATATGCTACATTTGTGATAGAGCCTGGGATCATTGAACTAAAACAATTATAAAGCAGCAATGTAAAAATTGATTTGTGCACAAGAGTGGGATCTATTCATCTACACAATAGCCATTCATTGAATCTCACTCTGCTTTCTCCAACACACACATGCTTGGACAGTAAGGCAGTCATTTGGAAGGACATTGGGGCTAATTTTGCACTCCTATCTTATTCAAGGTTGCATATATGTTGGAATATGAATAAGGAAACATTAAAAAAATCACTTTTCAAGTTTTCTTTGCTATGCGTCTTTATCACTTGTGCATTGTACCTAATGGAAGTACACTTTGCATAATTTCTGTGCTCAAACTACTTTTGACATTACTCACTTAAAACCTTTCAAATATATTCTCGCATGACAATATCATTACATATTTGGTATCATATGAAAGAGGATGAATTGAAATTTAATATGAATAATAAGATTCAACCTGGAAATAACTAGTTTTCTAGTATTTGATGGAAAAGTTGTGTTTCCTTTTTTAAGAAACACACTGTATACTCAAAAGTATGAGCTTCAAATAATAATTTTGTAAAGAGTTATCGCAAGTTTAAATACACTCTAAATAAACATCACCACGACCTGTGAATATAGGCATACTGAAAATGCTTCCAGAAGAATCTACATTTGGAAACTTAACTAACATAATTTATGATGTTTATGTCAAAGAGTTTTGGTCAAATGATATTCCCTGCATTACCAAGAATAAAGAAAAATACACATACATCAAGATCGCAAGAGTCATTTTCCTTGTTGTTCAGTACGAAAAAGAAGGTTTTCAATTTTTCAGGAGCGTTTTGGGTCGAAACTTTGAAAATGAGGGGAGCACATTTCAGGGCTGTGTACTTAATGACACTTGAGTTTTAAAAGGGGGACAGGCCTGTTGTGCCTAACCCTTAATTCGCCAGGTGCCAGAAGGTATGGTTCAAGGGTTCAAGTGTCTGTATCTGCAATGCAATGATCTTTCAAAAGCAGACTTTGCTAATCATGCATCATTCTTTTGCACTTGGCAGAAGATTCCCATTTGGTGAAGTACATTATGAGTCACTGGGGTAACAAGAGGAACCACACACCACAGGAAAGTTTGTTTCTCACTGCGCAGTCTTTCATAATAATAATTTAAGACAGACTCCCTATCATTTTGAGTGTGGTTTTAATCACAGAAAGTATGTACCAGTACATTTCAAAAGTTTATATGTAAAATTTTAAAGCCAGGAACAGCTTAATGCTACAAGTTTAAACAATACCTGCATTTATTTTTTTAAACAAAAATGGCAGGCTACATGTATACATAATGTATGCATAATCACTGATACAGCTAGAAAGATCCCTCCAAGAATTGTACCTTTTGTTCTAGTTCTGCATCTCTGACCTCGATGGCTGCTTCCTTCTCCATGGAAGCCTTGCGTGAGGAACAGCAGCAGGACTCAGTCCGATTCTCTTCATCCCCCATCATCGTGGTTGCTATTGGTAACCGTTGATCTTAGTAAGAGGGTACAAGCACCACCTGCAGATGTAACATTCAAACAAGAAATTCTTCAACAAGACTGAACAAAAAGGCTTTTGCAACTTGTCATTTGATGTTTAGCCCTGTCTCTTTAAAGGGAAAGTCCACCCTGATATCAAGTTGGTTTTATAAGGAGTAAAATCAAAGAAACTGATCAATGAAAGTTTGAACAAAATCTGATGAGAAGTAAGAGAGTAATGACTTTTTGACTGAAAACAAAAGTACGTAGCTTTAAACCATCATACAATTGCCCCTCCATCCCCCGGCCACTGATGTGAGTCCTTCTAGACTAGGAGAAGTTAGCACATAGTCGATGTAGTCATCGACATGGCTAATGCCACTGTCTTGAATGCATCGGGCATGCACATCACATGCACATAGACCCACTTATACATGTACAACTACAATTACAAGCTTATCTGAAGATGGACTGAAAATGAAATGAATGAAGACTGACTAAGTTGGCTCTCAAGTCTAACTTTTAGTCTCCGTCTCACTTTTTTCGGAGATCAAGTTCCTGTCTTTAGGAAGCCAATACTCTTCATCTAACCAGTCACAGTGGTTAATATTAAGACTACAAAATCTCAGACAAAGGTTGAAACAAATTATACAGTACCTCAGTCTCCGGAACGTGTCGGTTTTGCTGGAATATAACTGTACTAGTTGTTACAGGAAAGTAGTGGCTATAGCTATATGCCTACCCTGACTGCACTGCGCCAGCTCAGCATGCACCGTAGAATGTTTACTACGCTATATACGGTATATACACGTACGGTACCTAGCCTACATACACACTGATTCAGCGAGCTAGCTCGGCATACGCAGCTCAGTGCAGTATGATGATAAAGTCGTCATGCGTAGTCTGATAGGACACAACTTGTTTTAACTTTTTAATTGGTATAAAACAAGGTATGTTCACTATAGAGACTGACTATGTATAAAAATAATAAATAAATAAATAAATTAAGTATTATTAGTATGTTAAATCACACTGAATTATATCTAAATGTACTAATATATATATATTTTTACTAATCATTCTTCGCGTAAACTTAACATGTTTGTTTATAAGAACTACAGAAGTTTGTTGACACTGTAAAGTTCGTTCACTTCTTACTTCTCGATGCTCTCCATCGCATCATCAAAACAAAGCCGAGTGTCGTTAATCTCGTCACCTTTACTTACAAGTTCACCTTCACACATAATTCTTTATTTTGGAGCGGTGCCATAAATTACGTCCATGCATGGTTTACATAAAATAAGAGATCAGACTTGGATGGTAGTATGTTCAGCTCCATCTCCTGTATATAAATACCATTTCATGTTTTATCACTTCATGTATGTTGTTATTCTTATCTTACTTTGTTAGGCATATACATTTTTTCTTTATCTGTATCTCTTGCCAGTTCGCACCAAAGTGTAATCGTTATTGTTTGTATGTACTCGCATACCCCAGGAGGGTGATTGAGTTTAATAAACTAAACTAAACTAAGGCACCAGCTAAGGAAACTAATCGAATATTGTCCAAAACAGTGGAGCATTGGTTCCAAGAAATTCAGCATTTTAGGATAGCTGTTTCAAAGCAGTGCCTTATTCTGTCTGCTTCCCTAAGTCTAGAATAAGGAAGACCTATCTATCAAGGTGAGAAGTAGACCGAAAAATCATTCTAAATTTCGTTCGGGGATACTATGCTCCGTTGAGACTACGTCTGGCTTCGCGGAATCCCTCTCCTCCTGTCATGGAGGAGAGCCTCAAAAGCTTTTTTTTTTTTTTTTTTTGAAATGTTATAAAACTCCTCCAAACAGACGGATTTTTCTGCCTAGGTTAGAAGCCGCTAGCCCCCGCTAGCTATGCAGGATGGTCAAAATAATAGACCTCATTGAAATGAAATACATGTACATGAAAATAATTGATTATTATCGATTTCATGTTAACAATGTCTGAACTATCATGGCTGCTGTATATATGTTGGATAAATACATTACTACTGAGTATTGATAAACAGATCTAAATCCCCCCCCCAAAAAAAAAAAAATGAATAAAAAAAATCTAAAAATAAAATAAAAATAATGGGGCGTATATCAGGGCAGCCGGGCCCTGGGCCTTTGACCCCTTCACTCTAAAAACTAAAGTGTTAAATCACCATTTAAAAGGGCTGAGGAGTGACAACTTTTTCAAAATTGTAGATTACCACTTTTAACATGCTGGATACAACACTATAAAGGCTGAATCCAGCAGTTTAAAAGAGTTGATCTACCATTTTGAAAAAGTTGTCACTCCTCGGCCCTTTTAAATGGTAATTTAAGTTTTTAGAGTGTTCAAGACAGGAATATTGTTTAAGGGCTAAATTGATCACATTTTGTTCTTTAGGTTGGAAACAATAATGTTTTTATTTCAGTGCTACATGGTTCTAATAAGATGTAATGTCTTCGAAAACAATACACATGCATAGTTTGTTGAAAAGTTTTTAAAATTGCCAATTTTGATTTAAAAAAAACAACAACAATGATTTTAAATCTGTCAATGTGTTGCCAATTTAAGGAATTTAAAGCTTATTCTCGTTTTAAAAAAATCCTGGCATCAAACGCAATAGGATCATGCAAAAAAAATGGACATAGTTTGTGCAGAAATTTTTGTTCTTTCTACTCATGCATCTGGTATATTTTTTAGCTCTGAATCAAGTTATTAAGCCAAACCACAAAATGTGGTCTATTGTCACGAAAGGGTTAAAGACATATTTTGTCACTTCTTATTCACTGATGTATATATCAAACAACAACAAACAAAATATGTGCGTAAACCTATAGGTCTACTACGCGTCTAGTGATGGCGAGACAGCCAGAGACCTATATATATATATATATATATATATATATATATATATTTCCTTTTTTTCTCTCTTTTTCTTTCTTTCTTTTTTCTTTTCTTTCTTTCTTTCTTTTTTTTTTTCTTTCTTTTATTCTATCGGCACAGTAATTATAAATTATTTATGATCATGATGTTCAATGGTTAACTGGCGAACGCCACAGGCATGTTATGTTTTATTCTTATCTTTTTTATTGTTGCCACATGCTGCCCATTATTGTTTGTATTAGTTTGTATAACAACAACCAATGAGGAGAGACAGAAATTATCATTTCTTATAGGTAATCCCCAGGCATTGGTTGTTGTTAATGTTACACTTATGTTGTTATGTTTGTTTGAAAATTGTTGTCATGTTATTATATGTTCCTGGAAATTAAATAAATAAATAAATAAATAAATATATGTATGTATATATATATATATATATATATATATATATATATATATATATATATATATATATATATATATATATATATACACACACACACATATATATTAAACCATGTTTTCCTTTTAACATGAAGACGATAGCCATAACTGGTGACGGTTAAACCATGGTGTAAATCATATATGGTTTTTATAACCCAAGTATTTTACCATGGATAAAAACGATGGCATAACCATGGAATGAACCATGGTTTTTTATACCCATGGTCAAACCATGGTGTAAATCATGGTTTTATAACCATGGTATTTTATCAGGGTAAGACGATGGTTTAACCATGGCATTACTACCATGGTTTTGTAACCATGGTAAAACCATCGTTGAAATCATGGTTATATTACCATGGTGTTTCAACTATGGTAAAATCATGGTTGAAATCATGGTTGAATTACCACGGTTATATTTAACCATTGTATAAGTTTTTTTGAACACACTGGTTTCACTATGTTTTTTTTTTTTACCTTGGTCTTAGTGACCATGATTTCACCATGCCTTAACCATCGTAAAACCATGGTTTACCCACAGTTCATCCATGGTTTAACCATGGTCATGAATTAAAAACCATGGATGATGAGCTATCCATTGTAAAACCATGGTTTAACCATGGTTTTATCAAGGATATTACGATAAAACCATGGTAACTTTTTACAAGGGGTAAGTCATATCCAAGGGACGTGTATTGATGATGCTGTCGTCGATATATCATTTGAGTCATCATAATTATCACCTTATTTCTTTTCTCATTTAAGCCCCTATAGCCCTACGTGATTGAATTTTGGTTTTTGTTATTAAAAAAAAAAAAAAAAATTAAGCCTATACTGTAGCTATATAAGAGAACTTTGACTTGTAAATTTTACATAAGTGTCCCTTAGAGAACGAAAACTTTTTAAAGTGTTGCCTAAATCTACTATCTGTAATAATGATTATGCATTCAAACACTCGTCTTTCTCAAATCAAAATGTAATTTTTATGATTTTGCAAAGACAGTACTTAAAGGGAAATTCCACTTTGATATCGTTGTTTTTTGTTTCGGATGTTTGCATGTACGATTCGGTTTCGGATATTGACGCCATTTACGTGCAGGTTTCTGTATTTCTTTTTATTATTTTTGTTTTTTAATTTTACTTTTGTCCATGAGTTCGATATTGCAGAAAAATGAGAGAATCAGATCAGTGAAAGATCGAAGTTAGTCCTAAATATCTGACGTTTAATACCTCCATAGTTATATTTAATTAAAGGCGAGTTATTTCGTCAGAGGCAATATGGCATGGTCTTTTGGGTTGCCTATCACTAAGATTTACTAGCTATAATTTAGATCTATATAGTAGATGATAAATTGATGAATTTGTTTTTCTACTAAAATGGTATGCAAGCTTCATCTAAATGTGGTCAGAATGTGATGTGGCATAGCGCCCCCTAGCGTTTCTTGCAAAGCTATATAGCTAATTATCGGCGACGACGTCGACGTAAAAAATCGAAGCTAAAAGTAACAGACCTGAAATTAACCGAAAGTTGCCTGTGTCGATGCCTGACAGTGACAGAGAGAAATGTTTCTACATGTATTTCTGATTATGTGATGGATGTTGAGAAATCTAACCGAGTAACCTTTGAATATTATGTCCGCGAATAAGGTAAAGTAATAAAAAGTAGATTACGCTTTGTATTAATTTTGATAGATCTGCTTACTGCCGAGCCGTGGCAAGGCGCAGTTGGGTCGCTGGGCCTGGGGCCGGGATGCGCTGCAGTCTCACTCATCATTTACGGTACGTTGGGGAAATCTGTGGTGTCTCTGGTCTTGGCTGTAGTGTTAGTGTTACTCACACTTACGCGAGGTTATATTATTATTAACCTCGTACAATTACAATGGACGTGCTTTAACTGGTGATTTTTACAGTGTCCCCGTGTCACAGCCCAGTTTGGCCATCTTCTTCTTTATTTGACAAAAAAAATTTGCTCAATATGTATGGTGGTTGATCCAGTGTCCGAACACTTTTCAGAAAATCAACGATAGCAAATAAAATATGAAACGAATAGACCTATCTGTCAAACTATACATATTGAATGCTCAAAGTCCTACAAAAAAAGAAGTTGATGGAATTTTAAAAAGACAACGTAGATTTAATACGATATTCCCATCCGAGTGAACCCCTTCCCAACGACGCGGCGTTTTGGTCCCTTGAAAAAGGTACCGTAATTCCGAACGTGTGAAACCTATGGGAAAAAGACACAACCTTGGTATCAATAGTGTGGTTTTCATACGCGTAATCCCACGCGTATGAAAACCCATTTTAGGCGCTTAACTTTACACGTTCGGTAATACAATCTGTTCGGAGTTACAATACTTGACTAGAAAATACCTTATTATATTAGGCCTAGGCAATTATTACCTCCAATAACCTCGCATAATGGATGGGGTCGGGCTAACTCGGCACTGCGCGGTGACTATGTTTCAAAATTCAAGAGTTGAAGTCCACGCTACGCACCGTACCTTTTTTAGCCTTAAATTTCATGTTTTGTATAATTTTACTACTTGAAATTTTCAACATTATGGTGGTTGATCCAGTGTCCGAACACTTTTCAGAAAATCAACGACAGCAAATTAAATATCAAACGAATATCTGTCAAACTTACATAATGAATACTCAAAGTCCTACAGAAAAATAAGTTGATGGAATTTTAAAAAGACAACTTAGATTTAATACGATATTCCCTTCCGAGTGAACCCCTTCCCAACGACGCGGTGTTTTGGTCCCTTGTAAAAGGTACTGTATTTCCGAACGTGTGAAACCTATGGGAAAAAGACACAACCTTTGTTTCAATAGTGTGGTTTTCATACGCGTAATCCCAAGCGTATGAAAACCCATTTTGGGCGCTTAACTGTACACGTTCGGTAATACAATCTGTTCGGAATTACAATCCTTGACTATACTGCTTTGCTAATCATTTTACATATTGATGTCAAATAATTTGAATTTAAGTGTTTTGAAATGTGTAATTAATGCGAAATTCAACACAAGTGTTTGCGATCAATTTAACTCGCTGGGCTCACTCAGCCGTGATTTTCCGCAAAGGCCGAGTTCGCCATGTGCCGAGTTAGCCCGGATCCTGGATTGGTATTAGGCCTACTACTTTATACTAGTAGAGTCTAGACCGAAAAATCAGTCTGTTTTGTTAGGGTTAGGGGATATGCTCCAGTAGACTATGTCTGGCTTCGGGGAATCCCTCTCCTTCAAAAATCAAAAAATGCTAAAACACAACTCCTCCAAACAGATTTTTCTGTCTAAAGTTAGTAGGTGGGTATGCATCTAGTCTACAGACGAATCCGGGCTAACTCGGCACTAGGGCGAAGTCAGCCCTACGCCGGAAATGCGAGGCCGAGTTAGCCCGGAGAGGTTGAATCGATCATGAAATTTACCCATCTGTAAGGTTTCGTTTTGATTACTAAATACTAGCTAAGAATACTTTTTTGACCATTCTTTTGATAGAATTGTATGAAATACTTACTTTTAAGATAATCTTGCAATTTCTTGAGCTAATATCAAATCAAAGTGACATTTTAGGCAGTTAAATCACATTTCACAGTCTCACATTCGCAATCGCCATGATCGCCTTGCGTTACATTCACTGACTCAGTGACTGTGTTTGGGGCTCAGACTCGTATCTTGAAACATATTTTGATGAAGGAATTACTGCAAAATTCCATAGATATGACCATGGCTGAAACATATTGAAACTGACAACTCATTGATTCCATAAATTCATGATGGATAAATATTTTTTACAGACATAATGTGTGTCCGATCGACTCATCGCTCCGAATACCGTACCAAACACAGTGCATGATATGGCGTACGCAAGGCGATTGCGAGCTGTGTCGTGTGATTAACTCGAGATTAAACTGTTGAAAATGTCACTTTTATATCATGTTAACTCAAGAAAATTGCAAGATTATCTTCAAAGTGAGTATTTCATACAATTATAATGAAAAAGAATGGTTAATAAACATATTCTTAGCTAGTAATCACTACAAAACCTTACACATGATTGATTTAAATGCTCTGGGCTAACTCGGCCTCACTTTTCCGGTAGTGCCGAGTTAGCCCAACCCCCTACAGACCTACCAAGTCTCACACATTAGGCGTGACAGTCACGCATCAGGGCTCTTACTCACCCCCCCCCCCCCCCCCCCAAATCTCTTTCTCACACCTGGCCTCACAGCCTATCTCCATATACAGTATATTTATCGCGTGGCAAGCACCCAGTTCCTTGCCTACCTGGCGCTGATGCATGGAAAATCTCACGCATTGCTGGTCTTTGACCTTGGTGTCTCTGAGTCTAGTAACAGTTAGTAAAATAGTGGCGTTTAGGGCCCAGGGTCTAACGTTAGACCCACTCGTATGTCTGAACCACTCAGCCCCACTTGAAACTATGCAGCTCCAACCTGCTGTAATATCCAGCCAAAATACCAGATCAAAAGAGTGAAAATCAGAATATTACTTATCAGCAGGTTGTCTGTGAAAGTCCCTCTTGTTTGGTGACCAGCTAAACCACTGATTCAGGGAATATGGAATTCTAAGCAATAAATTTTGTGTTCATTCTATTTTTCTGCTGAGACTAATTGATCCTTCTGTACTGCTGGCCTCTGTGTGTGGAGAGAGGAAATCTGCATTTGTTTATTGTTGCTGGCAGCAGTACAGCAGTAGCAGGCAGCCCTTATGTGTTTTCACCATGACCATATATGGTCTGGGAGGACAGGGTTATATTATAACCTTGTTCATTGGATAAATGGTTAGACCTACTAACTTTAGTCTTCAGGTCTAACGCTACATTGGCAAGCAACCAAAAAAAAATAAAAAACACGCAAAAAGACTCTATCATACATGTACATACATGTACCTCTTATTATGCTCTCGCTCCCCACCTCTTTCTTCTCTTCTCTCTAGTGCTGGTATCGGCATGGAAAATCTATGTCGCCATGTCGCAATAAAATTAACGCCGATGTCGACATGTGTCGACATCTGGACATGAGTCAAACAAGTCTAAACTCGGGTCGCTCCCGTAGTGACCATACACTATTAAACCAGAGTTACCCGACACAAATTCACAAGAGCTTTACATGGAATACATGCACTATGTCCTCACGGGCTCACACTCGCAGTCATACTCACTTACAGTTCTCAAAGATGCACACTGTCAACTATTTGCCCCAAAATTTGTTTTGTATGATCCAATTTATCAAGCATTAATGAAAGTCATGCGGTGCGAGTCAGCTAGTGTCGCATATCTAGGCATGTACATGTACGTAATGTATACCGGTCGTCGCAGCTAGATACGCAGCGATCGTGTCGCGCGCGCGCTGCTAATGCGTATGTGAAACAAATCACGTACGCGCGCACGACGCCACGGCGAGGTACATGTAAAAAGACCCATTTTATGTCGCCATCGGAGCATGCGTGTCGACATGTCGGCAAAGTCCAAAACCAGTACTTTTGTCGCCATAGTGGCGACATCAGGCGTGTCGATACCAGCACTACTTCTCTCCCTCTCTTTTTCTCTCTCTCTCTCTCTCTAGATCTATCCCTAAAGCATCTGCATTCTTAATTCCTCTTTTTTCCAATCAATATACTTCAAAGTGAATGAATTTATAATATTATTATGCAAATGATATGACATTGTGTTCATGAAGTATATATGTATTTATTCTTTATTCTTGTATTACGTAGAGCCCTGTGGAAGACCAGTGCTGTTTTAATCTTTTTAATGTAGATCTATCTTCTGTTTCATTTTATTGTATATGAATTCTGCACTTTTATGAAATCATTGTAACTGAACAGGCTACTCTGGATAAAGAATTGAAATGAATAAAAATAAAATAAGTCAATCAATAAAAGGGGAAAAAATAACAGGTTTTCCATCTAACCTGTGCTATAGACAGCTTCATGCTGCAGTCTTTGTATGTCCAACAGTGGATGAGGGTGTTTGTCACCTAGGCACGCAGGAACGTGAATATGAAGGTAGCCCAGTGTAAAGACACTAATGCATGGAATTGATTTAGAAAGTGGACAGATTGCATGCTGTTAATAAAGACTATAAAATGTGCACAAAGTTTGGACTCCCCATCATATGCTTTTTCAATTTCTTTACAATTTTCTGGCCCTGAAAGTTGAAGGCTTGAACCAGATTTTCTCACTTTTGTTCCTCCAAAATATCTGCCATTTTATTTTAGATTAATTTCTCACTACAAAGAAATTTTATAATAAGATGAAATAAAAATGTAAAAGTCTATGTAATTTCCGAATTAACTATTATCCGAAGTTTTATACATTGGTGTAGCTTGTCTATTTAAGATGAGGAATGTCTGACATTCTTATATATTATTTACTAAATAATTTTCTTCAGTATTCAGAAAAGTAATATTTCTGCTAACATTTACTTCATGAAAATGAAATTTATGGAATTCAATATAGAGCAACTGGGAGATATGCTCAAAACAGGGAGCTGTAAACAGAAGGAGTGGAAACTCGAGTAAAATTATGCAAACATATGCGTGAGTTCTGTAAAGCTTAACAATGGATGCGTAATTATCAAATTACTGGCCAAATTTCAGTGTAAATTGTAAAATTTATGTGGGGATTGTGTTGGGAATAGTGCATCAAACAATTTTTTCAAATTTAGTACTCTGCTCTTCCTATAATTTGTGTGCCAGCGTCGGTGAAAGGAAAATTAAATCCTGACAAAAACTCAATATTTTAGGATATTCAAGTCGTTTCCGGCCGTTTTAATGTCCCGTCATTTAATCCATGATTTACAATATGTGATATAAAGTACTTCGCTAGTGTGTCCATTTTGTATTTTTGCAGTTGAAAAAGGTATGAAATTACATAAGTTTCTCTTCGCTCGTTCAACTCATTACACATTCGACAATTGATGAAAAATCATTGAAAGGGACAGCAAACAGTTGCTGAGATACCATTTTCTGATGTAGGAGTTTGAAACCCTGATAATTCATGCGCTCTTTTATCTAACCACCTGGTTAACAGTTGCGGAGTAGCGCATAACTTTTCTGCAGCCCCGAGCATGGGATCAAAGGAGAGCAGCTTGTTTCCACTCCTTGTTTACAGCTCCCTGCTCAAAAGGTACATGTACATGTACCTCACAGAGTTGAGAATTTTTTTTGATCAATTACAAGTTTCAAATTAATAACTGTCACTGAACTTTCAGTGAAAATCATCTCACATGCTAATAACTTTTTGTACCTTTGAGGTACATGTAGGTTCAACAAATCCAGATTACAAGTATATCTCTTGAAGGTACATGACGTGTTTGTCAATGGGTCAATGTAAAAGGTCAAAAGGCCAATGAACTTTCAGTGAAAATCACTTAAAGATATACTGGAGTACTGGGAGTTTTGCAAAAGTTCCCCAGTTTGTTTTTTCTTGGTTTGTATTTCATGTAAAAGTTCCTTTTATTTAACTTATAAAATGAGCCTTATTCACCCCGAATGTGTCTCGCATATTTATAATTTCATTTTGAAAATTTTAGACTTTTTGGTGTCACCCCACGTCAAAAAGTAATAGACTATTTTGAATTTTAATGTTTAGCTCCCTCTGAGGTTTTTGATATCCTATTCAGGGAAACCCGTGAAAATTTTTGATTTTTAGATCCTTAGCCCTATCATGACAAGAATTATTTAAGGGCTAAATTGATAACATTTTGTTTTTCAAATTGGCAACAATAATATTTTGTCCTACATAGATCTGATAAGATGTCATGTCTTTGAAAACAGTGGTTAGGAACTTTGTCGAAAAGTTGAAAAAATTACCAATTTTCCTTAAAAAATTTTGAACCTCACAGTGTGTTGCAAATTTAAGGATTTTAAAGTTTATTCTCCTTTCTAAAAACCCTGTCGTCACACGCAATATGGTCATACAACAAAAATGGATACAATGTGTGCAGACATTTTTGCTCTTTCTACTCATGCATCTGGTATATTGTAAAGAGCTCTGAATCAAAAGTTATTGAACCAAGCCACAAAATGTGGTCAATTGTCTCGAAAGGGTTAACAGGGATTTTTTAGATCTTGCCTAGTATTGTACACGGCCTATTCGAGGGTTGGTTCTTCTTACGACCAAATTTTTGATTAAAAAACTAGCCATTATTTTGTCACAGTTGATACGTAATTTTTTCTCATCTAAATTGACTCTCTACTGGTGAGATATGAGTTATTATGCTGTCTAAGCATCAGATACTGAATGTTGATATATCTAAATACTTTGAATCATAGTTTTACTCTGTGAAGCACCCTTTAACCAGTACGGTACTCCAATATCTCTTTAACATATATATATAGTATATGTAATAACTTTTTGTACCTTTGAGGTATGATCACCAGATTCATGCCACAAACTTTACATCCCTTTAAGGCACAGGTAAGGTCAAGTTCAAAAATAGGTCAAATCTGACCTAGGTCAAAGTCAAAAGGTCAAAGTCAAAAGGTCAATAAACTTCATTGAAAGCTTAAGTATTAACAGCATTGTCTCACTTTCTAGGGATAAAATGTACAGTATGTAACATCATCATTATTGCTTAGTATAATAAAGCTACCAGACCAAACGTGTCATTCTCATTCGCATAGCAAGATGCTGGCAAGACAACACTTGGCCTTTGCTTTGTTTTTTTCCAGAAGTACCATGTTTTTAAAATTGTGCTTTGGTATTGGATCATGGAGATAACACATTAAAAAAAAAAAACAACAACTATGACCTTCATGGCTTCACCATCTGGAGCTGGAGAAGGCTTATATATTTTTTACTCCCAATTTTTTGTATTTGTAATGTATTATAATTTGTCTCATTTTGTGAGATTTTGTTGTGAAATAATTTTTGATGTATAGTCTATAGAACTTGTTTTATTTTGTAAATGCATTATGAAACTCGTTATTTTAACTGATTAGTTTTTGAAGAATGAGATTTGACTTCCAGTTCTCTTTCTGCTTCTTGAATGACCTTCCATAAAGTTTGTCTGTCTTATATCTTGAAATATTAGTCCTCAAGAAAGAGTCATTACATTTGAATGAATATTACAGTGGAAATTCATTAAGTTGTTAATTTCAGTCCAGTTGCAAATATTAAGAATTTATTTCTGCTACAAAGTAACAAAGAAATAAATACTGAAAATATAAACTCGGCTGCCAATCTAATTCAGTAAAATGCCAGCTGTCTTTGTCATCAATGGCTGAATACAATAGGCCCGTCTTCATCAGCCCGAGTTTCCAAAATAGCCCGCTAATTCTGATCCAGGAAACTAACCCGATCAGAACTAGCTCGAGCTAGTTTGTAATGAAGACGCAATTAGCTGGCTATTTCGTGGGTTTCTAGCTCGAGATAGAAGCCTAAGTCAACTCGGGTTTTTTTGTGAAATAGCGCGCTATTTGGCGAAATAGCCCGCTAATTCGCAGGTGAAGACGCACTCGGGTTTTGACTCGGGTTAATTTATTCATGACACCAATCCTAGAAATGTTATTTTCCTTATGTATTTCTTGATTTTCTTCTCTCTTTCCACCTTTTCCTTATGTATTTCTTTGTTTTCCCCATTCTTTATTCTTCTTTCTATTCTTATGTATTTCTTTGTTCTTCTTGCTATCCTATTTTCTTTATATATTTCTTGTTTTTCTTCTCTCTTTTTGTCTTTTCCTTATGTATTTCTTTGTTTTTCCCATTTTCTGTTCTTCGATCTTACTATCCTCTTTTCTTTGTTTATGTATTTCTTTGTTCTTTCTGTCCTCTTCTCTTTATATTTCCTTATGTATTTCTTTACTTTTCTTTCTATTCTATCTTTTTCCTCATGTATTTCTTTGTTTCTTATGTATTACTTTGTTTTTCCTTCTATTTTTTTTCTCCTTATGTATTTCTTTGTTTTCCCCATTATTTATTCTTCTTTCTATTCTTATGTATTTTTTGTTCCTCTTTGTATCCAGTTTTCTTCATATTTCCTTATATATTTCTTTGTTTTTCTATTTTGTTTTTTCCTTTGTTTCTTATGTATTACTTTGTTTTTCCTTCTCTTCTTTTGCTACTTATATATTTCTTTGTTTTCTCAATTATCCATTCTTATTTCTATTCTTATGTATTTCTTTGTTTTTCCTTCTCTCTTTTTATCTTTTCCTTACGTATTTCTTTGCTCTTTTCTCTTCATTTATCCTATATATTTTTTTTTAAATTTTCCATCTTCGAAGTGCGCATGCTCTGAAGCTCGAGTTTATTCCAAGAACGAGCGGGAATCGCTCGACTCGGGCTGATGGAGACGGGGTTTTTCAAACTCGGACTTTTTTCTCGAGAAGCGCTGATCGGGCTAGAATCTCGAGCTTGAGCAAACTCGGGTTGATGGAGACGCACCTTATATGTGTAGGCCTTCTCACCAATGAAAAGTTGACCCACCTCCATGAACTCAGGTCTAAAGTTTGTTGACCCTGAATGAGTATTAGTCTACTCATATAAATTCAAGGAACCACTGTTGCTATTGTGTGTTCAATTATAGAAAGAAAAATAGAACACCCTTTCAAGAATCTTACCCGTTTACTATTATATATTTCAGACTTGCATAATGTACATTGTATACATTTTTTAAATTGGATAATGGATATCACCAGCCAGCGTTCCAGCTAAATGAAATTTAGTTTTCAAAGGGTCAGAGTAGCAGACTACTTGTGGCCTTTGATATTGACACACTTATCTACATGTAGCTCTATTGATAAAGAAAGAAGCGGGTCAGTTCTGACTAAACAGTGCTTAGCATGTCAGGTATTTCTTACTTAAGATACAGTGTACACTTAACTATTGTCTTGAGTGTTTCAGCTTTTGTTTTTCCATGTCCATTGACTATCTTTTTAATGCTCCTTGGTTGTAAAATAATGCCTGCTTAATTACCTTTGAAGGTAGAGAATTCCCTCAGTTTTGGTACTGGCAGTAACACGTTTCATATTTTGAGATGGGGATTAGTGAATCACAAAAGAAGGTAGATACGTTTCTAATTATTGTAGGCTTACACTTAACATATATGTCTTGGAATGTCTAGTTTTCAATGTCATTGAATGTCTTTTTCATGTCCTTCAAAATTAGGTTGTACATGAAACTTGTTCAGTGTTTGAGAGTAGGAGGGATGACTGGTGTAAAAAGTGTTTTTCTCTCCTAGCATTTTTCTCTCAAAAGTGTTTTTCTCTCCTTTTTCCTTGCAAATTGTAGGGCCTAAATGTGTAATACATAGTTTTAAAAATACTTGTCAAAGAAAAGGTATGTATCTTAAGAGGAAAACACAAAGGCTATTGAGATAATGCCTATACAGGGGCTTTCAGTCACTTCAGTAGCAATTGGGGCAAAATATGCTCAACCAAAGAAGTAAGTTCCCCAGACACTTTTGAATATACCTCGAGAAATATTTTACGAGATTTGTTCTTTTCATTTTAAAAAGCAAAGTATGCTGAATTTTCTTACACATATTTTCATTAGTTACTTGCTAACGATTGATTATGTTTTCATAATGAAATTATGGTATCTTTTGCAGTCGTTAGTCGTTACAAGAAAAAGGTTGCACTATTAGTTTCATAATGCAATGCAGGGTTTACATACATGTACATGTGTATACTTGTTTCAATTTTTTTCATCTTTTGTTGATGTAAAGATGGATAATTTGCACTTGCACTTCATTAAAACTGCACTAAAAAATCACTAAATTTCAGTGCAGTTTAATGAATTTAAATTTGCAAGTTACACACCTGTACATGAACAAGAGAAGTGAAAAGAGTACACAATGTACACCTTGCATTCCATTAGGAAATGCGGAAAGCAACTTTTTTTTTTGTAATACCGACTGCAATAAAACCATAATTTCATTATGAAAACATGGTAGTTGTTCACAAATAACTGATCAAAATGTAGGTAAGAAAATTCTGTATGCTTTGCTCTTTGAATGAATAAATTTCATCTAATATTTCTTGAGTTATATGAAAAAGTTTCAGGGGGGAGCTTATATTTTTTGGTTGAGTATAGAACTAAGTCTCCTTGTATTTTGAGAAGTGAAGTCTTTCACTGTGCAATTATTGAATTAAGGGGTCAGAAAGAAGCTTCATAGTAGCTGGTACCTTCATATGGGACTTGTGGTTTCAAAACTTTAAGTTAACAAACAGTGACTCTCTAACCACAACGAGGGTTCACATGGGCCGAAAACAATGATGCTCGTTCTGAAACTACAACTGATTGTTGTTGTTAACACCGGAAGTAGATACCGATTGTGTGTATAATACACATAAAGTTCCTATGTTCATAGTTCGTGCGAGGGGTATGACCCAGAAGTTTAACATGAACAGAGAGGGCATCGTTATTTACAAGCTTGCGAAACTTAAAGTTTATTCCATTCACATGGTCCGAAACTGCGGCGGAGGACCCCCTGCTGCTTGTGGTTTCAACGTTAACCACAAGCTTGTGGTTCTAGAACTACAAGTAAACTTAAAGATTCAAAACTATGAGTCCGTTCATACGGTCTGAAACTACAAGTTAACTTAAAATTTTGAAACTACAAGTGAAACTTCAAGTTTAGCTCCCGTCATGTGAACCTGACTAGTACATTGCATGATGATAACAACAGCTGGTATCTAATATCAATTACAACCACAGAGCATTATAGGATACACATGTACAGTGCTCAAGAGCATCAAATTCATATTAAGGCAGTTAAACTCAATAGGCTCCACATGAAAATACCAGTAAAAATGATCATGCATTGTGATCATTTTTTTTCATGAATATAAATTTATTAAAGGGATAGTATACCCTTATTACACGTTTATTTAAAAAGAAGCAGAAAAAAAAAAAGAAACAGATCAGTGAAGGTTTGAGCAAAATACGATACGAAACAAGAACGTTCTTAATTTTTGAAGTTGTAATCAATCAAAGACAAATTGGCACCTCCGTGTTCGTATCTTGCAAGCTCCTCTCCCATTTGCCCTGTACCTCAAAAATCATTAATTTCCATTTTCTTTAAAGAAAATGTTCAATCATACATTTGGGGGGGGGGGGGGGCTAATCGCCCTTAGCCCCCGCTTATTTTTTTCACTGTCATACATGCACCTTAGATCATTGCTCATAAATTTTTACAAAAAACCTTTATGAAACAAATCTATTCATCAAAAACTAAGAAAATTAAAATTTATGAAATTTCCTGTACTGGGCAAATGGGAGAAGAGCTCGCAAGATACGTCACAGAGTTGCCAATTTGTGTTTGATTGGTTACAGAATCAAATATTCTTAACATTCTTATTTATTATTGGATTTTGCGCAAACATTCATTGATCTGTTTCTTTACTTTTTCTGCCTCTTTTAAATCAACTTAATACGAGGCTGGACTTCCCTTTACTGAGTAGGCCTTCAATACATGTATATGTACTCTTCAGTGAGATTGGGTCAATTTCTTGTCATCTTGATGATTACAAAACCTCATAGTATAGTATACACAAATTCTTATGCAGACATGATCAACCTTTCCCAATTGCTTCGAAACAGTTTCTTTCACAATGTAATCAAATGACCAAAACTCAACTTGATCTTTAAGTTGTTTATGATACATCATACATCATACATGTGCCTTTTGACAAAATCATTCCGAATCGTTTACTTCAAACCAGTATCATCTTACATAATCATCTCAAACAGACTTGTAAAAGGGCGATTCCGTGCAGAGTGTCCCATATGACATATGACATTTGTCCTTATATTTCATCCATTAATGAAAATTCTCTTTGCTATGACCATGACTATAGGTGGTGACACCAGAAAGCACCATTATTCAATGGATATATCAAGAGACTCTCCATGTTTTTGATTAAATATATTATGCAGAAAAAGATATGTTGTACGGGATTCATTGCACAGAACTGCCCAGAAAATGAAAGGCCCAACATGTACATGTAGGCCAACATGTACTTGGATCGTACATGTATGTCTTCTGTTGGAGAGCCATACTGCAGCCTGCCTTAATTTCTTCACCTTTTATCTTTGCTTATTCTTCAGTAATTTTTCACTTTTCTGACAAATCTGTTTCAATGTTAGGTATTATTATTCTTTATTGTATTTTTTATTCAAAACTAAAAGCACCTCTTTTCAGTAAATTACTCATCATAGTTAGAAGTTACATGTATATGCTGCTCTGAATAGAATATATCTATATAGTTTTTGTGCTTTATTAATTAATATAATATGATATTAACTAGGAATATTAAACAAATATACCATGCACTGAGAGGCTCTAGTTGAAATTATGGATTCCGAGGTGGCAGGAATAGCACTGAGGGGCGTTAGCCCCAAAGAAAATAGTGCTATTTCTGTCACTGAGGAATCCATAATTTCACTAGTGGCTCGAAACAGTTTATGATATATTTGTTTTATATCCCTCCAATGAATCTTGAAAAAAAAAACCCAAAACCAACTGTTTTCACTTACCATAAATGTCACTCTATGTCACAGTGGTCTATGAAGCCGAAACCGATAGCACTTTTCACACGCCATCGATGAAAAACCACTGATGGATCACATAGCTGTGACGACATTCCTGGTATAGTGCACTATAGTGGCTCGAAATAGGGCATGATGTATTTGTTTTATATCCCTCCAAGGAATCTTGAAAAAATAATGATAAAAATTTACCTTGGTTTACACAGTGGTCTATGAAGCTGATACCGGTAGCACTTTTCACACATGATTGATAAAAAAACTAATGATCCATCCCATGATCGCATATCTGTGATGACATTCATGGTATAGTGCATTATACCATGAATGCATGTCATGATATAGCACATTTTTCTTCATCGGCATTGGCATTATCCATTAATGAGGGATATAATAACATATATTATATTTTCACTTTTCTGAAAAATGTATTTCAATGTTTGGTATATCCTCTATTATATTTTAAAATCAAAACTAAAAGCATGTCTTTTCATTTAATTACTCATAGTTATAAGTGATATACTGTGCTGCTATTGCACTGCAGAAGAATACATATGTATGTCTATAGTTTCTGTGCTTTATTAATTAATATTATGCTGAATACTTGCTGCAAGTCTGGTTGGTTTCTGTGAGATACTTTTGCTATTTTTGTACCGGAAGTTTTCCTGTAAATAAAGGAGGAAATCTGACATGGTGTGAGACTGATGCATGATCCTTTTACATGTAGGTGCATGTTAATGGAGGCTATAGCTTCCATTTCATCTCATTATCATATCCAGTGGCATTGACCACTAATATGAGTCACCTCCTAGATGAGGCCTGCAAGTGAAGAATCGTAGGTTTAATAATTTTATGACTGAACAACACCAGATCATACATGTAGGTATATTTTGCTAGGGCCTTTAATTGCTCAGCATATGTGAGGCCAGTATATTGTGTGGCTCAATGATTTCCAGATGGCCACCTTCTGCACTTCTTCAGGAAATGCTTGCTTCATGTATCAGCAGTGTCAGCAATTTCATTATAGTTATGAATGAATGAATGAATGAATTTATTACCATTTCTGAAAAATATGAAAACTATTTACAAGGTATTTACAAATGTTAATGGTAATGAGAGACCACAAAATAGCTAAAATGGCTAATGAATGTGGTTCCGAGACATTTAAGTAATATACTTAAAACACGTAAAGACTTCCTAAAAGTACAAATACTTTAACAAATAAGGTCTTATAATAACCACTAAAAACTGTAAATATTGGCCAGAAGTGCATGTATATATACACGCATGCAATCAACATCAATAAAAGCAACAACAAAAATTTGTTAATTAAGTATTAACAAAATATATATAAAACTACATAGATTCACAAATAAAAAGGGGGGGGGGAGGCAAAACAAAACAAATACTTACACTGATATATATTACTCTAGATATTCCATTAGCATCATTTCTCTAACTTCCTACAAAATATTTTGACAGAGGGTTTCTCTTTAATATCTAAGGGCAGTGACTTCCGTATTCTAGAATTATTGAATGAAATTGACCTCTTTCCATGCTCAGTCTTCACTGGACTGCAGAATTGTCTTATTATAGGAGAGAAAGTTTCTACTTTTAAGGTCTACCTAAACCAGAGCCCATCACAATAGTCAATAGGTTCAAAACATTATCATGACATTTCTTATCAACCTGAATAAAGGCCTGTGCAATAATTTTGTGAAATAATTCTGTGAAATATTACTACTGACAGGAGCTTAATTCGGGGATGGACTTGATGACAAGTCCTCCGGAAATTTGGAAAAAATGGGGAAAATGTTTAAATAACTTAAGTTATGAAGACTTAAAAGGCTTCATCACACTACTGAGGATCTGAAGTGCTCTAGAATGAATAGTTTTACAATTCAAAATGGTAAATCAACTAGCTTGATCGTCTCCCCGAAATTGAAAGTCACTATAAACAAAATTGATGACGATTTCAGCTGCCTGTTCTAATATAAGAGAGAAAAAGAATAGCAATTACTGTTAGGCTTTTAATTACCCATGTAAGAGAGAAAAGAGTAGCAATTACTCTTAGGCTTAGACTTTTAATTACCCATGTAGCTAAAATGGAAAGCGTAAAACTAGAAACGCAAAGATTTTCTATATCATTTATAAAGAGGTGTCAAGAAGGGCGACGGTTTTATGGTGCGGAATCGTCTTATTAAGGGAAGGGGCGGGGATACCCCCATCTATTTTAAATTAACGAGTATAATTATTGCATTCTGGCGCTCTTGATAGAATTTTTAAAATATTCTTCTTGGCTCAGCCACTGCACCTCAAACTTTTCGGCTTATTACGCCATAAAGCAGTACACATATGGAAGTAGCAATGCATAATTATGCCTCCTTGTGACTCCCCTCCCCTTCCCGTTCAGTTTGCCCCTATCAGCAGCGTATCTAGACCTTCACGAGGGGCAAAATATCTGAGCCGATGGTGATCCAGAAAAAAGAGTGCTTTTCCAGACCCTAATTTGCGTGGGTAATGGGAGGGTAGAACGTCAGCTATTCCTTCAATTCATATTTCCACAATTTACATTGCAATCCTAATTTTCATTATAACCTCCTTCTATTTTTAATCCATTGTAGTTTTATTAGTATTGGCACAATATATTCATACTAGCTAATTGCAAACCAGCGAGAAAAAATGGCCTCATTCCATCTTGATTGAAAGTGTTTTGATTCTTTCTCATTCATTCAAAAACCATACTTAACTTGTATATTTTAAGATATATTGCAGAATATATTTGAATTAGTTACAGAGGCGTTCAAATTCCCCACTGTTTGGCTTCATGTGTGCCACAATATTAGCAGTTGATGCTTATCTTTTTGATGGTTGGCTTAGCAGCATCTACTCAGTATTTTTACCAAATTATTCCCTGGTTTAAAAGCAGTTTGGATACAATTTACATAGAAATGATTGATTCACAGTGACTGAAAATGAGTGAATCTTTTGTTGTGGTTCAAGTTGAGAATCTGTCAGGGGTGGGGGGACAAGTTGCCCTACTTGCCCCCTATCAAAAATGCTATAGTGGCCCTGGTGTGTTAATACACATTATGATTTATTACCATCGTTTGTATGATGATGATTCTTACATAATTTATATTCATTTGTGTATTTTGTCTTCTTTATTTTATACTGCAGGATTGGCCTGTTCAGTTATGCAAAACTGCTTTTAAAAGGTGCCCTGCAATTTAACAAATCATTCTACATGAAAATACAAAATATATAGCAATTAGGTGACATGGTAAATTACAAAAAAGGAGAGTGAATTAATGGTATTATATTTGAATAGTAATGACTAATGATATAATTCCACTGAGTGAAGATTTAAAGCTTTGCATAGTTTTTTCAAACTTATAAAGGGATACATGTACACGAGTGAGCATTATCAGGGAGTGCATTAAAAACTAACTCCTTATGCTAAAGAATTTCTTTTATATTCTCTCCTTGTAGTTGGAGGGGCATTTTAAAGAATAACTTCTTGAAAGGAGCTTTTGTCATTTATCAGCTTATTCAGCTTCGGTATCTTCTTAAGAGGCCCCTTTCTCATTCTCCTACTTGTTTTTCCAATATTATCATTTATGAAGTCACGATGGTTCTCCTTTTCCCTGTCTATTAAAATAATCAGGGTTTTTTTCTTCATAATTCATCTTCATGTTCCCCTCTTATTCCCTTTCTTCTCTTGCCTCATAATACTAATAGTATCACGACTACAGTGCATCCCCCTAAAATTTAACAGTGGGAAAAAGTCTCCCCAAATAAATATTTCTGAATATTTTCAATAAATTTGAATTCTTGTAGATAGCTTAGGGTCCCTCCTATATAATAACAAAACAAAATATGACAAGTTATTACGCTTGAGTGATCTCAAACCGCTTTTGTGAAAGGGTGGAAAATTCAGACTTGACAAGAATTGGTATTTATTCTGACTGGTATCAACAAAGTTGAGAACCGTTTGAAATTGGAAAAAGTCTCCCCAGTTAAATATTTCAAAATATTTTCAGGAAAATTTCATACCTGTGGTTAGTTTATGATCTCTTCTAGTTCTATTAAATGACACTAAAATATCTCACAATATTTTACATTTGAGTGAGCAAAAGCAACTTTTGTGAAATGGTGCAAAATCCATTCTTGACAACGTTTGTTGTTGTTCTGGCTGGTATGAGCCAAGTTGAGAGTCATGAAAAGACTTCGAAAGTTCATATTCTGATCATTGAAAGATTATTTATGAAAGAACAGACTTTGTTCAATGTATTTCCTGATATATCCCATCAAAACTTTATGGTTGAGTGAGCAAGCCAGATGATATTAAAAGTCTCACCAAAAGTAACATTTAGAAACACCCAGCAAAGTAGTTAATTTAAAAGAATAAAATGTTGATGGGATGTGTAAGGATATACATAGAACATAGCCTCTTATTTTATAAATTGTCTTTTATTGATCAGAATATGGAAATTTCTAAGCCTTTACATGACTCTTAGCTTCGCTGATACAGCCAGAGCCAATTAATATCAATTCTTGCCAAGACTGGGTTTTGCACCCTTTCACATAATTGACTTTTGCTCACTCAAGCATAAAATATTGTGAGATATTTTGGTGTCATTTAATAGAAGAGACCCTTAGCTATCCACAGGTATAGAAATTTCCTAAAAATATTTTGAAAAAAAAACATTTATTTGGGGAGAATTTTTCCAACTGTTAACTTTTTTGGGGATGCACTGTATAGGCCCCTATTTTATCTCAGGAACCACAAATAATTGCTTGTTTATATGGAACGTTTGGAATAGAATAGTCCTTATACAACCTATTCATGTCTTAAAATGACTTGCTCTTATAAACATCCAACGATTTACGCAAATCATTCTGTTATAACCTTTCTGTCTTTCTGTACCCAGACCTCGTTCTGCACATACCCTAAAAAGTATGTACAACTCGAAATATAGACACGTTCTAGTAAGTCTTATTGTGTAAGGTTACCACCTTTGCGCTAACATAGTGATATTCAGAGCTCTAAGGTAGTGTCTGAAAATATCTACATGTAGGTGATCGAGTTATCTACTTGAGTAGGTGTTGCAATTACAAATTCCTTCAAAATTACTCCATAAATTGATTTTTGGAAGTGCTTCCATATCTAATATTGTTCATTAAGTATCATTCAACAACTGTACCAATTTTGGTGCTTTTAGACAAAAGTGCACAATTCAGGCAAATTTTGGAGCTATGCCGCCGTACTAGTATCCTGGGCATCACCAGAGGTTGACATAAATTCACTGTCAATATTGGCCGTATACATGTAGTAATATAAAAAGGGTTTAAAATGTATCAGTCAGCTGAAACAATAATTCATTATTATAAAATCACCCCCTATCCTATAGGTCAATACTGCAGGAGTATGGAGGAAATAAAGGATAAAATGAGAAGGCGTGAGCGGAACCCAACTCTGACTTAGGTTCTATGCTGGCCCTATTCTTTGCGAGGGTGTACGGATGCGTCAGCTAGTCTACTCACAAGTCACTTTTACATTTATTGAGAGTGTATTTTAACATGCAATACATGTATCTCTTAAATAGAAGTAATATTTGAAGCCCATTGTTTTAAATATAGTTTAGCGACATGGAGCCTCTAACATAGACCCCGTTCTCATTACGAGATTGGAAAGTGGATCGCTCCATCGTGGATCGCGCCAGGGCGGTCCACTGGCACGCTGCTGGCACGCCGCGGATTCACACCTGCAGAGGGTAGCGCGATCTATCGTCGCACTTCTCTTTTTCAGGGTTCTTGTTGCCATGACATCTGACGTAATGGGGTCAACGTTTTCGCGCATAATTCGATTCAGCTTAACGCTAGCGATCTATACCGACTGTGTACTGTGCGCTATATGCGAGCTGTATCCTTACATTGTAAACACTTCCTGGGTCACGGCGTACTTCCGGCGTACTTCGCATCTTCCTGTTCTCACTACAAAAGAGAGATCGATCTAGCGCGTGCTAGATCGCGCTATCTCTCGTAGACCACCCCCCAGAGGTGGTCCGGTTTGGGATCGCTGTGGATTGCCCTGGATCGCACCGGAACGACGTCGCCGCGTTCTCACCATAGAGGTGGCACGATCTAGCACGCGCTAGATCGCTCTATCCCTTGTAATGAGAACGGGGTCATACAGAGCAAAATATTTTTAGGTGATTGGTATGCTTTAAATGCATTCTGATTTTGTTTACCAATCAAATCGTTAATTTTTTTTGTAAATTTTCTTTTCTTCCAGACATGTGCATCAGCTGATAAAAACCGTGCTGCCACAATGGACCATCATTCAAGATGCTTCCTGGTGAGAAATGCTTTTTATTTTCTTCTATTTTTCAAGATTTTATTTCTCAACTCATTCAAAAATGCAAAAGTAGCACATGCACAAAGAAATTGCAAAATAAAAGTAGCATATTATTTACATTCTTACTTTGTTGACACCTGATAGCAGTATACATGTATGAGTTTCGTTATTGCATGACCAGGGCCCCACTGCATAAAACTTACCATTGATAGTAACTTTGCCATCAATGGTAACTTTCATTTAAACCTTGAATTTGATTGGCTGTTGAGCAATGTTACTATGGTAGTTACCATTGATGGCAGAGTTACCATTAATGGTAAGTTTTATGCAATGGGGCCCAGAACTCAACTTCATCTTAATAAAAGAGAAGGTTGAGTTCTGCGAAAGGTGAAAAAAAAAAATTGTGAGCTTTCTCATTCCTTTTATGTCAGTTTGGAAGAACATCATACATGTAGTAGAAATGTCCCCTGAAAAGTATTGCTCTTCTAATGCCCTCACATTCAAAATATTACAAGAAACAGCTGAAATGTTCAGGCCGAACATGTACATTTATGTACAGCCCCATATACACATTTCTGTGTGCAGTGCTTGTCATTCTCAGCAGGATAGAGCCAATTTCTTTTCATTTTGGTGATTCCAAAACCTTGCAGCATACACCAATTCTTCTGAAATATATAATCAACCTTTCCCAATTGCTTTGAGACAGATTAATCACAACTTTTTATGCAAGAGGGCCCAGAACTCAACTTTATCTCTAAACCCTCTTTACAAACTGTGTTATCATAAATGGAAGGCCAATATTGATACTGACTTTATGTCAACCTACATGAATGATGATGATGACAACTATCTTAAATGGAAGGCCAATATCAATTTACTGAATTTATGATGATGACAATTACATGTACACTGTTTGTACAAGCCAGAGACATCACTCATTTCCTTAGTCATACAATCACTCAGACGTTTATTATTATGGTTGATTGAAAAACACAATTTGTTACTCTTGATGGTGATAAATACTTAGTTAATAGTATTTTCATCTTAATCTGTTTCTCTAGTTACAAGGGGCAGTTATGGCAAGGAAAGAGAAAGTAAAAATACAAGTGCCAGGTTTTCTTCTACCAGCAGTCTTGCAGTCTTGTTCACTATGAAACTGGAAATTGAAAGATATTAAACTAAAGCATATATGCTTACATCATAAACCAAAGATTAAAGGCAGCACACATTGTACAGCAAAAGTATTTTCATCTTAATATGTTTCTCTTATGTTATAAACTTATAATTTGTAAGAAAGAAAGAGACAGCAGTAAAATACAAGTGTATGAGTTTTCCCCGATGCAGGGTTGGACAGTCTTGTTCACTATACATGTATGAACCTGGAATGAAAAGAATTAAAGCAAATGGCTACAATACATCATAATCCAATTATTGAAAGTAACACATACAGCAGATTTAGAAAAGCCATGCATGCCTCTGGATATTATCTCTCCTCTCTCTCTCTCTCTCTCTCTCTCTCTCCCTCTCTCTCTCTCTCTCTCTCTCTCTCTCTCTCTCTCTCTCTCTCTCTCTCCTCTCTCTCTCTCTCTCTGTCTCTCTGTCTTTCTCTCTTTATCTTTCTCTTTCTCTCTGGGCACTGTTTTCAAATTTGCAACCAATAAATCATTTAAAAGAAAGATAAATTTTGGCCACCTGGAGGCGGAGCAGGATCTATTCATGGTGTGCAAATTCACACCATTGCCTTTTTACATTGAGCTTTTAGCCTCAGAAAAGGCTTGCGAAATCCCATCATTTGCCTGTGGATGCATGATTAGAAATCACTCTGTGCACAGAATCATGGGCGTGATGTGTGATGTACATCTACATGTACATTTACATACACATACATGTACTACAAGTACATGTAGGTCAAGTCACAGGACACAGTTTTTGTATTGTTGTATAGCAACCTGCTCTATGCTGTTTGATATGCATACATGCCCACAGCCCGACACAAAGATGCATGTATATTGACCATGAATATATCAGTGAGTCATAAGAGTTTTCCGTGTCATTACAATATGCCGTTTTTGTTATGTATTCAAATAAAACTCCTACATGTATATCTTTGTCAAGTGTTAAGTAAAAAATGTTTTATTCATATGAATAGAAAAATAAAAGATTTTATTCACCTATTTCTTTATTACATAATACATTACATGCTGTTAGGTCGAGCAAGCTATGTTTGTCTGATCCAGAAGCAACCAAATAGTGTCAGGACAAATTTCTTGCAAGTATTTCCTTAGTATATTCGGCAGGCTTGAATTGCTGTGTTAAAACGAGGCTCGAAAAGATATGTTTGCCATAGGTATAACACGTGAAAAGATGTCTCATTTTTTCTTGGTATTTCATATCTTATTCTGTCTTTTTCAAGTCTGATATTCGTACGAGAGGAAGGATGGATACTTCATAAAACGTTTCTGGAACCTTTATTTTCTATAAATGCAACAATAAATCCCCAGGATGGTGCCTGATTTTTGACAGAGTCAGGGATTTTTAGAATGATCAGAGTTCCCCTAGTATTACCTTGAAATTATTTTAAATGTGACTTACATTTAATTTTCTGACTCTGGAATAGCTTAATAAAGGCTCAAAAAGTGGAAGAGATCCCACGTAAATCCCAGGAATTATGCATGCTTTTGGCCATCCAGCTGCCATACATGTACATGTAGCTTAACAAGCGAAAACGGGAATTTTTTTAATGATTTTAATCCCCCCAGAATTTATTCAAAATTATGAAAATTGTGGCCTACATGAAATCTGAAGCTCTGAAAAGGTACAATTTAAGCTCAACTAGATGAATAGACCTCCATAAATCCCATGGACTATGCATTTTTAAAATCCAAAATAGGTGTCGCCTACCATAAGTTTACACGCAAAACTAAGGAATTTAGAAATGATTATAATAACCATAGTTTTTGTATTAAAATATGAAAAATGTGATTTACATGTAATTTGAGACTACGGGAAAGCTTAATGAAAGGCTTATAAAATTGAAAAGAGCATGCATAAATCCCAGGGATTATGCATGCTTTTGGCCTTCCAGCGTCCACAGGTGAACACGTGGAAACAGGGATTTTGGAATAATTTTAATTCCCATAGTACTTACCGTATTTGAAATTATGAAAAATGTGACGTGCATGAAATTTAAAGCTCTGAAAAGGTATAATTATGGCTCAACGAGTCGAATAGATCCCGCATAAATCCCAGAGACTTTGCATGCTTTTGGCAACAAAAAAATAGTCATCTGCAGCATAACACGTACTTGTAACTGTTTATGACACGCTTGCTTAGTTGCGAGACTGAACACTCTTTTCCTTTATACCCGTACTCTTTGGTAACAACTAATACATGCAGTTTGCATTCTGGCTCTTGAAATACAATACTTTGTGACAAGTGAGAAAATAAATTTGAATGCATTACTAAAATGGTTAATTATCAAATAAGTAAAACTAGTGTCATTCTGACAATATATGACAAAATATTCACACACAGTTTGGAAATGTGGATGTGAAACGTAGAGATGAAAGCCATATATTATTTAAATCTATGTATAAATTTTTAGATTTTCATTAAGATTCAGTGGAACCCAGTCCACCTGTTAGCTTCAGAGTCCAAGTCCAAAACTTCATGTAATTTGTTGGTTTCCACTTTCCAATAAGAATGATGATGTGTGTCTGCAAAAAAAAAAAAAAAAAATCTACTCTCAGTGCTCAAGTTACCAGGCCCCCCCCGTATTCTGAAAACAATGTTATCTTTTATGTTAGTAAAACGATGTCAAAATCAAAATCAGGACAAGTCATTGGTTTAAGATTGCACAAACATGGCTGTGCTCACGTATAATTGACAGAGACATCGACATGCGCAAGCACCAATGATAAGTGTTTATTGCTCGCAATTTCAGTTTTTTTATGACACTTAACACAGTTTTCAGAATACAGCCCCAGACATTTAAATTCTGGTTCAAGTTTTTTCAGTTTTCATCAAGTGAATTTGAAGTGGTATGTTTTGAATTTTTATATTATTGATAATGACGGGTTTGACTTTTGTTTCCCCTCATCTTCCATACATTGTACATACGTCTTTCGAAGACTACATTATGTGCATTACATTCATAGGGATGCAGGCCCTCGCAAAACTTCCTTTGTCATTAGTTAAAACAATTGGAAAAGTTCACTTCCTTTGTCTCTCCATGGTCTCTCAAAGTCACGTTACCTTTCTGCAAATGTTAGGCCTGGTTTCTAGCTGTGCAGTCGATTGTTTCGATTTCCTTTCCAAAACCATAAGGTCAACCAACATTTACTTTACAGGCCTTTGTTACAAAGTGTCGGGGGTACAGAAACCCATCTCACAACCTTTACAAAGAGATTTTTACATACTGCGTTACATCACATATCATTGTCTTTGTTTCTTTAACTTATTGGTTTTTTGTTTGTTTTGTTTTGTTTTTGTTTGTTTTTTGTTTGTTGTTGTTGTTTTTTTTGGGGGGGGTTGTTTTGATCTGTTTTTGTTTTTGTTTTTTCAAAACTGGGAAGACAGCCTGTGCACACACTGCACAGATATAATTTACTTGAGCAGCTCATAAAGTAGTTTAATGCTTAAAGGTGATATTATTTACTAGTATCTGATAAGTGGGTGGGTACAAAATATTATTGTTTATGTAGGCCTCTTGCATACAGTACGAGTTAAAGGTCATCAAACTTTTAAAATGGCTTCACACCCCAGTCAGATGTACAAGAATGTACACTTGTAATAGAGATTACTGTGGTAGGAGTTGTTACAACCTGTAATGTCTCAATGAAGCATAATGTCACAATGACACATACATGTAATGGAGTATTGTTTTCAGCTGATGAACTAATTTCTGGCACTTAAGTTAAAGGGGTTGGTTGAAGTTATTTACCGTTAGCTAAGTTGGGTAGCCATACAGATATATGCTAGCATTGCATACTACATGTTAGCATTCCCCAGAGAAATTGTCGCTTGAGTATATGACAGCACCATGATAATGCATATTTTAAATGTTTCCAGACCTAAGTCTAAGTAGCTAAATGAATATAACTTTAACTTGACACGTCCCATTATTAACTTTGGTACCAGAAATTAGTCCATTCAGTCGAAAACAGTACTACATGTACGTGATATGTTGTGAAGACATTACATGTATGTGTCATTATGACATTACCGATTTTAATAGGTCCTTTATCAGATCATCAGATAATGATGTGTTTTCTTCTCTGTGAGACCACATTTTGCTTTGACCAACAAGTACTTGTATGTAGTCCTCAAGAGTCTCCTAAAGGACTGGTCACATTTGTCCAATCTCGATAATGGCAACGAGATTTTTCATTAAAGGTATACCCTAGAGCTGCCCTACTATCAAAGGGAAAGTCAACCCTGGTATTTATTTGATTTGAATAAAAGCACAAAATGAGAGAAACAAATCAGTGCTAGTTTGAGCCAAATCCAAAAAGAAATAAGAAAGTTATGAATTTTTAAAGTTCACTAAATATTATTGTTATTATTATTATTAATCATTCGAACACAAATTGGCAACTTGGTGATGTAGGGTATGTTACGAGCTTATCTCCTATTTGGTCTGTGCAGAAAATTTCATAAATTTTCATTTTCTTAGTTGTTGATGAAGGAATACATTTGTTTCATACAGGTTTTGTGTAAAACATATGTGCAGTGATTGTATCTAGGTTGCATGTATGATCAAATATTTTCTTTAGAAAAAAAATTGAAAATTCATGATTTTTTTTAGTACGTGGCAAATGGAAGAGCTGCATGTAGGAGCTCGCAAGATACGTCACAGAGTTACCAATTTGTGTTTGATTGATTACAACTTCAAAAATTCATAAGTTCCTTATTTCTGATCGGATTTTGCTCAAACCTTCACTGTTCTGTTTGTTTAATTTTTCTACTTCTTTTAAAACCAACTTGTAATCAGGATGGACTTTCCCTAAATAATAAATGTTCCCTGTAGTCATTACACAGCAAATAATCCCTTCCTATATACATATATGACTAATACATGTGCTGTATTGCAGCCATATAGAGTGAATTTCAGTTACCATGTACAATGGGGGTAACCTCGCTAGTCATAAGGACCACTATTCATGAGGACCACTTATTCATAAGGACCGCTATCCATAACGCATGACTAAATGAATAACGGTCCTTCTACATAGTGAGCAAACCATAGACAAATTACCTTGCTATTCATAAGGACTTCCGTTCATAATGACCACTATTCGTAACAATTCATAAGGCCCGCTATTCATAACGTGTTAAATGAATAGCGATTTTCTATGAATAGCGGTCCTTATGAATAGCGAGTGGACCCTGTACAATGTAGGCCGCCAATATTGTACATGTAGTATTTACATATTGATAATTGTCATTTATTTGTAGACCTGTCAAAATTATCAATTTGGGAGCGTTTGACATATACTTTATGGTGCTTTTCATATATTCACCTGCATGCTTTTCAGTAGTATAAATTTTGAAAAAATGGCCGAAAAAATTTTGTTGGGGTTAGATATCTTTCTCTTAGAGTACATTTACCACTTTGTTAGGCAGACTGTGGGTGTGTTTACTTTTGCCAAACTTACTTAGCTCTTGTTACCAAATAGGCTTCAAACTTTTGAGTGAAAACCTTGATTTCATATTAACAAACCAATGTTGATGATGCACAAACACAGACTTGCATCTCAACTTCTGTACTTGTATCTGTACTTTGTTCGTTCAAAGTCCTGGACAAAAGATTACCCCCTTATGTGGAGTACAGATGTACTACCTGTCTCCATGATTTTACTAATCTACCCCCCCCCCCCCCCCCGGAAAAAAAAAAAAATCTAAGAAGTACATTTAAAAAAGAAACAAAAAATCTTGTTTTATAAATTCGGAGAAAACGGAAAAAGAAAATTTGTTTTTAGAATTTTATTGTATGTACTTGTACATTTACCACTTTGTTAGGCAGACTGTGGGTGTGTTTACTTTTACCAATCGTGCTTACATGTAGCTCTTGTTACCAAATAGGCTTCAAACTTTTGAGTGAAAACCTTGTTGATGATGCACAAACACAGACTCGCATCTCAAATTTTGTACATGTATCTGTACTTTGCTCGTTCAAAGTCATGAACAAAAGATTATCCCCTCTTGTGGATTATTTTACAGATGTGTAAAGAAAGAAAAATGCTTTCAATTCTGCCTGTGAGTGTTATTTGTGGTAGTCATGGACCTTGTCATTTACTTTTTACTTCTTACTCCCTACAAACAAGCTCCTTTTCTACTAAAAACATAGAATGTACATGTAGCTGCTCAAGCAACTACCTGTCTCCATGCTTTTACTAATCTACCCCCCCCCCCCCCCCCCGGAAAAAAAAATCCACGAAGTCCATTTAAGAAGGAAACTAAAAATCTCAATTTATAACTTCTGAGAAAACGGAAAAAGAAAATTTGTTTTTAGAATTTTATTGTATGTACTTGTACATTTACCACTTTGTTAGGCAGACTGTGGGTGTGTTTACTTTTGCCAATCGTGCTTACATGTAGCTCTTGTTACCAAATAGGCTTCAAACTTTTGAGTGAAAACCTTGTTGATGATGCACAAACACAGACTCGCATCTCAAATTTTGTACATGTATCTGTAATTTGCTCGTTCAAAGTCATGAACAAAATATTATTCCCTCTTGTGGATTATTTTACAGATGTGTAAAGAAAGAAAAATGCTTTCAATTCTGCCTGTGAGTGTTATTTGTGGTAGTCATGGACTTTGTCATTTACTTTTTAATTCTTACTCCCTACAAACATGCCCCTTTTCTACTAAAAACATAGAATGTAGCTGCTCATGCAACTACCTGTCTCCATGCTTTTACTAATGTATACAACATTTCCTAACCCCCCCCCACCCCCTCCTCGCCCAGGAAAAAAAATCATCTACAAAGTCCATTTAAAAAAGAATAGAAAAAAATCTTATTTTTTAAATATCATTTAATGTCTGAACTCATTGAACCAGCAATAAGTCAGGTTTGCTTAGAAATAGGTCTCAAAATTTTGTTCTTAATTTTTTTTTTACCAGTATGAGATTAAATGATTGCCATGTAAATACATGTACCTGCAATGTCCTGTGTCCTACTACTGTGTATATGTGCATGTGCATGTCTATTTGGCTAGCTGCATACACGATGCGTATGAGTATCATGCAGCTTTGGGCACTAACAGCAGCAAAAAGTAGAAGTGATGCAGGAATAATTTACCTAGTATAGCATAGCAATTTGCTACGCTCTTGGGGTATGATTGCTGCACAAATTTACAGATGTGAAGCACTAGCAGTTTGCTACATTGAACTGTGTAGAATTTTAAACAAAATATTTATCTGCTGATCTGACCATATGCTTGTAGTTAGAATATAGGTCTCTATTTTCCTCATAGCTTGACATTGTTCACCCTTTGTCAAATCATCTTTTGAAATATTGCATTGCAGCATTTTTTTTTTTTTTTTTTTTTTTTTTGGGGGGGGGGGCAATATTCGAGCTTGAAAGTAATAAGTATGTAAATTTGTTATACATGTACTTCTTTGTACCTTATTAGGGAAAATTCCCCCTTTGCTATTACTTTTCTGAAGTCCCCTTTACTTGTTTTTCCTAAGGTGCTTAATTCTGAAACACAAATTTCACATAGCAGGGGGTTCATAATTCCGAAAATGAAATAGGCTTCATAATTCTGAACATTTTATGCATTACTCTGAAGGTTTGTATTTCCGAAAATTAAAAAAGGGTTCATAATTCCGAGGCGTCATAATTCCGAAATTGCAATAGAGCCCTACATGACTTTTCGAAATTTCAAACCTTCGGAGATATGATCCCTTTTTCATTTTCAGAATTATGAACCCTATTTCATTTTCGGAATTATGAACCGTCGGAGTAACGAACCTTCAGAAATACGAACCGACAAAAAAAAAAAACCTTTAGAAAAAAACGACATGTTACTAGCACCAGGGGGTTACCACTGGGGAGCACCCTGCCTTTATACGTGTACATACATGTACAGTGTATGTACAGTATACTTCACTTTGAACATGATCTTGTTTTTAGCTGTCGGTGCTCTGAGATATGCTCTGTCACCAATCGCTTCAGGCTTTATTTCATCATAGATATAGGGTTACTCAAGGGTTGTAATTCGGTTTTAGGTTAGGTTTAGGTTTAGGGTTAGGACTAGGTATAGTGTTTAGTTTGGTTAGTATAGGACATTGACTGCAGAGCATGTGACATACAGCCAGTCTCATAATATCTTGTCTTTTACGATCAGGGCAAGCGGTCAGCTGTGGTCTTCCTGGTCATATACACCATCCTGATGGGCTTCATGTTCCTCTCTTATCTCTACACATCGGACGGGAACACAAGCAGTGCCACTCATCGGGCTGGCAAAGATGTCGTCGTCATTAAGAAGAGTTCCGTCAGAACCTTTTCAGAATCCATTGATCCTGATGGCAGGATACGCCTCGGATTGAACTTCCCGAAACCAGGCGCCCCGGCACTGGTCAAAAGTCATTTCCAGTCACTCCGAACAGGAAAGGTTTGTATGTCACACCTAGAATGCAGACTTGCACACATCTTTTTCAGTCATTGTACTGGGTCTGAACCTAAGGTTCTTTAGACTACACTTACATCAGCCCCTCGCTGTACTTTTTCAATACATATTGTCTTTACTTTAAACATAAAGTAACCCATTAATGTTTCTTGTGTGGTTGAAGAAATGTCATCCAAATTGACAGAATTATTGCAGGAAATTCTTTCACTGGGTGTGTTGATGGACACACAGTTTAATCTGTATGTTAAAAATCATCTGCTGAAGGTCAGAAAAGCTCAAACTCATATCTCAATAGAGTTGTTGAAGTGTACCAATCATTAGAAAATACTTTGCTCTGTATGTTAGGGGTTCTATGTCGATATACTTTGTTCAAAATGTTAGCTTCAAACGTTGATACTGTAAAGAGATATTGCAAGTTAAAATACACTCCCAATAAACAATACAGTGACTTGTAAGGAGACTAGTCGATGTATCCGTACACGCTCGCATGGAATAAGGACCCGCGCAGAACCAAACTTGGAGTTGGGTACCGTGTGAGGGGGTTTTATGATTATCCTTCATTTTCTTCATACTCCTTAAAAGTTAACCCATAGAAGGCCAGGTAAAGTTTTTTGAGGTTGATTTGATACATTCTAGCTGTACACAAATTATTTTGGTACACTTTAACATCATCCTGGCTGTCAGCGTACAGTATGGACAGTCATAATCTTCCTGCTTGATTACTCTTTCTCATCCTATTTGCAGCCATTAAAAGACAAATGCAAGCAATGTGCTGTGATATCCAGCTCTGGTCACATGCTAGGAAGCAAGAGAGGAAGAGAGATCGATGAGATGCCCTGCGTGATTCGCATGAACAATTCACCAATAGAGGGCTTTGAGGAGGATGTAGGGTCAAGGACTACAATGCGCGTTGTGTGCCATATGTCCACCGAACCGGTCAATGCCGACTCGGCTAACCTCCTCAGTCCGGCCAACAAACAGAGTCGACCGGAGAAGATAGTGTTCTTCGGCCTCAATGAACCCAACCACAGATGGGCACTGGAGAAAGCTGAAATCATGGTCAAGTCGTACCCAGAGGTGGATTTTTATTCCTTGGACGAAATTGGAGAGTTACAGTTTGATCTGATCTTTCAGAACGAGACGGGCAAGAGCAAGTGAGTATTGATAGGCTATAGATTATTACGAGTGGAAATTTAAAACAAAAGGTAGTCTCTTGAATCATTCTGCAGGATTCACTTTCAGGTTTTGAGTCTTATAACTAACTGTTGTATTCACCTGTTACAAGTTACATGTATTGCATTTCAGTCATTAGAATGCATGTAACATTTTTAGGTTAGGCAAAAATTTTGGCTTCCATGTCCTATTGATCTGCATTCTGTCTATTCAAGGAGTTATCACAGAACTGGAGTTACAGCAGAAGCGAGCTTCTTTGAACCGGGTTCGATGCCGCGGCAATAAACTCAGTGGGTGTTCTTCCGTGATTTACGACAGCTGTGTACCTGGGTCTCGTGCCGAGGCTGGATCTGCGCATGCGCATCTTCGGCCGATCGAGTAAGATGACGTCATCTTGCTTTTTATAAAAATCGCAAACCCAGGCCCAGGGTACTACACACGAGGATAATTTCGCTTTAGACGAGGAATTACTGTTCTTGTCCGAAATCGACGAATTGGAATTACAACTAGATGAACGGGAAATTGAAAAGAGTGGGGAGATAATTTCTTGACTCTAGATATCTTCGAAAAGAAGAGTAGACAACAGTACCTCCTCCTTGATGTAGCTCTGCCGGACTGGATGGTTCTTTCAGCGGAGCTGCCCCGCGCCGCCAGTCCTGCTGGTGGGCGGAGTGGCTGCGCGGCGCGAGGTCCGTGTGAAAGCTGCCATTTGTTACTCTGCTCTCAGATCTCTATTCACATTTTGTTGTTTAACCACGGAGCTATAATTATACATGGGGCTCCCCCAAAAGAGAATTTGTAACTTGTCATGCTGGGGGTAGGGGCAAATCTGGCAAACTTGTTAATAACACACTTTTGTAGACCTACCGGTACATGATTTATACTAGATCTAAGTGATAATAGATACTAGCTGGAGCATCACTAGGTGTTACCCCCCCCCCCCCCTTGATTACTTTTTTTTTTTGCTTGCTTGCTTGTTGAATAAATATGTTGATCGTCTCTCGTCAAATTTGGATATTCAACATTATGTTTTTCCCTTGTCGGCAAATTTTAAAAATCTTTTTTTAAATATATCATTTAGATCTATTTTATTTTTCATTTTGCTTCTTGGGGAATTTTCAGTCACAGTGAATTTGATAATGGTATCCCCATTCAGAATGTTCTACTAGTGATGTCATTGAATACAAACCAAGAGGCCAAGTGAATTCGTTTAATTATCTTATTCAGATTTCTTGATAAAGAGGAGGGGTTCCATGTTATCTAAAATTTTATATTTTTCCTGAATTAGTCGGCATAGACTAGACTAGACTAAATTTCAACAATATTTTCTCTTAAATTAAAAAGTTTGTCTTAATTTCATAACATTTAGGCTGACATATAGGCCTACTGCAGACACTAAAAATAACACAATATAAATGATTTTTATTACCTCATTTTCTGCATATTCTCAGACTCTTCTTTAATTTAATTTTGAAACATCAACAAAGAATACGCCACCAAGTTATAAAAACAACTAGATCTTCTAAAGAAAAGTGCCATGCCATGCATCATTATCCATGACACTGGCGTTATTATTGACTTGGTGAGTCAGCGTTATACTCGGTCACAGTCACAGTCGCAGAGACAGACTCTCAGTCTCACTCTCACTGTCTCAAAGACGTGAGAGACATCTACTTTGTCATGATTCATTTCAATAATTGGTAAAAAGTAGTAAGGTGCAACAGGGAAACAGCAAAATTTTCTTAGCAAAACCATAAAAAATAAGTACGTAAAAGACAACATACACAGAAAAGCACAAGTGGGCCGAATGAATCCCACTAAGCAAACGACAAATGTATTAGCAGACGAGAGTCGACTACGTGTGAACGACCTTTTCATTCGTGTATTTTCTATATGTTGACACTCGTTGACACTCTAATGACAAGGTGGGTCTTGATCAAAAAGACTTGCTCTTTCCGAAGAGATATTTTTCGAATGTCGCAGAGTTTCGGAACATATTATTACATAACTTTGAAATTAATATCTAAAATATTAATATTTACAGAAAATATGTCATAACTCATCCATTTCTGGACCAATTTTGACGAAATAAGCTTTGGTGAACTTAGAATTTTGCAGAGCTCAAGACACAAGCTACTGCGCAGCTATTGAGAGCAACAAACTCTACTGCGCATGGGTGAACCGATTGTTAGTTCACATTCACTGAAAAAATTATTCCCCTACTGAGGTTGAGAGTCGGCATCGAACCCCGGTCTTCAAAGACTGAGGCAGCTGTCACCGTGGGGCAAGATCGAGCGATAAGAGCGGAGCGGTACTTTGATTTCGGGTCTTATCTCTTGCGTTGCGTAACACTTTCGGTCGTAAAAAATTCTGTTGTGACTCCAGTTCTGTGATAACTCCTTGGTCTATTGAAATACAATAACTTGTAACAGGTGAATGTAGTAGAGTACTGAAGTGCTGACGTTGTATTCGCTCATCGTCCGGGACACTGGTTCCAAACAACAGAGCCCGTGCATGAGGTTCACCGTGAAACCATCAAGCACCGGGCTGGAGCACGGCAAATTCAGTGTTTGGCCCTGGTGTAATCACCACGCCATTGTTTAGCTCAAAATCGTTTGGAACCAGCAACCTTGACAACTTGGAAGATATGACGTCACACTGCAGTACTCTATAGTTTGTTACTAGGCACTTGGCAAACAGCTATGCATTAGACTGGAAGCATTATGAAAAATGGTTAACCCCTTCACCATCAGTGTGTAGTTTCTACGTGTAGTTCTTCTCTCTGTATACATTTGACATTATACTCCAATATGCTGCAATATGTATTCATAGTGCAAATTTTGTGAGAACATACAATGTGATACTTTCGACATCGGTTATATGCTCCAGTTACTCCCAAAAGTGTTCACTGACTCATGAAATGCGTAATATTTTTTTTGCCAGTTTACAGTGGTATGGCTTCGAAATTTTGGCAGAATTGTGTACTGTTAGGGGTGTGAGGTGAAGGGCCCAAGGATTTTTAAAGTTCCAATATTCGTGCAAACATCACCTCATATTCGTTTTTTTGTTTTAAAGCTGTTTAGAGTAGTTTGATGACGAAACATTTTTACATTAATAAATTGTCGTTTTTATCTCGTTCTTTTTGCTCTCTCAAATATTTAGAAACTAGAAAATAAATATTCGGGCAAGAGCCGTCAGTCCTCCTTGGGAATATGTGCACGTACACCTGTGATTATTTCCCAAGTTTATAAGAGCCCTCTCAAGATAGGATGATTGTGAATACGCCCTATTACAGTATCATCTAGATTTCAAATCAAACTGAAGGAAGGATAGGCGTATAATGAAAGTTAAAGAGAAGATAAACAAAAGTGACAAGGATATGATTAAGGAAACTGAAGAGAGATGGGTACATGGACACTGGGGAAAAAATACATGGGAGCCATGAGCTATTAAGCTCTGGTAAACTGAAGAAAGAGCTCTGATAAAAAAACAATAAAAATCGCTGTGAGAAAAAGTATTTCTTACACTGGATGGATATGACGAAGAAGAAAGAGGATTATAGTAAAGAAACAGAGGGAGAGAGAGTCTGATGAAGAAAGACAGAATGAAGGAGAAGATAAAAGGATGTAATTGATTCTGCTTGCCAAATGAGGTCACCATCGACATCGAGCAAGTCGATTCATGATGACACTCTCCTGCGTTCACAAATTCTGTTAATTGTAAAATGTTAATTTCCCATATACATACTTCCTTTCTATTCAGAAATAAATTATCAATGTCTGAAAAATGTGTTTAAATGTTTTTTTCTGTAATATTACATAATTTTGTATTATGCTATAGAACGCAGAAATAAAATCAAACAAACAAAGCATGTAAATACATACAGATAAAACACATTTAGGAGGATATGAGCAGAATCTTTCAATTTCATGACAATAAAATTCATTTTCGAGGAATCATTCTCAATTTTTCTAGGTCCTTTTCATGTGTGTACACATGCGTGTAGGGATTTGATTGGAGCGCAATGTCGGTTTTGGCTGTTGTGCGGGCATATCAACCGCTAGCATAGAGCCGTGCTTACCAGGCTATATCCTTGTAGTTGTAGAGATCGATAAGTACGGCCCATTTAATAACAATGAAAATAATGGTGCATGTAATGAACTATTGTCTTATGGGAAAGAACTTTGAAAAACATTTTCCAGTTTCTGGTTCAGCTTTTGTATATTATAAAGGAATGCAATGAATTTCACTTTTGAAAGGTACATACATACATGTACGAAACCAATGTATTGTTCATCATCTTACCTATTATTTCAAGTACTATTTAGATGCTTTATTTTGGGCTGCCCATTGTGGCTGTCCTCCTTTTTTGTTATTTATTCAGAATGTTGAAAATAGATAGAATTAATGGAACATGCAGCATGGGCATACGTGTACATGTATGTCTTGACATTTGAAATGATTAGCACTGTTATGAAACACATGAAAAAATTAATCCCAAATCGATTAAAGCACTTTCTTACAAGTAAAATTAATCATAATGCTTGTGCGCAGAAACTTTCTCAATTGTTAAAATGGCCTGAAACATACATAAATTTGATTTTAGAGCATTTCAAATGTTGACAGTATGTGTTAGTTAGGCTATCAAGCTACACTTGTGTACATGTAGATTGGCTGATTGTGAAATATATAATCAAGAATTTAAAAAAAGGAAGAAAAGGTCACATTAACATAAGTCTATAGTGATCTGCAGACTGACTTATTGATTTTGAAATCCATCAACAGAGAGCCAATTTGAGTGTAATGGAGAGCTACATGTGTGTAATTCAATGGATTAAAAATGGATTCTAATAATTAATATATCATAAGTATATTGTATCTGCAGACTGAAATTGATATTGAAATCCATTGTTTGAATGGTGAGCCTATTTTACCAAGGAAGGGCTAAGCAATGCAATGGATTTAGATAAGGGAAGTCTCATGAAAATGATACCATTCTGTCCAGTAAAATTGCAGACTTTGAATTGATATTAGAATCCACTGTGTTAGAATAGTGAAGGAAGGGCTATGGATTAAGTTAAAGGAAACCAAAACCCAAGGAGACAATCAATGTTATTGGAAAGTGAAAATTCAGAGAAGCACTTTACAAAAAGTTTCATTAAAATTGGTTAAAAAATGAGAGAGTTATGGAAGTTTGAAAAGTCTCGTTTTACTTTCTATGGGGATCCTCAAATTGGCAAAATTGCTTCAAAATGGCTGATTTTGTGAACAACTCTCCATTTGTTTTGTACACAGATTTTCAGATTTTTCCCATTATCTTTCAAGGTGCAGTTAATCTCCTTCTGAGCTCAACATATATAATGGGAAAATGTATTTTACACCACATATGTCGAGTTCAGGAGGAGACAAGGAGCACCCTGAGAGATAATGGGGAAAATCTGAAAATCTGTGTACAAAACAAATGGAGAGTTGTTCACAAAATCAGCCATTTTGAAGCAATTTTGCCAATTTGAGGATCCCCATAGAAAGTAAAACGAGACTTTTCAAACTTCCATAACTCTCTCATTTTTTAACCAATTTTAATGAAACTTTTTGTAAAGTGCTTCTCTGAATTCTCACTTTCCAATAACATTGATTCTCTCCTTGGGTTTTGGTTTCCTTTAAGGGAAGTCACGTGAAAATGACAACATCCCCAATTTCTCTTAAGGAAATATTTATATAATATTGAATGGCCTTGAGTGGGATACAAGGGTATATCGCACGAGCTATGAGTATATTTCACGAGTTGGCACGACGAGTGAAGTATTTTCAGAGCGAGTGCAATATACTCTTGTGTCGAACAAAAGAAAAGCCATTCATTATTATTATTATTATTATCATTTGTATGATACCTAGTTCCTCAATTTTCACCATTACATGTCCTTATGTTTTTGTATTGACTTCAAAATAAAACACAGGTAGAAAAGCATTATTTTGTCTTTACCCAAGCATCTTGCAAGAGCTGCGCACATACATACATTGTCTTAACCTTTACATATTTAAATGCGTATACACTTTTTTAAGCGTCACACGCACACCAAACCATGAGATATATTGCACGGTCATCCGGGTACTTTTACACAAACCATGAGATAGGCCAATTTTCTGGTCACCTAAAAACCCTTCATACAAATAATAATTAATTATATATGCACTCTAGATGTATGAAACCAATCTATTCCTTCATCAACAACTAAGAAAATGTAAATTTATGAAATTTTCTTTACAGAGTAAATGGGAGAGGACCTCACGAGATATGTCTCAGGAGTTGTCAATATGTGTTTGATTGATTACAACTTGAAAAATTCAACACTTTTGAATTCTTATCACATTTTGCTCAAACTTTCACTTTTCTGTTTCTCTCATTTTTCTGCTTTTATTCACATCAACTAAATACAAGGATGGACTTCCTCTTTAACCACCTCCCTAATTTTATTCTTATTTTTCATTCTTGCATGCGATTCTCTGTCTCTCCTTTCCAGGTTTGATACCAACACATGGTTATCAACCGGATGGTACACCATTCTGCTAGCGCTCGACATGTGTGAAGAGGTCCATATGTACGGCATGGTGGATGAGAACTATTGCGAGTAAGTACCAGCAGAAAAGTTAATTTTATGGGTTTTATGCCACTTGTATTCCTTCAAAAGAAATAAGAGCTGTATTATAAAAAGGGTTTAGCCTGGATATCAAGAACTGATTTGTGAGCTAGAGATTCTTTGTTTGAACACTTCTTTAATAAATTATATGGAGGTTTACAGAGTCTAACATGAAGGGGAAAGATCGAGAGGGAGAGGAGCCGTGAAGCCGCAGAAGAAGATAAAGAGTACTTTTGCTGGTTAGTTTAATTAAGTGGCTGGAAGAGAGAGGGAGGGGATATAGGACCAAGGGATGAAACTGATGATAAAGGGCTAGAGATAAAGAGGTGGAGCACAGCATGATCACTTTAATAAATCTATGAATATGGCACCTAGAGGTGGTTTTTATTTATTTTTTATTTTTTAAAGAACTTGGTTCTTGAGCTTTCAATCGGCATGTTCTGATAGTCATCAGGAGATTGACTAGGAACTGACCAAGGTAAATGTAGGCTATTAATAATGGGTAAGGTGAGGATTGACTGTTCAGTTGAACTGCCTATGATTTTTAGGTTGCTGCACTGGCATTCATTGATTCAGTACATATGCCCTGGCGACATTCGTTCTAGGCTTTATTAGCTACGTTCATACGGGACTTGTGGTTTTGAAACTTTAAGTTAGCAAAACCTTAAGTTAACGAAACAACAACTCACTAACAAGGACGAGGGTTCACACGGGCCCGAAACAACGACACTCGTTGTTCTGAGATTTCAAGTCGAGAGATTGTCGTTTAACATGAACAGAGAGGTCATTGTTAACAACAAGTTTGCTAAACTTAAAGTTTATTCTGTTCACATGGTCCAAAACTACGACAGAGGACCTCCCGCTGCTTGTGGTTTTGGCGGTAATGACAAGCTCGCTTGTGGTTCTTGAACTACAAACTACGAGTCTGTTCATACGGTCTGAAATTACAAGATAACTGGCTATTGTCAAAGATTAGGGCTTGGCTTTCTTTGGGATTTAGTTTGATTTTAGGTTTAGGCCTTAAGGGTTAGGTATAGTGCTGGGTCCAGGAGTAAAATTAATAATTTTACTAGTACTGCGAATTTAGCACCTGCAGATTAACTTTTGGAGCATGTGATATACAATTTGGCATTCTGCACTCGGTGAAACTTTTGGAGCATGTGACATACAATTTGGCATTCCGCACTCAGATTAACTTTTGGAGCATGTGACATACAATCTGGCATTCTGCATTCAGTGAAACAGAGAGTCTGTACAATACATTTTTGAATTTGGTTGTAAAGTGTCATTTTTGCATGTTTGGGAAATGTATGCAAAGAACGACAATTTTTCACATAACTTGTTGGTCAGATATAAACTGTCAGGCAAGCTGTAGCTTCGTCCCAGGTTATCTCTAATGTCAATCAACTTTTGGGTATTGTTGATGTAGGTCATACATGGGCCATTCTTTGTAAAGTGAAACTTTCGGTCACACATGTGGCAATCAAATTTTGCCTCATTGCCTGAAAATCAGACTACATTTTATTGATTTTTTTATATTATGAGTTTCTTACATGAAATAGATTTCCTTTTCCTTGACAAGAAAAAGTAAGTACCCAACCATGATGTTTTTACAGAGACATTTAAAAACGCCCTTTTTTGGGTGGTCACACACGTGACCGACCCAATTTTCACCTCTAAAAGAAAAGAATGCTCACTAATTTATGGGAAACTGTTCAGAGCAATCCCACCATACAGTAATTGAAAAGTGGAAACTTGCACTCCAAGGGAAATATGAGAAAAGTAGGTTTGAATACCAACAAGTAAGACCCTTTTTCGTGCGAGGTCACACACGTGACCGACCTAATGTTGACCTCTGAAAGAAAATGATTCACTCTCATTTAAAATAATTACCCTCCATCTGTTGGGGGTAAGATTGTTATTCAAATATCCATAATCAGAGACTTCTACTACACGACAAATACTGGAAAATTAGGTTTAAATGAACTATTTCGCAGGATTTTGGTCACACATGTGACTGAGAATGGCCCACATGTTGTGAAAAATGTGTTTTCCTTGAGGCACCCACACTGACAGTGTTGTTGCTCTAGTTACTCCTAAATTTGAATTTCCTTTAAATACCCTTGAATGCTTATAAGAGGGCCAAAAGAGTTAGGGGTTATCAATCCAGCCAGACCAATCTGTTTCCTCTTTAAGAGAAGGTCTAGTTCTGGTAAAAGTGAAAAATTGTGAGCTTTCTCGTTCTTTTCATGTTGGTTTGGAAGAATATCATGGTAGAAGCGCCCTCTGAAAAGAGATTGCTCTTCAAATGCATTCATATTTGAAATATGACGTGAAAAGAATGGAGCTGAGAAGTTTGGACCAGACTTTCTTGTCACATGAGTGTGTAGTCCCACATACATGTTTCTATGTGCAAGTCTTGTGATTATCAACAAGACTGAGACTACTGTATACTCCATATCTTTCTCGGATATAATTTTTTGCTAATTGGACTAGCCAGGCTATTTCGCGAGTGGTTGAATTGTACATGATCAAAGATTTCTTGTTGGTCTGTATGCAGTGAGTAAGTCATTTAGATATAAAGAAGGAGCTAGTCCATGAAAACATTCATAAACATTTTAGTGTCAATAAATGGGAATTATCAGCCCCAATATCAAAGGAGAAGTCCATCCTGAATTCCTGATATTTAGTTGATTTTGATAGAAGCAGAAAAATAAGAGCAACATATTAGTGAAAGCTTGAGAAAAATTCAATTAGCAATAAAAAAAGTAATGCATTTTTGTATTTGGCAACTCCTCACATATTTTTTGAGGTCCTCTCCCATTTGTTTTGTACTAGAAAAAAAAAATTCATTAATTTATTTACTCTCTTAAGGGAAAAACTGAATCATATATGCACATAAGATCATAATCAATGCACAGATTTTTTTTTTACACGACTCCTGTATGAAACTAATCTATTCCTTCATCAACAACTAAGAAAATGAAAATTAATGTAGATGTTAAAAAGTGCTCTCAGCTCCTGCCTTTGTGTCTGCCAGTTTGAAAATTACACAATACTGTTATTGGAATGGAGCCAGGATAAAAGTTTATGTATTCAGTGCTCAGGAGGGGTTTTGTATTGTTCGGCCCCCTAAATCAATTATAAGTCCCAGTATCAATCATTTATGATCTTGCCAGAAAGCAGATTTTTGGCACAAACATATGATTTCGCTTCGGGCTCATTGGCCTGAGCGTAATATGATGAATACAAAGATAACTTTAAAACACAATAATAAGAGAAAAAAAAAATCAGTGATTTCTTTCTTTGAAAATTGAATTGATATGAAGATGTACTACATGTTTCATGCCATGTTTTCAAAATGGGCCATTCTTGGTCACATGTGTGACCAAAAAACAGGGATTGGGCTATTGTGAACCCTCTAATTTTAATAACCTTCGAAGTGTGTTGGTTTTTATGTATATACAGCAAATACAGACATAGGTACATGGATTTAATAACCAAAAAAGGTCAATGATAATACCTCTTCTACGTCAGAGGTCAAAAAATTCAGGTCACGTGTGTGACCTCGCACAGAAGCAGGTTTTTCAAACTCACATTTCATCTTTAAATCCCTCTGAATTTTCAAAAGCTTCAGTGTTCATATTTATGATAGGTATATTTCATGGTACTATCTCTTAGAAAATAGCATTAATTCTGTTGACAGTTGCATAAGATTTTTGTTACGTAATATTTTGTATCATGATGTATGGTCACGTGTGTGACATGCCATAGGTAATGTGTACAGATTTGGTGAACTATTGAAAATCATAATATTTAGTATTTGTAATTCATTTTGCATTAGCTCTATACAAATTATCATCAATACGGTAGAAAGTGGTTCTAAGGTCTTTTCTTTATGAAAAATACCCAGGGAACACAAATTTCTTTTTCATACATTTATTAATATCATTTATTGTTATGTTTATTGATATACTGTGGAGGTGTTTTGGTCTAGTAGATAAGTAACCAAACTGCAGATCACAAGGTATGGGGTTCAATTAATTGCCAAGGCACTAACATCCTTTAGCAAGACATTTATCTTCATTTGCCATGCTCGATCCAGGTGTAGTAAGTGGATGCCTATAGGATTTATTTTTTGAATGCACTGAGTGCTACAGTTGTCTTGCTAAAACCAGGGTAATAATACTTTCAGGGCCCTCAGGGAGAAAAGTAATTAGTACTGATGAGGCTACCCTGGGTAAACAAGACATAATATTATTTATTATTAATTCTTATTACTTTGTCATTGTAATTATTATTATTATGTATTTTATCATTGATATTTATCAATTATCATTATTACTGTTCAGACTAAAGAATCAAAGTAGAAAAATAAAAGTTTTCATGTTGATATACATGTATATTCATCTTCAGCTTGTTTTATAAACTATTTTCAGAAGCACATTTCCATTGGCCAATTATATTACGTATATTATATGATAGCTAATAACAATTTGATCATAATTGTATAGGGTTACGCAATCAATTCAGAGGATTAAGCAAGAGGAATACAAAAAGTGAAAACAGAATTATTAGGTCAAGAAACTTAACATTAATAGATGAAAAAGACTCTACACATGACTTGCCCAGTACATATGCACTTGACCATTTGCACTCAGGTCACGTGTGTGACAAAGTTAGCTGGGCAATATTTAAAGAACGAGAATCATATTTGGAATAATATTTGGTGAGATTGAGGACACATACAAGTTAGCTTATGACAGGAAAAATATAGATTATCCAAATTGTATTTTTCAAATAGCATAAACTTTTCATGTTTTGAGGTCACGTGTGTGACATCAGAATTACCTAATTATGCATGTTAATTATTACATAATGCATAGACAAATTTTCTTTTTCCTTCAACTTAATTACTTGCAAAAGGACCTGGGAAGGGTATGATTACACTATATATTGGCAACACCTATTAAAGCTCATACTGAGAGATAAATATTATACAGTGAAAAAAGGGTGTTTTTTTTTTACTTTAATTTATGCTAATGTAATTGTATGCAAATTAGCATAATTGGGTCTTAAAAAAAAAGAAAATGTGCTCCATGTAACTTTAGACATTACTCTTCAAGAATATACTATTCAAAACAGCAAGAATAAACTTCATTTTTGTCAAAAAAGTTTCACTTTACAAAGAATGGCCCAAATGTGTGTGCGTTTATCAAACAGGTGATGAATTGTGAAACAAGGTATAAGAAAAGTAAAGGCGTTGCAGTCGAGCGGTTGAACAATTGACTGGAGACATGAAGGTCGTGGGTTCAAGCCCCAACACAGCATACTAGAGTCAATGCCTATATAGTACCCCTGCCAAAGCAAGGGCAATAATAATATTTGCATTTATATGGCACCTTTCCAGATCAAAGCAATTTACACTTTTTACAGTGTATTATTACCCCGGTCACTGGATCCAATTACGATTCTGCACTTTTAATATAGGCCCGTATTCTCGAAAGGCCCATAACTTAAGCCCCCGCCTAAGTGTGTAGATTAAGGCACGAATTATGGTGAGCCAAATGTCACCCTCTTTTAATCCTACAAAATCACCATAGTTCTGGAACTAAATACAGATACAAAAACCGACATGATAGAATCGATTTCTGATGGCTCATTTCATTCCAGAAAATAATCTTGTTTCTTTATTTTGTTACATAAATATAGTAATTTATACAGGACTTGGGGGTTGACGAATGGCCTTCCATAAATCAGGGGCCTAAGTTAAGCCAGGCTTAACTTATGCCACTTTCGAGAATACGGGCCAAAGTGCACATTCTCCACTCCACTACGGAACAAATGTTCCAGTCTGGTGGCCATTTTACAGGCGCACATATACTATTCCAGTCACAGTAGAATTTGCGATGGGACTCGAAACGCGAACCATGTTATCCGTAGTCCGGTGACGTATCCATTAGACCACACCAATACTAAAGAGAGTGCGTGTAATGTAGGATATACATCTACATGAACACTATAAAAGAAGATATTATTATCATTATTGGAGGTATTTAAAGGAGAATGAAACCCTGGGGAAAAATCAATTTAAATGAAAAGAGTAGCAATTTTAAAAAAGTTCTATCAAAATTGGTTATGAAATGAGAAAGTTATTAAAGTTTGAAAAGTTTCAATTTCCTTTCTATGGCGATTCTCAAATTGGCAATGTTGCTTCAAAGTGACAGGTTTAGTAGTACAACTCTCCATATGTTTTGTACACAAAAATTTCATATTTTCCCCATTATCTCTCAAGGTGCAGCTTGTCTCCTTAGCTCAAGATATATCATGGGGAAATGTATGTTGAGTTCACAAAAAGACAAGCAGCATCTTTAGAGATAATGAAGAAAATATGAAATTTTGTGTACAAAACATATTGAGAGTTGTACTACTATACCTGCCATTTTGAAGCAACATTGCCAACTTGAGGATCTCCATAGAAAGTAAATTGAGACTTTTCAAACTTTCAGACCTCTTTCATTTCATAACCGATTTTGATGGAACTTTTTTAAAATCACTTGTATCATTTCTTTTCATTAAAATGGATATTTCCCCAGGGTTTCATATTCCTTTAATATTTTCTTGAATACTCTATAAAAATCACTTTGCTTGCAATTTTACTATTATTTTTTTCAGGACAGTAATTGTATAAGGGCTAAATTGATCACAGCTTGGTCATCAAATTGGCAACAATTATATTTTTTGTTTAATGCTACATTGTTCTAATAATATGTCATCTATCTCAAAGCAATATATGTGAATGACAACTATGTTGAAATGTTAACAAATTCAAGTTCAAGTTCGCTTTATTTCATATTCACATTTCACATTTTAATACATATTGTCAGTTTTTGTTTACAAGAAATGATAATGTTAATGATAATGTTAAGAAATTTGCCACTTTGTATAGAAAAACGGCAATTTTGAACCTCACCACATGTTGCCAGTTTGTTTTCCCTTTCAAAATTCCTGGCACTAATGCAAATATGGTCACGCAGCAAAAATGGAAAAGTGCAGAATTTTTTTTTCTGCCTATGCACCTGGTATATTTTTATTGCTTTAGTTCAAAAGTTATTGAGCCAAACCACAAATGGGTTAACATTATTTTTGAGGGACATGAAGAGGTTGGAATTTTATAACTCTTGAACAGTGAACTGTATTCAGAAAGGGTTATTCCTCTTTGCATGTATCTCTTGACTTTCCTTCATTATTTTCACTCCAAAGTTTGTGCCTTAGACCAAGGGGGAAAAATATACAGGAGCGATTTAGACTGGGTAAGCTCCAAAAGAGTGCTGGTAAAAAACAAGAAAAAACATAAAAACTGCTGTGAGAAAGTCACGCTTTTTGTAACACTGAAGCCAAAAAGAGCTCTCGTGAACAAAGAAACAACTAGATATTTTTCATTGCCTCAGGGCTCAGGCATATTTCTCTCTGAGCATTTCACCCATGAACACACTGTATGTTTTACTGAAAATGTGCATTGAAAAGCTTAAGTTTAAAGTAGTACATTTAGTAGGTTTTTTCACATCCAAGTATCTGCTTTGGATATTGTAATAGGAACTAATATTGAGAAAAACTTTTAATTTCGATCAAAGTCATGGACATCTGTGAGGTGATTACTTGTTATTAGAATGATATAGTACATTAATTTTACCTTAATGACCTCCTACTGCACTAAATACAACAGAAAATATTTCACATGTTCTAATATCCTAAATATGCACCTTATAACATATAAAAAGCTCTGAGAAATGCAACTTATAAACAGCTTTTGATCCTGAAATTCAAAGTAATAACACATGTGTTATTGCTTTGTCACCCGTATAAAAGATGAAAAGCAAATTAGATTAAGCCTACATTTAATCCTGTAATTCCTGATATTCTAAGGAATTTCTGATTGGTTTATGTTAGTACTTTGCATTAAAGCTATGTACATGTAATCTGCACCATCCGAGAGCTGAAACCTCATGGCTGTTCTTCAATGGCAAAAATCAGACAATGCCATTGACATTCAAAGAACAGCTGCTCCCTGCATTGTGGTTTATTGTGTGATTTATCCATTATTCATGCGGAGGCATACACTGTATTAAAGTGGAAAGAAGATGCAATATTAAAGGAACATGTCACCAGTGTCTACATCTGCTACCACATAATACCCATAAATAGTGGGGTCGGGCTAACTCGGCACTAGGGCGAACTCGGCACTACGGGAAAAGTGAGGCCGAGTTAGCCCGGAGGGTTTAAATCGATCATGCAATACCAATCCGTAAGGTTTTGTTGTGATTACTAGCTAAGAATATGTTTATTAACCATTCTTTTTGATAGAATTGTATGAAATACTCACTTTGAAGATAATCTTGCAATTTTCTTGAGCTAACATGATATAAAAGTGAATTTCTATGCAGTTTAATCACACGATACTGCTCCGAATCGCCGTGCGTAGGCCGTAGCATGCACTGTGTTTGGTACAGTATTCGGAGCGATGAGTCGGACACACATTTTGCAAAACTGCAAATTAAGGCTGGAAAACTCGGTAAATTTGTTTTTATCCATCATGAATGTGGAACTAATTAACATAGTAGTTGTTAGTATGTTTCAGACATGATTAAGATCTACGGAATTTTGCAGTAATTCATTCATCAAAATATGTCTCCAGATACGAGTCCGAGTACCAAACACAGTCACTGAGTCAGTGAATGCAACGCACGGCGATTGCGAATATATGCGAGCTGTGAGTGATTAAACTGCTCAAAATGTCACTTTAAATTGATATTAGCTCAAAGAAATTGCAAGATTATCTTCAAAGTAAGTATTTCATACAATTCTATCAAAAGAATGTTTAAAAAACGTATTCTTAGCTAGTATTTAGTAATCAAAATAAAACCTTACGGATTGGTATTTCATGATCGATTCAACCTCTCCGGGCTATCTCGGCCTCGCATTTCCGGTAGGGCCGACTTCGCCCTAGTGCCGAGTTAGCCCGGATTCTAAATAGTATTACATGTATTTTTTATATAAAGAGAGCTTTTTGTGTTACATTGACTATCAACAGCCAGAAAGACGTTTGTTAAAGGGAAATCCAACCTTTACCCTTTCAAGACAATTGACCACATTTTGTGGTTTGGCTAAAAAATACCAGATGCGTGAGTAGAAAGAGCAAAAATTTCTGCACACATTATGTCCATTTTTGTTGCATGACCATATTGCGTTTGATGCCAGGAATTTTAAATACAAGAATAAGCTTTAACAGGATGCTTGAGTTCTGGGAAAGGTTTAAAAAAAAAAAATTGTGAGCTTTCTCATTCTTATTATATTAGTTTTGAAGATTATCATATTAGATGTGTCCCCTGAAATGGATTGCTCTTCAAATGCCCTCACATTCAAAATATGACAAAAAACCGCTGAAATGTTCAGGCCAAACATTTGTGTGTAGTCCCATATACATATTTCTGTGTGCAGTGCATGTGAATCTCAGCAGGATTGAGTCAGTTTCTTGTCATTTTGGTGATTCTAAAACCTTACAGCATACATCAATTCTTATGTAATATATAATTAACCTTTCCCAATTGCTTTGAGACAGTTTCTTTTTCAACTTTTCGAGAAAATTATTAACCATGTATATTGTTTTAAAAGACATTACACCTTATTAGAACCATGAAGCACTAAAAGAAAAATATTATTGTTGCCATAGTTTAGTGTATAGCATATGGGAGAGTTGACTGGGAATGTGTCACAATCGATTCAGCGAATTGCCAATTTGAGATTCACATAGATATAGTGATCTCATTTTTCAAACATTCATAACTTTCTTATTCTTTGTCCAACTTCTTTGAAACTTTCATCATCCTGGTTTCATTTTTCTGCTTTCACACAAATCAAATTACTACCAAGGTTAGAATGCACTTTGACTTTATTTAAAAGAGTTTAACGAATCAAAGCCGTTTTGGCTTTTAACAGATTGTGGAGAAGTTTCAAGAACGTAAAATGTTGAAATTAAAACCATGTCAACTATATTGTAAATTGGATTAGATATTTCCATTCGAAATACACACATCACTTGTCAAGTTTTTGCGAGTATGCTCGACATTTTAGTGTAGTACTAACAATATACACTCACTGTTGTCCCCATCAGATGCTATGCTAAAAGGTTGAGCGTACCCACACTAACTTGACAAGTAATGTGTGTATTTCATATGGAAATATCTAATCCAATTTACAATATAGTTTACACCCTAGACATAATTTATTAGAATCTAAAGGGATACCAAGCCCAAGATAATGTGACTAATGCTTCTTGTCAACTTTTTCTTTTCTCTTCCCTTCTGCCTCTGCCCACCTCCCCCTCCCACAGGCACAACATAGATTCCAAGATCCGCTACCACTACTTCCAAACATGGGACAACCCCACGGAATGCGACTACTACAGGAGCCATGAAGACACACGCTATCTCGGCGGTCATCGCTTCATCACAGAGAAGGCCATCTTCAGTCGTTGGGGAGCCATGTTTAACCTCTCCTTCCACCAGCCGGACTGGGAACCGCCAAAGCTGGATGACATCCTCAATAAACCCCTGAAGACACCGTTTGTCGCTAGGGATGAGGAAGATAAGAGCGCCGTCGGAAAGCTCTTTGAGCAGTTTGCAAAGTGGGCCTTTGGTAGTATGATGTGAAAGAGTCCTGACTTCAATTTCTTTGTTTAAACTTCTTATGGTCATGTGGGACTAAAGATCTCCCTCCTGTTTTGGACTTATACTTCTTGCCGAAGAGACAATGTAAAGCATAGCTGTTATGATCCCACTCACAACAAAGGCCCTTCCCTTGTACTTTCAATATACCTTCAGGAGCTATTCATTAATGTTTTTCAATTTCATGATTATTGTGCCGTTACCACACAACTCTCTGTTTCTGTTAGCAACAAGAACTCTGCTCGTCATTCTTGCTGACTAAGCTTCATTGCAGTGGGGTATTACTTGCTTAGTTGCATTCTGTGGAGTGGATTGACAGTGATACAGGAATGAACACAATGCAATACTAATAAATCAAAGTCAAGGACGAATAATTGGATTAGAAGCCCCAGACTGTGTATTATTGGCAGCACCCATTGTTTCGATTCCCTTTGAAGCTTGTTATTTCTAGATTTGGCTTTCCTTGAAGGTATAAGCAGCAATTTAAGTAGTGCGGTAGATGCCTACCAAGCAAATTTCTATCTATTTCTTTCCATTGCAAGTGTTTAGAGGATCTGATTTTGTATGGAAGGAAGAAAACATAAACATTAACAGGGTTTTTCTTTTTTTAAATCACCTCCCAAGGAGAGAGGAAAATATATACATATGATTTTTGTTGATGTCAATAATAGTACTTAAATATATTTGTATATATGTTTTTTCATTAATTATGTATGATGAGAAAATGATGTGTGAGCTATATTGAATGAGAAGCCACACTGAATAGATATATCCAGCTGAAAATTCAAAATACGGATTTCCAGCAGGTCCCCTTTATTTATGATGCGCACTCTTTTTGATGACATGCGATTATTCAGATGTTGACTTGACTGCCAAAAGAGTACGTTTATTATGCGTAAATATGCTTACACTTGTTTGTTTTCATGTATACTCGAATCGAATGCTGCATTGTGATAATTCAATGAGCAGTATGTGATGTATTGTAAGGAGTATAGTTCCTTGTATCGTGAGATGAATATGGTATGTATTAAGTGGAGATTTTAGATTATATTACAGCTTGCAAGTCTGTTTGAACAGGGGCTCAAGCTTTTGAATGGAAAATCTAGAATCAACCTCGAGCAAGAAACCTGAACATTTTCCTGTGCTTGTCATTGATAGACATATTTGGGGTGTAAAAACATCTAAAGAAGCTAAAACTGAATAGAGAAAGGAATTAAATTTATCCATTGGCTTTTATTTCCCACATTAACATTACACAATGGGCAGTAGACCGGTTCGGTGATGTATTCAAATTTTATACACGCCTTTCAGACAAAGGTTGTTCTTGACAACCTGAAAGCTAGGTGCTCAGAGAAGAAATGTGCTTAAATTTGTATACATTACAGAACCGGTGTATTTGCAGCACTCTGATTGGTATGGGAAAATGTGACTTCAGTTGTCAATTGTATCAACATAATCCAAATGAGTCTGCAGTAGAGCTGTTCATAAATATATTCAAATTTTATGCATACCTTTAAAACAAAGGTTGTTCTTGACAACCTGAAAGCTTGTCAGAGGCTTGTCAGACATAGCAACAAGTAATGTATGCAAACTGGATTCCAAGTATTGTAGTTCATTAATAACCGGTTAATGGAATACCTCGCTACTAGGTCCCCAGGAAAGAAACATCCATAAATTTGAATAACTTTGTGAACAGGTCTATTGCCTGTCTAGAATATATTTATTTGCCACAGACTCATCTCATAAATTTTCATGTTCTTAGTTTTTGATGAAGGAATAGATTCGTTTCATAACAGGTTTTGTGTAAAACATATGAGCAATGATAATATCTAATGTGCAATTATGATTTAATATTTTCTTTGGAGAAAATGGAAATGAATTATTTTTTTGGCACGGGGCAAATGGGAGATGAGCGCGCTAGATACGTCACTGAGTTGCCAATTTGTGTTTGATTACAACTTCAAACATTCATAACTTTATTTTCTATTGTATTTTGCTCAAACTTTCACTGATCTGTTTCGTTAATGTTTCTGCTTTTTTTAAAAAGCCAACTTGTAATCAGGGTGGACTTCCCCTTTAATTAGATCACATACTGTGCTCTTGTATTTATGACATTCTTCTGTTATAGATGTAGTTACAATAGATGTGTTTACTAATGTATTTCAATTTATGCATGTTTCTCTCCAGAACCCCTAGTTAACTATTTAGTGCACCTGCTATCCACAATGGTATCTCTATGGATGGAATCCATTTTGCATAATTAGTTGGTGCTATATTGGGCAAGCTTTTGAGTTGTCAAGAGAAACTTTTGTTGAAGAAGTATGCATGAAATTAGTAAACAGGTCTATTATAAATATCCACAGGTCATTCATGTGAGTATTGAGCAACATCCCATCAGGAAAAAAAAAGAAAAATTACCAAAAGGGAAATTGCTTAGCTGTACGAGCTCCGTGGTACTTAATCAATCTTGTACTGGCACATGGAGCTGTACATTAGATGCATATAGGCTACTGTGTGTGGAGGTTTAATATCAACAAAAAAAATCTAGATCTAAATATCACCATTTCCCACAAACTGTGAAGGGGTTACCCTTCAGGCTCAACTAAAATTGTAAAAATTGATTGAATAATAAAGGGAAAAAAAACATAAAAATCGGCAGGGGTGATCAGGTTTTTCTTACCTTGTACGTGTAACTTGTATATACACATGCAAGGTAAGATTTTTAAGAAAAACCTGTTCACACCTGCCGATTTTTAGTATTTTTTCCCTTTTTTATTCATTTAATTTTTACAATTTTAGTTGAGTCTGGATGGTAACCACTTTAGCAAACTCTGAGGGTGCTTTGCATGGCTCACAGTATGTGGGAAATGGTGATATGTAGATCCAGATTTTCTTTGTTGAAATCCCCCTCCTCCACACACAGTATATGCATTAAAATGTACAGCTCTGTGTGCCAGTACCAGATTGATAAGCCACGGAGCTTGTACAGCTAGAAATTGCTAGTAAATTTCCCAGTATGGTGCTTATTTTACTTAATGATATGAGGTGAAGTACTACTATGAAATATATTTCAGTGCTCTTTTTGTGGTTTCTCCCTACGTGTACTCATTTTCTACTCCTGTAATGTGGCTATAGAGCTTGTATGACGGCTGAATGATACAGCCTGATTAGGCATATTTGCATAATATAGTACTCTATATTTCTCTGTGTAAAATATATATATATATATATATATATATATATATATATATAATTTAATTTGTATGTGGTTTCATTAGAGAAAGAAGCTTCACTTTGGTTGATGTATGGTGATAAACCCATTAAAGATAAACTTAGATAAATTCTTAGCCAACTTATGTATTCAGTTGAATCTTTTGGCTATTTCAACCCATGTTCAAAGACAGCTCCCAAAGGCAATTTTCTTGGAAGCCTTGATTGCCATGCATGCTGTTTTCATTACATATGCCAGTCAAATAAGCTGTGCACAAGAAAATTATAGACGCGCGCATTTAATGCGACGTGTGGACTGTGGATTGGCTATGTGACCTGAAAATAGCTATCACTGAAAGTATTTGGATTTATAGTTGGGTTACTAATAAAAGTAAAATACTTAGATGTCATCTGAATTAAACTTTAGCCATGTTACTTAGCTAAGCTAAATGGCTATAAAGTAAAATACTGACTCATTTTAAGTATTGAATTGAATGCCGGCCATGGGTCCTGTATCATAAAATAGCTACCCGGTATATCTATGACAAATTTTCTCACAGCCAATCAAATCCAAGGATTTCAGTAGCTTATAACAGTTATTGCGACTTGCTATTGATAACAAGTTTTATGAAACAGGGCCCTGGTCTGGTGTAGGTTCAAGTCAACAACCCAAGTCACTGCTGACCATGTGTACTGCAGCTAGACATCACGATGATGCCAATTGCACACCCAAGACACAAGTTGGAACCAGATTAAAATACTCTCATGTACCTTCCTGTGAGTGGAGAAGGTACACACATTGTGCCATTTGGGGGGCTATGCACATAATTAACTTAACATTTTGGCCCCATATTCTATTAATTCAGTTAAATCCAACAGGAGGACTTAAGTCATGTTCAACAAAATAATGGAGAATTTAGACTTTAGACTACTACCTTTGTTATGCTAGAAAACAAGCGAAGATTTAAACGTACATGTAGCTTTCAGAGTTAAAATGTATTTTGATATTCATACAGCTTTTAGAAAAAGTGGAATTTTAGAATTTAGGCTTTTGACTAGCTACCTTTGTTATGCTAGAAAAAAACTGAAGATTTAAACCTACATGAAGCTTTCAGATTTAGATTGTATTTTGATATTCATCCAATTTTTAGAAAAAGTGTTATTTTGGTGTTCATGTACAGTAGCTCAGTATTATCATTATTGTCACTAGCATTATTCTCGTTGATCAAGAATCAATTTCACCCTTTAATAAGCACTTTGATATCTCACTCATTTGGATAATAGCTTTGCCTGATGTCGTAGCTTAAACCTGTGCCAAAAAAAAATTGTGCTTCCGTCATTTGTGTTTAATATTGAGATCAGCCTACAGCCCATCACACAGTATATATAATCCAACTATGATCCAATTTGGGAAGCAATTCCAAGAACATTACAGATGCATTCAAACATTGTAATGGCTGTAAAGTCATATCAGTAGTAAAATTGAAATAATGGTTGGGGGGGGGGGGATATTGTTAGCCTTCAAGAAAAGGCCAAATCTGTTTAATGGGGGGTATTGTTAGCCTTCAAGGAAAGGCCAAATCTGCTCTGAATCATAAACTTTAAGTTTGCTCATAGTTAAAGATGACCTCTCTGTTCATTTTAAACTTCTGGATCTTACCCTTTGCACACAGGATCTGTATGTGTACTGTAGACACAATCGGTAGTATCTACTTCCGGTGTTAACAACGACGATCACTCGGCTTGTAGTTTCAGAACAACGAGCATCATTGTTTTGGGCTTGTGTGAACCCTCGTGGTGGCTAGTGAGTCGTTTCGTTAACTTAAAGTTTCGAAACCACAAGTCCTGTATGAACATAGCTACTGTGCCTTCAAACCTGTTGTGTGATTGTCTATGGTTCATAGCCAATTAGAATAACTTGCAAAGCTCCACAGGTCGGTTTTTAGTATTCATATTAATATTCTTAACCACAAAGAGTTTACCTCTTTAAATTTATGCATCTAATGCTATCATGAATTCTTCCTAAAATTGGATTGCATTTGGATCATATACTGTGCAGTGAGCTTAAAGCTCATGTACAGCATTGGTAGCATAAAGGAAATTGGAAAGAAACATGTTAAATATAGTCGTGTTGCTCTCCTTGTATCAAAAGATGTTCGTAAGAGATCATTTGGTATTCCATCTATGATTTCTGGTGAATTTCAGTGTAAATATCTGTAAGGAGCGCTAGATCACTGTCATTTGCTAGGACCTTTCCCCCTCGACAGCTCCCCACACAGCAATCTTGGGGGCTTCACATAGAGACAGCATGTGTGTCACTGTATGTAGCTGCTCATTGGTTTTACATATGTGTGTATAGTGTATAGTACATACTGCCATTGTTGGGAGTTTACGTGCCTGGCCCAGTATATCAATTATTTTTTGCTTCTTATTTGTTTAATATTAAGCTTTCGGAGGCAAAATCTTCACAGTATCTTAGTAATGCTAGTAGTATCTTGCTATTTATAAAAAGAAAAATCTAAGGAATCTGATGAAAAGTTATTGAGGGCTTACCAAAACTCTACATTACCTTTAATCATATACAGCCCTGGAAAAAAATATTAGACCGAGCTCCAGTTATAGTGGGATTATATGATGCTTACAAACAAACAAAAGTGACATTTTTATTGACCCTCCTTCAATTCTTTATAACATATCACAGAAGTTTGAGCTTGCTATTGTATTTTATTTCCTGCTTACCACACAAATAACATCCTCAGTCTTGGTCTATCGATTTTGTCCATAGGGGTTGATGAGATTTCCTAATTAGATATTCATGTTGATATTCCCGCAGCTCACTGAACTGCTTAATTGATTCCGTCTAGATGATTCTGTTACATTATTATTTGAAATGGGTCCGAACAGAAAAGCGAACGTTTGTGAGTTTGAATACATTGAAGGAGAACATATTTACCAGGATGGTCATACAGAAATGGAAACTTTGGATATCGCCAGTCTGGAAAATTGTCATCAACAGCCATGGAAAAAAATTAATAGACCAAGACTGATGATGTTATCTCTGTGGTAAGAAGTCAGAAAACAAAATACCATAAGTTAAAGTTTCTGTATGTTATCTATTCAAGAAGCCTAAGGTACAATGAAAATGTCACTTTTGTTCATTTGTGTGCGTCATGCATCACCTCTGTAATTGGAGCTTGGTCTAATAATTTTTTTAAATATAGTAATATATTTGTAGTAGTTGTAGTTGTTGTTATTATTAGATTAAGATCATTTTGGTCTGAAAACATGAGTTCTTATACATGTAGCACAAGTTATGATTCATATCATTGATTGCAATTTTTTTAAAATCAAGATTAAGGTTTTGGACATTTGTTGTTAAGTATGTACCGGTGGGCCCAAAGTTTACGTACACACCAGGCCCCTGTTTCATAAAACCTGTCATCAAAAACAATTTGCAATAACTGTTTAAAGCTACTGAAATCAGAGCATTTGATTGGCTGAGAGCAAATTTGTCATAGATATGTTGCAATTGTATATGATAACAAGTTTTATGAAACGGGGTCCTGATGGAAAAACAATGTACATGTTTACATGTATTTTCACAAACTCATTCCTGCTCACTCTTCTCCTCGAGGAGGACAGGCAAGTTTGGTCTCTGCTTAATCGATATACATGTAGTATATGCATCAAGTACTTAAAGGAAAATGAAACCCTGGGGAAAAATCAATTTTAGTGAAGAGAGGATAGAGAAAAGCAAAGTTCTATCAAAATCGGTTACGAAATAAGAAAGTTATGAAAGTTTGAAAAGTCTCAATTTACTTTCTACGGCGATCCTCAAATTGGCAATGTTGCTTCAAAGTGACAAATTTAGTAGTACAACTCTCCATATGTTTTGTACACATAATTTCATATTTTCCCCATTATCTCTCAAGGTGCAGCTTGTCTCCTTCTTAGTTAAGATATATCATGGGAAAATGTATTTGTTGAGTTCACAAAAAGACAAGCAGCATCTTTAGAGATAATGGAGAAAATATGAAATTTTGTGTACAAAACATATGGAGGGTTGTACTACTATACCTGTCACTTTGAAGCAACATTGCCAATTTGAGAATCGCCATGGAAAGTAAATTGAGACTTTTCAAACTTTCATAACTTTTTCATTTCGTAACCGATTTTGATGGAACTTTTTTTTAAATTGCTTCTCTCTATCCTCGCTTTTCATTAAAATTGATTTTTCCCCAGGGTTTCATTCTCCTTTAAAGACATAATAGGAATGAGTGAATTTGAAGAAAAAAAAAGTGAGGTAAATTGGTTTTTTTCCAGGTGTATGAAAACTTTAGGGCCCCAACTGTAATTGTTATGGAGAATGACATTGTACATTGATCTTTTTAAATGATAGTAGACCAAAGTGAGTCTGTTCATATCAAATGGACATCTGTGTTATTTATTGTGTTGATTCTGTTCTGTTTCTTAAGTGATGGGCACTTTATTTTGCAGTGAAATGCAGTTATTCTCTATGCCATTCAGCATGGGTTTTACATACATCGCTTTAACCTCGTACCATGGGGTTACAGCGACATATATTCAGCCAAAAATTTAAGATCCTCCAGACACTTCTTGATATAACTAGAGAAATATTTGATGAAATTTGTTCATTTAAAAACCCAAATACATGCAGAATTTTGTTTATCCTTGTATTATCTGGTTATTTATTAATGATTATGTTTTCATAATAAAATTATGGTTTTTATTGCAGTTTCATGATGCAATGCAGGGTATACAGATGGTATGAAGCTAAATCAAGATGGCATAAGTGTATACATTAGGCCGTCCTTTGATATAGCTGATAAATCTGGATGTGGATGGGTACAGACATTAGGGGAGGGGAATTAACCCCTCCCCCCCCCCCCCTCCCCCACACACACACCCCATCCTGGAAATGGCGTCTATTCTTTCTGTGTTGATTTATAGAAATATTGCTTATTTTTGTGATGTATAGACAACATAAAATGTACTCTTTTTATATATAAATGTACTCCTGGAATGACCTAGTTCTCTTTTTGTATTTAATTGATACTCGATTCATAAGCTCTGTTTAACGTTGTAATCCTGTCAGTGAAAATACTGCAAGATGCTCTGTTGTAGTTCATGTGAAATGTTGTACTTCAAAATAAGATCTTATAATGGCATTCTATATTCTCAATTTGTATATTTGGTGAAGTGATACAGGTAAATGTAGATGCTGTGGTGTATTTTATGTACATATAGTTTATCTGAATACATCACTACCAGTACTGCTTTTGATTTCTTTTACACTTTATATTTCTACCTATTTACTATTACAGGGATCAATTGAGAAAGGCCAGTGTAGCTCTTCTTCAAAGGGCATTACACTGTTTTCTTTCTTTGTTTATTTTGGGTATTTAAAGTTTCATTTTGAATGGTTGTATGCACTCTTTTTTTCAGTTTCATTTGATACAAGATATTGCCAATCTGTAAGTAGGGGAAAAAGGATATATCATATTTCATGAACGACTTATAATCTTCCTGGTGATCATGTAATATCTGTAAGATATTGTTAAACAAGAGTATATACTAATCTTATACAAAAATAAAATATAAACTAAGTTGGTATGCAAAGGTAAGATTTTTAAAGATAAAACAGTATTCTAGATCTTCAAAAAGGATTCATAATGATGAGCTAATGTCTTAAAATGGTTGAAACAATTGGGAATTGAAAAATTGTTTTAATCATGAAGTAATTCCCTTTTCCCTTTGTAAATCCTATATGAGTAATTGAAGTGAATTAATAAATTCGTCATGATGAAAGAATTTCTTTACTGAATTTGTTTTACTTATTAAAAGTTTTGAATCATGTGTTAATGATGTTATTGTAGTGTTACTGACACTAAGTTTCAGACTTTGAAAAGGAAAGAATGTGATAGCATTATGCTGAGCCATTATCATCTTGATATGTTTCAAACTACCTTTTTGGAAACCTTAATGGTCAAAATCTTAACAACAGAAATAGGACGCCAACTAGAAAAGCAAAACAAAATTTTTTGTATACATTTGATACAGGTGAATAAATGTTATATGCAGAAAGGTACATATATAATTATGCATAAATTGAATAATAATGGTAAATTACATGAATGAAATATAGGGAAATATATACACTCAAAGTGCTTACTTTCACATTCAGTAGTACACTGGTCTTAATTCCACTGCAATAGACAATTTTTTCAATGCAGTCAAATTTATTTATAAATGCTTGCCTTGTAACAAATATTTTCACGTTACAAAGTATTGTATTTCACGAACCAGAAAGCAAATAACATACTTCGCTGATGCTAGTTTGGACAAAATTATGGTTCGCCTGGCCTAACTGCATTCTATTGAAATGCAATTATTCATAACTGGTGAATGAAAAAATTGTCTTAATGCCTACAAAAATGCAGGCATCAAATATGAATACATTACGAAAATGGCCTATTCTGCATCAATGGAGCACACTTTTCATTTTATGAAATACAGGCTATGCTCTCTGTTTATCCTTACACACCCCATCAACATCGTATGCTTGTGTGAGCAATTAACTACTCTGATGAGTGTTTCAAAATGTTACTTTTGGTGAGTCTTTTAATTTCATCTGGCTTGCTCACTCAACCATAAAGTTTTGATGGGATACATCAGGGGCCTACAACATAAAGAGATACAATCAATCTTAAGATCAATTTTATTAAACTCTTCAGTACATGGTGTGCCATAGACTTAAGATTGATTGTATCTCTTTATGATGCAGGCCCCAGGACATACATTGAACAAAGTCTTTTCTTTCATAAATCATCTTTTAATAATCAGAATATATGTCTAAGTCTTTTTATGACTCGCAACTTGGATGATACCAACCAGAACGAAAATAAACATTTGTTAAGAATGGATTTTGCACCATTTCACAAAAGTGGCTTTTGCTCACTCAAGCATAAAATATTATGAGATATTTTGGTATTATATGATAGAAGAGACCCTAAGCTAACCACAGGTATGAAATTTTCCTGAAAATATTTTGAAATATTTCATTGGGGAGACTTTTTTCACACTGTCAATTTTAAACTGTTCTCTACTTTGTTGATACCGGCAAGAAATACCAATTCTTGTCAAGTTTGAATTTTGCACCTTTTCACAAAAGTGGCTTTAGATCACTCAAGCCTAATAACTAGTCAGATTTGTTTTTGGTGTTATTGCATAGGAGGGACCCTAAGCTATAAATTTTATTGCAAATATTAAATATTTATTTGGGGAGAGTTTTTCCAACTTTTTTGTACAGGGAGTATATACAGCCTGCAGCCAGGCACCATTTTATATGCTTGCAAATGCTAATTCAAGGACATTAACATCTTACCAGGTACTCATTTGTACACATGGGTGAAGAGAAGCTATATTAATCGAATGTGTCAATAATAATATATGTACAAATACATAGATACCATAGCTTTGTTTTAATCCTAGATTAAATTCAAATCCAATTTAATCCTTAACCTATCACCCACGATTGAAAAAAAAATGTGAAAATTCTGTTTTTTCTGAGTATGACTGATAAATATTTTCATGACTATTGAGATACTTTTATACTACACTTCTCTTTAAGTTCACCCAAAGTGTTTGCCCTTCAACAATATGTCATTCAACATTGCAATGAGTGGAGTATTGAACCTTTTCTGGAGAATGTAGAGATGTTCTGAAAGGTATTTATCTACCTAGATTCATCTATGGGGCAAATTTCTTTTTTTTTTAATCGTAGATATATATAGATTATATATATAATATATATATATATATATATATATATATATATATATATATATATATATATATATATCAGTGCAAACTGAGGTTAGGGAGAATTAGTGTATTTAAAATATTAATATATGTTTAGAACTAGTTTGATTTAATTTGCATTTATGGCAAAAAGAATCGTATAACAGCTACCGTTTTTGTGCAACAAGGTATTTTTAGTATTTAAAGTAGAATTTCATTGATTTTGAATATTGATTTAATTTTTATTATTGCATAGGTGAAGCTTAGATTGAACAAGGTTATCAAAATTCAACGCTTGGAAACATTTGAAGTAATGATTATTATCAATTATGAAATGATATAACACAGCCCCGCTATAGCACCTATAGAGCTCTTTGAACGCTGCTGAGATATGTGACGTCATACCGGGGAGCAATCCTTCCTAAGCAGACGATGCCCCATAACATCTTATACATTTTCAGTGCCTGTTTTGTCATCTCATCTTCACCTATTTCTCTTTCTTCACTAGCGTAAGTATAAATGCTTATTTGTTGCCTCACTCTAAATTTCCTGCATGGTATTATTTTGATGAAAAATGCAGCGTTAAACAAATAAAGCCCGGCGCACACTGTACGATCCGACTGCGATCCGACTGATTTTTGATCGGATCGTGTAGTGTGCTATAGCTTATGACAGCGATCCGATCAGTCGCACGACATTCGTAGACCAAATCGCAGAGATTCGACATGTTGAATCTTTTGCGATGAGTCGTGCGATTTTAATTTTTTGGCCAATCAGGATGGTGCAAAATGATGACGTCATCGTCAATTTGCTTGAGATGATCTCCAAAACCAGGAAAAAGCTCATCGCACAAAAAAGCAGCTGAAGTTGTACGCACACAACGCACAACTCGCTCCCACAACTCTGGCGGGCTGAAACCTGTGTACCGTAGACTGTGCTTGCTGAACCACTTAGCAGTGAAGGTCGAGGATGTCTCCTCTTACCGTATAACTGGACAGTCTTGGCGAAACAAAATAGACTAGTTACAAAATGAGAAAGAGAAATAATAGTCAGTATTCATAAGCAACAACCAGCCTGTTTCAGGAAAAGACTTCGAGGAGTGTCAAAGTCAAAAGCGACTCAATTCACCTTCAGTCAAGACAAGACCAGTCCCAGCTATCCAGTTCGAGGTAGGCAACAAGAATTTATTTTCAGATCTAACAAAATGTTAGCTCTGCAAAGTAATTGTTAAAACTAAAGTAAGAAAAGTGAAGAACTTAATTCTTTTTCTTCTTCTCCTCGATCCTCCTCCTTCTTCTTTTTCTTTTTCTTCCTCTTCATCTTCTTTTTAATTTTATTCTTCTTGAGTTCTTATTTTTCTCCTCCTCCTCCTCGTCCTTTCGTCTTCTTTTTCTCAGACTCATCCTCCTTTCTTCTTCTTCCAATTCTTCTGCTTCTTCTCATTCTTCATGGATCTAGGCTCGAGAGTCTACTCTGGAGTCTAACATGTCATTTATATCTTGATCTAGATCGAACTCGGCTTAGATCTACATTTTATTTTATTTTTCTTTCTTTCTCCTTCCTCTTTTTCTTTTCCTCTTTTGCCTCCCTGTTATTTCCACACATGCCCAGCACAGGAGGAGTTCCTGGAACTATTCCTGGAACTATTCCTGGAGATCTAGATCTATGTCAGTATTGTTGGACAGTTGGACCTAACTTTGATCTGTCTATTATTTAACTTAGGCTAGATCCAATAATACTATAGATCTAGTAAAAAGGTAGAATAGATGATCTATAGATCTAGATCTACATTCTAACCTTGTTTAGAAACTTTAGTTGGAGAGTCTAACGTTAGACCATGGTCATGGCTAGACCTAGTAAAGTCTGCCGTTCGGTCTAGACTGAGTAAACCAACCAACTGTTAAATCTGATGATGAATAGATCATACCCCCACTAACAATGGATAATTATGCCTGTTTACGCCCGTGTTCATTCCTGAATTGAATTCCTACTTATTTTTAAATCTTGATCTAGATTCTAACTGTTACATCCAACAACAGAATAAATCAGATCCTAGAGAAATGTTAGAAAAGGTAAACTTCTACACAGGATCAGTTTTAACAAAAGATTATATCTGTTAGGTCTAGTCTAACTCGACCTAATCTAAATCTAATTGGTAGACCTGTTTATATGTTGTTAGCTTTAACAACTTAAGTTGGATTTACATTGGGTATTTTTTTAAATTACTTTTACACCATCTAAAATTTTGCCTGTATTTATTGAGGGGGGGGGGGGCAGCTCAATAATTTACAGTTACAGTTTCTATCCAAATATTAAAGGGTACATATAGGGAAAATATATAGACTGAGTCAATCTCTCTATTATACGAAGTAAACTAAGTTCAATTTTAGTTTGCCAATAAATACCTCAGCTTTTGCAACCTAAAAATGAGCATGTGATGATAGACCTCAGACTATAAAACCAAAAATGTATTGTGGTTTCCATTTCAGGTACAAGTGCTGCATAAGGATGACTAACTTGGCTTTCAAGATTAGACAAAGGGGGGCTACCTACTCGAAAAAGACCTGATGCAACAAGTACCCAGAAGGTGTAATAGCTGCATAACATTTGAGGCCATCACATGTATCATCTATATTACGGGTGAGATTAGATATTAGCTTTAAAAACTGCCTTTTCTTGGGAATATACACAACTAACTTGACTAACTTGTTTCACAGTAAAACAAAATATGTTGGGAACGATTGTCGTAACCATGGTAGTGTCAAGAAGACTTCATTCAATATGTTTGATTTTTTTTTGATTTTTTTTTTTGGAGGGGGGGGGGTGTGGGGGGGTATTTGGCAAATCAGAGGGGACAAGAACTGTTCTTGCGATTGCCCCCCCCCCCCTCTTCTGTAACATTTTCCCTGTCTTCCCTGATAATATCTATACACTGTTTGCTTCATGATGTCATTGCAAATTCAGATATTGTTTATTCGCCACTATACAATAAGATACGACTATATTTTTTCTTCCAGATTCATTATAAATCAACTTTCAAATCATAGACACTTTTTAATAATTTATACATGTGTGTATAGCAAGACCTTTTCATTATTTTCTCTCCAGATTGATGAGGCATTGGCACTGACAGGGAGGACCCTGAAGAATCTCCCAGACATTGGCAGTCACAGATGAATGTAAAGAATTAAGAAAAAGGCAAAGATATATCACTATGAGGGGAATATTGAAAATAAAAGTATGATGAGGAGAATAGTCTATTCTGTGCTACTCATCCTTACGACAGATATCAGACACCAAAAAAGGCAAATACATGTATCTAAATTCTTATATTTAGCAGCTGCCCTTAGTGGGTCATCATCATAGGCATGAATTTGAGGATTTTTTTTTCTAGAATTGGCGAGACTGAACAGTAAAATTGCATATGCTTTGCTATTTTCATTATCCAGTAAGTTAAAAAGAATACCCCCCCAAAAAAATAATAAAAAATAAAATAAAATAAAAAAATAAATAAATAAAAATAAATTTCCATTTGAATTTATTGCTTACTCTATAGTTAATATATTGCTTCTTATTTCTGAAAACTTAACATTCTGCAAAGTTTGTATGTATGGAATTACACAAGCTTATCTGTAAAGGGAAGAGGGCAGTTTTCAGTCATTAGATTCCCATCAATTACAGATTAACTATAATTTTGAAACGCGAAAGACCACACTAATCTCAAAGTGATAAAGGAGCTCCGTGACCAGCCCCCCCCCCCCCTTACCACCTTTCCTGACTTTACTGATAAAATCATTATATTTGCACTGCATGCATAATTGCAAGTATATAGGAAAACTATCCCATTTGTTTCTGTCATCATAATGAAATCAGTCATGTTTCAAAATTCAATGACTGAGAAGCAAGTATTTTGTTTAACAGAGGACATATAACATCATGTTATCCTTAATTAATATTAGAAAACAGCACGGAAGGCAAAAATGGAAATTATGATCGCCAGAAACAAATGAGAAGAGTTGTCTGACACTATAAAATAATGTCACCACTGTCACATTACAATTTCTCCAATTTAATATTCTCAAAGAATTTGTTATCTTAACATTATCAAATTTCTTATAGTTTGTCCCATCATTTTCACATGTTCATGAATCTAATGTGATCTATGAATCTATAATTCTCAAAGAAATTGTTATCTCAACATTCACAAATTTCTTGATTTATTTGTTTCATTTATTAAATAATTTAACAAAATAAAGAAGCTTGTTAATGAAACTTTGTTTATTGTTGAGTTTCAAGGCGTCGTATGAATGTCTGAAGAACCATGCCAGAAATTGTGCAATCTACATGATTGTTCATTACATGATAGATAGAGAAAAAGGGCATACTTCTAACATGTCTAAGATTTCTCATCAACATTGCTACATGCACTTTTAAGTACTTCCAGAGCAGAAAAAAATAGAGAACTAAAATAAAAGAGAGGTATGAAGGAAATTAGAATGAAATTGCTAGATAAAGATGGTTTTTATGGAGAAAAACAATTAATGAGTCCGGATATGTGCCAAGAATATATCTGAAAATGAATGTTTCCATACGATTGATTTGGAGTTAATTATTGAATCTGAATGGAAGGAAACTTCAGTTATAGAGAAGTTGAAAGAAAGGAATTGAGTGGAAGAAAGAAGAAAATATGAGTATACATAAGAAAGGGAAAGAGAGAGGGAGATGAATTATGGATCAACATTGAAAGATGATTTCGAAAAAAAAAAGGTTTTAAGTTAGAAAGGGGTAGGGGGCTGAATCATGTATAAACATTTTTTAAAATCTGGAACTCCCTTTCCCCTTTTCATTCTTTCCACCCTATACCACCCTATGTCTCCCTACTTCGAATCAATTTCTCTCTTTGTCCCAAGCTGTCTCTCAATCTTTTTTTTTTTTTTTTTTTTTTTTTTTTTTGGGGGGGGGTCTTCTTTCCTTCTTTCTTTCAATTGCCGTTCCAAGTCGGCTCAATGCTACTTTTCTACAATATGGGACCTGTCTGCATCTTTCCCAATTTCCTCTCTTACACTCAGTCTCACCTCCCCCCCCCCCCCCAACCATCTTTCTCTCTTTCTCTCTCCCTCCCGCTCTACTATTCCGTGTCTCAGTTTTACCCTCTTTTTTTCTCTCTTTTCATTTCCACCATTTTTTTTCACCTCTTCCATTTCTTGCCCACCACCATCATCATCATCATAATTATACAGATCATTAAGGGTTCTGCTATTTGCAACAGTATGATTGATGACAGAGATAATATTTTTGTGGTTATAATCTACCACAGACTATGACTATATAAATATTTATACAAAGAAATACATATTAAGTATGGCTACAAGTTGTAAACATATTGTAAATATTGTCAGGTTTAGGCTTATTAATTTGATGTAGAATATAAGCCTCGAAAGGGGGAAATGACATGCAAAACAGCACATTTTTCGCAAAAAAACAACATTTACACATTCATCAGAGTTGTAAATTTTGAATCTTCATGGATGGAATAATTTGTCATCTTTCATGGGAAGTACTCTATTTGCAGTGGTTTTTGGTGTAATATGAATATTTATGTAAACATATTTAGTATGGCTACAAGTTGTAAACATATTGTAAATATGTGTCAGGTAGGTTAGACTAATTAATTTGATGTAGAATATAAGAGCCTGATCGGTTAAGAGTGAGCATTGGGGTGAAAATTTAATTTTCAGATTTTTATGATAAAATCACTTTCAGGTTTTTCATTACTATCTGAAGTTACTAAAATTCACGTTTGTTTAATTGATAAGGTCGGGAAAGTCATTGGATTGGCCCATTTTTCAACAGGGGTGATGAACACTAATGTCACGGACGGACATTTTCTAGAAAGATTGATTAGGTCCTAGTTTAACGCTCTCTAAACTTTCTGAAGTTTTGTTTGCAAATAATCATAGGTCAAACACCATTCCATTGAAAACCAAAAAATATTTAAAATATTTGTACAGAAATGGTTGTGCCGCATGGTCATTCACATCTTGATGCAAATTTGTCCGTCCGTGACAGAAAAAAATTGTAAAAGTTTTTTTTTCCACTGGTGGGGCAAAAGTAAAAATGAAAACCATGCTGAGCTATCTCACTAGCTAGAGACTTATACCATGTATGAATAAAACCTTGATCAATTAAATATACATATACTAAAAATGAATTTGAAAATTGTCACGGACGGACACTAATTTTGTCATGGACGGACAGTGCAATATACTGAAATGGTAAATGCTCTGAGATTTCAAATTCAATGAATTGTTTTATTGTTTATTGGTTCATGGAACATATTTCATCCAAAATATTACGTACAGTGAAACCTGTCTATAAAGACCGCTCAAGACAGACAAGAAAAGCTGTCTTTACGAGCAGGTGGTCTTTATCTACAGGTTCCTTTAATACATGATTTAATGAGAAACGGTTTAAAGGGAAACAAAAATTGTGGTCTTTATAGACAGGTAGTCTTTCTGTACAGGTGGTCGCTAAAGCAGGTTGGACTGCATGTATATGGTATTGTGATCCTCCATATGACTGCAAAAATTACCCCCCACCCCGCCCCCAATTTTTTTCTTTTTCAATCTAATAAAATAATGTCATAAAAACCTAATGATTTGCTATGGCTCTCATGGGAGCCAGCCTGCATTATCAGTTTGCAAAAGAAATCCATTACAGGTGTCTACAGAAGATGAATACTTATTTTCTTACTTATTTATTTATTAATATTATTATAGCTATTATTGTAGCTGATATTTTTGGTCATCAGCAACGTGTAAAAAGTTTTAGATTCAACATTAATACCAAAGCTTGATCAATATTCAAATTAAATTACAAGTTGTGCTTGAAAATTATAAACATTGGAGGTCAGATGTGGTACCAGATCGCAAGAGCCATGTTTGGACTCTATTTTGTAAGAATGCTTTGAATTAGTTGAACGTTTGAGACAAATAGAGATTCTTTGTAGTTCAGGATCATACACGGCCAACAATTTAAAAAGAATTATGAAATCACATAAGAAGAAGAAACCTTTTTAGACACTATATGATTCTAAATGCTCATAATTGAATTGGTTGCATCAACCCTGAAACAGTTTTTTATGGGGAAGGGGGTCAGAAAGTTATAATATATGACTTTAATACACTAGTCGTGTTGGGCAATCCCTCAACTAACAGGACATAATTAGGCTCTATGGGCTTTGTACACTCAACTGTTGCCATTAGGGCCTTTGTCCAGAAGGCTATAAATTTTACTGAAAAAGTAAACTATGGTATGAGAAAGATTTATCCAATGATGTTTGATTTTGGTCCACCTACATTACTGTAATGTAAAGGGTTATATTTTGAAAGCTTACATCACATTCTTCTCAACATGTTCATTTTGGTCTGTAGCATATATTGTACATGTAAAGTTGTATTGTACACTACATGAGTACATGCACTTGTACATTGTGTATGCACTACAATACAGGCATCCACTTTTGACATAGATTCCACTTAAAAACTAAGGTTTTTCAAGCTAAGTTTTGCTTAATAGTGGAATAAAATCAATTTCAAACAAAAAGTAGAAAGCAAGAAGTACGTATGTGCAATTTTAGATAGGAACACATGCAGTTTTTAAGCTAATGTCCGTCCGTGACGCTCAAAATGTCCGTCCGTGACAAAAAGTTTTTGGACCTCTAGCAAAAGTTACAGCTTGCTTTAAAATTCTATGTATGTGACAGGGAAGTCAATTTACTTGACTAACATTTGCAGTCAAAAAAATTTGTCAGTGACAGTTTGTTTAGACAGAAATGACAAAAGATTACCGATAAGTCAAGAAAACCATTTCTATCTTGTCCGTCCGTGACATTGAATATTTAATGGATTCTATTCTTAGTAGGTAACCATGGCAACCAAATTTTATCATCATTTAGCACCTTCAGTGGTACCCTTCGCAATGAAACATAAAATAGCTCAACACATCTCATAACTTATTTTTTACAGGCCTTCAAACTTTCAGAATTTGTCAAATGTCCGTCCGTGACTAACCGATCAGGCTCATAACCACGACAGTTCAATAGATTTAGTATCCTCAAAAGGGGGAAATGACATGCAAAACAGCACATTTTTCGCAAAAACCCCTAACATTTGCACATTCCTCAGAATTGTAAATACTGTATTGAATCTTCAAGGATGGAATAATTTGTCATTTTTCACGGGAAGTACTCTATTTGCAGTGGTTTGTGGTGTATACTGTTGGTTAGATAGAACAATCAAAATTACAATTATGTCTGTAATGATGAAGTACAAAGTAGGGTTTTAAAAATTTTTGTTCAGCTTTTTTATTGGGGGGGGGGGGGCCTGTAAGAGGGGAAGGATGGAGAGTACGCCGGGTCTGTCAGGGTTCTGATGAGTAAGTCTCTGGTATCATCTTACAACACGTATTATAAGAACGTGAATGTAGGAATATCATGTTCAATGTCAGTGGGTTCTTGTACTGAATATGTCTAGACTGCATGTTTCATTGATTCTATTCATTAACAGTAGAACATTCTTCAGTACCATGATTGTGAGTCAATATGTACACTTTCCTTTTAGAATCATTCATTGATTATACCTGTCCTACTGTGAATTTGGAGGTCACACACTAACAATTCAAAATCCAACATTTCAGTGTTGAAAAAAGAACCGCACCAGAAACTGGAATATGTTTTTCGAAGTCCCTCTCCCACGCAGACATGAGTTCATTGTACTTTTTAACCGACACTGTTTCTTGTTACTTCAAACAGCAGGTACCATAATACATGTGGTTCTAAGTTAGACCTCTGTCATGTCTACACGAAAATGGTTTTATGTCTTCAAAGTTTAAATCTAAGGGTTCCATCTTATGTGTGCATTGTGGTGAAAGTTTTGATTTTTTTATGTTGAGTAATTAAAAAATGACACTGGCTATCGCTGATAATGTACATGAGTAATTATAACTCATGCCATGGGATTGATTGCGCGGACGAATATGTTCCGTAATTATTCATTAATATTTTTACAAATGCCCCAGCCCCAGCTATCCATCTTTAAGTCAGCATAGATCGATGTATCAAAGATGCGTCTACAATTTGGAAAACAGATCCATTTGCTGCCTGAAATAATTCACAGTTTACCATTAGTAAATGTCATTTCCATTTACAAAATCATGCATGTTATTATGGCGATTATACCAGCACTTTATACTAGGCAATGAAGGCCAATCCACAAGCGAAACATGTCTTTCCCTACTCCCATTAACAACTCTCGTTATGAGTATGCTCAACTCTCCTCACCCTGTGGGAGACTTGCGCCATTCGACAATTTTTTTTTATTTTTTTTTTAAACGGACTACTACTTTGAAATGCAATCACCTTGAATATCATAACCCACATTGTATTATAACTAAATTTCAAATGAGAAGAAGTTGTCCGAACCACAATGCAGGTCTGGGTAAATATGGCCCATTATGAAAAAAGTGGCTCAACTCTCCTGGATCTCCCCTACCTTTTTCCCGACTGTAAAACAGCCCAATTTGTTTTGGAAAACAATGTTATTTTCAGAAAAGATACTTGTCCTCTTAATTGATATAATATACAAGACATGATGAAAATGGTTACTCCGATGCAAAATACGCACGCGCTGCAAAATCAACGGATATCGGTTTTAGTGGAATCGTATAGTCTGCGATGTGCTACGACTGCGATCCGATTGGGCTCACAGTCGCAGAGCAATCGGATCGCAGTCGGATCGTGCAGTGTGCGCCGGGCTTTAAGGAATCAATCGCTTGTAAACAAAAAAAGATGCCATTGTATTTTCAGCTGCATGCACCGCGGCATGTCGGCGTTTCAAGAGGGAACGAATACCATCCATGCTATAATTCAGCGGGCTTTACAATTCGAAAGTGTGATTTCTTTGATTGATCATTGACCCTTATCATGACTTTTTACAAACAAAAGATTTTAGTTACTAGAAACGGTTTCACTTCCCTTTTAGAATGATGTGAAATACGGTCATGGTGAAACAAACCAAACTCTTTATAATTTAAAAATAATTGCATTGCAGTTTCGTTCACTTGATATAGGACGTCGTCTACTTAGGCAGGATTGGCACCTGATGTGACGTCACGAAAACATCGGTATATTTCTGGCGAATCGCTCGGATATCCCAGATGCTGAGAAATGTTTTTATTTGTGTTATTTTTTAATCATCAAACACGCAGTTAACGTAAAACTTATACGATTACCATCTGCAAGCTTTCTAGTTTCTAGAGATACATTATTGAGCATATTTGTGATTTGCTTTGAATATCTACTTTAATCCCTAAACCATTGATATCATCAAGAAAACTCACTTCACCCGAAGTCCAGCCTTGGACATTAGGTCCCGAAGAGTTAGGAATATATACATTTCCACGTTATATTATACAAAAACGTGTTCTCCTTACTGTTCAAAACCTTCTGGCAATTGACAATATTTGGCACCCTCTACGTTTATCCCATTCAAGACAATTGACCACATTTTGTGGTTTGGCTCAATAACTTTTGATCCAGAGCTCTAAAAAATATACCAGATGCATGAGTAGAAAGAGCAAAATTTTCTGCACACACTATGTCCATTTTTATTGCATGACCATATTGCGTTTGATGCCAGGAATTTTAAAAACAAGAATAAGCTTTGAGATCCTTAAATTGGCAACACATTGAGAGGTTTAAAATCAGTTTTTCATCAAAATTGGCAATTTCTTTCAACTATTCAACAAATTTCTAACCATGTATATTGTTTTCAAAGACATTACACCTTATTTGAACCATGTAGCACTAAAAGAAAAATATTATTGTTGCCAATTTGAAGAACAAAATGTGATCAATTTAGCCCTTAAATAATTCCTGTCCTGAAAGGGTTAAATAGAGAGAGTGCCTCCTACACTTATTGAAAGGGGGAAAAAACAATGCCCAAAATGTTGCAACAAATCGAAAGCTTCCCCTTTACACCAAATCCCCCCATCAGTCAATTTTTTTTTTTTTGCCCAAGACTTCACCTTAAGTAGGATTTATGTAAATATATATATATGCAATCAACCCTTTGTAGAAAAGTTCATGCAGAAAAATTAGAACTAAGTGGTGAAAGTTTGAGAAAAAAATCTGTTGCAATCTTGCTCATTTACAAGTCTGGTAATATCAGGCTATGCAAGGCAACCTTCATTATCATAAGATGCTATTTTCCATCACACTTAATTCATTCCACTGCTTGTAGTTGAATAGAGAGTAATTCTAGCGTGCAATCAGGTGTTTTATCTTTACATGTGTTGGGCTGGGTTAAGCACATTGCTATGTTAGGCAGACTGCAGCCAGCTTTTGAAGGAAAGCACTGGAAGAAAGCAACACATTACAAGGTCAAGCATGTAAGTTTTCATTTTTTTCTTTATTCAAAAATGATAATTAAATGCCATTTGTATTGTACATTTTGTCTGTTTTGAGCCAGAAGGAGTTAATAACTCATATATTTTAACATAGAGTTAAGGCCCTTCTGGCTCCAGACGATATGTAAATGTACATGTATACATGAAATATATGGATGTCTTGTAATATTGAGTTGCCCTCCTGTTACATATCGTATCATATCAATTAACTATTTATCAAAGAAATCTTCTCCATTTCATTCCTTACAACTTCATAAAAATCATGTTTATTCTGAAAATATTCTTTCACAGTTGAATTTGGACAGGGAGACTGGTAAGCTTATCAAAACTAATATTTACCTTGCCTAAAAAAACAAACAACCAAAAAGCAATTAATGAAAGATGCAAAGCTACCCAGTATACAGAAAAGGGAGATATCGAAACTCTGAGCTGTTCCAATACATGTTTTCTCTTTTATTCACACATCAATTATGCAGTTTTGTAATAGAAAAATGGCATCTGTACATTCAGACCAGCTAATGCATGCATTACTTCATCCTTTATTTCAGTAGTTGCTCTGTACAATACCTTCACTGGAGAAGGAAAAAAAATTGATCAAATTGGAGGAAGTCGCATGTCAATTAAAAAATGCCTTTACATGTATAATCATTATAGAACCTGACCCTGTACCATTCAATTGAATTTCCTGATATTTTCTTTTTCCGAAAATTATACATTTTTGGCTGCAGGAATTGAATAGTGGGAGGAATGCCAAATGTTGGCTATGATAATAATACAATGATTCAACACGACTTCATATTTACCTGTGTTTCCAAACACAAAATAGCATGTTTCATTGGCTATGATAATAATAATAATAATAATATAATGATTGAAAGAAACACTACATTAGCATGGGTTCAAGTCCCGCGCTGAGCAGACAAAAAGAGTCTCGCTGCGTTGTGTGTAAGCATGCCCCTCCCTTCTGTTCCTGATGCATATGCAGGCTCGGGTTCAGGGGAAAACAATGCGTTCCTTGGACAGAACGTTAACTGGAATCCCCATGTATAGGAGAGTCGCACCCTATGCACGTTAATACCCTACACTCCTCGCAAAGAGTAGGGTATCAACCCGGTGTTTAGTGCATCTGTAATACACAACTGGAAGGTACCATAGAAAAGACTGCAATCATCTTCAGAATTGAAGGAGGCAGTTGTACCCACGGAAGGAAGGAAGGAAGGAAGGAAGGAAGGAAGGAAGGAAGGATTTATGTCTCTAGGCACCTGACAAAGGTGCAGGTAATAAAGGGAAATCCAACCTTAATGGCAAGTTGCTCTGAAAGAAGGAGGAAAAATCAGAGAAGCAGATTGGTGAAAATTTGAACGAAATCGGACAAGCAATGAGAAATTTATGAATTTTTGAAAGTTGTAATCACTACACATATGGGAATGTCAAATTGGCCAAATAGGTAATGTTACTGTGATGTAGTGGCTGACAACTCCCCCATTTACTCCAACACACAAAATGACTAAAATTTCATTTTTAAAAAAATTAATCAGTAGGATCTTTTTTCTTTCATGAAGACTTATAACAATATGCTACGTAGAATATAAAGGCGCTTCAGAGAAAACCGCAAATTAATAATATATTTGTGTACAACAAACAGGAGAGTTGTCCGCAAGTATGTCACAATCGACTTACCAAATCACCAATTTGAGTTTCGCATAGATGTAGTGTTCTCACTTTTCAAACATCCATAACTTTCTTATTCCTTCTCCGATTTCTTTCAAACTTTTTCTTATTTTTCAGCTTTCGCACAAATCATCTCATTACCAAGGTCGGATTGCCCTTTAAATTTGTATACATTATAAAGAAAATATCCTATTCCACATCACTGTTTCATAGATGTATGTAGATGTACTGAGAAACTGCTACATAAGCATCTTGCTTTGGTTTTTCTTTTGATCAATATCATTTTTTTTTCTATCCCACTCGAAGCCATTCAGTATTATATAATTATTATCCATTTAAGGCATTTGGACAGAGAAATATAACACATTTTGTTTGTTTAACTCAATTGCGTTGAATGCAGGCCATAATCCACATACACTTCTTCTCCAGGGGGAAACTGTTTTTTCCCCCCAATATACCACTGCACTTGATTTACTTAATTTTTGGTCAACAAAGTTCACACTGCCTCTATTCACATACAGGGGAGCGTTTCATGAAAGGAAGTTGTCGGATATTTCATCCGACAACTGTTATAAGCTACTGAAATCCTTGCATCTGATTGGCTGAGAGCAAATTTGTCAGATAAAATATCTGACAAGTCCTTTCATGAAACGCCCCCCTGGTACTGCAAAGAGCATATGCACAGTAATTCAAAGTGAGTACATGTTTAAATTCGCAAAAAACCAATGGGCATACAAAGTAATCACATATGTCGTAATTGCTCAGCTAAGAATGCTTGACTTGAGTAGCAGTCCCCAGGACTCACATTCAAGGGAGTTACAGCCAAGACAAAAATTGTAGAATTTTTTTGTCTACATGACATGCTTGATAGAGGGGTACAGGTCATGTACATGTAGTGCATGTAATAATATGGACCATCTCTTTTACCACATATATTTCCCTCATCTTTGATTATTAGCAAAATGATTCTAGTTTGGTCAATATACGTGATATCCAGTTCAAGGCAGGTCAACATCATATTAATGATGAATGACATGGAGCAGAGAAAAGGATTCACACTCAAAGAAACAGCTTGATGAAAGGAGAGTCTCTGAACCATGTTGAAGCATGATATTGCTTCCAGATTAATAACAGCAGATTAATAGCATTTGATATGGCCTCGCTTGGGACAGTTTCATAAAACTTGTTATCAGTAACAATTGGCCACATTTCTATGACAAACTTGCTCTCAGCCAATCAGGTGCAAGGATTTCAGTAGCTTATAACAGTTATTGCCTCTTGTTATTGATAACAAGTTTTATGAAACAGGGCCCTGGAAGATACTCTACTGGCACATGACTTGTGCCTATAGGACGATGGGTGTGAGCAACAAAACTGCAATGCCTTTGCTATCTTATACAAAGTTTCTTTATATCTCTAGTGGATACGTCACCGGACTGTGGATCACATGGTTCGCGGTTCGAGTCCCTCCGCGGCACTAATGTCCTTTGGCAAGACATTAATCTACATTTGCCACTCTCCACCAAGGTGTGAAATGGGTACCCAGTAGGATGCGAATGTCATTGTGACTGGAATAGTACTTGTGCGCCTGAGAAATGGCCGCCAGACTGGAAGGCTCCCTAGTGGAGTGGAGAATGTGCACTATAAGTGCAGAATAGTCACTGGATCCAATGGCCGGGGTAATAATACACTGTAAAGCACTTTGATCAGTTACTAACTGGAAAGGCGCCATATAAATGCAGGTATCATTATTATTATTATTATTTTTATTATTATTATTTTCTCCTACCTCGAAGGTCGTAGATTCTTTCCTAACTCGATGACTACTGAACTATCTTATTCCCATAGGCTTAATACAGGGAACACCCGCTTTCCACAGACGATTGGTTAAAGCAAAGATTATGGTTAAAAGATAGCAAAGGAATTGCTCACATTCACCCCATAGTCTGTACACACAGAATGCAAGTGCAGTGCCTCTGGGGTAACAAAGGGCTAGGAGCAGACAGAAACAGACAGCTGTTTGATTAGAAAAAAAAAAGACTCTTCACAAATTCCTTTGGTGGCTGATCATAGTCATGAGCCATAGCGGCGAAGATTAACCAGAAAGAATGGGGATGGTTGATTTTGCGATCATTTTTACCAATCTTTTCTTTGTGCCACCATTTCTGATTCAACATGATTGATGAGGCTGTAGAATAGATGTGTATACACTATACAGAAAGGCACTTAAATGTCATCACAATCTAAAGGATCTTCCTCCTCAAGTCACTCGAAGCAGATGAAACAGCAGATGATGATGGAGATCCTAGTCCTTTTATGAAAAATAATGACCTGGTGACCTGGTTTTCCTCCTCGAGACATCCTTGGTGAAGCCGGTGCTCTCAATTTCATCTCTATTCATGAGCCCCGAGTGAGAAAAAAAGCGTGGAGGGTTCGGTGGTTCCAATAACCCAGGTCCTCTTCTCCTTGTTCCTCTGTCACCTATCATCGTCCATCGGCTCAGCTTTCACAACAGTACCATCACTCAATCTGATACCAACACCACCTCCTTCTACTCCACCACTAGGGTTCTCGTATTGCACTGGAGATGACACACTCGGGTCAGGTAGCAAACCTATTTGGGACTTCACCAAGGATTTATCATCAAGGTCCATGGAATCGTTGTTCTCAGGACATGGAGCAGTGTTCAGGTTTGTTAAGAGAAGAGACGAGGGAATGATGCTCACTGGGTAAACCTGCGGAACACTGACTCTGTCTGCTGTGAACATAAATCAATAAGTAAAGCATTGAGAAATGAGACAGGATTAAAACTTTAGTTGAACTTGATGAAATTGTATTAAGACGACAGCTCACCGGACTGCCATCTCTAAAAAAGTACTCCATGGACAAAGACCCCCCCCCAAACAAGTTCCCTCTGGGCCCTCTTGCAATAAAAAGTTGCGATTAGACGCAACTCAAAATATGCGATCCTGATTGTTTGAAGATCAAGTTGCGTTTAATTTTTTGAGTTGCGTCTAATCGCAACTTTTTATGCAAGAGGGCCCTGGACAACTTATTCCCTATGACAAGTAACGCCTGGACAACAACAACCCCACCCTCGGACAAGTACCCCCTGGATTCCAAAGGGAAATTATATCAGGAGGCTGGTGTCCTCGGGGACTTTCATTGTATAAAAGATGTATGGTATGAAACTGTCCGATAGAAAGAATACAAGTGTGCTCATGGAAAGATTGGGTCTGGGAGAAACCGTTGTTGAAGTGATAAAGAGAAGAATTTAGACGGATGGGTCACGTGTTGAGGCGAAGTCCTGTGTGAAAAAAAATTCGACTGATGGGGGAATCTGGTGTAAAGGGGAATTTTTCGATTAGCCGTAACGTTTTGTGCATTGTTTTTTCCCCTTAGATGTAGGTGGCATTCTATCTATATAAACATAGATGGCGCCAAATTACTTATATTGCTACAAAGTTTTGTTGGGTAGTGAGAACTCATTTTCATACGATGAGTGTGATCATTTTGCGTCACGGACGGACATTTCAAAATTTTACGTTTGATGACAGGAATTTTTAAAAGGAGAATAAGCTTTTAAATCCTTAAATTGGCAACACATTAAGAAGTAATAAGATCATTTTGTTTGATCAAAATTGGCAATTTTTTCAACTTTTCGACAAAGTTCCTTACCATGTACATGTATGTTGTTTTCAAAGACATTACATTTTATTATAACCATGTAGCATGAAAAGAAAAATATCATTGTTGTCAATTTGAAGGACAAAATGTGATCAATTTAGCCTTTGAATAATTCCTGTCATGAAAGGGTTAAGCAAGAATGACTTACCTAACGTTTGGTCTTCGGAACGACCCACGTCAGATTGGATAGAATACTGGAGATCACTTGACTCCTTCTTCACGCTTACAAAACCCTGCCCTGAAAGGTCCGCGAACAGGAGATCCGTAGCATCCTCCTTCGTCAACTCACCTAAGGTACTTCTCCTTTCCATCTCTCTCATTTCTTTCACCTTTTTATCCAGTGATTGCTCAAGAAAAGACTTGCAATCGGATCTAGCTTGGACAAACATCTTCACGGCTCTAAAGTGCCCCGGTAATTCGTATTTATTCTCTCTTTTTTTTTTCTTCTTTTTCTTCATGACGCGTGATTTTTTGGATGATACTTCGGACTTTTGCTTCAGCTTGAGTTTCTTCCACAGGTTACTATTGCATGTTCTTTTCTTTATTTTAGTCTTTGTTTTATTGGGATTCTGTGGGGAAGGTCCATCGGACAATCTGTGCAAGTCTTGTATATCATCTGGAGAGAGAAAATAAAGAAGTATATGAACACTGCTGTAATTAAGCTATCAATTATCATCCAGAGTGGGAAAAAAGTTCCTTTGATCTATTAACCATATCTCAATAGTATGTCTTTCTTGAAAGTATCAGAGATTAGTTGAGAATACTGAGACTCATCCCTCTCTCCCAATGAAAATGAAAATTTTAATTCTGATTTAACACAGAGAATGCAAAATGTATCGAAACACAATAGGCAGTTTTCCGCATAAACTTATCAGAAACAACAAATTTACTTATCAAAGATATTTTTCAAGTGCTGTGCCAACAAAAAAATCATGAATTTTCAGTATGGGTTACAATTGGGGTCTGACATTTATTTAATGCTAATTGTCACAATAGTGGAGTGGCATAGCCGATCAATTGTGAATTTCGTGATAAAAACACCAAATTTGACACACAGGTAGATATATGAACAATAAGCAAATTTAAATGTCGAGACATCTTGATTTCCGTCCCTGAGGGCCGTGGCAGCTATCTCTCTGGAAATAAGTGAAAATAGCACTTTTTTCTGAAAATGGGCACCTAAACTAATTTACCTAAACTATTTTGGCCCTGGACCATTGAGATATGAATTATATGTATCAAGTTACCCCAGATTCACTTTTTACATATGATTTTGGACTGTGTTTAAATGAAAAGAGCCCTGCTGGCGCAATCTTGTAAGATGGCCCCCACGGGCCAAAATCAAGATGTCTCCACATCTAAATTTGCTTATAAGCCATATATCTACCTGCATACCAAATTTGGTGCTTTTATTACAAAATGCACTGCGCTTCACTACAAAGTCAGGCAGAGGACAATCTGATTTTTACAAAATGACAAACGCAAGACCTTTATTGGACATGTGGCTCAAGCTGTTCAAGATATATAAGATAATAAGGCTTAAAACCTGAAATTTTACGGTAAATGACCTCTACGACCTTAAACCTTTGACTTACTTACCCCAAAATCTGATCTTTTTGTCTCACTAGGGTGATGCATAGTAATATCAAGTCTGAAGCTCAAAGCTCAAAATGGTTCTTGAGATATCTTGATAATGAGGCTAAATCCTGAAATTACAGAAATTGACCTCTATGACCTTTGACCTTTAACCTACATACCCCAATATCTAATGAGATTGTCTTATTAAGGTGATACTAGCACCAAGTTTGAAGTTTATACCTCAAATGGTTCTTGAGATATGCGGTAACGAGTTTAAAACCTGAAATTTCAGAATTGACCTCTAAGGCCTTCGACCTTCGACTTACGTATCCCAAAATCTAATCAGATCGTCTTCCTATTGTGACACATACTAGCACCAAGTCTGAAGTTCATACCTCAAATGGTTCTTGAGATATTTTGTTAACGAGAAAGTGGAACGGACAGATGGACAACCTGAAAACATAACGCATCTGGCACCACTTTTGGTCGGCGGAGGCATAAAAATATAACATTAATTATTCTATGTAAATTTTGTTCCATCCACTGCAAATGATCAATAAAAGTAGAACTGGCACCCTAAGCAACCTTAACAAGTTACCCAGTCAGGAACCTTAATTAAAAGCTTAAATAGAGCACTGAATAGTCATATTTCCAGGCATGTGAGTGAGGTAAGAAAAAAAAAGAGGAAAATAAATTAGTGACATTGCGAGGGAGCGGGGGGAGGGTGTGGGAGGGGTGTCACCCCTCTCCCACGGTAGGGAGCTTTGCAGTTTTTGAACTTGAAATTGTGCAATCTGGTGCATACCAAGAGAGGAAATTCAGGCTTAGGATTAACTGTATCTGGGTAGGTGTGTTATGATTTGATAGATAATTAATTATAATAATATTTTTCTTGAAAAACACAAATAATTGACACACTAATAAATTTTCACGCTAACACAAATACACACACATATTATTGTATTAAGTATCAAACATTCACACTCACAGTTCAAAATTACTTCAGTTTTTAATATGGTACTCACAGACTATATGCTTTTCCTACTTTTCTTGTTTACTAATACTAATCTCTTTAACGAGAGGGTCTTTCTTGTCAATTGATGCCTTATCATCACGCGAGCCCCGCTCCACATAATTTTGATCCTTGGAAGTAGAAGCCATGATTTAATTTCCTCTTGTGAAGTTCACATCAGTAAATAAAAAATTCAAAACAAGTACCAAGATGGTGCATAACTGTGTTGGAAACGCGGAAGAAATTTATCCAAACGAACTCGACGTCCCGCTCGAAGTACCACTCGAAGACACAGCTACCAGCTGAAGCAACTTGACCAACGCCGTGCGATACATGCGAGACCGGCTATCGCCCCCAGAGCTTCCCCGTGCCACTCGATTGCTAGCCTGGCGCGGCTGCTTTGCAGTGCACTGCTAGGCCGCCACGCACTGCAGCGTGAAACCAGGGGGGTGATTCACTAACTGGGATCGATATCATTCCTAAAATCAATTTTCGGGATTGATTTCATTCCCAGCTTAAAATTAATTCCACCTTACTGATTCACTAAATCGCTTTTAGGATGGAATCAATTTTATCATGAATATATATGAGCGCAAATGAATATTTACGAGCGCACTCATTCCAACCAATCAACGTACTCAAATTTCAGTCACCGCCCCTCAGTCACCCGACCTAATTCTCTACTTAGCGCGTAGCTAGTGCGCGTTACCTAGTTACTGCATTAATTGCGCGCACGCATCGACTGGACATACACAGGGCTAGGGCCTATGGCTAGGGCAATGGGCGTGCAGGCAGGCACAGCGTAGCCGCGCCCAGGTTGGGGCGCAGGCGGGCATGCAGTGGAGTGACCGTTTGTGATTGTTAGGAGCGATCCGGATCACTCCCAACCTTAAAATCAATTCAGAGGCTGGAATCAATCCCAAATACCTTGATGCAGTCTTATAACAAAATATTGGACAACTTTGGGCAAAAGACTATCTCTTGTCAATTGTAAGATTTTAATGCTTATTTTCTCGTTAAAGGAGAATGAACCCTTGGGGAAAAATTAATTTTAATGAAAAGAGAGGAAAGAGAGAAGCAATTTTTAAAAAGTTTCATCAAAATCGGTCACGAAATGAGAAAGTTAGGAAAGTTTGAAAAGTCTCAATTTACTTTCTATGGCAATCCTCAAATTGGCAATGTTGCTTCAAAGTGACAGGTTTAATAGTACAACTCTCCATATGTTTTGTACACAAAATTTCATATTTTCCCCATTATCTCTCAAGTTGCAGCTTGTCTCCTTCATAGCTCAAGATATATCACGGGAAAATGTATTTGACACAACATATATTGAGTTCACATAAAGGCAAACAGCATTGTTAGAGATAATGGAGAAAATATGAAATTTTTTGTACAAAACATATTGAGAGTTGTACTACCAAACCTGCCATTTTGAAGCAACATTGCCAATTTGAGGATCGCCATAGAAAGTAAATTGAGACTTTTCAAACTTTCATAACTTTTTCATTTCATAACCGATTTTGAGGGAACTTTTTTTTAATTGCTTCTCTCTATCCTCTCTTTTCATTAAAATGGATATTTCCCCAGGGTTTCATTCTCCTTTAATATATTACTTATCAAAATGCATATTGTTACAAACAAAAAAAAAACAATGGATTTTGATCAGTAAATTTTGCTCTTTCTGATTACGTGAAAATTTACAAAAATGCTAAATAGTGTTTTCAGACTGTGAGTAGTCAAAATGGGTCCTATGACACATGCTTCAGCAACAACTGTACCTCAGTCAATAACCCACACTAATCAAACTCCATTTCCACACTTCAACCCTGACCCAAACACTATGACTCACCCTAACCCTAACCCTAACCCTAACCCTAGCCCTGAACCTAAACTTAAGCCTGAAGTAATTGTCACCAGTGCAAATGTTAAGTCACCTGAAAACGTGGTCGTTATAAACAAGGGAATTGCGAAAAGGGAAATACAGGGACAATGCTCACCTGCGAGCCCTGCAATAACCTCTTGTCTTTTTGTCTTCTTTGGAGGTTTTGACACATCTGTTTTCTGTAACCGCTTCCATTTCTTGTCCTTGACAAAGACAACATCTGGAATGATGCCAAACTTTCCTGATTCTAGAGATTTCCTCTTGGCTTTGCACATGTGGTTGATGATCTTCATCATGTTGTCCAAGATACTGCCGCAACGGGGACACAGAGCTTTAGCAGGCGAGTACATCTTTCCTGCATGGGCAAACACAAACAGGAACAAAACAGTGAATATAAAAAGGTTGTTGCATACCCACGGAAATGCTCAAACACAATTTTTTGTCAAGTTTCTACACTTAAGTTAGTTATCACTACTGACAGAACGAACTGTATAGCGCAGATGTACAGTACTCGAAGAACAGTCAAACTTTGGCAAGCATTCTTGTATGTACATCCGTATCCATTTGCACCCTTCTGCAAGGCACATGACAATTTATCTTTCTTAGCCATGTACTTCCATCATCACCAGTTTCCTTCCCCTCTTCATTTTCTTTCTTTCTTTTTTTCTCCCACAAAGCAAATACCATAATCATGCAGCTGGAATTGGAAAAGCAGATAGAGTGAAAATTTGTCCCGATTAATATCTTGCCAAAGGATGTATATATATTTTTTTTAAACTATTGTCCTCCACAGGGATTTTATTGATTCTCAAACTAGCATGAAATATGTAATTGAACAACAATTCTGGTAGTGATTTATGAAATACACTCAAATATACAGTGAAATCGATGAACTGTCAAGTTAATAATACAACAAATTGCATATGACAGTCATTCGGTAAAAAGATTTTCCCGACCGAAACCATATTTTTGAAAATTTGCATTGTTTAAAATTCAATTTTGCCAAAGGATGTTGGCGCCATGACAAGGATGTGACCTACTTACTTTGTGAGCCATAATCTCATGACTATATTCATTTAGATCACAACACTGCTATTAACCCTTTCAAGACAATTGGCCACATTTTGTGGTTTGGCTCAAAAACTTTTGATTAAGAGCTTATTAAAGTACACATTCAAAGAAAATCACAAATATGATAAATAATGTATCACTAGAAACTGGCAAGTTAACAGATAGCAATCGTATCAGTTTAAAGTCAACTACATATCAGGTAATTAAACAATAATACAAATAAAACTACCTCCCAGCATCTGCGATATACAAGCGCTTCGCCAAAAAAATAACAATGTTTCAATGACGTTAATAAAGGGAACAATCCTGTCCAAGCAGACGACGTCCCATAAAGAATGAACATAAGTGCAGTGCAGTTATTTCTCAAATTATAAAGAATTTAGTGTATTCAAACGTGTCCATATTTCACGCCATTCTAAAATGGGAATGAAACAGATTCTGATTACTGAAATCTTTTGTTTGTAAATATATAGGATGAGGGTTAATGAACAATCAAAGAAACCACACTTTCAAATTGAAAAGCCCGCTGAATGATTGCAAGGACGGTATTTATCCCTCATTCAACGCCGAACGTCCAGCGGTGTATGCAGCTGTGAATGAAATGGCGTCTATTTTGTTTACAAGCAACTGATTCCTTTATTCTTGTAACGCTTCATTTTCCATCCAAATAAACCCATGCACGGGGTTTAGAGTGAAGCAATATATGGATTAAACATAATAGACTAATGCTAGTGAAGTGAAATAACTGAAGAGAAGATGACAAAACAGGCACTGAAAATATGTGAGATGTTATGGGACATCGTCTGCTTGTGCAATTAACGTCCTCCCTTTGACGTCACACATTTCAGCGGCTTTCGGAGAGCTGTTCAGGTGCTATGTCGGGGCTGTATTTTAGCAATTTGTAATTGATAATAATCATTACTTCGAATGTTTGCAAGCGTCGAATTTTGACAAACTTGTCCGGTCTAAGCTTCACCTACGCAATAATGAAACTTAAGTCAGTTTTAAAAAATCAATGAATATCTACTTTAAAATTATACCAGATGCATGAGTAGAAAGAGCAAATATTTCTGCACTCATTGCATCCATTTTTGTTACATGATCATATTGCGTTTGATGCCAGGAATTTTAAAAAGGAGATTAAGCTTTAAAATCCTTAAATTGGCAACACATTGAGAGATTAATAATCATTGTTTTTTATCGAAAATTGGCCATTTTTTTCAACTTTTCGACAAAGTTTCTCACTATGCATATTGTTTTCAAAGACATTACATTTTATTGGAACCATGTAGCACTAGAAGAAAAATATTACTGTTGCCAATTTGAAGAACAAAATGTGATCAATTTAGCCCTTGAATAATTCCTATCCTGAAAGGGTTAAAGAGAAGGGTGAGTTCTGGGAAAGGTGAAAAACAATTTGTGAGCTTTCTCATTCTTATAATGTCAGTTTGCAAGAGTGCCTCAGAAAAAAATGTCCCTTGGAAAGGATTGCTCTTCAAATGCCCTCATATCTGAAACATGATGAGAAAGAGCTGAAAAGTTCGGACCAAACTTTCACGTCGCATGTGTGTATAGTACAATACATACATTTAGCAAGACTGAGTCCATTTTGTATCGTTTTCATGATTCTAAAACCGCACAGTATACACAAATTCTCATGTACTGCATATTTAAAAAAAACTAGAATATCACTGAAGGTGATTAATACCCCCGCCCCAATGTGTCTGCCAAATTTCCTAAGCATTGCTCGAAAAATGAGGAAGTGGTCTGATGTGCAATATTTTCCTGTTTTATTGCCATATGTCGTTACCATGGTAACGCAATTTGCCACACATTGAAACAATATGTCTTGCACATCTTTACAAGACCAATGTGAGTGCCAAATTTCATGAGCATTGCTCGAAAAATGAGGAAGTAGTTCGATCCGCAAGATTTCAACCTGATTTATTGTCATAATATGCCGTTACCATGGCAACACAGGTTCCGACACATTCAAACTAGAATATCACTGAAGGAGATTAATACCCCTGCCCCAAAGTGTGTGCCAAATTTCCTGAGCATTGCTCGAAAAATGAGGAAGTGGTTTGATGTGCAATATTTTCCTGTTTTATTGCCATATGTTGTTATTATGGTAATGCAATTTGCCACATATTGAAACAACATGTTTTGTACATCTTTACCACAGGACCAATGTGTGTGCCAAATTTCATGAGCATTGCTCGAAATATGAGGAAGTAGTTCGATGCGCAAGATTTCAACTTGATTTATTGCCACAGTATGCTGTTACCATGGCAACGCAGGTTCGGACACATTCAAAAAATATGTCTTGCACATCTCCATCCCAAGACAAATGTGTGTGCCAAATTTCATGAGCATTGCTCGAAAAATGAGGAAGTAGTTCGATGCGCAAGATTTCAACCTGATTTATTGCCATAATATGTCGTTACCATGGCAACAGAGTTTCCGACACATTCAAAAAATAATGTCTCGCACATCTCCATCCCCAGACCAACGTGTGTTGGGAATTTCATGAGCATTGCTCGAAAAATGAGGAAGTAGTTCGATGCGCAAGATTTGCAACGGACCGACCGACCGACCGACCAGGACAAATCTTCACTCTATCTGCTTTTACAGGTTTTTTGACCTCCATGGAAAGCCCCGCATAATTTTGTATACATGTATTTTGATTTATTGTTACCATGTATATTGATTTTATCTTGCGAAATAAAACTTAACTGAAATATCAACCTCCACCAATCGCTTTAAGATTATTCCACAATGTAATCACATGACCAAAACTCAACTTCATGTTTAAGTTATACAGAACTTACCAAGGCATGGAACAGTCAACTCCTCTCTCAATCTGACCGTCTCCTGACTATCACCCAGAATGCTTAGAATGCTTGGCATTGAGGGGTCAAAGGTCACAGGAATATTGCTCCGCCTGATCTCAAGCCGCTGTGTGTAAGTCTCTAGATTCGTCCTGAAGTCTGGATGCCAACAGAGAACGAACACTCAATATGAAAGATATGTTTCTCGTAACAGCTCAACTTTAATACACATACAGTATATCAAACTTAAGTGAATTAAATAAATAGTTTTTTGAAAGTGAACAAAATGTTACATTTTGCATATTGATGAACGGATTGCTTTTCTCTTGATAAATCTTGGAATTTTTTTTGCAGAGAGGTATTATTTCTCAAAGTTAAAGATAATTAGAATCAAAGACCAATTCTCAGAATCCAGCGCAATTATCATCAAATAGTCATATGTACAAACAAATAGCACCTGCCAAAAGTCCAGTTCATGATTAGAACATGCGCAGATAAGGGTCATTTGTACCAAGTACAAATGACCTCTATAGTATATACCCTGATGATGCACAAAACAAGAAGATTTTAGTTGTTAAACAAGCAGCACATTCACAGAAACTGGGGAGCGTTTCATCAAGCGTTTTGTCAGTGATTTTTAACCGACAACTGTTATAAGCTACTGAAATCCTTGCATCTGATTGGCTGAGAGCAAATTTGTCGGTAAAAATCACTGACAAAACGCTTAATGAAACGCTCCCCAGATGTGCGTGCACGTACAAATTAGGGGAATTTGTACCACATACTGATTACAAACTGGCTTAATAATTCTAAAAGACAGTGTAATTTCTGAGAAAAAAAAGCATTCCATTCAATTTAGGGACTATGTCTATGCCACACATTTTGTCTACCAGCGAAGTTGTCCCAAATTATGTCGGCAATTCCAAGTAAGTTTTTGCTATTTTGCTCACACATGGCTGGCCTGAACTACACCGCAAGTTAAAATGATGACATGATGAAAATTCACAATGACTTTTTTTAATCAATTTCTTTTCTTGAAATGAAAGCTTCACTACCAGCAAGTATTCCAAAATGACTGGAAAGAGAAGGTTGAGTTCTGGTAAAGGGGAAAAATAATTTGTGAACTTTTTTATTCTTTTCATGTTAGTTTGGAAGAACATCATAGTAGAATGGTCCCATGAAAATGATAGCTCTTCAAATGCCCTAATATTCAAAATTTGATAATAGTTTAAAAGTTTGTACCAAACATTCATGAAAATTGTGTCTGTAGTCCTATATACCCATTTCTGTGTGCAGTGCATGTGACTTTCAGCAGGATTGAGTAAATTTCTAATTATTTTGATGATTCCAAAAACATCATAGTATACTTCATTTCTTATGCACTAAGTATATAATCATCCTTTCCCCAATTGCTTTGAGACAGTTTCTTTCACAATGTAATCGCACGACCAGAATTCAACTTCATCTTTAACGTTACAAAAAAACCAACGAGTAGCATAGAAAACAATTTGTTTGTGGAAAAATAGACACTAACCTTGAGATACACTACACCACCACTTATCTTTTCCTTCACTTCTGTCTTGGTCTCCTGCAGCCCTCTTGGCCCGCTCCTCTATTATCTTGGCAATCTGTTCATACACCTTCCAGAGTGGAAAATTTAGATCACCTGGAACAGATAAAGTTATATCATAACAATAATAACAATAATGGCCACTTATATAGCGCTCACATCCCTCAAGCTGTGACACTCATGACACTTAAAACATTCTTATCCATTTACACCTGGGTGGAGAGTGGCATATGTAGATTAATGTCTTGCCAAATCATGTTAGTGCTGGGCTGGGATTCAAACGTGTACCTTGTGATTTACAGTCCGGTGACATATCCACTAGATAACAACACCTCTAAACACAACCAAAATTGAAATAAAACTCACTTTATAAAAACAAGCGCATAAGCGATATTGTGTCTCGCCCACTCGCGAAAATAACATGAATATACCCCAAGTGCACCTATCACCGAAGTTTGGTTGCCATTGCAGCAACATGTGCAAAGTTATGTGTCATAAGAGAGTCTTGCAGGTAAACTTTAACATATGACCTCAAATGACCTCTGACCTTATCATGTGACCTCCGATGGCACCATAACATGCAGGTCCCCTTAGTGCATCTACAACCCAAGTTTGGTTGAAAAGTGAGTGACGGTTCCAAAGTTATGTCATAAGAGAGTCTTGCAGGTAAACTTTAACGTTTGACCTGAAATGACCTTTGACCTTACCATGTGACCTCTGAAGACACCATAACATGAATGTACCCCAAGTGCATCTACCACCCAAGTTTGATTGCCATTGCAGCAACATGTGCCGAGTTGTGTCATAAGAGAGTCTTGCAGGTAAACTTTAAACATATGACCTCAAATGACGTTTGACCTGATCACGTGACCTCCAACGGCACCATAACATGAAGGTAGCCCCAATGCATCTATGACCCAAGTTAGGTTGTAATCCAAGCAACTGATGTGAAATTATTTGTCAAAAGAGAGTCTTGCAGGTACTCTTTAATATATGACCTCAAATGACCTTTGACGTCATCATGTGACCTCCGACAACACCATAACATGAAGATACACCTAGTGCTTCCATCACCCAAGTTTGGTTGCCATTGCAGCAACAGTTGCCAAGTTATGCATCCTAAGAGAGTCTTGCAGGTAAACTTTAACATTTGTGACGGACGACGGATCCCTTAGTCTCGCCTTCACCTCCGGTGGGCGAGACAAAAATGATACAGGTACTGATGTAAATCAAGAATGTGGAGACCACTCAAGGGAGACAAGAAAAGCAGTCTTTATACACAGTTGTTTTTACAAGCAAGTTCATTGGTAAGCATTTCAAAGGAAACAAAAACTGTGGACTTTATAGTGGTAGTCTTTCTATACAGGTAAGTGCAAAGATTTGACTGAATTTAAAGGGCCAAGCAATCCAACCTTTGTAAAAAAAAAAATTGATTTGTGTGAAAGCAGAAAAGTCAGAGAAGGAGATTGGTTTGAACGAAATCAGACAAGCAATAAGAAAGTTATGATTTTAAAAAAATTGTAATCACTCTACATATGGGAATTTCAAATTATCGGTATGGTCACTGTGATGTATTGGCAGTCAACTTTCCCACTCGCTCCAACATACAAAATGAGTAAAGTGTCAATTTTTCAAAGTGTACAACTCAGTAGGATCTTTTTCTCTTTGGAGGACCTATAAAAATATACTATATATACAAAATATTATGAGTACTGCCCCGAGGGGAAAAGGCGTTCAGGAGAAAACAGGAATTTAATGATATTTTGGTGTTCGACAAATGGGAGAGTTGACCGTGAATATGTCACAATTGATTCATCAAACTGCCAGTTTGAGATTCGCATAAATTTGGTCATCTCATTTTTCAAACATTCATAACTTTCTTATTCTTTGTCCGATTTCTTTCAAACTTTCACCATCCTGTTTCTCTTATTTTTCACACAAATCAGCTTTTTACAAAGGTTGGAATGCCCTTTAACTTTTGAAAAAACACTTTGAATAATCAATCACAAATGGGATGGGAAGCAAGATAGTATGGGTGCTATGCTATGGAATTCTTAAATGACTTCACTTCACTAGAAGTCAATAACACAATACTTTATTTGCCTTTCTACATTTTACTGGCTCTAACCCTAAAATCAAATAGGATTCTGCAATTTGTTTTCCCGCTACTAGATATCATATAATTACCATCAAAGAAGACACTACGATTCATTTCTAGCTTGGAGGCATAGGACATTCCTTCTTGATTCTCTCTCTGATCATGACAGTCTTCTTCTTTATCACATCTTGCTGAGAGACCTTCTTTGCTCATGGTGCCAACATCAATATCCATCTTTTCATTTGACTGATGCTGACTGTTAGTTGATGGAGACCGAAGATGTAATTCCTCCTTGGCTGTAAGATACATTTTTGGTATTATTAACTCTTAATGTGCCAAGGGGTTTAGCTCTCTTCAAAATTTTACCAAAATGAGATCAATGCTTACTTTTCAAATGTCTGCACTTCATTAACCATCTATTATTTCACAAAATATTATGTACAAAACTTTTAGGAAATTTATTACCATATTCTTATGAGACCAAACATTATTACTTTACCCAAGTATGCATAAGAATTATTGAAAATTACATTTGCGTTTCTTTTTTGTCCATTATTTTTTGGTTTCTCATTTGTTTGCTATTGTTCAATGTTGAAATAAGGTAATATCTTTTTTTAAATCTGCAATTTTCGCTGAAAATTTCTATGATAGCACATAATTATAAAGATATATTTAGAATGCTTGATTTATGCTCAAAATTTTGATATACATTTACCACCATATACCATTCCTGTGGTCGAGCAATTGGTGAATGAAAATGACAAGTCTATCTATCACATATACGTGACAACGGCAGTGAAAGAGTTAAAAGCCTTTATTCCATTCCTTGATTTTCATGTTTTAACAAACATGGAGAATGGAATTAATTTTAACTTCATTTTCAATATGGTATATAAAAAGCACCTAATCTCTACAGAAGAATGCAGAAATTATCTTACCAGTTATTATTTTATCGAAATTTTAACTCCTCTGACCATATTGAATTGAGAAAATCCTTACTCTTGAATTTTAATGTGGTTGCTCAAAATTTAATAAAGAGGTTGACTTACCTTGGTTATTGGCAGTACATGTCGCAATCTCTTCTCTACTGGAGGCCTGAACAATAAAAGAAATCAAAAGCTAAGATGAAATACAACAATAATAGTGACAAGACAACACCAAACTTAATACAAGCACATCCATGAGCACTTTAATAGTCGGCGAGGTGATAAAAGCATATCCATGAACCCTTTAACCCTTTCTGGACAGGAATATTTAAGGGCTAAATTGATCCCATTTTATTCTTCAAAATGGCAACAATAATATATTTCTTTTAGTGCTACATAGTTCTAATAAGATTTAATGTCTTGAAAACAATTATTTGGTTAAGAACTTTGTTGGAAAATGTTGAAAAAATTGCCAATTTTTGATAAAAAACAATGATTTTGAATCTCTCAATGTGTTGCCAATTTAATGATTTTAAAGATTATTCTCCTTTTTAAAATTCCTGGCATCAAATGCAATATGGTCATGCAACAAAAGTGGACACAGTGTGTGCAGAACTTTTTGGTCTTTCCACTCATGCATTTGGTATATTTTTTAGAGCTCTGAATCAAAAGTTATTGAGCCAAACCACAAAATGTGGTCAATTGTCTTGAAAGGGTTGATATAGTCAGTGAGGTCACTGAGATTATACAAACACATTCATGAACCCTTTAATAGTCAGTGGGGGTGATACAAGCATATCCATGAACCATTCAATAGAGTCGGTGAGGTAATAAAACCTCGGAATGTAAGCAGAAAAACTTTCACAATTAAAGTGCACTGACGACCTTCCTTTTACAGATGGTTCGTGGCATTATTTTTGCAGCTATGCACTACATGGTTTTATCAGAACATCAAATTAGTCCCAAGCTACAAAATTATGAAGAAAAACAAATTATCAGAAAATGAATGAAGAGGTTTTCTCACTCCACAGATGATGTATTTGAATGCTCCTAGGACAACTAGCCCCTATACCCTCTGAAAGATACCCCCTATATTAAATGGACCCCCCCCCCCCCCCACCCCCAGGACAACTACACGATATTTTGACATAAATTTTCAAAGAAATCCCCTAGGACAACCAAAACCACCCTCCCCAACAACTAAACCCTGGACAACTATCCACTATAAAAGCTACTCAAGAGAACTAATCTCTTATTAAATTATCCCCAAGGTCAGTGGCATAGTGTGGGTCCAGACATTGGGGGTAGCATCAGTCTTACTCCGTGAATGAAATGCAAATTAACAAGACCATTGATTAGGGGGAGGGTGTGGGAGCAGATTGTATCATCTTATTTTCCTCTTCCCTCTTTGCTTTCATTTGAAAACGGCAAGATTCTCTCAAATAAATGTTGTATGTTATTTTTTTTTCTCTCCTTACAAGGATTATAAAGGGCCTGATGCACACAGAAACCTTACATTTTTCACAGTCCCTCCTCCCCCTCCCCCTCCCCCTGAAAAGATGTAATGTCTAACCTCTTGTCCATCTGTAGCCAAGTGTGTCTGCACCTCAGCTGATCTCAACCTTCCATTTTCCTTGTGGTTTTGGACTAGGACCTTCTTCTTAGAGGTCTTGAAGATTGTCGGCACAGCACTGTCTTTGAGACCTCGGCACATCATGCCAGCCTTACCCAACACAGGGTCAGGCTCCTTGTAGCAACTTTCTTCAAAGTGCTTCGAGCAGAGAACAGAGTCTTCCTTTGGCGTCCAGCCCTCTATCACATTCTGCACTGCCTGGATCCATTGCTTACGCATCTGGGCATCTCTCGGGAAGCTGTGCACTTGAATGGAGAAGGAGAAATCTCCTTCTTTGTTGCATGCATCACAATGTGACATCATAGACAAGTCACTGTTCTTTCAGCCCAAACTATGTCACGGTGTGGCTTATGAGATAACCTACTAAGTTTATCATTGAGCTCTCTCAGTGTAATGCAAAGATTTCGGACCTCCTTGGCAGCATTTCATGCAACAGATCTGGAGAAGGTTAAGTAGGAATCATAAAAATATTTGTGCTATTAATCTCACACATGGAATCTTCCTCAAATAAATCATCACTCATTATAAGTTACTAGTCAGTTTATACGACGCTATTGCCAAATATATCACTGGAAGATTTAGGAGGCCCAACAGGCCCTTGCCTCCTCCTCCCTTTGAAACATAATTGGCACACCTTAAGTACACACCCTAAAAAATGTGCACCCCCCCCCCCCCCCCTTGTAAACAAATTTTACCCAAGAGGCACATGAAAAAGGGATGGTTTTTTTTTTTTTTTTTTTTGGTTGGTCCTTTTTTTTTTTTTTTGGATTGGCAGACATTTTTCTGAGTTTTTCTATCCCCCCCCTCATACCTGGATCTGCCCCTGCACTAGTACATAAAGAAATAACAACATCAATGCAAGTAGGGTAGGATTTTGCTAGAATATTGCTGGATAAGTTGACTCAGGAGAGCTTTTTCAAATTTTTTCAAAATATGTTCCACTGAACTTAAAATTATTTCACTCTCGTTTCCGACTTCGTTTATTTCTGAGACTTTAATTCAAGGAGAGATTGAGATTGTTTGATTTTTACCAGAGCTAAATAGTTCCTGAGAACTGAGAACTGAGACTGACATGAATTTATTTTGAAAGGACAGATATTCAAGATGATTGAGTCAGAAAGGAGAGTGAATGAAAGAAGAGTTGGTGTCTTAATATTTCTGGAGTTGATCTGGTGTGGGACGGTGGTGGCCACTAGCCATCGTGGGTCATTTTAAATGATTATTTTCCTCTCAAAGTCTCATGACAGTCGTGTATGAATGATCTAGATCTACATGTAGAATGGGCCACTTCCCGTTTATACACACAAACCTACTGAAGCCTATTCACTCGTTAAAGCTATTGTGGAGTACAAGGTTATCTTCAGATAAGCTTGCACATGGCATCAGGCAGTGCACCTTTGCCTTGGCGGCGGCACTCCCTGAAATTACTTATCATGCTTATTGCAGATCATGATGTGAGACTAGCTGTGATAAGCCATGGCTCCCTATCTAATGACTACACACCCTCTCCACTCATAGGCCCTTGCCTATGTGGGACTGTGTCCAACATTCACCACTGTCATGACTGTTGCAGCAGTCAAAAACAGACAACAAAATTGCTCTAGGTTCTAAGCAAGATTTAATTTTCTTAAATTTGCTAGATTACCTGATTCAGGGACTCTTCATTCTTCAACTCTTACTGTGCCACGAATTTGGGGATTCAGAATATGAAAGTGAAATTTAAAATAATTATTTTCCTCTCATGTATGAATCATCTAGACTGGAAAAAGGCCTGCTGATACACACAAAAGCTATTGAAGCCTATTCACCCATAAAAGCTAGTCTGGAGTACAAGGTTATCTTCAGATAAGCTGGTACTTGTAAGTTGTACAGTGCGTCCCAGAAAAAACGAAACCATAAAACAAAGGGTTATTGTGACCACACTATGTGCCGTATGACAATAATTGTTTATTTTCCATAAACTAAAAGTATTATGCTTTTAATTGATACATTGATGGCATCCATCCGTGCATGCTTTACCGAGCAGCAGCATTTTGAAAATGACATGTAAAAACTCAGTTGTGCCAGATTTGGGTAAAACCGTGAAAACGCTAGGATCACATGCCAACACGACCCAAATGTAACATGACTTTTAAAACCCTGCGAGAAGACTGTTTTCATTTGTTCCTTTCAATAACGAGGGTAAGGATAATGCCCTCATCATAAAATAAAGGATGGTTAATGTTTTGTCGATGTTGGGGGTAAAGAAAGGGCATGTTTTGTATTAAAATGGTACCTGCAATCGAAATGAAAAGTAATTTTTTTAATTTTGAAGAACTGCAATTTCTTTTAAGAACAAAGCGAACAGAAAGGTGATATTTTTCATAAAAGTAAAGTTAGTGGCATTTTTCATTGTCATCAAAAGGAAATACAAGGTTGAAAGGACACATAAGGCGGGAAAAAATATCAAGATTATGGCAATTTCCCACCCCCGGAGGGGCAACTTTCCTATCACAGGAGGGGCACTTTTTCATCTTTTGAGGGAAATTCATTGATCTATGAAATGTTGGGGGCGTACACCCCTGCCACCACTGGAAATTGGTATTGACCCGTGTTTTATGAATTTCTGATTGAATGAATATCATCACACGAGGGAATTTCACTTATGTCTTTTAAAGCTGGTATTTCCCTTGTGTCATGTTCGCATGTGATCTAAACGTTTTCACGGTTTTACCCAAATCTGGCACAACTGAGTTTTTACACTTCATTTTCAAAATGTTGCTGCTCAGTAAAGCATGTACAGATGGATGACATCAAGGTATCATTTAAAAGCATAATACTTTTAGTTTTTGGAAAACAGATAATTATTGTCATAGAGCACATAGTGTGGTCACAATAACCCTTTGTTTTAGGGTTTCGTTTTTTCTGGGACGCACTGTAGATCTGTATGGTCAAGGATTGTAATTCCGAACAGATTGTATTACCGAACGTGTACAGTTAAGCGCCTAAAATGGGTTTTCATACGCGTGGGATTACGCGTATGAAAACCACACTATTGAAACAAAGGTCGTGTCTTTTTCCCATAGGTTTCACACGTTCGGAAATACAGTAACTTTTTCAAGGGACCAAAACGCCGCGTCGTTGGGAAGGGGTTCACTCGGAAGGGAATATCGTATTAGACCCTAGATCTTTTTCAAATTCCACCAACTTCTTGTTCTGTAGGACTTTGAGCATTCATTATCTAAGCTTGACAGATATTTGATTGATATTTTATTTGCTGTCGTTGATTTTCTGGAAAGTGTTCGGAAATAGGATACACTACCATAAATGCTCTGGAGTAGACTACTACAAGGTTATCTTCAGATAAGCTTGTACATGTATAAGAGCACCCTCTCTAGAGTTCTTATTCAATCATCATTTCGATTATATGCAGCATATGACTTATCTTATCTTTTCTCCAGCAAAACGTGGAATACAAACAGCAGAAATAATGTCAACAAATATAACACGTACGTAAGTATGTGGGACAATACAATAACCGGTAACATAAATAAATCTTAGCATATTCCTCTCTACGGTACCTCATCCCAAAACAAATAATTACCGATATTTTCATCATTTCTTGCGCTTATAACATGAAATCAGATGTAATTTACTGCTAATAAAAATTTGAAAAACCAGTACAAACTAAATGTACATTTTTTTAATCTGAAAAAGAAGGAAATTACTTACGTTAAATGGACAAACTTCGTAATTTTCTGCTCCGATCCCATGCTAGCGCTCCTTGAAACTGGCGACCAATAAGCCAGCGACCAATAAGGGGATTATAGTGTCGTCAAAATCTCCAATCAAAAAGGAAAAAGAAAAATTCCGGATCTCGGTTGATGATAACAGCAATGGGAATGAGGGACTCGATTGGAAGGCTTTTAAAAATCATCTTATGACATTTTAACTAAATAATGAACTATATGAGATTAAAGCTGAATAGTTGCTCTTTAATCTCATATGTGTCACGTGCCGAAACTTTTTGTCTGGGTCTTACTGTTTTAAAGTGAAATCAGGGCTCAAAACAGCATACCGGAGGTCTTATCCGCATACTACACACGGAAATGGACGAAATTCGTTTTTAACTTTCAAGGCATTTAAAACTATCGTATGACATTTTAACTAAATAATGACCTATATGAGATTGAAGCTGAATAGTTGCTCTTTACTCTCATATAGGTCACATGCCGAAACTTTTTGTCTGGGTCTTACTGTTTTAAAGTGAAATCAGGGCTCAAACCGGCATACCGGGCGGCTTATCCCCACATTGCACACGGAAATGAACGAAATTTGTTTTTAACTTTGAAGGCTTTTAAAACTATCGTATGACATTTTAACTAAATAATGAATTATATGAGATAAAAGCTGAATAGTTGCTCATTACTCTCACGTATGTCACATGCCGAAACTTTTTGTCTGGGTCTTACTGTTTTAAAGTGAAATCAGGGCTCAAAACAGCATACCGGAGGTCTTATCCGCATACTACACACGGAAATGGACGAAATTCGTTTTTAACTTTCAAGGCATTTAAAACTATCGTATGACATTTTAACTAAATAATGACCTATATGAGGTTAAAGCTGAATAGTTGCTCTTTACTCTCATATAGATCACATGCCGAAACTTTTTGTCTGGGTCTTACTGTTTTAAAGTGAAATCAGGGCTCAAAACAGCAAACCCGAGGTCTTATCCGCATACTACACACGGATATAGGCGAAATGCGTTTTTAACTTTCAAGGCTTTTAAAACTATCGTATGACATTTTAACTAAATAATGATTCATATGAGGTTAAAGCTGAATAGTTGCTCTTTACTCTCATATATGTCACATGCCGAAACTTTTTGTCTGGGTCTTACTGTTTTAAAGTGAAATCAGGGCTCAAACCGGCATACCGGGCGGCTTATCCCCACATTGCACACTGATATAGACGAAATGCGTTTTTAACTTTCAAGGCTTTTAAAACTATCGTATGACATTTTAACTAAATCATGACCTATATGAGATTAAAGCTGAATAGTTGCTCTTTTCTCTCACATATGTCACATGCCGAAACCTTTTGTCTGGGTCTTACTGTTTTAAAGTGAAATCAGGGCTCAAATCAGCATACGGGAGGTCCTATCCGCATACTACACACGAAAATGGACGAAATGCGTTTTGAACTTTCAAGGCTTTTAAAACTATCGTATGACATTTTAACTAAATCATGACCTATATGAGATTAAAGCTGAATAGTTGCTCTTTTCTCTCATATAGGTCACATGCTGAAATATGAATGTCATGAATATCGAGAACATAATTCCCACTATTGCATTTTAGAATTTGAAATAAAGTAATCAAAAACCTATATAGACATTTTTACTAGAGGGACAGAGCAGCTATAGTTTATTCAATAGGGACATGATTTTTAAATGCAATATTGCGCGGGAAGGGGATTATATAAAAAGGTAAAGTTGAGAAATCCCAAACACAAGTAGCGAAAATGATAAATATTTTTTAGCGAGGGGAGGGGCTATACAAAAGGGACAAAAAAAACCCAAAAAAAACATAAGTGGTAGCGCGAATGGGGGAGGAGAAAAAACACTGTTAGAAGGGAGTGGACATAAATGAATAAATCACTATCGTCGGTCGAAGCCAAATTAAATTATGACGATAGTATATAAGAACACTGGTCTACTGGGAGGGGGGGGGGTGGGCTTATGGGCGCTGCAGTCCCCCCCCCCCAAGATTCTCTTATAACAACTAAACAGCCAAATTTTCTTAGTACTACCCCCTCCATTTTTGCATGCAAGAAATATTATTTTATTTTATTACAATTTTCTGGAAATAAGAAAAGGAACTTTATTCTCATTCCCAGGCCAAGGACACTTTACTTTAGACCTTTACAATATCATGACATTTCTTTAAAAATGGAAAGATTAAGATAGTGAAATAAAGCAGAAGTGGCAATTCCATGGGAGCTGGGACACATGTCCCCCCAAATTTTTCCAAAACAAAAGGAGAAAATATAAAGTAAATAATAAATCAGGGCTACAGCACACTATAGGCTCTTAAGTGCTCTGGAACAAAGTTTTACTATTCAAAAATTAAAAAAAAAAAATCTTCTTGTTCGGTCGCTACACTTCCCATAATATACAATAACTTTCAAATAAAGAAAATATGTAACCAGGTACATAGGAAGAAAGGGAAAAAATTGTTAAGATTTAGTAACCAAGTTGAATATTAATTGTCGTAAGATAAGAAAAATGGTGGATATTAAGCTTAGACTTTGATTTGCCTGTTTCATCAAAGGTGCTCTTAGATGCAAAGCTTCAAAGTACGAAACATAAATTTTTCTCGCGGGCAGCTACAATGCGACATTTTTTTGGCAATTCCAAGCAAAACAGAACATGAAAATTTCAAATCTGTTTGAACATATGAAATTTGGTGTCAAATTAATTGTAAATATCCAATTTTCACAATCTGATAAGATTTAGAGATTTAGACATGATTTTGAAATCATTAATTGATTGATCATTAATTGATTTATGATAAATTGTAAAAGAAGAGTAAAGGTCATATGACCTGTTTGCTAAAATACACTTGATATACATAAATTTAAAATAACATAGTAACCAAGAATAGCATTTGTTTCTGTTCTGCATAATTTCTCATTCTTCAGTAACCATGGAAACTTAAACTCCAAAACCTGTCATTCCGCAACGCCCAAAACACATAATTTCAACTTATTTCATAAAAGGACGTTCATTTTGTTATGAAAGTTGATAGATAAATCAAGGTACCTATACCTACAAAATGTATGTGCTTTTGGTATGAAAAAATATTTTAAACATGCATTATGATTTGATTAATTAGTCATTCCGTAACACAATAATATTACGGAATGACATTACATTCAGTTTTGTAAAAATTTAATCAACCCTGAACCTATACATTAGTTCAGCTTAAAATATCAGACAATTATCAACTAAAGTAGAGATGATGAACTCACTTTTCAGTATGAAGATTATATGAAATTTGATAATTTTGATATTTTGTGTTTTGTGTACAAAAAAATGGGGGAAATGGTGTTTTTTGTCTTTCTTTCCTCTATAGCTTTGGTTTTTATTGATTTTAGACCCAACAATATTGATCTAGATGATAGTATCAAATAGAACAAATCATATGATGAAATTTATGAATATTGAAAAAAATAGAATACATAAGAAATCCATAAACTATGAAAAACATGCATTATAAAGTAGAATGTAATGATTCAGTCTATCTGAATGTCTTTTCAAGCTTCCCAGAAGCCTTTTTTTTAAATCAATACTCTTCACTATTTTTTAAAAATCTAATTGTTAACAAATATAAGAATTTTTGAATAAAATTAGCATAAATTATAAAATCAGTGAACACTGAGAGAGCTGTTTTTAACAGATATCTTAGGTCATCAAAAATTATAAAATCGTTTGCTCAATCTGTTTTTCAAACTTTTTAAACTACTTATTTACATAATATGAATTTCATATACTATTTCCCAATGACTTTCATAAGTCATTCCATAACGATCGTTCCGTAAAGCTGTTTCATTTCATATTTTGCATCATATTTCAAATATTTTCAAATAGATTTCCACGAACAAACATGGTGACATATCAAAGCTAACATACCACAGAATGCCACGGCAATCTTGAAAACTGGATACATATTCAAAATTCACAGTTTGAGCAATGCTTATTCTGGTTTTAAAAGTCATGTCCTTTTTGTGTTTTTCCGTAAAGAATTGAAATACTTAAATGTCATAAATCTGATTATGAATGATTGACATGAAACTCAACAGTTGTGAAAGTACCTCGTATTTGTTTATTTTTGTACTATCAATTTGTAAAAAATAATTATGATATTAATAATATTCTTCTTTCAAACTTGAAAATTCTTTGAGAATGTCATTCCATAACGCTTGGAATTACCCTACAGCAAAATAAAACGTTGTGAGAGGTGGCTTCCTTCTCTGATTACTTCCCCCCCACAAAAAAAACAAACAAACAAACAAACAACAAACAAACAAACAAACAAAAAAACAAAAGCACAAACAATAAAAAAAAACACAAAAAACACAAAAAAACAAAACAAAACAAAACAAAACAAAAAACAAAAAAACCGTAAAACAAGATTTGAAAGGGAAAAAAAATGTCCTCCCTTCTAAACTTTAAGCCCCCTGTGGTTGCGTCCTTTCTCCTTTTGCTCCCACTGAATTCTGATTTTGGATTTTGAAAATTCGAATTCCTTTCTTATTATTTCGATTTACCTCAACTTCTAAGATTTTTAGGATTTATCTACTCAACACTGCGTAAACATGCTATAGTTTAAAGCCAGATTTCAATTTCCTACAGTATAAGAAGCAGAAAAAAAAATCCTTCGGTATCTGACATATAATTATACATGGGCCGTGGAACCGGGGGCTGCAGCCCCCCCCCCCCCACACACACACACACTTATTGGAGTAGACACGTTTCATAAAACCTCGGCAAAAAGGTTCGAAAATTGTCATTAAATGAGTGAAATCAAATCAGCTCCCCCCCCCCCCCCACCCCACTTTCAAAAGCCGCTCCGCGGCCCCTGATTTTTGAGAGTGTAAGAGGTTAAATTTGTTCATGTTCTGAGTACTTGAAGTTGTAAAGAGAAATTCTTCAACATTTAACTTAATATGTATTCCATTATTTATTTTTAATTTCATGCAATGCTCTTCACGACAGTCAAAGTTATAAAACAATTTATGTCCAACTTGATTTTACTTTCGATTCAACACTGTGCGGAAAACAGCGAATATGCCGGTTTCCATGTGTACTGTGCGGATAAGACCTCCGGTATGCCTGTTACTGCCCTGAATTCAATTTAAAACAGTAAGGCCCAGACAAAAAGTTTCGACATGTGATATATATGAGAGTAAAGAACAACTCTTAAGCTTTAACGTAATATGGATTATTATTTAGTTAAAATGTCATCCGAAAGTTTTAAAAGCCCTGAAATTTAAAAACGAATGCTGTCCATTTCCGTGTGTACTGAGCGGATAAGACCTCCCGTATGCCGGTTACAGCCTTGAATTCAATCTAAAACGGTAACATCCAGACAAAAAGTTTCGACATGTGACTTATATGAGAGTAAAAAGCAACTCTTCAGCTTTAACCTCATATGAATCATTATTTAGTTAAAATGTCATACGATACTTAAAAAAGGCTTCAAAATTAAAAACGAATTCTGTACATTTCCGCTATAATATTGTGCGGGTAAGACCCCCGGTATGCCGTTTTGAGCCCCAATTTCACTTTAAAACAGTAAGACCCAGTCAAAAAGTTTCGGCATATGACATATATGAAAGTAAAGAGCAACTATTCAGCTTTTATCTCATATAATTCATTATTTAGTTAAAATGTCATACGATAGTTTTAAAAGCCTTTAAAACGAATTTCGTCCATTTCCATGTGTAGTATGCGGATAAGACCTCTGGTTTGCTGTTTTGAGCCATGATTTCACTTTAAAACAGTAAGACCCAGACAAAAAGTTTCGGCATGTGACATACGTGAGAGTAATGAGCAACTATTCAGCTTTTATCTCATATAATTCATTATTTAGTTAAGATGTCATACGATAGTTTTAAAAGTATTCAAAGATAGAAACGCATTTCGTCCATTTCCGTGTGTACTGAGTGGATAAGACCTCCCGTATGCCGGTTACAGCCTTGAATTCAATCTAAAACGGTAACATCCGAACAAAAAGTTTCGGCATGTGACTTATATGAGAGTAATGAGCAACTCTTCAGCTTTAACCTCATATGAATCATTATTTAGTTAAAATGTCATACGATACTTAAAAAAGGCTTCAAAATTAAAAACGAATTCTGTACATTTCCGCTATATTGTGAGGATAAGACCCCCGGTATGCCGTTTTGAGCCCCAATTTCACTTTAAAACAGTAAGACCCAGACAAAAAGTTTCGGCATGTGACATATATGAGAGTAAAGAACAACTATTCAGCTTTAACCTCATATGAATCATTATTTATTTAAAATGTCATACAATTGTTTTAAAAGCCTTCAAAGTTAAAACAGTTTGCGTGCATTTGGGATGTATCAATCCAAAAAACAATCTCAACTTAAAAATTGAAATCGAAAGTTTTCAGTTCTTTAATTATATCACCTTAAAGGAAATGTTTTCTGCTACAATATGACACAGTTTACCTTCACATCAAAGTGTCGAGTAATATTTTTTATTTCAATTTTATCATCTCTGTCACCTATGTTACACTTTCATTTTCGATTGGAACTTTTGAAGACACCATACCGCCAAATCCTATTGTTTTCCGCGCTAGCAGACGCCGGAAGTCTTATTGGTCGCGGACCGGAAGTCTTATTGGTCGCTAAAAGTATAGCCCAATGAAAGCTAGCCGCTATATAGCGCTCCGATCCACGCGCGCGCGTACTACACGTCGATCTGATTTCAAGGAATTCGGCCCACCAAAATTCGGCAGGTTTCTGTATTGTGTGCATGACTTGGCATGGCCGTGTTGGCTAATAATTTCCCTAAAAACATATATCAATACATTATTGACTTACTTTCTCACATTAAACTTAAATAAGTCATATATCAATCTAAATTCAGGGATGCATCACATTACTTGACGATTTTTAAAAGTTTTTAATTTCAGATTCAGAAAAGGCAACTGCACTTGCTGATCAATTTAACTCGGTCTTCACAATTGAGAGAGATGACTGCATCCCATTCATGCCAAGTAGCTATCCCGCTATGGATGACATTACAATTAGACAGGAGGGTGTTCTCAAGCTTCTCAAGAACCTTGACGTCAGCAAAGCTGCTGGTCCTGATGAGATTACTGCCCGAATGTTGAAAGAAACAGCGGAGGAATTAACTCCAGTTCTAACATCATTGTTTCAACAATCTCTCGACACGGGGGTTCTTCCAGACGACTGGCTCCTGGGAAATGTAACAGCACTTTTCAAGAAGGGATCTAGAGAAAATCCAGAAAACTACCGACCTGTTTCTCTAACTGCAATTATGTGTAAAATTTTGGAACACATCATTCATTCTCAGATTAGCAAGCATCTTGATAAGCACAAGATTTTGACACCGTTGCAACATGGATTCCGGAAGGGACATTCATGTGTTACTCAACTTATCCAAGTTATCAATGACTGGATGGAGGGAATTGACAACTCACAACAAATCGATGCTGCAATTCTGGACTTTACTAAAGCTTTCGACTGTGTACCTCATGAACGACTTAAATCAAAATTACATCACTATGGCGTTAGAAATAAGATCCTCAACTGGATTAGTAGGTCCTTGACCCAGCGACAACAACGAGTCATCATCAATGGCGAAACTTCGGAATGGCAACCAGTAATATCAGGAACTCCGCAAGGGACTGTATTAGGTCCATTACTGTTCCTGATTTACATCAACGACATTGTCGAGGAACTTCAGTGCAACGTACGTCTATTTGCGGATGATTGCATCTTATACACCACTGTTTCAAGTGTTCAGGATTGTAACAAGCTCCAAAGAGACTTGGACATCATTTCTCAATGGGCCTCCAAGTGGCAGATGACTTTCAACCCTAAGAAATGTAACATCATGTCTGTGGGGCTGATGAGATCCAAACTCCAACACAAATACACCATGTTTGGAGAAATTTTGGCTCAAGTTCAAGAACATATATACCTACCTTGGAGTAACAATATCTGATGATCTCTCTTGGAAATCGCACTATCGGCGTACGGTCAGCAAAGCGAATAAAATTCTTGGTCTTCTTCAAAGAAATATTCATCAGTGCAGTTCGGATACCAAAGGCAAAGCCTACAAAGCTCTTGTTCGACCACACCTTGAATATGCGAGTGCTGTCACTGATCCTTACCAGGCCAAGTACATTCAGATGTTGGACAAGGTTCAAAGAAGAGCTGCTCGTTTTGTGGTCAATGATTACAGTCGGAAGTCCAGCGTAACTGGAATGCTAAGACGATTGGAATGGGAAAGTCTAGCTGAAAGACGACTCCATACAAGATTGAGCCAACTATATTTAATTCACAAGGGGGAATCTCCAGTATCATTTACCAAACTTCAACCCAGAAACTCAAACCGCCCGAGCCGGCGTTTTTCACCTGATGCTTACAACATAATTGAGTCCAGAACAGATAGGCACTTGCACTCTTTTCTGCCCAGAACCATACGGGACTGGAATGATCTACCCCTTGCCACTACGTCAATGCCATCACTAGACAAATTTAAGGCCGCACTAATTAAATAATCACTAAGTCGCATCTGCACCCGACCACAGCGTCATCGTTCTGTTGCTGTGTACCCGTGATGATGATGATGATTTCTTCCTGCAATAATATTGACCAAGATCCCGTAAATGCAATAGCGAATAAATTGGGGTCAGAAAGATCGAGTAAGGGTAATAAATCACTGAACTCTATGACATAGAGTTCAGTGGGGTAAATAAACAAAGTCTTAACCCCTTTTCCATTTAGCTTTCCATAAAAACCAAAAAAGTGGTGGCTAACTCAACGTACTGATCCAGAATGACAGCGAGTGACGGACATGACATTCAGACTTATTTTTGGTTATTTAATAAAGTATAAAGCAAAATCACTAATCCTAAAACTTATTTCAGTAATTCAATCAGACACGTTTGACTATCAGGAACATGACAGCAAATTTTAAAGTATTCCACTGAGTAGTTGAATAGAAAATATGGATAAGGATTTTTCACTCCGTGAACTAGAGTTTGAAAAAAAATGATCTGTGAGTTTTGGGGCTCGACGAGTCCAATTAGCAGAAGCTTATATTCCCTAAAAATATAGTTTATAAAACAATCAGACTATTATACAAATTTCCCTGTCACTGAGCTAAAAAGTGGCGCAACGGATGACACTTTTTGTCGCTCTTTAAAAATCCTTAGTATATTTTACTTTGATATATTCAGTGGCTCATGCCAACCTCATATCAGTAATTTTCATCACAATTTACCTTTAAAAAAGCAAATCTGAAATGATTGTGGTGAGAAATAATGAGCCCCCAAGATAGGATATGTTGAACATGAACTGGCGGACATTTGCTCTCGCCCTATCCTAGTGTGAAATTCGGAACCTTTAGAAAGCAGTATAGTTCTCACAAACTTTCAACAACAACAACAAAAAAACCGCCCCGGAATTGGAAGTTCATCAAATGAGTATAGTTTCATAACAATTATTCCATCAAAAAATAGGTCACTTTTCCAGTGGAAAGTTCCTCAAATTTCTCAAAATGAAGATTGTCTATGGATGTCAACGCGTTTCTGTGGGGTTTTCGCTGTACCTGGTTGATAAAATAACATCATCACGTCAGCAGGTGGCGGATTACTAAAAACCCTCTCATTCAAGTTTAAAGGAGAATAAAAGGGCTTTACTGTAGTGCTAAGCATTAATTGTTGTGATTGGTTAAGAAGAAATTAGGGCACTTTTTTGTCAAATCAGAAGATGTTTTTATCAGGATGAAGCACCGTGGTGCGCTGACTTGTGTAGATAATTTTGAATTTGAATAATCTATATTTTTCCTGTCATAAGCTAACTTGTATGTGTCCTCCATCTCACCAAATATTATTCCAAATATGATTCTCGTTCTTTAAATATCGCCCAACTAACTTTGTCACACACGTGACCTGAGTGCAAATGGTCAAGTGCATATGTACTGGGCAAGTCATGTGTACAGTCTTTTTCATCTATTATTGTTGAGTTTCTTGACCTATTAATTCTGTTTTCACTTTTTGTATTCCTCTTGATCCTCTGAATTGATTGCGTAACCCTATACAATTGTGATCAACGTGTAATAAGCTATCGTAATATAATGTAATTGGCCAATTGAAATGTGCTTCTAAAAATAGTTTAGAAAACAAGCTGAAGATGAATATACTTGTATAACAGCATGAAAAGTTTTGATTTGTTTACTTTGATTCTTTGGTCTGAACATTAATAATAATGTTAATAGTAGATATTAATGATAATGATATATAATAATAATAATAATAATAATAATTACAATAACAATAAGAAGAAGAATTAATAATAATAATAATAATATGTCTTGTTTACCCAGGGTAGCCTCATCAGTACTAAATACTGTTCTTCCTGAGGGCCATACAAGCATATCATTACCCTGGTTTTAGCACGACAACCGTAGCGTACTCACTTACTACACCTGGATTGAGCATGGCAAATGCAGATAAATGTCTTGCCAAAGGACGTCAGTGCAATGGCAATTAAACTGAACATCATACCTTGTGATCTGCAGTATGATTAGTCGGTTACTTATCTACTAGACCAAAACACCTCCGCAGTATCTCAATAAATATATCAATAAATGATATCCATAAATGTATGTAAATGAAAAGAAAAAAGTTCACAGTTGGAAAAAGTCTACTCAAATAAATGTTTCAAAATATTAGACTTTTTTTCAACTGTCAATTTTAAACGGTATTCAACTTCGTTCATACCGGGCGGGACAAATACCAATACTTGTCAAGTCTGAATTTTGCACCATTTCACAAAAGTGGTTTTTGATCACTCAAGCTTAATAACAAGTCAGATTTTTGTTGTGTTGTTGCATAGGAGTAGCCTCTAGCCGAGGCCTCTTGCTGCAATCCCCTGTGCTGCATTCCCCTGTGCTGCATTCCCCTGTAAACGGCTGCCAACGAGAACGGCTGCCAACGAGACTACGAGGCGCGTCAGCGCCGAGGCCTCTACTCACTTGCCCCCTAATTAAATATGCAGTATTAAAATAAGGTAGTGATACGTCACAAATTGTATGCAGATTATATGCGATTTGCTGTCTTCACGCATTCTGACCAATGAGCTGCGTGTTTGGCGAAGAACTCGTCCATTATTTTAGAGGGAACTACTTTACGTAATAAAGTAATAAAAAAAAAAACTCCTTTTTTTTTTCATTTATCTGAACAAATATTCATACTTTTACATTACAAAATTATATTTCATAGCATTTTTGCCGAAAAATAATGGCTGTTATTGAGTCCTAGTTGAAAAATAAAATATATTTCTCCCTGCGTAGGAGCAACTGTGATTGTAAACCTATGTTCTACTGTATTTATACCTTTTGAGCATGTTTACTCGCGTGGACGTGTGCATGTGTTGTTGAGTCGATCAGCTGATTTGAAGAAAGTTGGTATAAGTTAATTTTGTTTGATTTTGCAATTTCGAGTGAAAATATGGGATGAAATCATGGATGACACTCCAACTAAACGCGTGGTACCGCATTGGAAAGAAAATAAAGGTAAATTAGCCTGTCACAGAGGGCAAGGACTTGTGTGATTTGCAATCGCGATTTAGTGACCATGCGAAAGTATATATGCGTAAAAGAAGCATTGGCACAGCATTAACGGTGAGCACCCGGTTACTGCGCCCAGCGCAGCGGGGCTTGTTTCGTCCGAGATGGTGGGGCCTATCCGCAGGAAATCGGTACATAGAGGAAGAGCTTGATATATGGCACTCTTTCCATAGCTGGTGGGAAGATTTACAAAAACGTCTCTCCCATTCAATGCACTGGTAATGGCTTCAACTTGTAAATCCTTGAAATGTGGTATTTTGAGCTTTTTCGCAGCAAATTCTAGGCTTCCGGTCAACCTTTCTTCGCGACAAGTGTCCGCCATGATGAAACGATGTGTCATGAATATTTAATATGGAAAGCAAAAGTTTGGTCACTGATTGGTGAATCTAAAAAATTAATATTTAGTAGTAGGAGTCTGTCCCGCTCACTGATTGGTGGAAGGAGAGATGGGTGGGAGTACCACAGTGTCAATCAAAAGTTTTTCGCATATTAAGATCTACCGCTCCGGTAGATGTTTTTCAATAAAAAATAAAAAGAATTGTTGTTGTTAGTGTTAAGTACAACGGGCAAGTGAGTAGAGGCCTCGGCGCTGACGCGCCTCGTAGTCTCGTTGGCAGCCGTTCTCGTTGGCAGCCGTTTACAGGGGAATGCAGCAAGAGGCCTCGGCAAGAGGCTAGCATAGGAGAGACACTGTCTGAATAGACCGCTTCGGTAATGTATGCAAATTTTATACATACCTTTCAAACAAAGGTTGTTCTTGACAACCTGAAAGCTTGCCGGAGGCTTGCCGGACATAGCAACAGACATGCAAACTGGATCTCAAGCACTGAGGCTCATTTTTAAAAAGCAGTTTTCATGGAATAGCTCGTCACTAGGTGCTCAGAGAATTATGTGCATAAATTTTTATACATTACAGAAGCGGTCTATTGTACGACTGTATACTGTACCTCATAGACTATCCCCCTGTTCAGACACAAAACGTTTATACCGAAACTCGATAAAGAAACGTCCTATAAATTTTCATCGTATGGCCTACGGCCCGTTCAGACATATCTCGACCGATTAGAAAAACATCGTATAGATGCGCAGTGGAAAACTGCGCATGTTTTTATGGTCACCGCCAGTCCCTGCCCCCTGGTAAGGACACCTTTCGCGCGCGCTCACGTTAAGCCCCGCCCAGTTATACCGTTCTATGGTCGCCATACGTTCAGACACACACGGAAAGGTGATTCGTTATCGAGTTCTAGTTCGAAACGATGTTCTGACCCCAGTTTCGTTATACGACATTTCGTTAGTCAGCGTTCAGACACATAAATCCACAAAAATTCATTGTATAGCTATACCGTTTCGGTAACATCAATATATATATATATATATATATATATATATATATATATATATAGTTCAAAAGTTCTGCTACGGAGATTAAAAATAGAGACAGACACAGAATAAATGACTCCGTTAGACACAAAAGGTTCAATATTTCTCTGATATAAGGCTTCTTCAGGAAATGATACCAAGTACAAAAATGCACCAAAGATGTAGTGCATGCGCGTAATTATTGTCAAAACAACAAGCGTAAAATAAACAACAGAGTCAAGGCGCGAGAAGGCAGAGATATCATTTCCTGAAGAAGCCTTATTGGCGAAATATTGAACTTTTTGTGTCTAACGGAGTCATTTATTCTGTGCCTGTATATATATATATATATATATATATATATATATATATATATAATTTGATTTCTCACATTATATATATATATATACTAGCTGAAGCAGCCCGTGGACATATCATCCACGGGTGCTAGCTGTGTTTATGATTAATCACAGTACTGTATATTTGTCACAATAATCAAGTGAATAAAGAAAAAAGTCGGGTAATGTGTTATTTTTTTACCAAGAAGTATTTACAACATGTGAGTATGTGTTATTCATCCAAATCTTGCATGAGTTCTGAAGAAAATACATTTTCATCTTGATGAAGACTAAATGACGATTGTTTTACTTTATGAATGACTGAATAATGATATTTATTTATGTTACATCGGCCCTGTGGCCTGTGGATGACACACGATCTCATAATATACACCTGGGCGGGATTCTCGCACACAGAGCATGGATATAATTATGTTCGAATAGTATATCCATGAATAGAGCTAGAGTGAGCGATTTGATCTTGCCCTGTTTCTGTGGTTTAATACTCAGAGAAATTAAGACCATAAAAACATAACATGCATAATTAGCGGTACGTCCCTTGTAGAGGATGCAAAAATTAGGGGAAAAAATGAATTTATTGTCATTTTCTTTTCAGGGGGATTATGGCCCCCTTATAAGTCTTGGGAGGACCGACGGATTGACCTTTCCCTACTGTAACACCTCCCCCACCCCATCGGCCTCCCGTCACCCCCAGCGCGAGGGTTAGTATCCTATACGTATTCATATCATAGTGGAAATATTTTCGAAGGAAATTTTGGTAGGGGGGGCTCCTTCTTTACACCGTGGCAACCGATATTCTTGAGTGAAATAAAGAGTCCTAAAATATGAAGTGGCCGAAATCCCCCTTTTTTTACATCTAACAGTTTCATTGAGGCCTGTACATCATCCGCGTAATACATCTAACAGTTACATGTTCCTCCCGGCTTCACCCTGTCTCACCGAACATCAACCCCCACAAAAAAAAACAACAAACAAACAAAACAATTGTATCACAGAAAGAATTAAGTTCAACTAAGAAACAGCCCCCCCCCCCCAAAAAAAAAAAAAAACACCAACGAACTAACAAACAAAAAAACCTGTTAAAAGTTCAATTTATAAAGTAATGGGATGCTTACATAAATCAAACTTCCAAAGGAGCCGAATTTTCACAAATAAAAGGCAGAAAAGTTTACGGGCACCAGAATCGATCCGAATCGACCGCCCCCCCCCCCCTTGATGTCTCATTGAGACCTGTACATCATCCGCGTAAGTCACTTGCTGAATTAAAAAAACAGATTGCAGTAGGAGCAGATTTTGATACTCTAAACCGGGAAACCCGTCTATCTCTGATTTTTATACCATTATTAACGGCGATTTTATATCTTGCTTAAGGTATTTTACATCCTATTTGAGGATTACATCATCATCATAGACCTCTTTTTAGCCAAAAAGGAACCGTAAAAGAAATTTAACCTATTTTGGTACACACTACCGAACTATATTTCCCCCTCCCCCCCCCCCCCCCCCCCCCTTCCCTTCCGCAGATCTATCATCTCTGAATACCCTTTTTCATGATTTTTGCTTTTTTGGATACCCTAAACGCGTAATCCGGGTTATGCGCTTATTGTTGAAAAGGTACCCTTTTTATCCGTTTTCATGTACGTGTACCGGATTCAATGAGACATGTCCCACCCCCCCCCCCCCCCCCCCCCCGCCGTGAAACCATAGAGTTACACACGCACTAAACTGTTATGTAACCATGAAGCTACAAATAGTACATGGAGCAGTACATATACATGTGGGAACAAATAACACGTGTGTTGTATACACTGAAGCCAATATACACATGCGGATATGGCCTTGGAGAATACGTCACGTTGTTTTTTGGCAATACACCAATGAATTTTCTCCCCTTCACAGGTAATCGGTATGGGTTGGGGGCATAACAGAAGGTACTTTTCCGTGCTACGACAGTGAGCTGTTCCATCGACAGAAATATTACTCCCTCCGCAAAATGAATGTTTAAAAATGAATTTATGAAATATGGACGGCACTTCAGCACTTAAAAAGTGCCTCCCAACCATGCTCCCAACCATGGGGACTATTCCCTGCCCGTGGGTACCAAAAGGTTGGGACCTAAAGAGCCATACATATATATATATATATATATATATATATATATATATATATATATATATATATATATAATGTGAGAAATCAATTGAATTGAATGAGAGAAATAATTTGCGTAGCTAAATTCATTGTTCCTCCTTACTGACTTCCTTTTTTTCATTGTTCCTCCTTACTGACTTCCTTTTTTTCCACAAAAAAGGAAGTCAGTAAGGAGGAACAATGAATTTAGCTACGCAAATTATTTCTCTCATTCAATTCAATTGATTTCTCACATTATGTAAATTTACCCACGAGAGTTGCCAATGCTGTAGTATTAGAACAAATTTCTCACATATTATATGTGACCCTGCACGACGGTTTCAGGCGGAAGTCGCAAAAATCAAAAAATCTAATTTTACACCCTCTAGAATCTCTGGTTCATAAGCTTTAAAATGATGTATAACAACTCTATTTTGCTCAAGTAGAAGTCATCGTAAAAAGCGATTAAAAACACGGAAAGTATCAGAATAGGAATCTAAATAACGGAGAAAATCGCATTCAAAGTTTGGGTGCGAAGCAAAGGCTGAGGGTGCGAAATTCAGCGTGACCCGCTTCGAAACTTCCTTAGCAACGTTCCCCCTTGAACTTGCCCTCTCGAGCATGAGGCAGAGTAGCGTGCCGTGTGCAAACAAAAAGAAATTACTCAAGCGGTACACTGTCACGTGACAGGCTCGCTCCATTGGTCAATGGCTGACCCAGGGCTGACCATTGCGCGGGCTTTTTGTTGACTTTTAGCCGCGGACCTGAAGGTGGATTGGTGACACCGCAAACGCAATCGTTGTCCATGCTAAGAAACCATTTTACACTCTTTTCTATGGCACGCCATTAGGGAATTAAATATAATTGTTCAAAATCAATACAAAATATATTTCACTTTAACAAATATATATTTATCTTTTACAAAATCATTTCACTCCAGTCAATATATATTTCACTCTTAACAAATATATTTCACTTTTCACAAAATTTTATTTCACTATTTCACAAATATTCATGTCACGTTTTCACAAAAATCCTTTTCACTTTTAACAAAAATTCATTTCACATTTTACAAAATTACATTTCACTTTTAACAAAATTTCATTTCACTTTTTCACAAAAATCCTCTTCACTTTTAACAAAATTTCATTTCACTTTTCCCAAAAATACATTTCACTTTTCACAAATTTTCATTTCACTTTTCATAAAAAATTCATTTCACTTTTCACAAAAAAATCATTTCACTTTTCACAAAAATTCATTTCACTTTTTCACAAAAATCCTCTTCATTTTTAACAAAATTTCATTTCACTTTTCCCAAAAATACATTTCACTTTTCACAAATTTTCATTTCACTTTTCATAAAAAATTCATTTCACTTTTCGCAAAAATTCATTTCACTTTTCACAAAAAAATCATTTCACTTTTCACAAAAATTCATTTCACTTTTTCACAAAAATCCTCTTCACTTTTAACAAAATTTCATTTCACTTTTCCCAAAAATACATTTCACTTTTCATAAAAAATTCATTTCACTTTTCGCAAAAATTCATTTCACTTTTCACAAAAAAATCATTTCACTTTTCACAAAAATTCATTTCGCTTTCAAGAGGAAATAAATTCCACTTCAAAAGAAAAATACATTCCATTTAAAGGCCTATTGTCTCGAAACAACTTTGCTTGTCATGCATCTAGACCCCGATCTGGACCTGCGCGTACATTCCTCTCGTATAATATACATGTGCGTACTGTGCGTAGAAATCATTCCTCTTTCACCAAAACCATTTCACTGTGATAAAAACCATTTCACTCTGAAAAAAAAATACGTTCCTCTTTTTTCTCGGCCTAAAGGTGGCGCTATAGCCAGCTAGCTCGCGCTACCACACGTGTGTCGCGCCCTTAAACCGTACTTGTTTTATTCCGCAACTTGCCGTGTAAGCTCTTCAAAAAACAAGATGCAAAACGTACGCGTATGCCGCACTCGCGCGATACGCACTCTTTCGACGCGCGTGCACCGTATCAGTAGTCCAGCAGTGCATGCATGCAGTGCCATTATATCCGCATTGATCGCATGGTCTTGGTTTTGTGAATTCTAGCAATTTTTTTTCACTCGTTTTGTAGTTTTTTTTTAAATTTCGCTCTAGCTCTTAATTGATAACAATTAACAGGGATGATATTGTCAACTTTAATTTGGTTAGTCTTGCTTCTGTATGCAAGCTCTCATGCTCATCTAACTCCAGGGAGCTCGAACGCGTAGCGTTCGAGCTCCAGGTACAAATAACCGACGTCTGCATCGCCATGAGTTTGGTTAAATTCATTTGTTAGTTTTTGAAGGTAAGATGAAAATTTGTACTTACATGTCAGGATAATTACTTTATATATGCAGTAGGCTTTCAGATTTCACGATTTGACGATCATTTCGATGAAAAAAAGATAAATTTCCTCTCCGAGCCGATCTTTCCCCGTGTTGTATCGTCGATGCAAATGACTCGTATTCACGGTGCGCATGCAATTCAGCGCATGCGCATTGCGAATGCGAGTCATTTGCATCGACGATACAACACGGGGAAAGATCGGCTCGGAGAGGAAATTTATCTTTTTTTCATCGAAATGATCGTCAAATCGTGAAATCTGAAAGCCTACTGCATATATAAAGTAATTATCCTGACATGTAAGTACAAATTTTCATCTTACCTTCATAAACTAACAAATGAATTTAACCAAACTCATGGCGATGCAGACGTCGGTTATTTGTACCTGGAGCTCGAACGCTACGCGTTCGAGCTCCCTGGAGTTAATGCTCATCCAGTGGACGATCAGCATGATCAGCCGAAGAAGGACCCCAGCAGTGTATCAGAGACAGTGAGTAAAGTCAGTAGAACTGTAGTGTTAGATAAGTGTAAAAGCAGATAGGCCTACTAGTATTTTCGCTGTTTTTGGACTACCGACTAGCACTAAAATTCGCGAGGTGTTAATTTCGCGATTTTGCATATGTCACTATAGTCAAGTATTGTAACTCCGAACAGATTGTATTACCGAACGTGTAAAGTTAAGCGCCTAAAATGGGTTTTCATACGCGTGGGATTACGCGTATGAAAACCACACTATTGATACCAAGGTTGTGTCTTTTTCCCATAGGTTTCACACGTTCGGAATTACGGTACCTTTTTCAAGGGACCAAAACGCCGCGTCGTTGGGAAGGGGTTCACTCGGATGGGAATATCGTATTAAATCTACGTTGTCTTTTTAAAATTCCATCAACTTCTTTTTTTGTAGGACTTTGAGCATTCAATATGTATAGTTTGACAGATATTCGTTTCATATTTTATTTGCTATCGTTGATTTTCTGAAAAGTGTTCGGACACTGGATCAACCACCATACTAAAGCCCACTCATACAATGCACAAGGTTATGATATAACCTTGTGCTGGTGGACCACCCTGCTGAAACTAGGCAGCACACAACCAAAAAATAAATCTTAAAATTATGATTTCTGTACCAAAAAAATTAAAAACTCATGAATGATCTGTCTTTCATTTATACCTTGGCTGTTGTGTTATTTTTTATCCACCAGAGTGCTCAAATCTTTAATTTGAGAATATTTTTTGTGAGGCCCTCCAGTGTTTTGAATTGGATTTAGACTAGATCTACAAATTGTAATACAATTCCAAATTATACAGGGCCTTGCAAAAATATGCTCAGAATTAAAGATTTGAGCGCTCTTGGGATTAAAAAACATCTTGGCAGCAAAGATAATAATAAAAGACACATAATTCATGGACAATATATTTTTTTGTTACAATAATCATAATTTTAAGACTCTTTTTTACTAGGTGTTGTGTACTGCTAAGTTTCACTACACAAAAGGTCCTACCGCGGTGCGAGTGTTAAAGCTAGAGTCTAGACCTGTCATATGCATGCCATGGCATAGGATATCTTAGACTGAAAAATCCGTCTGTTCGGAGGAGTTTTTCAACATTTTCTGACATTCCGTGAAGCCAGACGAAGTCTCAGCGGAACATTTCCTGACCGAAATAGACTGATTTTTCGGTCTAAGGATATCTAGGCCCGTATTCTGAAGTCAAGTCTAACTAGAGTAGAGTAGAAGGTCTAAACCAAAGCCAAGGTCTAAAGTCAAGTCTTACGAAGGTTTAAACTGGACCAAGAGTCTAACTCTAAAGTCTTTGTTATGCCTTCCTTAAACTCGACTTTAGACTTTTGGATTGATTAGGCTAGACCAGACTTCAGAATACGGTCCAAAGAGTCTAGGCCTATACTACTAGGCGAGTACTAGACCTCTCTCTACTCTAGTCTCTACATTGAAGTGGTAGGAATTTTTGCGAAGTTGTGAATGTGACTCACAAAGTTTGCGAAAATAAAAGTAAAACCCTCGCAATAATGACAGCTTTTACAGTCTACTGCATTGCTTTCTGAACAAATGAATCTAGACTCAAAAAAAAAACAAAAAAAAAAAAACATGCGCACACATGTATGCAAAGCTATGGCCCATGGGTCTAACTTGCATAAGGCTTAGCCTTAGGCTAGCCTTGTAGCTTTGGAATCCAATCATGATTACAGCCTACAGGGTCTCCTCTCGTTGACCGATGGGATCTGTCTCTTCTCGTGGGGCTATAATGTTGGTACTTAATCTGGTCAGCCCCCTCGTAGAGACAGATTGCTTCATTGGAGTTGCCCATGAAACCATTCTGAGCTGACCCATATCGGGTCACAACATATCCAGCTAAAATGCCCTCAAAAGCATGTTATCCTCTTTCTATCCTAACCTAATAAGTTCTAATTGGGCATCTAGGCCTATATAGACTAGTGTAATCTATTCCTAACCGATGTTTAGTTTACTGATTTTGTGAAATAATCCGAGAAAAAGGTGATACTCTATTGGATTTGGCTCGTTGCGTCTTCCCCTGATGAAATCCGACTTGGCCCGAGACAAAATTGCCCTCGAGAGTACAGGTCGCCCCACGGACAGCTTGCCCTCGAAAAATGAGGGCGAGTTTAAGCGAGGGTATTTAACTTATATTTTCTCTAAAGGCATGTTTTTTGGTCATTTTTAATTTCATTTTGCCGGACAGAAAGTGTAGAAAAGATGAGAGTGTAAATCAAAGTGTGTCTTACCTATGCAGATTTATTTTTTTCAGAGCAGCTGTTGCTTGAGCAAATTTCAGAGATTCACTTTAGAGCCAGATTACAATAATAATGTTAAGACAAAACATTAAGCCATGTTTAAACTTTAACTTTAGGCAAAATTTAACAGTTTCCAGATTTAATAAATCTGAGCTGAATGATCTTATGTACAGAGTATGTGATGAGGTGTAAAAATGAACCTGTGAAAAAATAAGAATTTAAGGTCATCATTTAGTGCTTCAAAAAAGGGAAAATCTAAAATATCCCCTCCACAGACTACTGTGTTTGGTTGTATACCACCATATTTTAAAGCAAATTCATAGATATCATAATAATGAATGCATGATCTTCATTATTTTTGCTTTCTCTGTAGTTTTTTCACCCATCTGAACATAATTATGCAGGTCAGGAAGCTCAGTTGAGAACTTTTTTGATCAGTTAGCCACTGCGTTTAACTGTGTCTTAAAGCCAAGTTACACCTTATGACATTTTACATTAATTTAAGAAAGGTTTAATTCAGAGCCAGATTAAACCTTAGCCAGTATTCATTCTTTTTTACCAAGTAATATGTATTGAAGAGTAAGCTAAAACCTAAAGACAGGCTCCAACTTATGCCGTGTTAGCCTGAAAGCCAAGTAAGGGTTGTACTTTATAGAGCCAGATTAAACCTTAGCCAGTCTTCATTTTTAAAGTAAGCTAAAACCTAACAACAGGCTACACCTCATGCTGTGTTAGCCTTAAAGCCAAGTTACACCTTAACCCGTTCAAGACAATTGACCACATTTTGTGGTTTGGCTCAATAACTTTTGATTCAGAGCTCTAAAAAATATACCAGATGCATGGGTAGAAAGAGCAAAATTTTCTACACACATTGTTTCCATTTTTGTTGCATGACCATATTGCGTTTGATGCCAGGAATTGTAAAAAGGAGAATAAGCTTCAAAATCCTTAAATTGGCAACACATTTAGAGGTTCAAAATCACTGTTTTTCATCAAAATTGGCAATTTTTTCAACTTTCGACTAAGTTTCTAATGATGTATATTGTTTTCAAAGACATTTACATTTTGTTAGAACCATGTAGCACTAAAAGAAAAATCTTAGTGTTGCCAATTTGAAGAACAAAATGTGATCAATTTACCCCTTAAAGAATTCCTGTCATGAAAGGGTTAAGACAGGTTACCCTTTAAGAAGGGTTATACCTGTACATGTACATGTACTTTAGAGCCAGATTAAACCTTAGCAAGTATTCACATTTAAACAAAGTAATAATTAAGAGTAAGTTAAGATCTAAACACAGGCTACACCTTATGACATGTCAGCCTTGTAGCCAAGTTACACCTTAAGACAGGTTACACTTTAAGAAGGGTTTATTTCAGAGTAACATTAACCCTTAGGCAGGAGTCGCTCTAGACGGGAGTAACAATTAAGAGTAAGGGGACACTTTAAAGTTGCAGGTCCTCTGGTCATATTTTTTCTAAAGGCATAAAATATTCTCCCCCCCCCCCCCCCCCCCCCCCCATTTGGTTTTCTTCATATTTTGCTGGACAGTGTAATGAGTGTAAATCAAAGTGTGTTTTACTGTGCAGATTTATATCTTGGAAGAGCATGCAGTTGTCAGATTAAATTTCAAGGATTCACTTCAGAGCCAGATTAGAATGTTACATGTACATGTAGGACAAAAGCATTAAGCCTTGTTAGCCTTAAAGCCCAGTTACACCTTAAGACAGGTTACCCTTTAAGAAGAGTTATACTTTAGAGCCAGTTTTCATTTTTAAAGTAAGCTAAAACCTAGCAACAGGCTACACCTTATGCCTTGTTAGTCTTAGAAAGCCAAGTTACACCTTAAGACAGGTTACACTTTAAGAAGGATTAAAAATGTACTTTAGATTAGAGCCAGATTGAACCTTAGCAAGTATTCATATTTAAACAAAGTAATAATTAAGAGTAAGTTAAGATCTAAACACAGGCTACACCTTATGACATGTCAGCCTTGTAGCCAAGTTACACCTTAAGACAGGTTACACTTTAAGAAATATTATACTTTAGAGCCAGAAGTAATAATTAAGAGCAAGTGCTATTGTATTATAATATAATAAATATACATAAATAAACATATCCATATTTTCGGTAAATGATGTGATGCCCTTCATGAACAGTTTGATCCAAAAATACGTCAAAGTCCTTTCTGAGAATTTTTTTTTCATTTCTTTCTTTTTTTTTTTTAAATACTTCTTTGCCAATCTCGTCCAAGTGAAAGAATGCATGTAGGAAGTATGGTACATTACAGTGGAAATATTGCATGAAAGTAACATGCTAATGCACTCTTTTTTATCAAAAAGTTGACATGCTTTTGTGACCATTTTAAAAATCAAAATGGCAAAAAAAATTGCTCTTAAAAATTATGAATCTTATAACTTCAACTCCTGTTTTACCTAATTATTTGAAGCACTTGAGCCAAATATCATTTTTAATTTGTGCACACATGTCCAATTTACTGCGAAATTGCCCATATATGCAGAAAGGTTGGGACCCCATGACCCTGCTCAATGTTGCTCTAAGAAATTAATGGTTGAATTATGTAGTGTCGAAACAATATTCAGCAACACTTTTAGATATTTGATATATGTTTTCTCCTTTTAATTTCAGAGTATCCCCAAAAGGACAAGGACTCCGCCCGCATTGGATGCAGACACCTACGAAAGGATCTTACAGGCACTGAAAAGAGGTCACCATGGGGCCACAAAGGAAGCGAAACAGGAGCATAAGGACTGGTATAAAGTCTCAAGATTCTTGCGCCAGTGGCCAGAAGTGACAGTTCGAAGGATGTACAATCCAGTGTCGGGAGCACTCGAGGAGCTTCTTGTTTTCCCGGCACAAGACTCATCGGTCCGTATGATGATAAGAAGTGAAGAGATTAATCAGATCCTGGAAAATTTCTTCTTGGAGACTGTTGGCGATGGAGGGGCAAAGCTGGCCAAGCGCATCCAAAAGGTGTTTGTGGGACTAAACAAAATAAACATACAGAAATGGTTGAATACCAAACCATCGGTACAGAAGACCCAACCATTGTTTAGAAATTGTTTAAATTGTTTAAACAGTTATATATGAGCAAGAATTGTTTGAAGGTCATGAAATATAAGGAAGTTAACTGGAAAATATTTTGTTACCATATTTTCTAACTGAATGTGGTCCATTCTTGTTAACCCTAATCCCACCGGGGGGGGGAGGGGCTATTTTGCATAAATTAATATAAAATACAAAAATGACAATTTGAAAAATCTAACTATACAGTCGTGTACATTGGCCTCTACCTTTGTGCAAATTTTTGCGAGGATCGCATGATCCAGGACCGAGATCTGAAGTTGGGGCCAACCCCCCCCCCCCCCCCCCTGGTGGTTTCAAGTCCCTCAAATAACCCGATGGGATTAGGGTTAAGACAAGACCTTTTATAGCCAAATATGGTTCACTGAAATGTCCATTGATTATGTGACAAGGTCATTGGCTGAGTAAAAAAGGAAATACTCTAGAGGTCATCTTTTAAACATATTTTATTCAAGTGAAGAATGTAGGGCCCATATTTTCACAGGTAACACTTGGGCAGGCATGCATTTCAACCAAGCTTTGGATAAAACTATCATTATTTGAAAGTGATTTAAATTTTGAGCACTTTTTATGTGTGATATTCTAACTTTTATACCTTATGCATCAATCTATGATAAAAAATTCGGAGGGTGAAATAACCTTTGTTTATATTTAGATTTTTAACCCTCATGCATAAGGGGGCTTGAATTGGCTTAAATGTGGAAAGCCATATAGGATTATAGTTGTTGGATGTATATTGATGTTCAGCCTGTTGGCTTTTGCATTCTAAATTCTAGTCTTATAAATATTCTGGAATGGCATTTCGGCACATGTTCAGTTTCATTTATTGCTTCAAGTTACTTGTTCTTTGTAAGTAATGTATATTTCATCATGGTCTGTTGCATTTCGGCACATGTTCAGTTGCATTTATTGTTTCAAGTTACATGTTCTTTGTAAGTAATGTATATTTTATCATGTATCTTATGTGTGTATATTATTTGTTTCTCATATAACTTGGCCATTATTTTTATGGCATCTTCATGACTTCACAATTTATTGGACCGAAAATGTGAAGAGGCTTCTTCTTCGTAATTGTCCATCATTACCAAATAAAATTAGAATGACAACCATTTAGTGAGAATAGGACATTTCAGATAATTTTGGGTTCTGGTAGCTACAGAAAATTATTGTTTTCAGAATTGAATAGAAATTATTTAAAATGCTCAAAACTACAAATAAATGATATCTACCAGGAAATGTGTACGATAGAGTAATATAGCAATGGCCAAAATGAATGTAGTTCAGATGTTATCTTTACCAAAACTATGTTCTGGCTAAAAGACATTAAGCAAAGTTAATCCAAAGTCTATTCTTGACAGGAAACATAAATTGGGTCAAAATTATAAGATGCTTGAAAAGTTAGAAGAATGGATAGTTTGGTGAGCTTAAATTCAAGTAGGAAATGTGAAATTTACACTGTCTCATATTAGCTAAACCATGATCAAAATGTTTTCTTCTGGAAAAAAAAGCATTATTGGTTGTAATATATGCTATACAGTGCATTTAGTGTGTGCTCAGAATTTTTGAGATGATCAGAGAAGAAGTATGCACTTTTCTGTTGCTTGCTTTATGATCATTTTAGAAAAAAATACAAAGTACAGTATACTTGCAATATTACCTTGTTATATTCCACTAGATTATTTATCTTGCCAGTTTGCTGCCATGGCATCACTATGTATTTAGTTCATACCTATGTTATATGTATACTGAAGGGGCAGCTGCTGATTCAGCCCCTCCCCCTCCCCCCTACCTTTGACAATTTGTGGTCATGTTATTGATTCTCTCTACCTGGTGCAACTTTTGATAACATTTGACAAGAATTAGAAGTTTTCCTATGTTTCGTACACCTCTTCTTCTTCTTCTTCTTCTTCTTCTTCTTCTTCTTCTTCTTCTTCTTCTTCTTCTTCTTCTTCTTCTTCTTCTTCTTCTTCTTCTTCTTCTTCTTCTTCTTCTTCTTCTTCTTCTTCTTCTTCTTCTTCTTCTTCTTCTTCTTCTTCTTCTTCTTCTCCTTCCTCTTTCTCTTCCTCTTCCTATCATTATTTGAAAGTGATTTAAATTTTGAGCACTTTTTATGTGTGATATTCTAACTTTTATACCTTATGCATCAATCTATGATAAAAAATTCGGAGGGTGAAATAACCTTTGTTTATATTTAGATTTTTACCCTCATGCATAAGGGGGCTTGAATTGGCTTAAATGTGGAAAGCCATATAGGATTATAGTTGTTGGATGTATATTGATGTTCAGCCTGTTGGCTTTTGCATTCTAAATTCTAGTCTTATAAATATTCTGGAATGGCATTTCGGCACATGTTCAGTTTCATTTATTGCTTCAAGTTACTTGTTCTTTGTAAGTAATGTATATTTCATCATGGTCTGTTGCATTTCGGCACATGTTCAGTTGCATTTATTGTTTCAAGTTACATGTTCTTTGTAAGTAATGTATATTTTATCATGTATCTTATGTGTGTATATTATTTGTTTCTCATATAACTTGGCCATTATTTTTATGGCATCTTCATGACTTCACAATTTATTGGACCGAAAATGTGAAGAGGCTTCTTCTTCGTAATTGTCCATCATTACCAAATAAAATTAGAATGACAACCATTTAGTGAGAATAGGACATTTCAGATAATTTTGGGTTCTGGTAGCTACAGAAAATTATTGTTTTCAGAATTGAATAGAAATTATTTAAAATGCTCAAAACTACAAATAAATGATATCTACCAGGAAATGTGTACGATAGAGTAATATAGCAATGGCCAAAATGAATGTAGTTCAGATGTTATCTTTACCAAAACTATGTTCTGGCTAAAAGACATTAAGCAAAGTTAATCCAAAGTCTATTCTTGACAGGAAACATAAATTGGGTCAAAATTATAAGATGCTTGAAAAGTTAGAAGAATGGATAGTTTGGTGAGCTTAAATTCAAGTAGGAAATGTGAAATTTACACTGTCTCATATTAGCTAAACCATGATCAAAATGTTTTCTTCTGGAAAAAAAAGCATTATTGGTTGTAATATATGCTATACAGTGCATTTAGTGTGTGCTCAGAATTTTTGAGATGATCAGAGAAGAAGTATGCACTTTTCTGTTGCTTGCTTTATGATCATTTTAGAAAAAAATACAAAGTACAGTATACTTGCAATATTACCTTGTTATATTCCACTAGATTATTTATCTTGCCAGTTTGCTGCCATGGCATCACTATGTATTTAGTTCATACCTATGTTATATGTATACTGAAGGGGCAGCTGCTGATTCAGCCCCTCCCCCTCCCCCCTACCTTTGACAATTTGTGGTCATGTTATTGATTCTCTCTACCTGGTGCAACTTTTGATAACATTTGAAAAGAATTAGAAGTTTTCCTATGTTTCGTACACCTCTTCTTCTTCTTCTTCTTCTTCTTCTTCTTCTTCTTCTTCTTCTTCTTCTTCTTCTTCTTCTTCTTCTTCTTCTTCTTCTTCTTCTTCTTCTTCTTCTTCTTCTTCTTCTTCTTCTTCTTCTTCTTCTTCTCTTCTTCTTCTTCTTCTTCTTCTTCTTCTTCTTCTTCTCTTCTTCTTCTTCTTCTTCTTCTTCTTCTTCTTCTTCTTCTTCTTCTTCTTCTTCTTCTTTTTTTTTTGGGGGGGGGGTGTAGGCCAGAGAGGGTCAGATAGCTAAAGTGATACTTGGATAGGAAGTTTCACTAGTACTTGCTTTTCAATATTATGACTTGTAAGTTAAAGGCATACAGTGAATATTTTGTTTGAGCTGTGGCTGAGAGAGTTTTAGGCAAGGAAGGCCAGACTCTTATATGGTAAGAAAGATGATAATTTTGAGTGAACGTACAATAATGAAAATAGCTTGATGGTAGTTGGTATTTCCATTCTTTATACAATGGAAACTTGCTATAACAAGGTATTTGGGACAATGAATATTGTTGTTGCACAAATGTACATTTATTATGTGCTGAATCAAGCAATCCATGAAATCATTCCTTGAAAACACCTTGCCATTTTTATAGATTAATAAAGTTGTTGCTTTGTTCTTTTGTAATCATTGATTTGAGTGAGAGTTTTTATTGTTATACTGTGGAATGTATGTTAATAATTAAATATCATGATGAGTAAGTTTCCAACTATTTTGACCAAATTATTAGGCAATCACTCAGTATAAATGATATCCTGGGTGATATCTATGGAAAACTAAGATTCTCTACATTTAGCAGTTATACATTTTACTTTTTAGGTTCCATACATTAATGAATTAGAACAATTGACAGTGATTGGATAAAATTTGAATTGTTACAAGAAATTAACTCGAAATACTTAGGTTAGCAAACATGGAAGTACTGGGAAAGAAATGCATGTTCTAGAGTTGTCATCTACATGTTTATGACACCTCTTCCAAAGAGATTGAATGAGAAAGGCAATAGAAAATAGGAAATGAAATTTACCTATACCCAAGTGAGTTGGTAGATCTGTTAGAAAATTACATTTTTTTTTTTCATTTTTAAAAACGAAAAAATAAAGGATCTGACACTGTGACACACATGCACTATCAAGATATCTATGACAATTTTATTTATTATCACTAGGAAAATGATTCCACTATACAGTGTATCTACAGAGGGTATATTTTACATTTTAGCTCTTTGAAAAACACTAAATGTTGAATTTGAAGCCTAATTTTTTTTCACATCTTTATTTGTGTACGCCATTAGATATGCAGATATCATTTCAGTGAAATAAGATCAAAACAAGCCTGAATTTATAACCATCATAATATATATTAAAATGATTTTCATACTAATATTGAGTGTATGTGTGCGTGTCTGTGCGTGTGTTCCTGTGTGTGTGAATGCAAACACAAGCGATCACTCACCATAAAATTGAGCCTTAATAGCGGCAGATCCGGGGGGAGGCAAATCGGCCCCGGCCCCCCTTTTTTTGGCTGATGACCTTTTTTTTAGTAATCACACACAAACAAATCTGCTCCGCCCCTCCCTTTTTTTCCTGATGACCTTTTTTTCCCATCACAAAAAAAAAAATCAGCTTAATTTTCGGCCCTCCTTTTTTTTTTTTGAAGGGGGGGGGGAAATCCTTGATCCGCTGTTTAGATTTTGGGTTCAAGGGGTCAAAGGTCACATGTCACAAATTTAACAAAAATGGAAAAAAATCACCAAAAACAGATTGTGACCGCAACAACTTCAAAGATCTTCTTTTTTTTTTTTTTTTTTAATAAATTGGCTCAATTTTTGTAAGGGCATGTAAGGATGAACTGATTAAATTGGGGGGGGGGGGGGGGGTGTCACAGGTCACAAGGCAGAAAGATTTGTGGATGAACATGTAACCATGAACTGAATGAGTTTTCGGAGTAGTCGTGGAGGTTACTATTAGAATACTTTTCTGATATGGCAATGGCGGAGGCATAAATTTCGACCGCGCGCAGTCGACAGTGAATCTACTTTACCTCTGTATTTATATTTTTGGCCTGGCCCTACTCAGCGGGGGGGGGGGCAATTGCCCCCCTGACATTTTCAAAATGATATATTTTTTCATAATTTAAAATTTTCTTAAATTCACCCCAAATATGCACCAAATCGCTCAATTTCAGGTCGGAAAAAGCAAAAACTTTCGGCTCGGCGCTTTCAGTGTTCTAAGTTATTGTTAAAAAATTTGCCCCCCCCCCCGAAAAAAATTTGTGCGTACGGCCTTGTTTTTTTTTTTTGGCCCCTCTCATCAAAATAAAATCAGTTTGAGCAAGTTTGGTCAGAAATCCTTCGAATGGTTATGAAGTTACCCCAGTCACAATGATTGGGCGATTTTTTTTTTTTTTGGTGATTTTTACAAGATTTTTGGTCCTGTGACCTTTGATCTTTGATCCCTGAGCCGAAAATCTAATTACTTCATCATTACATTCTTATACCTACTTGTGCCAAATTCGGTTAAAATCCTTCAAATAGTTGAAGGGTTCTTGAATATATAGGCTTACTATCCAGTAAATATATAGGCAAAGGCTTTTGAGATCTCAGAAGATCCCGAGCTTTATCCTTTACCAAAGTTTACCTCAGTTTTGGGGGGAAAAAGAAGCCCTGCATGCTGGGAAATGGTTTTGGAAGGGTGTAATTGCTCCCATCCTTAGAATGAGCGTAAAATATTTTAGCAGAAGAGTTAAATTTGAATACACAAAATAATTTTGATTTTAAAACTCTGCCCAATGAACAAGTTAAGAAAATACAGATGACCGTGATATGCGAATAGATCTGCAAAAAATACATTTTGAAATGTTAACCTTACAATTTTTTTAGTATTCCGCGTTGCAAAAGTTGATCTCACTTCGAGTGATTCCAATTCACAAGAACTTGTGCGCGACTGTAACATCTCGGTCTTTCTTTCCACACACCATTCAATTAACATGATTAAAAGTAGGATTTTTAATTGGTAGTATGAATATAATCTATGATTATGACAACGACAAAGATATAATTATAATGATACTAATAATTGGAAGACGAGTTATAAAACAGCAGAAAAGTAAGGAAGGGCGAGAAGAAGAAGAAGAAGAAGGAGAAGAAGAAGAAGAAGCCAGAGGAAGATGGAGGAAGAAGAAGAAGAAGAAGAAGAAAAGAAGCCGGAGGAAAAAAGAAGAAGAAAAAGGGGGAGAAGAATTAAGAAGAAAAAAAGAAGAAAAAAGAATTAAGAAGAAAAAAAAAAGAAAAAGAGGAAGGAGAAGAAAAAGGAGGAGAATTAAGAAGAAAAAAAAGGAGAAGAAGAATTAAGAAAAAAAGAAGAAGAAGAAGAAGAAGCCAGAGGAAGATGGAGGAGGACGAAGAAGAGAAAGAAGAAGAGGAGGAAGAAGGAGGAGGAAGAAGGAGGAGGAGAAGAAGAAAAAGGAGAAGAAGAAGAATTTAGAAGAAAAAAGGAGAAGAAGAAGCCAGAGGAAGATGGAGGAGGGCGAAGAAGAGAAAGAAGAAGAAGGAGGAGGAGGAGAAGAAGATAAAAAGGAAAATATATAAAAAAGAACCAAGAAGAAAAAAGAACAAGAACAAGAACAAGAAGCCAGAGGGAGATGGAGGAGGGCGAAGAAGAGAAAGACACATGTTCATGTTATGTTCATTCTCCTGTCATTTGATACATGAAGGCTCAGTGGCGGATCCAGGATTCACCAAATGGGGGGGGGGGCGAAAATTCGGCCGAATATTTTTGCGTGATGACTTAAAAAAAAAAAAAAAAAAAAAAAAAAAAAAAAAAAAAAAAGAAAAGGATAGGCCTAGTTCTCGCATTAATCGTGGACAAGGCTGCTGCAACGAGGTAGCGACCATGCAGAGAGCAGGGTTGTGAACACACAAAACATACACCGGCCACACTTTATGTATGCATACACGAATGTGCTGCTTGCCCGCGCGTACGCACTGGCAGATACTTTATTTCTGGTAGCATAGGCGGCGAGTTACGTTTTAAGCCAAAGTTACGGTTTCGAACCTCGACACACGTGCCCGGCGCGGCGCAATCGAATCCCATCCAATTTCTGAACGCGACGTCGACGTTACTCCCCATCCTCAGGGGTGTCGCTAGAACATTTTGAATGGGACGGGGGGGGGGGGGGGGTGACACCCAAATTTGCCGACAAATTTTTAGGGTGTGACACCCAAATTTGCCGAAAAAAATGCTGCACCTTAATCTCTCCCTCCCCCCCCCCCCCACACACAAATAGCAATAAAAGAAAATCGCAGATGTAGACAGGGGGGTCGCTAGGGAGGGGTGGAGGAGGGGTGTGGGGGTGTCACACCCCCACTCAAAGTTTTTGTCGGCAAATGCCCAACCTCTGTCGGCAAAAAAGGAGGGGGAAAAGGGAAAGGGAAGAGGAAAGATAAAAGGAAAAGAAGAAAAGAGAAAAGAGAAGAAAAAAAAAGAAAAGTGAAAGAAAGGGGAAAAAAAGAGGAAAATGAGAAGGAAAAGAAAAGGAAAAGAAAGAAAAAGAGGGGAAAATGGCATTATTTTTTGGTCGCTCGCACGTTCACTGGAATTTCAATACTTTAATATTAAAGGCGTCCCCCTTCAGCAGTGGGCTGCAGCCCCCCCCCCCCCCCCCCTCCCGCGGATTTTCAAAGATCCGATATTCATATTCGGGTAGCAAGGTGCTAGAATATCCAAATATTTGTGAAGCAAGGTTCCCAGATAATAATAATATTATGTAACTTTTGTTTGTAACTTCTGTACGTTTTCACTCTTGCTCGCCCGCAAGAACAATGGAATTTTAATATTCGGGCAAAAAGCGTCCCCTTCGGCAATGGGGCAGCCCCCCCCCCCCCCCCTTCCCCCGATGATTTCCAAAAGTTCCAATATTCATATTCGGGCAGCAAGGTGCTGGAATATCCAATTTTTGTGAAGCATTGCAAGGTTCCCCAAGCTTTTGCTTTTAGAGGTGTGTCCTCCAACTATGTATGTACCACATAAATGCATATTTTGTCATATTTTTTGTTAAAAATACATGTACATTATTTTTGCTCATTTATTACGTTGTATATTGAAAAGTTGGAAATAAATGTGCTTAAACTGAAACTGAAACTAATATCATGTAACTTGTGTATTCGCAGGCGTAGCCAGTATTTTTCAATGGGGAGGGGGGGGGGGGGGCGTGCAGACGTGAAGGATCCAACCGCGTAGCCCGGATTTCATTTTAGGGGGCGGTTGTGAGCACGCGAAGCGTGAGAAATTGGTTATGAGGGGTGGGTGCAGGGAGGGAAGGGGAAGTTTTCCCCCTCCCGCGCGAAGCGCAAAAGCTGTGACGTTTTAGCAAACTTGAGAGAAAGATCCCATTGCCGTAGGGAAGCCTTTTGCCCAAATATCAACCGTTCAATTTCTAAATGTTTGCGAGCGAGCGAGCAAAATTTAAAAAAAAAAAAAAAATCGTCGTGAAAATGCACAGAAGTTACATACACACATAGGCGTAGCCAGGGGGCCCATTAAAAAATAAAACGAGAGCGAAAAAGCGGTGGAAGTGAGAGAAAAAAGTCTAAAAAGGCGATATACAAGCCGTTATCTTTCTCTCAAAATTTGCTAGAACGCCAAAGTTCCCCCCCCCCCCCGGGAAGGGGGAAATAACTCCCCTCCCTGCACCCATCCCTAATGCATACAGTGCAATGTTGAGTCCAAATAATTGAAAAGCAGTCCGGGCGTCGAACTATAACTTTCCACCTAAAAAAAATTGTTTGCTACGAGCCGTTATCTTTCTCTCAAATTTGCTTTAAAAAATAAGAGCTTTCGCGCTTCGCGCGGGAGGGGGGAAATTCCCCCTCCCTGCACCCACCCCTGTTACAAACAGTAGAGTGTTGCGTCCAAATAATTGAAAAGCATCCCGGGCGTCGAACTAACTTTCCGCCTAAAAAAATGTGCTAGCCGTTATCTTTCTCTCAAATTTGCTAAAACGTCAGAGCTTTCGCGCTTCGCGCGGGAGAGGAAAAACTTCCCCCTCCCTCCCTGCACCCACCCCTAGTCATCACCAATTTCGCACGCTTCGCGTGCTCACAACCGCCCCTCTAAAATGAAATCCTGGCTACGCGGTTGGATCCTTCACGTCTGCCCCCCCCCCATTGAAAAATCCTGGCTACGCCTGTGCATACACAAGTTACATAATATTATTATCTGGGAACCTTGCAATGCGTCACAAAAATTGGATATTCAAGCACCTCGCTGCCCGAATATGAATATCGGAACTTTTGAAAATCCTCGGGGGAAGGGGGGGGGGGCTGCAGCCCATTGCTGAAGGGGGACGCCTTTAATATTAAAGTATTGAAATTCCAGTGTTCTTGCTAGAGAGCAAGAATAATGCCATTTTCCCCCTTCTTTTTCTTTCCTTCCCTTTTCTTTTCCTTCTTTTTTCCCCCTTATCTTCTTTTTCCTTTCCTTTCCTTTTCTTTTTTCTAATCATTTTTTTCTCCTTTCTCTTTTCTCCTTTTCCTTTTATCTTTCCTCTTCCCTTTCCCTTTTTCCCCTCCTTTTTTTTTTTTTTTTTTTTTTTGCCGACAGAGGCGGCGCATTTGCCGACTTTGAGTGGGGGTGTGACACCCCCACACCCCTCCCTCCACCTCCTCCCTAGCGTTTACATCTGTGATTTTCTTTTATTGTTATTTGTGTGTGGGGGGGGGGGGAGATTAAGGTGCAGCATTTTTGTCGGCAAATTTGGGTGTCATCCCCCCCCCCCCCCCATTCAAAATGTTCTAGCGACACCCCTGAGGATGGGGAGTAACGTCGACGTCGCGTTCAGAAATTGGATGGGATTCGATTGCACTGCTCCGGGCACGTGCGGTAGCTCGAGCTAGCTGGCTATAGCGCCACCTTTAGGCCGAGAAAAAAGAGGAACGTATTTTTTTTTCAGAGTGAAATGGTTTTTATCACAGTGAAATGGTTTTGGTGAAAGAGGAATGATTTCTACGCAAAGTACGCACATGTATATTATACGAGAGGAATGTACACGCAGGTCCAGATCGGGGTCTAGATGCATGACAAGCAAAGTTGTTTCGAGACAATAGGCCTTTAAATGGAATGTATTTTTCTTTTGAAGTGGAATTTATTTCCTCTTGAAAGCGAAATGAATTTTTGTGAAAAGTGAAATGATTTTTTTGTGAAAAGTGAAATGAATTTTTGCGAAAAGTGAAATGAATTTTTTATGAAAAGTGAAATGAAAATTTGTGAAAAGTGAAATGTATTTTTGGGAAAAGTGAAATGAAATTTTGTTAAAAGTGAAGAGGATTTTTGTGAAAAAGTGAAATGAATTTTTGTGAAAAGTGAAATGATTTTTTTGTGAAAAGTGAAATGAATTTTTGCGAAAAGTGAAATGAATTTTTTATGAAAAGTGAAATGAAAATTTGTGAAAAGTGAAATGTATTTTTGGGAAAAGTGAAATGAAATTTTGTTAAAAATGAAGAGGATTTTTGTGAAAAAGTGAAATGAATTTTTGTGAAAAGTGAAATGATTTTTTTGTGAAAAGTGAAATGAATTTTTTATGAAAAGTGAAATGAAAATTTGTGAAAAGTGAAATGTATTTTTGGGAAAAGTGAAATGAAATTTTGTTAAAAGTGAAGAGGATTTTTGTGAAAAAGTGAAATGAAATTTTGTTAAAAGTGAAATGTAATTTTGTAAAATGTGAAATGAATTTTTGTTAAAAGTGAAAAGGATTTTTGTGAAAACGTGACATGAATATTTGAAATAGTGAAATAAAATTTTGTGAAAAGTGAAATATATTTGTTAAGAGTGAAATATATATTGACTGGAGTGAAATGATTTTGTAAAAGATAAATATATATTTGTTAAAGTGAAATATATTTTGTATTGATTTTGAACAATTATATTTAATTCCCTAATGGCGTGCCATACTTTTCGTATACTTAACCAGCATGAATAAAATCGGAATAAATCTTGTCTTGACAAGAATTAATAGAACGAGACACGCAATTCAGCGGGAGGGTGGGGGTGAAAAAAGGGCTCCTTCTTGTTCATTTTCAATGCAAGAATCAATAGCAAAATAGCGCCGAGAAGCTTGGGGATGATATCCTCATAGCGGGCTCGCCAGGGCAGGATCTTCTCACCTTCACTCACTCAACAACCGCATGATTACAAATGAGGATTACGTAGTATTTGGCAAGTGAGGCAAACAGTTAATACCCCCACCCCAGAAAGGGAGAGATAAATAGATAGAGAGAGAGGGGGGGGGGGGCGGAGCAATATTATTACATGTGCATGTAGTTGCATTTACGGAGCATTATTCTATTTCACCTGTGACTAGAAATTGAAATATCGAAATTACCAAATTTACATTGTTAACATGTTAAAACTACACTTAACAAGTATTACGTAGACTTCCAAGACCCTCCCCCGTCTTATTTTGTTTTCGCATCCTTCACAATGCTAAAATAAAATGCACCCTCTGGAAAAAAAAAATAATAGAAAATTGCACCTCTTTAAACTTTTAATGTATGATAGTTTAGACACGTATTAATCAAGCTAAAAGAAGAAGAAAGGAAAACAATTTTAAAGGAAATCTCAGGAGTTTTCGACTTTAATCAAAATATTACGTTAACAAAAAAAAAAAGGGTCAGACGCTCATTCCGTTTCCCATAAAATTCTGTCACATTCTCCATTATACCATCATGGCTTCTTAAACTAGCCGCGAAGCGAAAGTGACTGATAGTCCTACTGAATTAAAAATAATTGGATTTTGAAAAGAGACTTCATCATGCTGATGGCGATGAATTGTTTAATATCATATGAAATAATTTTATGAACGTTGAAAAAAAATTAAAAACAGGCTGATATAGGACGACATTCTGACATTATCGCGAACGGGAAACCATATACTTTCCCGTAGAAAAATAACAAAAGCGATTGCTATCTCTCGTTGGGCCAGGTTACCTATATTGTTTTGTTTTGTTTTTGTTTTTGTTTTTAATGTGTAATGTTCATTATTTAAAGGTTTTACGTTATACAAGTCATAATGAACGCAAAAGAAACTAAAGTGAGCAAATCCAAGTTTTGGAGCAGAGAGGAAGGTGTGACTTTGATGATATCATGGACCATGATGATATGATGCTTCCCCTTGAAATTTTGAAGATTAAACAAAAATAGAGAAAGGCTAGTCGCGTCCCACAAATCAGCATGTTGATACCCATTTAGTTCAAAACGCAGATGTACCTGGAGCTTTTTTTTTCTTCACAGAAACACAATTACAAAAGTCACAAAAAGGAAGCAGAACTATAATTTGCATAGAGAAAAGAGAATTCAGGGATCATGATACATCGTTTTCAGACTGTGTTTCATAACTGTTTCAAAACGCTGATTCTGGTTTCGCAATAAATCATTGTACGATAAAGCGCGAGCAGGTGGCAAGGACAAGGAGTTATCACAGCCAATGCATACATATTGCCCATGTAAAGAATTCAGATCCTTTAAACTCTTTTCATAAACTTAACCAGCATTATAAGAATCCGTATCAATTGTCCTGCCCTTGGAGAAGAACAATACAAGACACGCATTTAAGCGGGAGGGTGGGGATGAAAAGAGTTCCTTTTGTTAATTTTAAACCAAGAATCAATAACGCTGAGAGGCATAGGGGGCATTGTTTTCAAACTGGGCCCGTCAGCGTGGTCAGGGTATGTTCTATTCAACCATAATTCCACCTTACCCATTCAAAACTGCATGTTGCATTGTTTCGCAAGTGAAGCAATCGACCAATACACGCCCCTAAAAAAGGGGGGAAGAGAGAGAGAGAGAGAGATATCGGGTGTGTGTGTGTGTGGGGGGGGGGCGTTTATTGCACTTAAAAGTAACAAATTCCCCGTTATTTTGTTTGAGCAGCCTTCATGATGCTTTAAAAAAAGGCGCACTCTGAAAAAAAAGAAAATGCCCCTTTATTAGACATGTCACTTTGAGCAATAATGTACTTTTCGGATTAAAGAAAATTAAATCAAATATTTAAAACACGCATTAAGCTTTTAAAATACCCTTTTCATTTTAAAGGAAATCTCAGGAGTTAGAAACTATATTGTTTGGCATATAAAGCAAATGATTAATACCCCCCCCCCCCCCGAGAGAGAGAGAGAGATAGAGAGAGAGAGAGAGAGAGAGAGAGTTTAGGTCGACTATTTCATTATCTTATTAAAGCAGACAGGTGTTTTATTTCACCGCATAAATGCCAATTCTAGGTGAAGAACACCCACTTTCGAAAGTTAATGGTGCCCTTCCTATTCTGACATCCATCCCCTCCAATAGTTACTCTTTGTTTAAGAAATAGATATATAGGCATGTTTTTTTGTGAGACAGAAGTCGCTCGGCTATCCTAAAAAATGTCAATGGTCTGGAAATTTGAACTGGAGAATCCGAAAGTCCAATCTCTGAACATTTTGTTGGACTTTGTCATTTGCAATTATAAACTCATGTCATGAAAAGAAAACAAGCTTTGTTTTTTTTATTCTATATTAAAGCAAATTGATTTTATAAAGAGGAGATAATCTTCTGTACCTGATGAAAATACGTGTAAAGCAAAAAATGAAATAAAAGAAAAAAGATATAATTGATTATCGTGCTGTTTATAGGGCTACCAATTCCACCATTCCATGTCATAGAAAGCGTAGTAATTTGAAAAAGAGATCAAAATAAAAGAATCGTCTGGACATGTACTAGGTAACTAGGGAACTCTTTTTCAGATTATTTTAAGAAAGCTGAAATTGACTTTAATAGAGTGCAGATATTGCGTCAAACAAAAGATCTGTTTATATCATAGCGCTGTTCCAACTTGTGTTCCACTCTCTGTTTAGCCTGAAAAGAGTTAGGAGATGTGAAGAGAAGAAAACAGTTGGCTTTCAAAAAGAGAACAAAATCCACGAAAACAGTGACTGTGACAAGAGCGATTTAATGTTAACGGGTGAGAATAATGAAAACTGGCTATTTAGCGTGAAGAAAATAAGGATGATCATAAAACGAAGACCAATTTATTATAGCCCTGTTGAAATTCATTCCACTTTTATTATTCCACGAAGTAGAAAGTGAAGTGAAAAAAACAAAAAAAAACAACTTAGCTTCAAAAAGAGGACAAAAAGAAGGGAAGCACGATGTCAAGTTTAAAGTTTATACTGATGCTTGATTCAGGAACCAAAAAATAGTAATTTTGGTGGGTTTTTTAAGGTGCATAATTCCGAAGGTTCGTTTTCCGAGGTTCCATAATTCCGAATGGTTCGATATTCCGAAGGTTCGTTATTACGAAATTGGAATAGGTTTATTATTTCCGAAAATTAAATGGAGTTCATAACCCCGAAGGTTCATAATTCCGAAAATGCAGTAGAACCTTTTCATTTTCTTATTTAATTTTCGGTATCACGAGCCTTTGGAATAACGAACCCTATATACTTCATTTTGGAATTAGAACCTCAGAGCTCCGGATAAACGAAGCTTCGGAATAATAAACCTTTGGAATAATACAAGAAATGTTCGAATTATGAACTGAGCTTTTTTTCACTTTATGAATTATGAACTCCCTTGTTTGAGAAATTTTTATGCCCCAAATTGTATCAGGCCTGTTACTCTTTGAGCACATCTCTTAAGAAAATAGCAACTTGTAGAGATTTTAAAAATGAACATGTTATCTAGAGTGACAAAGAAAGATCATCAAACAAAGGATCATTATTATAGCGCCGTTTAAGGTGCATCCTGCTCTTTATACTGCACCATTAGGAAGCAAAACGAAAAGAAACAAGAGAGCAAAAGGCAGGGAATAATTCATCAACTTCAATGTGTACAGGTGCGTGATTTAGAAAAAAAAAATCAATAAACATTGGGGCCTGTGTTGCTTTTTGACCTACACCTTGTAAGAAAGCTCACAACTCTTTAAAATGCCAGGATTAACTATTGCGAAGAATAAATGAAGACGAGTAGACAAAAGGCCATTAACATAGTATCATTTTAAGTGAATCCTGCGCTTTATCATTAGAAAGCCGCAGAGAAAGGAAACAAAGGAGCAAAAGGAAGGAAAGCATCGTGTCCACAGCTGCGTCTAGAGAAGAAAAACTGCAAGAGGGGCCAATAAGTTTGGCAGATATTTGAAAGCGGGCCCGGTATGGTTATTTCCCGAATAGTTTTTCCGCTAGGCTTCGTTGCGACCTCGCTCTAATGCATGAACAAAACAAACTATATACCTACTGCTTTATTAAATGGATAATTAACTAAAGAGAAAGGGTACAATTATTATGAGCTTTATACCGCGACTGACTTTCTTATTTGTCTTACAAGTAAAACAAAAAAATGGATGGTAAAACGAATTCATTACAGAAAAGGACGATTTGATTTTATAAAGAATATAATTCGACGATTTCAAGTTGAATGCACCCACCGGTCATGCATATTCAGGTGCCTATTTACATGACAAGTAGGTGTACCAAGAATGACCAATCACAACGCGCTAAGCCGTCAGGCTGAGGATTACGTCATCCGGCATACGAGGCCACGCCGCCTTAGCAACAAAAGAGAGGTGTGCAAAGATCGATCGAGCGAGCAATGTAAATTTTCGAAAACGAAAATCCTGACGAAGCGTTTTGGAAAGGGTAAATACAAACACAGTTTTCAGGTACTTATACTTAGTATTTTGACTTCAAATTTTAGGAAGTGGTAAATGAATCATTAAAAAATCCAAATACGTAAAAAAAGAAATTTGGGGAAAAAATGAAATTTACACTAAAACACGCTATTTATAGACAAGTACCACTTGCGACTTCCGCCTGGTTTCGTCGTGAGCGGTCACATATATATGGCGGCCAATTTGAAAGTCCAAAATGGCAGCCATATGCGATGAAGTTTTGGGAGTAGAAATCTAGTAATGTCACAGATTGTTTTCTAGACCCAAGAAACGTAGGATTAGCATATTTCATTAAGTTTTTACGTTGAAAAGAAGCCGAGTAGGGCAAAAAAAGTGTCTTTGTTGCGGCCACTTTGTCCAATAAAGCGTTGAGATTGGAAGTTTAATTATGTCACTAATGGTTTTCCCGACCCAGGAAACAAAGTACTGTACCAGCATATTCTGTCAAGTTGCTAGGTTGACTGGAATATATATATATATATATATATATATATATATATATATATATAGGCCATTTTTGAAATACAAAATGGACGCCGTGTGCGATGAAGCATTAAGATTAGAAGTCTAATTATGTCACCAATGGTTTTATTGACCAGAAGCAGAGATAAGGCAATATATATAGATATTACACGTATGTCATTTTGAAAATCCAAAATGGCCTCCATATGCGAGGAATTAAGCGTTAGAAGTAGATGTCTAGAGATGTCACCATTTGTTTTCTGCACCCAGAAATAGTAGGATTGGCACATTTCATTACGTTTATACCTTTAAAAGAAGCCGAGATAAGGCAAATTATGTATTCTATGGCGGCCATTTTGAAAATCTGAAATGGCCACAATGCCGGGGTTTTTTTTTTTTGCAAATAGCAACATATATTTTTGGATTATCCATGCTCTCACAATTCCGAAAATGTATAGTTTTGCTAATCTCCAAAAATTTTGAACAAAAATAAATAGTGAACCTGACTAGAAGGCAGCCCTTGGCGACCATGTTTTCCATTATTTCTTTGTTTTAGCAAATATCAAAGTGTTAAATTTAAAGTAATATGACTTTTTTTGTTAGATAAGCAATGAATTTGTAATTTTCATGATATTAACCCTATAATGTTTTTCTGTAAAATCGGAAGTGATTAGTTGATGAACTTTTGAAATATGGAAAAACATATATGTTTTAAGGCAATTCATATGTTTGAAGAAAAAAAATGATAAAAATTACATTTTCGGCTCAAAATTGTTATACAAATCATCACCAAACCCAGCGAATGTGGTACATGTTGTAGAGAATTTTATGCCCATTATGCTACCACAAAAATGATAGAATGAGGTTCTGTTACAAAAATATCTTCAAAATTGTTCAATACTAGCTACATATGGCGGCCATTTTGAAAATCCAAAATGGCTGCTTGGTTAGGGTTTGTGTGCAAAGGGTTTTGTACAAATGCCAACATCAATTTTTGGATTCCCCGTGTTCTACCATTCCAAAAATGTATAGTTTTGCTAATCTCAAAAAATTTTGAACAAAAAATACATAGTGAACCTGACTATTATCTACTTGAGCAGGTTTTGCAATTACAAATTTCTTCAAAATTACCCCATAAATTAATATTTGGAAGTGCTTCCATGAATCTAATGTTGTTCAGTATGTATCATTTTAACAACTGTACAAGTTTTGGTACTTTTAGACAAAAGTGCACAATTGAATTCAGCCAAATTTTGGAGCTATGCCGCCGTACTAATAAGAAAAGAAAGAAATACAGACAGACAGAGGGGTGAAAGGAAGAGGGAAACCATTAAAAAAAAAAGAAGATGATGACCGGCACCCATCCACACTCTCCTCCGAATCGGTGGCCTTGTCAAATTGCTTTTTATCCACCTAGTAACACTGAAAACTCCTTCATTTCTCTTTAGCATGCTTTTCTGCTTATGATCTGTTTATGAGATTTTTGGTTCTTAGTCCAAATTTTCTTTTTCACACTCTACCCCACCCCCTTCTCGCTCTCTCTCTCTCTCTCTCTTTCTTTCTTTCTTTCTATCTCCCTTCCCTTCTCTCTCTCTCTTTCTTTCTTTCTTTCTATCTCCCCTTCCCTTCTCTCTCTCTCTGTCTTGTTTTCTTCTTCTTTTCTTTCCTTTCTTATTGTTGTCTCTGCTTGTCTCTATTGATCGTCTCCCATTGTTACGCACGTGTTCCTTTACATACTCCAAAAAAAAACAAAAAACAAAAACAAAAACAAAAATCTATTCATGACTTATTGTTAGGTAGGTTAATAGAGCTTCCTCGCCATGCATATAGGCTTCATGCTTGTTGACGCTATTCACCACAGTACAACTTCATGAAGACTGATATTGTGTATACATGTATGTGGTTTCGGGGGAAATAAATGGTAAAAAGTGTAGCAACCTTCCCTTTTTCTGTTGTTATTGTTGTTGTTGTTTGTTGTTTGTTGTTTTTCATTTTTTTGTTTGCTTGTTTTTGTTTGATTATGGGAAGCTATTAAGCCTAATATGCTAAGAATGTAACACGGGTTCATAATGTTGTTATCAATGACAAGTTACAACAATTTATGTAAGCTATATACACTGAGTGACTATGATCGGCTGGGAGCTAATTTCTGGTTGCTGTTATTAATGACAGGTTTTATGCAACAGGGATTGTTACAACCGATTATGTCATAATGACGCATAATGTCACAACGACACAGTGGGTGAATTCAAGTTCGGTGTTGAAAGCTGGTGTTGGTGTTGGGGCAAAATTAGCACCAGCCACAACACCGAACCTGAAATGAAACTGGTGCTGGGAATGACTTCACTAGGTGTTGAGCTATCAATAATGTAATTGGTATTATTTTTTATAAACCCGAATTCGATGTTGGGGCTAGAATCAGCAGCCCAATTCACGCTCTCAACACCAACACCAACACCAACACCAACACCAACACCGAACTTGAAATCACCCATTGAGGTAGTACTATTTTTGGACTGAATGGACTAATTTCTGGCACTGAAATTATTTAGCTGCATAGAATTTAAAACTGAAAACACTTTACATACACGTGTTAGCATGGTTCTCCTACATAATTATATCCAGTGCAGTGGCGTATCTACGGGGGGCAGGGGGCATGTGCCCCAGGCGGTAGGCTACTTGTAGGGGAGCAAACACGCAAAAGAGAGAAAGAAAAAAAAGGGAGAAAATGAAGAATTACCCAATCCGCGAGATAAGTGCATTAGAAATACAGTTTCTGAGCCTGCGGGCAAGGTTTAAAATGCGAAAATTTTCTAAGCTCAGTCGCTTTGCTCCCCCACATAATTATTTTGTTTCAGGATCTCGTAATTTCGCACCCCAGTATACTATAGTGTTTAAATACATTTTACTCATTTGAAAGGGTTCAAAATTTGAAAAAAAATAGAGATGTAATTCTCATTGCTTTGCTCGCTATCATGTAAGTTTCATCAGCCTCTTACTAAATACTGTGCCCTCAATATAGGATAAAGTGTATAAAATAGCATTTGCAAAGGTCCAGCATTTAAAAGAAATCTCAATTTTCGGTCGCCTTGCTAAGTTCCTCGACTATTTCTCAAGGTTTTTCGTTAGATCTCAATTTTAGAGAGTGAATACTAATGTACAAAATTCGAACTTCTCATACCCCTCAGTTCCTAAGTAAAATTGGCAAGAAATTGCTTTTTCCAGGGTTAAAAATCCAAAAGATTTGCCGCTCGGATGCTTTGCTCCCTCGCTTGTACAATAACGTATAACTTTGGGCACTCGGGGGGGGGGGGCTTCATTTTTTGCCCGGGCGCCATAATCCCTAATCCGTATAGATAGGCCAGTGCTCCGGAGAAAACTGGTCCAGGAATGCTACCATGTAGCGTGCAATGCTATAACACGTGGCTTTAAAAGTATTGAAAGTTTTAAGTTTTTAAAAGTCTATGTAGCTAAATAGGTTCAACTTAAAATCTCATCAAATTAGTTTCATGCAGAAATAAGTTCATTCAGCCGAAAACAGTATTCCATTATGTGTCGTTTTGAACTATTATGCGTCATTGTGACATTACTATTTGTAACAGGGCCTAGATGTTTCATCAAAAAACATTGATCTTTGAACATCAACTTAGATAATCAAGCATGGCTTTACAACAGATAAAACATCATTAATATTTACAACAGATAAAGCATCATTAATAATTAGATTGGATAAATAATATTTATTACATTATAATGTTTCACATTTGTATTTTTACTCATGGGTGTTTGTCCGATGAAATAATACAAATTTTCGAATAGTATAAGCAAATTTGTTGCTCTGATTTTCGATAGGAATAAATAAGTGCGTAAAATACGACATGATTGTCTTTAATTCATTTGAGGAGGAGAGGGGGGAAGGAGGGTGTGAGAGACGGGAGGGGAAATAGACCGGTTCTGTAATGTATACAAATTTATGCACATTTCTTCTCCGAGCACCTAGTGACGAGCTATTCCATTAACCTGCTTTTTAAAAATGAGCCTCAATGCTTGCAATCCAGTTTGCGTACATTACTTGTTGCTATGTCTGGCAAGCCACGAGCAAGCTTTCAGGTTGTCAAGAACAACCTTTGTTTGAAAGGTATGTATAAAATTTGAATACATTACTGAACCGGTATATTAGATAGTCACGTGTATAGATGGAAAGAGATATTCGGGGGGGGGGGGGCAGAAAAATGTAGAAAAGGATTGAGACATAATGGAATAGATGAATAGATAGAAAGCGAAAGACTGATGTAGCACAATAAATTTCCCATTCCCCCCCCCCCCACCCCCCCCCAAAAAAAAAATTGCACGTTAGCTTTACGCGACGTACATGAGAGTATATTTCCGACAATTTACGTCAAGTTTACAACGATAACAAAATTCACTTAATCTTTGCCAGCAAAAAAAGAAGAACATGATTGTGTTCAGCGATATATTGTATCATGACAATTTGCATCCTTTCCATGTCGTTCATAAATTATCTACTTTGTGTAATACAATTACCAAACATGTAGGCTTCCATAAATTAGGATTAAAAAAAACACAATTGACATTCTGCTGAGAACAGTCTGTTCCCTATGACTGAAAGAAATATTAAATTAAATACATATTTAAACTGAAAACGATAATCACAAATAGTGTGCATTACAAAAAAACCTCCAAAGTCCATTTGACTCCCCTGTCGCTATTGTAATGAGGGGGAGAATTTGGTCTGGGGTGTTATTATAGTCGGCAAATGGGTACAGATACATTGTCGGTAAATTAATTGAATTTTAATTATTTTCGCTGGAAAAGTTTTCCTTTTCCAGGATGGAAGGAGAGGTTTCGAACCAAATTTTCCCCCATTTTCCGGGGTTTTGGGGGTTTGTGGTGTTGTTGTTTTTCAGATAAAGTGGAAGAGAGTGAAGTGACCTTTCCCCCTCCACTCTTCAAGGACCTGTCTAATTTCTTTTGAAGTACCCAAAATGACTGATAACAATTAAATGCTGGTCGGAAACGTCGTCTTCTCCTCCTTCTTAATCGTGGGCTGGTGAACATCAAAACCCAGGATTTCTTTCCTAGCAGTGGAATCTGTGCACTGTTCCTGCCACCAAGACTTGAAATCCGGCTGTGTCTTCTGCCAAGACGTCTCAGGGTACACGAATACGTGGACGAGCTTCTTCAAGAGGTAACATAGATTCACTTCCGGGGTAAACATGATGAAGAACCGAGCGGAAAGACAGACGATTTCCATGTCTTTCCTCCAATCAAAATACCGGTTGTACCTCTCCTCATCTCTGTCGAGTTCGTAGATGAACTCAGTAAAGTCGGTCATGGAGCTGAAGTCCTCGAGATGAATGAAAGAGTTCCTCGGCAGAATACGCTCGTAGTCTTGTCGGGTCGAGCCGTAAACGATTGGCACTACTCCATTCTGAAGACCATGCTTCCAACTCTTCTCCGTGATATATTCACTGCACTCACTATTTTCAAACGCCAGATAGAATTTGTAATCTCTAAGAGTCATGCTGCTCTCCATGACAGTCAGTCTTCCCTTTTCACCACACTTTCCAAAGGTATCGATGGGAAGGAATTTCTGTAGTTCCTCGACGAATTCCCCTCTTCTCCAGGACAGTCTGTGGCAGTTCGATGCCATCCAGGCTATGAGCTTGGTCTTCTTGGGAATAGGAGGCTCCTCGGTGACCGGTTTCTTTTGGAAATAGCAATATGGAAAATGGATATCGGTATCCGAGGAGTATGTCATGGTGAGATTATACGGGTTGACCCCGCCAAGTGGTGGCACATATTCGTAATCATGCTGGGGGCTCTCGCGTGAAAGCAGCACCCAGAGTTGACCCCGTGGTCGAGCTGCCATCAGCTGACTGAGATAAAGACCTTCGTGCAGGGAATCGACGATTACAAGGACGTCCGTTGATTGCATGATTCTCCTAGTTAGATTCAGCACACCCACGAATCTAGTCTCGATGGCGCAGGATCCCGCAAAAGGACATGAGAACCGAATCCATTTCGCCGGATCGTCGATGAAATTCCAGAGGATGTGGTCGCACCGATTGCCACAGTATTTGGTAATGCGTATAACACAGTCCTCTCGATGATATACCCGGTTGCGTAATAATTTAATAACCAGGCGACTGTCTTTCACATTTAAATTACTTTGTAATCCTATTGAATTCAATATCTCTTCAACATTCATGTGGAAAACATCATCTTCAATATTCACGAGACTTTTCTTGAGTATCTTTTCATAATCTGTTCCATCTCCTATAAAGTTAAAGATGATACGCCATGAAATACAGACACATATAAACGTGAGCACACACGTTTTAACCAAAAACAAATTTCCCTTCATCCTATAACGGAGTAGTAAGATCTTGAAAGACATCGAAGAAGCAATGATCTATGTAATGGTCCTTGTCATGTTCTAAAAGTCCATCTTCGTGGCATGAACTGATGTGTTTTGACATGCTATTCAATGCAACACATCTCATTCCAGCATCGTTTCCTTCTTAAATGAGAATCCAAGAGCGTAAATTGACCCAGTTCTGCACACCGAATTCCAAACATTATCATGAGAAAGGGAGTATAAATTATTGAGTATGAAGTGATGTAGAAAAGCCGTTTGTCTACACGTTGAACTGGTACGTAAATGGATCGCTCATAATCAAGCATTGTACTCATCGTACAAAAGAAGATTCAATGCTGACGTTTTCTAAGGCCAGGCTAAGCTGGAACATGGCGATTTGCATATTAGAAAGAAGAGCGGGAATCTGATTGAAGAATCGATTTGCAGGGGGGGGGGGGTATAAACCTCTTTTTGTTGTCTGGCCCGGCCGCTCGACTTTCTCTTATCTAAGTGGCGGAAGCCCAAGTAAGTATTTGCACAAGCGTTTGCTTGTCCATCCTCTTAAGAATATTCACGACATGCACTGTCAAGCGAAGCTTGTTTTCACACTGGGGTTTTTATTAGACGTAACTCTAATTGCATGCATATGCATGTATAAACATTGTAGTATTGATGGCCAAGTCCACACTAATATCAAGTTGATTTGAATAAATAGAGTAAAATCAAACAAGCATAACAGTGAAAAATTTCATTGAAATCGGATGTAAAATAAGAAAGTTACGGCATTTTTAAGTTTTGCATTATTTCTTGAAACAGTGATATGCATAACATGGGCGGTATTTTTTTTTCAATGAATGCAAATGAGTGAAACGATGATGTCACACTCTCACTTTTCCTTATGTATTTTATTATGTGAAATATCATATATTTCAATTTTTTGCTTCAATAATGTAAAACATGGTTTGACTCCTTATGGAACATGTAAAATCATCATTATTGTAACTTATTTTGATACAAGGGAGAGATTCTTTATTATCACATCCATAAAAATGGAAATATTTGAAATTTCATATAATAAAATACATAAGGAAAAGTGAGTGTGTGGCATCATAATTTGCATGCCGCCCATGTTATGCATATCACTGTTTCAAGAAATAATGCAAAATTTCAAAATGCCGTAACTTTCTTATTTTACATCCGATTTCAGTGAAATTTTCACTGTTATGCTTGTTTAATTTTACTCTATTTATTCAAATCAACTTGATATTAGTGTGGACGTGGCCTTTAAAGGTACTTGATGAGAACTGTCTGTACTCTGTAGTCTGTAGACCACCTTCGATGGCTCAATGATAGAAAGAAACTGGGTAAATAACGAGTGAATGAATTCAATCATTCGATCGGGGGGGGGGGGGGGGTGGAAGAGAGTGCGACATATGGCCCGGGAGATGACTTGGAAAAACGTTTCTGCTTTTTTATACAGGGTGACCACGTTTATGTAAGACCAACTTGTGTGGCAACTCACAAAAGATCAATCATCTACCAGCCATATAGAGAACTTGTAATTCTAGATGATTCAAGAAATCAAGGAAAATATATGAAAAAGAATTTTCAAGAAGGTCTCCTTTCGTTAAACCGATACTGTATGATAACTTGCACTGGCGCAGCCAGACTTGTTGAACAAGGGGGGGGGGGGCACAGACAGGGGAGGGGTTGACACACAAAATCACAGAATCACAGAGTCACATACTTATACACACACACAAACACGCACACACCTATACAGAACATGCGTTTGACCCCTATAAGCTCCGTAGATGACTTTTTTAAAGCGGAACTTGTGCTGAACTTGATACCCCCCCCCCCCCTCCATATATTTTTTGTATGCTATCAAAACGTTAACGTAATTCGACGATGCTGCTACAACATTCAACCAAAAATCAACCATCCAACTGCATCCTTATTACTGCACGTCAGAAACGTCTTTCTGCTATACTGGCTTTATGGGTACCGTACTGTGGGAAGTGCCTTGTGAATATCGTGCATAAGAAGAAAAAAGAAAAGGTTAACAAGAAAGTGGTGGTACTGAAAAGAGGAAGAGAGGGAGAGGGATAAGGGAGAAAGAGAGAATGTGAGACAGAGAGCAGGAGAGTGAAGAAGGAGAGTGAGAGAGAGATAGATGGAGAGAGAGAAAGGGAGAGAGAATCTGGATACGTGCGTGAGAGATACACATAATAAAATAAATAATGTGAAGATATAGAGGGAGGCCAGAGAGAGAGAGAGAGAGAGAGAGAGAGAGAGAGAAGAGTGGGAGAATGAGTGAGAAAAGAAAGAGAGGGAGGGACAGAGGGAGAGTGAGAGGGGTAGAGAGATAAAAAAAGAGAGAGAGAATGTGTGTGTGTGTGTGTGTGTGTGTGTGGTGTGTGTGTGTGTGTGTGTGTGTGCGTATGTATGTGCGTGCGTGAGAGAGAGAGAGAGAGAGAGGTGGGAATGATCGAGAAGTCCAATGGATGCTCCTAAATGATAATTTCGACTTCGTCAAAGATATAGGATTTAGCAGGGTATATTAGACTGTTAGAGGAGTATCCGTGCATCCCCCCAGGACTAAACGAAACCGACTTTTTTTTATCTTGTTTATTATGTACTTTAAGATAATATTTAAGGGTTCCATGACATATGCTCCGCCGACATATGCTCCGCCGACAACTGCTCCGAAAAATGCGACAAGTGCTCCGCGACAAATGCTCCGGGACAATTACTCCGCCGATATTTGCTCCGCCGACACTTGCTCCGCCGACACTTGCTCCGCCGACACTTGCTCCGCCGACAGTTGCTCCGCCGACATTTGCTCCACCGACAGTTGTTCCGGCGACAATTGCTCCGCCGAAATATGCTCCGAAATTGAGACATTTGCTCCGCCGACAGTTGCTCCGCCGGCAGTTGTTCCGCCGAAATATGCTCCGAAATTACGACATTTGCTCTTTTTGCTCCGTGGGTTCCATGACATGCTCCGCGGACAAATGCTCCGCCGACAACTGCTCCGAAAAATGCGAAAAGTGCTCCGCGACAAATACGAAAATTTCTCCGCCGAATTATGCTGCAATATATATCTTTCTTTAATATGTTATTCTTTTTTCCCCCTCTATCTTCTTCTCTCTCTTTTCTTATGTTATTCTTTGCTTTATCCTTCTCTCGTTCTATCTTTGCTTATGTTATTATTTGCTTTTCTTTTATATTTTCTCTTAGTTATTTCCTTTTGTTATTCTTTGTGTTTATCCAGGAGCGGCTCTACGGGGGGGGGGGGGGGGCCTTTGGGGCTAAATGACCCTCAACAAGTCGCTAAAGCCCCCCCCCCAAAAAAATGGACAAGATGAAATTTCAATTGCACAATCTTCCAATATCCTTATATCCTTAGAGCCTTATCCTTTCGTCTTTCTATCTCTTTCATGTATGCATTTGTTTATCCTTCTATCTTGCCTGATGTTATTCTTTTTTTGAGAGAGAGTTTACTCTCAATTTTCATTGTTTTTATCCTTCTACAGTATGATATTCATGGCCGTAGGCAGCGGGGGGGGGGGGGGGGCTGCCCCTCCGGCGTAAGAACGTCGGGCTCCACCGGGATCGGACAAAGGTTCAGGGGGGGGGGGGTGAGCCCCACCCGATCCTTTGTCTAGCCCGACCTTCCTATGCCCACAGTTGCCAGCAAAATTTTTTGAAAACTTACATTGTTTTTTTTTTACTAAAAATCCTTCAATTTCACAAGCAAAAGCTCCCCTGTTACCCGCTCGGTCGCTTCGCGCTCTCTCTCTCTCTCTCTCTCTCTCTCTCTCTCTCTCTCTCTTGAGGTTCTTCGAAAAATTTTGCGCGTCCTCCCCCCCCTCCCCCGGAAAAAGGGTCTGTGTATGATGCTGATGATAGTCTTTTTATCATCCCTATATACGGTATTTTTTGCGTTTTCTTCTTGTATCTTTTTTGGCCTTTCCATATTTTCTTGTGAAATTTTTCGGGGTTATAATGACCGAGTTGAGCCTAGCAATTACATAGATCTTGATACCAGGGTTGCCATTTGGCCTTTTTTCCGGCCAGATTCCAGAAATCTGGCCATATAAAATTTAGTTTGGCCGTGAAAAAAAAATATTTCACGGCCAAATTAATTTGGCCGTATTCTGGCCGTAAAACAGAAATCTTGGCCGTGAATCTTTATTTCTGGCCTTTTTCATAATCAGATAGGAAATGTAACATTTCAAAGCATAATTCGGTGGAGCAATTGTCGGCGGAGTAAATGTCGTCGGAGCAAATGTCGTAATTTCGGAGCATATTTCAACTACCCCAAACTCTCCTAACCAGCAATCCCTCATTGTCTTCAAAAAAACAAAAAAAAAAACATCTTAAAACTCACTTGTTCCGTTGATAATTCATTGTAAAACGCATTTGAACATGCACATGGAAAATGTGCTATATAAATACATTCTTCTTCTTCTTCTTCTTCTTCTTCTTCTTCTTCTTCTTCTTCTTCTTCTTCTTCTTCTTCTTCTTCTTCTTCTTCTTCTTCTTCTTCTTCTTCTTCTTCTTCTTCTTCTTCTTCTTCTTCTTCTTCTTCTTCTTCTTCTTCTTCTTCTTCTTCTTCTTCTTCTTCTTCTTCTTCTTATCATTATATTTCGGCGGAGCAGTTGTCGGCGGAGCAAATGTCGGTTTCCCTTTCTTTCTCTCCATTTGCATTTTATAGGCGGAGCATTTGTCGCCGGAGCAAACGACGTAATTTCGGAGCGGATTTCGGCGGAGCAAATTTCGGCGGAGCAACTGTCGGCGGAGCAAATGTCGGCGGAGCAAGTGTCGGCGGAGCAACTGTCGGCGGAGCAAGTGTCGGCGGAGCAAATATCGGCGGAGCAATTGGCCCGGAGCATTTGTCGCGGAGCACTTGTCGCATTTTTCGGAGCAGTTGTCGGCGGAGCATATGTCGGCGGAGCATATGTCGTGTCACCATATTTAAGATGTTAACAAGAAAAAAGTGGCCTCTCATGGCGAAAATCAATATGGCGTCAAAGGTGATGAAAATGGGCTTTTATTCAATTTCTTGTCCCATTGTACCCTTTTGATATTTTCCCCTGTAACCTTTTGTATGACTATTAGATTTCATTGAAATTTGGTCATCGTATTTAGAATTATATTTTGCACATTTTGATACCAACTAAACGTATGTACCTTACTGACCGTTGCAATGGGAACCGTCTATTTCTATACAAACCAACATGGTTTGGAAAAGTTTTTGATATTTTGGGGTGAAAATTGATTTTAAACTTTAATATGGGTTTCATCCAATCCAATCCAATCCAATCAGGGTATTTATAAAGCGCCAATATCTAGTTGCCTAATCAAAGTTGCTGTTGAGACTGAAAAAATACCAAATGTCTGTTCATGATTCTAACTGGGAAAGACGAGAATATATGACTAGTTAGAAGCAATCTGAAATAGGTATGTCTTGAGTTGAGTTCTGAAAGTGGATAGCTGGTCACAGGAGCGAAGAATTTGAGGAAGACCGTTCCACAACCTCGATGCACAAGCAGTAACTGATCGATCACTTAGAAGAGAGCGTGATCGAGGGCTCTCAAGCAGATATTTACCTGCAGATCGCAAATATAAATTTGTTGGTTTTAAATAATGGAGAATATCATTCTGAACAGAATGTCCAAGTTCGGTGAATCAGGAATATGAGATAAAAAGTTATGGCCTATAAGGTAACTGTATATGTGTTCTGTGTTGACAGATTTCGAAAAATCTCAAATTTTCCCAAGACGGAGGTTTATATAATGCTTTCCAGGATACTTTACTGATAAGCAATTAAAGTGACCATTATCAAAATGATGTTTATATACACCGAAGAGATGTACGATATCTTTCTTCTGTCTAAATATTGTATCAAACCCATATTAAAACTAACGTTTAAAAACCGAATCAATTTTCACCCCAAAATGTGGGAAACTTTTCCAAACCATGTTGGTTTGTATTAAAATATACGGTTGCCATGGCAGCGGTCAGTAAGATACATACGTTTGGTTGGTATCAAAATGTGCGAAATATAATTCTAAATACGATGACAAAGTTTCAATGAAATCTGATAATCATACAAAAAGTTACAGGGGAAGATGTCAAAAGGGTACAATTGGGACAAGAAATTGAATAAAAGCCCATTTTCATCACCTTTGACGCCATCTTGATTTTCACCATGAGAGGCCACTTTTTTTTTCTTGTTAACATCTTAAATATCTTAAAGTTACATAATAAAGAAGATAAAAACGTTGGTTTCGTTTAATCCTGGGCAGGGGATATACGAACACCCCTCTTAGATACCCTACTAGTTAGGGTTAGAGGCGTCGATTCGTTAAAGATAAAGCATTGGAGGGGCAAGCATGCACTGTTTGTGAATAATGCTCTGCCTCTAATTACATGTGGCAGTAGTGTGTGATTGCCTTTTTAAATGATCCATGTGCTAGGGAGCGAAGCTAGACATATTTTTAACGCTGAATTTTTGCATTATTTACCGCGATATAATGAAAATGATAACAGCAAATTAATTTGGGGGAATGTCGAATGATCTTTTAATTCGTACATTAACCCTCTCGTTTTTCTTTAGGATTTCATACTTCATGAGATATGCCTGATTTCATTATGTATTATAAGAGCTAGCGAGCGTAGCGAGCGAGATTGGGGGAAATTTTCAGAAAATATTGCCCGTACTTGGTATAAATTATGGGCACATTCGAGCTTGCGGAATTAGAAATCCTTTGCTGATGGGGGGGGGGGGATAGGCATTGTGCCCCTCTTGCCTCCAGCTCCACTGTCTTACATTGTAGTTGCAGTAATATGGGTACCTGTTAATAAAGCCGCACCGATTATTTGAAGTTATGGATATGGCTCTTTTTGTAAGAAAAGTGGGAAATATAGGTAAAGTGGGGCATGCACTTATCAGAAGAGGAAAGGGGCACTTATAAGAGGTGAAAATGGGCACCTATCTGAGGTAAAAATGCACTTATCAAAGGAGACAAGGGCACAAATTAGAAAGAAATTAGGGGCACTTAACAGAAGGGGAAATATGCCTTATTAGAAAGAAAAAGGGGCACCTATCTGAAGTAAAATTGCTCTTATCAGAAGGAGAAATGGGCACTTATTAGAGAGATAAGGAGGCAATTATCAGATTTGAAAAGGGGGATTTATCAGAAGGAGAAAAAGGGGCACTTATTAGAAAGGAAAGGGATCGTTTTTAGTAGTAAAAAGGGCACTTATCAGAGAGAAAGGAGGCATTTTTTAAGAAATAAAAAGGGCACTTTTGGGGTACTGGAAAAAGTGGGGGCACTGTGCCACCCTGCCCCCCCCCCCCCCCGAGTACCGCCTCTGCTACAACAGTACAAGGATGTCGAGTGACTCAACAGACGTCATGAACAAAACAGAGAAAATGCACGCCGAACCTTCAAAGTGTCCCATCGTGCTCCGATGCCACAACACAATTGAATCGAGTTGAATCATTATAATGACAAAGGGTCGTTTTTCCTCATCAAAATGTTGTTACTATACCGCACTATTCTGTATGCAAGCCACCGTAACACGCATAGATTATTGTAACCGAATGTATAATACTACTACTGTAGAGTTTGGGTAGCACGTGTATGATATTTTCAAATCTACATTGTTCCAGGTGATAATTATGTTGATAATCAGCTGTCAGGTACTTTGAGAATGTGACATGCCGAACAAGTTCACTCACAGTTATGCGAGGTTATTGGAGATAGTAATGTCATCTTAACATACACGTGATCCGATTAAGGCCGTATCACCGACGACGTCGTAATTTACTTCATATTCTTTCCGATCGCTTCCTATTTTGAGCTCGTAGATCGACGACCATGTCGAACCACGCGATCGTGAAAATGCTGAGAGGCGAAGTGACCTACCCCTCGCCATCAGCTGACGGGGGCAAGAACGAAATCCCTTCCGATGGTTACAGAACTTTTAGACATGCCCCGTCAACGTCGTCGTCCATGACCACGGATGCTTCACACGCCTCCTTGTTGGTCCCGACGTCGAACATGCGATCGATGAGGGGTATTAATGTCGGGCTTCCTACCATGCCTCAACCAGACCGTTACTATGAGAAGAAGACATTTATGGGAGAGCTCAAACGTCTGAAATCAGTGTTTACGGTGAGTATGATGATCCATCATGATAAAGCACCCACACTTAATGATAACGAAAATGTATTTGTAGTTCACACTATACACTATATTACGTAACAGATCTGTGGTACATAATCATGCAAACGCCTTTATAGACGGTGGACCTGTTGATATAATATATTGCAACTTTCTCACTACTATGTTTATGTCCCTACTCTGTCGCGTTTTCTTGTTTAATACCATATTGGATTTGATATCTTATGTTCATCTTGAATACTGTATTCTACTTTTCTTGAATATGAAGAAATGGTATCATCAGCAACAATTGCATAATCATGCAACTTATGTTGCTTCATCATAATATACGTAGTTTGTATGCAGTAATGAAAGATGCATGTCAAAATAAGAGGTGGATCCAATAGGGGCCATTGAGGTGGGGACACATGCCCCCAATTTCGCATACCTTAATTAAACAAAAAATTGCCCCCACCCCCAGCAATTTTAGACCCCATAAGGCCCCTGAAAATGTAATCTCTTTTTTTTGTCAGCGAAAGTGAAAAAGCAACTAAAAGTGGGATAACCTGTATTATTATTATTATTATCATTAAATTTAGTCAGATATTTTTCGGGATTGTTCCTCCCTCCCTCCTCATCCCCCCCCCTCCTCATCCCCCCCCAGGATCCGCCACTGAAGATCCCATGTCGTTGCAACCTTGCACTTGCTTTGGATTACGAACAAAAGACATTGTAAAATTGACGGTGATAAAAAGAGTTCAACAGGTCAACAGCAGATTATAAGAAGCTCTCCTATTGTAGCCTGATGCGCTGCGGAGCACGGATCATAATAGGAAGTCACTGAATCATAACGATGTTCGCAAGCAAAATGATTACGATGCAATAATGAAGCAACTCGTCTTGGTCAGAACTTCTTCTTCTTCTTTCGGCAATCAGTCATATTTGACTATCGTCGCCAATGACTTTTTTTCTCTCTCTCTCTCCTCTCTATTAATGGATATTATTTATATACTTTCTATAATTTTATCTTTCTTTTTTGTTTTGTTTTTTTTTGCTAAAATAAAAAGGAAAAATATACAAATTAATTTCTTTTCGCTAGATTTACATTGAAATTCCCGAACGACTTGCAAACAAAATACTGGGTGGTGGCTTCAAAGGGAAAATCCAATCTTAATGGCAAGTTGTTTTGAAAGTACTATTATGGGAGTTTCAAATTGGCCGAATCGGTAATGTCACTGTGATGTAATGGCGGACATTTTGCTCCAACACACAAAATGACTAAAATACCATATTTGTCAATTTTTTTTTACTCAGTAGGATCTTTTTCTTTTATGAGGACCTATAACAATATATCTTCGATATATTTTGAGTACTGCCCCGAAGGAAGCGGTAAAAAGAGTTGTCCTCCACTATGTCACAACCACTGATTTTTTTTTTCCGTAGAGATCAGTGGTCACAACCGACTCACTAAATTGCCAATTTGAGATTCGCATAGATTTAGTGATATCATTTTTCAAACATCCACAACTTTCTTATTCCTTGTCAAATTTCTTTCGAACTTTCACCATCATGTTTTTTCTTATTTTTCTGCTTTCACACAAATCATCTTATTACCAAGGTTTGATTGTCCTTTACATGATAACCCCTCAAATGTGAAGCCCGTTGTAAACGATGCGTCATTTTGCTTGCGCTATTACCTGCGCTAATGGAGGCTGTGAAGGCAATTAGCCCATCCACCTTTATGCTATGTTCACACTTTTCGTTTTCATTTATGACGCGTGAAAGGCCGTGCTAGTCATTGGCGCCGTCCTACGTTTGAGGCCTCGTGTGTACCACGCACAGACGTAATTTGATCATGTTACGTGTAACCTATTGTGAAAGGAAAGATGATGTGAAAATATTTTCGGAAAGAGTTCCATATGTAACCCCGGCCCGCTAACCTTAACCCCATGGTAGATCTTTGCCATTACAGACTATCTCCATATTGTTTGGTGTTTTTTTTTTTTTTAATATATAATTTAGTGGGGGTACAAGTCATAATTTGTGAAAATCTAGCCATATTTGGATTTTAGTTATCAAAATAAATCATGTATCGAAATTGCGTATTTTTTCACTTATGACCAATGAAGCGCATGAAATTGATTTGTATCATAAATTAATTAATTTAGAAAACATGAGGATCATTGTGCATGGCGTCAGCCATTCCAGGAACAACGTCTTGCAACCCGTGTAATTAATTATATTCATGACATAATGGTAACAATAAGCCTTCGGGAATTTTCTGATTAAACTGCTTATAATTTACAGGCAAGTGTTATGTCAAACATATGAACTAATTTGAATTTCCTTTAAATGGCTTTTGAAGCTATCGTTTAAAAAAAATAAAACTTACTACATCCTTCAACCATGTCAACTGTACTCTGCGCAAATTGAAAATTGGTATGATTAGTAACTTTTCAGTTAGGCCTATTCGCAGTTTCAAGTTTGAATGTCAAATGTTTGGGGGTCAGTCATGAGAGGTGATAAAGGGAATAGGATTAGGGAAGGTCTGAGAAATTGGCTATCATCTACATGAGACGAGTAAATGCGACAGAAAGATGTTGTTGTGGCAGCGAGTTATACTAGATGATCACATACCATCGTCGGACAAAAAGTAGCTACATGTTTACTTGTTTACGGTCGCTACAATAGTTAGCGCCATCTCGCGATATAGGACATGTTTCTTCGAGTTGCCCGCGAGAAGTTCATATTAATTTCTTTCTTGTGGCCTTATTGTGGTTATGGGTTGTTTTATTTCATTACTTCTTAACGGAGCATCATGTAGTTTGTACCTATGCCTACTAGAAATTGTTTCTACAAACTTTGAAGGTATTCTGCACTTAAAACTAAAGACGGTTGATAATGATACTGTATGATATCTTCCAAGTCATTTAACGTTATTCCTCATTCTTAGCTTTGTTTTGATAAATTCTCAGAAGATGCAGGAGAAGTTATATCGGTGGAAGAGATATCGTATAAGTAGGGTCGGTGTTACGAGGCGCAGGGGTACTTTTGCAAAAATAGGCTCGCCCTGCCCCCCCCCCCACAAAAAAAAAAAATTCCCCCTCCTTTTCAGCTCATTGTCAGAGGCCCTCTTCTTAAACGATACTCAGGAAGAGTCTATTGTGCGTTTGTAGACTACAAGAAAGCATTCGATTCAGTTGATAGAATATCTCTGTGTTACAAACTTATCCAAAATAATATCCAAAGGAAAGTCTTCCGTGTAATTCACAATATGTATTCGAATTTGAAATCAAGCGTTATTCACAACAACGAAAGATCACCTTTTTTTCAATTGTACTATCGGTGTCAGACAAGGGGAAAACCTATCTCCTCTTTTGTTTGCTATTTATCTCAATGACTTTGAAACATTTGTCAAGCAACGATATAGTGGTATTGATCTGTTACCTCCAAACTTGAAAAGGCTAATGTTTGATAACAACATAGATGTATTTTTGAAATTATTCTCATTGTTGTATGCAGATGACACTTTGTTATTAGCGCTAAGTGAAGATGAGTTGCAGTTGGCATGAAATGCTGTAAATGAATACTGTAAGGCACGGTCCCTCAAAGTTAACGTGAATAAAACTAAGATAATAATTTTCTCAAGAGGTAAAGTTAGGAAATTCAGGCCTTTTGTATTAGACGAAGAAATCGTCGAAGTGGTAGATGAATATACTTATTTAGGAGTTATCTTTAATTACAATAATAGCTTTAAGAAAGCTCAAGAAAAACAAATTACTCAAGCAAAAAGAGTCATGTACTGTTTGATGATGAAATCGAGGAAATTAAGATTACCTTTAGATAGATCTCTTCGACAAATTAGTTGTACCTATTCTAATTTATGGATGTGAAATTTGGGGGTTCGAAAATCTGAAGCAGATTAAAATTATGCATATGCAGTATTGCAAACAAATTTTAAGAATACGGAAAAGTTCACTGAACTGTATGGCTCTCGGTGAACTGGGAAGATTCGAAATGTCGCTTATTAAAGAAAGAATGATTAATTTCTGGTTCAGAACAATCAATGAGAAAGAAGTAAAATATTCAACTATTACATGTAACATTCTAAAAATGCTTCATGACCTTGGTATATATTCTTCTCCTTGGATAAAATACATTCAGTCTACATTAAATGACCTTGGAATGTCAATGTATGGACAGATCATAAATCATTTAGCAATGCATGGTTGAGATCGGCCCTGAAATTGAAACTTAGAGATACGTACTCGCAAAATTGGCAAAGCGATGTCTACAAAAACACACAATGTATTAATTACAGAATTTTTAAAAATCAGGTTGGTCTTGAATCTTACTTAATCAAACTTCCTTGTCCCTATAGGATCGCCCTCACAAAATTCAGATGTGCAAATCATCGGTTACCAATTGTTACGGGTAGATATAACGGAATAGAACGGCAAATTAGAACATGCAATCTTTGTAATCTTAATAATCTTAATAAACTAGGAGACGAATTTCATTATCTGTTTGAATGTCAAAGACTGGAAAAGATGAGGCAAAAATATATCAAGCCACACATTTTAGAATACGACCAAATACACTTAAGATGAACCAGTTATTTAATTCAAGAAGTATGAAACAGTTAACAAATTTAGCAAAATTCACCATATAAATTTTAAAGCTCCACTGTGGTATTCTAAAATAAATAATGTCGAGTTTTGTATATACGGATCATGTAAATACCTTTGTCATAATTGTGTTATTTTGTGATGTGTGTGTTATGTTGTTTTTTATTCGATTCCTTTTGTTTATGCACCTATTAAATAATACATTGTTATTTAGGCCTACACGTTAATTTCGCTTTAATTGTTGCCTGAATCAAATATTACTCGAATGGAAATATTGTAAATATTGTAAATATCTTTATTAATCAAAGTGTTGTACATAATTCTGATGATTTATTTGATTGTTTGATCTGATTTTCTTCAATACCCTTTCAAGGGTGACATGAGAAAATTTAAAAAAACATTGTCATTGTCAAACATTGTCATTGTCATTGTCAAAACATTGTCATTGTCACCCCTGCCCCGAGTATATGAACCAGATCGTTGGGGTCGCTTTCAAAAATCGCCTCAATGTATATCGGGGGCTTTTGTTCGTGATTCGATGCAAGTTTCGGCGATCATGATCCTTTTCCTTCAAGTTTTCTTCTCACTAAATAAAAAGAGTAAACTCACTTTTTTTCCACAGCAGAAAATGCATGAATTTTCATTTATATCGATCGAATAAGGTTATTAAAAACAAACAAACATATAAACACTTTATGGGATCTACTTTGCTGTAGTAATAGAGACGCGATGGCCGAGATGTCGTTTCACATGGTCACAGGTATCATGATCATCTCACCCTTTGACTTGATTACTTATAGTTTGAAAGAAATTAGAACTGGATATGTACATATGTAAATCATTCCTTAATAAGACCCCGAACCTATTATTGCAGTGTATTATGAGCCTTTCACTCACAGAAAAGGGCCTGATCGGTTGCGAATCATACCAGTCGCGCACGACTGCCAACTGATTAGTAGCAGATTCGGTCTCATGATCATTGCACCCTTCGACTTGATTACTTATATTTTGAAAGAAATTAGAACTGGATATGTACATATGTAAATCATTCCTTAATAAGACCCCGAACCTATTATTGCAGTGTATTATGAGCCTTTTACTCACAGAAAAGGGCCTGATCGGTTGCGAATCATACCAGTCGCGCACGACTGCCAACTGATTAGTAGCAGATTCGGTCTCATAAACGACTGGAAGGGGTTTTTTTTAATGATATTGAAATTGCGAGGTAAATTACCCCGCGATTTTAATGTCACTATTTTAAGACTATTCTGCATCTAAATCAGGAAGAATTTACATCAGTGTCGAATCCTATTTCTATATTGCCTATATTACATAATCCATTCTTACACTCTGCACAATCCGATTGTGATCCGATTTTGTTAGAAATTGCAAAATGTGAATTATTTTAAACATTTAACATTTCTCATTTTATTATTCCTAAAAGTCATTTGCATATCTAAAATTATGATCATTATTAAAGAGGGGGTGAGAGAGCGCCTTCAGTGGGGGGGGGGGGGGGGGTCAAGGATGAGATAGATAGACTGCGAGCAGAAATTTTTCGAAGAATAGTAAGAGAAAGACGACTATGTTCCACAAAATAATACTGAGGATAACACTTGGGTGGAAGTTATCAAAGCTTCTTTTGAAAAATATCGATTACATAAATCCGTGGTAAAATATGACGTTTACATTATGTTCATACCGATTCCTTCTTCATTAAATCTTAAGATCGCATGACTTTTAAGAAAATTACACTGTAGGCCATGAAATTGTTGATTACACTTAACAATTATTTTTATTTCTGATCTCACACTTAAAAATTAAAAAGTCAGATAGGAATAGAGTCACTTTATTTTTATGATTTTAAAAAAATCCTTCGCACTTTGAGCAGAACTTGCCGTCCAAATCTCATTCTTGTGATTTGCTATTAGCCGCGAACAATCATGCCATCGCATCATGGGTGAAAATTTCCGTTCAGATGTTTACCTGAAGTCAACAGTCATGACATGCAGTCTCTTGTAAATGACGTGATACTTAGCTTTTCCCCCCATTTGTACAATTCGACGAACTCGTGGTTCCTTTCCAGATCTCTGCACATGCACGTTCACTTCTCATCATACACACGAAACTATATACTAACGTCCTTTGGAACAATGAAAGTTTACCCCGCCTCCCCCCCCCCCCCCTCAACAACAAACAAAAAAAAATCAATGAAAATTCCCAACTAAGAAATAGTTTTACCAATTTTGATAAAAAAAGTGGGCAGTAATAGAATATACATAGGGGCGTATAACAATCTGAAGCTATTCTAATTTGCATAGTAAATACTCTTTTGATCTCTCTGTTTATTCGACAAATACTCTCAGTTTTTTTTTTTTTTTTTTTTTTTCTAGTGACGACAATACGTCCTCCCGGCTATGGACTTTCGGAGCTATACAAATCAATAGAAGGTTCAGGTCTAGTAAAGTGAAAAATGATTTGCGAGCCTTCTCGTTCTTGCTATGTTAGTTTGGAAGAATATTTTATAGTAGAAATGTCCCCTGAAACGGACTGTTCTTCAAATGCCCTGATATTCGAAATATGAAGAGCAATAACTAAAATGTTTGGACCATACATGCATTCATGCCATGTGTGTAGTCCGGTATACCCATATCTGTGTACCGTGTGTGTGATTTTCAGTGAGATTGAGAAAATTTACTGGGGGGGGGGGGCGGCATGTCTCATTGAGGCCTGTACATCATCCGCGTTCACGAAAACAATAAAAAGGGTACCTTTTCAGCATTAGGCGTTTAGGGTATCAAAAACAGCAAAAATCGAGAAAAGGGTGTCAAATTCAGAGGTGATAAGAAGAAGATCCGTGGAAAAGGGGGGGGGGTATAGTTCGGTAATGTGTTCCAAATTAAGTTGAATTTCTTTTACGGTTCCTTTTTGGCTAAAAAAGGTCTATGATGATGACGTAATCCTCAAATACGATGTAAAATACCATGTAAGATATAAAATCGCCGTTAAGGATATTAAAATCCTATTTAGGGTATCAAACTACTACTGCAATCCCCGTTTAGGGTGCTTTTCAGAAAGTGATTTACGCGGATGATGTACAGGTCTCAATGAGACATTTTAGGGATTCTGAAAACCTCACATTATACACCAATTCTATACACCAATTCTATCAACCTTTCCAAATTTCTTCAAGACAGTTTCTTTCACAATGTAATGATTGTAATCTCTCTATCTTTAAATCTTGAGTTCTGGTGATGGAATTGTAATCCGAGAGACACTGGCTTGAATGAATTCTGAAATAAGTCCTTGTGTCATGAACATGGGTCGGGACTACTAGCTCGCTTTCCCTATCTTTCTTTGTTCATTACTCAGCTATTATTTTACAGTCTTCAGGATTCAGTTCATGTTTCATTCGATTGTGTGACAAATTGTTTTCCACCATTAAGAGAACTTGAGACTGACTTTAATGATTTAGTTTGAAAAAAAAAGTGTCGAAAAGTTGTACGACTTTGCACTGCATTGTAGGATAGGTTTTTATAAATCCTCAGTTATTCCCCCCCCCCTTCCCCGAAGAGATGGAGAAAGAGATGTCTTTATAAAATGGAAGTAAAAAGTGATTAAATGGTCATGAGTGGAGCAACTTTTTGAAGTGGGCTGATTTTTTTTTTTTTTTTTTTTTTCTTGCTGTGAGAATTTGAGGGGGTAAAAACGATCCCTGTCCATATGCATACATGTAGATTTGAAATCATCAGGGAAAGCAGGGGCAAAATAGGAAAAAGGGCGGGTTGTGATGCCCAAACAATTGGTTTCGCCCCCCCCCCCCCCCGTAATGGCTGTGTGACTCGAATCGGCCGCGAATTCGTATACGGTGACGTCAGACCAGCCTTTTCTCCGACTGAAGGTCAAACATTCATGACAATTTAACTCAAAATTTCGACCTTGCTGTTCACATTGAATGTTAGGAACTTAAATCCGAAAAAATAGAGTTTGTTTGTTTTTTGTTTTTTTATTGAGGCTCAATTTCTTCCAAAGTAGGATGGCCGTCACATCGTAGGCCCATACTGTGCGGAGGGTTGTAACACCTTTTGGGGGTAATCCAACCTCACATAGGTTACAGTTCAGTCATTGAATTCATTTCGACAAGCAAAAATGTTCCATCGACTGATTGACTCTGTTGTATGTTTCCATATTATATTAGCGTTAGGACTGATATGGTCTATCGTTCTTCTGTTAAAAAAGACACCCCCCCCAAAAAAAAAAGAAAAAAAAGAAAGAAAAGATAATAATAATGAATAAATAAATAAAATAAATAAATAAATTAATAATAATAATAATAATAATAACTAGAGTTGAACAAGTACAACTATGCAGGTGGGCTATGGAATAGTCGTGAAATGCGGTAGGAAAATTGTCACTTATTCAGAAGTAAAGAAGGGGCAATCATCAGATTTGAAAAAAAGGCACTTAACAAGAGGGGAAAAGGGGACTTAATGGAAAGGAAAGAGGGAACATATCAGAAGTAAATAGGGGCACTCATCAGATTTGAAAAGGAGCACTTATTAGGATGGGGAAAGGGCATTAAATGGAAAGAAAAAGGGGCAGTTATCAGACTTGAAAAAGGGCACTTATCAGAAGGGGAAAAGAGTACTTATCAAAGAGAAAACGGGGCACTTATCAGAGTGATGAGGGGAATTTTTTCAAAAGTAAAAAAGGGCACTTTATGGGTGCTTGAAAAAGTGGGTGGGGCACTGTACCCCCCCCCCCCCCCCGAGGGCCGTCTCTAATAAAAAGGACATGTTTGTATCAGTATATATTGGTAGGCCGTCCTATGTTTCATCAATTCTTTCGAGTGGGTTGTCGATCTACTGAGATAATCACAGCATTTTGTTCTATAATAATGTAATGAGCAGTGACAGAATGTAATAAATGAAGGAATATCTGAGAAGTCGCAATTTTCTCAATGTACTTTCTGTGTTGATACAGTTATGGCAACTGCTGTTTGCCTGTTTGAAGTACAAGGAACAATGTCTGTTAAAAAGTCTGCGTGGGAGAGGGACTTCGAAAATCACATTCATGTCTGGTTTGTTTTTGTTTTTTTCAACATTGAAATGTTGTCAAATTTTGACACTGTTGGTGTGTGACTTCCAAATTCAAGGTAGGTCAGGTATAATCAATGGATGATTCTAAGAAAAGAGTTATAAATACTTTAGAAGTCGCAATCGTCTCAATGTCATACCTGCGTTTAACTGCTGTTTGAAGTAACAAAGAATCACGATGTTCAAAAAAGATATGTCTGTGTGGGAGTGGTACTTTAAAAAATATTCCAGTTTCTGGTTCGTTTTTTTTTTTTTATCAACATTGAAATGTTAGATTTTACATTGTTGGTGTGTGACCTCGAAATTCACATTAGATCAGGTATAATCAATGGGTATTTCTATAAGGACAGTATATCTTTACTCATAATCATCCTGATCATGGCATGGTATTGAGTAATTTTCTGCTGTAGTGAATAGAATCAATGAAACATGCAGTCTAGATATATTCTGTACAAGAGTCCATTGAAATTAAACATGAAAGACATACTCAGCATAACCCTGACAGACTCGGCGTACTCCCCATCTTCCCCTCTTTCAGGCCCCCAAATAAAAAAGCTGAACAAAAACAAAAACAACCCCACTCCTCCAAAATTCAGTATAGGGAACGCCTCACAAAATCATGAAGATGTTGTTCATATTGAATGTGAACAGATAACACAAATTTTGTGTTATGGAGGAGCATACCTACAAAATACCATAAACATGCCCAAAATTGGTTCTAGACCATATAGAGCATTTTCGAATTTTGCGCGCGCAACTTTACCGTCGCGCGCGTACGGTACGCGCAGCCACCCTATGTTCAAATAACTTCTTTTATATCCTATACATCATAAAATTCTCCTGCAAGGCCTTGGCAAGGAATATCTCACGTGACATAAAATACTTTACCATGAAGAAAAAATGGATATCGCGTGACGTCAGACCTCCGTATATTTTTCGCTATACCGATGTTTTGACGTCACTTTTTTTTCTTTTTTTTTTTCTTATTTTAATAACACACATGCACACGCTGGTATCAATATGCCTATAGCACTTCATTTATTTGATGTATGATAAAAGAGCAATGTAGATAAAATGCCTTGCTCAAGGGCATAAGTGCGGTGCCGGGGATCGAACGCCCGATCCTCGCATCAAGCGCCTTAAACCACTGGACCACGGCACCTCCACTTTTTGTTATTCCGGATATTTCCGGGAAGCTATCGATATCGCGACAATGTATCGCGAGCAATCGAAAAACATGTTAAAACTGGGCGTTGTGGCGTGCGCCTGTAATCCAGGTAACAGTGGAAGTTATAAACTGATTCAGCGGACCTAGGTTCGAAACTGAGTCACGTCTTTCGGATGGTGACGTTAAAGGTCGGTCCCCAGACGTAAATAATCATATCTGATTGATACACGTCTGTAAAAACCCAATTACACACACACACACGCACTAACTGGATAGGATAGGACTAGGATAGGATAGGTTAAAGGGGAAGTCACCCCGAAGATTACTTGAGTTTAAAAAATGCAAAAAAAAATAAAGAAAAATATTGGCGAAAGTTTGGACAAAATCCGTTAAAGAATAACGGAGTTATGGACTTTTGAAGTTTTGATTTTGTGACGTCACATGCGAGCAGCTCCTCCATTATGTAATGTGAAATTTAAAAAAAAAAAAATAAAAAAAAAAAAAAAACCTTATGTAAATATTATTGGTCATTTGGCAAACCGCGAAAACAACAACTCGCGAAATTTTCTGAGACCCTGCCATTCGCGGAAATATCTGTACGCGAAAATAACAGCTTTTACACTGTTCCTTTGCTTAGTGTTATTAAAAATGTACTGGTATCTAAGTGAAAAGATGTCTTTTGTAAACATAATTAAAAATTTTGTTTTCCTCTTCTTCTTCTTACATATACATGTAGGTTACAGTAGGTATAAGTTGTGACTGCTGTATGAAAAGTAATTTCAATCTTTCTTTGTTAATGTTACTCAAAATGTAATAAAATGGTGCCTAGGCTCTTTTGTAACATTTTTTTAAAAAAAGATAATGTATGTGCGTGACGAGCTTTCATTGTATTTATGTAGGTCTACTCTGACTCTACATTAAGTGTTTATTTTTGTATCTATCTAGGCTTTCTCTTGTAGGATATAAATCAAATATGCCATACACTCTTTTCGAGGCACCAGTTGAAATCATGGATTATTCGGTGACTGGCATAGTTACTATTTTCTTCGGGGCTGCTCCCTTCAGAAAATAGTGATATGCCAGTCACCTCAGAAAATCCCTAATTTCAATTGGAGCCACTCAGTGCAAGGTATATTTGATTAATATAATTAACTTGCATCATGGGATCATGCCACATATCGTTATATTATGACTTACTATTGCAGAGATATGGCATAAGCGGAATTTTACTAAATGGCGCCTTGATGACGTCACGATGTATTGACTATGTTGCAAACATGTGCTGAGACAATAAGCATAATTTATCTACCATTGTACCAAATTCTGTAATGTTCTGTAATGTATACAAATTTATGCACACTTCTTCTCTGAGCACGTAGTGACGAGTTATTCCATTAACCTGCTTTTTATAAATGAGCCTCAATGCTTGGAATCCAGTTTGCATACATTACTTGTTGCTATGTCCGGCAAGCCTCGGGCAAGCTTTCAGGTTGTCAAGAACAACCTTTGTTTGAAAGGTATGTATAAAATTTGCATACATTACCGAAGCGGTCTATTTGACTATATTTGAATAAGCCGTTTTGAAGATATTGTGCGTACAAAAAAGTGAGTAGAAATAAAAATAAACAAATAATAATACTAAAGAAAAAAAATCGTACAAAAACATTAGGTGGTCTGCACTTGAAGTACAGCCCACCTAATAATAATGAACCATCTAAGAATTAAAAAAGGCAAACGCCAAGCGTTGTCTGGTCTGCATCTCGCTATGCGAATGAGAATGTGAACTTTGGTCTGGCAGCTTTATTTCACTGAGCAATAATACTGATGTTACATACATCTTATCCCTGGAAAATGAGACAATGCTGTTTGGGCATGCTGTTAATACTTTATTTCTTATTGTGATTACAGTGCTTTTTGTAGAAAGTTCATTGACCTTTTGACCTCTGACCTTGGTCAGATTCAACTCATTTTCGAACTTGGCCTACGTCTTTAAGATGTACCTGTGGTATGAATTTGGTGACTACTTCAAATCCATACAAAAGTTATTATGATTACTGTGTGTACGTGTGGGTGTGTGTGTGCGTGTGTGTGTGTGTGTGTGTGTGTAATTGGATTTTACAGACGTGTATCAATCAGATATGATCATTTACGTCTGGTTGTTGATAGCCTTTAATCAAGGTGATTGTGCTGCTCCGTCGATCCCCTATCAAATAGAACAAATGATATGAAATTTATGAATATTGAAAAACAATAAATTACATAAGAATTTCAAAAAACAATGAAATACATGCAGTATAAAATGGAATATGATGATTAAATCTATCTAAATGTTTGCCAGAACTCTTCGAAATTTGTCCAAAATATAATTATTAACAAAATTTTGAATTTATGAATAGAATTTGCATAAATTATTGTAAATTAATCAACACTAACATACCTATTTTTAACACAGATATCTTATAGGTCATTAAAATTATCAAATCGTTTGCTCAGCCTTTGTTTCAAACTATGTTTTATCTACTTATTCACATAATATGCATTTTATACACTATTTCCCATTGACTTTCAGAAGTAATTCCGTATATAATGTTCATTTCGTAACGCTGTTTCATTTCATATTTTGTATCATATTTCAAATATTTTCAAACAGATTTCCAGGAACATGGTGGCATATCAAAGCTAACATACTACAGAATGCCACATCAATATTGAAATTCAGATACATATTTTCAGTTCACAGATTTTGAGCAATATTTATTCTGGTTCAAAGGTCATGTCTTTTTTGTGTCATTCCGTAACGGAGCAATATGATATTTAATATTTCATAAAATTGATGAATGGTTGACACGAAACTCAACATTTAAGAAAGTATCTTATATTAGTGTATGTATTGTACTACCAATTTGTATACATTTATTACGATGTTCATAATATTCTTCTTTCAAACTTGAAATTATTTGTGAATGTTCCGTAACGCTTGGAATTGCCCTTATGCTACGCATCCGTATTTTTAATTATATCGCATATTAAAAAAAACATTTCCGTTCACCTATATACAGTAGCGTAGCACTTACCCAACCCAACCAACAGACAAACCCACTGGTGACAATTCCAAACCCACTTACTTCGAAACACTGATGTAATAATATTGTCAAACCTCTTCGTCTTTGTGGATGATTTTTTTTTTAAATACATACATGTAGTTTAAAAAAAAAGAAAAGAAAATGTCCTTTTTTCCTCGAACTCACACTTCCCTCGCTCGACGAAGAGATGTAATGTACTGTCTAAACCTTTTGGTTTGTATGGATAATATTTCTTTTTTATGCTGATCACTTTAGAAAGAATTAATAGAATAATTTAAATGTGAAAACAGATTACAGGTAACCATTCGCTCGTTTCGCTCGCTCGAACAATATATTCTTATTGTTAATCATCATCATCATATAATGAACTTGTCCCCCCCCCCCATATTGAAAGGGGTAACTCGTTATTCATAAGGACCGCTATTCATAAGGACCACTTATTCATAAGGACCGCTATCCATAGACAAATTACCTTGCTATTCATAAGGACCTCCTTTCATAATGACCACTATTCATAACTATTCATAAGGACCGCTATTCATAACGCGTGTTAAATGAATAGCGGTTTTCTATGAATAGCGGTCATTATGAATAGGAGCGGACCCGTATTGAAAAGCTGGCTACGCTGCTGGTAATACGGGAGAGCACTTCTTCACTTATCGGTCAATTTTCACAATATTATGAAAACAACATTTTAATGAGTCGTTTTATGATGTCGTGCTAAAGTATAGAGGGGCTGCAGTCATGAAAAAATGCTATTTCATAACGTCTTTAGAAAAATCATAGCAAACAAGCTACGAAAAGTTCGCTTGTCATTGCTCATATTTTGTAAAAGTTAAATATTGTACATGTACTTTATTCAAACATGTGTTGTATACATGGTATAAGGGCTATTGTATTTTCGTGCGTAGAATTATGTTTGTGTTATTTGATCGAGGTTGCATACTAGGACGTCATAAGATGGGGAATGGTCGCCCGAGGGCATGATCAGGCATATTTTGACTAACAAACGATCCTGAGTAGTATTGAGGCAATTGGCCCTAGTAAACACCGAACTAAGGATGTATCATACTGAGTTTGACTGAGCTTTTTCCACTGGACTATTGCTCCGGGACAATTGTCCTCTTGAAAAATATCCCATCGGATAATTATCTCCATGGACAACTATCCCATGGGACAATTACCAGCGGTCTCGCTAGAGGGAGGTGTGGGGTATCACACACCCCCACTCAGAATTGCTGTCGGAAAATGCGCCACCTCTGTCGGCAAAAAAAAGGGAGAGGGGAAAGGGAGAGGGGAGAGGGAAGAGGAAAGAGAAAAGGAAAAGGAGAAAGGAGAAAGGAAAAGGAAAAAAAGAAGAAAAAGAAAAGGGAAAGGAAAGGAAAACAAAAACGGAAAGAAAAAAAGGAAAGGAACATGGAAGAAAAGAAAAATAAGGAAAAGATGGCAATTTTTTTGCTCGCTCGCTTCGTTTTCTCGCAAAGACATTGGAAAGTTAATATTCGGGCAAAAGGCGTCCCCCTTGGCAATGGGCTGCAGCCACCTCCCTACCCCCGAGGATTTTCATAGTTCCGATATTCATGCAATCACCACTTCATATTCGGGCAGCGAGGTGCCAGGATATCCACAAATTTGGGGCAGCGAGGTTCCCGGATAATTATGTAACTTCTGTATGTAACTTCTTTACATTTTCACTACGAAAATTTTATTTTAAAAATAGATACTGAAAAGTTGATATTTGGGCAAAAAGCGTCAGCCCTTCCCCACCCAATCCCTGAGCGCTCCTCTCCGCACTTCGTGACTTGCAATAAGTGTAAGAATCTGCAGACAGCCAATGTCATAACAAAAATTAAAGCAAAGTCCCTTGGGAGGGAAGGAAGTACAATCAATTTATAGTTTTTAATTAACATAATATTATATTATCTATTGCACTTCGCATCCAAATGGGGTAGGTGTCCTAGAATTGCCTCCCCCCCCCCCCCCCCCCCCCCTCTCCTCGTAGACCGATATCCCTGCTTCCATTGTTTTGTGTCACCACACTACTCTTGGGTATTTGCAACAAAGAAACCCGTTACACCCTTTACCCGTCCCCGGCTTTCCATCTTTACCCCAGAGCATGCAGAGCGTGTCAGCCAACTAACTATCCATGCAGGAAGTTTATGATTATTTTGACTTTATGTGAAAGATCCCCCTTTCGATGAAGTGGGCGTTTACCTTTGGCAATCATTTTCGCAGAATATCTTTCCGATTTCACAACGGTTACAGTTCGTGTTGGAACTGCATTACTGCAATGAAAACAATAAGTACAACTGAATCACAGTACATATACCAGACAAAGAGAGGAGATCGAGCAAATGTAAAAAAAACAAAAACAAGATGGAAACGTCCTGTACAATTTTTTGGACATTGAACTGTTAAATGTATGTGGTCTCATTTCCCCGTTATCACGTGGTGAATAAATACCCACCAGGAAAATTGTGGTGAAGAAGTATCTCAGTACGAGTCACGCTTTTTTCATAGATTCAGTATCAAGTAAAACAAAATACATGCACTAACACGGATAAAGGAATTCTCAGACATCATCTTCTTGAACTCGGGAAAAATCAATATTTATGAGCATAATTATATATATATTTTCCAATTCTCTGGACATTAATTAGTCAACCATTTCTCCTTAATCTATTTCATTTGGGGCAATTGTTTATGTTTCGGAAGTAGGAACCGTCAAATATCGAACGCATTCTTTTAACCCTTGCAGAGTCTTAAAAATTATGAGGAAACAAAACATTTCTAATCCGTCTTGGTTCTAATCAATATTTGATGGTAAAAATCTAGACGATATAGTGACACTTTATACGAACACTTTTGAAAACATGTAGAGTTTGATTTTCCCCACTCTATTTGTATGTGGCCTTCATCATCACCACTCTCATATTATCAATTATCTATGAATATATGCCACTCATAATTAAACAATAGTGAGAAAGGGTTTCGAATGACTGGTAGATCTTTCAAATTTCTCAGATCTTGGTTTCACTTTAAACCAATTAACATGATTAATGCAACCATTTTCATCCTATTGCTTGTCTCGTATCCTATTTCGTTGGATGGTAAACATTTTTAAAAAGCGATACTTCATCGAGTTTTTATTTAGAAATGATCCAGAGAACAAATTACCGATCTCTCATAAAAGGAAAACTATTTAAAAGCAATCGATTGAATAATCCTGTCCCCCAGCTCCCTACTTTTGAAGGCTCATAAAATTGATACAAACTTGCAGTGGAAAGCAAAATAAGCAACCCCTCTATAAATGTGCAAAACAAAAATTATTATGATAGAGTTATTTAATGACCTTTAAACATCTTAAGATATATTTATACGCTATTCAACCACTTTTATTTTCATTTTCTTTCTTTCTTTCTTTTTTAAAAATTATGTACTTAATCTAGACAATGAGATAAAACGTATGGAACATTTTGAAAGTAAGAAATACTACCTACTAGTAGTAGTATTTCCTATTATAGAGGTTACTCCTCGTTATGGTTTACAAACCCATTCGAACATAGTGTAAATACCGAGAAATCACAATTCTCAATTTTATATAAAGCAGCTCATGGTTATCATCAAAATAAAATACAAGCAAAGAAGAGGATCAGTACCTCACAGAAAATAGAGAGGAAATAAAAGACGTGATATGAAAAAAAAAGATAATCATTGCGTTTATTAAACGGGTTGCGTATAGTCAGGAAAGAAAAAGGAAAAGCTGGATATCAATTTTTTAAAATGTTTTCGTCGGCTATCGTACTGATAGGTCAAGGCAATGCACTTTGAAAATTGAGGGAATGTGTGAATCCATTTGATTACAAGTATTTTCGTAAGAAATGAAAACAACAATCATTGTTACGTTATCAGGTTATATAAGAATGCAATGCTTGATGAATAAAGTAGTATACCGTATCATGCTACCCTTAACCAGTTGGTATACTGAATTGTCGTTAAGTACTATAGTAATTATTCACATCAATCTTCACCTTTCAGCTATACAGAAGATCATGCGAATTTCGTTCATTTCAAAAAAAAATAATCTGTCCATTGTGTACCTAATTATTAGTCCACCACATTTTAACTTTGCAAAAGCCTGTAATTGTGAGTATATTGTTTTTCATCTTATAAAATCACCGAAATCTGAAGAAAGAGATTGGGAAGTTTTCCCAAACTGTATAAGGGCTTTGATACGAGCATAATTAGTTTCCTAAAATCGTAATCATAATGTAAACTTTTACACGAGTAACCGGATATGATTACTCATGCCAATCTCTGAGGTCATTGTCATGGTGGTGTAAAAAACAAAATCCCTTCTACCTCGAAAACCTTGAGGGAAGATCAAACGGTTGAGGTTTAGGTTCACCTTTTAAATGTATTTATTTATCACAGTGATCAAGCCACACCATTAAAGATGTTAATGAACTATTAAGTGTCATCATGATGTGCTAGTCTTACCAATGAAACGTTATGTTCTTTTTTTTTTCTTGGAGCTTATATCATCCCCTCCCAAACCTCGAACGTAAAAGCGATTATGAATCTCATACACATCGTATAAAATAATGTGAGACTGTTTTTTCTTTTTAAACTGAACATCTAGCAACTAGTATTCAATTTATTTCATCGTTCTAAACAGGAGATCTATGTTGGGGTACTTTTAATGGTAAGGTTGTTCGATCACATTGTTGATTACAAGAATACACAACATAATAATTGTATAACAAAGCTGACCTGCCTAGTATTATTATGAACACTATTATACTGTTCCCACATTAATCAGAGTACACAAGGTTTTATCAACAAGAAGAATAACTTAACTTGTGTACACCAACGTCATATATATTTTATTATATGATCCGTCATACTGTTGACGTTATGCAGGGACGGATCTAGCTTTTTTCCAAGGGGGGGGGGGGGGGGTTTGAGGGGCTGAGTATTATGATGGCGTTTTCCTATGCACATTAAATGTTTACTTGGCAACCCAAGGGGGGGGGGGTTTAAACCCCCTAAACCCCCCCCCCCCCCGTAGATCCGCCACTGTTATGTTATGTTTCATTTGAAATGCAAAGGATCAATAAAGCAAGAATTACAAACAAAACAAAACAAAACAAGAAGAATATGCACAAACCTTATTTCAAAACAAACAAACAAACAGAAAGTCCAAGTTGAAGCGAGTACCGTAAAACGGGGTGAATAGGAACATCGTGGAAAGTATAGGATGAAAACTGAAAAAAAAAACACGTTCTTTTCCCCTGTAATGATGCAGAGTTCCAGACGCTATTCATTTTTACATTCATGATAAATATATGAAAGATATGATAAATATATGAAAGATATGATAAATATATGAAAGATATGATAAATATATGAAAGATATGATAAATATATGAAAGATATGATATGACGCGTCTGCATCATTCATGATGACAAATTCATTGAGAACCTCTTTTCCTACTTTTCATGTTCCTAATCATAATTTCATTACAGTATACAGAGAAGGATTATTAGATCTGAATGAAAATAAACCCACAGCTTTACAGTTTCTCTTGAAGTGAATGCCAATTTATTCTCAAATGGTTACTGTTTCACACCATATATCACGCTATAGTGGTTTCTTTTGTTACGGGAACTTGAGTTGACGACTAGTTTGTATTAGTGTCTCCCATCATGAGTTCTTCCAGCCATTATTTAGTCGAGTTCTGGAGCCACTTACTTTTCTTCACTTTGTTGACACTTCCCCATAAATGACATTTAGGCTGTGATTGGACGAAACTCAACTTGCGTATACCCGCATGTTTGTTTATATCAAAATCCTTGTGTACGAAGTTACCAATACAACGCCCTATAATATACACCGATGATTAGTATCGACAAAGTGACTGGTGTTCAACGTCTAGCATGCTTAAATTTGGAAGTATAATAGGCGAATAGTTTCAACTGGGGAGGTTCATACTCCAGTTGATGTTGTAGTAGCACTACCAGAATCATTTTTACTTTAGGAACAAATAAGTAATTACCAACGATCAGGGACGAGGCATAAAGTTCACCATGGATGAAAAGCCTACAATTGTAAGTAAATCTGTTACTTTAATTTGTTATCATCACGTCTTTAAAGGAAACCAAAACCCAAGGAGAGAATCAATGTTATTTGAAAGTGAAAATTCAGAGAAGCACTTTACAAAAAGTTTCATTAAAATTGGTTAAAAAATGAGAGAGTTATTGAAGTTTGAAAAGTCTCGTTTTACTTTCTATGGGGATCCTCAAATTGGCAAAATTGCTTCAAAATGGCTGATTCTGTGAACAACTCTCCATTTGTTTTGTACACAGATTTTCAGATTTTCCCCATTATCTTTCAAGGTGCAGTTAATCTCCTTCTGAGCTCAACATATATAATGGGAAAATGTATTTTACACCACATATGTCGAGTTCAGGAGGAGACAAGGAGCACCCTGAGAGATAATGGGGAAAATCTGAAAATCTGTGTACAAAACAAATGGAGAGTTGTTCACAGAATCAGCCATTTTGAAGCAATTTTGCCAATTTGAGGATCCCCATAGAAAGTAAAACGAGACTTTTCAAACTTCAATAACTCTCTCATTTTTTAACCAATTTTAATGAAACTTTTTGTAAAGTGCTTCTCTGAATTTTTACTTTCCAATAACATTGATTCTTTCCTTGGGTTTTGGTTTCCTTTAAGGATATTTTTTGTTTGTAATCACTTCGCTTTATCATAAGTCTTTAGTCTAATGCAGTTTTGACTTTTACAAGTTTCTCCTAAAGAGGAAGTTGAAAGGGTTTCACATACTAAATTTTCCTTTGGAAACTGGATATCTATATACTGAATCTCAAATTATGAATTAATTAATGAATGATAATAACAATCATAATTTTGTTGTTTAATGCAGTTTGACTTTTAAAAGCTTCTTCCAACGAGGAAATTGAAAGTATTTCACATACATCGTTTGGAAAATTGACATCTATACTGAAGCTCAAATTGTCGTTTAATGAATAATAACGCAATATTCATGATAATTATGCGCACGAACTGGAAACTATATATCCAGCATGTACATGATGTATAAAAGGTTAATCTACCATTTTGAAAAACCTGTCACTCCTCGGCCCTTTTAAAAGGTGATTTAACGATTTACGTTTTAGAGTGTGGACATGTCAGTACGGTACTACACGTACCACTATTTTCGAAAGAAAAAAATTCACAGCGGGTATTTTTGATACAGTATTTTGAAAAAAAGTACATCGACGTGGAACACCCTATATAGACATCCAGAGCAAATTTCTTTTTGGTGATTGGTTCCCTTAATAATTCGATTTCAAGTTATTTGCCAATTATGAATAAAAATCGGCCCTCTGAAAGCAAAAGAGAGAGAGAGACAGAAAAAAAAAACACACTTAACAATAGCTAATGGAGTTGTCATCCCATCATTATTTTCTGTATTGTTATCTCGGTAATAAACGGAGCCCATCTTCAAACATGTCGATCTGATTAATATTTGCTCTGCGATTTCATTTTGATAGATGATACTAACTTAATCAAAATGCTGCTGAGCGTGTCGGGAATATTTTCTTTGAATTCTTTCTTTATTTTCCTTTTACTTAAACCAAATTATAATCTGCACTGCAGTCACTATTGTATAAAGAATACATGTACTTCTCATTCGTCGATATATTAAATTATCAAGGCATTGATTCCTATACGAGTTTCATTAATTTTCTGTAGACAAAATAAGAGGAAATGATTACTGTTTTAGAAAACTAAAAAGATCTGTTTGTGATGTACTTTCGATTACATTTGCATTGAACATTGGCTGTGTGAAGATTTGTTCAAATTATATGATATCGGTACTCAGATATATTCACATATCTTACATCAATCTCAAACTTATTTCTTAATTCATACAATGATACCTCAAAGCATATATACTCGACTCTTTTAAGTCGTTAGTAAAAAATAACCTGGTTATTTAGACAAGCGTTTTTATAAATATAATCTTTGTCTTTATATCTTCTCTTCTCCTTTTTCACTGCGCCATGAGCATCTATTCATGATGGACACCGGCGCATTACAAGTGTTCATATTATTATTATCATTTATGATGTAATGCTATTCTGTTAACCGAAAAGTGATTAAAAATAAGTGTATCTGCATACAGATGGAGTGGGCGTCCATTTATGTTTGGGGCTTTTTTTTTAATGTTGAGATCACTTTAAATGCGCTGTAAAAAGTTGAATAAATGGAAATTGAAAATCAAAGTTTACTTAGCGGTACTCCGGGTTTTTTTTCTCTGCTTCTTTCTCTGCTTGGATTTTGTTTTGTTTTGTTTTGTTTTTTCAATTATTCTTTTAATTGCTGCAAAGAAATAACATGTAGAGAGATTTTGTTGTTGTTGTTGTATTTTTATATAACTACGTATTACAATGATTTTGTTGTATAACCTTGCATGTATTCCAGTGGGTTAATTTAAACAGCGTAGAAGGTTGTAGTTAAGATCGATCGAGGTCTGTTGGTTCTGGATACCTCAGTCACATCGACAAACCGATTTCCAAACCGACTTCAAACCGACCGATACTTGACCATTTGGGGTAATGTATTATTTTCTTCGGTCTGTTCGTCGGTCTGGAGTCGTTCTCATTGGTGCGACCGGATTATGAACATGCAACACTTAATGGAATCCTCTATCATGTCTACAGCGGGAACAAATATTATAAGACGAGAACAAAGCGCTCGACTGAAAAACTGTAAATTTATCCAACGGCTTGTGTTTTCTCTCCAAGTCTCTGGGACGCCCGACTAATTACTTTTGGGATTAGCTTTCTCCCTTTTAAGATTCAACAAGGACTAAGGAAAGCGGCTATATAGATGCCATTTAAACACATATTTTGTAGGTTGTATAAGCTCAACAGGAATGAATCGTCTCTCATTCGTATATTATTGTTGTGCAAGCAAATACATATACAGACAACTTTATGAATCTATCGGTTAATCCATCATTGTTTGTAGAAATCCCGTGCACTATATAAAATGATACATCTAAATTGCAAGAAAATATCACAAGTTATGATACTGTTGACAACTTTAAAACATATTTTCTTGTTAACTGGTAAATGAAGTTATGTTGAGCTCATCTCACTCTTCTCAAGCTTCTCTATCCGTTTTTCTTCCCTCCTCTTTATTACAGCGCCTATAGGAACATTGTGTTATGCGCTATATAAATATTGTATATCATTATTATCAACATTATCTATTTTTAAATCGGGTTCAAATGAAGCAAGAGAGTTATGATGGTGTGCTGGTTCCCATAGTGACCAAAGGAGAGAAGACGGGTGATGAAGGAATGTGTGGAAAATGTAGCGAAAGTAAGAAGAGAAGGACAAAGGGGATCGGAAAGCGAAAAGAAAGTACAAAAACTCCCTGGTACAATCGTATATAATGGTGATGTTGATGACTATACATGTACCTCTCTGCTAGGAGAGCAAGTATTCTTCTAGGTAAGCAGCTCTCCGCCCTATCCAAAGGACTAATTGAGGATTAATGTATTATGAAAGGGCTTATACTTATCGACTTCATTTCGAACATGGGGCCCATCGGTTTCCAGACCATCTACCACTGAGCCATCACACCTGTCCAGTTAAACAATGTTAATTGTTCCCAAACAGCGAGAATGAAAAAGCTACGTCTCAGTGGCTAATCTCATATTCATCAAAGACTATATATTTATATTGTAAAATGCAGTAGAAGAAAAATACAGACATACAGAAATTCACAGTTATAAAAAAAGAAGAAGCGAATTTTGACGGAGAGGAATAAGAAGAGAAAATAAGGAGAGAAGTTGGTATCGGTTGAGGAACATAATTATAATACAACTAATGTTGTAGAATGTTTATCATGGCGCCATCTAGATCACGTTGCATGATTGTGAGCACAAAGGCAAACGACTTGACTCTGTCTCGCAATCTGTCATGTGATACGGGCATATGCAGTGTGATTAGGCAAGAAATCACGCAGAGTATATATACTTCGCTTACTGTTATTTATGAAGATAAAATAATGTAAGAGGATGGTAATATATGGATGGAAACCATTGCATGAAAGCGGGAGACCAAACTCAAGAAGAAGTCTTCAGCATTAGAGGTGTTATGCTGCTGCAGCGGCCGAGTTGAATGCATGTAAGCTCTATACCATCGTTAATAGAGGCAGGGAGAAAAGGGATGAAATAGACGAGTTATTTTTTTTAAAGAGAATCATTTGAATACACATATAATAGAGCGAATTATACGTGGAGGGAATGATAAATCAGTTATTTAATATTTTATTACAATATGACCTCCAACAAGTCACCCCCAAATCTGTATAGAATATATTTATTTATTTATTTTTTCTTTAGATTTTAGTGACAATTCAATGCCTTTGGATTCTGGTCAGACATTTGACTGAAAAGAAATAATGAAGATGTCAAGGAGAATGCAACAGTGCATTTAACCAAATAAAATCAAACTGAAATTGCCGAAGAAAAAAAAATGGATATATAGCTACACTGTTAAAAAAAAAACTGTAAAACTACAGGTTTTCTGGCCCTTGAAATGACAAGTTATTGCCGTTATTTCAATTTTCCTGTAAAACAACAGCAAGTTTGTTGGTTTACCAGAAATCAGCATATATTATTTACAATCGCCCGACATAAAACACTGTTAAAAAACATTTTCTCATATTTTAACAAGTTACCCTGTTAAATTACTAAATATTTGGGGAAACACTTATATGAATATTCATGAATTTTTAGTAGCGTATAGTTTGGGGTTGCCCAATTTACTGATTGTCACAAAGGCATAAAACACTATAAGGGGTATATAAGAGATTGCACTAAATTGAACTAACTGGATAGGATAGGTCTAGGATAGGTCTAGGATAGGGTAGATTAAAATAGAGAATGGGATGAGTTAAAGCAGGATAGGTTGCACTGTCAAAAATAACTGTAAAACTAAAGACTTTCTGGCCCTTGAGACTACAAGTCATTGCCGTTATTTCAAGTTTACAGTCTTTTTCCTGTAAAACAACAGCGGGTTTGTTGGTTTACCGGAAATCAGCATATATTTACAATCGCCCGACATAAAACACTGTTCAAAAACCATTTTCTCATATTTTAACATGTTACCCTGTTACATTAAAAATCGTTTCCATGGTTCCGTTTTAATTTACATAGATTTTCCTGTTAGAAATTAAAGTTTTTAACTATTTAACAAAAACAAAAACAAAAACAAAAACGGAAATCTGTTATTTTACATGTATACTGTGGAAAAACGGGCATTCCCGGCATCCTGACTGCCAGGAAATTTCCCATGAAAAAACGGCAATTTGTTTTTTTACAGTGTACAACGGGTAAAGTTGGTTAAATTATATTTGAGGAGATTCTTTATCAATACGTCATTTTTTTTCTCTTTAACCATTTAATCAGGTTTCAAATCTTTACACCCCTTTGTCTAAACATTTTTTATCCACATTGTATACATGTGACACCCAGTCTCTCTCTCTCTCTCTCTCTCTATTTTTCTTCTTCTTCTTCTTCTTCTTCTTCTTCTTCTTCTTTTTCTTCTTCTTCTTCTTCTTCTTCTTCTTCTTCTTTTTTTTTTTTTTCTTCTTCTTCTTCTTCTTCTTCTTCTTCTTCTTCTTCTTCTTCTTCTTCTTCTTCTTCTTCTTCTACTTCTTCTTCTTCTCCTTTCTTCATGCCACTCCATCTTTCCTTTAACTTACCGACCTGTAATGCGTCAGCTTTCCTAAATGGAACACTAGGCTTAATCGATTTCTTCCGCTTGTTTGTTAAGTTCAAATCTTTAGTTTAAAGGAATACGTTGATTTATTTGAAAGAAAAAAAAATGATTATAGTGGGTAGAAAATCTTACGAATTATGATGAATATGATTTTGTACAGGGGCATGTCAAGATCATATATAGGTTCGGTACTATACGTACGAAAAGGGGCTGAAATAAACATGTTTTGTGAATGTGCATGTACAGTGTGATTCAATAAAAAGGAAACCCATATTCAAACCCCAATATCTTAAAAACCAAGTGAAATTGCTGAAACAAGTTATAATGGTATTGTAATTTATAGTGTCTTCTTTAATTTGATAGGCTGCTCACCGAATGCCGACTATGGATGACTGAGCTATGGCCAATTTAAAAAAGTATGTCAAAATCGCCTTTGCCCAAGTTTGGGATGAATGGTGACCATGAGATACCTTTATTACGAGAGGGTGCATTCAATTGGAATGCATGGAGACTGATCAGTAAAACCCAGGGTTAACCATCCATTTCATTCAAAACTTGGGCAGAGGCAAATTTGACATGGATCATAAAAAAAATGCTATACTGTTCAGCTGTCCGTGGTCAGATTGTGTAGCTCAAAGTGTCAAATTTAAGAAAACATGATAGGCTACAATGTGAGTATTTTTTATAAAATCTATATGTACCCATTGCAACGATATTCATGGTTGAATCTGGGTTTCCTTTTTTATTGACTCACACTGTATACTTCACTTTTTGACGGCCCTGATTATACCACACATTGTCACTCAAATTTTATGAATCATGTACATTTATGGGTGAATTAAACCACACCAACTGCCTCAGTCGCTTTCATGAATGAATTCTTATCCTAATTAGTTATGTCGTGTAAAAAGGATATAAAATGAACTGCTTCCGTTTGACGTTTGGGAACATGTAGATAAGGGCACATAGAGAATATTTGTGGTCAGGCCGAACTGTTGTTTAGTACTAACTTTCCAAAATCATAAAAACATTTCTCTTTCTCTCTCTCTCTCTCTCTCTCTCCCTCTCTCCCTCTCTTTTCTCTCTTTTTTTCTTCTCCTTTAAGTTTTTTTAAAGCAATGTTCGTTATTTGAGTGTCACGTGGTCAATGCTAATTGGTCGTTACTGATCAATTCATTCAGCCCTGTTCATTCGAATAGTTTCGTCGATACATCCTAATAAATTCAGATCAAATGATAAAAGGCTACAAAAAGTATATAAGGCTTCCTCTTTTTTTTTTTTTCTTCTTACATTTGAAATGTTGAAGTCATATGGACCGTTCTCTCCATGGTTCTCTCGCATGTTTCATGATTTTTTTAATTTTTAATTTTTTTTGTAAATAGATTCTACTTGTAATATGTTTTCGCGGGATCTGGCAAGATTTTCACGTAACCGTTTAGTCACAGCACTGGAATTCACAAAATTTCGAGTTTTATAACTTTAACGAGTTTACATGAGATCTATTTGTCGAATTTGTGCGTTTCTTATCGTCGGTGCCGACTCCTAGTAATCTGTGGAAAGCTTCAATTATCGCCCTGATCAAAGCCATAAACAATCATAAACTAGATTGATGGAGTCGCAAAAAAATGATCAATTTGAGCGACAACGATTATACACAAATAGATGCTCAAAAGATCGAAAGATCCTCCCTCAACAATTTGTCGGGGGTCGGTCAGGAATCGGTGGGGAGGTGGTTCGCCTTGCATTGGTTCCCGAAAAAAATTGAAATCTGATCATTTTTTTTTACTCAGTCTTTTGTCTGTATGGTTGGTCTGACTGGTGTCTAATGTCTACAGTACTGTCAAATAGTATGATCTTATGCAATGAAAAGTGAGAAAAAAAAATGTAGTCTCTGTATTATTAAAAAAGCAGGCAGGATTCGGCGAGGTCAACTAGTTTCTGCCCATTTGAACCATAGCATGTTTTTCGCCCGTAATTTTACACTACACATTACATCAATTCTCTCTTTTTTTTATCAAGAACATCGAGGAGAATCACACCCCTTGTGTCAATACAATAGAAAATGGACAAAAAGTTACAGAAGGTCTATTGTTATTCTGAGCAAACACCAATAAAGAGTCACGTTATATTCCAATACCCATGCGCGACTGATAACGTGACTCTTTATTGGTATTGGAAGAATAGCCAAAGTTCTAAATATGCCACATTCTCAGTTACATGCATGTGCATGTCTCCATAACGGTCACAGAAGATTAGTATTGCAGAATAATAAGGATAATAATCCTTGATCTGAAGATGCCCTTTTTAGTTTAGTTGTTAAGTACATAGTGCACGTTGTGTTACATGAAAATGAAACGTATGGGCCACGTATCTTATATATTAAAGGGAGCCACCGCTCAATATCCATGTACGTTCAATTTCATTCGCTTTCCCCATATCGCAAGGCCGTGCATAACAACAATCTTTAGCAGCGAACAAAATTGCCGTCGAGGGTGGGGTAGTTTTCAGTTGGGTTGTTCAGTTCGTCTTTCTTCGGTCGAATATTTTTCCCCGAGCATGGTCGCCCGTATCGCTGTAATTGCGTGCATGTTTACCGAAGATGTACGGAGATTCCTGAATATTACCCGAGCCGGGCCAAGCTCCAAAACACCACGATTGGCGACTTTTCGGTCCCTTTAAAAAGCGATCTTTCTTAAAAGACGATTGGTAGTGTTGAAAGGTGACACTGTTTATGTTTGTAAAAGTAGGGGTGTAGTGTCCCTCCTCCCCCTGCTCCACCACTTTGCATTGTGATAGTAGTAACAGGGAAGGGCTTTGATACTACAAAACGCAGCCCCGCGCGAGCTGTGGCTCATTAATTAGCACTCTTTTAAAGAACACATTTTGTAGAAGAAAAAAGGGAAATAGAGATGACAAGGGGCACTTTTCAGAAATGAAAAAAGGCACTTATTAGAAGCGGAGAGGGACACATATCACTGAAAAGGGACATTTAGGGTAGAGCACAGACAAGGCAAAAGAAATTAGTAGTTTACATGCACATTTTCCGTAAACTGAAACTTTCCATTTTCCTATGTATTCAAGATAGGTTTAATGTGTTTAACTTGCAAGTGTTGAATTATACATTGAACCTTGAAAACATTCATATATTCTAAATATATTCTTTCCCTTCATTCACCATCAGGCCGATAAGGAGAAGAAGGAGATGGAGAAGGTTGACCTTGGAGAAGATGGGGAGGAGGAGAGAGAACAGTGGGGTCACAAAATGGACTTCATTCTATCCTCAGTGGGGTATGCTGTAGGTTTAGGGAACGTTTGGCGGTTCCCTTACCTCTGTTTTAAGAACGGAGGAGGTAAGATCTCCAACATGTTTTGCTTTGTTTTTATTTTTGGGGACCACACCCACTTTTTTTATACCAGATATAGTACCGCCGCTAGTTCTATGTTGTCATACCTCTGAAAACATTTTCCAACATGATTAATTGGTGGAAAAGATCTCTGAAACAACACTGTATTATTGTTTTTTTTTATAATTATTATTAATAGCCTCATTTCGGGGAGGGGGGGGGGGTGAAAATAAAATCCCCGAAAATTAATTACATACAAACCTCAGTCGTACTGCCAGACTGATCCCAAACCCACCGATTCTCGACCCTTCTGTGTAATGTCATTTTTCGTTCGGTCTGTTGTCGGTCTAGGCCCTGTTTCATAAAACTTGTTATAGATAACAAGTTACGATAGTTGATACAAACTACTGAAATCGTTACATTCGAATGGCTGTGAGCAAATTTGTCCTAGAAATGTGGCAGTTGTTATAGATAACAAGTTTTATCATGAAGCGGGGCCCTGGAGTCGGTCTTGTTTGTGCTGCTGAGGTATCACTCACAACAGGAAAATGGTGTGCAACAATTTCTAGTGGCGGTATTATTTTCTGGTAAAGGCACTACTTAACTGATGTTTGGGCTATGACTTAAACACTTTCCAAATTTTATAAACAACATTGTAACAAAGAATAATATACTATACGGGAAAAATATTTTTTTCAATAGGGAATTCGAAGATATCAACAGTCCTTTTTAATCGCTTGTTTGCGAAACAAGACACGAAAATATCAAATAAATACGAATTAAAGTGGCAAATTAATTTTTTTGACAACAAAATAAAGGACAATCAAATTGCTTGAAATTTTCTATTAAATTCTTCTTTTTTAAAAACATTCTTGTGTTTTGACATGCACAATTCAAGCAATTTCATTTCACTTAAATATGTTAAGTAGTGCCTGTAATACTTTCGTATGCATTATTCTCGTTCTGAACTTTTTTGCAGTGCCTTTGTTTCATGCGCAGACCTGAATGAATGAAATGTTATTAAACAGGGTGGCACAGAAAGAATTCAACACCTGAGATCTGCAATTTTAACGACACGATTAACACAATATAATAAGGCTTTTCTATTGGGTAAAAATTCTTTTCCAAGTAAAATGACACCAAGATCGTCAATTTTGGGTAATGCATTTTGATTCTACGGCTATTTTTGTGAGGCAATGTAATGTTCAAACTTTGCTACTTTTGCAACCGCAGTCATGCTTGAAGCAGCGAGATATTTGGATATGGCGGCTTCTCATACAGTCAGCTTTTTTGAAAAACGCATAGAAGACAACTGAATGTGAATGAAGCGGAGATTGTCTGAAAAGCCATCATGCTCCCAAACATGACTATGATTGCGAAAGTAACAAATTTTAAAAATGACATTGCCTCAAAACAAAACAAAAACAAAAACAAAAAACAAACAAACAAACAAACAAACAAAAAAGTAGCTGTAGAATCAAAACACCTTACCCACAATGATCTTGGTGTCATTTTGCTCAGAAAAGAATTTTTTACCCAATAAAACAAAAATCTTTATGATGTCGTTGAAATTGCAGGTCTCAGGTATTGTATTCTTTCCGGGCCACCCTGTATAGAGATGAACGTGGGCCTATACTTGAACAACGAAATAAAAAATAACTGTTGGGATTTAATACTCTGAGTAAAACGTTTCACAGCTCACAAGTTAGTTTGATAGATCATTTCATCAATGTGTAATGATCTACTGTCAATTTCTTACGTTGGGTACTTGTGCCGTAATATATACGTTAAAAAAACATGTCAGTTACGATACGGCGTTTTAATCTTACACTAGCAGTGTTTGGCTACTCTTACTGAAAGTACTAGAACCATACCAGTCGAAGCGTTTGAATCTTACACTTAAAGTGTTTGGCATCTCCTACTCTGAGTTAAAGAACCCTACCACTCTAGGTGTTGTGATCTTACACCTAAAGTTTTTGGCATCTCTTACTCCGAATACTGGAACCATACCATTCGTGGTGTTTTGATCTTACATTTAAAGTTTTTGGCATCTCTTACTCCAAATGCTGGAACCATACCATTCGTGGTGTTTTGATCTTACATTTGAAGTGTTTGGCATCTATTACTCTGAGTATTGGAACCATACCAATGGTAGTGTTGTGATCTTACACTTAAAGTGTTTGACATCTATTACCAATCGTAGTGTTGTGATCTTTCACTTAAAGTGTTTGGCATCTATTACTCTGAGTACTTGAACCATATAATATGAATTATGATCTTGCACTTGAATAATAATAACAATAATAATAATAATAATAATAATAATAATAACAATAATAATAATAATAATAATAATAATAATAATAATAACAACAACAACAACAACAACAACAACAACAACAACAACAACAACAACAACAACAACAACAACAACAACAACAACAACAACAACAACAACAACAACAACAACAACAACAACAACAACAACAATAATAATAATAATAATAATAATAATAATAATAATAATAATAATAATAATGGATATTTATATAGCGCTCATATCAACCATGAATGGTGCTCAAGGACTTGTTATCTATTACTCCGAGTACTGGAACCGTATAATTTGAAGTGTTATGATCTTACACTTAAAGTGCTTGGCTTCTCTTACTCTGAGTACTTGAACCAGGCCAATCAAAGTAGTATGATCTAATACACTCAGTTTGACTGGGTGCCGCTATAGTTTCAGTCATAATTACTACTACTGTCCTATAGAAGCTGCATGTGCACTATCATAATGATGCAACACTGAAAGTATTTTCAACAGCCCTCTTTGTACAGGAGAAACTTCCAATGTAGTAATGGTCTTCTGTTCAAAGGTTGTGTTTTATGAGTATGTTGTATCAATCATATCATTCTGATAAAGTGTTTGAGATGATATCTCTTTTACTCTGATTATTAGAACCACAAATCACAGCGTTTCGATATAACAGCCAAACGGTCCGTATTCTACTTATTCACTTAATCCCGACTCTGGGTCTGTGTCACGTTTAACAAAGGAACAGTTTAGACCTCGGTCTAATTTCCATTGCTAAACTCGAGCTGAAACCCAGTATCGGGTTTGAATCCACTGGCGGATTTACATAAGGGGGAATCCGGCCCGTGCATGCCCCCCCCCCCCCCTTTGAAACCCAAGTGGCATGCTTTATAGGTACACAATGAAAAAAAATTGCCCTCTCTTTTACAAAATCTGGATCCGCCCCTATTTGAATCTAATGAATAAGTAGAATGCGGGACGAAGTGTTTGTGATCTTGGAGTAGTAACACCTACAAAGCTCAGTGTTCCTATCAAGGCTTGCGTCCATATGCATATTCGACATCGTGTGGACAGCAACGTACAGTCCATTGCTACTGTGGCTAGACAAAGAATTATATTTTTTCAAACACAGTTGGAAAGTTAGTACGTTTGTAGAGACAAATCTTTTCGTACCAAAAGTACATTCAGTTTTCAAGAACTAAACTTTTTGGGGTACTTCGTATTCCATGAAGTTTCAGGCGCCGTCCCGAGAAAGACGGCGTTGGGACTTGATAAGATACGGTGTTTGATGAATGCAAAAACCACAATTTTGGACGTTTGGTTTAAGGTGGAAGAAATAATCTGTGTTTCGGAATACTTGTATAGGCCCACGATTCTGAAATATTGTTACTCATGGGACAAAAAATATTGAAAGATTTTAACCCCCCCCCCCCCAAAGAATAGAGTAGAATAGAATAAGAACAAAAGAATGAGTAATTTTTAAGATATCTTTTTTCTCCATATGGAATCAGAATGTATTATTTTTTAAATATCACATTAGATTTTCCTTAATTTATTAATCTCATATAATGGGGGATTCTATGTATTTTTTCTTCAAATTGAATTTGTTCATTTTGGGGTACCGCATGAAACAAAGGTCTAAGTCAATATCAAATACGTGTTGTTTATCATGTTTATTACAATATTTAGAAAATTTCGTAATGTTTTTTTGTTTTTTTACTTTGAATAACCTGAAAATATTTTTTAACAATCATTCCTCGTTGTTTTACTTTCCCATATCGACTGTGCCAAGTTAAGTGTCTGATTTTTTTTAATAGTATATGAGACTTGTTCTAATAAAACATGAAAATCGAAGAAACTTGTACTCCTACATTCAATTAAAGAAAAATACATGTAGTCTTTCATTTAGTTTTTCAAATGAAGTGCACGCTAAAATCAAGCCTCATTGCAAAGCAAGCCTTTTCATTTATTTCTGCATTAATTGACATTGTTGTGAAATTTGCATTTTTTTTTAAATGATAGTTTGAAATCATTTTTACGAGTTCGTTTCATAATTTCCTTTATTTTCGTGAAAAAGACATTTCCTCCTGCAAGTAAAAAATGCAATCATTTTTTAATTACCAAATAATTGCAAAAAATTACTCACATGTAAGTTCTAAAATTTAGAACGCATTTAACTCAAATGCAGCCCACTTGCAATTAGTCTACATTCTAAGAATGATATACTGAGAAATAGAGACATCCCTTCGGAAAGGTAAAGTTATTCTCTCTTTAAAGGGTAATTGAAATGTTTGTAATTTGGACGTAGGAAAGTAAGTAAGTAGAAATTTTTTGAGAAAAATATATAATACATATAATTCTTCTATAATAAATCCGTTCCCCTGGAAAAGTTTATGGGGTTATTGGTCTCCATGCATAGACTTTGCTTCGATGAAAATTATATTTTCGTCGTAAAATGGGCGGTAGTAAATACATCCAAACTGATATAACTGATACCTCTTTTGATATAGTAATAATAAACAAATCGATATAAAACAATAATTCGAATTGGATTGCAACATAAAATTTTATATTGGTTTACTAAATTCCTATCTATAGGCATTTGTGCTTCAGTTAAAATGATATTTCATCGTAAAAAGATTTAATATTCATGCAAGCATGATATAAGTATCTTTATGCTAGTCATAAATGCACATTATTTTGACAACAAAAATATAATATAAAACTTGAAATAAAAAAAAAGGTAAAAGCATCATTTATAAATCTATTGAATATTCACTTTATTCAAATTACGTTCGAAAGTTCATTTCATCAGCTTTTCATTTCAGTTTATTGATTTTTAATTCATTGCATCATACTTTATATCGCCTTTCCATATTTATTCATGCACACTTATTTTCATTATTCTCAGCCAATATATTATTTTCCATTTCAGCGTTTAAAAGACCATCATACCCAAAAAAAATGTGATGCGCCGTGTGCACTTTGTATTCTATCTTCTACTCCCAATAAGAAAATTAATGTTATTATGACAACGAAAATTTTAACATAGAAATATTTTACAATTATCTATCGTCTGTTGTAAATCGTAGTTTAATATTGATTTCTTCAGCTAGTGATATCTTGGATTAATATCAGTCTATCAAATTTGCCTTGCTTTTTGTGATATCCAAGATGAAGCAATATAACAGCGATGAAAGTATTACCTCTGTTATCATAATTCATTCGTCGGTTTCGATATTTCAGCTAAAATAAAATTCTCACCAGCTTTAAAAACAGTAAAAGTATCAATAGATTTTTGTTTCATATTGGCTGTGGTTATAATCCGTCATCCTTTAAAAATCTGGTTAAAACTTAAACTTTCGATGAATCGATAGACTTATTATCTACGTAGATATAATATTTATCTACATTATATGAATATATAATATTCCACCCACAGAACTGGGTCAATTCGGTATGATAAAAGAAAAGTTCCCTCGAGTTTATAGTTAAGCACGTAATATACTAAAAGTAAACTTCATTTGATCCTTGCAGGTACTACGTTTACATATTATATTTGTATTTTATTTTATTACTAACTCAAGGGTTGTAAAGAATTGGGTCATCTCTATATACATCCGTGACGACAGTGCATAATCTTACAATATCAATACAGAAAAAAATGCTCATATCTTAGAGTAGAATCATTTTACCCCAATAGCATTCAGAATCAAACTAGCACTTTTTAAATACCCACTTTGTTTATCATTATCTAAATAACTGGCAGTGTTTATATCTTATTAAATTATTTTGTAACTAACTTTGTAATATGTTTTCATATAAAGATTTTTATCATCACAAGCTAGTGTGTAGTTAGAGTCTCGAAGACTTCAGTATCACGATATTGATGATGAAGATAATGATGATGACAATGATGACGATGATGGTGATGATCATGATGATCATGATGATGATGGAGATAATCGTGACACTAATCATGATTACACAGATTTTTATAATTTTCAGAAAACGGGTGTTAAGAAAATTGAAAAAAAAAAAGGTCTGCTGTTCCTTACTTAACCTTTCCACAATCTAACCTCTTACACAGCAAGTGTCTAGAATATTTGCATCACACGCATCTTCCCCGTTTCCCCTAGCAACCAGCTTCACCAATGCATCCCGCATCCCCACAATCTTCTCCCAAACCGTCTTTAAAAGTAGGTACCAGCTTGGTTCAGTGAGAACCCTTGACATCCCGACTGACAGTCGGACTTTAATTCTAGATTTTGTTACCATTTCCAATATCTTGTATTACAATTCGATATTGTACAGGTCTCGATACAGCTCTCTCACTCGCCCCCAGACCTTATTTCTGGAGGTGACAGGTTTCATCCAATCAGAAAGGGATTTTGAAGGTATTATTGTCGAGTCAAAGGACAAGTCGTGTGACTTGGTTGTATAAAATAACTGTGATTTTTATTTATGCAATAAATCTTATGTCGTATGTATTTTGAACGCATTTTTGTTGAAGGGTTAAAATCATACTTTATGAGTATATATTATATGGCTGTTGAAGTTTACGTTCCGGGTGTTTACTCTTTCAACGGGGGCGTTGCTTGGACATTTTGATTAAAGGTTTCCGAACAAAGTCGCTGAAAATTTCATATCAACCAGCATACTAAAAAAAGTCCTAACATATTTATTTTGCTGACTAAGTTTGAATTGCTGAAACAGTTACAGATTTGCCGTCACATAGTTTGATTGATGGTTTATGCTCAGTATCCGCCACAAGCAGCGCCCCTCATTCCATTTAAGTAAGGCTTCGTAAATCTGATGCAAATATTAACTTTGAAAATGATTTATTTATTTTCTATTGTGTGATTACGCAAAGGAGTAGTAATGCCCTCATAAAACATATTATACAGTCTTTATCACGAACTTGAACTCTGGATAACGCCATAAAATATCTCGTCAAGTCGTTTTGTTTTTCAGCTAGGATGAATTTCATTCAGTTCAACTCAATACACGGGCCCTGTAGTATAAATATACAATCAAAGATATAACTTCATTAGAATAACGACTGCAAGTAATCTCGAACAATTGTATCAAACGAACAAAATATATCTTTGACAATTTTGCTTAAATGGAAAGTTTAACGGTTGTTTTATTTCTATAATAGATTGTATAACATTCATGTTACAGGGCCCATGACTGTCATATTTTTGTGATGCTCGGCTGCCTAAAATATGCCCTTTCAAACGAATTTTGATAAAATAATTAGATTGTCGAGTCTTATGTTATCTATTCCACTAAGAAGTGTCATATCAAGTCTTTTAAAGATTGAATTAATTACGCAGTTAAATCTAATTCGGGAGTTATGGACGGAAATTCATTGTCCTTATCAGTGTTATAAATGGGTTTACCACTCGTATTTGCAAATATCTCGAGAAATATATTTCGGACAAAAACAACAAAAACAAAACAAAACAAAACCACCTCAAAGGTCTTCTAGAGGCAGCCGGCGCATTGTCTGTTGAGAGCCAGAAGGGCGTTAACTCTGTGTTAAAATGATATGAGTTAAATCCCTTCTGCCTTTGAAAAGAGTCATGATCTCATGCAAACACATGAATGCAAAAGGTTTTTTTTTTTTTTTTTTTTTTTTTTTTTTTTTAATACAAGAAGACAGCATGGTATCATATAATGTGCATGATATACCATGGCAACATACAGACAAAATATCTGTGTGAAAGCTCACATTCTCACTGCTGTTTAGTGATGTTATAGAATTATGTATTTTATTTCACTATAGTCTGTTGCCAGTTAATGTACATGTATGTGAATCATGTCGAGTGTTACTAGGTGCAGGGTGTTTTTCGTTTTTGTTTGTTTTTGTTCTGTTTTGTTTTGTTTATTTTTTTTACAATACAGATGAATGAGTAAATCATTCGACAGCCATATTAAATGACGAAAACTTTTTATAAAAAAGTGTGATATAATACTGTCTTTGCACCGTCAAGCAAAGCTATTTCTAATTCATTTCCTTTTCTCACTATTCAATAATTATTTGCCAAAGCTAATTACATTTCGTCACCGTTTTTTCAACCCGTCTATTCGGGTTGAAATATACTTTAAGCGTGTTCTAAGTATATTTTTTTCTATTCGTCAATGTAACACCAGGAGCGTTTCTCATACCCTACATAATATTCCTGGCTATCGCTGGTGCACCTCTGTTCATCATGGAGTTCTCCATCGGACAGTTTTCAAGTCTGGGATGCATCGCTTGCTGGAATGTCGTTCCTCTACTTCGAGGTGAGAAACCACATCTTGAATCCATTTTTATACCTTAAATAAACCCATAGGCCCGAATTCACAAAGGAGGTTTGGTTTAAACCATGGTTTAAACCCCCTCCTGGGTTTTTTAAGCGTACGTGCGCACGGAATCTGATCCAATCATATATTTTCTTTAAACGCACGCATGGGCAATGTGCGCGTATTTACGCTTATTTTAGTACGCTTACGGAGGTTTAAAGTACCTTACCCATGGTTTAAACCTCCTTTGTGAATTCGGGCCATAGAGTTTACTTGTGCGATAATTCTTTCGAGAATACAAGCATTAAAAGTTTTTCAGGAGATGGCCATACGGCAATTTGAGATGATCCATCTACATGCTTAAGATATGGAGAGAAATAAAGAGAAAACAAAAGTCTTGCGATTATACAAGATGCACAATATAGTGAGATGTACCCAAAATCAAGATATTCATATTTTTGTTTGTCGTGTATATTACTTTAGGAGTAAACTGTTGAAAGCCAGAAAGACGTTAACTCTGTTTAAAAGTATTTAGGTCAACTCCCCCTGGCTCTCTTAAGAATACTGTTAAGAGCTTTGAACGATCGTAGATTTGAAAAACCTTGCTGTTCGAGAAATTGTCAAGATTGGTATTTCCCTATCTACCTTTTCAATGTTTAAATCATTCTTTGCCTTTCGTCTTTACCAAGGAATGGGTATCGGTATGGTAGTCCTATCAGGGTTAGTCGCTATCTACTACAACGTCATTGTGGCCTGGACTATCTACTTCATGGGAGCATCCTGCCAGTCTACGTTACCTTGGTCCAACTGCGACAACGACTGGAACACGGAAAATTGTTTCGATTCGAGTGTCCAGAACGGTACATTCAACATCACGAATTCGGTGCGCCCCAGTGAAGAATACTGGCGGTGAGGGTTTTTTTTTTTTTTTCTTCTTCTTCCTCTTTCTTTCTTTTCTTTCTTTTCTTCTTCTTCTTTTTGGCTCAGTCAGTAGAGCGTCCGCCTCACAACCGGGAGGTCGTGGGTTCGAACCCCGGCCGCGTCATACCAAAAGACGTTAAAAGATGGGAGTTGCTGCTACCTTGTTTGGCGTTCAACAATAAGGGATAGAGCAACGTCGATCTTTCGCTGCTCAGTGGCTGCCGAGCTCACGATCAATTGGGCAAAAAGAATTTCCATTTCGGTTTAACTTAATAAAATTTGGAGTGGACTTTAAAAGATTATTATTATTATTATAAAATAAAGAATAAAAACTGTGGCAGCAGATTGTGTGACGGTGGCGTATTTTTGAACGAGTACACAATCCGCCGGCAGATATCGTTCAGATTGGCGGATATCGTTCCCGCTAGAACCATATCCGCGGCGTCATATACTGCACATTTTGTTCCCTTGGCGGATTTGGTTATTTTGGCGAGATAGTGATTACTTCTAGACCCAATTTAATAAAATAATCTTGCATTGTAGACCCTTATTATAAGATGCTCTGTTAAATTGGCCTACCGTACCACATGTAGTGTCGTGTTTGCCTGTTGTATTACCCCCATCTCACAAGAAGGCGATTCCTCCTCAAAAATCGACAAAGTATGGTGGATCGTGGCTTGAACTTTTTCAGTCTTCTCCGTCGTATCTTGAGCCTTTCTGAAGCGTCAATGATCGCCACCATCTTCCTTGTCGACACAAGAAAGTACATATTATCACATTTACTTCAGTATCCAGTTATCATTTTTTCTTTAATCTTAACCTTGTTCACAATGTTGTATATTGCAATCTGTCAAAAAAACCCACAATATTTCCATGTTTTTGTACGAATTTTTCTTTATTTATTATTATTTATTTATTTATTCTTATTTCTACCCACTTTTACGTGTCCACAATATCTCCAAACAGCTTTGTCAAAATGTACTCAAATTCAGTACGATGGTAGATATGGTTATTGTCTCGGCACCCGTACATTTTCAACACGGTCATAGCTTCGTGACGTTATCTAGGCGCCATTTTGTAAAATTCCGACATATGCTATCCATGCTATCTCTGCAGTAGAAAGTAATAACATAACCATATTTGGCATGATGCAAGTTAATTAAAAAGGAAATTGATTGAACCTGAACCTGACCTGGGGCCCGTTGCACAAAACCTGCGTTTGAACGCAACTCAGGAAAATCAAACTCAACTTTATTTCCAGCCAATCAGAAGTGCGCATTAAGGACTTGCGTTTGATTTTTAGGAGTTACGATTAAACGCAAGTTTTGTGCAACGGGCCCCAGAACGTAGGGTGCCTGCTCGTACGCGTACGCCAGTGCACAAGGAGAGATTTCATTTCTCAATCGTATCAAAATTTACATATCTTATTGTACTCCTTAAGAGCTTATTACCGTACTTAAAAGCTGTAACATTATGGAATACGCTTCATCGATTAGTTAACAAAATGATTGAGCTAAAAACAAGTGATTGCTTATTTGAAATATCCTTTGATGCAGGGGCGGCGCCAGGGTATTTAAATAGGGGGGGGGGCAAAAATGACGCGTATAGCAACGTCGCACGTCGAGGGTCTTGAAATAACAAATAGGACTATAACAGTTATGTCATAATTGCATGGCCTAGCCTTCTCTTCTCCATTTCCCCTTCTCTTTCTCCTTTTTTCCCCTTCTTCCTCTTTTTTTTTTTTTTTTTTTGCTCGCTTGAAAAATGATAGGGGGCGGCCGCCCCCCTGCCCCCCCTGTAGCGCCGCCCCTGCTTTGATGTAACGGAAACATGTACAACAATATTATTGGATTATATTTTACCTGAGTGTACCTTATGACTGTGTTATATGCTTATAATCATAATTCATATTTTTATCTACGATTTGCTGCAATGACAAAATTCCCGATGAAATCCAACATCTTTATATTTTGCATGTGGCAGCTCCCCCGTCATTACTTTGATGCATTATAATCATGCTCTTCATGCAAGAGAAACTGTAGTTAAAGGGAAAATGAATAATGAACCAAGCTGATTTGTGTTTTTGAAGATATTTCAGATTTGGTTTCAATGCAGAATTTGTTTTCAAAGTCCCTTTGTTTGGGCTTGATGCATCTCCCCTCCCCCAAAATAAAATTTCAAATACGAATATAAGCTTTATAATGTTTAGTATGCAGCATTTGACAAACTATGAGCCCCTCTATTTTCCACAGTTCGCTTCATTTTCAGATTGATTTTATTGGACCTCTAATAATATGCTTTGACAACCAGGCATGTTGTTTACACATTTATTTCTGTACAGTAAATTCATTGTAAATTCACAGAATAGAAAGCATTCAATCCATGTTCTATGGTTCAAACATTGGCGTCTCGCTGGGGGCAAAGAACGTGTCACTATTCACAATCAATTGGCGGTAGAGAAGAAGGTGATATTAGTTACGTTCACCCGATGGGAGCTAAACTTTAAGTTTCGCTTGTAGTTTCAGTCCGTATGAACGGACTCGTGGTTTCGAAACTTTAAGTTTACTTGTAGTTCTAGAACCACAAGCTAGCTTGTGGTTAAAGGTCATGTGAAGTTTTGGTAAGCCCTCAAAAACTGTTCGTCAGATTTCTTCAATTTTTGTTGATAAATAGCAAGATACTAAAAATATTAAGACACTGTGAAGATTTCGCCTCCTAAAGTTTAATATTAAACAAATAAGAGGCAAAAATTAATTTATGGCACGTAAAATCCCAACAAAGGCAGCATGTGCTATATACTGTACACACACATGTAAAACCAATGATGAGTAGCTACACACAGTGCACACATGCTGTCTCTGGTGATATTTAGATCTAGATTTTTTGGTTGATATCCTCCTCCACACACAGTATAGGCATGGGCTGTATAGCTCTGTGGCCAGTACCAGATTGATAAGCCACAGAGCTCGTATAGCTAAGTTTCGCACCATGTGAATGGAATCAATTACCATGAATTTCGAGGTCACACACCAACAATCCACAATTCAATTTTCAATGCTGAAAGGAAACAAACGAGAAACTAGAATTTGCCTTTCAAAGTCCCGCTTCAAGACAGACATCATGCTCTCATTGTAGTTTTTAAGCATCGCTATTCCTTGTTACCTCAAACAGCAGCTACCATAACTGTATCAACGCAGATAATACATTGAGAGGATTGTAACTGCTTCTCAAATATATCTTCATTTATTACATTTTGTCACCGCTTATTAACTTTTAGTTTATTCTCTACTTCCTCCTACAACCCATGAGAAAGAAATGATGATGTACTGATACAAACATTTTCATATCCCTTTTACCAGAGGTGGCGCTTCTGGGGGGGGGGGCACAGTGCCCCACCCCACTCACTTTCCAAGCACCCACAAAGTGCCCCTTTTCACTCTGATAAGTGCCCCATTTTCTTTTAAATAACTGCCCTTTTTACTTGTTATAATTGCCCTTTCCCCCTCCTGATAAGTGCTCCTTTTCAAATCTGATTAGTGCCCCCCCCCCTTTTACTTCTGATAAGTTCCACTTTTCCTTTCCATTAAGCCCCTTTTCCCTTCTTATTAAGTGCCCCTTTTCAAATCTGATGAGTGCCCATTCTTTACATCTATATAAGTGACAATTTTCCTTTCTTTTAAATGCCCCTTACCCATTTTGATAAGTGTCCCTTTTCACATCTGATGAGTGCCCATTCTTTACTTCTATATAAGTGACAATTTTCTTTTCTTTTAAATGCCCCTTTCCCATTTTGATAAGTGTCCCTTTTTACATCCGGGGGGCGTTTCATGAAAGGACTTGTCAGATATTTCATCCGACAAATTTGCTCTCAGCCAATCAGATTCAAGGATTTCAGTAGCTTATAACAGTTGTCGGATAAAATATCCGACAACTTCCCTTCATGAAACGCTCCCCTGATGTATGAACTTTTTTACTTCTGAAAAGTGTCTGTTTCCCTCATTGCCCTTTCCCCTTTTGGCAATTGGCTTTTCATATCTGAAGAGTGTCCCCTTTTTATTTAGATTATTCCCCTTTAGCTTTCTAATAAGTGCCCTTTTCCCCTTCTGATAGATGCCAATCACACCTCATTTCATGACGGTTCTACAGCCCACCTGTATAGTTGTATTTGTTCAAGTCTAGTAAACCATTATATGTTGCTTTATGATCCACAGACGTAGAGGCCATGTAAGAATCTTTTCTTGGTCATAACACAGTCACACCGCCAAACCGACCCCGCACCGACTACAAACCGACCGATTCTTGGCCATTGGTGGCAATGTAATTTTTTGTTCGGCCTGTTGTCGGTCTGGCGTCGGTCTTGTTGGTGTGACTGTGGTACAATGAGTCTTATTTATACTGCCTTTCACTAATTATGACCTTAAAATGTTCTTCATAGGAGTGAAATCAGGGCCATAATAAGCAGGCCACATTACTCCTACCCAGATAAGTAACACTGCATCAGGGGCCGTAGCTTCATAGGCGATTGGGGGGGGGGGGGGGTACATTCCCCCAATCGAATATCAAAACAATAGAAAAGGGAGGGAAAAGATAACAGAAAAGGGTTAATTCGTTTTTAATCGAGTTAGACCGGTGCCCCCTTCTTCTCTTGTTTATTTTTTATGTACTTCACTTTTTCTCAGTTATTATCATCAGAAGGGTCCACAACTTACAAGCTCTGCTTTTAGTGGACCTCTCCATTTCCACAGAATATATATCAAGTATTAAATTTTTCTTTTCAGAGGTATTAATCATTGTATTGATCTATCTTAGTTTCAAATGTAATGTTTTGTATAAATTTTGCATGACTTGACATTGCTGACATGGTTAAAGGAATGGGGAAATTAAACAAAATTAATTGTTTTCTCAGTTATGAAATTTCTTTTCCTTGAATGTAGTCCACTGCCTGGACTGTTTTCAGTGAGCGCTCCATGATATGCACTATACATATACTCTAGACGTTGATGGTGTGTGAAGTATTGGCTCATTACTAGTATACCATTTTGTTTTCGGCTAAGTGGGGATATCGCGGTCTGTGCATAGCGCGTGCATAGCTAGCTAGCGTGCAATAGGTTTCGTATGGGTCTAGCATAAAAAAGAAGAAACGGCCAGAATCTGGACTGCTTTGAACCATGAGAAGACAACCACGTGTCGGATTCAGTATAACTACTAGTATATCCTTTTGCCTGCAATATTTTTGTTATAGGGCGAGACACAAGACGACTGAAAGAAAACGGGGACACCTCAAAAGAGTGGATGGGTAGCTTGAAAAAAAAAATCACTACAAAGAGATATTACTGTTTCTTGCTGTCTTTAAAAGTTTGTATTGATTTTTTTATCGTAGCTAAAACAGTATCAAACTTTACCTTTAAACTGTTTGTCTATTTGAACTAGTATTTCATATGAATTATTACACTTGCCATGATTGCTTATTATTATTATCGTCTAATTATGTATAGTCTGATTGTATGGGACTATCAATTTTGTGGGGTCTGATAGCATGAGACTATCAAACTATACTTTCAAAGGGAACGATATTCGCCAAATGATACCAAATCCGCCAGCCCTTTCGCCGAGCAGAGTACCAAATCCGCTGGGCGGATTTTGTACCGTCACCAAATCCGCCGGGCTGATTTTGTGACGGTACACTATCTGCCGCATAACACGATCCGCCGTCACACCGGCTTTGAAAACTTCTGAGATTTCTGTCTCTAATTAACACTGTAAAATTTGAGAAAAGTTAGAATGTAAGAAAATGAATGTTACATTACTTGAATTTAAATGAAATTCCCTGATATTTATATTTACGTTTCATTAATGCATTTCAATACAATTTCTTGAACAAAGGTACCGAGTACATCGTCTAACAGATGGGATTGACGACATGGGCACGATGAACTGGGACATATTCGGAGCTTTCCTTGGTGCTTGGATCATTGTATATCTGTGTATTATCAAGGGAGTCAAGTCAGCTGGAAAGGTTTGTAGCTATATATCTCCAACATGTATTTGAAAGGTCAAGGCCAAGAGAGGGGACACGGGCGCTAGAGCGCACCCCTCCCTTTTAACCATGGACATCACACCATTGGTCATTTCGTTTATTTTGAACACGTCTACTTTTTAATTAATCCTTTAAACCTTTAAAAGTATTCTGCAGCCCATGCGTAAAACACATTTTTGTGTGAGATATAATGTATTATAATGTATTTAGTCCAGTCTAAAAAAAAAAAATTATCTTTCCCAATTTGGTGACGCCATACCTTTAACACCAAGTCAGATTAGAAAGTTTGAAAATGTTCAGCCAGCAATCAGTGTTGGTGTGTACCCCCAATTTCTACCTTGCCCTAAAAATTGTAAAACCATGAACCTCCATGATCTAATACTGGACCACTTTATTTCTCTCTTGAACAGGTGGTATACTTCACGGCAACCTTCCCGTACTTAGTTCTCTTCATCCTACTCATCCGTGGTGTCACACTACCTGGTGCTGGCAAGGGGATTCTCTTTTATGTCAAACCAGATTTCCAAAGGCTTGCAAGTCCAGAGGTAAATCACAATAATTATGTGTTGCTTCTATTAAAAGAAGAAGAAGAAGAAGAAGAAGAAAAAGAAGAAGAAAAGAAAAAAGAAGTAGAAGAAGAAAAAGAAGAAGTGCGTGATTATTAGCATTATTGGCAGTAGTAATAGTAGTAAATGTAGTCATATCAAATGGAGCAGTATAGTAGTAGTAGTAGTAGTAGTAGTAGTAATAGCAGTAGTAGTAATAGCAGTAGTAGTAATAGTAGTAGTAATGGTAGTAGTAGCAGAAGAGGTATTTTTAAAAGCAGTAGTAGTAAGTAGAAGTAATATTAACAATGGGATTTCTCATCGGAAGTGGCAGTATAAGGTTTCATTGCAGCAAATTCTTCAAAATGTTCAACCGGGTTTTTTTTTTTTTTTTTTTTTATGGTTGAATAAATTGAGTTGATTTTCATAGAACTGAATCGAATAGGTATGGTATGATGATGGTGATAATGATTAAAGAAAGTGAAACAAAAAAGACAGAAATAAAGAAGAGGGTTGACAAACAAAATTTCTTTGCAATCCTATCCCACTCCTGACACCACACAAATGGGGGATCATGACCTGTTCTATGTTAACATTATGATGTATACCATTTTCTTTTTAGCCATGGAAGGATGCTGCCAACCAGATATTCTACTCACTTGGTATGTCGTTCGGGAGTCTCATCACCTTTGCCAGCTACAACAAATTCAAGAACAACTGTTATAAGTACGTGTGATTGTATAATTTCAGCTAAAGAGATGGGGTATAAGTACTGACAGAACCTGAAAATAGCTCATTTTCATTTTATGTGCTTAAATATACTGAATACAAACATTGTTGTGCAAAAAGAGATTTATATTTGTATAATTCATTGAACTTTTGGACTTTGAAGAAACACTGAGCTATTTAAATTTGAATAAATCATTTAAATATGGACATTTTGAATCCTATTTTGGCGGCTATCTGTAGGGATGCCATCATGGTCTCGTGCATCAACTGCGGAACGAGTATCTTCGCTGGTTTCGTCATCTTCTCCGTCTTGGGTTTCATGGCTCACGACAGTGGGCTCGACGTCGAAGACGTAGTCGACTCCGGTAAGAAATGAAAGAAAATATTTCGTATTGATTGATCGATCGATCGGTATCTAGATGGATAGCTAGAATACAGAATTGAATCATTCAAATTGGAATGAACGCCCAATTCTAAGTAGTGGAAGAACGCTATTTCGTTGAATGCTATGCCAGATCTGAAAAACACCAACATTCTAAATAATGAGTTTGTATTAATATTATTGTCAATAATAAGTTTCAAAATGACAGATATATTGCCCCAAAGCTTTTAACATTCAGATAGTAGGGCAGAAGATGTTGGGGGGGGGGGGGGATTATGTTGACCAGCACACTACCTTTCCCAGTAGCTCGTAGCGAACGAGATCATACTTAACAAGGTTCTATCAGTCATGATGAATAAAATACCAAATAATGTTTCATTAGCGAGCATTTTACATGGTAAATCGATCTTAATGTGGTTTATGACATTTCCTGCTTAAACACGAAATAAATCAACTAATTTTGGCCTATTCGACCACCGGAAAAATCTTTGTCATGCAACTTCCATTTTGAAGCGGTTGCTCTGGGGAGCGTTTCATCAAGTGTTTTGTCAGTGATTTTTACCGACAACTGTTATAAGCTACTGAAATCCTTGCATCTGATTGGCTGAGAGCAAATTTGTCGGTAAAAATCACTGACAAAACGCTTGATGAAACGCTCCCCTGGTCACTATCCAATTGTGGTTAAGAAACGAACTCATCCCTAAACCTCTCATTTAGACGTCCGTTGAGAACCGGGAGGGCTTTGAATTTTATGCAATCTGGGGCCCGTTGCACAAAACTTGCGTTTGATCGCAACTCCGAAAAATCAAACGCAAGTCCTTAATGCGCACTTCTGATTGGCGGAAAATAAAGTTGCGTTTGATTTTCCTGAGTTGCGTTCAAACGCAAGTTTTGTGCAACCGTTCCGTGATACAAGTTAACGCCCTTCTGGCTCTTCCAGATCGTGGTTAAACGGAAACTGCGATTGATTCGTTATTTATCCCAATATTTATCACTAAGTTGTCACTTATGTTATGGACCCCCTCCAATCTTAAGCCACTGGCTTTTTTAGGGTGTTAGATCCCCACACTTTTCGATGAATATATTATTAGCTCATGTGATTTGAATGAAATAAATATTTTTAAAAAACCCTATCACCTTCAGGTCCTGGACTTGCATTCAAGGTGTACCCTGAGGCCCTCTCTCGTCTACCCATCCCACAACTCTGGTCATTCCTGTTCTTCTTCATGTTGCTTACCCTCGGACTTGACAGTCAGGTACATGAGCTGGGCCCCGTTTCATAAAACTTGCTATCAGTAACAAGTTACAATAATTGTTATAAGCTACTGAAATCCTTGAATTTGATTGGCTGAGAGCGAATTTGTCATAGAAATGAGGCAGTTATTGATAACAAGTTTTATGAAACGAGACCCAGAATTTTACTTTTCTATCTTTCTTTCATAAGTTCAGGGAGATCCTTTCCCTCTCTGTGGATCTTTTTACATACATGTATTTTAAAATGAGGAAATTATTTTACAAACAAATAGTGAAAAGACAATAATTGAATGAGGATGCTTTGACAGTCTAAAAACGTACATGGCTTATAGAAAAAGGTTGACATGTTAACACGATGGTAAAAGTGTATATTTGTCATTGAATTTTCAGAAATAAGTAGCATTCAAGTGTAGTGGCCATCATTAAAAAGTATTTGGAAATTTTTAGATTATAAGACATCCTCCATTTTTCAAAACAGGGGATGAGTTGGAAATATGATTCGCACGGCCTCATATTTATTAATAACATTCCCATTATAATCATTACCATCAATATCATCATCATGGTGATCATTAGTTGTATGATTTTATTGCCTTTCATCGTTTTTATTTTCGTGGCTAATGTTATTATCATCGTTGCTTTATTCCTCATTACTTTTTATTCTTCATTATTACCATTATTATCGATATTGCTGACATTACTAGTTACGTCCTTAGAATCCTGTGTATTACAATAATAATATATCTATGTTTCTCTCCCCAAATGCATATAGTTTGCCATGTCTGAAGCATTAATCACTGCCATCTCAGATGAACTCACCCCTGCCACGCGAAAGAAGTGGAAGTGGTTGGTGACCATGGGTGTGTGTGCCGCTCTATTCTTGTGTGGATTACCTATGTGTATGAAGGTAAGTGGTTACATGTCGTTTTTTTTTCGAAGGTTCATAATTCCGAAGATTCGTTACTCCGAAGGTTCATATTTCTGGATTTTCGTTTACTCCTAAGGTTCGTTTCTCTGAAGGTTCACAATTCCGAAGGTTCGTTACTCTGAAGGTTCGTTACTCTGAAGGTTCATAATTCCGAAGGTTCGTTTGTTCTGAAGGTTTGTTACTTTGAAGGTTCACAATTCCGAAGGTTCGTTACTCTGAAGGTTCACAATTCCGAAGGTTCGTTACTCTGAAGGTTCATCATTACGAAGATTCGTTACTCCGAAGGTTCATAATTCCGAAGATTCGTTTGCTCCGAAGGTTCATAATTCCGAAGGTTCGTAAGTCCGAAGGTTCATAATTCCGAAGGTTCGTAACTCCGAAGGTTCATAATTCCGAAGGTTCGTAACTCCGAAGGTTCATATTTCCGAAGTTAGATTCGTTACTCCGAAGGTTCATATTTCCGGAGGTTCGTTACTTTGAAGGTTCGTGATTCCGAAAATTAAACAGGGTTCATAATTTCGAAAATACAGTATGGTTCGTAATTCAAAAAAATGAAATAGTGTTCATAACTCAGAAGGTTCGTAATTCCGAAAATGTAATAGAACCGTACATCATTTTCAATTAAGAATCTGTGGAATAATGAACCATGTTTAATTTTCGGAATTATGAACCCCCTGGTATGGGAAATTTGTGTTGCGGAATTGTGAACCTTCAGGAAAACGAGTACGCCCCACAGGCAATAAGTGCCCAAGTCCATGCTCTTGGTCCCTGTTTCATAAAACTTGTTTTATGATACAATAATTGTTATAAGCTACTGAAATCCTTACATCTGATTGGCTATGAGCAAATATGTCATAGATATGTGGTAGTTGTTATTGATAACAAGTTTTATGAAACAGGGCCCCTGTCTAAAGAAAAAAATACCATCGAGTGAGAGGATAGTGTGGAAGGGGGCATATCATTTTCTATGTATGTTGCCTTCACTTCTATGGTTTTATCTCTCCCTTATCTCTCTTGCTTCTATTTTGTTTAGCCATTCAATTTATGGCACACGCCCCCCCCCCCAATTTCCCCGCTGTAGCTACGCCACTGGATAGAACCAATAAAACATTGTTGATAATTGTAATGAGGCAATCAGTAATTACACTTGTTGAATCACTCATTTCTGAAATTATATTTGTGATACGTATTTTTCAGTAAAAGATTTCTTTCCAATTTAAAACAATATATTTAAAATTCAAACTCGTGCGTTTCGTGTATGAAAATTATACAGTCAGGAATTCCATTAATAATACATGTATAGGGATTTGTTATCATCATTTTCACGAATGAATGATCTTTAAATGTTTAATAAAGATAGCAATTTCAAATTCTCTATATATATTTGTTCAATCGATTCTTTTTGCAGGGTGGTTTGTATTTTGAATTCATAACAATATATTCTTCAATCTATTTTTTTACAGGGTGGTTTGTATGTGTTTACTCTGATGGACTGGTATTCGGCATATTTCTCGCTTTTCATCATCTCATCCTGCTACTCTCTGTCTCTCAGCTACGTTTATGGTAAGCAACCCTGACAATATTGTATACCAAGTTTACCCAGTGGCGGATATAGGATTTCTAGAGGGAGGGCGCTCAATATTCACAAAATTTTATGAGAAGCAACAAAAAAAAAAAAAAAAAAGAAAGGTCCTCAGCATTCTGGGGCCCTTGTATAACTAAAAAAAATCTCTGACAAGCAACAACAAAAAAAAAGTAAATAAAAAAAATAAAAGGTCCTCAGCATTTTTTGAGCCCCTTTTTGGTCCCAGGGGAGGGGGCCCGGACCCCCCGCCCCCCCCCCCCCTGGATCCGCCACTGAGTTTACCAACTAAACCAGTGACAGATTTAGGGCACACTTACCTACGCGTCATTTAAAACCAATGAGGCACACCTCATAGTACCTAAAAGGCTAAGAATGTTGTGCCCCACCCCTTTCGAAATTTCCCACCCAAATTATAATTTTTCGACCCAATAATGTAATAACCTTTTCTTTTACATGGCAGAAAATTTTCGGAACAGTGCCACATATTTCTTCCCTGCTTTACAAAAATGACTGTCGGTAGGTCTCAAGTTTGGATTTTATCTGTGTGATCCCTAGGGTTTGTCGTTTTCTGTTTGCCGCGTTAAAACCATTTCAATTGAGTTCATGAAGTCCTTCTTTTAATAATAAGGAGTTTTAGAATGTGTCAAGTGAACGCCGTCCTAGATCCTCCCAGCTACAATGGACTGCTTTGTGTTAACTGCATACATAGTCGGTGAAGCAAGGCACCGCGCTTTGTGCAAGAACGGCTCACCCGTCCACTGGCTTGAGGACGGGTGAGCCATTCTTGCACAAAGCACGGCTTGAGGACGGGTGAGCCGTTCTTGCACAAAGCGCGCTACCTCGCTTCATACTTTGTATGCAGTTTACACAAAGCAGTCCATTGTAGCTGGGAGGATCTAGGACGGCGTTCACGTTGACACATTAGAAAACTCCTTAATGCTTTGAATTTACTTTTCTCTTGTATTTATGCAGGTCTGAAGCGTTTTGTGAGTGACATCCGGGCAATGATTGGATATGACGTCTTCATCTATTGGCAGATCTGCTGGGCTGTGCTTTCACCTCTAGCCATGATGGTAAGGGAAAAGAAATAAAAAATTTTCATCCACTCTTGAATTGCTGTTGTTGTTATTTGTTTTCATTTGGCAATTAGTCAAAACTGACTATTTTTGCCACAAATATCATTTAAGAATTCTAAAAAAAAAATTTCTTTGAAAAGGTACAATGTATTTTTTTTTCAACTATAGTTACGAAAATAAGAAAAGGAAATCATATAACTCATTCCAAAAACATTTTAAAAATACCATCCTGCCAAACGGACACTTGGGCACTTTTCCCACCTTTTCGAAGATGCCGTCTTACCAATCGTTGAATTACGTCTCTTTGATTTTCGGCCAAAGGAAATTTGGCCTAGGTCACTCAGATCATTTAGTAGTCCAAGCGAAAAGGAAATCGGAAAGAAGCGTGTCGGTCCGTATAATACACATGTCAGTCACACGTTGAAATTTACATCCTGGGCCAGGAATATTAATAATTATTTGCCTCTTAAACATTCCTGAGGAGGAAAACAGTCACAACAGTATTTCTAGAATCTTGCAATTTATTAACTCCAATCAAATAATTCATTGAAATCTTTGGGGCTTACAAAAATTAGAAATGAGCTGAAAACCTTTCTTCTTCATTTTGGCTCTTTCACTATAAAAGCGGTATTTTGGGGGTGATTATCACTATTTTTGTCTTCTATTTTCCAAATCCAGCTCATCGTTGTATTAGGATTTGTCTTCTACGTTCCTGCATACTCTGGTGACTATGTCTACCCAGACTGGGCTCAGGCAATCGGCTGGCTAATGGCATTTGCTTCCTTCCTCGTCGTACCTGCTTACTCCGTCTACGCAATGGTCTTCCAAGCGGAGGGAACCTTCTTCCAGGTAAGAAAGTGAAACCTTTTTCGTGAGCACATCCAACAAAATTATATTTCAACGTTTAAATGACGCTTTTCATCGAAAGAGACTTCCGAAATTATAGAGCAAAATTGTTGACACTTTATTGTAGTGAAAATCTATTCAATTCAATTCAATTCAATTCAAAAATGGTTTATTGAAAGAAACATGTGTCGCAGCCAAAAGCTGAATAAAACATGTGTACAATATACACTTTCAATTACAAAGATTAACAAGAACGAAAAAACTACTACCGGTAATACAAGGTATAAATACAGTAAATGAAAGTCAATCAATGAAGTAAACAAATTATAAGATACATCATTAAAATACGTTAAACATTAAAGAAAATCGAAAAGTACACAAATTATATTCGTCACACATATTTTACATGTACTTGCATGCATCTAATAACAGATTTTTGTCTTTAGAATAAATCTTTAGAATAAATTTGAAAACTATTAATAGACCGCCTAACAGCCCAAATAGGAAGTGGCCGGCACTCGCGGATGGGAAAACAGCCCGTGCTCCACTTTCTGAAATCCAAGTGGCACACATTAATTACAGAACCCCAGAATGTCCCCCGGCTTAAAAAAAAAATTTGACCCGAAAAGGAAGTCAGAGTTTTTTCCTGAATTGTACCTCCCCCTGTTCAGTACTGGATCCGCCCCTGATGGCGGGTGCCTGAATATTAGTAATTTCAAATCATCGCTGAGGCTACAGCCCCCAAGACCCCCACCCCCCTCCGCCTCGTACGCCTTGGAATACATGCAGTTGTATATCTCGGGGTTTCTTTGCTATACGTTTTCTCCCTCTATCCTCAGCGTCTATCGTTCCTGATGAAACCGACCTGGGACTGGGGTCCTGCCTTGAACGTTGACCGCATCGCTCACGACTACAAGCCCTTCCCTCCAGGTCGCGGTGGTCAAATACCAGCTGATTATATTGGAGACTACGCTACGGACGCTGACGTCACCGCGAAATACGCTCCATCTAATGGTGTCTCAATTATCTCCGGTAGATACACACCAACCGAGGAAGGGCGGGAGGCTGATACCGCCTCTAATGGAACCCCACCTCCTGACTATAATTCGGTCAATTAAGAACAAACGTTACTTAAGAAAAGCTTATGTGTTTCCACAACAATTTCCAATGTAACCAAGCACCCCGTTACGTATTCCTAAAGATATTGTCAATGTACATGTATATGTTTGAAGTAATTCAGTAGATTAAGAACGAAGGGTATGCAAGAAAATCATGAATGTCTCCGCTGCCATACTGATAATATAAACCCCATGGGTTTTCTTTTGTGAAATCTTTCTTTCGCTCTTTCCGAATCTTTCTCTTTCTCATCACCAACACTATAACTCTTCTTCTCGTTTTCTCTAATCATTTTTGTATATCATAAGTGTATATTTATCTATTCAACTATTACTTTCTGGAAAATAAACTGATATCATTGTAGCTCAAACTTACATTTCTTGTTCTGATATAGGTAACTGATGATTTTGAAGGGATGATATTTATGCACATATCCCCCCCCCCCCCCCCCCCCCCAGTAAGATGAATATTGTATGAGTGGAGGAGAAAAACTAGCATAATTATATACTGTCTTTCATAATTATGTTGTATACGCTTCTATTCTGTGAATAAAGTCTTTCATATTGCAGTTGAGCTTTGTGTTTTTAAGAATATATAGCAGCAGTTTCTGGTATGTAAATTAGTTCCTGTATAATCTTGAATTTCACTTTCTTTCTTATTATGGAAGTTTTATTTTGTTGTATAAGAAAAGTAATGAAAACAGGGTAAAGAAATGCGCAAATTAGTCATGAAATTTAACCTTGATGTTGCCTAAAATAACTGTTATAATTCTGATGAATTTTAATGTATCTGATTTCGTAAAGTACTAGTATACAATGATCGTGAAATGTATCTTTATTTTATGCACAAATGTATATACGATTTACTGCGTGTTTTTATATCAGTAATAAGATTAGATCTTATTGTGAAATTGACACCTTTTCAATCATTTTTTATACGTATAATGAATCAGGATTACAGAGCTGCATTTCGTAGTTTTTCAAACTGATGTTCCCGGTATGATTTTGGCTCAATGGATCAATGAATGTGAATTTTATTGGCTTGATGTATTTTTAACAGTTAAATAGACGGCTTTAATAATAGTATCGGATGTTTTCGGAGATGAATATTCCTTCTATTGAATAATTATAACATAAATTTGAAATACTCTCTATGGCATGCATTATTGCTGTTCATGATTACGATAGGCCAGAATATACTCTTTCAAAGTTTATGGAGTTGCTATTCAATCAATTCTTGAATTACATGGTGCTGTTAACTTTCAGAGATTTTTTAGTGGTAATGGTGTCAGTATTTTGTGTACTTTATTCATAGTTTGTAATATATACATCTTCAAACATATTGGTACTCAAAAGTGACAGATTATTCTACTGCTACTTGGGATTCTAACGTTCATTTGTGTCTATATATTGCTACTTTTATAATCATACTTCATATTTTTATCTTATTTTTTTGTACATGATATGGAAAGAGGCTGAAGAGCTGTTTTAGTAACTCTTTCGTGTTTCATTCTTAATTGTACTTTAATACTCATCAGCACTCTTCTACAAGCCAAGATAACAAAATATATGTATACGAATTCATTCCCTGCATGTATCTGAAAGAGCTTTTAACAGGATTTGGAAAACATCTGTGCGTCTTATTTTCCCATCATGCGCCGTTCTCTCTTGTTGAATAGTTAAATGTACTTGCAGGCAATGTTCTATATTTGCAAGTCAAAAGTAATTGTTTAAAATTTAAAATGCGCTTATTTTCCAAGCGAGTTATTAGTTAAACTTTATGTTTGAATGGCAAATCATGATCTCTAATTCTAAAGGAATGACCGTAAGATGGCGCTGTTAGACTTTTACTAGTTTGAGACATCTATAATTCGATAACTTGATTTAATTAAAGATGGAATATAATAGTGCTGGGGTCCTTTTATTCATCGTGTAACTTACACCCACACCCATGTTCAGACGGACAGAAACGAAAAAGAATAACTTATATATGGCAAGCATACTTTGAAAGTATTATTCAAAGATTTTCAAAACTCTACTTTGTTGATTAGTTTCGACTAAAATGTGTATCAAAAGAGGATTTTGGTCTTATTTCAAAAAGTTTATTATTTCTACATGGAAAAGGCTCAGTATAGCATGCGTTTTGTGAAACTACTTGGCAAGAAAAGTTTCATCCAGGTCTGGTGTCTCTCTTTACCTTGCTACCCTTGATTTTGGGGTAGTCATATATATATATATATATATGTATATATATATATATATATGAATAAGATCTTTCTGAAGATGAAGTATTATTCCAGAATAAACTAAGGATAGACATAGTCCGAATTCTATAACAATTTCATATAAGTTTGCACCTGCATTCTTATGGTTTATCATGTGATGAAAATGTAATTTTCGATGTAGTTTATAAATCAGAAGACCTCTCTATTTTTGTATCTTTCTAAGTGTGTGGTTAAGGTAGTCATTGCATCAGACTTCAAAGATCAATTGTATATTTGGTATCAATGATATTCATTAAAAAGGTTTACTCTGGAAATAACCGCAATATCAGAGGTATTCATTATTTGTCGGATATGTTCTATAACTGACGAATTTTTAACACTGACATATCTCTTTTTAGTTCTTGTGGTGAAGCATTGAGAGAGAGAGAGAGCGAGAGAGAGGGAGAGAGAAGGAGAGAGAGGGGGGAGAGAGAGGGGGAGAGAGAGAGGGGAGAGAGAGGGAGAGAAAGAGAGAGGGATAGAGGGAGGGGATGGGAGAGTGAGAGAGAGAGAGAGAGTCGGAGGGAGATGGAGAGAAAGAGCCTGGGGGGGGGGGGGAGAAAGAATTAAGAGGGATGCCGGTATATGGAGGTGAATACAAGATGATAAAGGGTAGAAGGAAAAGTAAAATATAAAGGGAAAGAGAGAGGGAAACGAGAGAGACAAGAAAAAAGGAATGAGAACAAAATTAGGAATTTCCAAAGAGCAGTATAGCTTATGGTTCCATGACATTTGCTCCTGCGACAATTGCTCCGATCTAACTTTGCCATGTTAATCCTAAACCTAAACCTAACCCTAACCCTAACCCTAATCCTAATCCTAATCTTCACATTGTCCTTAACAAAAAACCAAATCATGACCCTGACCTTAACCTTTGACCTTTCGAGATATGGACGGAGGAGCAAATGTCGCAGGAGCAAATGTCGTGTCACCATAGCTTATACATGTATATAGGTGACAGACTTTACCCGTTGGACACAATCATAACCCCGATATAGTCCCTACGTTGTCTTTTTGATTGATTGATTGATTGATTGATTTTATTTGCCAAGCCTCTAACATACAACAATAAAAGAATATCAGATCAAAATTATGTAAGCTTGAACAGGATAACCCACGAAAGCTCGAGAGCTTATTTCCAGTGGGGTCCCCAACATACAAAATTAATTAGTTCAATTTGTATTATTTACAGACTGAGAAGAAATTTTTTTTTAAGAATAATAAAAATGATAACAAAAACAACATTTATAACATGTAATAATGATTATAATAACAACAACAATAATAATAATAATAATAATTATAAGAAGAAGAAGAAGAAGAAGAAGAAGAAGAAGAAGAAGAAGAAGAAGAAGAAGAAGAAGAAGAAGAAGAAGAAGAAGAAGAAGAAGAAGAAGATGATGACGAGGAGGAGGAGGAGGAGGAGCAAAAAGAATAATAAAGAATATGTTGAATCTCTAAAACGTACAAAAACAAAAGTATATACAAACTTAGACAGCATGAACCTGGCAGAGAAAAGAAAAGTGTTCTTTCTTCTGGCAATTTCAATCATATACCATGTCATTTGCTTCTCTCCTCTGACTCTCAAGTGATAGGTATTCCCTTAATTTCCTCTTAAAAAGAGCAAAGTTTTCTATTTCCTTTATATAATTAGGAAGGGTATTCCAATGTTTGATGGCAATGTAATAAAACGAATTTTCAATGCTACCTACTCTTTCTGGTAAGTTAAAGTTGAATCTGCTATTTCTTGTATCATAATTATGTAAGTCAGTAACAAGATTGAAGTTGGATCGAATATAATGATTTGACCTAGTATGATATATTTTATGCACGTGATGCAATACGAGTTGTTTTGATCTTTGGTTAACTTCAAGAAAACCAGCTTTAGAAAGTTCGCTGTAGCCAACATGAGTTCTTGGACCAGAACAGTTGATGAATCTCACCATTTTGTTCTGTATAATTTTCAACTTCTTTTGTTCTAACTTGTTTATGTTACTATACCATACAGGGTTAGCATAGTCAAACAAACATTGAATAAGAGCAAAACAGAGTATACGTCTTGCTTTTAAATTCAAACAATTTTGATATCTGTACAAAAATTTTAGACGAGAATTTGCTTTTTTTACAACTGATTCTACTAAAGAAGAAAATGAAATTGCGCTAGCCAACTCAATGCCTAAATACTTCACAGATTCTTTTCTCTGAATTACTTGATTATTGTGTGTCACTTTGAATTCAAATGACTTTTTAGAACTACTTTTAGAACAAAACAAAATGCTTTCTGTTTTGCCCAAGTGTAAAGAAAGCTTATTATCAGTCATCCAATCGACACATGTAGATAGCTGTTCACTGAGCTTCTCCTCAAGAAATTTTGGATTCGGATTTGAATAGAGTAGTACGCTGTCATCAGCGTACAATAATAGTTTACAGTCTTTTATACAAATACACATATCATTGATATAACTTGTAAATAGAATTGGGCCTAAAATGCTTCCCTGAGGAACACCGCATGTTATCGGCATTAGTTTGGAACGAATATCATGAATGGCCACTACTTGGTGTCGATTAGACAAGTAGGATCTGAACCATTCTAAACTTGCCTTGTTAAAACCCATTATTTCTAACTTTTTCAACAAGACGCCATGATTAACTGTATCAAAAGCTTTTTGCAGATCAAGGAGCACCATACCAACAAAGCGCCCTTGGGAAGTTTCTGTCCTCAAATAATCAGTTAAATGAATTAGACATGTTTCAGTCGAATAGTCATATCGAAAGCCAGATTGAAATTCATAAATTATATCATTTTCTTTGAAGTATTTTTCAATTTGAACACAGACCGATTTTTCCAGAATTTTTGATGCTACGCTTAAAACACTAATAGGTCTAGCTTTCAAAACTAAAAGAAGAAAATTTATTGTTGATTTTGTCTTCGACCAACTACATCATGAACCAAAGAAACACATTTTATTTAAATCCATAACCTTCACCAGTATTACCTTTAACTCAAATCAATACACCACGCCCATCCCCTTTTCTACATTCTCGGTGCGCGGTGCCACACCCCCTTTCATCCAACTCCCCTTCATCCATTCCATGCTACGAGTACCGCACGTGGGGCAGGCCGAGCGCGAGCTGAGGGCGGCATGCCATACCATGCAGCCTAGCTATGGCCTAGCCCTGCTAGCTCGACGCTCAGGTACTAGCGCTTGCATATGCATGCACGGTTCAGAGGTCATTGGCGCTGCCGAAAACAGGGACAGACTTCTCCTTCGATTCTCACAGTGAGTTTCTAATCTTTTTCTACATTATAGTACGTGATTAGTAATGTAACCTAGGGCACTTGTGTAATTTGGGTTGCTGATCAAGTTAAAGAATCATTTGTATATAACCTAGGCTAGATCTACCGTACCATGACAAGAAGACGGGCAAGAGTTAGATTATTATTACGAGCGGGGTAGCCGTCAGCTGAGCTGAGCTGAGCTGAGCTGAACGGGCTGTATGAGTGTTATATGACTGTGCCTGTGGAGTGTGGTGATGTGTTGTTGTTTATGTTGGGAAGGAACATGTAGATTATTGTGGCAAGAGAAAACAAGTATGATGGAAGTGTGTTATGAGGTGTGTTATGAGGTGTGTTATGTTATGATGCCCTCATCTGAACATGATTTAGGGTTGTACTTAGCCTGGGAAAGGCTCTATAAAGAGTAAAAAAGAAAGACTCTTCTATGAAGAGTAGAGTCAGATTTGTTTTCTTTTTTACTCTTCATAGTGCCTTATTTTCCAGGCTAATTGTACTCTGCACAGCTATATAGAATCTACTTGAGGTACTTAGGTCTACCTCCTGGAATACAGTACTCATACACATACAAGAATATCTAGGTCCCTGTCACTCATAGGCCATTGGATTTCTGTTGCACCTTTTCTGTATTCTAAGCTTGCATTTGTCACAGATAGAGAGAGGTGGGGGAGAGAGAGAGATCATGACAGAGAGAAGAAGAGAGAGCTTAACAGCACAGCTGAGAAAAAAAGAAAGGAAAAGAAAAAAACAGCAGGAAGAAAGAGAGAGAGAGAGAGAGAGAGAGGAAGAAACTGGGAGTGTGCCAGGGAGATGAAGGAACAAAACTGCATGTAGAGAGAGTTTGTAAAGGGGGAAAAAAGACAGAGAAATCAAAAGTGCTATAATAAAAGGAAGATAATGAGAGGAAGAGAGATAAATAAAGAGATAGGAAGGTCGGGGACAAAGGATCATTATGGAGAGACATACTGGGAGAGAGGAAAAAAATAATGGCCAAACGTACAGTTCTTTTGTGTACTGTAGCACACAATAGGGGCTTGTCAAGCAAATATAAGAATTCAACTATGGTTGATGCATGCAGCGTGTATTGTACCTGACCTATGACCTACTTGAGTAGAATTTGCCTGTCACACTGGGATTTATTACTCTGACTTATGAAATCCTGAAGTCAATGGACCTGTTCACAAAGTTATTCAAATTTATGGATGTTTCTTTCCTGGGGACCTGGTAACGAGGTATTCCATTAACCTGTTATTAATGAATGGACTGCAGTACTTGGAATCCAGTTCTCATACATTACTTGTTGCCATGTCTGACAAGCCTCTGACAAGCTTTCAGGTTGTCAAGAATAACCTTTGTTTTAAAAGTATGCATGAATTTGAATATATTTGTGAATACTGTAGGTCTGTTCCCTCAGATAGGATTTTAGGACATTGTCTGGTGACAATCGCTCTACAGTCAATTTCTAACACCAGTCAAAATCTCAACTTCAACCCTGGACTAAACAGTATACCTAACCTAACCTAACCATTACCCTAAAAATATTCGCGACCCAAGTCCTAACCTAATAATATCTTGGATGTAATGAACCAGTGGTGCAAATCCATTTTGAAATTCAGGGGGGGGGGGGGGGGGGGGGTCACCAAATGATTCAACTTTTGTACCTGTCCGAAATGTCTTTTTAAAAAAAAAAAGGTTATCACAATTTTTTGGGGGGGGGGGCTCTAGTTTTCCTCCAAAATTCTCTGACAAGAAAAAAAAAAAAAAAAAAAAAAAGAGTCATTCAAAAAAAGTACATGTAGAGAGGACATGTCGCCCTGTCCCCCCTGGATTTGTGCCCATGTAATAAACGTTCAAGTAAATGTCAGAAAACCACTTTAAAATCGTAGGTCCCCTAGTTCCTTGCCTAAACAATTTGATGATTCTGATGATAAATGAAATAAATGTATTGTTTGTGTTTCTATTTTTGTGTTTTCATTTAAAATTATTTTGCCACCAAGGATCTTCCTATATTCAGAAACCCTCTGCACATTGAACTTATCACTATACAATTATAGGTCCCCTAGCCCTAGGTACTTGCCTAAACAATTTGATGATTCCATTGACAAGTGAAAGAAATGTCCTGTTTTGTTTCTATTTTTGTGTTTTCCTTCAAAATTATTGTTACCAAGGATCTTCGGAGACTTGCTGCTCAAATTGAATCAAGATGGCACCAATACTGTTAGAAAACTTGATCCTTCCTGCTGGTGTGTCCCTGATCCATGCATATCAGTTAGGTGAGTTTATACTCATTCATTACTCTAAAGGTTATCTTGAGTCTTGGTAATGTGACTGTATTTCAAGAAAATTGTCTAAAACTGAAATAGTCAATAAAAATCCTTAATCACATGGTTGTTCAGACCAACAAAATACAAACAAATTACAAATACTTGCTCAAAACTATAATACACTCAAAGAGAAGCCCATGTACAGTTTTGGTAAGGCCCCAAGGCCCCCCTCCCCAATACTTTGTCAGATTTATTGTATTTTAGTTGATAAAAAGCAAAGTCACAATTCTAAGCTGCTGTGATTTTTTCTTCCTTATGTGAAATACTCTGCAAATGAGAAATGCATATAAAGTCCCTCAAGCTATACAGGCATGTGTGAAGTAGTAAACTGTGTCCACATATCTCTATAGGTTTATTACAACCCTATTATTTGTTAAATGATAAATGACATTACAGTAATCTTTTTCCAATCTGAATATGACTTCTCCCATCTATTTCATTTGTCGTTTTTTAATTCAAAGCTATAACTTCTTTATTTTTCCAGCATCATTTGCTCGTCAGACTGGCAAAGCAAGGGCAAAGTTCAACGTGCCATATCCAGCTATTACAGGGGACGAGAGATTCATGCGTTACTTCAGGGCACAGTAAGGAAATACTGAATGCATTCTAAATCGATTTGAAATCAAGCTGTGGAAAAAAGGCAACTGTATTTTCCAAGCATTCTTCCTTTCTGAAAGGGGACCGATCACCAAATTTGTTTTTGCTTTGTATGTTTGGGGTTTCATACTGATATGCTACTTTCAGCATTTCAGCTTCAAATAAGACTTTCTGTAAAGACGGGTATTACAATACAAGTTTAGGTACAAAAATTGCACTCTAAATAATGGTAAAACAACCAGTGAGAAGACTAGTTGATACACTCACATAAAATTAGGCTAACATTTGGCTAACAAAATGATTTTTCCCCCTTTATGCTCTTTCATCTTTAACCATTTGATTGTTTCATATATAGTATTGGGGGTTGACTTCATATCTTCTAACAACAAATTATGTTGGGGGTTTGATTGGTTTCCTTTTACAGATTGTTCCTTTTTAAAGTCCGAATTGCATGTTTTTCACAAATCTGAAAGTCATTCATCGTGAGTAAACAGGAAAGCAATAACTTTGCTTCAATATGTATATGAAATTATAGATGGATTCTGTTTACATTTCTCTTCTTCAGAACAGGCCTATTGTTTATTCTAAAAGAACACTGTAGGGTCAAAGGTTGAAATGAGTACCGTGATTAAACCAAACTTCTTCTTCATATTAAAGATTAAGTAGAGTTCTGGTTATGCAATTACGTTATAAAAGAACCTGTCTCAAAGCAATTGGGAAAGGTTGGTCATGTCTACATAAGAATTGGTGTATATTGTGAGGTTTTGGAATCATCAAAGTGATAAGAAATTGATCGGTGAAAAGCACGTGCACTGCACACAGAAATGGGTATATGGGACTGCACACGCATGAATGTTCAGCCCCAAAACTTCAGCTATTTGTTGTCATATTTCGAATATGAAGGTATTTGAAGAGCTGTCCTTGTCAGGGGACATTTCTACCCTGATCTTCTTCCAAACTGACATAAAAATGATGAAAGTAATGCTCAAAAATTATTTTTCACCTTTCCCAGAACTCAACCTTCTCTTTAAATATGAGATGTATGATCTTTAATTTCATCTTGATGGCGTAAAAGAGATATCTGTAGCAGACTGATATGAACGATGAAAGTCCACTAAACTTCTCAGTGATCATTATTGTATTAATACAGTAATAAAAGGCCAGAAGTTTAGAGTCATTCTGGAATAATCTTAAACTTGATCTGTATTTTCATTAAATTCTTTCTTTTTTCAATGATCATATTGAAATGTACACACATTATACTAGATATATAAAAATGTGCATTGTTGTTAACCATTTGCTGACCTATGGAACAAACAGTGGACTGCCATAGTTGACTTTTGGCATACGTACAGTATGTATGTAATGAACCATATACTCCAGATCCATACATTGTGGAAGAGTTTTTATCCATAGCAAAGAAAGATTTATTGGTCAGTGTACATATAAACATTCAGAGTTCTATAAATATGAAGAATTTTCCAGCTATGGTTGGACATTGATTTATCAATACAGTGGAAACCTGTTATAAAGAGCTCCGATATAACAAGATTCCTGATAATAACAAGGTAATTTTGCTGGTCCCAGGTCTTTATGTTCTTTTGTGGGTTTTTTTTGCCTTGATATAAGGAGATTCCTGATATAACAAGGTAATTTTCATGGTCCCAAAGTCCTTGAAATAGTGAGTTTCCACTGTGATGTATATAGGAAAGTAGCTACATGTAGCATGCTAGCCAAGCTTGGGCTAGGATTTTAGTACGGTACTAGAGAAGCATGATAAACCTGAGGTTTCCCTAAAGAAATATTATATGTGGAGGTGCAGTGGTATAGTGGTTCATTCAACTGAATTTCAATTGAAAGGTTGAGGGTTCGAGTTCCAGCCTGCCGCTAACATCCTTTGGCAGGAAATTAATCCTCATTTGCCACTCTCCACCCAGGTGTAAATGGGTACCTGATATGCTAGAGCGCTGCATATTTGGCCGCTCAGCTATGACCGCTGTAATAATGTTGAAGCGCCAAGAACATCGCAGTGTGACAGACATGAGCACTGTACAAGAAGCCACCATTATTATTATTTATGATTATTTGTTCAATCCTGTATTTTCTCACCTCCTGCTCCACCTACAGACAGAATACCATTGAGTTTGCACCTATCTTCTACCCCCTTATCTGGTCTGCTGCCCTCTTCTGTCATCCTGGTGAGATTGATAATCTTAACCCTAAAATGGCCAAATGGACATTTCTTGATATGTACTGTACACTATGCAGAATTGTCAATACGTGAATATGTGAATGATTAATTAGTGATAATTCCAAAACATTTGAGATATAGATTTGAAACTTCATGGGCTTATCCATAATTTTTTCCACCCTCTACTTCTGTTATTGTACTTCATATTTTGTATTCTCTGTTATTATATTATATTCCTGGAAATGATAATAAATAAAAATAAATAAAATAAGACATAGCTATATTCCAAGTTTCAGTATCACTTCATGTCCGAGAGTTTCCAGGGGAGGGTGGATGCCCCCTAGTTCTGAAAGAGCACCAAAAAAAGTCTGGCCCTTTCAGGGTTAACCCTTTCAGTTCTGTACATGCATTGAATTATATGTTATTATATATTCTTGTATTGATTGTGGAACATGGTATTTGGGGACAAAGAAATGTTTGTCTTTCTTATTGAAATCCAAAATAGGTTTACAAATTGTAAAGTTAGATATCGTGAATTATGGTGAACAATGAAAAATTTTCTCACAACTGCTGCAGATCACAACACGATCATGTCATACTATGTTCCAAGTCTTGTGCATCTGCTATATCAAGTCCACAAAAAATCCACCCTAGGTTTAAGGGAACATGTGACAATACATGGATTGCCAGCTGGCTTAAAGTTAACACTTTGCATAATACCAAAAGTACAGTTAACCTTGCATAACTCGAAGTCGCATAAGTCAAATCAATTATTTTGACCAAACTATGCAAAACATGTGTTATTTACATTTCCTAAGTCAAATATTGCATAAGTCTAACTATTTCTTGTGGTCCCAACAGATTTGACTTAATGTGAAGTTAACTGTACCATGAAAATACTGACTTCCACCTTTGGGCATGTGCAGATAAAGGTCATTTGTACCGAGTACAATTGATCTCTATACGCTTTCATAGTGCACGCACCACGATTAGTGCACCAGTATAATTCTACTTGTCAAACAAGTAGCGTGTTACAAATTGGGGTCATTTCAGGGTCATTTGTACTGTGTACTAATTATGAACAGGCTTATTACTCATCTAGGTATTTGGTGTCATTTACACATGTTAACTTCCATGCATGTATACTGTAAAACCAAAAACATTTGCAATGTGAAACTTTTGAAAATTGTAGAATGATAGCCACTTTCACAACAAGAAACTTTTGCAGATTGCAGAAAATTCAGTGTTTCAGTTGTAATTCAGTTGTTTCACAGCAGAAAACTTGCTAGTCTGAAGCTGTCACAAAATTTGCCAGCTTTAAATGCACGCAAAAGTTTCTGGTTTTAAAGTATCTTGAAACTGATAAGACTAAATTTTGGAACAGTAAATATTATTCATGTCGTCTTGTTCTCTGTTATGTGATTTTTCTTTCCAGTGCCAGCAGCCCTAGCTGGATTGGTCTACATATACGGGCGCTACGAGTATTTCAAGGGCTATGTGAAGGAGGTCAAAGGGCGGTATGTTATCCCTTCCTTCAGAAACTTTTTACTAAACTATGTTCTCCCAGATATTCTATCCATTATGTCATTAATATAGCATTTAACATTCCATGATCATGACCTTATCATTCATAATACAGAAAACAAGAAAAATGCAAAAGAATAATGAAGGTCCTTGATAAGTAAATACAGTAAATCAGTAGCTATATTTTTTGTTTGGAACAGATTAGATTGTACACTATTGACATGATGTTGTCAACTTATAGCCTAGTTTATTGATAGTTATTATAGATTAAATTTCTAATGATCATATATATTGATGTTGTATGGTCGAACAGATTTCAAGCCCATACAAATAAGCTGCAAAAGATTCAGAAGAGGGCCGGAAGAATAATACTGAACAAAACATGACACACCGTCAGCTGATTTGTTCACTAGTCTTAAATGGATGACACTAGACAAACGGTTTGAGCTAAGTCGCGTTATGATGATATATAAATGTGTTCATAACTTAGCACCTTCTTACCTTCAGGTAGGCTTAATCAATCCTAACGATGTACATGAGCATCATACTAGACTAAGAGACAGTGGATGTTTACGCGTGCCCAGATTTCACACTGATTGTTATAAGTGTAGCCCAATTGTATCTTCTATATTTGAATGGAATAAGCTCGATAATTCGATGAGAACAGCTTCCTCTGTCAGTTCATTTAAGAGGATGTTTAAACGAAGTTGTAATTTATGAATAACTCAGCCTACCATACACTCAGTGCTTATTCTGTAATATTAGTATGATTTGTGCACATATTTGCGACTGAATCAATATTTTCATATTGGCATTACAGTTGAGCTAGTTTACTGATATTTGTTTATTTTTCAAATGAGTATTCGTTTGCGCCACGTCTATTATTGCTTTGTTTGCACTCTCTAATTTTACTGAGGATTTTTATTTTGAACTATTCTGTATATACGTTATGCATTTTGATGTAAATATGTTTATTATTATTCAGGGCCCCATGGAAGACCACTACTTAATGGTGAATGGGCTACCCTGACAAAAGATCAGAAATAAATAAATAAATATATGAATATTAAAACTATGTGTATAAACTTTCTCCTGATTTACTATAGAAATAAATATACTATAACTGTCGCTATATTGATCCTGGTTGTTTCTGTTTTTTTCTCTCTCTCAACAGGTTGTATGGTTTTGGTATCTGTGTAACTTCTATCAAGGCCCTCCTGTTAATGTCTGGAGCTGGTATAGCTCACCTTACTCTAGCTACCTATGCTAATGTCAACGTGAAAGAGATGATCATGGCTCGACTGAAATTATAGTCTAAACTGTGACCATAGCCTATCACTCGTCAGGCAGTAGCACATGGCTTGCGAAGTACCATTGACATCTTTCAAATTTCCTATCATTAAAAAATATCATGTCTGACTTATTGAAATTACTTTTATTTTCCAAAGCATTAAAATTAGAATGCATTGGTTTTTTTTCCCCCTGTACATATGGACTGTACATTCAGGAACTAATGTGATAGGCTGTCAAGTTGTAATTAAAAATGACCATTTTATATATTCAATCAACTACTCTGCTTTCCAGCGCATTGCAAGATGTACATTTGTAATTGTGCCTTCCTGGTTGTCAGTCCTGAAACTTTCATAAATTGTTAGTTGGCCATTTTAAAGGAGAATGAAACCCTGGGGAAATATCCATTTTAATGAAAAGAGAGGATAGAGAGAAGCAATTCTTAAAAAAAGTTCCATCAAAATCAGTTATGAAATGAAAAAGTTATGAAAGTTTGAAAAGTCTCGATTTACTTTCTATGGCGATTGTAAAATTGGCAATGTTGCTTCAAAATGGCAGGTTTAGTAGTATAACTCAATATGTTTTGTTCACAAAAATTCATATTTTCTCCATTATCTCTAAAGATGCTGCTTGTCTTTTTGTGAACTCAGCATATGTTGTGTCAAATACATTTTCCAATGATATATCTTGAGCTAAGGAGGAGACAAGCTGCACCTTGAGAGATAATGGGAAAATATGAAATTTTGTGTACAAAACATATGGCGAGTTGTACTACTAAAACCTGTCACTTTGAAGCAACATTGCCAATTTGAGGATCGCCATAGAAAGTAAATTGAGACTTTTCAAACTTTCATAACTTTCTCCTTTCGTCACCAATTTTGATGGAACTTTTTTTAAATTGCTTCTCTCTATCCTCTCTTTTCATTAAAATTGAGTTTTTTCCCCAGGGTGTCATTCTCCTTTAATACTGAGAAACTTTCATGCATATGCAAAATTCAGTGTTGTAATGCAATCATGTTGGGGTATGACAGTTTCTGGTTTTATAGCATTCAGGATTAATAAGTAGGCCTATAGAGCGATCCCACCATTTTAGGAATAATTTTGTACAAGTCTGAAATATATCGTACTTTTGTATGGCTTTTATATAATGTAAGTATGATTTGAGTTTTATTTAAATATTTTGATGTCAATCATGCATAATTGTTTACTTTTGTAAATGTAGATTTTAAACATTTTTCCTTTGTATGTAGATTGTTGTCCTTTATTTCAAGTTCTTTGTTTAAATCATTACATTCCTTAATTATTAAACCGACTTTGCCAATTTTTTCAGTTGTCATGAAATGAACCGAGAGCATCGATTACAACTCCTACTGACTTAGTATTGAAATATTTTTGCCAGACTTCAAATCTGATTTACTGGAAACAAATGAACTGTGCCGAGGTGTATTTTCTTTCAACAGAGAGGTTATGGCCCTCTTTCATGTAATGGAATAAGTGTGGCATGTGTGTATAAATTCTGAAATATTAAGTTTTGAATTGACATTTTCAAATAATGTACAAAGTACTATGAGTATGTATATCAATTAAAGAGAAGCTGAGATATTTCACCTGTGTCAGCTTTCAAACCATGTATCATTTTATCTAGAATGATAAATTGTATACCGTAGTGCATGCATATTTGATTGATTTTTATGGTACTTAAGTGCTGAAAAAGATATGTTCTCGCAAATGTAAACATCTAGAGGACTTCGGGGTCTAGGTCAGATAGAGGTAGAATTGGTCGAAATCGGAATTAATGTGAAACACGAAGATTTGCAATCACTTGTAAATTGAAAACCACCGTTCTCATTGGTTCAGGGTGAGACTTATGAACAAAATGTGTGTGCAGCAGAGATTTTGATCGGTCATTGCTATTTTGCAATCGATTGCAAATCTTTGTGTTCTGCAGCCCAAGCTACAGAAAATCATTTAAGGCTGCACGTCTGAAGTCAGATCCAGTCATTTTTGGCGATTCCCCCTCCACCTGTACTAAAGATGATGTAATTGTTGACAAAAACTCATATATCAATGGTCTATAATTGAACACTTTTTTTCATATGTGCATAAAGAGGGATAATTACTGGTTCAGATCAGTCCCATGAGAGACCAAAAGTCGGTACCAGTGGGATTTTATGGGGACTTTATTAGCAGCACAAGAAACCTCATAACCACTGTAGCTTAGACCGGGTTTATGGGTACATGTACTCTAATTTGCAGCCCCTGTAGAGAGAAAGACATGCTGAAAAGCATCCCCTTCATATTTTCAGGAAGTCCAGGAAATTGTATGAACTAGTCAAGACACAAGTTTGAATGGTGCCAGCACTAGCACTTATTTTTCATCAATATTTAATTTCTCATTTTTAACTCGTGAGCCTATTGGGAAATAATTACAGGTGTGCACCCTTTACAGTTTACAGATGGAAAAGCGAATGTACACACTCTATATTGTAATATGACACACATCTGTAGCACTGAATATACATGCATGACAATGAATACCCAAAATAACAATAACTTGTTTTTATTTTCATAACTTTATTGTTGCATTATGGATTATTTAGTGTTCTAATCTACAAATGTACAAATGTTTCACATTATTTTCAGAACAATTTCCCCCCACATACATGTATATACAGCTACCACTGATACCTTTGAGACGTGCTCTTACATTTCTTTTCAAATTAATTGTTTGAAATTTCGGGGGATGACAGTTACACTTTTGACATTGCATTCTAAAATAGATCATATCCATTCTTATGCAATATGCTTTTATTAATATTCAGATTTAATATGCATTAACTCAAATCTTGATTCACTTGTCTTCTCTAAAATTCCAATTTCAACCCTTGATGAAAGTGCCATACATCACCCCCAATATTTTACACGAGTCATAGATACATGTGATATTGTCGGCCCATAGCACGTGTATAAGAAATAAATATAGATGCATACGACCATTGTGGCCAAATGGGGGGAAAATGACATGTAATTTACATGCAGGATCAATAGTGTCCTTTAGCATTGAATTATGTATACATGTAGATGCCTCCTGTGTTTCTGAGTCATTCCAGGTGCATCAACTATACCTAATAACGGTTGTACTTCTAGTAGATGTTACAAAACAACGATGGACACTTTTGATTGTTAATAACTCAAAAAATTGTACCTCGCATCAGACTGAGGTTTTTACATTGTAAAGTTGAAGGATGTAAATTTTATAGGGAGAAAGATTTATTGCATTTCTCTGATTACTTTACTTAAAATATTACTCTGAATATTTAATTAGATTTTTCACTTTTTGAAAAATCAAGGCCACAAAATCTGTAGGTATCAGTAATAAATTCAGAACACAACAATTGTCATTGTGTGTTGCCACTGTCATTTCTGCCAACCTTTTGCTGTCCTGTGTCATTAAAGATTCATGACTCTAGGTTGAAAAGGTGTTCTGGAATCTCAGCTGTAATGCACAATGGCAATTGCTGTGTTCTGAATTAATCACTGATACACACAGATTTAGTGGCATTGCTTTTTCAAAAAGTGAAAAATGGAATTAAATATTCAGATCAATATTTTTAAGAAAAGTATTCAGAGAAATGTAATAAAACTTGCTTCCAATACATTTTACATCCTTCAACTTTACAATGTAAGAACCTCAGTCTGATGCGAGGTATAACTTTGAGTTATTAACGATCAAATGTTTCCACTGTTTTTGTTTTTTTAACACCTAGTATAACGAAGTACAGAATGAAATACATTCTGTTTGAATATACTGGTTCCCTAATGTATTCAGCTTTATGGATATTTTCCACAACCCCTTTTAACAACCTACATATTTACATGTGCATGTATTCAATTCACCCACTGTGTATGATATCTCTATTATTTGGAATCCACCTTACATACATAACTGGTTGCTATCTCAGGCAAGCCTTTGGGTTGTCAAGATCAACTTATATGGAGGAAATATGCATTGCTTTTGAATAAATTAGTACCTCCTGTAGTCTACTGAAATTACTTATATAAACTGGATCACTTTCTCAGAATGATCTTCAGAATAATAAAAATCTGGATTTATACAGCCATATGAGGAAAAAAATGGTGACTTAATTGATTTACGCATACAATGTATACACCATTTCTACTCCCTGGATAGTATATACAGGCATTCCTACCATACAGTCACTAGGAAATCATGAACCAGCACTCCATTGTATAAATTTAAGAAAACAGGACAGCTCCCCAGGACTATTACCTCAATAGAAACACAAAACTGAAGTGAGAATTGATTCACAATATTGCACAAAACAAGGTGCATACCTACAATCACCTTCAATGTATTTACTGCATTGAAAATTGAAATTATTAGTTTAAGTATCTTACATCTGAAACTATATCTGATTGGTTAAGTTATGAAAAGAGTATACAAAAACATGAAGTATATAATTTTAAAAAATCCTTAACATACATAGTTACATACACAAAGTGTCAGATAAATAAATACGAAGATTTTAGTTTGGTTACAAATAGTTGTTACGGGAGATGATTTTGACACATTCATACAAATCAGAATACTAATCATATACTCTAATAATACAGGCACAATTATTTTTGAAATAGCTAATAATTTATCACTTCACCAAGAAATGCAATTATTTCAAAGTATCTGATTACAACTACATGTACTAAATACCTATTATTAGGAGGAAGACCCTTTCAATCTTCCGGGGCTATCCATTAATACATGTAAATGAATCAAAGAATGAATCACATCTGAGCTTTTCACAATACATAGCAAGATTAAAATCAAATGCCCCCAATTTCACAAAACATCACAAAATTTTTGCCTTGAAAGCCTCTCACATATAGCAATAATAGTAAGAAAAAGATCCTTGGACATAAACTTGCACACATGGGAAAACTTTCCAGAATCGTCATAAAAATGTGGACAAATATATGTACAAGTGTTGTTATGATTGCTTTTGCCCATTAGAAAAGTGGAATTACATTTGAATGAACCCCCTTCTTTTTAAATTTTAACGGTTCCATGACATTTGCTCCTGCAACAATTGCTCCGGTCTAACGTTGCCATGTTAATCCTAAACCTAACCCTAACCCTAACCCTAATTCTAATCTTCACATTGTCCTTAACAAAAAAACAAATCATGACCTTGACCTTAACCTCTGACCTTTCTAGATATGGACGGGGGAGCAAATGTCGCAGGAGCAAATGTCGTGTCACCATTTTAACATATCTTAGAGATCACCTGTCTATATAATATTTTGTTTCCACCGAGTTTGCTATTTCATCTTCAAACCTACATGTACCTTGCAAACAAAATGCACATTATAAGTAGCCATCTGCCTATACAGATTTTTTCCTTGTCTCCTTAATCTTTTTCTCAATCAAAACTGCCCATTTTTAAATAACCAGACATAGCATGTAAAGATCATTTGTCTGTAAAGACAATTGTCCTGTTTCCATGTGAAGATCACTTTCTAATTGACAATTTTTAATTGTTCTGTTTCCATGTGAAGATCATTTGTCTATAAAGACAATTGTTGTTTCCATGTGAGAAGTATTTCTAATTCAAGCCTGCCTCAGCAACAGCTTTTTGTTTCCTACAGGTCTTAAATCTGAATGTAAATTTCTTCCCTTGAGCAGTATTTCTCACTCAAGCCTGCCTTACCCAAATTTCCTGTAGAGGGTTCTGACATCAAGAAACCCTTAGCAACTGGCAAAATGAAATTACTTAAGCATAGTGCACATAACATTTCTGTAGCTCATAGCACACAGATAAGTGATTACACTCGGAGGCGTCTGTTGGATGCAAGTACTTCCTCTGACTTCCACTTGTTTATAATGCTTTGATTGCCCACCAATGCGGTCACTGGATAGCTGATGACATCACACAAGAACCCTCTACAGGTCTTGACGATATTCTGAATGTATAACCTGAGACATGGTACAAATGATACACACACCTACATCCAAACAAGAAGGTGTATGGCTATAGCTTTTCTATACATGTACAGAGACTTCAAATGTGTTGAACATGATTGCAAAGACTTTCAAAGTATCAACTTAAGGCAATTGCAATAGCCTCATCCATCATCTTTTGAAATGTGCAAACATTACAGTGACATATCACAAGTATATAATACAAACATGACTTCTACAGGTAATACAACACAGTATTGAAATTGTCCGTGAGTTGATTTCGTGAAAGTCTTTGCGATTGTGTTGTTGATAGCTAGAGTGCCTGGGAGGAGTGAAACCTCATGCATTGACGGGACTGGTAACCTTAGGGGGAGAGGCCGTTCCTCCTGGAGTGGACTGGAGTCCTAGATCCCTGGCCTCGATTTCTTTCTGTAGCTCCTCCACCTGTCGCTGGAGCTGGGCTCTCAGCTCCAGGAGCTCCTTGTTCCTCTGGTGAACTGGCTCCTGTATCGGTAAAAATTTGGATTAAAGGAAAAAATATATTTATGGTTAGTACTCTTACAAAATATAATGCGAAAAGATAAAATATATTCAAGACATACCTAATACCTGACTACAGGTACGATAGTTGTTGAATATCATACTTTTGATAGAGTCATGTCCTGATCAATAGCAAAACTGATTTAGTCAAAGTGGTTCACTGAAAGATCATTCATATAATAATTATACTGATTACCCACAGTAGAAGTCCTCTAAACTGTACAGCCAACATCACCTCCAAACCGCCAGTACCATAATCATCATCATCGTTCATCATTATCATACCTGAGGTTTCATCCTTGGGTTCCATCGGATGTAGTAGGAGGTTCATAGCTCAATCCTCCTTAGGCTCACCAAACCATTAGCATCATCATCCATCATTCCCATTATCTTAATCATCATCATCATCATCATCATCATCGTTCATCATTATCATACCTGAGGTTTCATCCTTGGGTTCCATCTGATGTAGTAGGAGGTCCACAGTTCAATCCTTCTCATACTGGCCACAGGGAAGAGTACATGCTGATGCATGTAGCTAGCATACATAGGATTAATGAACTCCTCCATACTGCTATTGATGTAGGACCACAGGGATACGGTCTTGGTCTTCACTTGCTGAAATAGGCAATGAAGCAAAGCATACAGCATTAACTTTTTAAGAAAGAAATGATATGTAGGATTGAATATACTTCATTATTTGAGCATACACTGCAATCCCAATCTCTACTGTATTATGTAAAAGTACACTGAAATATGATCTTCCATGCCAATACAGTGAAGAAAATCAACTGCTCCTAAATCTATTATGTTTACTAACTTTTGTAATTATCTTATCATATAATCTCCCTTTTGTCTTTTGTTTTAAATTCTTGTATGTTAAATATTATCTGTACTGACAGTTGATTCCACAATTCAAAATATTTGGTTATTGTACTAACTTTGTAAAGAGCAGAGAAATGACCATTAGCACTGATTATCATGAAGTTTCTCTAGTGCTGCTTGAAGATTTTGTGAATTTTGGCATTCCTACTTTTCACAGGTCCCCCTCCTACTCTGAAACGTTGTGACCCATATAAACCATGCCGGTGAAATGGTTCCATGACATTTGCTCCTGCGACAATTGCTCGGTCTGACTTTGCCATGTTAATCCTAAACCTAAACCTAACCCTAACCCTAACACTAACCCTAATCCTAATCTTCACATTGTCCTTAACAAAAAACCAAATCATGACCTTGACCTTAACCTTTGACCTTTCGAGATATACACAGAGGAGCAAATGTCGCAGGAGCAAATGTCGTGTCACCGATGTAATACCTTACCTCCTTCACTCTCTCCCTCTCACAGTTGAAGAGGAATGTTCCAAAGAGACAACTGTACAAGTGGTCCAGTATGGTGATCAAGAAATGTTCATTGAACTCAAAGGCATTCGGGAACTGCAAGGAACAACAGTAAGATAAAATCTCATAAATACAAATGAATCTTGTAGGGAACAGCCATAGTTGAACTGGCCTTTGGTCAATATTTTTGTCTAATGAACGAAGTTGGAATCATATTGACATAGTTTTCCTTTGTAAACAGAAGAAGAAAAAAAATCTTTGGGGTAGTAATAGTTCACACAAACCAGTACATACATGGGAAAAAGTAACACATACAAGAAATTAGTTCTTTCTTAAGCGACAATGAACCTTAAAGGACACCAAAACCCAAGGAGAGAATCAATGTTATTGGAAAGTGAAAATTCAGAGAAGCACTTTGCAAAAAGTTTAATTAAAATTGGTTAAAAAATGAGAGAGTTATGGAAGTTTGAAAAGTCTCGTTTTACTTTCTATGGGGATCCTCAAATTGGCAAAATTGCTTCAAAATGGCTGATTTTGTGAACAACTCTCCATTTGTTTTGTACACAGATTTTCAGATTTTCCCCATTATCTCTCAGGGTGCTCCTTGTCTCCTCCTGAACTCGACATATGTGGTGTAAAATACATTTTCCCATTATATATGTTGAGCTCAGAAGGAGATTAACTGCACCTTGAAAGATAATGGGGAAAATCTGAAAATCTGTGTACAAAACAAATGGAGAGTTGTTCACAAAATCAGCCATTTTGAAGCAATTTTGCCAATTTGAGGATCCCCATAGAAAGTAAAACGAGACTTTTCAAACTTCCATAACTCTCTCATTTTTTAACCAATTTTAATGAAACTTTTTGTAAAGTGCTTCTCTGAATTCTCACTTTCCAATAACATTGATTCTCTCCTTGGGTTTTGGTTTCCTTTAAGGTCCTCTCAAGGATTCCATAGCAGATTGTTGTAGAATTGGCGTAAATAACTGACGCGATTTTCTTTATCTGATAACGACTGAACATTTTTTTAAAATCTCTTACCTGTCTTGTGACTTGCCATACACTGTCAATGAATTGTTGGAAGATGGGAGACCTGTCAGCATCAGTGTAGTTCTTGTCTCCATGCCCATGGCGCTGAGAAACAAAACATCATTTCATTCCAAAAGGTTAATAAATGGGACGTGTATGGAATATGTGATACATCAAAGATCTTTATCCACATCGGCCTTTGGGACCTTTCCTCCAATCACTAACAAATCTAAACATGTTCTTGGTTAATTTTCAAAATGAAAATACGTACAGGTACAGTAAAAAATGCTTTAGCAACCACCTATACAGAAAGACCACCTGCCTACAAAAATCCACTTTCCTTGTCTCCTTTTTAGTGGTCTTTATAAAGGTTTGACTGCATCAAGTTTGAAGATCATGCTGGAATGATTCTCCAGTTAAAGGGTACTAATCACCAAAAAATATTTTATTCTGTATGTTAGAGGTTCCATGTCATTCTACTATATTCAAAATATGGGCTTCAAATATCACTTCTATACAGAGATATTACAAGTTTAATCATACTCTCTATAAGCATAAAAGCAACCCATACGCGCTCGCCAAGATAAGGGCTCGCGCGGAACCCAACTCGGAGGTTCAGTTCTGCGCGAGCACCTTAATGTCATCCTTTATTTCCTTCACACTCCTAAACTGCTGACCTATAGAATTTCAGATAAAGTTCTTTGAGTTTAATTTTATACTTTCTAGCGATATACAAATTATTTTTTCAGGTGGTTGGTACACTTATGTCTTAATCAGAATTAAAATATATGAATTTCATGCAAATACAGCCCTGTGACCTTTGATCTTTGAACTTAAGACTAGAAATTATATCTTCTTCATCTCCTTATGATAATGTATGCTGGTTACAGGTTAGAAGTTCCTGCTACAAGAACCACTGCATTCTACGTAATCTATTAAAGATAAAGATGAAACTGTTGCTATTGAAGCTTGCACATGTTTTTTTTTTCTCAAGGAATCATACTTGAAGATCAAGCTTACAGAATAGGTTTTTGTCCTTTGAAGAACTCAACCTCCACTATCATTTTTGGTGAGAAAATCTATTTATTCAATCGATTTATGTATTTCCCTTATTTAATTTCTAGGCAAGGAGTTATGAGCAAAGGAAATAAGAGATACCATCGACTACTGCCTGAAGAGAGTGAGAAGGAAACAAGTTCCTGCTGTAGAGGTTCTCCTCACTGGTCATGGTTTACAAAACATACATGACTACAAAGTAAACTCATTGTTTATTACCTGTGCCATCTTGTGTCCACATGCCAACCATTCCTTCTCAATCAGCACCTCAAAGCCTCTGATGGTACGGTAGAAAGGATCAAGGAGCAGCATGGCTAGGGCTGTCAGCTGGGCTGTCCTGTCCCAGCCATCACTGCAATGGACCACCACAGATGTCTTCTGGCTCTCAACTCGCTCAGCAATTCGCACAGCGCCAGCTAAGACCATCTGGGGACAAGGTTTGAAAATGAGGTTTCAAAATTTCAGTCTACAGATCGCACTGATGAAATGACTCTTTATGTAATGGACAGTGTACTGTATGATTAACAGTGAATTCACAGATATATAGATGGATTGAATATACACCACTCTGAACACATCCAAAGGGCTTATTCAAGATAATTACCCCCCTCCCCTCCATTAATAATTTCCCATACAACAACTACCAATTTAGGATAAGGACTACGCCAACAGTTATCTTCCTTGGAATTCAACTTTTTAAAGGGAAATTTCCGCTATCCTAGTTGAACAAATGTCCTAAGGGGTGAATTAAAAAAAAATTGGTGATTGCAAGTGGGTGAGTGGAGGGATAGTAGACGAAGGATGTGCTATCCAAGAATCTACTATTTGCTCTCTGCATGAACAAATACATGAATTGATTGATGAATGGAAATGGATAAGATCAAGTATCTCTTTGCGATCCTTGGACTAACCTTAACATGTTCCAACCAGTGTGTAGCCTCTAGGTTTGCAAGCCAATGATGTTCATCGATGCTAGGAAAACAGATATCCTTCAGCTTACGTAAGCTGTAATGAACAGAATACATACAGATACATGCATCATCTTAAAGATAAAGTTGAGTTCCGGTCATGCGATTGCATTGTGAAAGGAACTGTCTCAAAGCAATTGGGAAAGGTAGATCATGTCTACGTAAGAACAGGTGTATATTTGTGAGGTTTTGGAATCATTAGAATAATCAGAAATTGACCCAATCTTGCTGAAAAGCACATGCGCTGTACACAGAAATGGGTATATGGGACTGCACACACGTGTGGCATGAATGTTCAACCCGAACAATTCAGCTTTTTCTCGTCATATTTCGAATATGAGGGCATTTGAAGAGCAATCCTTTTCAGGAGGCATTTCTACTATGATGTTCTTTCAAATCGACATAAAAAGATTGAGAAAGCTAACAAATTATTTTTCACCTTTCCGAGAACTCAACATTCTCTTTATTAGTGCAGCTAATGAGTAGCACAATGTTATTTGCCAGAAATGATGCAGACCTTATTCACCGTTTTATTCAAGATGAAAAATCATGTCATTATTTAACACATATCTCCAATTTTTGATCCTATTCACCCTGATTGCTTTGCTCATCCCTCAGCAATTATACATTTTCTTTCAGAATTATTTGGCAGAGTCCACTCATTTATAAACATGAATATTTGGTGAAAATTTTGATGGATACTGATAGAACTTCTCTTCATCTATACCACAACTCAAGGATGTCTTTAAGGACTTCTGTTTTAAGAGGATAAATCTTTTTTTTTTAAATACCCTCTTTAGAGTATAAATCAAAAGTAACAACGGTATCATATTTTCCCTACCTTTCTCTCATGACATGGATATTGTGGATATCCAAGAAGCAAATTTCAGCATTCTGGTAGGTATCCTCATTCTCATATCCACCTCCCTTAGCCTGAGAAAGGAAGTGAATATTTCAAAAAGCACAGCATATATTTAACCAAAAAAATGTACAAGTTTTGTTCAGCATGGTTACATCTGGTACCACGAACTGCTCAAATATTTATTTCGGGTACAAATGATCTCCATCTATTACGAAATTTTACATGCATTGTTCATCAATCAATATCAATTAAATTCTATACAATTCATTTTCATATCTTTGGAACAAGTTGAAAAATAATGATAATAACAATGTTTGATATCTAGGGGTGCTGAGAATAAAAAAGTACCATAATGCTCACAAGATCAAAGATATGGAAAGGAACAGTTCAGGAAAATTCAAAATGAATTAGAACACATTGAACTACTGGGGAAGAAGTATGTATGATAATACCCTCTTATTATGGTTTTACTTTGCACTGTGCATATATATAAATGTACACATGGCTACACACATTTAGCAAATTAGAGACAACACAAAGCAATTAGTGAGTGAAATTTCTTCAAATAAGTTCTGTGACATTTACATTATACGTCCTAAGTCCTAACAGTATTTTTGTGAATGATATGAAATATTTTCTATGCTAGGTTTTCTCCGCACAAGCTTGCAAGTGCATATGGACTGCATCTGAGCTGATATGCAATGAAGAAATAAAGTTTATCATTATTATCATGGTTTACCTTATTTGCCACTGCATTAACTGTCGGCCTGGCATCCATGATCACCAGCTTGTGGGACTGAGCGTTGGCATCTAGGATCATCTGGACATACTTCTCATCCTCTTTGCTCCTCTTGCCCCCGACCCCTACCAGGGGTTGACTGCATCGTGTGATGGTGGCCTGGCTCTGAGGGTGTAGCCACGACATGATCTGAAGGGGGGTGAGAGAAGGGGTTACAAAATATGAAAAATAAATAAATAAAAATAGGCGTAAGGAGAGTCAAATGACATTTACTATGGGAAATTTGTTAACTGATTTGTTGCCAATAATTCAGAGTTTATAAAGCGACTGCTGCTTATAGTATTGTGAAACCAGAAACGTTCGCGACATGAAACTCTTGCAAATTGTAGACAATAGCCATTTTCACAGCAAGAAACTTTCGCGATTTGCAAAAATTTAGTGTTATGTCAGCTATGATTCAATAATTTCACGGCATGAAACTTTGGCGAATCTGAACCACTCGAGAAATTCGCGATCATTAAATGCACGCGAAACTTTTTGGTTTTACAGTATGTGTTTAATAGTGCAACTTAAAAGATGGAACTTAGATTACACTGGTCATTGGATTCTAGCTTGCATTCAATACATATATACCATTTCCATTCCCTGGAGAGTATGTATTTCTACAAGGCACCATCAGCTCTAACCTTTTGAGACAATTGACAACATTTTGTGGTTTGGCTCAACAACTTTTGATTCAGAGCTCTAAAAAATATACCAGATGCATGAGTAGAAAGAGCAAAAATTTCTGCACACACTACATGTATGTCCATTTTTATTGCATGACAATATTGCATTTGATGCTATCAATTTTAAAAACAAGAATAAGTTCTGAAATCCTTAAATTGACAACACATTAAGAGGTTCAAAATCATTATTTTTCATAAAAATTTTCAATTTTTTCAACCATGTATATTGTTCTCAAAGACATTACACCTTACTAGAACCTTGTAGCACTGAAAGAAAAATATTATTGTTGCCAATTTGAAGAACAAAATGTGATCAATTTAGCCCTTAAATCATTCCTGTCCTGAAAGGGCAGTAGTATTCAACTCACCGGTAATCTGTTCCTACTTCTGAATGAAGTGACTTGTCTCAGGAGATCATCGTCTGCTGCGGCTGGTATGGCAAGCTGTTACATTTAGAAGAGAGGAAAATAAAGTCAGAGGACATGAAGAGAATGAACCACTTACTTAACCCTTTCAAGACAATTGACCACATTTTGTGGTTTGGCCCAATAACTTTTGATTTAGAGCCTTAAAAAATATACCAGATGCATGAGTAGAAAGAGCAAAAAATTCTGCACATACATGTACTGTGTCCATTTTTGTTGCATAATCATATTGCGTTTGATGCCAGGAATTTTAAAAAGGAGAATAAGATTGAACATCCTTAAATTGGCAACACATTGAGAGGTTCAAAATCATTGTTTTTTGTCCAAATTGGCAACTTTTTCAACTTTTCAACAAAGTTCCTAACCATGTATTTTATTTTTCAAGACATTACATCTTATTAGAACCACGTAGCACTAAACGAAAAATATTATTGTTGCCAATTTGCAGAACAAAATGTGATCAATTGAGCTCTTAAATAATTCCTGTCCTGAAAGGGTTAACACTTCTCCATGTGAAGTTTAGAAATAATGTGGATGATGGGTGCTTGGATATCTTAATATTTCATAGAAGATGTAGGGAAAGAGGTGCAATTGAGTTTGGGGTAAGTTTAAGGTTAAACTTAATGAAGTTTTTCAAGACAATTTACTACATTTTGTGGTGTAGCTTAATAACTTTCGATTCAGAGCTCTAAAAAATATACCACATGATGAGTAGAAAGAGCTAAATTATTTTTGCACACACTATGTCCATTTTTGCTGCATGACCATATTGCGTTCAATGCCAGGAATGTTAAAAACGAGGATAAGCTTTGAAATCCTTAAACTGGCAACACATTGAGAGGTTCGAACTCATTGTTTTTTTCATCGAAATTGGCAATTTTTTCAACTTTTCAACAAATTCCTAACCATGTAAATTGTTTTCACTGACATTACACCTTATTAGAGCCATGTAGCATAGAAAAATATTATTGTTGCCAATTTGAAGAACAAAATTCATCAATTTAGCCCTTAAATGATTCCTGTCCTTGGCCCTCTTGCATAAAATGTTGCGATTAAAAGCAACTCAAACAAGATGAATGCAACTGCATCTCCTATATGTCTCCGCCGAAATTCAGTTGATGGCTCAAAGCGTTCTTGAAATCTTGTGATAACCAGAATAAAAAGCCTCTAATTACATGTTATTTGACCTTACACCTTATAACCAAAAAGTCTGATCACTTTATCTCCTCCTAGTCATGAATACAAAATAGTTGAGAATATGGTGATAACAAAGGTAAAAAAAACATTAATTTCACATACATCTGTATAATGACCTCTATGACCTGTCACCTTTGACCTACGTGAACAGAAATCTAATCAGTTCGTCTCATTATGGTGATGTATACTAGTTCCAAGTATAAAGTTAATGGATCAAATGGTTCTTGAGATATCACGTTATTAAGGCTAAAACCTGCAATTTCAAAATTGACCTCTATGACCTTTGACCTTTGACCAACATATCCAAAAATCTAACCAGATCGTCTTTCTATGCTGATACATACTAGTACCAAATTTGAAGTTCATACCTCAAATGGTCCTTGAGATATCGCATTAACAAGGCTAACACATGAAATTTCAGAAATTGACCTGCGACCTTTGACTTTTGACCTACATACCCCAAAATCTAATCAGATCCTCTTCCTATGGTGATACATACTTGCACCAAGTTTGAAGTTCATACCTCAAATGGTTCTTGAGTTATCACGAGAAAGAGGCTAACACCTGAAATTTCAGAAATTGGCCTCTGTGACCTTGACCTTTGACCTACATACCCCAAAATCAAATAAGATCATCTTCCTATGGTGATACATACTAGCACTAAGTTTGAAGTTCATACCTCAAGTGGTTCTTGAGTTATTGCTAGAACGAGCCTAACACCTGAAATTTCAGAAACATTGGCCTCTGTGACCTTGACCTTTGAACTACGTACCCCAAAATCTAATCAGATCGTCTTCCTATGGTGATACATACTAATACCAAGTTTGAAGTTCATACCTCATGTGGTTCTTGAGTTATCGGTCAAACAAGAAAGCGGGACAGACGGACGGACGGACAACCCGAAAACATAATGCCTCCGGCACCACCTTCAGTGGGCGGAGGCATAAAAATTAAACGCAACTTGATTTTCAACCAATCAAGATCGCGTATTTGGGACTTGCATTTGCGTTTAATCCCAACTTTTTATGCAAGAGGGCCCAGAAAGGGTTAACAGGTATAGCATTCTGTCCAGGATAGAAGTTAGGAATTTGGTCAGTGTAGGATATTGACCACGGAGCAATTTTTGCCAGAGCATGTCTCATACAATTTTTGCCAGAGCATGTCTCATACAACCAGTTGAATATTCAGAAGTATAGAGTGGGTTTCTGAGAAGCAATGCATTCTTCACATGTCAAAGACACAAACCTGCATTCCCTTGTAACAGGTGGTATCTGGTCATATCACATTTTTTCTGTTTATCTTTTAAGTTGTTTATACATTTGTTATACACATGTATTTCAGCATAAATAGGTTTCAGAAAAAATATCTGTAAATAATTTCAATTCAATTTCTGGTCAAAACAAGCTGATAATACCTGTATATGAAGATTCCTATGTACACTGTACAAATTGAAATATTCAGAACAAATTTTAAACTATATCTTTCTAAATACCATCAACTACAGGAACTACATGTATTTGGTATCTAGTAGTGAGGAATGCAAATATATAAACCATACAAGGACAGACCAGGCTTTCTTCATACAAATCAGGCTATGTTTATAACGGCCTACACTTTAATCATGTTTTTTACCTGTCCTTTCAAATGAGGGCTCATGCCACTTTCCTTTAATACTACACCAATATCTCAAAAACTGTATGGACAACAAAGTGACATCACAATAGGATGTCCACCTGGTGTAAGATATATCTTCGCATGATATATATGGTGTAAGACTTTGCATTGGTGAATAACAAAACATATTAAACTAAAATGAAACTGATTAGAATTAGATTGTGGAAGCCAATATCAAACATTGCAAAATGCCATAGAGTCACAAGTGATGTCCAAACAACACGTCACTTACAATAGCGGGGTATGTGTCGCAGAAGGAGAAATTCTCATTGATTCTGGAGATTCGCCAACTCTCTGTCGGGAGACCCTGTCATAAATGAGATCATAAGGCCAAAATCAATATTCAGATTCACACTCTTGATCTTTCATATAAGCATTTTACAGAGAAAGTTGAGTTCAAATGGGTAAAGGTGAAATAATTTGGAGCTTTCTCTTTTTTTCAGTCAGTTGAAGAATACCATAGAAGCATTGCCACATGAAAAGAGTAGCTCTCAAAATGTCCTCTTATTCAAATAATATTAGGAAAATGGCGTTGAAGAGAGGCATACTAAAGCTTTTCATCTTGCACTCATCAGAGTATACCACAAAAATGCTGTTCGATTTAAGGTTTCTGTTCATTCTGGCGGTACACTCTGATGAGTGCACGATGAAAAGCTTTAGTATGCCTCGCTTCAACGCCATTTTCTGATGCTGCAGCACCAGACATCTTTTCAAATATAATTATAAATAGAATTACACTTTGGGTCAAATTTTGATGGCACATGCATGTACATGTATGTAGTCTGAGATAACCATATCTGCGTGCAGTGCTTTTCACCGAGCATGATTTCCAGCAGGATTAGTCCATTTAAAATAGTTTCGATGATTCCAATACCTCATTTCATTCTTATTTACTACATAACGACCCATTCTGAATAACATTTAGAAATTTTCTTTTCACAATTGAATCACAACTGCAGCATTACCTATAACGACTTCTTATCTTTTAATATATCCATAAAAAGTATGTGTCATATATCAGTCCACCAATGTCAACATCACGTGTATCAAAACAAATTACTTCTTCGCAGGAAAAAAAAATGATGTACTGCATAGCGTGAAAGTAAAGCTGGGAGGAAGTTCAATTATTCAAATACTAAGGTTTGCCAAAGTCTGACAGGACAGACCAACAAATTTCCTTGAAATCAAATTGATTGAATTAGCTCTAATTTGTGGATGGATTTTTCAAAGTCAGGTTTGAAGGCTTCACATGTCAACAAGAACATTTAACTTTGAAGCCAAAGCGTGAAATAATCCAATAAAGAACACTGCTAGAACTAGGTATATAATATGACAAATATCACAAAAGCTATGACAGGGACAATTATATAGTACATAATAAAAAATAAGGAACTCAATCAAAAACTACAATAAGGAATGATAATGACAAAATTTGAAAAAGTAGAAGGAGAGGAAACTGATATCAGTAATGGGAATAATGGGAATAATCTAACTAATTGTGAATATATGTCCATATAATTATTCATTTGATTAATAAAACATTTTTAAAAAGTTGTGAATGTCATTATGTTTGGATTAGCATGTGCGCCCTTGGAAACAGGCGACTGGCTGGAATGCTCCCTGGAGGAGAGGAGAATGTGCACGGTAATGTGCAGAATTGCAATAGAATCCAGTGAACAGGGTAATAATGCTGTAAATTCATTGGTCGGCTGGTTACACTGTAACTGTTAGGCACTCTATAAGAAACAGCAGCTTTTATTGTTAAATATGATCATTTCTGTTCTTACCTGTCTCTTATACTCAGCTACAGGATCATATACTGCCCACCCATCTTCATTGTAATACTCCTTGTATTCAAAGGCAAAGAAGGGCTGTAGAAGAGAGAAAGAGAATGAGAGAGAGAGAAAGAGAGAGAGAGAGAGAGAGAAGGCAACGAGGGGAGAGGGAAAGAGACACAGAAAGAGATGGAAAGATATCAAGGATGAGAATGAGGGAGGGAGAAAAATATGCTCAGACAGACACACACACACACACACCCACACACACACACACACAAAGGAGTGGAAAAAAGTAAAGAGAGGAGTAGAGAGAGAGAGAGCAAAAACAAAAAGAAAAAAAGAGGGAGATGTATAGTTTAAATATAAAGATGATATGGGGGGGAGAATAAAACAGAGAGAAGGAAGGATAAAATTTTAACGACAAGGATAATTCATTGTTGAAATACTTGCAGTATTATCTCACAGAATATATATTCTAATGTACATCATCACCGTCCAGTTATCTCTCAAATTGAAATCAAATAAAGAAACAGTTGATATGTATGACATAGAAATAAATTTCACCTGCTGATGCATACTTTACAGTATTCTATACAATGAATACTTGATACAAAAAGGAAACCTCGGTCAGAAATAAAAATCTAGAAATATTCTTGAGTGTTCTTTTCATTATTGTTCAGACTTGAGTCAACAATTGTATTATCTATTTGATATGTAATAAGTGGTAGCAGACGTAACAAAGATGCAAATATTGACAAAGTATCTAGATAAGAACCGTCATAAAAGAGAGGAACAAAATTTTGATGACTGTGGATCATTCTTGGTCCAAAATCTGTTGATACAAATTTGTTTCATTTTAAAGACAGAAATATTTCATTGTTTTTGATGCCTTGAATCTTGAATCACTTAATCATATTAAGATTTAAAAATATATCAATTACTACTCTAAAAACAGAATAACAATTAGAATACTTAGATGCAAATTTCTTCACTTTATAATGAACAGGAAATACACATGTATTAGAATTATTATTTGACAATAGACCAGTTCACGGTTAGCACATGTCCCAAATGACCCCAAATATCCACAGATCTCAGTAAAACATGGAGAAGTCCCACTTTGTACATTTTGGAATAATACATCCTACAGCGATGGAGGTGCTACATAAATAGCCTTTGTTTCCCCCCTTTCAAAGAATACTTCCACCTTTGTATCATGGAGTGCACTGCTTGTGCATAAATGAAAAATGATTACATAACTTTCATGAGCACGTATCCAGTATTTTGTCTCCGTGTATTTCACAATTTGGTCTGCAATGACCTTTATCTGCTCATGCGCAGACTGTAACCGTGAACTGGCTTATTTATAAAATAATCAACCTCAAAATTCGATAACAATATGTTAATTCACGAGTAAGTTCCATGATATAGCAAGTTTCTAAAACAAAATAAACATGGACTTGCGACAGAAACTACACATTATCATTTATTCCAAGATGTATATATTGGGAGATTTTCCCTTCTTCTCACAAAATGAGAAAAATATCATTAAAGGGCAATCCAACCTTGGTAATAAGATGATTTGTGTGAAAGCAGAAAAATAAGAAAAACAGGATGGTGAAAGTTTGAAAGAAATCGGACAAGGACTAAGAAAGTTATGGATGTTTGAAAAATGAGATCACTACATCTATGCGAATCTCAAATTGGCAATTTGGTGAGTCCATTGTGACATTTTTGTGGACAACTCTCCCATTTGTCGTACACAAAAATATCATTAATTTGTGGTTTTCTTCGAAGCGCTTTTACCCTCGGGGCTGTACTCAAAATATATTGGAGATAGCATATTGTTATAGGTCTTCATGAAAGAAAAGATCCTACTGAGTAATGCATTTTGAAAAAAAGTGACATTTTAGTCATTTTGTGTGTTAGAGCGAATGGGGGAGTTGTCCACAGCTACATCACCGTGCCATTACCTATTCGGCCAATTTGAAATTCCCATAAGCATAGTGATTACAACTTTCAAAAATTCATAACTTTCTTATTGCTTGTCCGATTTCGTTCAAACTTTCACCAATCTGCTTCTCTGATTTTTCCTCTTTCTTTCAAAGCAACTTGCTATTAAGGTTGGATTTCCCTTTAAATGTTGCAACTACTCAACATGACTGAGTAATATCTTAAATGCACAAGGTACATTCTGCTATGGCTAAGATTCTTGAAGTTCTAAAGAGATAAGTCTTATCTTTCATTGCCAAACTAATCCAGACTGGGCTAAAAGCAACATCAGCAAAACAAAAAATGGAACAGTTATTCTAAAGGCTTTGCTCAGATTGGTTAACAAAGTATAGGCAGTAGCCTTGAGATTTTTTTTTTTTTCTTCTTCTTCTCATGTCACAAAATTTCATTTTTAGCAGTCTGTTGATTCAAGTCCTGCATACAAGCAAGAAATTGTTTTCCCTTTTCCCTCAGCACTGTAATTAGATCATTCAAGATGAATAAGATTAAGATGTGTGTATAATAAGATGGCAAGAAAAATATTTCTCATCAATTTCATTAAAGATTAAAATTTTACATTTTATTCTTAATTATATATCATGCCAGAAAATTCCAGATAAAAAAAGCAAATGTATCAAATGACAAGAGGACAAAAGGGCAACCTTTGCAGTTGCACTCGATAATGAAAAATATTCCATATTATGAAATATTTAATGTTTTCATATCATGTAATGTAATAGATGTTTATTCATTTGCTCATTCAACTATCAATTAAATCAGTTTGACCTGCCTGATTTCAAAATTTGTAAATAATCATTTTCTACACCAATACATCATCTGGCTTTGTTCAAAACCACAAAAGGTAAACATAGATTTCCAGTTCCCACAAACCAATGACAATATAAAATAAAGCATCTCAACCACTTACCAATTTATTTGAGATAGGAAATGCATATGTTTGTACTTTCTCATAGACCAGTCTTCTGGAGTGGTTTTCTTGCTTGTGAGCAAACCTCAGGTTCCTCATATCCTGTCAAAAAGTAACAGTGTTCATATGGAATTAGAAAGAACACAATAATTTTATGCTAGTGTAAAATTATGAAGGTGATGTAGTTGAATGGCTAATTATAACACTTGACTGGAGATATTCAAGTTGTGGATTTGATCCCTGGCATGTCAAATATGTTCTTAAAGTGATTTATTAACTTTGTGAAAAATTGTAAAATCAGCTCAAATGCCAGTGAATTGTGTGCAGTTCTCTAACTACATATATAATTAAGGATATGTGAAAGTATGAGAGAAAATGGAACCCGTTTACTATCCTAAAAAAGAGAAAATCGTGATCAATCGCTAGCGCAAGTCGCTCGGCTTCTTCGCTGCGCTGCAGTCACAAAAACCAAGCATCAGCGCTTGGTGATTTCAGAGCGGGTTTCCAGCCCGTACGGTATTCTGTGATACAGCGAGGTATGCCAACCGTAAGAGTTCTTTAGGGTTCGGTGGTACTCTATCCCGACATCAATGTTCAATCGTAAATATCTTGATATATAAACGACCGATCAGCTTATAAAACTCAGGCGATTCCTGTCTGAGCTAAAGGTTTGCAATTATGATTACAGCATTAGCTGGAACAGTGATTTTTTTTTTTCTTCCTGGGCAAAGTTAATCAATGCCTTTGAGCTGGGCATTTTGATTTACATTGCTTCTCTCTACCCAGGTGAGTACAGGATGGTATCTGAGATGATGTGAATATCATTTGTATTTGAACCGTATGTGCTTGACTGTACAGGGTAATTTTGTTATTTCATTATTGTAACCAAGGACTAGAGTAATAAAAAGCTGTTAAACACTCCAATCACTCTTAACTGGAAAGGCATTTATATTATCATTACCATTATTACTGTTGTTAAAAACAGAATCTCTTTCATTAGACTAAAGAGGTATAAGTATCTAAAGTTTTGAACAATATGGAAGTACTTTCAGATCTTTCGGTTCAGTTTCAGTTCATTTCGTATTTCATATCATATCACATAAATGGAACAAAAGCAACATGACCATTGCATTATTACAATACTATAAGAATACATCTTGAATACTTTGAACAAAAGAAAAAAAAAAGCAAGTGGACATACACAGACACAGATCAATTTTCCATCATTTTAAAGTTGGGATAAGACAAACAAATTTGGCATGAAATATGAGGAAATCTAGTAAAAAACTAAGCTTGTATTTATAGATTCCCTTAAAGATAAAGTTGAGTTCTGGTCCTGAGATTGAATTGTGAAAGAAACTGTCTTAAAGCAATTGGGAAAGGTTGATTATATAGCATATAAGAATTTATGCATGCTGTAAGGTTTTGGAATCACCAAAATGATAAGAAATTGACTCAATCCTGCCGAGAGTCACATGCACTGCACATAAATGTGTATATGGGTCTACACACAAATGTTCGGCCAGAACATTTCAGCTGTTTCTTGTCATATTTTGAAAGGGAGAGCATTTGAAAAGTAATCCCTTTCAGGGGACATAATCTACTGTGATTATCTTCCAAACTAACATAAAAAGAATGAAAAAGCTCACAAATTATTTTTTACCTTTCCCAGAACTCAAGCTTCCCTTTAAGAATAAAAAAAAGTCTTTGACATTATTACATATACATGAGAGATGATCTTAAGAGTACTTTAAGAGTATATCAACATAAAAAATTGAGCTTTTGTAAATCACTTCTCAGCCATTATGCTGAACTTACCTTACAGAAAACCTCCAAACCGTATGAGTTCTCTCCCCTGCTGGTAGATCCACCAACCTTCTCTACTCTATACACAGCACCAAGAGGTACATCCAGGATAAATGGTGGCTCCTATATGACAAACATATGGACAAATAGTTTGTAATTAGGCATGTTTGCTTTATTATAACAAAAAAATGAAGCAAGAATGTCAAATTATACCACAAAATATGTTCAATATTGAGAGGGAAAATAAACAAAAATCAGACCTTTTGTTGAACCGTTTTCATGTAGAAAAACCCATTCATAAAAGTTACAAATGTAACACAGAAATAATCTAGAACTAGTCTAATATATATTTATCCTTTTTTATTTAGTAAATGTACTAGTATGCAAAATTATAACTACATGTTCATGTACAGTTGTATATCATAAATTAGATACTGTGTAAATACATGATGTTAGGGATACATCCCAACATGTTTGTGCTCGTTGGGATGTTTGCATTGACTTTCTATGTTCTTTCTAACACCACAGATATTATTTTTGTTTGGAAATCGAGCTTTATTTTGCATTGCAATTTTTCAATAGATTAATTTTTTTTTTTGGGGGGGGGGGAGGGGGGTAGTGACAATTTTATCATCTCCTCTTATAACTTGTGAAGTCACTTTCTAGGCACAACCTGTTTAATGAAAACTAGATATTAAACACTGCCCAAATATTCACTGCATCTTCAATGGTCTAATGTCTTTAAGTACTCTCACTTTCCCTTATAAATCAATTAACATATCAATCAAAACTATTCATGTGAGTTGACTAAATTATCATAATTACTCTATTTTCTAATTGTTGTTGAAGTGTACATTGTAAAACATTAACCTACATATTGCAATTTAATATATCATCTAACAAATTATCTGCACAAGCTCTATCACATTTCAAAATGAAATACTATCTACAATCAACATTTTAGATATGACAATGGAGATCTGGGAGGTGTTTCATAAAGCTGTTCGTAAAGTTACGAACGACTTTACGCACGACTGGTACCTGTTCTTGGGTGCTAATCAGATTCTCAATCATTTTGATTCCCATCAGCTAAAGTTGAAATCCGATCTTTGTGGATTAAAATTCTTGCTGTTAAACAAGCATCCGAATGCAAAGTTTATTATTTGTCAAAATTGATTAGGGTTATTGGAAATTCAGGCCCACATGTTAAAACACCAGGGAAAATCTGGGATATCTCATTTAGCACAAGAACATATCACCAGTCATGCGTAAAGTCGTTCGTAACTTACGAACAGCTTTATGAAACACCCCCCTGGTCTGTTTATGCTATTCATAATCATGCTTCCTTAAAAATAAACTATATCTTGCATCAGGTCTTGAAATTAACAGCTAGCCACTACTAATATTCTTAAAGTGATTGATTAACTTTGTGAAAAATTTGGTAAAATCAGCTCAAATGCCAGTGAATTGTGTGCAGTTCTCTAACTACATATGTAACTAAGGATATGTGAAAGTATGAGAGAAAATGGAACCCGTTTACTATCCTAAAAAAGAGAAAATCGCGATCAATCGCTAGCGCAAGTCGCTCGGCTTCTTCGCTGCGCTGCAGTCACAAAAACCAAGCACCAGCGCTTGGGGATTTCAGAGCGGGTTTCCAGCCCGTATGGTATTCTGTGATAGAGCGAGGTATAGGGGTGGGAGTTTCGGGTATTTTTTCAATTCGGGAACCCGACTATTTTTCGGGCGGGTTCCCGGTTACCCGAAAATGATATAACACGAATTACAAGCCAATATTTACCCCTAAGAAGCTACAAACACTGTGGGAAAACTCCTTTGTGTTTGGCAACTGAAATAAACCATTCGAGGAAAAAACAACAACAACAACAACAACAACAACAAAACAGGCGGAGGAAATCGCGTGGGCGCACGACAGGATAGGCATAAGCCGCCTAAATCTAATCTGTAGAAATTGTCTACCGTCTAATCATGCCAGCGCGCCAGCGCCTTAGGTAGTCACGCGCGGTCAACAGTCCCTCGCACATGTTTATCCAAAATACATGAATGTACATGTACTTATAAAAAAGGAAGGGGAATACAAAGAAATGTTATGAAGAAAAACTCGTTTGAGACGATGATCATGATGATTCTTAATAATTTTGTACGGGCAGCTCTTGGGAATTTTGACATCGTGATCGTAGAGATCGAGTCACTCACTTTGTACACAAACTTCACTGTTCACACGGAGTATTGATTTGCCTGGCGAAAATGGCGAGCTTTCTGTAGTATCTACACTCCTCATACTCTAATTATACACATTGCGAGTCCTCACGCACGCGGTCATCGTCTCACCGACAGTTTCATTCTCAACGTGTGATCAACCCGCCAATTATTGAAATTCACACACACGTACCACTACTAGTACACATAAAATCATCAATACATGCCGGGTCCTCTCTCTTCGCCAGTAGCACCATTGATATCATCATCGATCATCATAATCATCAAAGACATCATCATCATATCATCATCATCAAGATAATAACATCATCAAAACAATTATCTTCATCAGACATCAAATATCATCATTCATCAAACTCATCATTCATCAAAAAAAATCATCAAGCCAACATTTTCTTCTCTGGCCGACTGCAACTTCATCCTTTAACACACACATGCGGTTCCCTTTTGAAATTCGATCTGTTTATACAAAGCGCCTTTCCGCCCAATGCCGCCGCGGTATATGAGAGGAAAAAAGAAAAAAGAAAAAAAAAAAAGGCGCATACCTTCATTGGCTGGCTGGCATATGACTTGTCATGACTTGTTATTAACGGACCGCTCATGAAATGACGTCACAAGCCCAATTTTATGAATGAAAATGTTAATCGCGCGCACTGTAGACATCCTTTGCTTCTCACAGCCTTGCTTTTCACTTTCGCATGAACAATGAAGGATATTATTTTGGATATATCGTTCATGTACTCTTAATCTGATTTCAGTAATTGGTAACTTCTTTGCTAAAGTTTCAGGATATTGTGACAGTGTCAGATCGTGATCGTCAATGTTAAAAATACCTGTTTAATAGTGTACGAGTTGTGAGATGCCACGTGCGAGTGTGGAGCGACTGTTGAATATGCATGAGTTTGTAAACTTTACGCCCGTTAATCGCTCATAGACTTATCGTTCACTGCAAAGAAGGGGGAAGGGCACTAAATGCAAATTATGTCATGGGTTCAATGAACCTATGAGCAGTCTTCGAATAGCGGCAGTGAGCTTTGCTCTCTGTGTATACGAATGTGTAAGGTTATGTTTCACAGTAAGTTGAACGAATCAAAAGCGCATCACTGCAATGGTGCGCTAGAGCGCTACATGTACATGGATTTTTTTTACATGTAAATAGTAAATGGCTGTTCGACGTTCATCTACCGCCTTGTCGTGTACATACATAGGTGATAATTAAATACTCATTTTCGGGTATCGGTTATCTAATATTTTGACCAGGGTCCCGAGGCTCTCGGGCGGGACTCGGGTACCCGGTTTTTAGTCCCAGCCCTAGCGAGGTATGCCAACCGTAAGAGTTCTTTAGGGGTCGGTGGTACTCTATCCCGACATCAATGTTCAATCGTAAATATCTTGATATATAAACGACCGATCAGCTTATAAAACTCAGGCGATTCCTGTCTGAGCTAAAGGTTTGCAATTATGATTACAGCATTAGCTGGAACAGTGATTTTTTTTTTCAATCCTGGGCAAAGTTAATCAATGCCTTTAAGATATTTGCTGTAATGACCCTGAAGTTTACTGAGTTCATTAAAGGAAGTATTTTAAGTTTTGAAAATACATGTTGAAAAAAAATCAGTCAATAATCAAAATGTTAAATAAAGCAAGATTATATGAAAAGTGACAATCACATGACATTCTCTTGAAATTAATCTTGTTATGATGACATCTATGATTAAAGATTTAAATGAACTCATCTGTTTAGAGCAAGAAGGGCGTTAACTCCGTGTTAAAGTGTATGAGTTAATGCCCTTCTGGCTCTCAGCAGACAAAGTGTGGTACAAATAGGATTCTTATCATCCTCACTGAAGATCAAAATTCATTTTTCTCTTTCTAAATGTTGATAAATTTCCTCAATACTTTCAAGTATGTTTAGGAGATATTTTCAGAGAAATTCAATCCAACCGTTTTCACAGCCATGTCAAAACAACATTAAAGGAGAATTAAACCCTGGGGAAAAATCAATTTTAATGAAAAGAGAGGATAGAGAGAAGCAATTAAAATAAAGTTCTATCAAAATCGGTTACGAAATGAGAAAGTTATGAAAGTTTGAAAAGTCTCAATTTACTTTCTATGGCGATCCTCAAATTGGCAATGTTGCTTCAAAGTGACAGGTTTAGTAGTACAACTCTCCATATGTTATGTACATAAAATTTCATATTTTCCCCATTATCTCTCAAGGTGCAGCTTGTCTCCTTCTTAGCTCAATATATATCATGGGAAAAGGTATTTGACACAACATATGTTGAGTTCACAAAAAGACAAGCAGCATCTTTAGAGATAATGGAGAAAATATGAAATTTTGTGAACAAAACATATTGAGAGTTATACTACTGAACCTGCCATTTTGAAGCAACATTGCCAATTTGAGGATCGCCATAGAAAGTAAATTGAGACTTTTCAAACTTTCATAACTTTCTCATTTCGTAACTGATTTTGTTGGAACTTTTTTTAAAATTGTTCTCTCTATCCTCTCTTTTCATTAAAATGGATATTTCCCCAGGGTTTCATTCTCCTTTAAGTAATTTTTAAGGATACAATTCTGGGAAATGGAATTAAGCTCTTCTGGCAAATTACGGAAGGAGCCAATGTGTGCATAATTCCCTTTTCACTCCTGCTATGTTGTGTATTTAAGAAATCTCTAACATCCTTTGGATGACCTTTTAAGTAAAGGGGTTTCAGCTCTTACCCTATCTCCTCCTTTGAAGTAGAGCTTGTAGTTGGTGATGGTGAGGGTACCACGCATGGGGCCGGTGAAGGGGCACAGGTATGTCACATCCTTGGCTACAAAATAATCATCAACAAACAGGATTAAAGAGAAGGTTAAGTTCTAGTAGCGGGGAAACATTGTGACAAGCATTCTTTTAAATTTTGGTTTCATATAAGAGAACTTCTCATGTGAGGTACTGTAAGTACATGTTGTGTTTTGGTAAGCCTCAAGATAATCCAGTTTTTGCATAATGAGTTTTAATCAAACCTCTGAATGTATTTTAATGACACACCTCAACTTGACCTTTTAAAAGCACTTGCTTTTCTTCTTCTTTTTTTATTTTACAGGTTTGTGTGTGTGTGTGTGTGTGTGTGTGTGTGGGACATGGGGAGGGAGTATAGGGCGTACGTTAGTGTTTGTCAATATATTATTTACTTAGTGATTTCATTCCAACATTCTTTCATGCTTGTCTTGTGAATAATTTAATACTATGGTATGAAAACGAAATGAAGATTTGTATTTGTTTGAAATTATTTACATTTATTTTATGTAATGATCTATTTTGAATGAAATCTCTAATAAAATATTTTGAAGAAAAAAAAGTGTGTGTGTGTGTGTGTGTGTGTGTGTGTGTGTGTAATCATTACATACAAGATATAAAGAAGTATTACAAGAAGATATTTGGGTTTTCAAAATTGTCGAAAGGAATCAAGAAGATAATGTACATTAATGCTAATTCATTTTACATTAAAGTGGCCAGAGTCCGGTGGTTACTTTTCATGTCAGTTTTGGGCGTTGAGGTTTGGTTTAGTGTTAGGGAACATAGGATTAACTGCATGTTTTTCAGTGAGTGCGAGTGTCTGGGGTGGTGTGGTTTTGTGTGTAAAGGTGATTGGTTGATGTATTCTGGTTCCTGTTCACATTCAAATTTAGCACCTGTTAACTTCTATTTATATTCCAGATATTTTTGCATGACTGAAGAAGTCCATGTGTCTTTTATGCATGTATATGTAAATGTCAAATTTAAGGTTGTTGTAATTTCGGGTTGTTCCAGGTTATATGGATAGGTCACCTTTTAGCATGCTTTCTGTAAATGTAAGAGGAATAAGAGAAAAGACTAAGAGGAAAAATATTTTTGAATGGTGTAAAAGTAAAGGTAGTGACATCATTTTTCTACAAGAGACTTACAGTACAATAGAGGTAGAGAAAAGATGGAAATCAGAATGGAATGGTCCAATATTTTTTAGTCATGGATCAAATCACAGCAAGGGTGTTTTGATTTTAATATCTCCAAACCTAAATTTGAAAATTGATGTTGTTGCAACAGATAAGAACGGACGGTACATTGTAATCAAAGTAGAACTGCAAGAGACCAAATTGGTGTTGTGTAATTGTTATTTTCCAACAAGAGATAAAGAAAAGATGCAACTTGAATTTTTAAAAGAATTGGATAACTGCATTTCAAAATTTCAAAACACGGGACAGTTATTTCTGTTAGGAGGAGATTTCAATACAATAATGGATGGGGATTTAGATTATATGGGACCAAAGAACGTTTCAAAAACCAAGTTTAATGAGAAATTTATAGATTTTCTTGACAGATTTAGTTTAGTAGACATATGGCGAAAAAGAAATCCACATAATAAACAATTCACATTCAGACAAAAGTGGCCAATTATACAGAGTCGTTTAGACTATTGGTTTGGCTCTTCCAGTTTACAAAATTTTGTTAAAAACTGTGAGATTTTGACATCAATTACTCCCGATCACTCTGCTGTTCTGTTGCAGCTTAGGAATTTTTTAGAGACACCAAACTTTGGTAAATCCTATTGGAAATTTAATAGTAGTTTGTGTGCAGATCAGGAATTTGTAAATAGTTTTAAAGATGAAATAAGAGAATTAAAAGAAGAGTGGACACCTAAAATACCTGACAAATTAGTATTATGGGACTTTCTTAAAATGAAAATGAGGGAATATATTATTAGTTACACAAAGAAAAAGGCGAAACTTAGAAAACATGAAATTCATAAATTAGAAGAAGAAATCAAACATCTTGAAAATCAGCTTTTGGATGTAGCGTCTAGAACTGTAGCTGTTGAAATTGAGGAAAAGAAATCCAGGTTAAACAAACTTTATGACTATGCTCGACATGGTTTAAAAATCCGATCTAGGGCTGAATATTTTGAGGAAGGAGAAAAGAAAACACAATATTTTGAACAGTTATTAAAGTCCAATAAAAGGAAAAGTGTTATAAATGAATTATATAATCAAGATGAAGAGTTAATAAAAGACCGTAAGGAAATATTAAAGATTATGAAATCCTATTATGAAAAGTTGTATTCAAATGATGAGGCAGTCAGTGATCAAAATGATCTATTTCTTAACGATATTCCAAAATTAAGCAAAGAAAATCGAGAGTTCTGTGAAGGAAAAGTAACTAGAAATGAATGTTTCAGTGTTTTAAAAGAAATGAAATTCAATAAATCTCCAGGGAATGACGGTTTCACGATAGAATTTTATTATACTTTTTGGTCAGTTTTGGGGGAAACCTTAGTAGAGGTATTGAATGAAGCATATGATAGGGGTAATTTGTCAACATCGCAAAAGCAAGGTGTAATTACATTATTGGAAAAAGAGGGAAAGAATAAAATGTATGTTCAAAATTATAGACCGATTACGCTTCTAAATGTTGATTACAAGATATTATCGAAAGTATTAGCAAAAAGAATAAAAGAGGTTTTAAGTGAGATAATCCATCATGACCAAGTAGGTTATATCAAAGATAGGAATATAGGAGAAGCTGTAAGACTAGTTGATGATATGTTATTTCATTCGTTTGATCAGAATATTGGATTTTTAGTCACAGTGGACTTTGAAAAGGCATTTGACTCGGTTTCTCATGATTTTTTATTTAATATCCTAGAATTATTTGGATTTGGTCATACGTTTCGTTCATGGGTCAAGGTGCTTTACACAGATATTACCAGTTGTATAATGAATGGGGGATATTCCACGGGATATTTTAACTTGAAGCGAGGAGTAAGACAGGGAGATCCATTGTCGCCATACTTGTTTTTATTAGCTATCGAAACTTTAGCTCTGGAAATAAGGAAAGATAATGCAGTAAAGGGAGTTCAATTTGAAAAAAATGAAATAAAACAAATTTTATATGCAGATGATATTTCCCTTTTTGTGAAAGATACGAATTCAATTAATAGGATACAATATCTTTTTGAAGAATTCAGGAAAGTCAGCGGTCTTAAAATCAATAAAGGAAAAACAAACTTTTTGTGGATGGGCAAGGATAGTGATAGACCTCATATACCTTTGTTTGGAAACCTAGTTCAGCAAGTTAAAATATTGGGTATTCATTTTTCTGTAGATGTTAGAATAAAAGAAGATTTGAATTACAAAGAGATACTTAGTAAAATAAAGAGGCTATTAGGGTGGTGGAAAGAGAGGGATTTAACACTTATGGGTAAGATACACTTGTTAAAAACATATGCACTGTCAAGGTTGAACTATGTCTCATCTCTTATAGTAGTCCCTCAGTGGTTGCTTAATGAGGTGGAAAAAATAACTTTTGAATTTTTATGGGCAGGAAAAGACCGTATAAAAAGGAAAGTAATGTATCAGGACTACGCTTACGGGGGGTTGAGAATGATGAATTTTAGACTTTTTGTGAAGACACAACGTATAATGTGGTTAAAACATTTATTATATGGAGAAAAGAATGCTGGATGGAAACTGTACTTTGATCACTGCTTTCGAACCGTAGGGGGGAGATTTTTGTTTTTATGTAACTACGATACGTCCAAATTAACACTGAAAATACCTCCATTTTATTTAGAAATGTTGAAGGCTTGGCAGGATATGGGAAAATTCAGATACTCTGAAAATGAAGTGAATCCTATAATCTTTAATAACAGAAATATATGTATGAAAGGTAAAATGACTTTTGATAAAGATTTATTTGATAAAGGCATATACCATGTAAACCATATTTTTGATAATGGTCATTTGAAACCTGTGGCCCATTTCCAAAACATTGGGTTAAACGCGAATCAATTGCTTCAGATTATCGAAATTGCACATGTTATACCCACTAGTTGGAAGAACGCCATCCCCTCTGTTAAATTTCAGCAAGTTGATTTGTTTGATTTTGATATGAACCTAAATATTTCTGGTCAGATAACAATGTTTCAGGCTACAAAATCAAAGAAAATTTATGACTGTTTTGTCAAAGATTTACGTGAATCATATAACTTGCAAGTAAAGGATTGTAGTAGCAAATTTGACTTAACGGATAAAGAAATAAGTGATCTTTTCATAACAGCAAGATGCACAACACTTATCAGAAAACAGAGAGAATTTCAGTTCATGCAATTACACGGAGTCATATACACAAAAGTACAGCTAATGAAGTTTGGTTTTGTTGAGGACGATTTCTGTTCATTTTGCAAAAAGGACAAAGAAACCTACTTACACTTATTTTCCAATTGTGGGAAGGTCAAAGAGTTATGGCAATTTACTATTGAACACTTTGATTTAGTTGAATTAAGGGATATGAAGTGGCGAGATATATTTTTAGGACTATCGGGCAACTCAAATAGAATTAAGTGTGTGAATAGCATTATAATTTGGGTAAAATATACAATTTTTAAATCAAGGGCAGAAGGTCATTTACCTTCCAGTATCAAGATACAGAAAATTATTACGGATTTTATAGAGGAAGAAAAGGAATTAGCTACGAAAACGGGTAGGTTGTCAGTACACCTACAAAAATGGGAAGAACTAAAGGTAAATATGAGTGTGAACGGGTAACCTTACTGTAATTGTGTTGTGTGTGTGGGTGTGTGTGTGTGTGTGTGTATGTGCGTGTGGGGGTGGGCGTGTGGTGTGTGTATGGGTGTGTGTGAGAGAGAGAGAGGGAGGGTGTGTGTGTGGGGGGGGTTTGGTAATGGTTTGTTTTGGGAAGGGTATAATTTGTTTTTATGGATTGATTTCATTCTTTTGTTTTTTCTGACTCATTGTAGGCCTATAATTATGTAGGCCTATTGATTTAGGATATTTTTATTTCGTGAGTATGATTGATAACCTATGAATTGTATCTTCTTTTTTTTTTTTTTTTGTATGAAGTCAGTCTGTATTAGTCATTTCCATTTTGCAATGAAGAATTATTTTTATTAATTATACGTGTATACATGTATATACATGTATATTAATTCTCGTGTTCATGGGGGGGGGGGTATTTTATGAAAAGATTTCATTTAATGTTTTCTTCAAATTTTTCGAATTTCAATTATTCATTTATAGAAAATGTTACAAGAAAATCTGTTTTAGTTGTCATATGCATTTACTTTCATTGAAATGTTGAAGTATGATTTATGTATAATTACTGAGTGGAATCGAAATAAAGATCATTGAAAAAAAAAAAAAAAAAAAAAAAAATATAGGCTTAGGTAATGGAAGATGGATGGCTAGACAGAGACAGATGAAACAAGAGAGATAGAAAGAGAGAGAGGATGGCAGTAGGAAATTTCAATTAAGGTAATCTTGTATACTGGAGATGACAGAAAACTGATTCTCATAGAGAAAAACTCACAAAGAACGCTAGAGCAATTTTTGGAAAAAATGTACAAGAAAAAAGTAATGAGTAAAAAAACCCCAAAAAAACAAACAAGACAGACAAATAAAAGTTGCGGTTTTCAGCAAATATGATTTCCAGCATGTTTTGTTACTTTGTATTTTACTGTTCCAAACAACATATCTCCTGCATAATAAACACTTTCTATTTACTTCATATTTCTTTCCCTCAAAGTGCAATTTATTTGCCATAACTCAACATAAGCAATAACTCTTTATGATAAACAGATATGAAAACAATTAATGCAACCTAAATCACCACCTCATCAAACTAAATAGATGTAAAATAATACAATGGAACACTTGCATTCTCATCGATTTTGATGTTCACAGACTTTCAAAAGCCAATAAAAGATATCATTTGCAAGGCTGATCTTGTGATTAACCAGAGAGCTTATTTTTAATATCCTTTTCCTGTTGGCACATACCTACACATACAGGATGTACATGTATGTACATAGCATATTAAAATCTTCTTTCTTTTTCCCAAGGAGTCAGGAGCATGCAATAAATAATACCTGACAAAAACCTTTGTACCAAATACCAACTACATGTTCATGCAGGTCAAGGCCAAAGGTACTTGGAGAATCTTATTAAAATCATATCCTGAAATGGGGGTAGTCGTTTTTCTGAAGGTTCGTTTTTCCAAAGGTTCATTTCGAAGGTTCATAATTCCGAAACATGAAATTCCCATGCCAGGGGGTTCATAATTCCAAACATTTGTTACCTTCCTCCAAAGGTTCATAATTTTCAGAATTATGAACCTTTGAAATAGGGTTCATAATTCCGAAAAGTTAAATAAGGCTCATATACCCGAAAATAAAAAAAAGTGCATAATTCCGAATATCAAATAGGATTCGTTATTCCAAAGGTTCGTAATTTTGAAAATGATATAGGGCTCTATTGCATTTTCAGAACTACGAACCTTCGGAGTAACAGACTTTCCACATTTTCTGAATCACAAACTTTCAGAATTACGAACCTTTGGAAAAACGAGATGTAACCTCCTGATCGAGGAGTTAACATCCTTCTGGCTCTCAACATACTATACGATATATACAAGTAAGAAAGAATCATCTTACCTATGCCTTCAATCCTTTCACCCAGGAGCAAGGGGATTTCCTCTGGCTGAGCAAGTTTACTGTTTTCTTCACGAAGACCCTGCAACAAAGAAAACAAACAATAATTATTTTTCTTTGATAAAAGGAGAGAATGATGACAGAATACGAATGTTACCAAAAGTTTCAATGTAGAAAACAAAAATTTGACAAAGAATTGGTCAATATGCCTACTTGAAAGTGTCTTTAACTAGCTCTCTAATTCTTCACCAATTCAAGATTATGATTACAATAATGATAGCAATACACATTTGTGTAATTCTCTTTCAAAAAAGTTCTCCATCCTGTTGAAATATCCAGACAGTTGTTTTGTTTTTATGAAGTCCAACCAACCACTTACATTGCTCAAGCCCCTACGAAGACGAACCCTCTCTGGTCGTTCATATCTTCCACTGAAAGACTTACTCCTAGCAGTAGCATTATGGACCATCATTATTCCAAATATATCCCTTTTCTCACAGTTGAATTCCAATAAATTCCATTTCAACCTTCAAGTCAAGTCCAAGGCACAAGAATCTCTAACAAACTTTCTTCCACTATTAACCAGAATCTATGAGGCTGTTTTTGTGGAACAAAGTGAGTGCTTGAAAAACATTGTGCAGTTTTGAAGGGGGTGTACATGCAATGTGTTACTCCTGGTGAATCACTTGTCGAATACACTTCACAATTTTACATGAGTTATCCCACTTCAACAGCCCTCTGGGAGATTTCCTTAAATTGCATGTAAAGCAAAAGTGAAAAGGGGAATGATATTTGTTGCTTGTAGAAGATTATTATATCGCATATCTGTGGGTAAGGGGTGAAATGAGTAGGGGGATCAGGAGATGACGCCCGCTTATCATCATATTAATCCATCAAAATTTAACTTAATCTCCTCACTGCCTTCCAGCCTTGCAGACTCTTTTCTACTTGTTAGTCTTATAATGAAGACTCTATTCTATCAAGTCATAACACTACTTTAATGATGTTCTAGACTTTGCAAATTAAAACAAGTGAATGAGTAAATTACGCAATGCGTAATAAATGTCCCCGCCGGAAGTGCAGATCTGTGGAAATTAACTAGCCTGAACCTTAAAACTTCAGTGAAAAACTTTAGTGAATAAAATAATAATGTTACTGCATGCAAAAGAAGAGAATACCAACAATGCATGTATACAACTGAAATATAAAACATGAAAACATTATGAACCTTCAGCCATTTTGAATAAATTTGCATGAATAATGAATTTCAAAATTCTGTGTAGAAGTTTGGAAGCCCCCACCCAGCCCTATCAGATAAAACAATCGGAATCAAAATCCGATGTGAAATAGAGGAGGAGTAGCATTTTTCGTCAATTTTGAATAAATTTGCATAAATTTGCATAATTAATGAATTTCAAAATTCTGTGTAGAAGTTTGGAAGCCCCCACCCAGCCCTATCAGATAAAAAAATCGGAATCAAAATCTGATGTGAAATAGAGAAGTAGCATTTTTCGTCAATTTTGAATAAATTTGCATAAATTTGCATAATTAATGAATTTCAAAATTCTGTGTAGAAGTTTGGAAGCCCCCACCCAGCCCTATCAGATAAAACAATCGGAATCAAAATCCGATGTGAAATAGAGGAGAAGTAGCATTTTTCGTCAATTTTGAATAAATTTGCATAAATTTGCATTATTAATGAATTTCAAAATTCTGTGTAGAAGTTTGGAAGCCCCCACCCAGCCCTATCAGATAAAACAATCGGAATCAAAATCTGATGTGAAATAGAGGAGAAGTAGCATTTTTCGTCAATTTTGAATAAATTTGCATAAATTTGCATAAATAATGAATTTCAAAATTCTGTGTAGAAGTTTGGAAGCCCCCACCCAGCCCTATCAGATAAAACAATCGGAATCAAAATCCGATGTGAAATAGAGGAGAAGTAGCATTTTTCGTCAATTTTGAATAAATTTGCATAAATTTGCATAATTAATGAATTTCAAAATTCTGTGTAGAAGTTTGGAAGCCCCCACCCAGCCCTATCAGATAAAACAATCGGAATCAAAATCCGATGTGAAATAGAGGAGAAGTAGCATTTTTTCGTCAATTTTGAATAAATTTACATAAATTTGCATAATTAATGAATTTCAAAATTCTGTGTAGAAGTTTGGAAGCCCCCACCCAGCCCTATCAGATAAAACAATCGGAATCAAAATCGGCCAAGAAATGACGGAGAAGTAGCGTTTTCTAACATTTGAGCACACACGGACAGACGGACGGACACACACACACACACGCACACACGAACGGAGCCCGTTTCATAGTCCCCTCGCGAACTTCGTTCGGCGGGGACAAAAATAAATAAATATGTACATCCAACCTGCACTACAGAAATTGTACACTTTTTAACAATATGAATAGATGGTTATTAGGATGGATATTCTTTAAATATTTCAAATGAATTCTCAAGTAACAAAAATATCTCACTTTATAATGTCTCAGCTAGCCAAATGTTTTCATCAACAATTTCCTATCAATCACCCCCATAATTATGCGTTAAGTTTGGTGAGAATATAAAGGCCAAGACTATTTTTTGAAAAATTTATTTCAAATATATTTTCTGATCTGATTCATTGTTCAAGAAAACAGAGTACAGAGTAACAATTTAAAATGGGGAAATCTGACCAACTGCTTTTCTGAGCTTATAAACAGAACACAAATATGAGAGGAAGAAGGGCCCAAGTCCATTAAAACAGTGTTTTAGTTAATAAGAAAATAATCAATATTTTGAGATAAGTTCAGAAGAAAGAATGTTTACTCTGCATAGAATCACTGATATATGAACGAGTATTTCATACATGAAAAAGAAAGCATTCTGTTACTTAAACTTCTAAAACTATAAACTTTTTGCTTCATACATGTAACTAAAAAATAGTTGTAATGGAATGTGCCTTCTCAATCTCACTTATTCCACTGTACACTACAGTATGTATAATAGCTTTTTAACAGTCACCCCTTCCTGATAGAGGTTAGTAGACTTATGTACATAAAGGCATGTATATTTTTTTATACTTGGATTTACACTGAGCTGCATAATTTCAGTTCTTTATATCCATTGTACTGTGCTGGTCAAAATTTCCGGTACTCCCTGGATTTTGTGACGAGTTTTTATTTTCAATGTAACGACCTTCTCTAGACTTTCAAAAGCATTTTTACAGGTTTGGATACTATGTAAAGATAATAATGTTTTGATACTTGTACATGTACATGTGTATTTTTCTTTTTTTTTAATTAAAATTTAAACTGGCAAAAAGCAGCCTAATGGTACATGCCTTTTAAGACACTTTTTAGTCCAAAATTGATAGAAAACTGACTCACACATTAGAGTTCCCCAAAATTTACACAAGTTGTTTTTGTTAATCAAATACATTTACCATGTCCACATTTACCAAAGTTTCTTTGCCACTTCTTTTCAACTCTTCCCACATATGCTATTTAGGGTTCAGGTACACAAAATAAGCTCACTGAGGCTGTTATTCCATGTTATATCTAATTATTTTTTCATCCACTGATCCTGCATATTATGTAGCTCGAATAAACATATGAGGGGGGGGGGGGGGGTCGTTACTGTGATGTTATGTGAAATGTTCCCTGATTAAATACAGACTATGTTGCATTGCTTGTTTTGGAAATATGTTGTGGCATTCATGGTGGTCAGGAATATCATTAATTTTGTATAACACACCAACTTAATCATCATGAAAACAGCTCTAAACTATTCAATATCCACATTACCCTCTCATCCATGCTTAACAGTGGGGACAGTGAAGGCAGGGGATACTTGTTCACTGTCCCTATGGTCACTACACACATTTAAGTTGACACGAAACTTATAAACTAGTTTTCCTCAGTGAACGATACCAGTGGGGTTTTTTTCTTTGGGAAATGCATGAATTGGATATTTTTTCATTGTAACTGGAAAAAGATCCCTAATACACATGTTAACTATGTTTTATTGAAAGAAACATGTAACTAATGTTGTAACCCGTAAGTGAAAACCCGACCCGTACCGTCCCGTAAAATCCGATGATTTGCAGGCGGGACCCGCTGACCCGCCGGTTTTAAACCCGCAAGTCAATTTACCTAAAAAAAAATATTATTGCTGCAATTTAGTGAGATCTGGGTACTTGGTGTGATTGTCTATCCGTACCATTGACAAAGGCTACAAACCATTTGATTTTTATTCGTTTGTTTGTTGGTAATCTGTCGAGTTAAATTGAATTCCAGCAGACAACACATTGTGACAGAGTTCATGCGAGGAGGATCGCTCTGTCAATCGACGAACTGGATCTGGAAGAAACCATACGGCCGACTCGTGATCGTACGCCCGTTGCATGAATGCACACTGGCTCGGGGCATGTCGCCGCGCGGCGCCACGCGCGCCCGCCGTATTGCAGCCAGAACGAAAGTGGTGCCGGTGTTGTCCAGATCCAGTTCAGTCACGGCGATTCACAACAATATTGAAAATTCTACCCCGTCTACAAAAGAATCACGACAGAAATAAATACCTGGATCATCATCATGCTACTTTAAAAAATCTTTTGATACTTGTGTATCTCCATATTATTTCCATATATGTTTTAGCTTTTCTTTCCAAACTTCTAATAGTTGAGAGTTGACGTTACAAAATCAAAACACGAAGTTGAACTTGAAGAACACACCCGGGCGCGGCCGTACCGTATACCGTACTGTACTCTGCGCGTAGTGCGTAGTACGTACACACACTGTCGACATGTGACAAGCGCTTCACAATGGGATTTCTGTTTTTGGCACATTCGATCGAAATCATCGAACGATCAAGAGAGAGGTGTTTCAGAGGGGGATGTTGCAAGAAACTTCGTTGTTCAGAAGACAAAAATACGCTGGCAAATTTTTAGGAAATATCAATATCTCTAAAAGAATCCGTCACGTAAGAAACACAGGGTCCCAACTCCATTTCTTTTACCTTTTTAGTGTGTGTGTTTGGGAATATTTTTGTGTGTGTTTCGTAACTTTCTTCTCCCTTTTCTTTCATACTACGGTCTGCGGGTTGGAGAATGAGCTCGGCTCGGCCCGCAACCCGCGATCGGGGGCATCCCGGCAGGTTAACCCGTACCGCAATGGGTTCGGGTTACAGGACTACATGTAACATCCCTGAACATTTGTACTAGAATACTAAAGTGACATTTCAAGTAATACTTGTTCTAAAATTCATTAAGGCCGGAATTCACAAAGGTGGTTTCAATTCAGACCATGGTTTATGCAGATTTTGTGGTATAAATATGCTTGATTTAGCGCAGTTGTGGGGATCCAAACCAAGCACCGTTAAAGTAAATGATGTTACCTGAATGTATCAGAACATATCGTATAACCGAACCTTTAGGACATTTGTCAGGGCCTCGACAAGTTCATTATTTGGGGAATAGACAATGAAGTAACAACTCATCTCAAAATCCAGGGTGTACTGAAACTTTTGACTAGCAATGTATATTTTGTTGATCATTTCTCTTCATTTCTTCTCTCTCCCTCATTTTCAACTTCAAGTTTTAATGTATCCTCAAAGGGTAATACAATAATTTGAATAGTACTAAATACATGCGCATGTATACAGGTCATGGATATGTTCTTTTTGTATGTTAGGAAGGCATAACATAGATAAAACTGATTACTGATTTCTTTCAAACAGTTGTGAAGCTAAGAAGGCAAAAGCAACAACAACAAAAAAAATGAGTCTGTGTTACCTGACAGGTCCACAAAATATTTTTCACCTTTTCAGTATATAATGTTCTCACTTAGGATTTCTGATCATTTATCATTTTGAGATTTATCAATGAGGACAGAAAAATAACGGTGATTTGCAACATCTGTTCTATAACATTTTCATCTGTCAGACATTCATAAATTGAGCGAATGTTGACAGATGGATTAAAAAATACCAACACAGAAATATTTCTCAATTCTCGAAAATACAATCATTCTAGAGCAAACATTTTGGAGGGATATTCTGTGAACTGCCTTTCTTGTGTATACAAAAATGAGAATAACCAAGAAAAATTATTATATTAGCTGTTTTAATTCCTTCATTGTACATGATGACAAAATTGTGAAGTTTTTTTATTCATACGGGAGGATTATAAAACCTCTCTTCAATTTTCTCGGAAAAAAAATGAGATTCCTTTAAAGCATTCTCCCCTCCCCCCCCCCTCCTCTTTTGACATTTTCTAGAACTAATTCACCCTTATCTAACATATATCTTTTCACAACAAGTGTATCATCACCTCAAATATTTTGCTTGCTCTGTTTTCTTTTTCAACTGCAGTACTAAAATTGCCATAACTTCTTGCACCTGAAGTGTATACATGTAGGCCTACAATCACTGCTGACAAAAAGCAATATTTTTGCTTTCTTTGCCTAAAATACTAGTCATGAAATATTTCAATGACTACAAATTAGTATGTATAGGTTACAATAATTTTATCTTGCAAAATTTTATTACACACTTACTAACATGTACAAATTGAACACATGCACCTATATTCAAGAGGAAATAGCATGCAATAAATGTGTACATGTACATGTACATATAACATGCATGTAAGGCAATACCATAATTTTGTATATATATTCTCTTCAATCTTCATAGAATAAAACAAGAAAGGTCAAATTGAAATACAACAAGGTACGGTATATCTCATAGGTAAAGTTGATTAAAACAGATTTTCTGATTATTAAGCCATCTTAAAAATAAAAGATTACTTTTTTTTTTTTTTAAAGAAAGCATTCTCTTTGAATAATGTAGTTGTTTTTTTGTTCTTTTTACTGCATTGGCTAATGTCATTGATAATAATTTTTAAAAAATATTTCTCTGTACACCTATACTGTAAAATTGACCAATTGAAGTGTTACTGGAAGATGTTCATCTGAAATCAAATAAATCTCATTCTGTGTGTAATCAGAAATTTTACTTGAGATAACAAACTTCTTGGGATTATTCAACATGAGATGTTCTATTCTACTCACATACAAAGTCTGTAGTACATGAACATGTAGATTTAGCTTTATATTCTTCAAGAGCTCTCAATCCTACCTTTATCACAGCTTATGTTGTACAGAATTAGTGAACATTAGTGAACATTAGTGAACATTAGTGAACATTAGTGAACATCCTATTTTCGCACAAACAAATTAACATTAAAGCTTACATGTAGTTTCTTTCATGAATGGTGATGTGAAGTGACCGACATACCAAGGGCGTAAACAGGTGGGGGACAGGGGGGACATGTCCCCCCCCCCCACTTTTAAAAGTGGGGGGGACATCATATCATTTGTCCCCCCCCCCCACTTTTTGGGTTCAAACCTATTACTTAAAACCTGAAAAGCACTTCCATCTTGTTCTTTTGCATGCCTTGAGTTTGAGAAATACTCAAATATAGGCCTAAATGTTCAACCGCCTTTGTTGACATTTGTTGCCTTGTTGAAATCATCCCAATCCTCTTCCCTCGCCATGCAGCACTGCCATGGCGCGGCGCGGCACGGCGTTCGACCGAGTTCCAAATTTTATTCTAAATCTCGCCTATAGCCGGCCGCCGCGCCAGGCCTGAGGGGGGCCTGGGCCTAATTATAGGCCTTGCGCAGCGCTATCAGGTGCAGTCCTGCATACGCAGCATTTAAGCTTAGCGCAAGCTTAGCCTTACGGTAAGCTTGCGCTAAGCTATGCTGCGTGTGCTGCTTACGTACGTTACGTCGATGGCAAAACTTCAAAAAGTCCCTACCGTGGGAGGGAGGGCATCCCCCTTCCACACCTTCCTCGGTCAGTGTCCCCCCGACTTTTCAGAAGCTGTTGACGCCCTTGCGACATACATCTATACAAGTGACAGTTACTGTTTGATAGTGCATGTAGTTTTTATGAGCAGTTTTGGGGACTGTCTGACATGCTATTCAGAAATTACCATTGTCATTTTGAAGATGTGTATTGAAGGCATCTCCAATGACCATTTCGTAAAAAGTAAATCATGTCTTCAAAGAGGCACGGTTTTTTTTTCTCTTGGGTCTTATCGGGAACCAAAAATGAAGAGGTTGGAGCATGCATGTCTTTGTTGTTGCTTGAATCTTAGTTAAGGAAGAAATCTGCTTAAATTTTGAATTTGAATGAGGCCTAGAGCTGGATCTATTCGGACAAACCTGTTCAAGGTAACTAACACATATATTGGGTTATCTAGGATAGCATCGTACAACAGAGAGCTATCCCTGGGGGACTTCCTAAAGCCGATGGGTGCACATACACAATCTCTCAGTTGATGATAAAAATAGAAAGATCGCTGGCTAGTGGCTACCAAGGTAAAAAAAAAAAAGGCCAGAAAAGGATGAAAATGACACATGGCCATGACACAGATCAGATCAGGATTTATTTTGGATAAATATTTAAATATCATACATTGTAAGAGGGCTGGATCAACTTTGGCCTGTCACGACCTCTAAGTTGAAGAGGTAAAAACACCAAGATAATCGGCAAAAATTTTGAGAAAATACTTCCTTCTACATTTTAGAATGATAGAATATCTAATTTCATGCCAGATCCTTTGATAGGATCTTTATCATCTTGATCAAGTGAAATTTTCAGGCTGTTTTTGGTCCGTGGTCTTGCTCCTCTCCTGCACACATATATGGGCAAGATATCACACACTTGCCTATGGGAGGCAATTGCTCAAGGTATAAGGTGCAGAGTGTGAGGTTATCTCCAAATAACCTCGCATAAGTGTGAGTGATGATAGATCTATTTATTTTAAGTTGGGTGGGGATATCTTTCCTTTCAATCCTTATGGTTTCCAAGCCCTTTGGCCTTTAACTCTTTTAAAGCTATATTTTAACTTTTCGTTTTAAATTACTTATTCATGGCTCTTAACATTGTTATTTTTAATGAAATCACATTTCAAAAGAAATTAACATAACCTTAAAAATTATAATTCTTTAAAAGCATGCAGATAGAAAAGAGGAAATTAATAACAAAGAGAGTTCAATACTACATTATAGATAGCTGTCACGCTCTGTGGCTTATCAATCTGGTACTGGCCACAGAGCTATACACTCCATGCCTATACTGTGTGTGGAGGGAGATATCAACCAAAAAATCTAGATCTAAATATCACCATTTCCCACATACTGTGAGCCATGCAAACCACCCTCTGAGTTTGCTAAAGGGGTTACCTTCCAGGATCAACTAAGATTGTAAAGATTGAATGAATAAAAAATTTTAAAAAACACAAAATCGGAAGGTGTGATCAGGTTTTTCTTACCTTGCAAGTGTAACTTGTATATATGGGACTACACATGCAAGGTAAGATTTGTGTAGTCCCATATGAAAGGTAAAAAAAACCTGATCACACCTGCCGATTTTTGTTGGTTTTTTTTGTTTTATTCATTCAATTTTTACAATCTTAGTTGATCCTGGAAGGTAACCCCTTTAGCAAACACCAAGGGTGGTTTGCAAGGTTCACCGTGCATGGGAATGGGTGATTACGAGGCATAGTATTTCTGTGTTTACCCTCGCCTCCATTAGCATGAATGGCATGGGCTGTCCAACTCTGTGGCCAGTATAGTCAAGGATTGTATTTCCGAACAGGTTGTATTACCGAACGTGCACTCATGGGCCCTTGCCTATGTGGGACTGTGTCCAACATTCACTGTTGCAGCAGTCAAAAACAGACAACAAAATTGCTCTAAGCAAGATTTAATTTTCTTAAATTTGCTAGATTACCCGATTCATGGACTCTTCCACTCTTACTTTGCCACAAATTAGGGGATTCATAATTGAAAGTGAAATTTTAAATAATTATTTTCCTCTCATGTATGAATGATCTACCCTGGAAAAAGGCCTGCTGATACACACAAAAGCTATTGAAGCCTATTCACCCATAAAAGAGCTAGTCTGAGTACAAGGTTATCTTCAGATAAGCTTGTACATGTATAAGTGCCGAACGTGTACAGTTAAGCGCCTAAAATGGGTTTTCATACGCGTGGGACTATGCGAATGAAAACCACACTTTTGAAACAAAGGTTGTGTCTTTTTCCCATAGGTTTCACACGTTCGGAAATACAGTACCTTTTTCAAGGGACCAAAACACCGTGTCGTTGGGAAGGGGTTCACTCAGAAGGGAATATCGTATCAAATCTATGTGTCTTTTTAAAATTCCATCAACTTCTTTTTCTGTAGGACTTTGAGCATTCATTATGTATGTTTGACAGATATTTGTTTGATATTTTATTTGCTATCGTTGATTTTCTGAAAAGTGTTGGGACACCGGATCCACCACCATACCAGATTGATAAGCCACAGAGTTCGTACAACTATAGTCAAGGATTGTAATTCCGAACAGATTGTATTACCGAACATGTAGAGTTAAGCGCCTAAAATGGGTTTTCATACACTTGGGATTACGCGTATGAAAACCACACTATTGAAACAAAGGTGTGTCTTTTTCCCATAGGTTTCACACGTTCGGAAATACAGTACCTTTTTCAAGGGACCAAAACGCCGCGTCGTTGGGAAGGGGTTCACTCGGAAGGGAATATCGTATTAAATCTATGTTGTCTTTTTAAAATTCCATCAACATCTTTTTCTGTAGGACTTTGAGCATTCATTATGTAAGTTTGACAGATATTCGTTTGATATTTAATTTTCTGTCGTTGATTTTCTGAAAAGTGTTCGGACACTGGATCAACCACCATACATTATAGACTACATCTTGATCTTGATCTTGATAAATACGGCTCAACAATCCTGTGGAGTAAAACGAGTCGGGTTTTGTACATACATGTACATGTATGTAACTATATGTAGCATTAATAGGTTAATATATTATAATATCATGAAATAGAAATTATCCACTCATTCACTTCGTAAGAACGATTAGTGTAAGTTAGCCACGTAAGTTTATTTTGTTTTGCAATCTTCGGCTTCCCAATCTTCTTCTTTCCTTTTCCATGTATTCCATCTTGTTTGACATTGTCAAAAACATGTCCGCAGACTTTGTACGCAAATTTAAGTGTGAACAATGAATGTGTGATTCCCTATTTCACAATAGTAATATCTGTTCCACGATTCATACTGACTGTTATTAACTCACCTTTCCTGTCTGACTTTTTAAGGTGTCGCTACCACCAGATGACGTCGTCCCCTGTACATGTAGCTGCACCTCTGCCCCCGAGCTACCCGAGGGTGGAGCCCGTCTGCTCGCTGCGCCCGAATTCACAGTCCGTGCTTGTCTCTGATCATTTACTGGCAGGGGGACGCCATGGCTCACTCCATCTACATTTGGTGCACTACCTTGCCTGACATGCCTCTGCTGTCTTGAGTTATCATCTGGTAAATCTGTCCCGTTTTTTGCTTCCATTTTCAGTGTTCTACTTGACTGGTTCGGTTTTCATCACACCGCTGACATTTTTTCCTCAACAAATTCGGATTTCCTGAAGTGCGCCACCTATATTTAATAGTGTAACCAATGAGAAAAAAATTAAATAAATATAGCATGCTGTAATGCTCTGTGGAATCGTTTAGGACTTTTGAGCAATACTGCTTTGAGAGTAGAAAAGCAATACTTTTATTTATTATTATTTTTCATGAGCATTTATCAATGCCAGATAAGAGCCCCACCCAATCTCTCCTCTATCTCTCTCCCTTTCCTCCCTCGTGTCTCACCTCATCCCCCGCCCCCCCCCCCCACCTCTCTCTCTCTCTCTCTCCTTGATTTTATTTCTCATCTCATTTTTTCTCTTCTTGGCTGGTAGGCAGGCCTACTACTCCATCTCTCTCCACCCTCCACCTCTTATGCTATCATTTCAGCCATTTTCTTCCTCTTCTTTTGTCACCCGGCTCTCCACAGATATCCCCTCTCTTTCTTTCTCTCAATCCTCCACTCTCTTTATTTCTCATCACTTATTTTCACGCTTCCCTCTCGCAATCTCACTCCAGACCCCTAGCTCTCCCTCTCTCAATGATACATGGACAGCCCACATACAACAACTGAAAATGGAATTCTAGAAATAACCTTCTCCCACACATTATTTCTGTTGCATGTTTCTTTTACACGCGGGCCGTCATGCAGCATTGGTCAAGTACGTCATCATAGGAGCCAAAGAGAGATTTGCTCAAAATTTATACCACTTTCCCCACAAGTTTCTTCTGAATTCTATTTCAAGTCACTCTGTGATTTCTTTGGTCAAACTTTTATACAAATAAACATGTGCCATGCAACACCACTGACATACAACAATTTTTCTTAATTTAATTGATATTCTTTATAAGATAAGGTGGATAATTACAACAAAAAAAAAATGGCAAATCAGAGATTGTACGGATTTTTAGATGCACCAAACTAAAATATGTACTTAATGACTATCTACAATCTGTTTTTTCTCAATTTCAAACTCAATATAGACACAACATAAACAGGCATAACATTACACTCCATAACTCTAGAAATGATCAACAACATTCACGACAGCCTGGTCATTTGCACTTGACATTTAATCTCTTTATGAGTATTAGACATTTCATTATTTCTTGCAGATGCATAATTCAATATTGATAAATGGAAAACATCTTCAAAGCTCACTACATCTAAGCATATCATTTTCTGTAACCTGAATCACAATAGGACCACATACTATACTTTTATTAACAGCCTTCAAATATATAGTTCTTTGTAAGCATGAAGATGTTGTAATGAAAAATACTATTTGTCAAATACAATCCACATTTGCTCAAAATATATGCCAATACACTGTATGTAGTCTTATGAGCAATTCAAAGCTTACAGGGCTAACACAATATTTATTTCCAAAAAATCTCATACATCCCAGAGTGTAAAAGAAAATACTTTAAACTTTCTGCTTTGATGATGTGCTACGACAAGTAGAAATGTTAAGATAGTCAGTCATAGATATTGTGGTAAAGGTAATTCATATTCAAGCCCAAACTGACAGAACATTTGAGACACCCAAAGAAGATATACAGGAATACATAATAACCACTCTGAATTTACTTATCAGCTAAAAATGTGATAGCTCTATTAACCCTTTCGAGACAATTGACCACATTTTGTGGTTTGGCTCAATAACTTTTGATTCAGAGCCCCGAAAAATATACCAGATACATGAGTAGAAAGAGCAAAAATTTCTGCACACACTATGTCCATTTTTGTTAAATGACCATACTGCAATTGATCCCAGGAATTTTAAAAAGGAGAATAAGCTTTAAAATCCTTAAATTGGCAACACATTGAGAGGTTCAAAATCATGGTTTTTCATCAAAATTGGCAACTTTTTCAACTTTTCGACAATTCTTTTAACCATGTATATTGTTTTCAAAGACATTACCACTTATTACAATCTTGTAGCACTAAAAGAAAAATATTATTGTTGCCAATTTGAAGAACAAAATGTGATCAATTTAGCCCTTAAATAATTCTTGTCCTGAAAGGGTTAATACATAGGGCATATACAGTAAATTTACAATCGCTTCATTCAAATTTTATATGGACATGCAGGGGTGTGATAATGTAAAACAGAGAGTTGGATAATATATCGATTTGTAGTTAGCATGGTTCTACAACACATGCTCCAGCGATGATTGCTCCATGGTCACTTTCGCACACTAATCATATCATAAATCCTAGACTGAACACTAACCCTTAACATAACCTAAAACCGAATTCCAACCCTAACCCTAACCCTATATCTTTCACGAAATAAAGCCCAAAGGAATTGTCGCCGGAGCATATGTCGCAGCACCAATTAGCACATGGAACACATGACCCAAAATATTCACAGATCTTTTCAACATGGAGCAGTCCCACTATGTGCTTTCCATAATAATCACTCCCAATGTGATGGAGGTGCTTCATGAATGACTTTTGTTTTCCCTACAGAAAATAATATTTCAACATGTGTATCATACAAAGCACTTTGATGCATAAATGAAATGATTACATAATAACTTTCATGAACACATATCCTGTGTCCTTCTTAGCAGAGGTTTTACATTTTTCGACAAATAGTTTTTTTCTGCTCATGTGCAGATGTTATCTTTAAACTGACTTATTCAAGATTGTATGCACTTTGAAAGAACCCCCCCCCCCCACAAAAAAAAAAAACCAACAAAACAAAACAAAAAACAAAAACAAAAACAAAAACAAAAACAAAAACAAAAACAAAAACAAAAAGGAGCAAGAATTATAATTCCCTTAGTTTACTATTTAATCATGTGAAATTGGAACATTTTGTGCAAAATTGCATTCTGAATGAACTTGAAGAACACATGAAAATATCAGTTTAATCATGTTACAAGTTTACTTCTGCAGATTGAATATGGACATAAATATTATTTTGAAATTCATTAAAATACACCAAACCTTACAGTAAGCCCCGGAAAACCCTTTAAAAATACACTTTTATTACACTCAAGGCAGGATATCAAAGCCAATAACTGCATTTTAATAGTCGCTTCAAGATTGAATTTCTACAGGCAGGAAAAGGAAAAGAAAGAAAAGCTGTGTTCACATGAAATATGTGTTTTGATCAAATCATTCACCTCAGGGAATAAATCAACACCCCCTTCTCCCCACCCCTTTCAACCCCTCCAGACATACATCTCAGACATCTCTGCTCATTCTTTTGCGAGGACGCAGCTGAGAACACTATAAATCAAATATCTCTGAACAGTCCAATTTTGTTGTCATTATGATATGTTTCTGAAGCATAGAATACAAAATCTCTCAGAAGCCAGGGCTTGTGCATCAGTATTTAGGTCTCTTATAATCCACTTCCCTATGGAGAGTAAAAAATGATGGAGAAAAAAACACAAAGTTAAATAGAAAAAAACTATCCAGGCAAAATAAAACATTAAAACATCCGTTTGAAGAACTGCAAGTAGTGAGATAACCAACTGAAGGAAAAAATTGATGTATTTTCCCAGAATAAAATATGTTAACAATTACTGCAAATTAGTTTTTACAATCATTTGACAAATGGGAATGTGATTACTAAGCTAATACTATATAAGTATACATGTATACGATTTATGGTATTGTTTTATTTCCTTAAAACTTTATGAAATTTGGCAAATATGCTCAATATATACATTCTTACCTTCTCCCCTCTCCAGTTTCCTTTCTCTTTGCAATAATCTGGAAATAAAATGGAGATAATGAACCAAAAAAAGAATTACAGAAGAAACATAATAGAAACATGCATTCTTCACCTCCATCAACATCATCACCATCATCACCATCTTCACCTCCATCACCATCATCACCATCATCATCATCACCATCATCACCATCATCACTATCATCACCTCCATCACCATCATCACCTCCATCACCATCATCACCATCATCATCATCACCATCATCACCATCATCATCACCATCATCATCATCATCATCATCACCATCATCATCACCATCACCATCACCACCATCATCATCATCACCATCATCATCATCACCATCATCACCATCATCATCACCATCATCATCATCATCATCATCACCATCATCATCACCATCATCACCATCATCACCATCATCATCATCACCATCATCATCATCATCATCATCATCATCATCACCACCATCACCATCATCACTATCTTCACCTCCATCACCATCATGACCATCATGACCATCATCATCATCATCATCATCACCACCACCATCATCATCATCATCTTCACCAACATCTTCACCTCCATCACCATCATAACCACCATTATCATCATCACCATCATCACCATCATCACCATCATCACCATCATCATCATCATCATCATCACCATCATCATCATCATCATCATCATCATCATCATTTGGGCTCTCACCTGACTGATCTTCTGCCATTCTCTATCCAATGCAGCCTTCTCATTCTTCTCTGTGTGAGCTCTTCTTGTTTTCCTTCCTTCAGAGGTCTTGATTCCAAACTGGAAAGCAGCTCTGCCATAAGAGAGAGAGGGTATAAAACTTGGTTTTAATAAAATAACTAATATCTAGAAGGGGTGAGGAATTTACTGCCTAGAAAAGGCTGCAATAGAAATCTTTTGACATTACTTGAGCTTATTTAGCTAGTTAATTGGAAAATTTTGAAGTCGCCTGGTCCAAGTTATACCATTGTTTAGCCAATCATATCAGAAATGCATGTTTTAATTATCTGATTGATTTAGTATAGCACAAATGCCAATGTTTTGGGAGGTTTGTATTTTATTTGAGTCAACTCTAGTCAACAAACATAATTGATGGGGGCCATATCAAGACATCAAAGACAATAAGGGCAAATGGTAACAGCAAATACAAATTTAGTGTCATATCACAAATGATTTTAAAATTACAGAAAACTTTCATCGGTTGGGGATAATTATACAATTGTAGTTTAATCTTCTACCAACCTTTTGTTAGCAAGCTTTCGTCCACTCCTGTGGACTTTCTCAAGCAAAGTGATCAGTCACACTGTTTCTGATTTCAAATTCTATGTTAGACCATCAACTTAAGAATATCCCAGAGCACAATGACCCGAACATTTGACCTTTCACAACTCACAAGGCTGTAGTGAAAGAGATATTTTATTTACAATAGAAAACTCACTTGGGAAGAGCTTCTTTCTGGTTCATGTAATCACTGTATTCCTCAGCAGTATCAAAGTCCCATCTACCAACAGGACCTTTCTTGTTACCCTGGGAAAGGAAAGAAAAAATTCCAATATTAAAATGATGTCAAGTTGTCAACACATATTAATACACACTTTATATACAAAGGCATTTCTTATTGGTTGCTCTAATTTCTTCAACATAAGAGTGGACAACAATCCACCCTGAAAAATTACTGTGTCAAATTTGAATGAATATTCTGTCATTTCTGAACTCTGTAAAGTATAACCAAATAGGTATAATTAACTACATCTTTCTCACCTGGTCCATTTTGGAATAGTCCACCTCATCGTCAGAATCATCTAGAGCATCCGCTGTCTCCATGGCACTGTTGTCACAAAAATAAAACAATAACATTGGAGAACAACATTGAAGAGAGACAAACTTAAGCTTTCTGTCTTGCACTCATCAGAGTACACCGCAAGAATGATCAGAAAGCCAAAATCAGACAGTCTAATCACAAACTAAAGTAACAAAGCACACAAAAAACTAACAGGCTCTGATTAACAGGCTTATTACCAATAATAACTGCAATAGCACCAAGGAAACTCTCAGCTAAAAGCCACCAAGACACAGCAATGCATCTTGTATGCGATAGTGTATTTCCTGAACTAGACATTTTAAGCTTTCCAATGATATATAACACTTGTAGTTTACTTTAATACAACTTCCTTAAATATAATGTTATACTATGAGTAATCAATTAAATCTATTAAGTGAAATCACCCCCCCCCCCCCAACACACACCATTAGCTCCATTATCAGATTTTAACTTATATGTGGTTTTGAGCCACTAGGGGCATCTTGTATAAAAACAAGTTGCATATGAATGCTTACCATGGACAGACTGGCTTTCTTAGCACTATGAGTAAACTATACATGAAACTCAAACAAGGTCTGAATGAAAAGTGACAGAATCTACCTTAAAGGGGGTACCCAATGCTGAAACAATGTTAGTTCATTTAAAAGATCATGATTTTATTAGCAGAAAATCATCTGCCTTAAGTTTTTTTTAAATTCGTGTTGCCAGAAAAATCCCCGAAATATGGTAAGACTTCAGGATATTTTGGCCCCTCAGCTGTGTCCCAATTTCAGCTAGGTAACCACAATGACGTCAAAGTGGTTACCCAGGTTCGCGTATTGCAGATGTGTTGCGCGCTAGACTGTACAAAATGCATTGCACCTTGCGCGCATTTTGCTATAATTGCGCGACAAGGTAACCACTTTGACGTCATTGTGGTTACCTAGCTGAAATTGGGACACAGCTGAGGGGCCAAAATATCCTGAAATCTTACCATATTTCGGGGATTTTCTGGCAACACGAATTTTAAAAAAATTTTAAGGCAGATGATTTTCTTCTAATAAAATCATGATCTTTTAAATGAACTAACATTGTTTCAGCATTGGGTACCCCCTTTAATGATATTCTTATTTGGATCAAAACACATAATCTGAAAAATTAGAGCATTAACAAAGATGGAAGTAGATCTACTTACCCTGGGTAACACTCAAAGTAGCTATCAAAGTTAGCTTTCTTGCCCTGCCTGGATTTCTGTTTGTCTCCCTCTCCAGTCAACGCAATGCTAACAAGGTAAAAAATGACAAATTGTACAGAGTATAAATTCCACAAATAATTTTCAATTGAACAATAATCAGCCATTAAATATTTCACACAAGCTTAAATTATTTAAATTTCATGGCCTCTCTACATGTAAATATTTCAAGATAAACTGGTCTCCGAACTACAAAAAGAAGAACAAAAGGCATTACTCTATATTACCATAAGACTCAAAAGATTGAGGTGGTATTTATATCATAGACATGTTAACATACATGGTCAAATTAAAATGAACAGATATCTACTTACCCTCTGTCACGTGATGACTGGGCTGTAAGCTCTATGGTTAAGGAAATTCTAAACATGTACAATGTCCTCACAACACATACTGGTCTATTCTATTGTCTTCTGATACATTATATGGTTTAACATATGAATATCAACCCCCCCCCCCCCCCCCCCCATGCTGAAATATAACTCTGATATGTAAACAAATAATTCTCAATCAAGATTATAATTTATTTTTCAAAGCTATCTGCACAAAGGATATTTATCATCAGTTTCCCAGCCTGCTCTGAAGCGAGATTCATCCTCTTTCTCAGGTGGAGGCTGCACAGGATGAAAAAAGAACAAAAACAAAAACAAAAACAAGAAGAACATTTTATCAATGATAACATGCAACAAAAGAAAATTATAAGCAGAATCTCGTAAAAAAATATTGGAAACCTGTATTATTCAACATTTTAAAAGTCTTGTCCTGGGGTTGAATTGGGAATAAAACTACAGTATGTAACAATGCTAGATAAACATATTGGACATTTACAAGCAATAATTTTTTTATTTTTTTAAAATAAAAATTTAATGACCAATACCACAAAACGCAATGAATGGTAATTCAATATATAAGGTCTTGGATCTCATCATTCCAATCCACACCAGTAACACAATGGAGAGTGAACCTGAGAGTGGGCTGGTTTAAAGCTCATGTACAGTATTGGTAGCAAAAAGGAAATTGGAGAGAAACGTGTTAAATATAGTCCCATGTTGTTCTCCTTGTATCAAAAGATGTGTTTAAGAGATCATTTGGTATTCCATCTATGATTTCTGGTGAATTTCAGTGAAATATCTGTAAGGAATGCTTGATCACTGCCATTATGCTAGGACCCTTCCATTCCCGACGGCTCCCCACACAGCAATCTTGGGGCTTCGCATAGAGACAGCGTGTGTGCACTGTGTGTAGCTACTCATTGGTTTTACATGTGTGTGTACAGTACATAGCACATGCTGCCTTTGCTGGGATTTTACGTGCCTGTCCCGGCACATAAATTAGTTTTTGCCTCTTATTTGTTTAATATTAAACTTTAGGAGGCGAAATCTTCACATTGTCTTAGTATTGCTAGTATCTTGCTATTTATCAACAAAAATTGAAGAAATCTGACGAACAGCTTTCTAGGGCTTACCAAAACTAAACATGACCTTTAAACTCACTGGTAATGCACAAGAAAAGAAAATTAAACTGTTTTCATAACGGTATCCATCAACCTTACCTTTCCAAACTTTTCACTGATGCTCTGCAGAAGTTTATCAGCAGAAGGAGGCTTGTCAAAGTCCTATAATAATACAAAGAGTGGAGGATGGGTGTACAGATAAATTTTGAAGAACATTACAGCAGTGTCACAAAAAATTAAAAAAACTAGACAATACTCTGTTGTATTACAACAACTTCATAAAATTCACTGTACATAGAGTTTATGATTCAATAATGATCGTGCTGTTGGTGCCAAGATCTGGATAAAGAGAGACGTAAGGGTACTCTGTGTTTGAAGAAGAGGGGGCAGAAGACGGATTAGTAAGGATAGAAAGGGAAATAGGAAAAGAGAGGAGGTGGGGAAGAGAAAAGAAAGGGAAAGAGAAGGAGAGGAAAGAAAAAAGAAAAGAGGCATGCAGATATATACACGTACAACAACAACTGATGCGAATCGGCATTGCAAATACATGGGGTAGGGTAAAGAAATATATCAAATTATAAGAAAGGATTGACTTCATCTTATATTGACTGCAGATATGATAGGAAGAAGTGGGGTTTTAGTACAGCCTTACCTCATCAGCATCCTTGGGTTTCTCAAAGTAACTGGACCTGGGTTTCCGTTCCCGTTCCCGATCCCGATCGCTGTCCCTGTAGTCCCGTCCCCTGTCCATCCTCTGCCTGTCCCTGTCTCTATCCCTGTTCCTATCTCGGTCCCGGTCTCTCTCACTGTCCCTCTCCCTGGGTCTCTCATAGTCCCGGCTGGGTCTGTCTCGGTCCCGGTCACGACCCCTGTCTCTCTCCCTTTCTCTCTCCCTCTCTCTCTCCCTGTCCTTGTCCCGGGACTTTGGAGCTTCCTTGGGTTTGTTGTAGGATGGATGGTAGCCTCCAAGATCACCAAAAATACTGTGGAGTAATAACAATAACATAGTTATTCAATGAAAATTTTATCATTGTGTGCTAGGCAATTGGGTGCAAAGAGGAATTTTGAACAAAATTTTAATTTTTTAGTTTTGTATTAAAAAAGATAAGGAAATGAATCGTAGGGACCATGACATGTAATCTGTCTTGTTTTAAAGTAATAGTAATTCTTATGACTTATTCACACATGTTGCCCAAAACCACCTAATTTTTTTTTTTTAATCAATGCAGCAAAATAAAAAGCATTTTATATGTAAATGAATGGTAAGTGGGGGTAGAAAAAAAAGCAGTTAATGTAGCAAAGGCCCCTTCCTCTACTCATTCATTTATGTGTTATAAGATACAGAAATGTCCAGCACACTTAGCTTACGTCACTATATTTTGCAACAGTGCTTTTTTTTGTTATTTTGTTTTTTTATACTGCATTAAATAGTGTGGATGAGGCTTTACTCTCTCTTACTTATCATCTCCAACATGTGACTTATCCAGCTTGTCATCCTTCAATTTGCCTGAAAAAAAAAAAAAATACAATAAATAATCATCATAGTAATAATTCAAAGTATACATGGAACCTACACTATATACAAGGCTCCACATTAACCATTTCTAGCCATGGGCAGTAAATCCTGCCCAAGAGTAAGAGTTTTTAACAATTTGTTTGGACTATGCCACATTTCCATATAAAATTGTTTTCTCTATTGCATGATGAAAATTTCCATTGATCAATGGGTTAAACAGTTGCCATATTAATGCTAGCTCTGATCAACAAATAAGAGCTTAAGAACACTTCTTGGAGTAGAAGTATTGACTCAGGGAGGTCTCTCGGTTCAATTTACTATACCTTGATTATTACTACAAATACAAAGTATTCAGACACTTACAAGGTTGATCAGTATTGCAATTATTTCACCTCAGGTGTTTGAGAATAAAGTGGTTGATTGCACACAAGTAAACAGAGGATCTATCACTTTAAGTCCTATCCTAGGGAATACATGATTAAGTTGCACACCTTGCTTACCGATAAAGAACACATACTCGTTTGTATTCATATATTCAGTTTGATTCTGATATCAAAACAACTTCTATGAAGAATAAACATTTTCTTACCTTTTTCTTTCTTCTTGAGTTTCTTTCCACGCTGACCTTGCCGCAGATAGGAAAGAATCTGAGTCAACTTGTTGATAACGATGTCATTGGTAGTAAGAGTTGCTTGAGACTGTTGTTAGGAAAAATTGAGAATGTGGTATATATATCAAAATTATAAAATATTTTATATCAATTCTATGACCATTCAGGTAACATGCCATAGTTTTATGCACTCTAAATGAGTTTACATTATCCCAAGTACTTGAAACACTGAAGAGCACAGCGAGAGGACATTCCAGTCATTAGGGACAGGTGTGCCAATTTGACATTTTTATTGCAAAGTTTCAAAACTATGAAACTGTCTTATCGTTTGCCATATTTTCATACACTTTTCACCAATGTGTTATGCTTGCACCGCAACTTTCCACCAAGATCCAATCCTCCTCTTCAATCACCGTGACAACCTACCTCTACGGTTGGACAGTCCGCCTTGCTCCTCATGACTGTAGTAGGGATGTCCGTCTCAGCAAACTCATCATCCAGATCCACCTGGTAGGCCATACGACCTGGTAGGAATGACTCGTTACGCTGGTTCTGTTGCATCTTGAACACGATGCGGTAGATGTTCCGTGCTGTGGAATGGCAATCAGTAGATGTTTAGTGTGTTTGACATTTTGGAAGCAGATGTACCTCACCACGTAATACTAAACAAAAATTTCACAAATTCTATATAAAATATTCAACTATGCATAACCATACAGTGGAACCTTGTTATAAAGAACTGTCTAAACAAACTCTCGTTATAACAAGGTAATTTTGGCGGTCCCACTTTTTTGTATTCTATGTTTTTTTAGCCCTGATATAAAGGTTTTGATATAAAGAAGTAATTTTCTAGGTCCCAAGGAGTTTGTTATAACGAGGTTCCACTGTTTATCACTTAACAAGGATAAAGGAAGGATTTTCAAAGTACATGATATATTAATTACAATTAAATAATCATTAGATCAACTTCATTGATTGAAAATTGTTCATAAATTAACTACACTCACCCATCCTGCCTTTGAACTGGATATTTTCTTCAGCATCTCTGAAAGAAACAAGAACACAAGAAGAAAATTACTAAACCTTGCAATCATGCATAGTCCTGCATATTCTTCCATGATAGGACCTTTCTCTTTTGAGAATCTGGATATTTTGCAAACAGTGATCAAAGTACTTTGGATTAAATCTTGTAAATATCATTTTTACATCTGACATGATGTTCAAAAATTACAAATATTGAGTTTTATATCACTGTCTTGTGTATCTGCATACTGATATGCAAATGTTTATACTTAGGATGCTAGAACTGGTATAAATAGATACTCACGCTTCCTTTGGCTTGCTCTGATACGTAGTCTCAAGGACATCCTCCACTTCTCTCTCTTTGGTGTTGATTTCAGCACGAACCTACATGAACATAGAATAGGAATCCACGTCATCAAGGAAAAGGGTTCTACTACACATGATCCTGCAACAATTTTTCTGCAGTCGATTTCCTACACCAACCGAATTCCTAACTTCATCCATGGAAGCAACTCTCTACCCAAGTCTGTACCCAACTCTGTACCCAACCCTGTACCCAATTCTATACCCAACTCTATACCCAACTCTATACCTAAGCCTAATCCAACACTAACTGTAAACCTATCCTAAACCCCAACTGCAACCCTACCCTTTACGTGTACCAACCACCGAAAAAAATAATTTGTGTACAGCTAATGTGTATAAAATCAACCTCAAAACAATTTACCTGGCCTTCTATGGTGAACGGTTATAAGGAGTATGAAGAAAATGAAGGAAAACATATAACCCTCTCGTGCGCAACCCAACTCCAAGTTTGGTTCCGGGCGGGCCCTTATTCTATGTGAGCGCGTACGGGTGCGTCGACTAGTCTCTTCACAAGTCGCTGTATTGTTTATTGGGAGTGTATTTCAACTTGAAATATCTCTTTATAGAATCAACATTTGAAGCTCATGTTTTGAATATAGTATATCGACATAGAACCCCTAACATACAGAACAAAATATTTTTTGGGTGATTGGTACACTTTAACTCTTTGACGAAATAAAGCCTGGAGCGATTGCTGCCACAGCAAATGTTGGATCACCAGGAAAGGTGATGAATGAGTTCACTTTTCCTCCCATCAAACTAGCAACACTGATGTTATCCTATCATAGTAAAATTCTCCACACAATATGTCATATAACTATACAATAAAGTCTGGCTACTCTGTCACCCAGGAATAATCACTTTGAAAGTAAAGGTGTTCAAGTTATATTTCACACCTTAGAATTCTCACACCTTGACTATCCTTCACCTTGGTAGAGGGTATGAGAGAAGAAGGATGGGTGATGGCTCAGTAGCCGAGCAGTGGTCTTCTAACTCGGAGGTCCCAGGTTTGAAACCAAGTTGATGCCCTAGTGCCCTCTTGTAAGACATTAATCCTCATCATCAAGTCCTTGGATAGGACGAAAAGCCGTAGACCCCCTGGTTGCTTACCCACAAGCATATACTTGCTTTTATAGCAGTCGGATAAAAGTTGTAGATCAATCAGTCATTATGTTACTTACCTTATGTAGCAGGGCATAGTCAAGCCCTTTTACCAAGTGAGTATGCTCCATGTCACCACCAAGATATTTACTCTCCTCAATTAGCTGCTTGCGCCTGTTAGATGCTGCAGAGTCTCTGGATAACCAAAACAATACAAACAATAATGAGTTCAATCAGTTTACAGTACCAACCAGAGGCTTGCAAGCTGAACTTCCCTCCATTCTGAGATGTTGCAATGTTGCTTCTTTCTGTTGGTATGGTGTCTTCATATACATATATATTTATATATATACAATTTCAATTTTTGACAGGTCAAATTTTTCTATCACTAATTCAAATACACCAAACACGTGTAAAGGAATGAATCATATTCACAGGTATGTGTGTTAGTAGGTCTAATCATAAAAGCAAGTGTAAGCCCCACTAAAGTTCTTGATTAAAAAGCTTGTCTACAGACATTGAAACATGTCATTCACATCTTTAAAGGTAGAAGATAGTTTTGGGAAGCTCTCAAAAACTTTTCGTGAGATTTTTTTGATTTTACTTAATAAATAGCAGGGTACTAACATAACTAAGATGCTGTGAAGTTTTTTCCTCCTCAAGTGAAATATTTATCGAATGAGAGGTGAAAAGTAATAAAAATCCCTGGCCCAAAAAAGAGGGGATGTAAATTCAAACAACGGCCACACACATTACGCACATGGGGATTGCTGTGTGTTATAGAATACGCTACACACAGTGCGAAGCGCTGGGTTTATTGTGCGGGGAACCTTCGGGTGGATATGGTCTTAGCGTGAGGCAGTGAAAAGCCGTTACCAAGCGTTTCTTACAGATATTTACACTAAAATTTGTTGGAAATCGTGAATGGAATGTTAAATAATCTCGGACATGTGTCTTATGATAAAAGGAGAATAGTATGTGACTATGTTAAATAAGTTTCTTGCCAGCCTTGTTTTTGCTACCGAAACTGTCTGTGAGCTTTAATGCCAGTGAAAATAGCACTTCTGGTTCAGTATTAAATCAGAAGCTAATTCATTAAGAGTCCAATGCTCTTATCATACTTCTAATTACTATAACAGACCTAGTATGGTAAAGATGATCCTTTCTGTTGTAGACACAGTGCATCATTGTGTTTTCACAATAATAATGAGTAACCATGAACAGACAGTCGTAAGTAAGAGTTGGGAATACTCACGCTGGTGCATTGGGAGCCACAGCCTTGTAGTTTGCTGTCGTGCTGACAATTTCAGTTTCATCATAGTCTGTTTTACCGTCCCTCCTTTCTCTGGCCTAGTTTTTAAAAAAAGACAAAATAATTAGTGAAAACTTCAAGATGATAGCTCAATGTACATTTAAATGCGGTAGCTTTCCTTTCAGCGCAAAGGAAGACGAATCCTGAACAAAATTTCAAGTACAACATGATAGGATTAGCAAAACCCATTTTCTTTTGCTAAACACAAAAAAGTATTTACTGCCAAGTATACTACCACTAAAGATATTCTGCACTCAGTTTCTCACTTGTGACTGAAAGTTTAAGTCCCCTGCAACTTATCTCCAAGCATGTGCTTGCTTTCGTCACATGCCATGTGAGATAAACACCAAACATTAATGACTAAAACGCATAGTAATAATAATAACAGCAAGCTACTCTTGTTTATAGTACATATGTGCTTCCAGTGAATCAGAACTCAACTCTGGCCTTTGAAATTTGGTTAAAAGGGAAATCCAACCATAATGGCAAGTTGTTCTGAAAGAAAGAGGCAAAATTTAAGACGGAGATTGGTGAAAGTTTCAACGAAATCCGACAAGCAATAAGAAAGTTACAAGTTTATGAAAGTTGTAATTATTATACATATGGGAATTTCAAATTGGCCGAATAGGTAATGTCACTGTGATGTAGTGGCAGACAACTCCCCCATTTGTTCCAACACACAAAATAAGTAGTGTCATTTTTTCAAAATGTATTACTCAGGAGGATCATTTTCTTTTATGAGGACCTGTAACAATATGCTATCTACAATATATTTTCAGTACTGCCCCAAGTGAAAAGGCACGGAGAAAATCTCAAATTAATGATATTTTAGTGTATGACAAATGGAAGAGTTGACTGCCAATAAGTCACAATCAACTTATTAAATTGCCAATTGAGATTGGCATAAATTTAGTGATCTCATTTTTCAAACATCAATAACTTCCTTATTCCTTGTCCAATTTCTTTCAAACTTTCACTATCCTGTTTTTCTTATTTTTCTGCTTTCACACAAATTATCGTATTACCAAGGTTGGATTGCCCTTTAATGACACTTCTTTATAAGCGAAGTGGCAGAGTTATGATTATTAAATTTATACAATAAATATCATTTTTAATAATTATGACACTGCCTTTACAATAGTCAACTTACTCTGTCTCTGTATTTCTCAGCCAGTTCTGCTTCCCTCTCCATCTCCTGTTTCTTGAGTTTGGCATAGTAACTATCAGGTGAAAGGACACAAACAGAAATTAGGTAACTGTCATGGCAACAATATACATGTATGTATTTCTTTATATATATGTGTAGATGGACACTTCATTCTTGAATGAAGTTTTTAAATACACTTCTGATGTTTTCCATAAAGTTATATGAAGCCTGGTTTGAAGAAAAAAAAGTAGAGACGAGTATCTACATGTATATTTCAGTTTGAGACAATACTTTTTTTTGTTTTTCTTTTTGTTGCCACATAAGCAGACCTGTGTTCAATTGAGCAAAATCTTTCTGAAAAGGAAGAAGAGTATCTTTTGGAGAGTGAAATTACCAAAGAATAGCATCATTTAGATATTTCTCTGTTTATAATTCTGTTTAATACTAAGTAGCTGGATTAAACTTTAACACAAGTGATATCCTTCATCCAAATAGGACAAGGGAGTAGGTATTATTTATGGAAGATATTAAAATACTAAACTTCATCTATTATGAAAAATTGTCCTTTAGTAATGATTTTCACAAATATGCAATACACACAAGTGTGTCATCTCTTTGAATAGAATAAGCCAGTTCGTAATGACAATTTGCACATGTGCACAAAAAAGTCATTTGTATCGAGTACAAATGACCTTTACAGGTTTTCACAGTGTGCACACCATGATGCACGCTCCAAAATTATTTTAGATGTTAAACAAGTTGTGCATCCACCAAAACTGATGCGTGTGCGTGTACAAATTGGGGTCATTTCAGGATCATTTGTACCATGTACTAATTTTGAACTGGCTTATTATAATGGTGCTTACCTTTTTTTCTTGCGTCTTCTTGCCCTTGGATCATCTTCTTCGTTATAATCCTTCACCACCCTGAAAGACAAGGTGACAGACATGTATTATGCACAAGCGAAAAGAAAATGCAAGGGACCTGTGAGGGATTTAGCTCTGAAAAGCTCAGAAAGAGCCCTGAAAAACTACTTTTTTAAGAGAGAGCTCTGGTAAAGACAATAAAATACACAAGAATTTTCAAGAGGAATGTCACATTTACTAGAACAAAAGCAGAATCTACAACATTTTCAATATAAAGAAATTATATCATCTTGTCTTAACAATGGGCATACCGGACAAAGTATTTTATTGGCAACAAAAAAACCCCCAAACGATTATATATTAGATGATAGAATTAAGTGATTAGATCATTAGAATGTTTTACAACAACAAGGTATACATACGGTTTCTGCTGTGCTGGTTTGGAAGAGGGAGGAGCTTCACCAGGCGTGTCTCTTGGAGTCATCAAAAGCTTACGAAAGTCATCATTAGACAGCTTGGTCAGCCTGATCAATAAAATAAGCAACATTCATATATCCTAAGTTCATATAACAATCAAGCAAGCATACATTAATGAACTACATAAGGAATGATCTTGATTTCTTGTTTACGAGATGAATGAGACTGCATCTCCTATATGCCTCCGCCTAAATTCAGTTGATGATTTAAACTGTTCTTGAAATATTGTGATAACCAAAACAAAAAGCCTACAATTACATGCTAGTTGACCTCTTTGACATTTGACCTTACACCTTATAACCCAAAAGTCTGATCACTTTATCTCCTCCTATTCATGAATACAAAATAGTTCCCTCCATTCTGAGATGGTGCATCTTCAGTATGGAAAATAAGGGCATCAAGCTAGTAGTGACCCACATACATAACATGCCATCTCATAATGATTTCTGCTTTTCTGTTACAGTGATTTCCAGCAAGACATTGTTAGTTTTTTTTTTTTTGGGGGGGGGGGGGGTTCAGGTTCAAACAACCCATCTACTGCATGATGATCAGTTCATAATCTATTAAAGCCAGTTTTTCTCACATTATCAGAACTCAACATGAGGTTTTATATTCAACATTCAGTTTTATATTCTGTACATTACTTACATGTGTACATATGTTGCAAATATGTTGTCATGCAACTCTGTTTTTACAGACTGTAATCTTATTTGATGATTCTGAATAATTCAATTTATTACCTGTATGACAGCTAAATAAACCTGTCAAGTTTCAACCTGACACAGCTTTCAGAATAAAACCTATTTCTTACCCAGAATCATCCTCCGTGGATTGGTGCCGCATGTTGCTCGGCGGCAACGGATTTGAAAACTCATCTGGAAGAGGAAACAGTTTTTCATTAATATATATTAAGTCCTATTTTCTTGGTGAAAAAAAGTATGTCAGTACAAGCAGGCAACAAATAAATCAGAGGAAATAACTATTTCTAACCCCAACTAGTGCATATACATGTGGAAAACCACAGTTTGTTCAAAACTCTTCTCTGAAATCTCTACTCACAAGCTCACAGGTCAGTTGTTTAGATTCTTAAAAAATATATGTGGTAGTGTGACCAAACTTCGCGCACAGGGCAATATCTCAAAAACTAGAAAAGATTTAGCACCAATAGATAGAAGAACCTAAATTTACCTATGAACGATATTTTCTTTGAAATTGGGTGCGAAATTATGAAGTTATTGACAAAAGATCGGCACATTTTGCTACTTTTTGCGTCTGTTCCGAAAAAATATGCATTTACCGACAAGGGTCTAGAAATTGTCATTTTGAGAGAAGATGTCATCAAACTTGTAAGTACTAATGATACTAAATGATTGTATGATATTTTGCATTGCAAATGATGCAATTGCCTTACCTTTTATGGATTGTTACTTAAGATAAATTAGATGTAAACTTACAAGCACGAAGTTTGGTCCCCCTGAATTTATGACCTTTTTCAGTTCCATGTACAATTGCGATCTGGATCCGACATCGAATTTTGAGATCGCCATATCTCCAAAATTCTTCGTTGATCAATTTTCTTCTTGGACCCATTTGTAGTCCAAATTTTGCTTTCCGTCAGATATAAATTGATTTAAATAAATTACTGCAAATTATGAGAAATTATGGATCAAATGTCACATTCCTAACAATTTTTAAGATGTGCGTGAAATATGGTCACCCCATCATATAGTTATAGGCCTACATGTATAATCCCTTCAATGCTGGTAATTTGCCAATTTAAGTTCATCTGTAACGTTTAATACAGAGCACTGAGAAACTTATTACAAACATGTTTAACGTTAGATCTAATTGTAATGTTAGTCGTTACATGGCAAAAATTTCACGTTTGGAATGATAGAATTATCATGTTACCAAGATTCTGAAGAGCATTACATTAATAGTTGTATCAATGTATCAACTTTTAAGTAAGTTTGATTCTTTTAATTTATAAGAGTCAATAAAGGTCACACAAATATCCGTCACAGTACAGGACACTGCTTGTTCAGTCTCCATCTGCTCAGCTTAGCACACAGGCAAAGTCTCGGCGGTGCGGCCTCGCGATAAAGCGCTGAGCTAGTGCAGATCTATCTTGGAAATTGGAGACTTATGTCGAGTAATTAGACCATTATTATACAATTAAACATTGCAATTGATATCTTTATAACATTAGCTTGTCTCATATCTAATCATAGAACTTACTTTCAGGCATTGTAGCGGTATCAGGTCAGTAAAATTAACCAAGCTCATCGGAGTTTCTCGAAGTCTAGTCTATCGGCAATTTGTACTTGTCACGCATAAAGAGTCAATCGACCAAGAAAAACTCGCACGATTTCAAGTCGATCGAGAGATTTGAGATAACTCGAGTTCTCACTCTCGGGTCTGTCCCCCGTCCACTTTCCCCTTCTCCCAGTGGCGCAAATCCATTTTGAAATTCGGGGGGAGGGGGGGGGGGGGACACCAAATGATTTAACTTTTGTATCCTGTCCGAAATGTCTGAAAATTTTCTGACAACCCCCCCCCCCCAAAAAAAAAAGGGTTATCACATGTTTGGGTCTAGTTCTCCAAAATTCTCTGATTCTCTGACAAGCAAAAAAAATTTTAAAAAAATGGTTATTCAAAAAGGTAGGGGGGGGGGGACATTGGCCTATCTTCAAAAAGGTGGGGGACATGTCCTCCTGTTCCCCCCTGGAATTGCGCCCATGCCTTCTCCCCTAAATATCTGTCAACTTGCTGCTAACCAACGTCTAATCCTAAAATGAAAATTTATTTTAAAACACTCATGTTCAACTTTTAAGTGAGCTTATCCTCCATTATAGCTTAGGTTAGCATCGTTTATAGCAGTGACTGTAAGTGAGGGAGGTCCCCCCGTTTGAAGGAGACCATGATAGCATGGGCATGATACACATGTGACTGAAAATTGGAGGAAAAAAAAGCATCGTGGAAAGGGGGGGGGGGGATAAAGGATTTGTTTGACCGGAAAGACAAGCTATAGACCTACAATCTTTGTAACATTATAACTTTTCAAATTATAGCTAATTCAATAAAACTTAGTATAGGTCATCAACTAAAGGTCAACCAATTTAGAAATCACAAATTTTGCTTTCACCAATCATTTTTTTTTTTTTTTTTTGTTAATATGGTATTTTATTCACTTCTATATTCACAATCAAAACAATATTATGATCAAAATAGTACCCCCCAAAAAATAATAATAATAAATAAATAATGTATATATATATATATATATATATGATTCAGTTATTCCGTAATACGTTAATCATTTACAGCAAAACAACATCATTCAGTATACAACAAAATCCTGATAATGAATTCGATATTTTTTGAAACATAACTTGCGATATTGCTTTTTTTGGGGGGACAAGTTAATTTATCATTTACTGAAGACCAAATGATAAAAATGTAATTTAGCTTAATCTCTTCTCTTTGTTTAGCTCCCATGAAAAGGAGTTTCAATTATAGGTATTTAAAAAAATAACAACAAAAACAAAACGAAAATGAAACAAACAAACAAAACAAACACTTCCGACAAAAAGCGACAAACAAAAACATACTGTAACATATAACAAAACAAACAAAAGAAAATAAAATCATAACAACATAGGGCATTATGATGACATAAAAATAATACATGATTACCAGTAATTAACAATACTATAGAACTTTGTTATAAATTAGATGAGAATATTTTCGTTCAATTCAAATTTTCAAATTATAACTTGGCTTCTAACATGTTGATAAGAGTATTCCGGTTCTCTTATTAATCACAAAGGACTTCCAAAATACTTTCAGTCAATCCGGTTCAATTTGCTATGCATATAAGCCTGTAATAGTATATTTACTTTGGCCTATATCTGTATAGTGTAATATTTTTCTAGGGTGGCCTTACAACATGCAGGTCTAGACAGAGAGAGAGAGAGGGGGGGGGGGGGGAATAAGTGAGCCATGAAGACAATGATACAGCAGAAGGACGCACGTGTACTTCACGATTTTATTTCAACAAGCTTTACGCTTTTTAAGACCTTCTTCATTGTCCTGAAGAGATATAAAATCCCACTTTATCACAATTTTACCAGCATTATCCTAATACCTGTATATTGAGATAATGAGATGCAGCCATGTTCATGATGTTAACAAAGGTGAAGATGGTCACCAAATATGATATGATACATGTATATTTTCCAACACAATAACATGGGCAACTCCCGTGGGTAAAAGGACTTAATAGCGACGTAATTATGAAAGGAGGCGTGATCCCAAAAGTACCTGCTGGTAGTGATTGAAATAGCAGTTCTATACAGGTTCTATATGAACAACACTGTTAATCAAAATGATAAGAAACACAAAACTGGTATAATATGTGGCTAATTTAGAAAACTAAAAAATGCAAAGGGTGAAAAAATAGATAACGGATCTGACCTCAAAAGGTTGGAATATTAAGAGAAAGGGAGAGAGATAGAGACAGAGAGAGAAAGAGAGAGAGAGAGACTATAAGATAACAGTTGTAGTATACATTTTTTTTAATATCTTATGCTTGATTGTGAAAATAATAAATGAGAACCATATTGAAGTAAACTTATTCAAACGGGGAATGGTTGATTATTTGCCTATCACGATAAAACATGACATGCACACAACGTGTTTCACAGGGATGCTTGCCAGTGAATGAGCACTCGCCCAAAACGCACTGGCACCAGGGGCGTCGGTAGCGGGGGGGGGGGGGGGGTTGTCATTCCCCCACTCAAAATTGTTGTCGGCAAATGCGCCACCTCTGTCGGCTAAAAAAAAGGGAGGGGGAAGAAGGAGAGAGGGAAGAGGAAAGAGAAAAGGAAAAGGAGAAAAGAGAAAGGATAAGAAAAAAGAAAAGGGAAAAGAAAGGAAAACAAAAACAGAAATAAAAGAAGGAAAGGAAATGGGAAGGAAAGAAAAAGAAGGAAAAACTGGCGGCCAAATACTGGAATGTTAATATTCTGGCAAAAGGCATCCCCTTCGGCATTGGGCTGCAGCCGCCGCCCCCTCCCCCTCCCCCCGAGGATTTTCAAAGTTCAGTTAGTCATATACGAAAAATCTCGCTCGCTCGCAAAAAATTAGAAATTGAAAAGTTGATAATTATTCGGGCAAAAGGCGTCAGCGTCCTCCTTGCGAAAATGGGCTCGTATGATCAAGATCTTTACGTCTGCGATTTTCTTTTATTATTATTTGGGGGGGGGTTAGGGTGCAGCATTTTTGTCGGAAAATTTGGGTATCACACCCTAAAAATTTGACGGCAAATTTGGGTGTCACACCACCCCCATTCAAAATGTTCTAGCGACGCCCCCGCCTAGCCCACTCGAAGCAGCTATCAAGCAGCTTTGTATATAGCGCCAGCTTGAGTCGTTCATTTCGCTTAATCGTTGAGATGACTGAAATGCAAGTGTGTTGACATTGTAAAATCATCACCATTGTGATTACAACATATCTGCACAAAAACAGAAGTTACGGAATGACGGCACTTCCCGCTGATACAAATAATCTTTATAACGACACACCATAAAACATCTATAAGATGGTTTAAGCTAAATTTTAGGGGGGCCCTAAAATTTCATTTGTACTGAATTCATTCACTACAAATGAAAATCATACAACTTCATTTTTAGTTGACACAGTTATCAAAATGTATATAAAATTATACACCCTTCAGAAATACATAATATTATTAAATACATAGTACATAGTACATTCAAATTAATTATACTGAATGAATATTATTGATCATAGCCTTCCCCCCACCCCCCCCCCTCTCAAACAACAAACAAACAACAAACACACAAACAAGCAAAACAGACAACGATTAACGATAAAACGATTCTTAGCCCCATACTAGAGTCAGGAATCGGAACAAGCGATGTTCAAGTTGGTTATCTGAATATCGGCAACCTCAAAATTATTATAGTGCAGCGGGTTGCCAGTAATTTACTGTAAATACCTATAATTCAGTAATTCGTTACAGTGTAGAAACACGGCACATAGACATATTCACAAAATTTGCTGTAATTATCTGCAAAGTTATTTTGCAGACAGTGATGCCCGGGGGGGGGGGGTGCAAATATTAATAGACTTTGTTTTTGCATAATGTAAGCTAATTAAAGCTAAATAGTTGGCATTCCTTTAAAAGGTTTTGCATAAATGTCTTTTAGCTTGCCAATCAAACATCATGCATAATTAAGAAGCAGACCTGATTAGAATGCCTGTAGGCTAAAAAAAATATTGACAGGCTTGACAGTGCGGAACCTGTTTTACAGATCCCCTATCACAATTTGAAATGGGGATACAATCGAGCAATCAATTATTTAATTTATTAGCACCATTCCATGGGTGATATACCCTGAAGTGTTTTCTTCATTCCTCTTCACTGGCAGGGGTTCGATTTAGTAAATCTCTCTTCTTTTGTCGTTTTTCCCAAGCGACTAGTTTGTATTTCAGAGCTAGCGGAGCTGACGTTGTGCTTGACTCAATAGAAGCTAGTGGAAAATCGATATATCCAATCTCCTTTTATTCCAAGTACGGTATATCATCAATATCGGAACTATTATGAAACATGCGTCAGTAAAATGAATAAACGAATTTTTTTTTCTACTGTACGGTATGGTACCGTACGGTATTTATCAAAATATCATTTTTAAAAACATTGGAAAGTAAAATTAGAAACATTATTTTGAGTAAAAAGAAAAATGCAAATAAGTTTGTGGTAACTGTACCGAAAAGCTCTGAAAGTTAGAGATTTAGAGAATTCTCATTGGTTCCCAAACACTGCACGGACGAGCAACCAACCAGCGAAGCTAGCTAGCTCGATCTGCGACGCCACGCTGTTCATTGGATTTGTCTAGCTGTGCGTACTTGTGTACGTGTGTGTATATGATCTGTACATACGCCGCCCGCGCATTGCATTTGATACCACTGGCGACGACGAAAGAATCCTCTAGGATCATGACTGCCTTCTGTGGATTTCTATGATATTGGAATACATTCACAAATGACAGGAGGAATTATTTGTAAAAGGTAAGATGATTGTCAAGTTGTCAAAATCGCATAGTTTGAATTGAATCATGTTGTCTTCCGCTGTAAAAACTTGGTTTTAAATGTGAAGCACACGGGACTCGCCTGGTAGGACCGTCGTCGTGTGTATGTCGGCTCCCGAACCCCGACGCTGGCGGGACAAGATGCGGCATGAATGCCCTCTAACTTACTGCATGGGGTACAAATGAAGATGGATTAGGTCTATACCAATTTACGACATTGGTGATACAGGAAGAAAGACTCCGTGTTGCACTGTATGGTGTGGTGTGTGTATGGCTTCTGATATTGCTGGTGTTAATCTCATATTGACCTTTAAAATTTATAATCCAGTCAGATCACTGGATTTATAAGTTTTAACAAGTTACATCATCATGTACATGTATGTAGATTTAGATTAGTAGATCTATTTTAATATTCTAATAACACTACAGGAATACAAAGTTGGAGTTGTTGGTAACCAGTCATATTGACTCTAGATCTATCATCTACATGTAGTTATTTGTATTTCAAAGTGGAGATATTGAAATGGTAGACTAAATGAAGTAACATTTCTTAATGAAAGGTTCAGTCTATTATGATTTATATGTTAAAAAGAGGCCCAATAATTCTTACCATCCATGGTAAGAATTAAAAAATTCTTCATGATTTCATGAAATTGAAATTAATAGAAACCCTGATGATTTTTCAAAATTAAGAAAATGTACCTAAGACCTCAATTTTATCGTTACTATGAACAACCTGTAAAAGTTAAAAGTTTGAACTTTGAAGGCTAGTAAATTAAAAGAAGGACTTAAATGTTCAAAGACAAAGTAAAGATTTTTTTTTTGTGCTAATGCATTGTGGGGAAAAATCTCTATCACTAATATGAAAAAAAAAACAAAAAAAAAAACCCAACAATTATATATTTTGATTATAATGCTTTCATTTTTCTTTTGGTTGTACAAAACAAATGGGAGAGTCTCCCCTACATGTGTATGATGACATCACACGTCATGACCAAACTGTCTATTGGAGATTCCCAAAATTAGTGATCTCAACTTTCTTTTTACAATTTGTCAAATTTTCTTGTACATCACTAGTAGTTTGTTCCTGATAATTTTTTATTAATACTTGGGCCAATTTTCTAGTGAGGTTGAATATTCCATTTTATCATGTTGTAAGATCAGTGTAAGATCAGTGGTGATGATGAATTGCCGGAAATCCATACCAGTAAAACTGCACATTCTTTTTTTCTTTGCTACATTGTAATTACTCAGCTATTACAGGTAGCTGTTATCTACTAAATTTGATAGGCAAATCTACAATGTATATTATTAAATTGTAGTATGGAACATTCAGTGTCAGTTTAGTTTGAAACTTTGAAGCTACAAAATTTTATTTTCATCGTTAACAAAACTGAAGATTACCTTTAAAATAAACCTTAGGGCCCAATCTGCATTCCTAAATCGAAACCCTCTCATCTTAATTGTGTCAAATAATTCAAGCATAGGACTATAATGTTAATATCAGGGCCAGAGCATTTCATCAGTGAATGCATGAGTGAGTTAGGCAAGGAGGTGTAGAGACTAGTTAATGATCCCTATCATGATATCATTACCAGGTTAAACTCATTAGAATGATGACCAATCAAAAGGGCATACAGCTCCATATAACATTTCTACACATCATACTGTACAATGGACAAAGTGTTATTCTGAATGTTTGATGCTCTGTTGGCAACGTCGTATTAATTGTAGTCATCATTGACTATTTGTGTATTATGAAAAAATTATAAACAAGAAAATTATGGAAATTCAAATATCTTGTTTTCTGATTTTCTAATGTTCCATGAGCAATGTTGTATTAATTTTAGTCCTCATTGACTGTTTGCGTATTATAAAAAAATGATAAACAAGAAAATCAAACTTCAATTTGTTATTCTGATTTTCTGATGCTCTATGGGCAATGTTGTATTGATTTTTAGTCCTCATTGACTATTTGTGTATTATGGAAGAATTATAAACAAGAAAAGGGAAATTCAATTTTTTTCTTCAAATATCTTGTTATTCTGAACATCTGATGCTCTATGGACATTGGGCAATGTATTAATTTTAGTCTGCATTGACTAATGGTGTATTATGAAAAATTATAAACAAGAAAATGGAAATTGAACTATCTTGTTATTCTGATTATCTGATGTTCTATGGGCAATATTGTATTACTTCTCATTGACCATTTGGATATTATGAAAAAATTATAAACAAGAAAATCGAAATTCAGTTATATATCTTGTTATTCTGATTTTCTGATGCTCTATGTTGTATTGAACTTAGTTGTCATTGACCATTTGTCTATTAAGAAAGAAATATAAACAAGAAAATGGAAATGGAAATTATAGTTGCTACATTGAAGTTTGAACCCAGTGTTTATTGTATATTGAATTGAATAAGGGGTAAATGTAACAGGTAAAAAAAAAATATCTGCTCTTGTTCAAAATGATCAGAAATTTAATTTGGTCAAACTATAATCTGAGGACTGGAATGTGGACATGTGATTCTTGTATGGTTTTACACTTTAAAAGAAAAGTTCTTCTAATAAATAATAAGGTTCTCAAATATATTAAATGTACATGTACACTGTTGTACAAATGTAGCTTACTAAAATATGACTACTTCTAAAATACTTGCATTGTGAAACTAAATTTTCCAAGGTGTCTTTCTGATGTTGACTGTATTATTCTACACAAGAATTGTGCTCAAATTCAAACTCAATTTTGGCATTAATTTCAACTTTTTTGATCAGGTCATATTGAAAAAGAAAAGAAAAATGAATTATGTTGAAAATATTTTTGTATTTTGCTTCATTATTGCTGAAAATCTTGGAGTCATGTTGGCCAGCCACCTCCCACCCACTCTCTCTCTCTGGTTTTAATTGAGACCTTGTGGGCTGAGATGGCACCCATTCCCCCAGCAGGAAGCAATCAAACCATTGATGACTTCCTTTCTGACCTTCCCACTCAGCTGCCTACCCCAGTGAAAACCTAACCACTCTATTGTTTGTTGTCCATCGTCACTAGTTTGATGATGTTTTTGTTTCTGGAGACATGAAACTGAAAATGAATGCAATGCTGTAACAAAATGCAATTTTTGAGCTAGTTACTGCAGTGCTGATGGATCTCTATTCACAAACAACAACAAAATGATTAAATCAAAACAATTAAAGTTGAAAAATACATTTGCACAGATTTTCCAAGGGTATGATGTTTATAATGTTAAATTTGAGGTTTATCATTGATACTATGGTGCAGTCACATGTGAATTTACATGTATCTGAAACATGAACAATCGTTGGAACCTGTCAAAACTCAAAACTGCATCAATGCTCACTCTAATAGCCTGCTGAGAGTACAGGAAAGTTACACTGTATACCAGAAACAGTTTTAGGGGAAGTCAGGTGACACCATTCATGTACAAGTATGTTTTATATCAGGTTACGTCATGGACAGCGATGAAGCACACAAAATTACAGCTGGTTAGTCACATCATTGCGCACACCATAAGCCCCGCCCAGTTATACGATTCTCATATGATACATGTAGGATGTTCAGACTACAGTACAAGGGGATCCTGATTCTTTATGGAGTTTTCATGCGAAGTGATGCTCAAACATGCATTTCGTTATACAATGTTCAGAACTTCAGACTATGAAAATGTTATTACTTATCATATATAGCGATACAATTTTTGTGTAGAGATACAGTGAATTTTAATAGGTAGTCTGAACAAGGGGTTAGTTGATAAATTACGCTGTATGATTTATATACCGTGACACACTAGTCTTGCATACTGTGTTTGTACATGTAGTTATCGATGGTCAGGTATATCTACATGTACCTGCATTCCCACCTGCTGTATTTTATTTTATTGTTTATGATTATAGTTTCAATCAAATGTCAGTAAGCTTATGCTGGTAGAACAAAGATTGTGCACTTGTGTTTTATGTGATTTTGTTTTCAATTTCATGATCAAAAACGGAATGAAAAGTGTGATTAGTTAGTGTATCTCTAATGCTGAATTGAACCATGCACAGCAGGAGCTATGAAATAATTGACCTAGATATACAATGTAGTTTCATGGTCAATCTCACTTTTTTTTTATTGCTCCCCTATGACAGGTCATTTAGTTTTTAATGAGTTGGATCAGGGTCTGTGTATAAACTGGCAGAGTAGCGTGACAAAATTGCATAAATTCTGGCAATTTATCTCGAATTTTTAATTCTTTGTTTTGACATCGTTGCATTATAACATGTAGAGGAAACTTGCCAAATATTCCTTTAGAAGTTTAGAATGGTTTCATAATTGATAAAGTTGGCCCCTTTCCAAATTAAATGAAAATTAACATACTTGAAAGAAGTTTGAGCTGTACTGTTTAAAAATATATCATTATCTTCCATGCTCGTAATGCACTCACACATTGTTTCTTTTCTCTTCCTATTTTGCAGAGACGTTGGCTAGCTGTGCAGCAGAGCCAAGCTCCACAGTAAGCACCACCATGGCGGGAGTCAGGTGGTATGCATGGAGGGGGATGCTGACATTCCTTCTCTTGGTGCTGCAGCTGGGCTGCAACCTAGTCCTGGGCCAAGACATCCTGTTCACTCGTTCCATCTACAATGCAACCATTGCAGAAAACTCCCCCATCAGGACATTTATCTCCACAGAACAGAAGATGGGCATTTACTTGCCAGACCCATCAATGACTATCAAATACAGTTTACAGGAGAGTGACGTGAGTGACCTCTTCTCTGCAAGACCGGAGGTTGTTGGTGACTTTGCTTTCTTGAGGATAAGGACAAGACCGTGCAGGAATAAAAGCCAATGTCCCAATTTGAAAGTGAACAGAGAGGTTAGACCTGAATATTATCTCACGGTCATAGCACAGAGCAGCTTAGGGGGAGTTAGAAGAACAGCAACAGCAGAAGTGCACATTGTCGTGCAGGATGTGAATGAGCAACCTCCCCTCTTCTTGAGAGGAAACTATGCAGCAACGATCAGTGAGGACTATCCAGTATTCTCCAACATCATTCAGGTGGAGGCCCATGATTCAGACAGCGGCATCAATGGAGAAGTCTATTATAGTTTTCGCCAGCAGACAGATCAGTTTGCAATACACACCACCACTGGTGTAGTATCGCTAACTAGACCACTGGACTTTGATCAACGTTCAAGCTACACTCTCACTGTTGTTGCTAAAGACAGAGGATTTACACCATATGGGGGATTGGCCCTAACATCATCGGTACAACTAAAGATTTATGTCCAGCAAGTCAACAAGCATAGCCCAGTGATAACGATTGAGAAGCAACCAACCATCTCAAGAAACAGCGAGGTAGGAACAGTCTTTGCTGTTGTAGGAGTGACAGATGAAGATGGAGGTGTAAATGGAGAGATAGCATCTCTAGACATCATCGATGGGGACCCAGGCGGGTTCTTCAGCATTCAGCCTTCATCAACACGTGGTCGCTACCAACTGCAGATTGCTCGTTCTCTAATCTCATCCAGATTACCTTATGCTCTAAATGTGACCGTGGCTGCTTCAGACAGAGGATTGTCTCCAAAGAGCTCTTCTCTTGTGGTTGGTGTCATCCTTGATGGTGCCATGAACTATGAAGCCTACTTCACCAGTGACTTCTTCAATGCCACCATCAATGAGCTGATGCCTGTTAACACACCGTTCCTATCAGTTGCACCTCAGAGCGCTGTAGGTAACACTGGTTTCTCATATGTCATCTCAGATTCATCACTGCCATTTTCAATTGGTACTCACACAGGGATGCTGTCAGTTGCTGTTGATCTGGATAGAGAGACAACAGAAGAGTATGATTTTACTGTTGCAGTCCGTAATGCCAAGCAGCAAACAATTGCCGATACAAGGGTGGTGATCATTCTTTCAGATGCAAATGACAACAATCCATCTTTTGAAGAAGAGTTGTACACAGTTGAGGTTGAAGAAAATCGTCCAGCCAACTACCGTGTCCTTGTTGTCAGAGCAAGTGATCCGGATTTTGGTGAGAATGGTTTCATCTCGTACAGTATTGCAAATCTGAACCCAGTTCCTTTCACCATTGACCACCAAACTGGCTCCATCAACACCAGTAAAGTCCTTGACTATGAGACCATGAGACATCAGTACAGGCTTAGAGTGAGAGCATCTGACTGGGGAGCTCCCTTTCGGAGGGAAGCAGAATCAGTAGTCGTCATCAACCTCATCAACCTCAATGACAACAGACCAAAGTTTGAAAAGATCAATTGTGTTGGGGCAATTGCCAAGTCATTTCCAAGTGGGAGAGCAATTGCATTGATTTCAGCTCTAGACTTTGATGAGAACAGACCAAGGTATTGGATCACAAGTGGCAATGTGAATGACCTGTTCAGCATTAACCCTCAATCGGGGAACCTGACTTTGTCTCGTCCTGTAGCAGATACCGATCCCCTTTTTTATAGTTTGAGGATTGAGGCAAGAGATGGACCAACTTCTGTCAGTTATATGAGGACCAACATGTCAATCACTAACAATGCAAACCCCAATCCCCAAGCCCATGCAAGGGGTTTGAAAGTGACCTGCCAGGAGACGGATGTTGCTGAAGAGATTGTGGAGCTGTATGAGCAACTCCAGGCAAGCAACCAAGAAGTTGAGCACCTTCCGCCAAATTATGCAGAGTTGTACTCCGCAAATTTGCATGAGCCAGAATTTGAAACTGGCTTTAGGACATCGGTTGAAGTGCCAGAAGATGCTCCTGTTGGAAGCACTGTCCTAACTGTGAATGCTAATGATTTGGATCATGGTTTCAATGGGAAACTTCTGTATGCTATATCTGATGGAAATGACAAGTCCCACTTCCAAATGGACTTCGAAACAGGTGAACTAAAAGTGTTAATGCCTCTTGATCGAGAATCCCAGAGTACGTATGATGTAACAGTAAAGGTGTCAGACTTAGGCAAACCTCAACACACCAGAAAGAGTCATTTGACTATCACTCTAACTGATGTCAATGACAACCCACCCAGGTTTGACCTGAAGCAGTATGATGTGACAATTCCTGAGGATGCAGAAGAAGGCCTTAGTTTTTTGGCAGTTCATGCTTCTGATCGTGACGAGGGTCGAAATCAAGAAGTGCGATACAGCATCATCAGTGATTCCCCTTCCTTTGACATTGATATCATCACGGGAGAGCTTAGCGTTGCTGGGCCTCTTGACAGAGAGACCAACCCTGTCCATGAAGTCCGAGTCCAGGCAACAGACCTCTCAGATTCACCTCTGTCTAGCTCTGTCATCGTCAGAGTATCCCTTGAGGACATCAATGACAATCCACCGCGCTGTCTTCTTCCAGAGTACAAAGTCAAGATCCGTGAAGACCTCCCAACAGGAGCTGCCGTCCTGAGTGTTCAAGCTCATGATCCTGATAACCCACCCAATGGAACAGTCCGTTATAGACTTGATACTTCTGGACCTTCCAAGTTTAGCATAGACACAGATTATGGTACACTTAGGTTGGTAGAGATGCTTGACTATGAAGAGACCCAGCTCTATGAGATCGTGGTTGCTATCCGAGATGAAGGAATTCCGGCTATGAGCTCGACATGCAGGATAGTCGTTGAGGTAGTTGATGTGAATGAGAACACTCATGCTCCTGTGTTCCAGAACTATGTGCTGACTGGATCTGTACATGAAGGACATATCAACAACACAGAAGTGATGACCATTACTGCTGCTGACATGGACATGGGCATAGATGGAGAGGTGTTCTACACAATCCGGGATGGAAGTGGACTTGGAAGGTTCAGCATTGACAGTTCAGGTTAGTTTCCTTTTTAAAGCGCTTTCGAAATTGTTCATTCCTAAGAACTTCACAGAATTGGCCCCTGCATTGAAGAGCACCTGGTTTGATTTATTATCAACACAATTGCAAAAAAGAATATATTTAGTTCAGACATTTCCTAGATTGGAGTTAATTTTTAGGTTGACAATAACAACTTACACATCATTGATACTATTGTGCTGTTTTAAGAAATGAATAAAATCTAATGAAGATGGTAAAGTACATGTACATGTATATGTACATGTAGATAATTTTGGGCAATGGACTTTGAGGTTCTAGGCTAAATATTCAGAAATCTGCTTTCCTATCTAAATTTCCAGTCTTACAACAGGAAGATAGTTCACCGTACCGTAATGTAAATGTAGCCAATTACTGATAACATCATATTGCACTGAAATTGGTATCCAGCTAAGATGGGTGAACTTGTAGAAATACCATTGACTGCGATTTATCCCATGTTAATGAAGAAAGTGTATACCATGCAAAGATGATCTCCAAAGCAGCTGTGTGAATGGTGTAATTTTAGGAGAATGGCATTTTAATTTGATTTTAGGCTATTTCCTGTCGGTAAAATGACAGCTTGGTTTGTCAATTGGCTCATCATTTCTTGGCTCATTAGAGCCGAGAAGCCTGAGATGAAATCGACTGTGTTATTGGGTTCTGAAGGACTTCAAAGAGCTGAGTTTGCTCAACCTCTAAGCAATGATCATGGCTTTGATGTTTTCAGGGAAAGAGTTGGCATTCAGCAGTTTTACACAGATCCAAATGTTATGCACACTATTAAAAATGAAGATAGCAGACGACCAGACGTTCAATTGCAATCATAGTTCATGTTACTCTAAAAAGAGCAGGCCTGCAAGTGCTAATTCCTTGACAAAGTACAATTCTTTTAATTGCAAAATTGGGGGGGGGGGGGGGGAGAAAAAGAAAAAGAAAAACCACTCTTGTTGGTACAATCACCTTTCAGATGATTAATATTTAAAAATTGATTTTGAAGTGTTTGCTCTTTAGGGTAAGTCAATTTATTAGACATTTGAAGATACATGTACTTGGAGACTGGGAAAACACATACAAACTTTCTTCTCTTTTATACTGTAAGGTGAAAGGATATTTCTCTTCATATTCATACCTGGGATGTTAGACTTGTAAGAGAAAATTCTTGTCCATATGACTGATATGTGCATACATGTATTTGTCATTATAGTTTTTACTGTCTTTGGGCATTAACTAGTGGTGGAATACTGGAGGACTCAAGATTACTGTTAAATGAGCTTCATGTGGGATGGGTTGAGAGGGATATACCACATTCATTTCACACGATTCTCTGTTGAAGACTTGTTCCCTGCTTTCAGGTACCTTGCATATTTTGCAATTCATTCCCATCATTGAGCTCATTTCATTTTATGGATGATCTTCTTTTGATGCGCTGGCAGTTCGATGTCATGAGATCAATGGATATATTTCGATGGCCGACGCTTCTGCCAGGGGCCATACCTTTTCATATGGCGTGTGCCGTGTATATTCCCACAATTTGGGAGACGAATGCGCACATAAATCAATCGGGATCAACACCGTTCGGAAGCTGCCCAGAGTGGGGTGTGAAGTTTAACAGATAAGAAAAAGATAATGAAATATTCATACCATCTGCAGGTCAGTTGGAATATGGCCCATTGGTAGTTATGGACAAAGCTTCATTGGTTACTCATCTTGCTTCTCTATGGTGTTAGTTTTTTATCAGTACTAAATTCCCTTGTAACAATTCTAATTGTGCTGGTCATGAATTATAGTTCTCTTTGAAATGAAATGGAAAATTGTTTTTTGCGATAGTGCATTGGAGCTGTTATTTTAGTTTTCATTGATGCTTCCCCTTTCTGTTGTAAAACTTGTGTTTGAAATTATTAGGTATGAACACTCTACCTACATTGCACATTTGTACATGTATACAAGTACTGTTCAAGTAAATTATTTTTGTCATGTGGCAAAACTGAATCCTATCCTACATGGAACATTAATTCTAATGTATTTCCTCATAACATTGTTGGAATGTTGGTTGCATCAGGGAAATATAAAATTCTGCCCAATGTTAACACTCCAGATATAAATTTCCATTGTGAAGTGCCAAAACCATGAAAACACCACTTGACATTCCAAATGCAGCAGTATGTTACTGGGTATACAGGCACACATGCCTACCCAATAATTGTGTTTGCATTTGGTATGCAGGCATATTGAACTTCATATGACCGCAACCCATCAAGCAGCCAGGCTGGTAGGCTAGGCAGGCTCGGCAGGCAGGAGAGTAGGGAGTACACGGGCGGGATTATAATTACATACGTATCCAATCAATAGGCTATTGTGTGGAGTGTGCAAAGCGGCGTTCAGCAAGCCGAATTCAGAGAAGAATTAATCAATGCATAATGAGATAAAAGTAAATTAGTTTTCTGGGTGACTGACCCCAAATCATACTTTTGTAATATGAATCATACATGTAGGCTTATGTCTTGTCATAGTTGCATATTTATAGTGATTTTTACTTCCGTTTCTGGTCATGAAACACGTTCTTTCAGACACGTTGGTTGTCTGAAAAAGATACATATGGTGCGGGTGGGACTTGCCATGAAAAGACCCTTTTCCACATAATGTACATGTAGGAGTGCAACGACATTGAAACAGTTTGTATTTAAAGGGAAATCCAACCTTAATAGCAAGTTGCTTTGAAAGAAAGGGGAAAAATCAGAGAAGCAGATTGGTGAAAGTTTGAACGAAATCGGACAAGCAATAAGAAAGTTATGAATTTTTGAAAGTTGTAATCACTATACATATGGGAATTTCAAATTGGCCGAATAGGTAATGTCACTGTGATGTAGCTGTGGACAATTCTCCCATTCACTCCAACACACAAAATGACTAAAATGTCCCTTTTTTGAAATGTATTACTCGGTAGAATCTTTTTCTTTCATGAGGACCTATAACAATATGCTATCTCCAATATATTTTGAGTACTGCCCCGAGGGTAAAAGCGCCTCGAAGAAAACCGCAAATTAATGATATTTTTGTGTACGACAAATGGGAGAGTTGTCCACAAACATGTCACAATTGAATCAACAAATTGCCAATTTGAGATTCGCATAGATGTAGTGATCTCATTTTTCAAACATCCATAACTTTCTTATTCCTTGTCCGATTTCTTTCAAACTTTCACTATCCAGTTTTTCTTATTTTTCTGCTTTCACACAAATCATCTCATTACCAAGGTTGGATTGCCCTTTAAGTAGCATTTAGAAGGTCCCTAATAAAGAATCTAAACTGTGTCCTTCCCAGTGTCATTAGGGTTGTCCAAACTATAGTGGATTGTGCCACAGTTCTAAGAACATTTTACAGATGTTGATGTATTGATTAGCAGGACTTATTGATACATGTACTGGCTTAGTTTTTTTATTTTTTTTATTATGAATTCATGTTTATTATCTTCATGAAAAATCATGATGCATGTTTTTTGTCAAATCAAATGAATGCTTCTTGTGTAAAATGCATAGCTTTGAAATCCTGAACAGACTACATGTACATGTACATGAACATCATTATTCAAGTTAATTTCCTATAGAACTAGTTTTATTTCAACAGATTCGTTGTCATATCATTGAGAACATACATGTATACATACGTGTAGAAACATTAATTAACACATTGATCAATCATTATGCTTGACTTCTAAACATGTCATTGTATTAAAGAATTTATTGGAATGTAGTGCATATTTAACATTAAAAAGTACTGTGTCCATGTAGGAAAAGAGAGAGAGAGAGAGAGAGAGGTTGAACAACAGCTAAGGAATCAATTATGGAAAAATTGATGAGATAAATATTTGTCAAGAGGATTTTTAATTCCTAATGGAAATACCCATTAGCTTTTCCGTGCTTCCATGCATACATGTAGCGCACTACCCTGTACCAGTTTTCTACCATTAGATAAAAACCTTTACCTCACCGCTAGCTTGATGACTCTAAAACATCTGCAAACATCACATCAAAATCTCTCTTGCCAGCCTAGCAAACAAGCTTTGAAAAGGGAAATGTTATGAAAATGTTTGGATGCTACGTTGTGAGGCTGAGATCACTGTCAGTTTGTTGTATTCATTCTTGCTATTGTAGTTATTTTTTTGCACAATATTCACCCACCTTAGTGATAAATGAACTTGCCCATGATAAATCAACAGCTCGAAATACTTTGCTTACCCGTTAGAGGTATAACTTGAATGAGCCCGCCTTTCTGTTCAAATTGGTAATTTTGAGCAGACAAATGAAATTGTTGTGTATTAAGTAGTACTACAATTGTACATTTGTAGTACTGCACAATTGCATTTGTCTGCATTTGTTTATTTCATCATCCAAAAGGGATGAGCAGTTTGTAACACTGCAAGTTATTTATTACTTCAAAGTCACTGACTTTACATACATTATATTTGAACTCATTTGATAAATAAATGAAGCTAAAGTAAACAGTGATATGGGCAGGGTACAACTCAGAATAGGATGCGTAAGATTCCAAGAACCGTGACTAACTCTCCAACCGTCCCGCCAAACGAGAGAGAGAGAACGGGGGTAAAGTGCTGAGAAATCGTCCCAAGATGCAAGCGAATTGCTCACAGCAAAGCGCGTGGTGAGTCATCATAGGTGGTGTTCATTGTATGGCATCGATCTGTCTCTGAAAAGAAAGATGACAAAAGATGCAAACACTGAAAAAAACCTCAAGAACCCCCCCCCCCCCCACTCCATGCCCAAGCTTCAGTACAGTGCACAAATAGAAATACAATACCTTTTGTTGGTGAGCCTAACCCTGTTGCATTAACCCCAAGGCTGGAGTATTCCTGATCCCGTTCCTTTAATGCTCTCAAATACACAACAAAAACACCCCAAAATAATAATGTGCACTAGAGCACATTTCCCTTCACCCCAAAATCAGGTATTGAATACAACAAAGTACGATAAATCCTCCGTTGATCATATTTCAGTTTACTCCCGTCATTTGTCTTCCAGTTTCTATTGTGAAATTGAGCTTGTCCTCGTCATTTAATCATGCTTGCGTACATTGATTGAAAGGAATTGAAAATGGACTTGAAAGGTTTGTATCATATCTTTGTCAGATCGAGGTTGGAATGGATGGGAAATTCTTCATTTGTGTTGGAGTTTGGAAGCAACCTTCTAAATGTGATGGATTATCTTATTGCAATCCATTTTGTTTCACCTTTCCCAGGAACCAAAACATTCATGATGAAGTCCTCAGTTGGGTTTGATTGTGAGCCTGACATTACAAAAAATACACAAATGATGGGTTTTTTTGCATTTGAATCTTACACTGTACTTGAAATTTTTGCATAAGCCTAACATGATATTTATAAGCTAGAGACTGTAAATACTTTTGTGTTCAAGTAAGCTCTCTTCTGTTATTCCTCAATGTTATTATAGGTACCATTCTGTTACTCTTTACTTTTTTTTTTTTATTAGAGCTCCTTTAGCTTTCCAGAGCATGATTGCTCTCTGTTCCCTTTTAATTTTTTTTTTTTACAGGCTAATAGAATATTTGCGAGACTTGTATTATTTTGAAAAGGGGCAGTTGGTGTACATCAGTTTCAGGCACATGTACATGTTGCACCATGGCATAGCCATAGTAACAGGCTGGATGAAAGACTTGGCTGTGTCCCCATCCAATCTCCATCCCCCCTCTCTCTCACACATCAACCTGATCCGAATTCAGAACCCCTTCTGTACCTCTCATCTCCATCTCTTATTGTTACCCAAGTTTTTAAGTGGCTCTCCTTTGAGAATGGAGCGTTGAGATGTTTGGGGGGGGGGGGGGATGGGGGTGAAAGCACTGCTCTCAGGTAAAGTAAATGTATGCTTGCTTCACAGACATAATGGCCAATGTTGTTTCTCCACAGGGTCTGCTCTATTGTTTGTATTCTCAGGAGGTTAACACATTCACAGCCAACGTTGTACTCTAGAAAACTTGGTTGTAATGCCGTAGAGTTTGTTTTCAGTGGAATTGTTGGAGAAAGGTTGAACAAATCTGTGCCTAAAAGTACAAGTTGATATGGTTTTAGTACTGATGCCTGCCTACATTGAACTTGTTGTATCAGCATGTACATTGTACACCCGGATTTGTAAAAAGTTACTGTGAAAGTTACCCTGTATCATATTGAAATGACTGTACATTGTCTATAACTGTAGTATTGGGAGTATCATGCTTTGGTTTGTGACATTAATTTACCATGTTTGCTCTTTTTGTAGCCATTTCTAACTGAAGCAACAAGAAGAAATATGGTTTTTGAATTTGATTGTGCAATGTTCGTCGGTTTCTTCATAGTGGTTGCTTCATGTTGATTTTACCATGTTAGGCTTATCTTTACACATTCTCTTCTACATGTATGTTGTTCATCATCACCACAGTGTGAAAATGCAACTTCATAATTATGCATATATCTGCACATTAGACCGCACAAACGCAATCATATGTGAAGGCCCCAGCTGAGCCAGCATTGACTAATCCACCACATCCAAGTAAAGAACAAATACACTCTTTGCCCTCCCATGTTTGTCTTAGAATTCACCCATGTACATGTAATAGGGGAGTAATTTACAGCCTTGAGAAGCTTTTATACCCACCTCTATCACACTCTATGCACAATATAATATGGAGGCCATGTTCATATTGTTCCCAATTCTTCATGAAATCTCTGCGATATCTCTGCGATTTGCTTCAGTTGTATCAAGGATGCGTGCACACAACTCAAGGTTTCCGTTCAATTTGAACAGTATTGAGAATTTGAGTCTTTGAAATTATTCTGTGCTAACAAATAGTTGAAAAGATTATCACTATTGTAGTTATTGTTGGGTGGCACAATGGCAGAGATAATTACTGTACATGTACATGTAGCCTACATGTAGATCTTAAAGGGGGTACCCAATGCTGAAACAATGTTAGTTCATTTAAAAGATCATGATTTTATTAGAAGAAAATCATCTGCCTTAAATTTTTTTTTAAATTCATGTTGCCAGAAAATCCCCGAAATATGGTAAGATTTCAGGATATTTTGGCCCCTCAGCTGTGTCCCAATTTCAGCTAGGTAACCACAATGACGTCAAAGTGGTTACCTTGTTGCGCAATTATAGCAAAATGCGCGCAAGGTGTAATGCATTTTGTACAGTCTAGCGCGCAACACATCTGCAATACGCGAACCTGGGTAACCACTTTGACGTCATTGTGGTTACCTAGCTGAAATTGGGACACAGCTGAGGGGCCAAAATATCCTGAAGTCTTACCATATTTCGGGGATTTTTCTGGCAACACGAATTTTAAAAAAACTTAAGGCAGATGATTTTCTGCTAATAAAATAATGATCTTTTAAATGAACTAACATTGTTTCAGCATTGGGTACCCCCTTTAAGACTGAAATATCAGATACTGATTAATGAAGCCTACAGTGTACATGTACATGTACATATAGGTCCTAAAATAGAATGATAAGTTTTAAACCAAACAAACTTTAATAGAATGTTTGCAACTCATTTCAAATGCATGAATTGAATTTTTACAGCATGAGATTTATGACAAATTGTATTATTCATGATTCACATAGAATGCCGGAAACCCACAGTGATATGAACAGTGCCAGTATGTGTAATGAACTGAGATTGGCATCCCTGGAATGTTGCCTATAGTTTGCCCTCCTGTATGATTGGTGATAAGGTTCATTCATTTACACCTCTTACCTCAAAATAGTCTACATACACACATACCCCCTTTTGATTTTACTTATTAAACATTCAACATGAATATAATGATAATCTGTCAATTGACCACCCAGACCCTCCCTTCAAATATATCAGACAATAGTCAGAACAATCAAGTTCAGATTGTAATAATCTATGTTTTTATTCACCTACATGTACATAAACTAATGATTAATTGGAATGAAAGAGTCTCTACTTTGTATACTACGATTTGGTATAGCGGAGGTTATTTTTACACGTCATGGTAATGCACACTCATGTAGTATTTTTTGGTTTCTCTTTGAATAAATCATGATGTACATGTAGGATGTTTGTCAGGATTAACGAATTTTAGAATTGAAAATCAACGTGGGCTTATTTGATTGAAACAAGCAACATTAAGTAAGGTTCTGCTGACATTGCTTTTGTGTAGGCCTGTTCTAAAGCAGCCTTTTCAAACTTATTTTAGAAATAGAATTGAACAATGACCATTCACAGTAGTACAAACATAAATATAATGTCCATTGTGTGTCTTTGTCATAAACTTGAATCGGAGTGTGCCAAATTTCAAAGCAAAAATAAGCTCCTATAAATAGAAATGCACAATTAACATTATTTCTGGCCTAAAAATTTAATGACATCCATTGTTAACATTTATGGACTCTGCTTTGTTGGCACCCTATTTTCCAGCATTTTCTAAAATTTATTGTGAAAAGCATGTTCATTTTTTACTTCTGCTGGTTATGTGTGTAATTCAAAAATTTACCCCAACCCCTTACTGTTTTTATTTCCCTGTTTCCTTGCGGACGAGGAGGACTGCGAGTGTGGTGTAATCAAGCTGATGCATTGTGGGGGTCGTAAAGTGAGCATGGTAGTATTGATCTGTGGATTTCTGATGGTCCGCCCCGGCTTATTATTTTCATTGCTCAATCTGGCGTGCTCTAAACTTGACCCAGGTCACAGCGGTGGGGAGGAGGATAATCATATTCAAGAGATGGAAAAAGATGGAATGTAATATTCAGGGCCATAGGGTTGGTTGGTTGGATGCTTGGAATATATATACACTGGTGCGGCAGTAGGGAGTCCCATGACAAAATAATCAAATTGCATGGGTTATAATGTGATAAATCTTGGAAATATGGTTTAAATCAAATAGAAAGAACGAAACACTGAAATGTACAATGTACAATGTACTACAGTTATAGCGTTGCCTGAATTTTAAATTTTCGATGAATTTGCATGGTAATGAACGTCCATCTGCTGAAAGCAAAACTAATTAGCAGGGTATTGAAGAATCTTAAGAATTGTCATGTATGTAGGCCTACATGTATATACATGATATCATGCATATTTATGACTTGTCATTTCAAATGTGCATGAACATACCTTCAATTCATAAATTACATTGTAGTTTCCAGCATATGCTCCCAGCTGTTTTCATCAAACTACATGGTAACGGTGATGGTTGAGACTGGGTTTTATATTTAATTTAGTGTTATGATAAAGGTTAGGTATAGTATTGGGTCCGAATTAACCCTTTCAGGACAGGAATTATTTAAGGGTTAAATTGATCACATTTTGTTTTTCAAATTGGCAACAATAATATTTTTCTTTTAGTGCTACATGGTTCTATAGGGTGTAATGTCTTTGAAAACAATATACATGGTTATTAATTTTGTCATAAAGTTGAAAAAATTGCCAATTTTGATAAAAACAATAATTTTGAACCTCTCAATGTGTTGCCAATTTAAGGATTTTAAAGCTCATTCTCATTTTTAACATTCCTGGCATCAAACGCAGTATGGTCATGAAACAAAAATGGACATAGTGTGTGCAGATATTTTTGCTCTTTCTACTCATGCATCTGGTATATTTTTTAGAGCTCTGAATCAAAAGTTATTGAGCCAAACCGCAAAATGTGGTAAATTATCTTGAAAGGGTTAATGACCGCCGAACAATTGTCTGTCTGATCATGTATCATAAAATCATTTCAGAATTGATATTACTGTAAGATTTGTAAATGTATAGTGTGGGTTGTAAACTTGTATCTGAGGCATTGGTATAGTTAGATATAAATTAGATATGAGCAGGTGTACTGGCATCACACTGCCTAGATACCTATTGTTCACAGCTTGTTACAGGAAGGTGTTATGGTAATGAGTTTCATATATATCGTCTGTTGAGAGCCAGAAGGGCGTTAACACTATAATATACTTTATCTTACATCCTTCTTGCTATCAGCAGATGATATTATGGAGATGGAGTTGTGATTGTGAATAATGAGAAGTTTGGTGTGAGATGAGTTTTTATTATTTTTTTTTATATGTAGGACATCAAACACAGAGTTCTGTTATTTTGATTCTGAACTCCATGAACCTACATGTAACTCATTCATTCAAAATATTTTAGATTTGAAAAAAGAAATGAATTTGTACTTGGATTTTAAATATGAATATACTTGATTTTTAAAAAAGAATGTCTACTTACAATTGGCATTATATATTTTAATGATTTTTTTTTAGAACTTCATTGAAAGGCTTGCATGCTGTCTCTGTCTCTCTATTTCCTCTTTCTCTTTCTCTCTCTCTCTCTCTCTCTCTCCCTCTCTTCCCCTCTCTTCCCCTCTTTTCCCGTCAGTCTTAGGGATGGCCCAACTTTTCAGGGTTCAAGTCTAGAATCTGTCTTTGCTTTGACGCAAGTTTAAATCCCTCTCTGAACAGCTAGGGCTTGCCAGGATAAGTTAGCAATGTGAGAGCCTAAACCAAAGATTGACAGTCTGGGTCAAAATACAGGCTGAAATGCTTCGTATGATGCAGAATATAGCAACCAGTCTTGAATGACATGCTAAATGTATAGGCCTTGGTCAAGGATTACTGTCAAGCCAAAATTTCTGATTCCTGAAATAAATTTGGCTTTTAATGAACTTTATGCTGGCAAAGCAAAATATTGATATGAATTGATAAGGACAATATACATGTATGTACATGTACATGTATTCAGATTTATGAAAAGCACTTTCCTTGTCACAAAACGGTACATGTATCAGAATAAGCTTTCTAAATCTTGCTACACAGTTCAAGATTACGTGAGATTTATCACATCCATGAATGTACATGTAGCAAGTAGCTTTGATAAATCCTTGAATGAATATATCAAGCCGCCCCCCCCCCCCCCACCAAATTCATTCCCATCCGTTACTAGGCAAGAATTCTGTGGTCAAGCATCAGAATTGGTGGAACCCAGCCTGTTCTTCTGGTTAGGAAAACAGATCATCAGTTAATTAATTACCAGCATGGCATTCACTTTGGCATTCCCATGTCCCCACTTCCGCCTTCCCTGTCTCTCTCTCTCTCTCTCTTTCTCTTTGCCTTCCACTTTGCTCTTGAACCAGAATTTCCTCCGACCAGCCCAGTCTGTAATGAATGATCTATTATGACAGAACTAACAACAATGACTGCAGCTGAACGAACTGTTTTCTCTTTGTAGATTGACAAGGGAAGTTTAATGACGCCTTGAGCTATGATTCATCTTCTTACCATGCACGTCTGGTTTAGGCTACCGCTGGCTCACGGTTGCAAGCCACAGCACCTCCCCATTCCTCCTCCACCTCCACCTCCTCTAAGTTTGCTACATTTCGCACGAAATCTAACTTGGGAGTAAATATTAGATAGCGTGGGGGAGAAGAGGGACTGAATCAGATTATGCATACATACCTAAATCAGTGTCTTGGAGGCATTGGCCTGACACGCAGTATATGATGGGTTGTGCAAAGTATTTTCAAATGAAGAAATAGGCATCTGAGTCTTGACATATTTTTGTGTAGGACTTCCTAGAATACCAATACATTTTCCTGAATTTTTCAAAGAAATATGTAGTGAGGTGTGCTTGTCCTCTTACATGTAATTTGGCCTGTGATTGATCATCAGGGCATTTGGCGATCCCTCTGGCAATACTTTATTTGCATTTTGATTTGATCCTACTGATTAGCTGTATATTAATACAAGTAGGAATCTGTGAGCCTAGTGTATCTAGAACAATTAAAAAAAAAATGATTTACAAGAAAATTTCTCCAATGATTAGTTTTTCTGAGAGTAAATTGGATCAACTACATGTATGGCTTTGATGAAGAGTATACAATATCCTGAATATGACTACACCTCCCTATATAGCAGCATAACTCTGGAAAGGCATTCTGAGTAGCCTTTAATGGTTCTATCTTGAGGGCAGAACGTAAGATGATGGATATCTGTTGACGACAATTGAGAATGTTTGGATAGCTGGTAGGATGTTCTCCTTCATTTATGAATCTCGTGTCTTCTTCCTCTCCAGCTTTCCTTCTCATCATCTCACTGCACTCTGTGTTATTACAACGAGGAATGATGGATGCGCTGTCCATATTTCACAATTATTCTTATCAAATAGAGTTTAAGGGAAATTAAATACAATATGATCCGAGTACCTTTCTGTAAAATGAAGAAAGCAAAGAAATTCAGAAGAACAACTAAAAAATAATTTCTTTGTGTAAAATAGTAATAAAAAGGGCAGAAATAAGTATCATTTCAACTGACATATATAAAGGCATGTTATAACTTGAACCCCACACCTTTACATTGATGGTACATGGTCATATTTGTAGAAAGAATGCTCTAAGCTAGTAGTGCCATTCTCTGTACTCAAAACAACTAATACACATCATACCCACGGGCTTGAAAAAGAGCTGTGATGGGATAGCATTTTTTGAACCTCTGAGTTACATTTCCCTGCTCTGAGGAAGACCTCATTGATTTTGGGATAGAAAATGGCAGTTGCCGGGGATGACTGCAAATACTTGAATTGGCTCCTCTCTCATCTAGGGGTGACCTTTACGCATTTTACTTGTGCTTAGAATTGTAGATTTGCCAGTAGAGTATGGAGGCATCGTCAGGCAGATGAAATTGAGCACACCAGAATATTTTATGCGGCTGAGTGATGGGACTTCGAGGGAGGGAAATTGTTTTAAGAGAGAGATATTGGAGAAATATAGAAGCAAGATAGATTGCCAGATACAGAGAAAAAGAGTCAGAAAGAAAGAGAGAGAGAGTGAGTGAGAGAGTTGTGGAGAGAGAGAGGGAGGGTGAGGGAGATGGAGAGAGAGAGAGGAGGAGAGAAAGAGGAGAGTGAAAAGAGAGAGGGAGAGAGAGAGAGAGAGGAAAAGGGATGACAAAGAAAAGGAGTTGGAGAAAGGAGACTGGGGAGTAGGAAAGAAGTATGAAAGAAAGGGAGAGGGGAAGAAAGGCCATTGTCATTAATTCAGAGGGTCGATGAAAAATGGTATCTCATACAATTTAGCAAGATTTTTTCTTCTTCAAATCTTTGGTTTAATTAACATGCCTTAAATGATTGCGCAAAATTGTGTTGCAGGTGTTTTGTGCTATTGTAGATCAATCTTCTTTTATTAGCCTGTCAGCTCAAGTACAATTTAAAGTTCATTGCAAGCCTTCTTTGAAATTGTATTTTGTTCAAAGTAATAAAATTGAAAGCCTTCTTGCTGTGTATGTTTTCAACAGTGCTTCGATTTTGAAAACATCTATTTCAACGTTTGAGAAACAAACAAACAAACCTGTAATAAGATATCCTAGGAAAGTACAGTTATTTTTTGCGGGCTAAGAAATTTATGTAATTTCATCTGCAGTTATTCCTGTACAGGATTATATGGACTCTTGAAACAAATTTGATCTCCATGGACAATTACATATTTCTGACTTCTGAGTGTGAAAGTACTTTTTCCGCCCAAATGAAATTCAATATTGCAATACCTTCACCGCAAAACAGTGTGGTTTTAGTCCCATCCTATAACCCAATTACCTCAGAATATATCTTTCTAATAAACGGCCCATGTGGACCCGTAAATAAATTACTGCCACTTTCTGTCGATAGTGACTTTAGAGTATGGATACATATACATGTAGATTTAAAGCATCAGCAGAGTGAAACAGGTACTTTACTGCGTCTACATGTACATTTGCATTTGAAGTGACACCTGCGTGTGAAGGGAGAGAATGGGTTGAGATTAGGGGGAAAATGTGCTGCATTTAAATGAAGCATTAAAGAGTTTTTAGAGGGCTTAGGTGACAATCATTCAATTCTCTTTTTATCTTGGTTCAGGCTTGCTGCTGCATGAATAATGATAAGTTCCCCCTTTTATCACCAGAATTCCCGTTTTTCCCATCAATATTTTTGTCATTCAACAGGTTTAGACCAACCTGGAGATTATTCTGTGGTTTTTTTGTGTGAGGATATACTTGACATAAAATGCCACTCTCATGTAAAACTGATGTTTGATGGCAAAAAGTCAATGGAGGGTTTAATGTTTAAGTAATGATTCATTCAGATCCATACCAAGCAGAAGCAGCGTGTGAAACGTTGGCACTTGAAGTTCCATCGTTCACTTTCAAATTTTCATGAAAAATGGAGCTGTTGGTAATTGATGAACAAATTTGTCAGGGTTGGGAGCATTTGTCACTTACCATGTAAACTGATAAGCTATTTAGTACGTGTACAACAGATGTAGGTAATAAGTTGCTTTCAAAACGTGATAAGAAAAATAGGAACAACTCTTTTTGTAGGTACAGTGGAGATATCTTCTGACAAACCGCCCATGACTTAAAGCTTTTGTTTGTCAAATTTTCCCACAGGTAGTCCTGGGTCCTGTTTCATAGAACTTGTCATCAATGACACGTTGCAATAACTGTTATAAGCTACTGAAATCCTTGCATCTGATTGGCTGAGAGCAAATTTGTCAGTAAAAATCACTGACAAGACACTTGATGAAACGCCCCCCTGTCCTGTTAAAGCTAGAAGGAGAGAGAGCGGCATTTAATTTCAAACTATTGAATCCCCTTTTTACGGTACAACTATCACATACAAAAGGTCACATATCTTTGACATTGGGTCATAAATCATGTTGCTTTTCCCCTTGCCTTTCAAAAGTGACAAATGTTTTGCACGGTGCATCACACACATAAAGGGATTTTTAAATCAAAACCAGTGTCCTTTGTAAGAGGTTTTATCAATGTCAAGATTGGTAACTACATTTCTCTTTGATTCAATGAATGAAGTATGGATGAAAGCACACTGAGCTCTCCTACACAGCATTTTGTAGCCTCACTTCCAGGCTAAGTAATTTTGCCCCCTCTCAGTGGAAGTAAATTGGACAGGGTCTGGAATATTTAGACTACCACTCTTATTTCATCTCCATCCTGGTGAGAAGAGATAGTCTTCATAATAGTCTTCGTATTCCAGATGCAGTTTAAGTCATTTTATTGGGAGAGAGAGAACTCATTCTGCCTTGAAGCTAGGCTAATCTAGCATTCTAGAAGACAATTGTTTCTTTAACAGGGCCAGTCTTCAAAAGGAGAAAAGAAAATAATTGTTCATTTTAATCTATATGTATTCAAGTTCAGTGACAATTATGCTAAAAATGTTGCAATTCTCAGGTGTAAATGAACTTTTAATTCCCACCATCATGTATGGCTGATACCTCAGAATGAAACCAGTCTTCAGAATCCAGGCGATATTGGGGAATCAGGCCAGGCATTTTAGCGTATCAGGTTCTGTAAAGACAGGTTGAGAAACATTACACTCGCATTGGTACAGTGCTGTTGTTACCTTGGATAATTTGTAAGCTTGCGGGCAAAGTGAAAGTTCAGTACATTAGACCGTGGTATCACTATACAGATTTGTATGTCTAAATGCCGATGGCTTTTTCCCTCTACTCAGAGACTTACAAGGGGAAAAGAGTGGGAATGGGGCATAAACCTGTACATTATGGTTGTTATAGTCACATATAAGTGTTTTACTAGTAGAGGATGTGACTGCAGATCGAATCCAGGGTCGTCTACTGTAAAACTGGAAAAGTTCACGAAATGCAAATGACAGCGATTTTCTCGGCAAGAAACTTTTGCACTTTGCAAAAATTTAGTGTTGTGGCAGTTGTGATTAAATCATTTTGCGGCATGGAACATTCTCGAATCTGTACGACTCGCAAAATTCGCAAATGTTTCATGTGCGCAAAAGTTTCTGGTTTTACAGTATAGGCAGACCAGCGCTAGTGAGTGTTGACCACTTTACCAACTCACATGTGCTCTAGAGATAGTAGTAGTACATTTTGAGACTCTTGCAAGTATTGCAGACAGAGAAAATTGTGTTATCCTACATGCCTACTGTGGTTCATTTAGTTCAAGTTATTTCTTCCTGAAGAGAGAGTAGCATGATGTGTAGATGGGAACTTTCATGATATAAAGAATTCTATCATCACGGTTAACAAGCTAGGGAGCTGGCCTCCGACCTACCCCTAATGTCTGCCCCAATTTGTAGTCTGATACTCATCCTTCTCCCTGACATCAGACATTGTTCTTACACCCTCATCTTCCACAACCTGAGGTTGCCGTGCCAACAGCTGCTATCAGCTTGGAAGCTCGCATCCCAATCATGTAATGGATGGACCGAGAGACCCAAAAAAGACAGTTCTGTCAAGTTGATGTGGGTTTCAGCTCGCGACAAACCCCTCGAGGGCTGCTCCCGATCCACTTTTCATGATCAGCGTTCCATCAAATATTCAATTTTGCCTGCTTTTCTTCTCTTTTTTCCTTTTTTCCCCTTTTACCTATTTTGGATAGTTATAGAAATTCATTTTTTTTCCCCTGAAACCTGTTTTCAACAGAACTTTGGATATTGTTTGTAACATTTGAATGTTCATATCCTTGACTTTTTTGAGGGTTCACAAGACTGACACTGTCAGTCTTGAGGGCTGTCGGTTTCTTGACATATTTTATTTATGGTTGTACTTCAACATTGAAATATATGATAAAAATTATCCCTTCAAATCATGCTTAATATTGTAACATTGCTTTAAACAATATTTCTACTTAATTTTGCATATCATTGAAGAGTATAAGTATGAATGGTAATTGATGCCTGATAGTTTTTGCAAAGATTTCAATGTCCCCAGAAAAAAGCGTTAGCTGACTGGACTCTGAAGCATAAGTTCATTGGGTTATATTTGATGGTCTACATGCCATGAACTTTGTATGGGATTAATTCATGATAATAGTGGCACCAGCCATTGGTCTCTCATTTCAAGGCAGACATATGAAAAGGAAATGACCCCATGTGGACTTGAACAATAAAGGGAATAAAAGAAGGAATTCTGGGACACATGAGGGGGAGGCTCACCAGGTACATATGCTCAGAGGGGGTACATGTGCACCTTTCATATTTTCAGAATTATGATACAGCTGAACACTACTTGACTGATCACCATGAGCTAGCCACATGTTTCCCTCTAGGGAGGGAAGTGGGGGGGGGGGGGCAGAAACAGTTGCAGTCTTGAATTTATAGCTATCATGCACTTCAGGGGAGGTTAATTCTAACTGTTTTCATTTATCTTTATATGGGTGCCTAATTGTCTTGTTTTGAAGTGGGAATGGTGATGAATAGCATGCGGTTGATGCAAAGGCATGGAGAGGTGTGCATTGAGCCTTGCTCGACACCAAGCCTGTTTATGGTCAGTGCATCCAGACAAAATAAATGGAATATAATTAATAGTGATAAAAACTGATGGTTGGTGGCTGTTTATATTGAATTTTTGCTACAGTAAAAGTGCAAAGTGATTCTGTTTCTATTCTTTTGGAATGGAGTAATACTTCTAGGCCTGTAGATTTGATACAGGAGGCCTGCCTACCAGTAACTTTCAAAGGTAGAATGAGTCTTGGACAAAAGATATTTTTTGATTAACAATTTTAATTGGTAAAGAAACAACTTATCCCCATGTATCAAATAGTATAAAGAATAAACAAAAGAAGAATGTAAGCAAGGTTCATTTTAAGGAAGAACCATGTGCACAAGTGAATAATTTGTCATTTGGGATCATGAATGTCACAGCTAGACCTCTCCTATTTCTTTTCTGCCTGCGGACTTTGAGCTACCATATGTTTGACATGCGTTTCCCTTGTCCAAGCAAAGAGTTTAAAAATGACAATAAACCTTGTGTTGGATGATGGATGGATTGCCTATTCATAACCTATTCAATGCTCATTGATATGAGAACAAACCCCAGTTATACTACTATCAATCTCATTACCATGATGGCTGATGACTGCTCTGGTGCCTGTTTGGCGCGGGCATAGTTTAAAAGGGGGGGGGGCACGATTAGGGTAAGGGAGGGGTACGAGAGAGGTACGGGAGGGATAGTTACAATGAAGAGATAGATTGCCTATTCATAGAGCTATTCAAGGCTCATTGGTATAAGAACAAATCCCAGTAAGACTCCTATCAATCTCGTTACCGTGATGGCTGATGAATGCTCTGGTGCCTGTTTGGCACGGACGTGGTTAAATTGGGGGGGGGGGGGATGTAATAGGGGTAGGGAAGGGGTAGCTACAGGTTGATAGACATACCATCACCAGGCTTTACCTCAGAGCTCCCCACTAACTCTTTACACAGTTGGGGGGAGGGGGTGGGGGAGGGTCTCTATGCTTGGGCGCCCTGTTTCAATGTGACATTTATAAGGTAGTCTGCAAGCACAGACCCTAATTTGACACTTTATCAGAAAATCATTGTGTCTTGAGAGGAGCCTAATCCAGCTACCTACTGGTCAGGAGCAGCTACAGTACATGGCCTATGGTAGTCTTACAGCGCAGACTCTCTTGTACGACTGACCAGGGTTTGTGCCTGCAAACTATTTATAAGGGGTGTAGGGTCCGCAGATAAAATTCTGGGACTCCTGTGCCCTGTACCGTATTAGTAGTGAGCCCATATGCTGAAGTTGATCGGTGATGCATTTGGTTCGGTTAATGTACCATAACTTATAAGAACCTAATCAAAGGTGATTCCATGTGAAACTCTGAAAACCTTGGACTTCCTTCAATTAGATAGAATGAAAAGACATTTGGACTTGATCCCATTACAAAAGTTGTAAGGAAAAGTACTTCATATCTCAAGATATATGGTTGTGAAAGTAGAAATTTAATTTCAACGTGTCTTGATTGTCATAGCATGGCACACCTACAAAATTTGCTACAAGCCTACTTGGGACCTTGGAGAAATTAATATTCAGAAGTCCGGATAGATATTTTCAATCATGTTGTTATGATTAAAGTTACCATATTTTCATGGGTTGTGAAATCGAAATTGAAGGATGATCTTATTGCCTTGAATTCATGAAGTTGAGTGGGAGGAATGTGGTTTTGTGTAGGTTGCATGCATGAGTTCATGTGCATTCTATTCACAATGGTTGAATGCTAGGGATCATTGTGCAGACCAGGGAAATTTCCCTGCATAGACAGAGCAGGATCTTGCATGTATGCACAGGTTTACTCCTGTGGTTTTATTGGGGATCCTCGCTGGTGATCTTCCTTCTTCCAAATCTTTCATGGAAACATGATTCTTTGTGATGCTAATGAGACTTTGGCTGTTATGTTGTTTGCCATCTACCCTCAGCAAGGAAGTGTTAATCTTTATGCAAAGAAAGCATATACACGTAGTCTTGTTAATACAGACTCCATTTAAATTGTAAGATGTAGATCAGCAACAATTTTAAATATACATTCACAACAATTCTAAATTATACAAAAAAAGTTGTGCTTTTGGGAGGGTTTTCATTAGATATTGCTTTTGACAATTGTGCTTTCTGTGGCTAATTAACTTACTGGTATACTGTATGAAGCCCTTGTTTTTGAAGTAGAAATTTTGTTTATAGTTGTGAGACTACCTCCAATCTATGGTATCATTGAATTGCACATAGCAGAATAATATACAGACAGGATTGTGTTATCTTTCTAAAAGAACCCCCTTCTCATCAGTTGTCCTAGCACAGTGTCCTCTGCACTCTGTAAATATTAATTAGCATATGGGTCACTAAACAGTCAACAAAGTTTGGTGATACAGAAAAGAAAGAGACAACGAATAGATTGAGCTATCTTCTGTGAAGGAGATTGCAGAACATAATGAAAGAAGTGGAAACAGAGTATACATGTATAGAGGATAGCAAAATGGATCTAAGACCCCGTTCTCACTCACTTTTGAAAGTGGTCTTAGTTAGACCGCTCCAGAGGAACGGGTCTTGAGGAACGGTTTGCTAGCGTTCACACTCCGAGCAGTTTTTCTCGCTCAAACCGCTCCACGATTCAAAGTGGCCTTGTTGCTATGGCAGCTCAGGTCAGCGGGTCAAATTTTTCGCGCGGAATACAAACTGATGTACCGCAGCGTGCCTGCCGGCTGCCCGATCGATTGCTTTTGCTTTTTTTTCCGCGCGGAACGTCACTAGCTCACTTCCGGTTGAAGTACGCTTTCGTTCACATTGCACGTTTAGAGCGGTCCATACCGCTCTTAATAAGACCCCTTCCTCAAGACCACCTCCCCGAGGTGGTCTTCTGGAGCGGTCCAGAAGACCACTTCCTGGACCACTTTGACCGTTCACACTCACCTAAGAACCGTTCCTGAGGAACGGGTCTTAGATAGACCGCTCCAAAAGTCCACTTTCAAAGTGAGTGAGAACGGGGTCTAATCTAATATAGCCTAGTAGTAGTAGAATCCCAATAAGGGATTCATCAATCACAACTTCAAAATTTCATAACTTCACAACTTTCTTGTCCTTTATCTGATTTCATTCATTCATCTCTGATTCTTAACAAACATATTCTTATATTTCTGCTTTTGTTCAAACTAGCTTGATGCTAGGTTAGACTTCTCCCCCCCCCCCTTTAACCTTTCATACAGGCCTCTAGACTGGATGATCTTCTCAAAATTGTTATGTTCGAAATTTGTCCAGCTAGAAATTTTAAAATTCTTTTCAGCATTAGCAAACCATCAATTTCCCTTGCCTGAATTTAAATAATGAAGTGCATTATGTTAAATAAAACTTGATGTATGTGCCCTGGGCCCTGCAGGTGCCCTCATAATCAGTCACTTTTACTATTCATCAAATGACAGTGAATGTGAAATAAAAGTGATGATCATGAATAATTCCCAGCATCATGGACACTTTCAATCCCCTTTTTTGTGTGGCGTAAGCGGCAAATATCAGAAAGGCTCAGGAAATAGCATATAAATGTATTGATTGTGACTGACACCGGCTAACTGGGAGAAATGAGACAGAAAACGGGAGCCATGCAAACTGCTCATCGCTAATGCATGATCTTTCGTTGCATATTGTATGAGGATTGCGGTGGAACTGGAACTTCAAAAAGAGGAGTCATCTACTGTTTTTCTAGTATGGAGGCATGCTCAGCTAAGGCATGGTCTGTATGTCAATGTTTGCTGACGAGGAACTGGTATGTTATGGGAATATATTTTTTTAAAGTTTGTGGTGGTAAACTTGAAAGCAAATGTAAAGGAAGTAGTCTGCATGGTTACCCAGGAGTAGATGTTAAAGATAGTAAAAGAGCTGAGAACATAGATCTATTATTGTTTTCAAAAAGTAAAAAAAAAAAAAAAAAAAAATTAAAGTATTCTACAATTGCTATGAAATAATGTACATGTAAGTCATAATTTTATTATTTTCTATTCATGTATAAAAGTATGGATTACACTGCAAGATGAAAAGCCTGTCAATCCACCACTCTTATGCCTCACTCACACACGATCTGTTAAACCAACTTACAAACAAATCTGTCGCAAAATAAAAGGACATATACATGTATTGCATTTCACCTTTTCGTATCTTTTAACATGAAGATAAAGTGAGTAGACGTAGGGGCCTTTGTTGCGCTCATTTTTTTTTTCTCCACCCCACTTTCCATTCATTTACACGTACATGTAGAATGGTATTTTTAGGCACTTTCCTGCGTTACGTGTGAATGAGACTTTCGTATCTAGTGTGGAAGGGTTAATGCATGCGGATAAAGCTCAGGTGTCTTGTGCGTAGAGAGAGAGAGAAAAACTTCCACCTCGGGGGAGAGTGGGACTATTTGCCTTTTACACGGATGACCTGTCTTCTTCTCCATCATTCAGGGGACCTTCTAGAAATATTCATGATTTTCTTCATGAATCTTTGATATGTACTCCATGTCACTTTATCTTCCTTCCTGCTCAAGAGAGTCTATATACCAGCTCTTTGAGAGATAGTATACATTGTAGGCAATTGGAGCAAGCAAATCTGGTACAACAGCATAGCATATATTGAGAAATATGTGTATTGACTTGCTCTTGTATAGTTTGGAATATACTGAAAAAGATGCGAGTTTGTTTCACATTGAATTAGTAATTTTCAGAGATAATGCCAGACATCTAGTTCGGGCTCTTCCCTTGGTTTATGTGGCAGTCCACTTGCAATTTGATTTGAACATAAAAAATATTATTCAAATATACAAATAACCAGGGGACCCATGGCTTTAAGTCAATCTTGGGGACTAGATAATTAATCAAGCCTCAAGGATTGATGGTTATTATGAACTGATATTGAAGGGTGCAAGCATACCATGGTTACAAACCTTGAGCCTCTGGTTGAAGGACCAGAGCTATTTTCATGTTGGTGTGGGCTATTGGACATCCTCATTGGGTTTGTTACCAGCTACTAATTAAACTGTTACACCTTGTTGGGTTTATGGTGATGACATATGTCATGACATGTTTTGAACATCCGTAAATGCGGTTTAAACAGCCAAATCCAGTGGTATTACAGACCTCCCCACTCAGACCAAAGACTGCTTATTAAGCCCTATTGAATGTTCTATTCAAACTCCCAAAGCACAGAAGAGGACTTTGCACAATACTTGACAGTACTTAACAATAGCTAGAAAAGAGAGAGTTACTGGTGTGTAAGGCCAAATATACAATGTATCTCTTTCATCGCTTCTGGCCTTGTTTTCTTCTGAAACAGTCCATCACTTCCAAACAAGATGGTAGACCTGTTCTACCATAAATTTCGAGGACTTCTGTAGATCTCTGACGGGCAAGACTAATTTATAGGATTGGTTTTGGATTGATGTTTCTATGACAAATAGAGAGGATGTGCATTCAGGAGAAAGTGGATGACCTCACCCACCAAAAGAACGATTTAAGAAGTTGATACAGTCAAAGAATAAAAGAAAGGAAGGGAGACAATGGTCAGGGAGGGTCAGCCTCGGTCAGTGAGCTGTGGTGGTCTTTTGACGTGTGTCCGGCTTTGTGCTGGACCAGGACCAGTTGAAAGGATGGAATGGGCTAGACTAGAATGAGATTAAGCGATAACATCGACCACATTGTATTGATTAGGATTCCAACAAAATGGAGAATTCTTACTTTATTCTTCAGTTTGCTCCCACATCCGATATTTTGGCTGTATAATACAACCTAGATCCCGAAAAAGTTTTTGGATGGTGCATTTTGTTAATTTCTTGTGCCTATTTCTTGTCTTATCGTATTCTAACTGACTAGATTTGTAGGCTATTATTTAGTCATTAAAAACAGAGAAAGAAGGATTTTTTACTATAAGAATTGGCAAGGGAACGGGTGGAGGGATCTTCTTAGATAAATAGAGAGTTGTGAGGCATGTTCATATATGACAGTTCATACTGAACATTATTAGATGTACAAAAAAATTGCAATAGAATTTGATCATACGATTAATTCTCCGAAAGTTTGTTTAATTGAATGATATTATAGTCACATGAAAAATTATCCCCAATTAATTTCAAGATATATTTTCCTAAGCAAAGATCATAATTGAGGAACAATCTGAAAGCCATACTGACACGAATACATTGCTCTGAAACAAAGCCCTTGATAATCTTAGCATGGAATACTTATCAGTGTTGACCCAATAAAGGTGTAATTTCAAGCTGTCAACAGTCTCATTAGACTGATCTCTATCTTACTCCGGTAACCCAACTCTGTATCGCCATCAAATACCAGACACTGTATCTAAGTATGGGTCACCCTGTTCAACCAAAAATAGCTTGATTGACCCCATGGCAACTTTGGTCAGCTTCCAACTCATTCCTTATCTTTCCCTCTATAAAGCCAGAAGAAAAGAACAGAGATATGGAAATATAAAACACACGCATACATTTACACAAAATAGAAGGTTGCTAGAAGACAAAATTCAACATTATATGCATGATTTACATAGTGACAAGGGCAACAGTAATGTGCTGTGAGAAGCAAATTATAATCTTTAGATGTAATAGGGGAGTATATTTTGGCTTTTGCCTTATTCAGCAACTTCCGCTTTTGCCAGTCAAGCAAGGTAGAATACTATAAAGTTATTAGAAAAAGAAGATGAACATTGTTATGATTTTTTTAAAAGTTTCATTTGGCTTTTAATCTCTTCATTGTTACTTCTGTATGTTTTTGATAAGCTTATTGTTTCTTGGATGAGTTCAGCAGATTAACATATCTCAAGGGATTGACAACAATGAGTCAAGTACATTTTTAGGGTAACATACTACCTTGCAAGGAAACCAATGCCTAGTAACCTTTGTACATTGTCTGATATGGACTTGTCATGGTGCTGCAAATAGGATTATTCATTTTTTTGTGAAGTGGCTTCTCTTCTGTTTCATTTTGGTATGATATTGCAATCTGACTGACTACCAATATGAAAATGAACCAGAACTGGCTTTTATGAAATGGTATGGTTTTGCATTAGAGATGTTCAACTTGACAACAAGCTGGTTCAAATCAGAGCATAAAAATCTGAAAAACAAACCAGAGAAAGTCTAAGAAAAATCTTATGAATGAGAGAGTTCTGAATATTTCGAAAGTCATTGAGTTATATGTAGGCAGATTATATGTCAAAGGTAATATGTTCTTGCATCTACTTGTTCATGTGGTACCATGTGATTACAAAAATGAAAAAAAATATACATGTATATATATATATACACATGTATATATATATATATATATATTCAAGAAAATATATGTTTAGAATATTCCTTTTTGTAAAGAGAATTGATTACTTATGTGAGAGGAGGGACAATGGTATCAATTATCTTTTGAATTAAAACAAATGTAAAGTGAGTAATTTTCCTTCTAATGAAGACAAGATATCTGTCCACAATTTATATTCAATAATTTGTGACAAAGCGACTTCCAAGTCTGAGTTCACTGTACCAGAGCAGTACACCTATTTTGAGCACATTATGCATAATTCATCAGAGGGGCTTCTTTGTTGAATGAGACCAGAAAAAGCCAAGAGAGAAGTTAGGCAGTGGGCGATGAAGATCATGTTACATAGCCATCTCAAGATGCCCGGGGTCCCTGACACAAGGAGGATAAGAAGCCTTTGTCTTAATTTTGTAGGGAAATTTTAAAAATGGAAAGAAAAAATGGGAAAAAAGGAAGTCTTGCTCAATTCCAGAGGAATATTCATTTCATTTCAGGCACATATTTTTCTAAATAGATTTGCTATGGACATGTAAGAAATAGCATGCCATGCAGCCTACCTGCTCACTAGGTTTAGCTTGATACCCAAGCTTTCTGATTTGCTCATTTATTTCTTGGAGAGTGGCACAGTATGTGCAGTAAACCTTTGACATATTCAATGCCTTGCCAAAGAATGCAAATTTACACTTGAATCTTCTACACTTTAAATAGGGAAACTAACAAGAAAATCTTAAATAAAATGGTCGAATCAGCCAACTAATATTTAGCTGCAGGCTGCAGACATCCATTACAGCATTGTGGCTCTGACCCAAATTTCTGTTCATGAAATCCCAGAAAGAGGTGCGTCCCGCTTCATTTTTCGAAAAGGAATATGCCGGTGGTCCCAGCTCGGTTGTTTGAAACCCTGACAAAGAAATATTCACCTGGTATTCAGCTGGGGATGGAGAGGGTAATGGTTGGATCGCTCTATCCAAACTCAGCTTGTGATATTTCAGGGTCTAAGTCAACATTTACCCCCATCAGCCAGTGCTCTGTATTACCTGTCAGCCATCTTGGATGTGATTTGGGCGCGTAAAGCATGCCCGATGCAGGGGCACCACCAGTTTCCAAATAGATATATGAAACTGCGTGGGTTATTGCAATAAAGGCTGAATGTGAAATTTTGTGGCGCAGTCGTTATGGAGATGATATGAAATGAGGCCCCTGGTGAGGGCTGTGTTCTCTTGCTTGTTGGTTTGTTAAATCAGCAATGATTGAGATGTTGATGATGATGGTTGTATATAATGATGATGATAGTGGTGATGGTGATGATGGTGATGATGGTAGTGATGGTGATGGTGGTAATGATAATGATGATGGTGATGGTGCTGATGGTGATGGCGATGATGGCGATGATGGTGATGGTGATGATGGTAATTATGGTGATGGTGGTGATGATGGAGATGATGATGATGATGGTCATGATAATGTCGATGTTGATTATTGATGATTACTAAACAGATTGAGATGAAGAGGTTGATGATGGTCTAAATGGTGGTCATGGTTGTGATGATGATGTCATTTGGATCATTTGGAGGATTTCTTCCTACAACGTAAACACAACCCACTTCGCTTGAAGATATCAACCTCGGTGTAAGATAGCCAAATAGAGCGATTGTTCCCCCTTTCATCTTGTCAAGGCTCTCTCTCACACTGTGGACATTACATTAATTATTACCAAGTCAGTACTGGACATTGGTCCATCTTTTCCTAGATGGAGTTTGGAAGGAAATGACCTCAATCCTCTATTTGCTTGGCAAACATGGCCGGAGAATAGAAGGGCATGTTCCCATTGAGGGAAAGAGTATGGTTTGAGGCAGTATTCTAAGTTCTCTTGATGTCTAAACGTACAGTTGTGTGCATGCGAGCTGATACAAGTGTCTTGAGAATAGAAGGGCACATTCCCATTGAAGTAAAAAGTTTGGTTTTAGGCAGTATTCTAAGTTTGATAGATGTCTATTACGTGCAGTCGTGTGCATGCGAGCTGATATAAATGTCTTGAGAATAGAAGGGCAAGTTCCCATTGAATGAAATAGTCTGGTTAGATGTCTATACATGCATTCATGCAGTCGTGTGCATGCAAGCTGATATAAATTGTCTTACACATCAATGAATTGATACTTGCAATTGCAACTGATTCCTTTGATTCATGCCTGTCTTCATCTGTTTGTCTCTCCTGAACGATCTTTCAAAAGGAATTTAGAAATTTGAACATTTTCAGCCAATTTCAACGAATAAGGATATAAATTAGAAAGTATTTTACAGTAGAATTCTAGAACATAGGCTACTCTTCACAAGTTATTGTTTCTGTGTACACATATGAGTGGAATAAAGATGGTTGCTCTTTGCAGACATCCTGAGACAAGTATTATCTTTCTTCAGTTGCCATTGTGAAAGGTCAGATTATTCATCTCCCATGCTGGAACATACATTGGATTGCAATTTTGTAGCAGTTATCCTGAAAGAGTTCACTTGCCTGATGACATCCTTGCATATATTCAGATACCTGTCTGTATATCATACATGTCTGCTGTGAGTGAGACAAGAAATCCGCCTAGTCCCAGGCATAAACTTTCAAGTAGGCCCCTGTGCTCTCGTCTAATCTATTCCGTTCATTTAGGTGCATTACTTTGCCCGACCAGCTCGCAGCAGGCATTCATTATGTGATGGAAGACTCACTTTGGATGGTGAGCTGAAAGATTGGGAGAGCGGTGGTTACGAATCTCAGAGGTAATCTAGACGGCTTGCAGAATTTGCATTTTTCGGCCATTCGGCCATTTTGGATCATTTGGGGACTCATTTGATGGAGGAAATGGATTTGTTAAGCCATGAATGTAATTAAGATCATGAAACTCTGGATAATGTGTATCTCAAACAAAAACAGGCACAAGTATCTTGGATTGTGTTGCATCTTAGATGTATTCATTTCAAGTAAGAAACTCTTCAAGACTTAAAGGGGAATATGAAACATGAACAGGTGCAAAAGAAAAAAAAAGGATTAATCAAATTAAAAAAGAGGGACTTAAAGAGGAATATGGTATATGAACAATTAAAAGAGAAAAGGGATTGTAAAATTGAAGAAAACCAAAAAGCAGCATATTTTTCAAACATTCTATTAGTTGAGGATGCAATTTATTATTAATATTTTTTATTCCAGTGTGAAAAATTGAATTTTGGAAGAAACATTTGCTTCAGTTATTTCCATCGAAACATTTCTTGATTTATGGGGGTGGGGGCGGGGGCGGAAAAGAACCTGTCTAATTATTCATTTTGTTAGCGTGATTGTTGAACAATGGTGCAGGAAGAAGTTCAAGGTTAGGCTAATCACGCATCACCAATGGTTGAAAACTTGTGTCTTTGTCAGGAGAAACCCACACTCGGACCCCAGCCCAACTCACAAAGTGGTTCTGTAAACACCCAGCTTTGTGCTGTTCTACAGTGTATAAACACTCGTCAATGAACTTCTCAATAGCTGCCAACTGCCTCTGCATAATGTATGTTTGGATGTGTACAATACTTCTCTTTCCATCTCTCTTCTTGCTCTCTCTCCCTCTGCTCCGTTGCCTGGCTCTTTTGTGTGAAGATTTTCAAATGTTTGAATTGTGAAGAAGTGTTGCGTTTCCTTCCTGTAGTTGAACTTCAACCTTTAAAGGAATCCATCAACCCTCCCTACATTCAGATATAGACCTAATTCTAAATCACACTCCGAAAAGAGATAAGCTTAGATTGTAAAACTGGCTGTTTAAAACCAAAGTATGTTGCTGAGCCTAATTGGTTAAGAGTAGGCATTTCGTCCGTCCGTGGCATTGAATATTTTATGGATTATAATTTTAGAAGGCGACTATGACAACCAAATTTTATCAAATTTCAACTCCTTCAGTGATGCCTTTGACAAGGAAACATAAAATAGGCCTTCAAACTTTCAAAATTTGTCAAATGTCCATCCTTGACTAACCGACTGCTTTCATGCTATAAGATGTCAGAGAAAGCGAGGAGAGTGGATGGTGGTTCCTAGATAGCTGTCACTGTAAGAACTGGGTATTTTACAAGGCTCTGATGGAGACCCTTTTCTCAAACATCCTCAAGTCCTAGCTCAATCACATTGTGCAAATTTACCACTACAAAAAGTAAAACCAGTTTGTTAGAGTGGTATAGTCAAGTAGTTGCCACTATCTCTTGTGAAATTGCACGTACACACTTGTGCTTAATAAAACAGTGAAAGCAATGTACTCTAGTCTGTACCGTCTTGGGGGGGGGGGGGGAGTAGAGCCCTTGCCCCTTCCCTCTTGACCCTGTCTGGTTCCATAGAGACACCCCTCCCATTGATACGAAGGTGGCAGAGCTCTAAGGAGGGGGGGGGGGGGTGTTTGCCAAACGTGGTACACAGGACCATGCACCTGTGGTGTGAAATGATTGGTTTCCATAAAGTTAAAATTCATGATGAAGGGGGTCGTTCATAGAGTTACCATGTAAACAAAGGGTGTTTGCTTTGATGAAAAGGAAGTGATACAGTTTGATTAAGGTAATGGCTGAACATTGTGTTTCTGACAAGTAATAATGACATCAGATTGATTTGTGTGTGCCTACTTTGTTGCATAAATGAAAAGCAGAGATCAGAAGTTTTTAATACTTTCAAAAAAGTCTGTTGTGCTTTTTGAAAATAGTTTACATACATTTGAATCCCTTCTGGCTCTCATCAAAGGACATGTTGTAGTTGTCCCCAGATGAACTCCTTGTCTACCTGCAATCTTGTTACCTAACTATCATGCCTCATTACTCCCTGCCCAAACACTTGATGTGTGGCCTTCACCTTAGATACCCCCTTCCCCTGGACACTTTGATGACCTTTCACCTCTTTGCTGGTTTTTTTAGCTAGTCTCATCCATCAGCCACAGAGTTGTAAAATAACAATCTGATATGAACTGGTCAGTGTAGGTCTACTGTAATATGGGAAACTTACATGACTCAAAACTTACAGGAAATATTGACGATCATTTCCATGGCAAGAAACTTCCAAATTTTGATTTATTGTTGTTATTGAATTATTTCATGGCATTGAATTTCGGCAAAATTTTCAGTAAAGTTTCAGACACGAGCGCACTTTGGTTGCCGAGGGCAAGCTTGTGAATGGGCTTGTAGCACCTTGCATTACGACCAAACAAGACATTGGACAATGCAGCTCTGAAAAGGTCAGAGCGGATGTTCATGGTGGCTTGGACATATATCCTAATCTTTGATCAAGATCTCCATCTAAACACATCTATTAGCTAATTGAGACATATGGTTTGATCCTAGCACCATGGACGCTAGCACAAACAGCCCATGTGTGTGGCCTTCGGTGTATTATTGGACTGCATCACCCAGTGAGGTCAGGAAAGACAAATCTACTATGATATCCAAACAAAACTGTTTCTCAGCTGATGAAAGCCAGAGATGCAATCCCTCATTTCCTGGGATAGAAATCTAGCATCATTCTATGCAATGAAAAAGAAATATGGGATCTATAGGTCCGACTGCAAAGTTTGTTTGTGTTGATTCACTGAGTTAAATGTACATGTATAAGTTGTACAAGAATTAGGGCTTGTTATTTTGAGTTTTTAAAATTATTCTTTACAAGTTTTATTTCTGTGGAATTCATGATGTAAAAAAGCCCAGCCCTGATGTTCTACTGATGTTGATCTGATGTATGCCCAAGCTACATTTCTGTGGGCTTTATGTAATCAAAATATAGGGTTATTTCTGTAGAATTCATGACGTAGCAAAGCCCAGCCATGATGTTCTACTGATGTTAATCTGATGTATGCTCTAGCTACATTTCTGCAGGCTTTATGTAATCAAAATATAGGGTTAGGGTTGCATTTGGGTTTTAGGTTAGGCTTAGGTTTAGGTTTAGGGTTAGGATTAGGGTCCAGGCTAGGCACAGTGATGAGTCAAGAGGAATGTTAGAAAATGAAAGGGGAACAATTGTGGATGGAGCAGTGTGTCTTATGATTCTACTACTGTCACACTTTTCACCGTATAATCGTACATCTTTTGATACCTTTTCCCCCATGGGGTTGTGATTTAGGGGGCCATCACCCAGGAATCAGCTGGAATGTAATGGGTTAAGAGAGTAATCCAATAAAGCGTCATGATGATTGTATGGCTGGTGCCACAGAGCCCGGACGACTTGACAGTAATGTAGGTTGTGATGCTAGGCAGACACCCCTTGGATACCCCTCCTGTTGACTTTGAAGACTGCTTTGATGTCCTTGTCAAGTGGCTGAGCTGATAGAGCATCCAGGAGAAGGATTTCAAGAGGAATAATGCCACTTTTCACATTTGTATAATAAAGAAACACATACGATGGGTGTATGGCAAAAGGGGTAGGCCCCTGTAGATTCTGACAAAATGTATGGTGAAATTAATGATGCACAGATGGCCAGACCTCTTCAATGGTAACATCCCTCTAAATGTTATATATTTTTGTCTTGGGCTCTTTTCAAATTCTGAAAAATTGTCCCTGAGAAGGAAAATTTGAGGCCTATTTGGGATTTATTTAGGCCCTATTTAGAGTCATGCAAGGGCTATTTCAGTATAGCTCTGGGACAATCATGTTGTATTGTATAATGCCATAGTTAAAAAGAAAAAGAATTATGAAAGGAGGATTGGAGTAGATGGTACAGACTTCTCAGAAATAGGTAATGAGGAAAGATGAAAGGGTGTGTCTCAGTGTGAGAGTGAGTGAGATGGTAGGACAGAATCTCAAAATATAAGAATGCTTGCCCCTTTTCTGAGGTTAAACCTCCAGAGTTTGATTAATAAAGAAAAGTACTTTTCCTCCCTCCTTGATTGATGTTGTGTCCGAAAACACACTCATAAGCCACCTCAAATTGAGCTGTCCTACTTATTTTGGTACTTGCCTTATATTTGAGTTGGAATTTATGGAACAAATCTCAGTGGGGCATAGCAGAAGGGCTAGTTTGTTATTTTACTGTGCCTGACATACAGCCATTTAATGTAGCAGAGTTTGCTATGAAAACATCACAATAAAATTCTCTGACCTTAAAGGTAAAAATCTGAACTCATTCTTTTCATATGAATTCCTTGCTATATGTTTGCTTTGTAAATTGATTAATTGGATTGCAAAGCTATTTGGTAGATAATTAATGTGATTTTTCTCCTTTTTTTTCTCTTTCTTTCTCACATACACAACGCCTCATCTGATGCATCTGAACATCTCGTCATGTTGCTTGAATCCTATTCAGGTGAGAGAAATTTTAATCACATTTGTGTAAAATAAATGGCTTTATAAGTTTAAGCAAAGGTATTGTCACATACCTGCAGACATAGACTGTAAAAGGTGACCAGTCATATGCATGATGTTATCCAGTTTGGAAAAGACTTGCTCTTGAGTTGGTGAAAATATAAAAACAGATGCAAAACACATGTAGTACAATGAGGATTTTTTTTCCCGTAAACTGTTTGTCAGTTTTGTGATAATTTCTAACAAAATCTTGAGGTAATGTCGTGGTAGGAGAAAGTAATTTTGTAGAGAAAATATGCAATTCAATTAGGATGAAGGACCTTTGCAAATACAGTGAAACCTGTATATAAAGACCACTCAAGGGAGACAAGAAAAGCGGTCTTTATGAGCAGGTGGCCTTTATGTACATGTTCCTTTAACACAAATTTCAATAAACAATTTTCTAGGGAAACAGAAATTTTGGTCTCCGTGTAAACAGATGGTCGCTAAAGCAGGTTTGACTGTAGTGTGTATTGCTGAGAGGTAGAAGGGGTTAGCTGATGATTCTATGTAAAATGAAAAGAGCTAACATCCATCTGGCTCTCAGCAGAAGATTCGTACACACAGGTTTCGTAAGATGCCCCCTCCTCTCATTACATGGTATCAACATGTTGTGGCTTGTTTACAGACTTGCTCAGACCCCAACCCCTCCCCCTTTCTTTAACTAGTGGTTTCCCTAATCCTTCTTCTCTATAGTAAGGCCATCACACAATGCTCTTGGAAGACAAAAGTAATTGTCTCTTGATCAAAGTCCTGGCCTGATCAAAGTCCTGGCCCAAAACAGTTCTTATGGTCCTTACATTTTCCTTGTAATCCTGTCTTTCATATCGAATTGGTAATCTTATTGACGAGCTACACAATGAGCCGCATAATGTTCTACCCACTGCAGGGCAAAATGGTGATTGGAGCTTGTTGCAGTGTTTTTGTTTATTCTTTTATTATCTACAAGATTCTGAATCTGTGTCCCTAAAACTTGCCTTTGAAAATTAAGGTTAATTGATCTAAACCTCAGACTATCAAATTAATTGACAATGCAGCCACCCTGCACTGATTTGAATGGTTTTATTCCGAGAGATTTCAAAAGGGAGAGGCAGTTTGAATAGGGCTCAGCCCAAATTGATGTGATAGGCCCACATGTTTATTTTTGTGTAGTGAATTGCAATTAATGATAGTGATTTGACCTTTGAAAGAAAATAGCTGCTTCATTTTTGAAGACTTTAATGAACTGTTTTCCAGGTAGAGATTAAGATTTAATAGAGAGAAGAGCAGGTAAATGAAGCAGTGATTGGATTTTAGACTGTGTCCCTCTCATGCATATATAGGCAACAAAATATCTGTTGAGAGCCAGAAGGGCATTAACTCTATGTTACAGTATATGAGTTAACGCCGTTTTGGCTCTCAGCTAATATTTAGCCATGCTAGCACATTTAATGTTTGCTAATGATGAGCGTTGTTTGCTGAGGAATGTTTACCCAGGTACAGATATTGATAACAAGCGGACATGAACTGTGCATGAAACCCTTTCACAAGGTTAATTAGATTTACTAAAAACAAACGGACTTCATTTTGCAGTCAGCTACGTGCACACTTCAATAACATTATCCTTGTCTCTAATGCTTCTTTCGACAGTCAAGAGTGTAGTCTTTGAGACTCTAGGGCCAGAATTCACAAAGGTGGTTTCAGTTGAGACCATGGTTTATGCAGATTTCGTGGTATAAATACGCTTGATTTAGCGCGTACACTTAAAAAAAACAATAATGAACGCGCGTCGGTCGCGCGTGGTTGGCAAAAGTGCTAAATTCACGCTTGTTGCCATGGTTCAGACCATGGTTTATGTAAATTCAGACCATGGTTTATTTAGATTAATTTACATAAACCATGGTCTGAACCATGGCAACAAGCGTGAATTTAGCGCTTTTGCCAACCATGTGCGACCAGCGCGCGTTCATTATTGGATCTTTTTAAGTGTACATGCTAAATAAAGCGTATTTATACCACGAAATCTGCATAAACCATGATCTCAAGTGAAACCACCTTTGTGAATTCCAGCCTAGGATTTTGGAGTTTTGGAGAAATTTGATTACGATATACACTGATCAGGGGTGTTGCTAATTTTTCTTGAAGGAGGTAACTTCTATTTTATAGGAGGTACCATCATTGCGAGGGAGCGAAGCGACCGAGGGGGGGAGGGTGTGGGAGGGGGGTATCCCCCCTCCCACGGTAGGGAGCTTTTGCATTTTTAAACTTGAAATCATGCAATCTGGTGCATACCTATGAACAAAATTTGAATTAATCTTTTCTTCTACCTTTCCATACATGTATGTATATTAAACATATATATTCATGAACAATCACAACTGCAGACAGCAGAAATGAAAAATACATTACTCTAGACTCCTTCTCTGAGCTTTTTTTTTAATATTGTGCCCCCCCCCAAAAAAAAACTCTTGTATCTAATCATGTTAAGATTTTTCATGGTTTGACATGAAGAGCTAGGGTCTACTTTTATCCTTGCATGATGATTTTTGTATGAAATGGTCATAGTTTTGAGGACCTACATGTACTGCCATATGCATCTCAATCATGTTACATGTATTATGAAATTCACACTTTTCACAGTACACCACTCTGTCTCTCACACCACCCTCCACTGTTCTGTCATTCACTTTCAAATGATTACAACAATAAGACTAGATTATTATTTTCAATTTGTATGGTTACTTACTTTTTAATTTTTATTAAAAGGATACCCCTTTTTCTTTGGGGGTACATTTATCTTTTTAGATCATGATGTCTAATATTAGATTAGGCCCAAGTCATTTGGGGGGGGGGGATTTTAACCATTTTACAGACAAAAGGCAAATACACAATCCTGATCATTGGTGAAAATAAAGTTTAATTCTTTGAGATGCGTTTAATCATATTTTTTTTATGCAAGAGGGCCCTGGTCTGGCTAGTTTCAAGCAGTCTTCTTGACACAAGGTGAAAAAACTCCAAATTCAAATTTGCCCAGCCCTGCAAAAATTCTGGCATTGTGGAAATTTAAATCCCAAATTATTTATTTATTTTTTAAATATAATCACAAATTATTTATTATTTTTTTTTTTTAAATATAATCAGTATTTACAATGTTGCAGTGACCACTGATACTGTCAATAATTACTGGTGGCTCGTGTGTGAAAGATGAATTATTTTATTGTTACTGCGATGGCCGGCACTACTGCAGCTGCACACTCCATGTGTGTGCATAACTTTGGGCAGGCTTCTACTTGAATGATAATTTGTACTACCAGTACTTCCGTTCATTTTATGAACACACTGACCACTAAATAATAAAAGAAATGTTATTCAGACAGCTATGGTCTTTCTTGTCTTTTATTATCGTCTAAAATTATTTTTCCCTTTCGAATTTCAGCTAACTGCGACAGTCATCAGATGTGTACATGTACATTTTTAGTCAGTACGAAGCCGTGTGCGACTGTCATAGACATAGGCACGGCAGTGCCCCCGGACGAAAGACAAGAGCGAAGAGACCATCTTTATTCGGGGAAATTGACTCGGAAGTTCGGAACAGACACGAGAGAGACCATAAAACTGGTTTATTCATTGATCTTACCCATCCAACATGCACTGCATTGACTTGCTCCGAATATAAAATAAAATTTAAAAAAATTGACCAGTGACAGTGACAGTGTCGCATGTACACACCGTACCACCACTACCAGCTCAGCTGTAGCTCTCCGGCGGATGCATACGCATGCGATTGCATAACCGGCGCCGCTGCACTGTACTGCCACGGCCGCTCTGGAGTAAATATAGTCCTCGAAAACTGAAGTCAGCCAATACAAAACTCTCGATTGCCGATTTGAAGATTTGCGCATCCCGGAAATAAAACATTTACGCTTCATTGGACGTGTGTGTGTATGTGTATGGGTTTCCGTGATGCGCGCACGAATTTTCAAATCGGCAATAGCGAGTTTGGTCACGGCTAGCATTCAGTTTTTTGAGTGTGCATGAGAGCGATAGCCCCGTACCGTACACACTCATTTTCGTCGGAAATCGCGTTCGTCGACGACTATCAAGATAGATCGATGGGCTGTGCATGTGTGGCAGAAGTTATGTACGAAATCGAGGGAATTTCCGATCATCATAAGCTCTCCATGTTTTTTGGGGAGGGCTAGTATTTGCTCAAGCAAAATGCCTATAAATGGGCTTGCATTAATACATTTTTTTAATCAGTATATAGGAATTACAGCCGGTAAGAAATGAGTGTAAAGGCGGCAAGTTTTACCGGTTACCGGCTTTTAGCGACATCCCTGACTGATGCAAAATACAATAAAACAATAGAAAAGGAAATAAAATCATATGAATTGGATTTCATAGCATTGTAGATAAGTGGCAAGATTCTTTTTTTTCTGATAAAAATTCAGCTATTTGACTAGATGTAATACAAGTATGAGTGTTCTGAATCAGAGGGTACATGGAAAATTATATTATTATTAAATCTTTCTTCAATATGAAACATCAGGATTATCCCAAACAGTGGTAGCAAAGAGCTTATCCAAATTGATCAGAAAATTAGTAAAAAGAAAAGAAAATATTAGGGGAGTAGACTCTATTAGTCTGATGGAAGATTGGGGGTTCATTAACCTTGTTAGAAAGAGAGCTTGTATTGTGACATCATTGTTACACTGAGGAAATACAGGTCAGTGATTCATCATCATTTGAAAAGGAAGATTTGTGCTTCTTTGTTACAATAGTTATTCAAAAATTCTGTTCTCTATAGTAGTTTTTTTTTTTTTAATGTGTAGTAAAATTGTCTTTTTGCCGCTAAATAAACACTTATTAATCATCACATAGGTTTTATCTGGCTTGTAGTTTCTAGTGCATGACATGTAGCAGAAGTTAGACTTGTTTTGAATTTTCTGTCATGCAATAAAAGGAGATTAGTGCAGCTCATCTCCTGAGAGCCATAAAAGGACTTAGCTCTATGCAAAATAATATGAGTCAAAACCATTCTTGGAAGACAAATTACATGTATTTTAAAATGCAACCTGTTTAAATTGGCCACTTTTGTAGAAAGACAGGTCTACTGTGATAAAGAAACATTTGGTACTGATTTGAACTTTCCTACTTCAGGCTTGCAAATCAGATTTTACTTATACAGTTCAAAACAAAATACGTTTTGATCTTTTGATCACACTGCATCTTGTGTGCAATATCAAGATGGCCCTAAAATAACTTCCTTGTATCACATTGCGACATTGCGGCATGGCAAGGGGTGACATTCCATGACCATGTGGGCTATCTTAATTTAGTGATAATTTGTGAGCCAAATGGAGAACTTCTAAAAGGAGCTACAATTCAGGGTGCTCTGCAGGAGACGGAAAAACAGAAATAAGAGATATTTTACGAGGATCGTTTGTTGTCACGGAGAAAGGGGAATAAAATGTGCCAGCCGTGAATAGGCTAGGTCAGGGCCAAGTTTAGAAGTTCTCTATTTCAGCCTGCTAGGCATTGTGGATCAACACATTTGTAAAGCAGACGGGCCAATTTGTTTCCCAGCACCGGAGGCCGGTTGGGATGGTGTATTCATGCATTTAGTATTCATGAATCCAAACTAATTAAGTTTTGGGGAGAAAAGAGAGAGGATGCAAAAAGGGGATATGTGGAGGAAAATTATGAAATAATTCAAGGTTATAAGATTTTGAATAATACTTGCTAATGGACAATTAATGGGTTGTGATTCATTCAAATGCGGAGAAAAAGGTGCGATTATCAAAACAACTTCTTTTTGGTACTTCTTGTTTAGCATTAGCCTATATTGAAAATTATTTGAGGATTGTGTATTTTTTTTAGGTAATGCTATATTTTTTACACCAACAACCATAATTCTTTCCTCAACTTTTTACTGCATACAAAGCTAAAGTTAGTTACAAAGCTAAAGTTAGTTACAATATGTGCATAACCGCAAGTCAACAACATAATCATTTCATACTTTTTGTAATATAGGGAATGTATATTTTATATGGAATAATTTTTCTGAAAGATAAAGAATTCAGTTTATCAATCAACTTATACTTTACAGATGCCCCATTCCTACATTATTTTCCTTTGAAAGTGCAATCTGTAGTTCATTTACCCTCCTCCAACAAAACAGAGTTATATATGCCCTAGATTGGCAAATAAGAAATGTCTCTTTCCATCAATCATAAACTGATATCAATAAAACATTATCTCATTTAAAGGCCCTTACTCCAAGTGGTCTTGCACAATAGTTTAAAGTTCATGCATTTTAATAGCACTTGAGATTTCATTTGCAAATTATATTTGATGACATGTAATATTCTGTAGACTTTGGTACTGCAATCTATCACCCTCATAAGCGTAATTATTGGCATTGTTGCAGTTTATAGCTAGTTATTGCTGGATATATATATACAGTATGCTTTAGTTTACAGTTCAGAGAAGGGAAATATGTGGAGACATTATATACTCATGTTTGAATATTGGTAAACGATTAACATGCAATACATGCAATGGACCAGTATGTAGGTTTTAAAAATCATATTTAATGATGACATATGACGTTGTAGGGAGGGGGTGGACCTTTGGTAGGGAGGCTAAGGGTCTGTCCAGATAAGAACAATAATCTTGACTAAAGTTCTATTATTTACATTTTCTCAAGTAATTTGTAAGTAGTGTAAAGAATACACATTTAAATAGCAGTCTTTATCAAAATCTTTATGAAAGAATAGATTTGACATTAAATATGAAAGTATAACATGCACCGTACATTGTTTATTGACAAAGTGGGCTGATAATTGAAATGCAAACATTATTATCAGAGTCCGGATTCTCCTCCTCGTGTCTGTGATCTAGTCTGCCCTCTTTTATTCCAGATATTTTATCTAATGTTTGATCAAATAAAATCAATAAGTTAAGGAAGCATCCACTTTACCCCGCCGCCAATAAAAGATGCTCATCAGGCATTATGTGTCAATAGTCAGGTCAATAGGCAGACACATTCATTTGGGCTGAAAAATCCATATGGATGTCTCAACATTAAACAGTTGAAAATGTCTCTCACTGTCCCACGTAGTTGGTAGTATAAGTTTCGGATGGTGGTGTATTGGAAAGAATGTGACTGCTTGTAGAAAAGAATTTGAATCATGAATGCATTCATACTCAGTACATTATATGGTTGTTTGTGCAGAAACCATCAAAGCTTTCTTGAAGTTCAGCTGATTTAGTGACGATCAGCCAAGGACATTTCCTGGTTTAACCTGAAATGTGAAAAAGAATGAAATACATATTTACCCTAGTCATTAATAAACTGTTCATAAGTCATAACCAGGCATGTTTGTTAGGGATTATATCCCAAAGTGTAGATACATTTGATGGCATGTCTCTTTCTAGCCATCAAAGTTATGAAGGTCATTTTCACCTGTTTAGTGTCCTCAGTGTTGTCAGGAAATATGGACACAGCTACTATTATCAAATGGAGAAGCTATGACTGGGCATTCTTTGTTAGAGGGGGTAAAATATCTAGATCTGCAAATAGGATACAGATTCCGTTTTATTGATTGGAAACCAAACATAAAGGATACATTTTGGGTCTTGTCGCTATCTTGTTTTCTATGTTATCATGGTCATTGTCACTTGTTTAACGTCTGGAGCCAGAAGGGATATTGACATTTGCATACAAGGTGTGTTGTGTTTGCATCCTTTAAAAGCCCCATAAAATGTTTCAAATATTATTGATACACGTTCATACAATGGTCACAACCTGGCATTTCTCAGCTGATTCAACAAATATGTGACTTACTCGCCAAAGTGTGTTGTGCTTCTGAAGGGTTGTCTTACCCTTAGACAGCCAGAAAGGAGTGTGACTTTGTAAATACAAAGTCAGCATGTTAAGTGTTATTTGTCAAACCATAAAGAATTTTGTAAGTGAAGATATAAATTAAAAAAAGATCTAGCTGTATAAGTTTAGAATTGTAATTTTGTAAAGCAGAACTTCACAGATTGGTGGCGTAGGCATTGTCTTGTTAGACTGACAGAAAATTGCAGTATGAGACATTTACAAAAGTTCATTTGCCGATGTGGCTTAAGTTTAACATATTAAATAGAAATAGGGATATAATTCTTTTCTATTTGAAAATGCACATTAGTAAGTGCAACAGTGAGTCAGAATTAGATATGGCTATCTTCTTCTCATGGTATGAAAAATGTGTCATGCAAATGGCGCCACACGAATGGCATCACTTCTAAAACATTTATTTTCAATTTGGTGATAGTCTTATGAAGGCGCTTCACTCAACCTATACTCTGCTGTATCAAGTTGTTGTATGAATCTGCTAGGCAATCTAAGAACAAGCAAGATTCATTAACTTGTCTCCTTTCCTAACTAGCCCTATTTCCATGGCAACTGCATACTTGTTACATTGTCATCGGTGGAATCACATGTTTCACACTGTCACATCTAACATCCTGAGGCTTTGGCAGCTGGAGTCTGCTCCACACCTTGCGTGCAGGCATGGCATGGCATGGTGCACATATGGCTAACAATCACGATCGATTCATGCGATTTGATTTCCTATATTGCTCTGTTACGTGGTAGATGGATTTCTCTGCTCCTATGGGAATTGCATCTTATTCTCTCATTTGTTCAGTGTGGTTTATTCTTGCTCACTATGCCCTGTGTCAATTTGGCACTGATCCTTCGTGAAATATATTGGTCAGATTAAGGGACATTAGAAATGAAAGATACTGAACAGGAATGCCAGTTTTCATGTTATCTCTAATTGTATCGATCTGGTTCTTACATTTCCACCTCTCCGTTTCAGCCCTTTTCAGGTTTCACGTTGTACAGAGCATATGGGTCCATCATGTATAACTTTCTTTTCAGGCTAAATAAGGAAAACGACCTGGAACCCCAATCCCCCTATTTTCTCAGAGCTTATATAAAGGTAAACCATAGTAAATGTAAAGGTAAACCATAGTAAATGTACCTGCATGTCTCTATAGATCCCATTTCCCGTCCCTCATTCTCCCTGTTCCATCTCCCTACACCTTCCCCTCTTGTCATCCTCATCTACCCAAAGAACCACACAAAGGGTGTAGAATCACGCACCTGACAGGAAGCAAAGTGCAAGCCAAATATCTGAGCAGGTAGGATGAGTTTCTCTCAGCCCTCGAGGGGTCAAGCCAGGCATTAGTATGCACAGCCAAACCTCCTTGGCAAATCCTTCAGCTTCTAGCAAGACATGAATGAAATTATCAACACTCCCTCCCTCCCTCCCTCCCTCCCTGGCCTGGCAGTGAGTGCAGTGTAGTGTAATGTTATGAAATCTTCGATGCGGCAGACATACTGCAAAATCGGGTTTCAAGGAAAAATTGTGAGGGACAGTGGGGTTTCCATCAACTCATCGCGGCCTCAGGAAAAAATTAAGCTGGGTTGACTGTCGCATCTGATTTTCTTGTTGATTTTTTTTTAAATTTTAGAGTCTGTTACTGCTTTGTGATTAGCATATCTCTGGCTTTTTCAGACTTCATATCAAAAAGTGGATTCAATTCCCAATACACTTACATGTAGCTCTCATTTCATTGTTTGTTGTTGGTGAAACAAACTGATTTCTCTTTGATTATCACCCTTCATTTTCCACAAGTGTATATTGATATTGATGATAGGAAGTGTTCATATTTCACCATCTCTTTAGTAATCTGTATATTCATTGATACATGGAAATGAAATACAATAATGTAACCCTGACTGCCTCATCCGTGTAGAGCGTTCATGAAATCTCTTCTAACAAAGTGGACCATGGTGGACATTTTGTACACCTGGGTGGGGAGAGATAACTGTAGGTGAATATCTTATATGAGACCACAAGGAATGGATTGAAAATAAAATTGAGTTCTGGTCATGCGATTACATTGCAATAGAAACTGTCTCAGAGCAATTAGGAAAGGTTGATCATGTCTACATAAGAATTGGTGTATACTCTGAGGGTTTTTAATCATTAAGATTATAAGAAATTGGCCCAATCTCGCTGAAAAGTACATGCACTACACACAGAAACGGGTATGTGGGACTTCACACACATATGGCATGAATATTTGACCTGAACACTTCAGCTATTTCTCGTCATATCTTGAGTATGAGGGCATTGGAAGAGCAATCCTTTTCAGGGGACATTTCTACTATGATGTTCTTCCAAACTGACATGAAAGGAAAGAAAGAGAAAGCTCAAAAATTATTTTTCACCATTCCCAGAACTCAGCATTCTTTTAAAGACTTGAACCTTGATACGGAACTACAAAAGCCTCTAAAGGAGAATATAAATGAAAGAACTGGGATGACATATTTTGTGGTGATGCAAGAATTACAATGATTTGGGGGAATTCATAGTTGTGATCCTTCTGTGTTGGGGGGGGGGGGGGGGATGGTAGTTGTGATTGGTAGCTGAGGCAGCGGAAGTGGTTGTATAATCTCAAAGCTGGTAAATCCCTTCCTGTGGTCCCATGTTGACATACCTGCTACCTACCTGAGCTGAAAAGGAGATGAACATGAAAGCTTCTCAAGGAGACGAAAGCCTTTAAAATAAAGTTGAGTTCTGGGCCCCGTTTCATAAAACTTGTTATCAATAATAACTGCCTCATTTCTATGACAAATTCGCTCTCAGCCAATCGGATTCAAGGATTTCAGTAGCTTATAACAATTATTGTAACTTGTTATTGATACAAAGTTTTATGAAACGGGGCCCTGGTCATGAGATTGAATTGTGAAAGAAACTGTCTCAAAGAAATTGGGAAAGGTTGATTATATAGCAAATAAGAATTGGTGTATGCTGTAAGGTATTGGAGTCACTAAAATGATAAGAAATTGACTCAATCCTGCTGAGAGTCACATGCACTGCACACAGAAATGTGTGTATGGGACTACACACAAATGTTCGGCCTGAACATTTCAGCTGTTTCTTGTCATATTATGAATGTGAGAGCATTTGAAGAGCAATACTTTTCAGGGGACATTTCTGCTATGATAATCATCGAAACTAACATAAAAAGAATGAGAAAGCTCACAAATTATTTTTTACCTTTCCCAGAACTCAAGCTTCCCTTTAAAAATGATGCCACAAGGGTAGCATGAAATTCATATAGGGTATACATATATGTGTGGTATTGAGAGATATACAGATGAAGAGGGAGCTAGGGGAGAAAACTTTAGGGGGGTAAGGTTAAAAAAGATGAAAATGTAGACAGGTATCTTACATTTATAATGAATTTATTATGAAGCATAACCGTCTTTATGATTCATTGTTGCGTGAAATAGTGTAGAAGTAATGAAAAAAGAACATTTGATTATTCGTAAGGAATGATAGCGAAACCACAGCATAAGCAACACCACCACTTTATGCTATAAGATAATTGGAAGTGACACATAGGGAATATGTGGAGTTATTTTTACTATTACATTCATACAGATCGATCCACATTTTAGAATAGTTGAAATATGTTTGTCAGTAGAGGTGCTGTGGTCTAGTGGATAAGTCTCTGGACTGTGAACCTCAAGGTACAGGGTTCGAATCCCTGCCGCAGCACTAACGTCCTTTGGCAAGACAGTAATCTACATTTGCCACACTCGACCCAGATGTAGTAAGTGGGTACCTGGTAGGATTTATTCCTTGAATGCACTGAGCACTACAGTTGCCGGTGCTAAAGCCAGGGTAATAATATCAAGTCCTTTGGAAGCGCATAGAGACGTTATATCATAATGTGATACGCGCTATACAAGAACAGAATATTATTATTATTATTATTGATATCATTATTATTATTATATGGAGATGCAACATATAAGATAACAGATTTCATTATGCTTCCATCATACTGTCTGCTGAGAGCCAGAAGGGCTCTAACTCTGAAATGAGTTAACGCCCTTCTGCTTCTCAACAGATAATGTAAACATCATACATATTCACTTGTCGGACATCACCTCAACACATCTGCTATTTAGAGCACATGAAAGAAAGGGGTTCCATTCGCTGAAGTACAGGTTATCTCTAAAAGGGACTGCTATGAAACCGGACAGTAATAGGTTAACTGATGCTGCAGCAGTATTGGTTTTAATCAAACTTGTACATGATGTAACACGCGGCATGTCTCTCGATAAATCTACCTGACGTGATGGTCATTGCCAGGGTATTGGTGGGAGTGCCTGTACATCAGAGTTAATTAACTAAGATAAAAGACAATATATGGGGCATGCATAGCGTCATTTCAGAATCTAGGTCACATTTCACATGGGAGCTTAGAATATTTGCAGTAAACTCATGTTTTAAAATGATTGAATATGATCAAGAATTTTTTTTTTTAAATCTGCAATTCCGCTTTTGTGGTAGGGTATTGAGCTTAGTACTCTGTAGGAAAGGCTATGATACTCACTATTCAAAACATTTAACATGATGAGCATCATCTATTATGTAGAAGAAAGAAACATGATATCTCAACAAGTGAAAGTTTGCTGATGAATAGCTGAAGAAGTATAAATATGTCTTTTGTTTTAGATGCCTTTTTAGCCTGCAGATATCACATTTCTTTCAATTAGAGGAAACAAAATCAAAGAAAAACTCTACTGCAATTTCACCCTGTAAAACCTTATTACAAAGTGCTCATGTTCATATGAGTTCATGTTTTGTTATTGAGATATGTTAGTTGAGAAAACATGTCACTTCAAAGACAGCCGCCATTGAAAATATTTTGCTGTCTGTTGAAAATATTATGAGGTCAAATGTGCACTGCTCTCTAAGAATGGCTTTACCATCCCTCATCATGAAAAGATAATGGGAAAATGACTCTCTAAGTTTTGAAAACAAAGAAGGTGAACATAATAGCAAATAATCTAATAATCTCCCATTTTCTTAGTGATTCTGTAGAAAGTACACGTACTGTTATGTCTGTGGGATAGGTAGAACTAATAAAAGCCTATTGAATTCACCCCTTAGCACATGTGTTTAGAAAATAGAAAAAGAAGAATAAAAGGCTTGAAATCATTATAATAATATAAAATAAAACCTTGTTCATTCAATTATATGCAGAGGATGTGAGATATACTAAGTCCTAAAAGGTAATGGCAACATTGTAATGCAAAACATGAAAATAATGAGCGTGTCAGAATACATGATCAAGTGCCTCATCATTTTGCAAATAAAATTTTGATGTTCCAAAAAGCCCGCAATCAGTTCCAATCTCTGAAAATTAATTGCAATATTCTTTGGCTAATTAGACTCAAGGTTTCATTATTAGCTTCTGTGAAAGTTATTAATTTCATTGGATTTAATTGACTGCAAGGTATGTTCAATAGAACAATATTTACACTCAGCGGATGCATTTGAAGGTAAAAAACAAAACAAGGCACATTGGAGATTACACATAAACCTATAGGCCCTCATTAACCTATCTAAAGGCCTTTATCTTAGATATATCGATATGATATCTCTTAATCAGGAATAGTAGTCTTTTGTATTACGTTATTTATCTGGATAAATACTTCAATGAAATACTTCTGTCCATAGTGAAACATATCGTATACTGAAAGCCAGAAGGGCATTAACGCTTATCCTTTAACACAGAGTTATCACCCTTCTTGCTCTCAACAGGTAATATAACATGGTGGCGATCCGACATTTGCTCCGGCGACAATTACTCCAGGTTTTAGTTTGTCAAAAGTTTAAGGTTAGGGTAGGTGTTGCAATTGGGTTTTAGGTTAGGTTTAGTGTTAAGGTTGGGGTTATAGGTACAAATGTATAGTGTCAGGTCTTGGGTAGACTATAGGAATTCTGTTAGAATTGGCCCCGTCTTATAAAGAGTTGCGATTGATTGGAATCGATCGCAAGTCCTGCAATCAATCGCAAATTTCCAATCTCCTATCTCTTAAGTACAGAGTTGCGATTGTTATAAGTTGCAAATTATTGGCAATCAATTGCAACTCTTTATAAAATGGGGCCCAGGCGGCATTGGAGGATTTCCTGTAGATCAGTGTCTCGTAGGACATATGACATTTATCAATATATTTTATCCATGAATAAAAAATCTCTTGATATTGCCATGACTAATGGTAGTGATACCAGAAAGAATCATAATTCAGTGGTTATATTAAGATATTCTTAATTTTTTTTAAATGAAATATTGGGATAAATGTCATATATTGTACGAGACACACTGCACAGAATTGCCCTGTTGATCTTGGAACAATTGCTGCTGGTCTATGTGTCATACAACCATTTGTACAGATGGATTAATCAATGAAATAGTGAAAGGCTCCAGTCTAGAATGAAACAGATGAGATGGTAGAGACTACAGCAAAAACTAGTGTACCTACATTTACTTGCAGTAGACAGGGAACAACACTATGTGTGGTGGCCATATGTCTTGAAGAATCTAGTTTGTAATGCCTCCATATAACTAGCTACCCGGGGAGCTCAGACTAGCGGACTCCAAACATTCATCAAGAGGCTCGGAAGAAGGAGGGAATCATTCGTGGTGGACCACAACCAGCATTAGACCCTTTCACACACATAGAAAGAAAGAGTTATACCTCGGTTAAATACCTCAGGCACACTCCAGACGGACCTCAAACTGATCGATAACCGACAAAGTCTTGGCCATTTACAGTAATGTTATCTTTAGTTTGGTCTTTTGTCGGTCTTGGCCCCGTCTTACAAAGAGTTGCGATTGATTGCAAATAATTTTCACTTGATATCAATTGCAACTCTGTACTTAAGAGATAGGAGATTGAAAATTTGCGATTGATTAGAGACAGGGCCCTGGGAGGAATTTCATCAAGTGTCTTGTCCGTGAATTTTACCGACAAATTTGCTCTCAGCCAATCAGATGCAAGAATTTCAGTAGCTTTTAACAGTTATTGCAACGTGTCATTGATGACAAGTTTTATGAAACAGGGCCCTGTTGTTGGTCTTGTTGGTGTGACTGAGGTGGGAGATGTTAATCACAATTCAAATATCACCCTTTTTTAAGCCTTTTCATACATGGGAGAAATGAAAAATTCCTATTTACTCATCTTGCTTCCTTGACCTTGGTTGTAAAAAGGAGTGGTCTGAAGACTCTGAACACAAGGTCCATTGCAAATAATCACATTATGTACAAAACCAAAAATTAAAACAAAACAACAAATGAACAAAACATTATCAGTGAGTTTTGAACTGTGATCAGAATCTCATTGATCGGTGAGATTTATTTTGTTCACACACTAAAACAAGTGAAATACCGATTAATGTCCAAAGATCAGTTGTTGAATCGCGCTAATTGCTTTGTATGTGAATGAGCCTTATATGGTTTGATAAGTAATGTCCACTGCAAACAGAAAGAACGAATCATGGTTTGATTGCTAGATTGCTTGAAACACTCTGAAAGCAGCTTGTGACCAAAACAACTTTTACAGTAGAAATCTTCTCAAATCCTTATGAAATTTATTAGGTTATCGCCTTATTCTTTGAGAGCTCGTTTTTATTGCCCGGTGGAAATTAACAACGTGTGTTTCCTGTGATGAAATACATCCCTCTCTTCATGCCTGACGCAAAGTAAATCTACGTCAGATACGCCATACTTACCTATACCCTAATTGCTATTCGATTGCCCTGCTCGAATACACCGGCAAAAAACCTTCTCTAAAAGAGAAGGGTCTGCAAAAGCAGACTACCGCCCCGCGCGATACAGCGGGCAACCCCGCTGCCCGCTATAAAACCCCTCTTTGCGCGGGCTACTTCCTCTTTCTTTTGCCGGCGCTCAAACCGTAAAGGTTCAAGGCGCTTCTGCTCTTAACTTTGTACACGTGTACACCGATGATTTTCCAATCCTTCGACGACAGATTGCTACTTATAGTTACTATATATATTTCTAACATTTTTGTGATCAGCGGATGGTTCAGGAATAATTCATCATGCCGCGTTCTCAGAATGAGGAATCACGAAAACGGAAATCAAAGGACGAATCGAGGGACGGAGTTGATGAACCCATCGTCAAGCACAAGCTCAGTAAAAGCGGAGGTCTCAAAATCCCCGTTGAGCACGAGAGAAATGACGGAGGTCTTAAAATCCCCGTCGATGATGAAAGAAAAAACGGAGGTCATAAAATCCCCGTTGAGAAACAAAAAATTAACGGAGGTCTCAAAATCCCCATTCACGAGAAACAAAGAAATATAAACGGAGGTCATAAAATCCCCGTTCATGACAAAGAAAGGAATCAGGGAGGCCCCCAAACCCCTGAAAATGACAAAGACAAAAATCACGGAGGTATCAAAATCCCTGTGAAGGATAAATCGAAGAACCCTCGGGAGAAGGTCCCGTCAGAAAGGGAATATGTGGGACACGATAGCCCCCTCCACCCCCTCCCAGCCGGTACGACGGTAACTCCCATAGCCAGAGTCGGTACCGTAGATGGGATAGAAACTCTGCTTCTCCCTCCACCAGCCCCTAAAAAGGTAAAAACAGTGGGAAAAAAGAAGAACTGCTCGGCTAACACTAAAAGTGGTAATAAACCTCGAACGCCTTGCAACGAGGCTAACTACGAGAGTCGGGAATTTTCCACAACCGTAAACATGGACGACAGAATGACAGCTAAATCTGATTCGTCTTCGGGGCGTGCTCCCCCGATTGCCGTTGCATCGCAGGATTTACAAAATCACGATCCCATATCTACGGCGTCATGGTTTATTCAGATGTTTCAGGCAGCACAAACAATGCAAAAATGCTTAAACCAACCTACCGCTGGAAATTATGCTGCTCCGACTCCAGCGGCACATACCTCTACCCAGCCCGACGAACCCGGCGTTCGGACGGTCGGCGACCCGCTCGGGAGCCCGGAAGAACCGGCCAGACCCTCTCGGCCGAGGACCCGGAAGCCAACAGTAACTCACACTCGGGGGCGTAGCCCGAGCCCCCAGCGATCGCGTGGGGGTCACGATGCGCCCTCCATCCTCATTCAAGAGGAATCCGACTCTGAGTATGGATATCATCGTCCAATTGCCTCGAGGAAAAGGAAATGGAAAGACTCAATGCTGTCGAAGTTATCTACAAGTTCAGACTCTGAAAGAGTGACTGTTGATCTCGGATATTCTGAACGGGAGGGTAGTGTAAGGAGTGTGGACCTCTCTTCCCTCCCCGAATCCAGCGACAGATTCCAAGACAGGGAGACAAGTGACAAAGCCAGACTGTCCATGCCACCGGCCGAACTAATTACGAAATACTGCCCTCAACTTAAGGCCGATAGTAATCAAACTGATCTTGACTCCAAACCAATTTTCTGCATAGACTCTGAACTGGGTAGACCCCCCAAGAAAACATGTGCAGTGAAGTTGGACAAGCCCTTCTCATCTTGCATCCAATATCTCAATGGCAAAGGTACCTACATAAGGCCAACGAGTAAAGAGGTGGGTAGAAACTTTCACTTTGATGATAAGGATTTTAAGAAATACTTTAAAAGTCCTGTAGTCCCTGAGGCCGCCCGACGGGTGGGGGATGCTAAAGCCAAACGATCCTCCTACTGGCAGAATCCCCTAAGATCACGCAAATTCAAGGTAATGGATGGCAACCTAGCCTCAGTGGACCAGGCAGCCAGAGCATCTATGAGGTTGGCCACCTATCAATCCTACCTCCTGACTGCTTTTCGTGAGGCCGAGCGACTGGGCATATCTCCAGAGGATCGCAAGAATATCTGGGACAGCCTTATGAAAATATCTGACTTGCAATTTGAACAGGCCACTAGGACAGCGATAATATGCACAAGGGCTAGACGCTCTTACTTGCTTGAGCAGCTTCATATTGAACGGGAGGCCACACGAATGCTTGAAAAACTGCCGGCCTGCGGGGAGGACCTCTTCGATGGCCGCCTTCAGGAGGTATTAGAGTCTTCTATCTCTGCCTCGTCCACCGCAGACAAGACGGTATTCAAACTGTCTTCACACACCTCCCCTCATCAATCACGCTCCCGTTCACGCCAGCAAGCCCCCCCTCAGGAAACACGACGTCGTTCCCCCCAGTTCCAGAGAGACAGGGAAAAGAAACCACAAAGGAAACAGGGCGGCCAGAGGTTTTTTCGTGGCCAAAATAAGCTCTTCTCCAAGTCACAGCACCGCTCCTCCCCAAATCGGCAGCAATTTTGACTCCTTGACCAGACCGCTTTCACCAAATATCCCAGTAGGAGGAAGACTTCAATTCTTCGCAAACAATTGGGAAGCCATAACAACAGACCAGTTCGTTCTAAAAATAGTTCGCCGGGGATACCATATCGAGATCGACCCAAACTATCGCACCTCATACAATCAACTGAGAAGCATCACAATTCCCCCTCTGTCATTAGAAAAAAGGAAAGCCGTGTTCAGAGAAATCAAAGAACTGGAACTAAAACAAGCAATTCGCCAGGTACACGCCAATCGGAATCTCGTCCTTTCAAATATCTTCCTTACTTTAAAGCGGTCTGGGAAATTCAGAATGATCTTAAACCTAAAGAAACTAAACAACTTTATCGAAAACAAACCCTTCAAGATGGAATGTCTTTCCAGAATCCTACCTCTAATTCGGCCCAACGAATGGGCAGCCTCCATAGACTTAACAGATGCATATCTTCACGTCCCCATAGCAAAGTCAACACAGCATCTTCTTGGCTTTGCCGTGGGGGCGAAGACTTATCAGTATCAAGCCCTCCCTTTTGGACTCCGCACTGCCCCACGTATCTTTACAAGGTTGATAAGGGTAGTCGCAGCAGAGCTGAGGAGAAGGGGCGTAAAAGTTTTCTGTTACCTGGACGACTGGCTGATCCTCGCCCCCTCACGGGAGACTCTCCGCAGACACCTGGCTATCACAATCTCCCTTGTAACAAGCCTAGGCTTTCTCATCAACTGGGAAAAGTCAAAGTTGACCCCCACTCAGACTCCGGATTTCCTTGGGGCATCTATAGACATTACACGTCAGGTGGCAGCCCCACTTCCCCATCGTATCCACAGGACACGGGAAGTGGCAGAACAGCTCCTAACCAACCAATATTCAACAGCAAAAGCTTGGCAGATCTTCCTGGGCCTCCTTGCAAGCCTAGTGGACACAGTCCCTCACTGCAGGCTGAGGATGAGGGTACTTCAGTTACACCTGCTCAGATTCTACCGCTACCCCATGAAGGCGAAGAAGATACAGATCCCACTGACACCAGAAGCTGGGGAAGCAATTCAGTGGTGGCTTCTCCCCTCCGTTCTGCAATCGGGGAAACCATTCCAGAACCCTCAGCCATCTGTAGTAATTCTGACAGATGCATCCAAGCAAGGCTGGGGTGCAGTCCTGCATTCGAGCCACATCAGGGGGACCTGGAATGCACAGGAGAGGAAATATCACATCAACAAACTGGAGATGCTGGCAGTGCAATTTGCTCTACGACATTTTCGAGCTCATATTGTGGGGAAATGTGTCTTGTTGAAGTCAGACAACAAAACGGTGGTGACCTATCTGAACAGAGAAGGGGGGACACGCTCAAGAGCCCTTTGCAGATTGACGTTAGACATTCTAACCTGGTGCCACAGCCGCAACATTCACGTCATAGCGTCTTACATTCCGGGAAAGGAGAACCACATAGCGGACTTTCTATCCAGGGGACAATATCTCCCATCAGAATGGATGCTTCACCCAAACGTAGCCAGGCAAATATTCAATCAATTCGGTCAACCCCAGATAGACCTATTTGCGTCGACGCTCAACAAGCAAATTCAAACATACTGCACCAAACACAGGGATCCACTGGCAATAACAACGGATGCCTTCTCAATTCCATGGAGGAATGTGCTCGGGTATGCCTTCCCTCCGTTCTCCATTATCCCCAGAGTACTTCAAAAGGTCGAAAGAGAGGGGGCGACCATACTCCTGATTGCACCATGGTGGCCTCGTCGTCCTTGGTTTCCCACGCTTGTAAGCCTTCTCTGGGACAATCCTGTGACTCTGCCAGACAGGCAGGACATTCTAAGTCAACCTGGAACCAAACATTACTACCCCAACCCTCACACGCTGAGGATTACACTATGGCCAGTTACAGGGCAGCCGCAATTAAGGCAGGACTTTCTGAAAGGGCTGCCAATCTCACGACGGAATGCCTACGATCCTCAACACGATCCACCTATAACTCAAGACTCGCTCACTACGTTAGATGGTGCGGGGAGGCTGAGACTGATCCATACAAGGCCTCTATAGGTGAGATTGCTGATTTCCTTATCTCCTTATATGACAAGAATCTGGCAATTAATACAATTCGGGGTTACAGGTCCGCCATTTCAGTTTTACATGAAGGGTTTAACAACGGCGAATCTGTTTCCTCTTCTGTTTTTCTTTCAAGACTAATGAAGTCCTTTTTCCTCAACAGGCCGAGTAGGAGACTTCTTTCCCCAGCCTGGAGTCTTCCCCAGGTCCTTCAAGCTCTAAGTACTGCTCCTTTTGAGCCAATGCACGAATCGTCACTGAGAGATCTTACCATAAAAACTGTTTTTCTTCTCTCTGCAGCCTCAGGTCAGAGGCGTAGTTCTGTTCATGCACTGACCACAGCCCCGGGGCATATTCGTTGGGAGAAAAACAGAGTTAGGCTAATCCCTCATGGTAGATTCTTAGCTAAGAACCAAAGAGAATCCTCTCAACCCATGGAGATTGTTCTTCCATCCATTAGTTCATTGTCAACCATAAGGGAAGATAAACTCTGGTGTCCTGTGAGGGCTTTAAAATGGTACCTCGATAGAACTAAGGGAATTCGCTCTTCAGAACAGCTCTTTGTCAGTTTCAATCCTCCTCACAAGGCTGTCTCTCCTGACTCAATATCTCGTTGGATCGTTCAGGCAATTCAATCTGCTGGTAATTCTGCGATCTTACAACAAGGGGTCAGAGCCCATGACACAAGAGGCGTAGCAGCTTCTTGGGCCCTTTTTAGGGGGGTACCAATAGAAGATATCCTAAAAGCAGCTTACTGGTCCAATTCTAACACATTCATATCATGTTACCTTTCCGATGTTCTTGGACAAGACACTAGTTTTGCGAGGGCAACCTTATCCTGTTCGCAGCACTAGGACCAGGTAGGCACTGAGTGGATCACAACTTGGCGCATGTTTAAAATTGTTCGCTTGACAATTTCATTTTCGGGAGCTCAGGTATTCCCTGAGGGAGGTTGTATACATTAGGTGTGGTTTGATCTCTTTTTATGTTACCCGCCTCCCTATGCTCTTTGTCCGTGGTAATCTAGCAATTAGGGTATAGGTAAGTATGGCGTATCTGACGTAGATTAGGATGTTCAGTAGTGAACACCATATCTACGAAGTAGCCATACTTACCTATACGACCCTCCCGCCTCCCCTTAATCCGGGCTTGCTCGCCGTCAGAAAGAGGAAGTAGCCCGCGCAAAGAGGGGTTTTATAGCGGGCAGCGGGGTTGCCCGCTGTATCGCGCGGGGCGGTAGTCTGCTTTTGCAGACCCTTCTCTTTTAGAGAAGGTTTTTTGCCGGTGTATTCGAGCAGGGCAATCGAATAGCAATTAGGGTATAGGTAAGTATGGCTACTTCGTAGATATGGTGTTCACTACTGAACATCCTAATCCATTTGTTCTGAGAGTTCATTGATGGCATCGACCCCGTTCCTACAGTGGGCAGCAGTTATCAGTGAACGAGGCAAAGAATAGAAATAGTGGGTGGGAATAGGGGGAAATTGGAAGGTTTCTCTCAATGAATCGGATGTATTTTTGTGTTTATGGATGATTAGTGCACATGTGCTCTATGGATTGCTAGTTTCTGCTCGTGGATCAAAATCACAGTATATCGCTCATTAAACTAGTAGAGATATTAAAGAATGAATGAACAGCTCCTTCTGGTATATTCAGAGGTTTATGCATGTCAAGGAAAAAGAGACCTTACATTTGTTTCCATCTTGTTTGTGTGTGTCCAAAAATATCAAAACGTATAGTGTAAACAAAGAGGGTAGGATTGTGACAAAATGTAGCATTTATAAAGTCAACCTGTGCCATTCTTGAAGCCTTTGAACTCCCTGACCCTTTCACATATATTCATATTGATTTATTTCTGTCACGTTTTTCAAAAGTAAACAATATAGAGGTAATACACAGACTTCCCATGAGCACTTGACAAATAACATGGAAAATATATGGGATGAGTTGATTTGTAGATGAAAGAAGTATTTCATAAAGACAAGTAGTTTAGGATGTACCTGTAGTCTGTGTAGATATCAACACAATATTTGTGAACTGTTGATTTTCAAGAAATGAAAAAATATTGAATCTGCTTTGATGAGACTAAAAGTTCTTCATGAGACCACAAGCAGATGTTTCATTGGGTGATTTTGAAACTTTATCTGGACAATGATTTAATTTCAAGCAATCTTGGTGCCATTTAAAAGGAAAATCAATCCTTTTGATTTCATTTGACAAACTGCTCCTTCCTATATGTACCTTTAAACTAACCCTGTCTCCCTCCGCGGTCAGTCCCGGCGGGAAAGGGCGACTGGAGCAACTGGCTGAAAAGGGAGTCGGGGAATGTGTTACAGACCTGTTCACATTTAGAATATCATATGCGTACAAGTAATAATAAAATGAGTGACGTGTCTTTTCTTGGAATTGTTTTTTTGAAAATGGGCCTCCAGATGGGTCTTCGAGAATACGACCTTCTAAAATTCAGAATAACCCCAATATTTCAACAATTATTTCATTAAGAATGTAGCCGTAGCCCCTTGTTTTTGACTATGTTAACTTTGAAATGACTCTTACATTACAAGTTAGTGCGTAGTTAATGTACGACCTGTCATGACTGAATAGCAAGTAAGTTTTGTGCAATGATGGTCTTGTGGAAGGAATATTTGAAACTTGTAATTGTACTCTTGTCAATTATTATGTTTGTAGACTTTGTTTTTGGTTTAAGTTTTCAATGTGAAAAGCAGACATCATGTCTTAACTAGCACCCAGCATGCTCCTCCATGGGTTCACTGTATGTCGTCATGGCGCTGGGTGATGCAGTCCGATCATGGTTCGTCTTTGTCTCGTGCTCGAAATATCCCAATTTAGCTTGATCCAATTCTAACTTGAGATTCAATAACCTAGCAAGTCTTTAATGCAGTGACATGACAAGCAAGTGTTGTCCATTGGCAGGAAAATGTTTGAATTACAGTGATGCAGGTGCATGATGAATGTATACCAAGGAAGAGGAAAGACTTGTATAGTCATGGATTGTATTTCCGAACAGCATTGTATTACCGAACACGTAAAGTTAAGCGCCTAAAATGGCTTTCATATGCGTGGGACTACGCGTATGTTCTCCACACTATTGAAACAAAGAACACAGGGTAGAAGATCATAAAATGAGGCAAAAAACATAAGTAATATCTTATAATCTGCTTTCTCGTCACCCCCAGTCTTCATCCCGTTGGCCCGAAATCGGGGTAGGTTGTCATGGTTGTGTCTTTTTCCCATAGGTTTCACACGTTTGGAAACACAGTACCTTTTTCAAGGGACCAAAACGACGCGTCGTTGGGAAGGGGTTTGCTCAGAAGGGAATATCGTATTAAATCTACATTGTCTTTTTCAAATTCCATCAACTTCTTTTTCTGTAGGACTTTAAGCATTCATTATGAAAGTTTGACAGATATTCATGTAATATTTCATTTGCTATGGTTGATTTTGTGAAAAGTGTTCGGAATTAGGGTCCACTACCATATAGCTCTGTCTACAATGTCTGCAAGTGAATGGCCAAGCATAGGCTTCTGATGCCTACTATCTATGGGTGTGTTTATACTTTCTTTGCGAAGGCAGATTGAGCGTTATGAAACGTTCATCTAAACGTTCATCTAAAATGCAGTTTCACAGGGTACCGTTTACACTTCTTTTCTCCAGGCGAAGTCGGGCTCTCCAGCTGGTTTCGCAAACCTCACCTCGCATACTACTGGTTTATGTGACGCCATATAAACACGTTTACAAATGAGTTTGTGTTTATGCTTTCCCAGAAACAGTGTTGTCTTTTTAGAAAAGCCAATTCAAAAAGCACCTTTTTGTTAGTTTTACATCAGCATTTTAAATCAGTGATTATACGAAAATGACTGTGGATGTAAACTTGTTTTGAACTGAATGTGTAACAAAAGGCTCATTCTGGCCTGAAAAATGGGAGTATAAAAACACCCTATGTTTTACATTGTAGGTGCCGTGAAACATAATTATAGTGGCTCAATATTTTCCTTAAAAATAATGACTGTTTAAAACAATCGCTGAACATATGGGAGTCTGCGTCACATTTAATTGTTTTGCACTAAGTTACCATTGAATTGATTTACCTCTGTCTTCAAGCTCTGTTGGGAAATTTAAAGAAAGTGAAGATAGCAACCCTTATAACTTTGATCAAATCTGCTGTTTTGATTCGGTTATGTTTTTGTAATGTCAGAGACAAATGGTGTACGTGCAAGAACTTCATGTAGGACCTATTTTTACCAGTCTGTAAGATTGCCAGCATAAAGTGGATAAAACTCTCCGCTGTATTAGTCATCCTGTCTGCGTACCATCTTTTCTCATCCCAACCGCAGATAGCATTGATTTATTCATGTTCCCTTCTCTACGATTGTTCCCAAGTAATAAAAGAAAGGCGGTTCAAGAAAAGTGCAATATCATTTCATACAGGGAGAGATTTGTATTCATCAAAGTGAGACATGTTGTGGCAGGGCGCTTGGGCGGCTTTACACCGACCAGTGCAACGAACGAATGGCAGCACCGGCTCACTGCTCTACTGCCCGCAGACAAGGCCACCAACATGAAATGCAATTTATGCGGGTCGCTAGCGTTTCATATTCGCTCCTCTCTAGAGATCGGCGCAGCGGTTGGAGCTAGTCTCGGGCAGAGATTCGTTCAGGAGATAGGAGTGAAATGATAGAAGAGGGAGGCAGGATTGGGTTATATTGGACAATTCAAGGAGGTATTGAGACAGAGTTTAGCTCCAGGCAAGCAGGCAGGCAGAGATTTCTTGATCAGATTCTCTGTGTAAGGCAAGAGGCTGTTGAAGTATTGCTGTATGAAAATGTGGAATGCATAGATATGGTTTAAACAAGGAGGATGTGAATTTAACCTCTTAATGCCCTGTTTGAGTGTATCATCCAAATTGAAACGGACAGCTTAACTACCACAATGCACTTTTTTTATTACCACAATTCAGTTGAAGGGTTAATAAACTTTTGCATTCAATGAAAATAAAATATGCAGGAGCGGAGAATGATTTAGCTCTGGAAATCTCCAAGAGAAAGATGTGGTTAAAATGATGACATTCTTAAATTCACTAAACAAAAAAGTATTTTTTTACATTTTTTAATGTCTAGATGCTGAATCATTGGTAAATCAGTTGACACAGGATTTGATTTGATTAACATAATAGTGAGGATATCTTAAAATGTAAAAACAAAAAAAATGAGGTTTGAGAAGGAAACATAATTTGAACATGACTATTGAAGGTTTATTGAAATCAAGTTTCTAGGAACATGTCCTTGTGGTTCATAATTATTAAATAGAGCAGATATTATAATGTGGAATTTCCCTGTTGGGTTCCTAGCTACGACAATGAGAATGAATGGAACCTATTGGGAGAACTAATAAGATGACTTGACCCTTGTCAGGGTTGGAGCATGGCATGGTTGGAGGAAACTCTGTGAATAGCCTGTCTTCCACACCAAGTTTATTTTCTCTACTCGATTAAAAAAGCTTAGCCAAGTTTGGAGATTGTAGGCTATATTTCCTCTGACTGACGTCTGTTACTGCCATCTCAAAACGGAATGTAGGCTACAATTGTCAGGCCCAACAAAAGCAATGTTCATTGTGAAGAGAGAAAGAAATCTTTCAGCCTGGAAGCAAGGCTGAGGTGGGAGGGGAGGGTATTGCCCCCTTATGATTCATTCATCCAGCTAGACCAATACCCATCAGAGTTCATACCAGGTCATTCAGTAGAGATGGTCCTTCATAGTAAGGTGGCCTTGAAGGAGTTGGCCATCACATATGTTCTTTGATTCTAGGCCGACATATATATCACTAAACACTCTACACCATGGCCAAGAATGGTTTAATGCACTTCTCAATGGAAGTCCTTGTCTAATTTTGTTATTTTACTTCCATGGTTTTGGGTGGGGTTGGATAATAATTTCATTTTTTAGAGGAATAGTGTTTTTTTTTTAAATCTTTCCTGACCATAAAACCAAGGATAACTGTAACAACTTTACTTTTTTTTGGTTCTGGATTATAGCATGGGAAGTCTATCACTGAGCTATTTACAAATAGGCCAGCATCTCAAAGCTTTTTTTCAAATCCTAATATTTGAGTGAATCTACATCTATCATCTGTGATTGGATGCAGATTTGTATGGGCAAATTTTGACTCCACCCCCCCCCCCCCAATCACAATTCCCTGGGCCCCGTTTCATAAAACTTGATATCTATGACAAGTTACAATAATTGTTATAAGCTACTGAAATCCTTGAATCTGATTGGCTAAGAGCAAATTTGTCATAGATATGTGGCAGTTTTTATTGATAATGAGTTTTATGAAACGGAGCCTTGGTCAACCTCACTAGATTCTTATCTCCTGAATTCTTTAATGAATTTTAAAAAAAAATTAAAAGCAAGAATCATATGGTGCAGCCCACCAGACAGCAGAAAATAAATACAGAAGTGTAACAGTCCACCAATAATTTATAGATGAAAAAAACTTGTACAGATGCAAATGCTTGGATCTAGAATCATGTAAAGCCACTATGTGCACCGTATTATAAACATCATATCCTCAATATAAACACAGCACCTACCCGTATACATGCAACATAATGATGATCATATTTCACCGTCTGTTGAGTAATTTTCCTTACATTTATTCATCTCATCACCCAAGGTGTATCTAACGAGATCACTGGGAAATCCAATATCGGGCCAACATATCCTTGGGCAAAGCCTAATCCTTCTGGCTGTAATTACAAGCCCCTATGCAGGAATAGGTTTGGATAGTCTATAGCAGATAGACCTTGTGTCAACATAAATGTAGTATCATTGGAAATAAAGATTTGAAGACTACTTATGTTTTTTTTTATTTTGGAAGTACATGATTGAGATTTTGTGTAAACGTAATCTATGTAAACAATGAAAATCAAGACAAAGTTAACCTTTTGTCAAAAGCGTATTGGTTAATAAACTCAAAAGATACTTCCATATTATATTAGTTTTTGATATTGATTATTTTAACAAACCTTCCTGCCATGGATTTTAATGAATGTTAAGTAACAGATTACGATGAAGCCTTGAGCAAAATCATCCATGAATATGAGGATGCGAGATTTGATGAGTTCCGACACCATGCGTGATTGAGATTAATTGGTCATGAAAAAAAAGTGTCTGCAACGTTCATTAGCGTGAGATGGGGGGCCCCCTGTCTGAGTGTCAGAGACTATATCATTGATTGTTATACCATGTAGGGTGCAAAGATCCTGGTCTGTTATGAATGGTAGGATATCCAGTTCATGTATGATTGACCTACTCTTAGGTTCAGATGTGGAAGACTATAGTCAGGTTCACACGAAGGGAGCTAAACTTAAGTTTCGCTTGTAGTTTCAAAACTTTAAGTTAACTTGTAGTTATCTTGTAGTTTCAGACCGTATGAACGGACTCGTAGTTTCTAAACTTTCAGTTTACTTATAGTTCTAGAACCACAACCGAGCTTGTGGTTAACACCGTAACCACGAGCAGTGGGTGGTCCTCCTTCGCAGTTTCGGACCGTGTGGACAGAATAAACTTTAAGTTTCGCAAGCTCGTAGGTAATGATGACCTTGCTGTTCATGTTAAACTTCTGGGTCATACCCTTCACCTGAATTATGAACACAGGATCTGTATGTGTACTGTATACACAATCAGTAGTATCTACTTCTGGTGTTCACAACAATGATTGCTCGGCTTGTAGTTTCAGAACAATGAGCATCAACGAGCCTCATTGTTTCGGGACCGTGTGAACCCTTGTTGTGGTTAGTGAGTCGTTGTTTCATTAACTTAAAGTTTTACTAACTTAAAGTTTCGAAATCACAAGTCCCGTATGAATGTAGCTTATAGTTTGGTATGGCAAATCTAGGCCTATGGCTATATAATGTACAACACATTGTATGAATGTTTTTCTTGTGTGAACATTGTATAGCTAAAATGGAGACTTAGGCATCACTTTCTAAGAGAATTTAGTAAAGAATCAACAATTCGCCACGTACAAGGCGTGTACTAGTACCAAGGCTTTTCACAAACAGTAGACCAAAAAAAAATGTCACCTGGGACCCCAAAATGTTATAATGTACACTGGGCTTGGTGTCCACAGACCCCGTAATATTTTGCTCAGGACCCCAGAGTGGAGTCCTGCATAGTATGGGAATTGTTCCCTCTCAAACGGGTTTTGCGTATGATGTTTCTTAATATGATTTGTCGTCTGGTGTGAAAGGACCCTCTAGTCTTGTTTTATTATGAAAGGTAGGAGATCAAGTTCATGATGTGATTGACTTTGCTGATGCATTGGTTTCCCATCCCCATGTCTGAAGCCATGTCCAGAATCTATTGTAACTGAGAATAACAAGTGATCCGGTATGATGACCTCTAGAGGACCGTACATCAGAATTCCATAAATTAATCACCCTGTGCCGAATCACAGTCGTGGAATGAACGGGGATGTTAAAATTCCTGTGTATGGAGGGGGGATTAATAGAGTGAGAATATAATTAATTTAACATCAAGCAGAAGTATGTTGGTATATGATATTCCATATTCCCCTCTCTGTATCTTTTATCAAGAAAGAAATATAAGCGAAACTTATGGAATTAAATCAGGAAATGCAAATTACATTTTCAAAAGAGTGCTTATGTGTCTATTTTCTGTGTTGTAGATTTATTAGGATTACATTATTTGAAATTAAAAGTGCCAATTAGCAGTTGATTTTCATAAATTTCTCATGAACAATGATATGCATGAACAGAATTTGCAGAGAATTAAATTTGTTGAAACAGAACCCACATATTTTCTTGTCATAAAAACTGATAAGGTTCAGCCTTATTTTTCATTGTAATATAAAAGAAAGCACCAAACTCAGAAAGGTGAATTACAATATTCCCTTGTCATTTTCCCCTCATATCACATAAATAATAGAGGACAGGAAATAAAGTGGAATTAAACTCTTCAGATTTTTTACCAAGAATTTTTGCAACTGTTTGAGGAGAAGTCATTCAGTTGACTTTGGTTGATACACCTGACCTAGAATTGACCCTGAATACAAACCCACAATACAGTGCTTGAGGTCGCTACCTGCCAGCAGCAGTCAGAACAATAGCCATTATTGCTCCCTGTGGCCAATGCTTTGATCCAAAGAAGTATTAGTATTAGAATATTCTAGTTAATTTCTAAGATGAGAATGAAACCATGTCAATAAGTTTCGCGCAATTTGTTGCATCTGCGCGTAGCCTGAATGTCATCAGAATGACACGTGCGCGCCACTGATCTCTGTAGAGATCAGTGGTACGCGCGCACAGAATCAGTCTAAAAACACAAAATATTTCATAACTAATTCATAAAAAGGCCAGAATTCTACAAAACCAGTAGAAGTCAAAATAAGAAAGGTCAAACTTAGAACTCTTACTCTTTTAAGAAACCTTTTAACTGGTTAATTCCCACCATTAACAGCACTGCTAACCAATTAACAAAATTACCTTGTCACTGCGAGTCGATTACTTTCCCCATAGAAACACGTGTAATTTGGGTGTTCTACGTTTTTGTGAGGCAACATAAAAAGGCCGTTTTCAAACAAAATTGGCCAGAATTCTACATATGAGATGATTACATTTTTATGCTCAGCAGCTTCTTTGTTTCTTCAATATTCATATTCCTTTTTAACTGAATTAAATTGTTAAAAAGTGAAAAAGATATAAGTATTTCTAAAAGTTGAAATTTACGTTTTTCATGATTAATGTACAGGGTTCTATGGAGGGAATCGCAGAGGGAAAGTGATACGCGCGCGCGCATGGTTGAGAATGCAACACACTTTTTGGTATGATGCATTTATTGCATTTGGTTTGGACAGAGACCAGAGATTGCAATATTTATATAATATTGAATGGCCTTGAGTGGGATATAAGGGTATTGCATGAGCTTTGAGCATATTTTCAAAGCTATTCAATATTATTATTATTAATTGTATGAAACATTGTTCCTCAATTTTTCACCATTACATGTCCTTATGTTTTTGTATTGACTTCAACATAAAACACAGGTAGAAAAACATTATTTTCTCCTTACCCAAGCATCCCACCAACCATGAGATATGGAAATATATTTTTTACACAAGCCATGAGATATTGTTTCAATATTGCACGGTCACCCAGGTACTTTTGTGCAAACCATGAGAATGAGATATGCCAATTTTTCTGGTCGCCTGAAAACCCTTCATACAGATAATAATCAGTTTTGTTGTTGTGTTGATGAAAGATTTGATTACAAAGAGATTCAAAGGGATGTCAATATTTGGGATGGTAAACACACCGTTTTTAACATTTCAATCATTGGTTTAATTGTATATCATCTTAAGTCAAGTAAATTATACTTGATTGCAGAGAATGTATTAGCAATATTGATACTTCCATACATCATATATCATTTATCATATTATAAAATCAATATACTGAGAAGTTTATTGTAAACCATTTAATAGATGTACAGTTTTTCTCCCTATAAGTGTAAAATGGAACACTCTCGCATTTGGCTGCTCAAGGGCAATCACTAATAGATGAAAATGCTAGTTTTCCTTGGAAATTTAAATCTGCGATAGTGATCTGTAGTATTACAAGGAATGAATAATAATTAGATTGTAATCTCATACCTCTAACGATTGGGGTGTTTTTACTTCTGCTTGTTCCTTCAGTAAATGCTTTTTTGTGGCTCCTGCCTACTGTGACGTGTATTAAATTTTATGGTTGCATTAATTTCATTATCTGTAAAGTCTTTATGGATGAAATCAAACAATTCCTGTTCTCTCTGTCAGAGAGTGAATTGTAGACAGTTATAAGATGAAATTATCTCTGATAATTTTGAACAATGTTAAGTATTGATAGCAAAGCATTGATGAACAAAATGCTCTATTATTTCTATTAGGATGCCATTCCTTCTTCTCATGGTCTTGCTTTCTTCTCACTAATTCCATCCTTCCATAGAGTGGTACCTATCATTTCTGATTACTACGAACAATGTGAAGCATATAAGAATTGATAAGCATTTCAAAATGCTTCATTGGGTAATTCCATGAAAATGTCCACTTTTGGTGAAAAAACAAAGTTTATTTTGAACATTTTCCTTTTATGTCACTTGAATATGCATGATTTGAACTTTATGGAACAATATTCAGTTTTTTTAATTTTTGAATATTTTGACCCAAAATGGCCATTTTTTAACCCAAATATGAAATTACACAATTTTATGGCAAAATATGGTTAATTACATATTGAGTCATTTTTAGAAATTTCATCTGTTATAATAATAAAGACAACCAAATCTAGTTAGTACTAGGGGGAATTTTATATCTATATACAAAAATTTTAAAAATATTGATATTCTTGTGATTTAATGGCGGTCAAAGGTCAAATGGATTTTTGTCCCGTCTGTCACGTTTTTTAAGGTACTTTTTGCATTTACAATAAATTAGACCATTGTTTTTGAATAAAATTTTGCAGTCTTGCTCTTTGGTAGGGGGGAAATTCATTTCTACTGCTAACTTAGCAGAATTCGATATTATGAAGATAATTATCAATCTTAAAGTAATGTCCCGTCTGTCATGTTTGTCATCTACAGCAAAAATATGTATGGATGGGACTACATGAAAATTTTCCGACGGATGAAAATTAAAATCCTTTTGCTATTATGTTTCATGATATTAAAGATGACCTTTTAACCCCTTTAGAACATGAGAATAAGGTATTTAATGCTGGAAATTTGATTGTCTTTAAAAATTCTATTTTGTGTACAATCTCAATGTGTCCCGTCTGTCACGCTCACTTTTTGGCATTTTCCTCCAAAAGTAAGATGAAATTTCAAATGTATACTAGCAGATTTCAAAAAGGTACCAACAAGTGATAACATGAATACACATATTTTGTTTCAAGATTTTCCAGTGAGGAGAGCTTAGTCGAAAAGTATCGAAGCAGAAATGGCTTGGTAAATTCATGTCCCGTCTGTCACGCTGAACTTGAAGCCCCACCCACAATTTGTGGGAGGGGCTTGAAAAAAAAATTTCCCCCCATTTTGTTGACCAAACCCTATAGATCACATCTCTACATCAAATTAAGCATCACTTTTAAATGAAATATGAAATATCAAGTAAAAACATAAAAATGTGAGGGTTGGATGTCCCGTCTGTCACGCTGGAATTACCCCATTGTTTTTAATAGAAAAATATTTCTTATTTTCAGGTCCCTTCATTCTTGTCGTTTAATTCCTTCCCCAATATAGGAATGGTTCAGACCATATCTGATTATTCTGAGCAATGTGATACGAACATTTGAAAAGAGTATGTGGTTTTTATCGGGAAAACATTTCTTATTTTCACCTGATCTTATTCCTTCTCTTCTCCAGGAGTGATCCGTACCACCGAAGAGCTTGACAGAGAAAGCACCCCTCACTACTGGCTAACCGTCTACGCCCAAGATCATGGTGCCATTCCGCTCCACTCGGTGGTCCAGGTCTTTATCGAAGTCCTGGACATCAATGACAACGCCCCTCTCCCCACCCAGCCTGTGTTCAGGGCAGGGGTGCCTGAGAACAGCCCTATGGGTGAATACGTCCTGACGGTGGAGGCTGTAGACCCTGATACATCATCCAGCGGAAACCTCACCTACAGCCTAAAGACCAACTCGGCAAAGAAGTACTTCACCATTGATGAACGTACAGGTAAGATAAATTTCCCCATCATCATTTGAACATGGTGTCCACATCCAATATTTTCCATGACAACATTTGCTATAGGTTTTATATTGTCAAATACTTAAGGTTAGGGCTTTGGTTCTGATTTTGTTTTAGGTTAGGGTTAGGTCCAGTGCTTAAGTTAGAAATGTGATTACTGTTAGCTGATATTGATGTCTTTTTTGTGACAAGAAACTTTGGCAATCTGGCCAAAATTCAATATTTTAATTCAAATATAGACCTCTGGTAAAATTTGTGAAAGTTTTAAGTATGAATAAAATTTATAGTATTTACAGTAGCATTTATCAAACAATCAAATATCTTATCATATATGTAAAAAATTCTGGATTAACTTCATTTTTAATATTTTTGGACAGTTTACTGCTTGTTTACACATATAGTTAGAAGGCATACTTTAATTTGCCATCTATCTAAAGTCTACTCTGCGAATACCCAAAAATGTACCTCCCATTTTTTGTGAAGATGTTGGATTAGTTAGATCTTAGCAACATAATCTCTAGTGTCCCGCTTGATTGCATCAGTCCCTCTCATAGAGGGGCATGTAAAAATGAACTAAGCCTTGATAGAAAGGTGGGATGAAATATGTCAACGCTCTTATACAACGTTTGGGATTAGATCACGAAGATGAGCTTAGAATGCTTGTTTGGTAGGATTTGTTTGGAATTGATTTATTGGGTTGGTGAGTTATTTCCCAGAGTTCACCTCAGGGTTAGGTTTGATGGCAGAGGCTGTCACAGCAGCGGTGCCTCTGATCAACAAATAAGCAGGGATGTTGGGTTTTTGAGGGAAGATGAAAGAGGGAGTGTGGGAGCGAAATTTGAAATGAAAAGACAGAGAGAGAGTGGGAGCAAAAAGGGAAAATAGAAAGAAGGAGAGGGAGAGCCTTTCACAGCAGTGATGCCGCTGATCAACAAATAAAGCAGGGATGTTGGGTCTTTGAGGGGGGAAGATGAGTGAGGGAGTGTGGAAGCAAAAAGGAAAGAGATAGAAGGGTAGGAAGAGACGGGGGGGGGGGGGGGGGTGAGGTAGATGGAGAGGAAGAGAATGGATAGAAATCAAAACAAAATTGAGCATACTGTACGTTTCTTTGTAGTAGAAAAGCTTGCAAAACCTAAATTTAAATCAAATGAAGTACGATTTCTGTCAATCTTTTGGAATATTTTCATGAAGAAAGCACTGCACATGGCATCCACAAGAAGGGTTGACTTTTTGATAATTTTTTTTAAATACATGACACAGTTTCCATTTTTTCTTAGACTGAAAAATATGCCTTAGCGACATATTCATGAGGAAATATCTGTCTTTAGGCGACTACTGTTGGACATTGAAGGAAATATTCCTTAGTGACATATTCATGAGGAAATATCTGTCTTTAAGCAACTACTGTTAGACATTGAAGGAAGGAATCGATACCCATTTTTATCCCATGTTTCATTCCAAAGGAATGAACATGTAACAATTGCAAGGCATTTCATGAATGCAAACCCAGCATGGGGGTAATGCCAGCATCCATGTTTGTATTTGCTTCCTAATCCCATCGTGGCAGTCATTTTTCTCTTTTCTCTAGCAGCCCCTGAAAAATTTGTAACAGTGAGCAAAACGTGCCGCTCGTCAACTCTGTGTATTCGAATATTTCCGACAGTATGTATACACAGCCCCAGGGTCAGTCCAAGTTTGGGTGTAATTGGCTTTCCACCAAATCTAGAAATGTGGCATTAATTAGCAGGTCAAATAACGGGTTTTTTATGTGAGGGATCGGGAGGTTTATGACCTCTTTATGAGATATTTCCACTCAGCTTCTAGGTTGGTATTGCATTACAGTTTCACCGGTAGGCTATGGAGTTTTGTGCTGGGCTGAGTATAAGAATATATATTGTACTGCCTTGAACACTATATCATGGAAATTAACTAAGATTGGAGCCTTATAGTATTATGGTATAAAGTCAGTATTAAATTTTGGGCTAATGGGACAATGTGGTTGATTGATCACACATGCAAAGTAGACTCCTATATACATGTAGGCCTGTACCATATGTTTCCAATCTAAATTGTTTTTCAAAAGTAGTATCAAACCAGTTTTGGATAAAGACACCTTTTTTTCTACTTCTCAGCATATGGTTTGATTTTATTTGGATTAACTTTTTAATAGCAAGATTCAGTTGATGTTAGCTTGATAGTGGTAAAATACTCTTAATGAGCACAAGAATTGGATAACACAGAGGAGGAACTGTGAACTTGTTGAAGTCAAATGCAAAAACGATTGAGGTGTGGATGGAATGGAATGGTTGGAATAGCATGAATAAGAAGAACTTTATCACATTTTTATTAAAATTCCTTGTATGGGTGAACTTTTATATTTTAAGATTCAGTTGATTTTATTTTGATAATGGTGGAAGGTGAAAAGGCAGAACAACTTGACAATACACTGAAGGAATTTTGCCCTTATTGAAGTCAAATGCAAAGAGTGTTGTGGTGTGGATGGTTTAGAATGAGTAAAAAATATTGTATTCATTGCTTTTTTATTTGAATTCCTACTTTTGAAGGAGACAGGAAGCCCCCATTGAGTTTTCTATTCACTGAGAAGGTTCAGAAGCCCAAAATGGTTTGCCATGCCTTTTGTTGCCTCCCAGACATGGTGATTTTCCCATTCAACCATCCCAATAGATCTTCCCAAATTTTCTATGGGCCATTATGAAAATCCCAGCAAGTGCCCAGTTTTTTTGCCTGGTTGGTGGGTTGTTATTCTCTTCAACGTTCATTCTTAACAAGGCTCTGCTAATTTGGTGAGTGCATCTCATCCAGAATAACAAACATGCTCTTAAGAATGCTTACAAGAAAGTGAGCTAGTTTCAGCTGACTTACTTTGTAAGGATCACTTTATATCTAAAGAAGAATACATCGAAAAGGATTTTGTCCATTTCAGTACAGATTTAGTATAATTGCTTATTGCCTAGTAATTGTTATCACAATGCATTAAGCATTAAAGGCACATTCCATACTTTTCACTTTAGGATTTGAGAAAAAAAGCAAATTTTGATATGAAATAAATTTACGATGCTCTATCATCTTATTTCATAAAAAATGAAGCAGATGCAAGCAGAGATGCACTGTGCATATAAAATGTATGCATCTATTGCACCCGACTTCTTCACCCTCTAAGGCCCTCACCCTTCTTCCAGCTCATGATTTCTTTGGGAGTCCTCAATGTGGACCTTCGATCAAATGATTTATATTATTGATCCTTTCGTATCAATGAATAATGAGAGAGAGAGAGAGAGTGAGGGAACATAAGAATAGAAAACACTCTCTCAACAGGGTGCATGACTTCTGAGCCTTGAAAGGTGTTTAGCGCTGAATCGACCCAGGGATTATATCGGGATTATATCAGAAAGAAGAAAAGACGGGCCGCGCATAATCGAAAAAGTTTCGAAAAGTGTTGTCAAGTTGTGTTTATGTTCTGTCAATTTTTGAACTTTTCTTTTATATTTCCTCTTCACTCTGACATGGATAGTCAGTATGCGGGAGGTCTGTTCGTATCGATAGTTCTATTGTAGACTTGTCGCATTTACCACCGGTATTTTGAACTAGTAGATAACCTGCAGAGGGAAATAAACTTTCAAACTGGAGATAAAAAGAGTTTCAATTTTCAAACTCCCGCAAATTGTAAAGGTACACCTCTAAAAATCAAACTTCACTAGTGTTTTTACCTTGCTCTGGTATTCTACCACAGCCGTGGTTTGGAGGCTGATAAATAGCAGATTGTAGATTTTTTTTCCCCCTTCTAAAAATTTAGATAGACCATGTCAATAAGTTTCGCGCAATTTGTTGCATCTGCGCGTAGCCTGAATGTCATCAGAATGACACGTGCGCGCCACTGATCTCTGTAGAGATCAGTGGTGCGCGTGCACAGAATCAGTCTAAAAACACAAAATATTTCATAACTAATTCATAAAAAGGCCAGAATTCTACAAAACCAGTAGAAGTCAAAATAAGAAAGGTCAAACCTAGAACTCTTACTCTTTTAAGAAACCTTTTAACTGGTTAATTCCCACCATTAACAGCACTGCTAACCAATTAACAAAATTACCTTGTCACTGCGAGTCGATTACTTTCCCCATAGAAACACGTGTAATTTGGGTGTTCTACGTTTTTGTGAGGTAACATAAAAAGGCCCTTTTCAAACAAAATTGGCCAGAATTCTACATATGAGATGATTACATTTTTATGCTCAGCAGCTTCTTTGTTTCTTCAATATTCATATTCCTTTTTAACTGAATTAAATTGTTAAAAAGTGAAAAAGATATAAGTATTTCTAAAAGTTGAAATTTACGTTTTTCATGATTAATGTACAGGGTTCTATGGAGGGAATCGCAGAGGGAAAGTGATACGCGCGCGCGCATGGTTGAGAATGCAACACACTTTTTGGTATGCTATATTTATGCATTCATACATTATATCTAAAGAGGCATTTGTCTGCTGCATATTACAAACTGAAAGAAAAACATACATAAGAAAGAGAGAGAGAGAGAGAAAAAAAAGATATACCAGGGCCCTGTTTCATGAAACTTGTTCTTTTTACATTATATACCTCTCCACTAGAATCTTTGATTGATAAATATAACATATTCAAGATGTTTTACGCTGACGATACTCAACTGTATATTGCATTCAAACGGTCAAGACTTGTTAATGTAACCTCTCAGATAGCAAATTGTGTTCAAGCAGTCAAAGAATGGTCTCAACAGAACTGTCTCAAGTTAAATTGCAGTAAGACAGAGTTCCTTCATGTTTCATCCCGGTTTAAACACACAACCCCTATCTTTCATTTGGATCTAGATGGAAAGCAAATTGAAGCTACCAAAACATGCAGGAATCTTGGAGTAACATTTGACAACAAGCTTACTTTTGAAACTTTTGTGACACAAAAATGTCGTGCAGCTTCATTTGCACTACACAAAATTGGTAAAATTCGTGATTTTATTGACAGAAGGACAACAGAACGTTTGGTTCATGCTTTTGTAATGTGTCATTTTGATTTTTGTAATAGTCTCCTTTTTCAGTTACCACTTCGCCAAATTCAAAGACTACAAACTATCCAGAATTCAGCCGCGCGACTAGTCACACGTACAAAGAAACATGATTCAATATCCCCTGTCTTACACAATTTACATTGGTTACCAGTCCAGTCACGCATCAAGTTCAAGATACTGTTATTAGCTTATGAATGTTTTCATGGATTAGCTCCCTCTTATCTAAATGACTTACTCACTACATACACACCAACAAGAAATCTTCGATCACGTAAGAAGAATTTATTTATTGTTCCTCCTGTTCATACCAAGACATATGGTGAACGTTCATTTGCACATGCTGCCCCGGTTTTATGGAATAGCCTTCCCGACTCTCTTAGAAACATTAATACCATAGATACGTTTAAGTCTGCCCTTAAAACATACTTATTCCAATTGTTAAGCAGGTAAAGGAACTCAGTAATTTCTCCTTTTTTTTCCCCCTCAAGCGCATAGAGACATTCTTACGTAATGTGTTATGCGCTATACAAGAATAGTTTATTAAACTTATTATTATAACAAGTTACAATAATTGTTATAAGCTACTGAAATCCTTGAATCTGATTGGCTGAGAGCATAGAAATGGGGCAGTTGTTATTAATCACAAGTTTTATGAAACAGGGCCCTGAGGTGGAGTACGAATAACAGGAGAACTAAAAATAAGAACAAACTGAGAAACTGATGTCAGGAGAGGGAGAGAGAAAAGATATCGAATGTAGAAATGAAAGACAATACATTATATAGCTATATCATTTTTGCATATATATTGCAGGTTAAAAGATGAATATGAAATACTTGATATCATCTGCTTAGAACCAGAAGGAGTTAACTCCAAGCTAAATGATATGGATTAACACCCTTCTGGCTCTTCTCATATGATATGGACAGGGTGAGAAGAAAAAATGCTGTAATGGAGTGCATGCCACTAAACGTGTTCGTCACATGTGTTCGTCACATGTAGCTTGCTTATTAAAAATATAAACAAATACAATTAAACAATAACAACAACAAGAGGGACAATAGCTTGCAAGCTGACCAAGCAGATGACGAATCAATCAATAATTTTATGAATGGGGGATACCAATCGAAATCATTACCGGACACCTGACTGACAAACTGGCAAGGCTTTCTAACTATCTCTTGGGATATTTTGGTTTGACGGAATGCTTTGAAGTGGCTGCGCCTCCTTGTATTGTCATCCATTGTTGACATAGTCTGAAGTACAAAGACAGGAACGGATGGACAGTGTTTGTTTTTGACTTTTGTTCTTTCGTTTTGAACTCCCATTTTGGTCAAGTGAAAGCTCTTGTCATATATGAATCTGTTTTACCTTCACCAAAGTTTCCATTATTCAAATTTGTTACTGTGGTTGTCTGAATTGATCGATTACTTTGTTCTTCTTCTTCCTCTCCCCTGAAAAAAATGGTGTAGGTCCTTATTGGAATAATTGAAGAACAGTGAGTATAGGAAATTCAAGAAGAATTTATGAGAAAGGGGATATTGACAATTTCCATTCAACACCATTCCCATCATAAATCACAATTCATAATTTTCAAAGGAAATTGCGTAATCGTCCCCTTCGAAATGGTTAGAGGAGCCAGCTAACATGAGACTACATAAGACGGATCCTACAGACTGGCCTCAATGAACTGTGACCGTGGAATAAAAAGGGTGGTCTGAAAATGCTGGGGGCAAAATCAATACCCCTCCAACCAACTTGTTTGTGCCTTGAAGCCACCTATCATGCCATATCACTGTAATTACGGGGCTGGGGTTGATGTAACCCTGTACATAATGACTAGTCCTGCCCATCAATGATGCCGTATTGATAATTAGCGCTGTATTATCTCCGTTGTTTAACAAAATCGGTCGACCTTCCATAAAAATCGGGCATTAATTTGATGGTTAACCTTCAAGCAAGTATTTGCTTCAAGAAATGTTACTGCTTCTGAAAGTTTAGCTCCAATATGGAATTTTATTTCAAAGTAATCATTAGTAATGAAATGATTTTCATATTTTTCTTTACAGTCATCTGAACAAGTATACACTTTACAGTGTGGATGCTTGAGCTCTGAAAATATTTTTGATTCATGCTTAATTCGAAACTGAAATTTTTACCCAAAAATGGTAATTTGATCAAGGTGACCCCCCCCCCCCCCAAAAAAAAAAAACATGTCAAGATATGATGAGCTATACATCAGAGATGAGCAAAACATTCTGTAGAGCCATTTCACTCCACAGAATGTTAAACCTCTTTGCAACATTTAATCTCCGCAATATTCCCTCTGGGTTTGAGTAGCTTTTGAAAACGTGTGCTGGGACAGTTTATCTCACAATGCAGACTTCTTAGGAAGATGTTTTCCCCTCCATATAGATGATGAAACCCTATTTTACCCTCTAAGTATAATACATTTTCTCTTTTTGTGCAGATGTATTTTGCGTGTAGGGTCCATTCTGGAGCTGAATACATTTTTAAGACCAGGACTTGTTTATCCAAAGAAGAATCTATTAATCTCATGTTTGTTACAAGTTATCCGAATGGGCAGAATCTGTTTAGTTGCACCCCTGGAAATTAGAATTCCTCAGATTTAGGGGATTTTCTGGCAAAAATACATTTGTAAGACTTCAGCTGGGCTAATCTGAGTAATCCGATGACTAGCTCGCCTTTCTCCAGACCTATGTCTCCAAATGTGCTTAGAGTCGGAGGGGAATAAGATTTAATTCTGGAACATTGAGAGGAACATGGAAGTTTCCTTTGTAGTGAAAGAGTATGTCAGACTAGAAAAAGAAAATTTCATTCAGGGCTGGATTAAGCTATGCCAATGCTTTTCCATCCATGATGAATGAACTGAAAGTAACATTTTATATCCAAGGTGCATTCAAAAGAAAAAGATGTTACAAAAATCATGATTCATTCCAACAATTTTTTGAGGGTCCATGATTAACTATCTTCATTTGGTTACAGTGACATTGGTGGCAATTTGAGGAAGGGTGTTGCTGCTTCCTCCTCATAATCTCTTTACATTGTTTGTTTGTAGAATATCCTTGTTCTAATCAAAAGATTGAGCCGTTAAAAACTCATTAAAACCCTCCCTGAAACCCACATCCCGTAGAGCAACCAACCATTTGATTGGCCAACAAGGAAAGATCCTGAAGAAGAATAAGTCATTTCCTTTCCATATCTTCTGGAAAACAAACAGATTTTTGTACTAATCTTTGTTTTCTGGGTCTGAGCTGGCTCCATATTTTCTTCTTAATCTTGATGTTTTTGAGGAAGGAACTGTTCTCTCACCTCCTTATCTCAGCCTGCGTTTCTTGTAAAGGGACCTTAAAGGGACAGGATTAAATGCATTAGTGTGAATTTAATCTAGCCACCAAGAAGATCAGTGAAGCCTTGTAATGCTTCCCCTCCAAAGAAGAGGGTTATCCCTAAACATCTCCCCCTGTTAGTGGTCATTTGTAGATTTGAGTAAACAACCAGCTTTTACAACAACTCTCACAGCAAATATATGAAGGGTCCTTTTTTGTGGTAACTCCTTTTGATTTTTATGGATAGGATATGTTACATAACTTCCATCATATTTGAAGTGGTAATCTCTAAAGAGCTGTTTCAGGCTTCGATATATCTATTTTATCCTCTTCCGATTATTGCCATTTTCAATTAAGAGTTAAGTTATTTTCGTGACACAAACTGATTTAGTCTGCATACCAGAACTTCCAACCTCCTCCGTAAGATCAAAATGATCAAAAACAACTTGGGAGGAACTGGGCGTCACTGCCCGTAATGCATCCATTGTGATTGATGTCTGGAGAAAAATTATTTAAAAATGGGTTCCACAGAGAAACCTGTTTTTCCATGTTTTCTTTTCACTGAAAGTGAAAGCCTCCTGCAATATTTAAGCTAAATATGTTATTTCTACCATTCATCTTTCCTCAAACTATTCACAATACTGGAGCGAAACTAGAGAATAAATGTGCAGAAACCATTGGCCACTCAACTCAAAATGCACCTGTTTTGGGGTTTAAGGGCAAAACGAAATGAACCTTAATGGAATGAGGATGTTATAATGGAAGAAGACTGGAAATGTACTTTAACCGCCAAGTGCAAAGAAAAAAATAATAAAATCGCGGTCTTTTCAATAGTTTTCCCCTCTGGTAGAATTGGGTGATGGGGCAATTTCCTCTTTTCATTTAAGCAATATTATGATCAATTTAACGTGTATTTCATTGTCTGTGGGTCCAAGCAGCTGATTTCAAATTTAGAGACTCATCCTGTAATATCTACTGACAGTATAATCATGAGCTCAATGGTAAACTCTCTGAAAAAAATATGAAATTACTGTATTTTATTTATGTGTTACTGGTATTTGTTACTACTTGTTTTGTTATTCTTTCTTTTTGTGTGTGTGAGGAAACTTTCATTTTGATTGTTAAAATTATTAAAAATAGAAACATTCCTATCTTGCCATGAATTTATCAACTTAAGTCCAGGGGAAAATGGATTTGGGGTACGAGCTTAGACCGATGATTTTGAATAATTCTAGAGGTTCGTGTGTGTGTGTGAATGGGCTCAGACTGGATAGAAGACCAGGTCTAGAAGTAAACAGGGATTATAGGTAGTCCCAACAGAGAGTTCAGTGTTTTTCTCTGCTGATGCAGAGCAGTCTCTACCTTGCCTACACATCACATCGCAGGAAAGAACATGTCAGACTCTTTTGTGAGCTCGTCTTGAATAAATACACAAACGGAAAGATGAGATTTTGAATACTCCCTGTTGTCGCGTTGTTGTCATGTGAACTTGATCATGATTTTGTTGATAGGGATAGGACAGGGGAGTACATTGTTGCCAGTGCAGAAAGCTGTGTCAGATTAATTCCCTTCTTGAAACTTGGCAGAGAAAATGGAGCAGTGCAAAATTAACAATATCTGCAAGTGTGATGTCAAATATCAATTAAAAACTGGCAAAAACAGCTCTATAAAATGAAAGATAGGAAGAGCTGGAAGCTCTTTTCACAGGATGATTAATCTCTAAAATACCCTTATATTGACCTTCATAATATTTGCTGTATTTTTATGATTTTTGAGGGGGGATTTTTTTTTTTGGGGGGGGCTCAACACTAGCAGGCGCCCTGTGTTCATGGGCCCCTAAATTTGAACTCTGGAAACCCCTTATAAAACTTTAACAGCAGGCTCATGCAAATTAAAAATGTCAGTCCTGACACCCTGCAAAAAAAGTGAGGGTGGAACTCTGATTTTAGGTAACCCTCACCCACACTGGTTAGCCTCAATCCCAGATTACCGATGACATCATTCATGTGGAAACTCTGAACATATAAACCAACACACAATGCATCTCTCTGTATGTTGCAGATTATACTTTCCTCCCAAAATGTGATCCAGCGACTTTGTAGCCAGAAAAACTGTTTATCTAACATTTTTTCATCCCTGTGGCCTGAAATGAATGACATCCCTGGGGCAGCTGGAATAACCATCTTCGGTCTGAACTTGCTCCATCTAATGCATCCCTTCCTTTCTACTCCAATGCCACCATGCAGACAGACAGACAGACAGACAGACCATGAAAAACCATCTCCCAACTTGATAGTCTGCAAGCAGAGACTTTATGTTGACATTCTAAGCCAAGCCTAAATCAAATTTATAATAGTTTTGCAAACAACAGATATAGTATGAGGATGATAATGTGTGTAGTCTTTAGCTCCTATATAATCCAGGCCCCAATTGACTGACAAGGGTTTGAGCATGCGAACTGGTATTTACAATCCAGCCTAGATAGCCATATCCAGAATCTTGTAGGATGGAAAGATAAATTTTATTTATTTATTTATTTATTTATTTATTTGACTTATTTCAGTAGGGTGGCTCCATCAGTGATTAAGCACTGTTTTCATTTACACCAACATCTTATTTGTGCTGGGTTTTTTCAGAGTCAGGTGGCAAGAAAGAGAAAGAGAGCTGGAGAGAGAGAGAGAGAGAAAGAGAAAGAGGGACAAACAGAGAAATGGATGGAGACAGAGAGAGGAAGAGAGAGGAAGAGAGAGATGAGGAGAGATATGAAGAAAGGGATAGAAATGAAAAGAGTGGGGGAAGAGAGTGCAAGACAAACAGAGAGAGAGGGAGACAGAAAGAAAGAGGGAGAAAAAAAAACCCCGGAGACTATAAGACAGATATAGTCTGATATAGTCTGATATATAGTCTGATATATAGACTAATGCGATGGTATCGGTGGTTACTGGAGCAAGAAGCAAGCTCTTATGATTGATATCAACCCTGTAGAAATATGAAATGGCTTTTCATTATTTGCTTGTAATCACCTCATACACCGGATGTCATCTGTCACCAAACGCAACTAAAAGGAACTTTTGGACATTTTCATCACACACATTATGATGATGGGATATGAAGTCTTATTTCCACTAAGTCTTTCATGGTATATTCCTTCAGTGGTTGCCATTGTTTAGTGGAAGGGCTAGCTGGAGACGTGATTGTATGTGAGAATGGTCTGATGGTGATCTTTTGAAGTCTTTTGAGTTGATCAGAGTTTAGAGCATTTTGCCCCCCTCCCCCTTTTGATACTAGGTTAGGTCACAATTTTGAAAAAGATATTATATTAATGTCTTTTCAGTAGCGAGTTAGGACTGAATGAGCTTAGTTTTAATGCGATATCGTCTGTTGAGAGCCAGAAGGGCGTTAACTCTGTTAAATGATATGAGTTAACGCCCTTCAGGCTCTCAGCTGACGATACGTTTGATGAATCATATAAAGAAAAAATAGGGAATATTTGTATGGTATCATAACGAAATATGGATCAACCCTCCCCTCCCCCCCCCAAAAAAAAAAAAAAAAAACACAAAAAAACAACAAACAAATAACAAACAAATGAGCAAATTATTAAAGAGATGAATAAACCAGAGAAACAGTGTTGTGTATGAAAGACAGAAAAAATAACTGTATAAATCCATAAAATGGGGGAAAATATGATGAAGTTATTTGTAATCACGTTGGTACGACGCCAACATTTTTATAGGTAGTGACAGGATAGTTTTCATGTGGAATTATATTTCTAATCCTGTGAGCCTGCTGTTTCAAACACAGCTGCCCAGTTGATGCGCTAACATTCAAGGCTGTGTACATGTCCGCATGCCAATGCTCCCTATACCATGAAACTATGGATTATATTTTGGCTATCTGTCCGCAGATTATTATTTTGTTTCTGTGTAGAATGGGTTGGATTTCTGAGATTTGTAAAGAAAGTTGGGTGTTATAATGTTTTTCAAAAAATTACCGTAAGTCACCTCATTTGTGAGTCAGCAAATTCATGTGCCATACGCTGTTCACATTATTTTGCTGCCATATGATATCGAGCTTTATAATCAATTATAAGTCCAAGAAATCAGTCATTACTCCTCCATTAATTTAACTTTAATGTAATTGTTCGCTATAAAGTAATATTTTTTTTCTTAGGCTTGAAATGTTTCAATCAAAATGACCCTTAAAACATTAAGGAGTGTTCTAAATCTAAAATGGATGAATAGGAATCTTGATAATATTTAACCTTTTTCTTTTACATAAAAACTTATGTGATATAACTATAAGTTTGTAATTTTGTAATTCAATGAACATGTTTGAAAGAACTTGTGTTTCCATACACTGAATCCCAAAAAACAATTTATAGTTTCATTTTATTACAGATTTTTCTCTGATTCAAACTCACTATCTTTCATATTCTGTAAAATACTGCTGTTTGTAATTGTCTTACAGTCTACTTTAGAGAATATGATTACGTATTTGAGATTGACAATAATATATGTTTCTATTTCTGTGTATTGCAGGTGTTATGAGTACTGCTAGCAAACCTCTGGACCGCGAGGCCAGAAGGGGAGACGAACATCACTTTGAGGTTTGTAAAGACATTTCACTCCAAATCATACTCAATTATTGATCATTCTAGCCGAGCTGTGGCATCTGCAAGCTGCATACATCATCCACCGTTAAGCCTCATTCATACATGATAATGTTATAAACCAAAAAACAAAATGCTTGGGTGAAATGTAGTGGCATAAGCATTTGTTGCTTCACATTTCTCTATATGTGAGCATGCTTAGTGACCTTTTGTTTCAATGTTTTTCACCCTCACCTGCCATTTATTTACACTCAAAATGGTTTTTACTTTGATTCATCGTTTTCTTGAGGTTATCTACCTCATCATGTGTGAGTGTGGCTTTATGGTGTACTCTCCACCCACACAGTCGTGTCGGCATGCCTTACAGTATCACATGATATAATTGGAGAATGGCTTAGATGAGGAGTTTGCCTCTGCGCAGAGGTCGTTATGTGATTTTGTCACGTTTTGCACATCTCTGTGTGAAAATGGTTCTCTACCTCTCATGCATAAAATATTCCATTCAGAGGGGAAGTAGCAGCTTCTTTTTGCAGTGGCATGCATAAAGATGATAAATGTATTGAACATTATAAGCTGAATTTGACAATTGCCTGAGAGAGGATAACCAGCTTTAGCATCATGGGAGTTCTGATATAGTTCCCCATTTATACAAAATGAATGCTCATAATCGGTTATGATTAAACTCCCATAGAATTTAAGAGGTAGGTTGTGGTTGGATATAGTTGATGAGTGTTTAGGAGAAATTCATACTGTTAAAGTTATGTGGAAAGCTGGTTAGACGGTCTGAATTAGTTTAAGGGATCTTCTGTAGATGATGATGAGATAAAGATGGGATCTAACATCACAGTGCTGATCTCCTTTCACAAATAATCCAGTCTCTGTGTTTCCTATGGCTTCATCAGTAGTCTTCAGGTCACCATGCCCTAAGAGAAGTCGTCTCGCTGGCAAACCTCAATCCGATCAGCACAGAATGAGTCTGGTAGCAGCAGACAGACAGAAGCCTAAAGCATGGCTTAGCCTCTGTGTGTGTATCAAATCGTGGAATAACATTCCAAAACTATCATTCCCTGCTGTTACAATCGGCTACGGTAGCCTCAAACAGTAGCCCGCAACCACAAGCGGCCATCCCACTTTGTGGAACTGTGAACATCTTGTGTCATCACCTCAGCCCACTTCCTTCTGCCACAAGACAAACTAGGAGCAATCTCTCGAGTGTTGTTGTTTCTGTATCCAATTTATGAAAAGATGCGTCCTTGTTTGAGAAGTGGCGACAAGGACGAGCATCCGCTTGCACGTTTTTCTTTTTTCCATCGTCCAAACTCTTCCTGAGATGAAGACTTTCATGATTTGACTTTTCAAATCATATTTTAAAAATATGATCTCCCATGGTATCTTACCATTAATGACCCTGAGTTCCTCCCACCCCTACTCCCTAGTTCTGTTTCGCACAATTTCTCTGCAGCCTTGATATTAAGTTTTCTTTAATCTCTGCTGTCCGTCTCAAAAGTTCTTCAAGACCTTCAGGATGGTAAGGAAAGAAAAGAGACGAATAGCGAAACGTTTTCTGTGATCTGTTCTAATTCTCCAGTAAATGAGATTATTAACCCCGTCACTCAGGTGTGGCATGTGAACATTTTCTTTCTTTTGTTAAAAAAAAAACCAAAAATGAATCTTCTTGAAAGAGACAAATCGGATTTGGGACCGTTTCAAGTCTTCGGGTCATTGTGTGAAAAGCTGTAGGCCTGCTGTGGAAATATCTTCAATGTGTCAAATGGAACTAGTGCTTATCCTCTAACTTTCAATATTTCTGTGTGTTTATTTATTGCTGTGCCATCTTTGATATTGCGTCAGCATGTCTTTGAGTTGTAAATAGTAATATTATGGGATGCCATCAAATAAAATTTGTTTTGGAATTTGCTGTTTCATCTTTGATATTGCTTCAGCATGTTTTTTAGCTGTAAAAAGTAATATTATGGGATGCCATTAAATAAAATTTGTTTTGGAAACTCAAGTTCAATCTATACAAACTGGGGGTACTTGTGGGCACTTTTAGCTTCCAAGATTTACTCAGGGTTGTGACACATGTCAAACAATTGTCTTGGCTTATCTGTGCCTTCTGTGACCCTTAACCTCCTTTCTAGTCCCTCCATCGCTGCACATGTCCGAAGATTTCCCTCTCTAAAAGCAAACAAGGTACAAAGAAGTGGATGGGAAGTGTGGACACAGCATTTGCTCATTTTATTCAATGAATTCTATACGATAATAATATTGATGAATATGGCATATTTTGTATCTGTAGTGAGAAATAGATTATTATTCACAAGAATTGGAGAAAAGGTCAAGAAGTGAAATGCATTGGAAATTTCTATTTTCTATGTATAAATTTCTATAAATAAGTGCTACAATTATGACCCCTCAGCAAATGATGGTTTAGGAAATATCTATTTGTTCCAATCTATACTGCAAAAGAATTGCTTTTCAGTACCCTAATCATACAGGCTCAGGAGGACTCTATGATGATGTTTCTAATCAAAATTATAATATGAACTGTATATTATGTAAGGAAAATAGCATAACAGCAGAAAGATGTAGTCCTAAATATTTAATCTGTTAACTGCTGGACATGTCACTAAAATTAAAAGAGAGGCATCCTTCTGGCAGTACTGTGCATCACTGCCACACAAACAGATGTGTGAGTGTATCTGGTGTCAGTACCTAAAACCATTGGAATCAGGGGCACATTCTTTGACTAAACCTCAAGAAAAATGGACATTGACTTTGATTGCAATGTATCCCTCATTTGAGCTGGTGGAGCCAAGCTTGATCTCTGTTTACTTTGCAGGCAAAAATGTCATGAGGAAGGGCCTGGCTGATTGACTACATTTACATATTCCTTGTGCTGTAACTGGTTAGGGGGATTTAGGCTTTGCCCAAATAAGTTTTTTAAATAGAAATATCAAATGTAAGTCGCTGCTGGCACGGTGGTTTCTATTTATTATCTTTGAGATAAATTTGATTGAAAAATGAAACTAATTTGATATGTTTTACTTTGAAGATACAACATCTAACTTGGGCTAACTTTGAAAAGTTCTCTTTGTAGTTGTATAAATTATTGTGAAAAAAAACAAACTAATTTGAACCTGAAATGAACTAAAATATTTCAGGAATAAATGTTGCCATGCATGCATGTCAGAAAGATCAGAGATATATGAGAATTATTCTTGGTTTCTGCAATTGATTGTGTTTCATCTTTTCAGTCTGATCCCTTAATATGATGAGGACTCAAATCTTTGGTCTAAATATGTTACAAGAATCTTTCTCTAAAAGAAAAGAAAAAGTTGTTTGTTTGGACTTTATTCCATAGAGATCAGTCAAAATTGATCGAAACGGTTTGCATCTAATCTATAATCCGCTGACATTCTCCCTACAGATTCTGAATGATTTCTTTAAGTCAAAAGGGTTGGCACTTGACAATGATCAATCACAAAAAGAGATAAATCCCTCCTAAATTGGTATATTGCAAAAACAGAAAATAAAATGCGCACTTGACGATGACATTCCAGCATTATCAGCAAGAGCTCTAAATTTTGATATAGTGATCACCTTTCCTTGACCTCTTACTCACCAAACAATACTGAACATGAAAATATTCATCTTTGCAAGACAGACAGAAAGGCTTTGAGGTACCAGAATTCTCCCCTGTCCCAATGAGAAATGAAATATTTGAAAGTCTCTTTCTCTGTTCCTTTGCTTTGTCTCTATGTGGTGCATAGCTGAACCAAGTTGCTGTAAATTTTCTGGATTATTTTGACATTTTCTGAAGACAGAGGGCCTCGTAGGAGGGCTCGTGTTCGCCCGTGACGGGGTGCGTGCCAGTACCCGTTTATAGCTGGAGGGGCGTTCAAGGGGGAACTGACATGCAGGTGGATTGGTGGTGGAGGTGGTGGTGGAGGGGTAAAGAATCTGATGAGATTTATGGAGGCAAAGTGGATTGAAATCTTTCAAAGCTGTATAAATTATGACCCTTCTCCCTCAATTATGGAGAAATCATGTGCCAGCGGAATCTCAGAATATTATTAATCATTGTAAAATATGGATATGTACTTCTTTTGAATGAAGACTTGCACGATTTTAGTTTATTTCCATGTGAGTGTCGCTTGCATTAGGATATGTTGAGTTGAAACAGGCTTGTTATTCCTGAATTTAAAAAAAGTTAACACTACCCACATCAAAGAGGACATTTACGTTCATCTATTTATGTTTAATATTAGATATGTTGGGGTACAGGAATAACAAAGCAGCTTTATATTGGCCTATGCTGTAGATGATTGTCCTTATTGGGTTTTTTTTTCAGTTGCATATGATAAAAATGTTTTGAATTTTCCCATGAACTTCCTTGTCACAATAATTTCCACTGTATCTTTTTCACCAACATATTTTTTACCAATTTCAACTCCGTGCGCAAAACCACTAAAAATATTTTACCAACAATTTCACAATAATTGCATCTTAAACATGATTTAGGCATGTTCTAAAATGATCATAGTCTGTTCTGTCTCTGAAAGGTTTTGTTGATGAGAATGATGATAGAGATGTAGTGTTGTCGATAAACACCAAGTTCTATAATTAAACATATTTTATGAACTTGATTGTCATGCTATGACTGGTTCAGGGTTTTTCCATCCATCCATCAAGCAAGGCTCTATACCAGATGCGTGTTCCTTCTGCTTGAAGATGCCTTGGCCAACCTTGCTCATGACCCTTGACCTCCACCAGCCTTCTTAGTAGATGATTGACAGTCTGACCATCTTGAAGCTACAGATCTTTAGGAGGAAGGAACAGAATCGTGATTGGTCAGGATGGGTTGCGTGTAAACTAGCAAGAGACGTCAAGCACTTGTATTTCATCTAGAGGAATTGAACTTGTCAGCAGAGATAACCATTTCCATTGAGCTTTCATTCTTCATTTGTTAGAATGATGTTAAGAGTAGTTAGAATATAATCAAGCAGATATTTTAAAACGATGTTGACATGTATTAGAAATGAGTAACTATAGTAACATAAGTCCATGAGCAGAAACTTTGAAGTATGTAAAATGATGGAAAGAAATTAAAAATTTGAGATTTGGTGGTTACCAAAAGAAACTATCTTGAAGAAGTCACACTTTCTATGTGTGTACATCATGCAGTTGACCCCTTATACTCTTCTTGTTTTCAACCAAATCTAAGTAAAAGATTTAGAAATTGAAGAAAATTTGCAAGCTGTGTGACTTCGCTTGTTAATTGATGTGCTGCTTTTGAAAAAAAAATACATTCAGTGTTCTGTAGTGGTTGTATTAAAATGAAGGTACATGATACCTTTCCTTGATGTTTTTGGTTAAGTTTAGGCATGCGAAGGGAAATTGAGCAAATAATAACAACCTGATATCACTAAATACTTTGACACATTACCGGAAAAGAAAATAAAGAAAATAGAAGGAAGGTAGCGTGCAGGCGTGCATGTTAGCAACAAGTCTTGGTAGAGGAACTGTGTTTGTTCGGCTGGGTTCTGCCAGCGGGTTGCCATAGTTGAGCAGCAGGGAGTGACAGACAGAAAGACCAATGGACAATTAGAGAGAGATCTTCTTGTAGTCTGTTGACAGCTGACCTTCAACTTGTGCTATTTCTGGCCATCGTTTCCATCTGACCACTGGCATTTTTTTTTTGTATTTGTTGTACCATGAAGCTACAAACCAATCATATTAGCTAAAACACACTTCTCTCTTTCGCTTGAATAGGTGATTAAATACTTTATTAGATTACTATATTCTCTATCTTAGGTCCACCTCCAGTGCCATTGTCAGTGAAATATTTTAGGCTGGCCTAAACTACTTAATCCAACTAATTTTCTTAATGTGGATCGACAGCCTAAGACAGTTCAAATTAATTTATATTTAAAATACTAGATATTTGACCAGGAAAATAGTTGCAATATTATCCTAAAAGATATTTGGGCAAGCACAGAATCTGCGAAGATAGAAATTTCTCTTTTTGCTATCTTTATTGTAGCATAGTAGGTCCATGGTCATGGCTGATTCTCGTTTGCCATTTTCAAGTCTCTGTACTTCTTGAGTGACCCGTCTCTTTCCCTCTCTCCTTGAAATTCCTAAGAGACTTGTTAGACCAGTCTGCCTTTGTATTCTTTCTGATTGTTTTTAGAAACAGCAAAGAGATCTGCATTTAAGTGAAACAAAATACAATTGTAACCTAATGAACACAGCCATGGGCCTGGTGCATAAGGACCAGTGTGGAGCTAGATGGAAGCTTTATTTGTCTGGCCTTTGTAGTCCTGGGCCAAAATCTGACTTCTTTTATGACTCTCGAGTTTGTTTTCTCTGCCATTTTTGGAAGATTTCCTTAAAAATATGAACACCTGGTGAGCTGATTTCATTGAAAATATTCTCGTCCTTTGAGACCAAAGTAACCAAGAAATCAAATACTAAAATGTTGTTTGTCTTTCTCTATCTTTATCTTTCTCCATGTCTAATTTTATTGTTCTTTATTTCTATTGTTCTCTTTCTTGTTATTTTTCTCTCTCAGTCTCCCTAATATTATCATTGTATGTTTCTTGTACTTTGTCTCTCTTACTTATTATTCTCTCTTTCTTATTATTCTTTTTCTCTTCCACACTCTCTTCCTGTCAGTTTCTCTCTCTCTCTCTCTCTCTATCTCTCTCTCTCTCTCTCACTCCATCTTTTTATCTCTCATACATATTTCTATTTCATTTCTTCTACACCCCCACATCCAGGGGCCCGTTGCACAAAACTTGCGTTTGAATGCAACTCAGGAAAAATCAAACGCAACTTTATTTTCAGCCAATCAGAAGTGCGCATTAAGGACTTGCATTTGATTTTTAAGAGTTGCGATTAAATGCAAGTTTTGTGCAACAGGCCCCAGTTTAGTTTCTTTCCAAACTTGCTTAAATCACATTTCGAAATGCTTATTCCTCATATTTGATCAGTTGCTTTATAGTTTCAAATAATACACCAAAAGAAAGAAGTAGCTACAGGCTCATGCTTCAATAAAAAAGACTGAGAGAAATTTTTTGATAGCCCTTGTGTGGTGACATTTTTGTTGGTTTAGGCTCGGCTTAGCGGTTTACCACCATATCCTCCCTGCAAAGGCTCATGGGATACCACCACTCCGCACACCACTTGTTTGAGTTCCAAAGATTTAAAGTATAATTTTTCAAAGTGAGCTACTTTTAGAGCTGATAAAACCTCAATAATCTGACACAATTTCTGGATAGGTTGGAATTTCTAGATAATTTCCATGTTTGTTTCATCTGTTTTTTTATTGATAGGTGATGATAAATTGACACATATTCAAAGTGCTTTGGAATGTTCAGGTCATGTCATGTTTGTTTCATCTGATTTTGCATTGTTTTGTATTCATCTCTTCTCTAATATTTCATAAACAACCCCCCCCCCCTCCAGAGACTGGCTACTCCCTTGTGGATCGAACAAGATCCATGAGAAACTATCGTATTGTGAGAGTTAGATGGACTTTAATTCTGTGTTAGAGGATATGAATGCTCTTTCGGCTTTCAGCAGACAGTATATACACTGATTTGTAAATGATACCTTGACACATTTTCTAAATACAATGGAATGTTTCGCTAATTTCATGTTTGTTTCATCTTTTGTTTGGTTTGGTTTTGTATTCATCTTACTTTTGGTCATATTTCAAAAACAACCTCCCACCCCAGAGACCCCATCCTCCCACCCCAGAGACCCCATCCTCCCACCCCAGAGACCCCATCCTCCCACCCCAGAGACCCCATCCTCCCTTGTGGAACAAAAATGCAGTAGCAAGCATTCCTTCGCTAAACGAAAGGCTGAGGTTAGGAGCTCATTGTTTACTCCAACATTTCCCCTGACATTACTGACACCTTTCACTCTACCTGTACTGCAGCTGATCATGTCTAGCCCTCGCATTAAACATGATCCGTGCCGAGATACTGCCTGGTGCCCGGGCGCCCCTGCGATGCTATCTTATTGACAAGGTGCAAGACTTTATTCTTAGGATGGGAGAGTGATATGACACTGCTAAAGGTTTTCAATCATGTATCCTGTCTCATCATGAGGTGGTAAATATGTGACCTTTGACCCCTCAAAGCATGAAAATATGTGCTTCCAGCTCTCTAAAGCCATGCTCCAAAGCCATGCGTGCAAGGGACAAATGAATTTATCATATCTTTAAAGGCTAGGTTTATCTATGTTATCCATGTTCCGGATATTGGAAACGTGCTATTGCTATAAGTTTCAGATTGACAGCTTATTCAGTATTGTTTATTGAAGAGGTGATTTCATTTTAAATCTTCTTAATATTGGGATAGATCATGGACTTGGAAGTCACATAAATACTTGGATTTCATATGAAAACTTAAATTTAAGTGGGGAGGAGAGAGAAAGGGTAAGAGCTCACCTATCTTTCTCTTCACTGCCACCTGCCAATCACACTGATACAATGCATGCCCAAGGTTCTCTCTTTTGGAGTAAATGATGTTCAATATCCCTCATATTGCCTGAAGACCAGAATGCTTCTTTATTTTATACATTGAATTCCTTTTATAGTTCTAAAAGAGTTAGCATAATTGCAAGTTGTGCAGTACCAGTGCTATAAAGAGTGGGAAATTGGATGTGATTATGATATAGTTTGAAAAATAATTATCCTGTCTAACATAGATGAAAATAATATATTTTGAATGATTTTATAATGATATGAAAAGGTGAAGGGTGCTGGAAGATTATATTTGACAGCTTTTTTTTTTTATCGTGTTGGAAGAAAAGAACAATTAAAAATATAAATAAATAAAATGTTGGTGAGTGTTGATTTAAATGTTGAAAGAAATTGAAGATAGATAGGAGATTGACATTTACGGGGGGGGGGGGGGGTAGACAAAAGAAAAAGTTGGTTTTATTTTAGTTTGTAGGGGGTAGGAGACCATGACAGACAAACCAATACATCATTATACTTGTCAGCTGTATATTAAACCCCTAATGGAAACAAAACAGGACCTCTTGTCTTCATTCTGAGGAAAAAACTCTGTTTTTGTCAGACTGTCTTTAAAGTTTTAGCTTAGAAAATCTTAGAAATCCTCCACGATCTTTGAGTGGGATAACAAAGCTTAAGGGATGAGAGTGACAGTGAGGATGAAATATTCATAGATGAAGGAAAGCACAACCCAAACTGTTGAAATACAGCCAAATATCCTCCAAATGCATCGAGGAGGAATGCGAAAGGAGATGTTGAGATGGAAAGAGGAAGAGAAGGTTCTTGATATTGGATTTAGAGAGGGATAATAATGTTTTTAGGAATTTTGTCCGAGATGAAAACATGGTGATTGACTGTACTGGTCCCTGACAGGGGAGAGCCAATCCTACAGGTTTATAGAGAGGCTGTTGTCATAAATGTCGTCTTGAAAGATACCAGGATACCACGTTATGGCTGGAAGTGGACCCAGTATGTCTGCTAGCGATGATGGCGTTGTGTACAATAACCATGGTGATTGTGGAGGCTGGTAGGAATAGGTGGGTGGAGAGATCAATGAATGGATGGAAATATGGAATGATAGATAAGATTGACAGAAAGATCAGTGGATGGGCAGTAAGATGGATGAATAGATTACATTGAAAGATAGATGAAGCTATGAAATGATAAGTGGAGAAATTAGTGGATGGGTGGAAAGATGGGGGATTGATAAGATAGAAAGATAGATCATGCTATTTAGAGCTAGAGGTAGTTGGAGAGATCAATAGATGACATAAAGTTTCTATCTATGGTACTGGGAGGATTAAGAGTTACAGGAACTTGGAAGGAGGTAGATGACTTGAAATAAATACTGAAAAACATTGATTTTTAATTTTGGTAGGTACATGTATCTGTGATGAATCATCCATAACATGTATTGACAAGTCGTCACCTGATGCCTTCTAAATCACTCGTCGGTGACCCTTTGGGAGCAGTTGTTGTTTCTTGAGGGTGTCTTCGGGGTGAGATTTTCGGGGTAGAAACATTGAGAATGATTGAAACATTAGTGACAACATCACTTTCTTCAGGGTTTCAAATCAAGGATTTCAGGTCTTTGGGGGAAGGTTGTAATTCGTGACACTGGGTCGTGATTCTGAGGTTTATTGGACATCGGTTGGTCTCAGGAATCCAGTTGACAGTCCTCTGTGGAACAGTTTCAGGTCTCGGGTGGAACGGGTAATGTTTGGAAAACATCCCCAATTAAATGTTTGTGACATGTTTGTTGCTTGGTGTACCTCTGGATTCTTCTAAAGGTTACCAAGATGTTTGTCATATGATCCCCTATCAGCAGGTGCTGCAAGACAACTACCAAACCCTGGTTCATAAAACCTGCTATCAATAACAACTCACATAATGCTAAAAAACAAATTTGCGTACAGCCAATCGAATTCACTGATTTCAGTAGCTTATATCATCATGTTGTAAGTTGATATGAATACCAAATTTAATGAAACATTTTTATTGCTTGGGTGTCTTGTAAAGTTACTGTGATGTTACATAAAAAGAGAATGCCTTCTATGTCAAGTTGATAAACAATTTTAGAAAAGTATAAAAATGTAACAGGTTTTTTTCTCATTCAGTTAATTGTGTGAGTCTTTTCCGCAAGGTATAGGTTGGCCTACATGAAGTTAAAACTTGAAAATTATAAGCTGGCAAAGCATGCTTTTTGGTCAGGAATGTCATATGTTATTGAATAGAGAGTGCAAAAAATTGAAAAGATTGTGAACAAATACAGAGGAAAATGGTGGCATGGATAAGTAGATAAACAGTCATGCATGTGAGCAAACGTGATTGAAGAATTATTAGAAAAGTACAGAATTAATATAAAATAAGGATATAAAACAGAGGAATTCAGAATGGAAACAAAGAATTAACGATAAAGAAACGATGGAAATAGAATAAGAATGATACTGCTACAAGAGTGAGGTCTTTGCACTTTCACAATCTAACGCTTATTTGCCGCCAGCGGAAAAACAAGAGAAATTCAAAGTTTACCTGTTCCATTTCACCGCTCTCGTTCTAATTGAATGTTGTCTCAGTTTGAAGTAGATGGATGGAGGGTGTGCTAGCATCAAGGCTACACCATTTGATTCAATAAAATGTCATTGGATGGAATAACATGGACAGGATTGATGTGGGTGGGTGGATGGCGAGGATGAGTTCATACTGCATTCATGTTAGGAATGCATGTGTTATGTGCTGTAAGATTCAGATATTTAGTGATTCTTTTTTCTGTTGGTTTATTGAAATTTTTCAACCAATCGCGCGCGCACACACACACTCACTCACGCACAAATCTTGCTAGAAGACATGAAATCACCTCTTTAAAATACAAGACATTTAAATAGTTATGATTAAAGAGCCTAAATAGAAAAAAAAAATTTTTATAGAAAGATTTGCTTGAAAGTTAAATCTGAGTGAGCTTTAATATGCACAGAACTATGTGCAAGTGGAAATAGACTAGTCTACTCCAAAGTTTCTTTTGCCTTTATTTAGAGTGCAAATTTGGTATTTAAACCTGTAATATCACCTCAAAAAAAGGAAAATCAAACTTCTTTGTGTGTGCATAGAACCCCCAACATACATGTATAGAGCAAAATATAAATGTTGGTGATTGGTTCCCTTTGATATGCCGCCACGTTTATAAAGTTGGATTACAGTTATGATTTTAAATAAGAACTTTAGAATTATGGCTCACTTTTCCATTGTTTGTTATGATTCATCAACCCAGTTTGAAGAAGGACAACTTCTTTTCAATCTATATATATTGGATTAAGATTTGGTGGATTTGCCGCCTACGACACTGAAAAGGTTAAATACATGTCAGGGATTGTTTTTCAGTTTATTTGCATGAATTGTAATGTGCGATGTGGCAAAAAATTGAATTGTATAATACACTAGCAATAATGAGGATGATAATTAGCTAGTTTTTAAATAATTGATAAATGATATTGTCTTATACTGGATGGAAAATTAGCAATGGATGACAAACTTGACGAAATTTGGAGTCCTGTGTGCAACCTTTTGAGAAATACCAAAAAACCTAAAAGGGATATTTTATAAATATCAATTTCAAGATTCTAGTTTTCAAGAGTGAAGTTCATGCATTCTGCGCACGTTTTGTTATGAAATGAAAGATCAGATTAGCCCAGCATTCATTGAGGAGGTGTGACGGTATTTGCTTGCTCTAACGCTCATGTTCATTAGGCAAACATTTGTGGAGCAATCATGAAAAGGAAAAGGGACTGAAACAGGACAAACAGTTATACAAGAATGCTGGTCTATGCATGGAAGGGAAGAATAGTTGTCAGATCGGAGAGAACTTCAAGTTGGAATGCAGCCTTGAGAGCAAGGTGTAGAGTTATTTGCTCGCTTCGGCGCTCATGTTCGGCCCCTGCGGAGCAGTGTCCCGATTTTCGGTGGACGTCATGTGGAGATTCGTGACATTCGTTTCATCATCACGTGATGTTTTGATGATGTTTTTTATCTGAACACGAGCAGGGCTTCCCCCGTACATCTCACAGATTAGACTGGTGTTATCAAACCTTGGTAGCTTGTCAGAGGTGTGATGAGTTGAAATGAAATTATAGAATAAGGAATTGGATTTCATTTGCTTCAGCAAAACATGATGTGTATATGTCTCCTTGAAAGTGTTGCAATACAATAATATGTAATGGAAAGAACTTGCCCGAAACTTGTAACATAATCTTAAATGTGAACAAGGTACAAATAAGATATCTTGGGTTGAATTACCGGTATTCAGATTTATTTTGAAATGACTCTAATTTTTAGATAAAAAGCTATATATGCGGGAAGGCAGAACAGAAGCAGTAATGAATTCTTTTGGTAATTACTCAGAGGTAAGATGCATCTAGAAATGATCTGTTGCTATTTTCATTCAGGGACATATCTGTATTGGTTTAAGCAGTATGGTTACGCCAGACATTAATTGTTTATGCTGGCAATTAGAGAAAAAGTAATATCGTCTGTTGACAGCCAAAAGGGTGTTAGCTGTATGTGAAAGGACATGTATGTAAGCTCTTATGGCTCTTAGCAGACATTATCATACATTTGCAATGCTTATTGTATGGAGAGCATGATCAAGTGAAATTAAAATAGATTAAGTTATCGCTCTGAAGTCCTAGGAGACAGGCACTCAGGAGACCTGATTTACATCGGGGTTAATTAATGGAGAGTGTTGTATTATTGAGATATTCATCTTCTTGCCATGCATGCACCCGTTCATAAAAAAAGGGACACAATGCTCCGAAGGGATTAGAAAGCAGTAGGATTGATTATAACTTCATTAGGAACCCACGGTCTCCTACTAATCACCCATTTAATGATGTTACCATTCTCCGGCCCCCCATCTTTGCCAAAAATAGTCTTGCTCGTCTTCAGACGCTGAGATAGAGTTCATTCATGAAGAAATATTGGAAGGTTATGATTTTATAATTGAGAGAAACCTTGCAATCTTTTGAGGAGGCTGAATAGCTCATTTTTTAAGTATTCATGGAACAGGAAGGTCCAGGGCCCCATTTCATAAAACTTGTTAACAGTAACAAATTACATGTATGATGTACATTAAAGTGCCAGTCTAATGAGAACTCAAGGGGAAATGAAATCGTGCGGAATTTGCAAAAGGCTCGTTTACTTGTACACATAGCACGCCCGTTGTGCGAGGCCGTCGGACTAATGCCATAAATGATCGGACGGCACGAAGTAGTTATTGATAACAAGTTTTATGAAACGGGACCCAGGTGTGTATTGTGCTCAAGTGCCCTTGGATGAGGCATTGATTGCTTGATTGATTGATTGATTGATTGATTGATTATTTATTGTAACTGACTGCTTAGAAAGCAAGTGTATGCCTGCAGGTAAGGAACCAGGGGACCTACAGCTTTAACCCCTATTCAAAGGACCTGGGAATGAGGTACCCAAAGGGCACTAGTGTATCAATTTCATTTTGAATCCGGAACCTCCCAGTTAGGAGACCACTGCTCTACATCTGAGCCATCATGCCTCAAGGCACCCATCTTAGGATTAGAACTGTAGGTCCCCTATATGCATTAAAATTTGGGTGAATATACTATCATGTGCAGCATCTAGGGTATAAGAAGATACTATTATTAAACATAAAAATAAGGTCATTTCATTAGAGGTAGAATTATTTCTTCTCCTCCTAACCTATGCAGTGTGATGTAGAGGTGTAGACAATTGCTCTGTGTTCCAGCTAATTCAATTTCAGCACAATACACAGCAAGAATAATCTTGACTGGTATATAACACTGACATATTCAGCCGATATATTGATATGAATTTAAAAGCATGCCATTGTGATCGATGGTAACCAACCCCATGCCATCGAACGCGAGACCTTTGTGTGCTGTGGATGGTGGATGACATTTTGGCCTGTAATTCGATTGGAGTCGGTTGGTAGATCCGTCGGAGGAGGAGCTATTATAAGATGAGCAGCCCATGTGGAGCTTGATTACCTTGTCTTGTTAAGCAGTCACTAGTCTGTCAAACAGACCCATCTAGGAGTTTCTTAAGACCTGTTTGTAGGTTGATAGGTCAGTTGAATTTGATATTACACGAGTGCCTAGAAGGTGATTAGACCTTTATGCCGAGGTTACACACTAGAGTGCTTTATTTTTCTTTGGGTCCATAGCAAAATATTGGGGTCAAGCAGGGAATGTTGTGATGAGGTTTGAACCCTGGACCTTTTGGTTCTGAGACCATTGCTCTGACCACTAAGCCACTGTGTGACACCCATCATGCACACAGGGTGGTCATGATGATCTTGAGAGAGATCAAGTTATTATTATGTGTGTGTTGATGAAGCCTTTGTGGTGAGGGAATGGCCTCAATCTCAAGATCTTCTGTTATTGATGTCATTCATGTGAGTTGATGTATCTCTCCTTGATAACCATTATCCAATCCTAAATAGGATCATGGGGCTTGTATTGGTGAATACCCAAAGGATTTGGAAGATATTGGATGTATGATGTTTGTTTTTATCCTTCCTTTTCATTCCATTATTCCTTACATTGAATGATGTGGTATAGAATATCCCAGGGTTAATTAAATTGCATGGATCGATTGATCGTGCTTGATATGTGATGCATGCACTCAGTGTACCCATCAAGAAGTCTTAGAAGATGGGAGTGGGATGGAAATAGATCGCTATATTAGCCTGGATATTGCCCTTGTTCAGATAGACACATCTATATGCTTCTTACAGGAGCTGTATAGCTATATGATCAATCATTTCTTTCTTGTCTGAATGTAATGTAATAAATCATTGTTTAGCAGTTTCAGCCTCATTTAAAATCCCAAAATAAAGGGTTTTTTTGTCAAATTTGGAACAATAAATAAGAATCGGGGTCAGTAGCCTGTGTGAACATCGTATTGTACAGCATCAGTACAACAAGCACTCATATGACCTACAGTACGTACCAGCTCTAATTTTGTACACTTGAGCAATGCCCATCAAGTAAGATGTAAGCTGACCTGAAAACTAGTTTCCATGAATATAATGTTCCTTAAAGATAAAGTTGGGTTCTGGTCATGTGATTCCATTGTGAAAGAAACTGTCTCAAAAGCAATTGAAAAAGAATTGGTGTGTACTGTAAGGTTTTGGAATCATAAAAATGATAAGAATTTGACCCAACCTTGCTGAAAAGCACATGCACTGCACACAGATATGGGTATATGGGACTGCACACACACACATTGCATGAATGTTCAGCCTGAACACTTTGGCTGTTTCATGTCATATTTCGAATATGAGGGCATTTGAAAAGGGACATTTCTACTTTGATGTTCGTCCAATCTGACATAAAAGGAATTAGAAAGCTCACAAATTATTTTCACTTTTCCCGGAACTCAACTTTCTCTTTAATATAATATATCTGATATTCTTTTCCCATCCTGTATACATGTATATTCCCCTTTTGCTATGTATGATGATTCTTTTACAACTTTTCTTTGTACGAATTTCATATGAATTTCCTCTCGTGTGAATGCTCTGCAAATGATTGGAGTGGGATTGTATAAGAGATTGCGAGATTAGGCAGGATAGAGAGTGTGCTCGTGGAGACTAAGGAGACATTAGTGGGACATAACTAGCTGTGAATTCAAGCTGTCATCGCTATGTGCCGTCTTGATGAGCAAACATTGCCGAGTTGTGACTTGATGTCTCATTAGGCGGCAATCAAAAAGGTTGAGAGACTTCAACACAAGATAGATGCTATCTCTTTCTCTTTCTCGTAATCATCTCTCTATCGCTCTATGCTGCCTCCGTCTCTTCCTCTATTTCTAATCTCTCTATACATCTGTCTCTCTTTCCCTCTGTCATTCTCATTTCTTGGCCCCCTTTTTTTTTTCCATAATCACTCTTTTAACTTTTGTTTGGACTTAGGACTCTCTCTTAATTCACTAAATATCTCTGTCTCTGTTTGCCTGTCTCTTGTGTTCTCTCTCTCTCTCTCTCTCTCCCTCTCTCTTTTGCTCTCTTGCTATCCCTGTCTCTCTGTTTTGTCTGTCCCTCTCTCTTTCCCTCTTTTCCTGTCAGTCTCATCATTCCCATTTCCTGTACATGATGGATTCTTTCTCTCATGTTGACATAGAACTTAGGTTCAGTTATAAATCCGACATTATTAGTATCTATAAAAGTAAACGTATATATTTATATTAATACTATAGTTTAGAAATAACAGCAGCAGTTGAAGTAGTAAACGTTAGAGTAACAGCCTTGAGAATAGTTTTAGTAGTTTATTCTTTGTTTTTAATGATGAAAATAATGTTCAATGATTTATAATTGAAAAAAAATCAATAATACATAAATTGTTGTATTGTTATGGTGGTATGGCTTCATGGATTGCATCTATTTTGTTGTTTTGGTTCCTTTGTATTCCATTCATTTATTTCGCCTGTCTTTTCAAATTTCATTTTCCACCATTATTCTTCAGTCTTTAAATCAGATGAAGATGTGTTGTTCTAATTTCCTCAAGCATCATTTAGTTGCTTAGTAACTAACATGACATCCGCTAGCTAGCTGGAGCTTGACAAATATTTGAACGCATATGTTTGCATCTGACCAGTTTATCCATGTAATTACATTTCTCTTTCTCTCTCCCTCTTCATTTCTCTCTGATTAATTTCCTGGTAGAAATTGGTTTGATTGCACAATCTGTGACCTTTACTTTTAGGATGAGGTGTTCTTCAGAAAAAAAATTAAGCCGCTCTTGGAAAATAGAGCGTAGGTGTAAATTTGCCAAAATGTATGATTAATTGTCGTCTCAAAATTCCAGCATAATGTGTGTGTCATATTAAGGGAGTGTCGTTGGTTTGCCCAGGTTTTCGGAATACCTAAATCTCCTGCAAATATGAAAAAACTGTTGAAAATTAAGAATCTTAGTGTCAGCCCCTAAATTTTTTTGTTATTGTTCGATAAATGTATCAATAAAAATAGAATTACAGATATGACACCATCCAAAATGTATCCCTTAGAACTGATTTTCTAAGCTATGATTATAAAGAATATACTTTCTATTATGCTGCTCTTGTAATGACGCTATGATGCTATTTCTCAAAATTGTGATGTCAAATCAAATCAGTGACACTTATTTTTACAGTTTGATTATCATTGTCAATAAATTTATCACAATATTCTCATTGTAAAATCTGCGGATGACAGAAATGGTGTGTGTTTGTGCTTTGATATCCATGATCCAATTACCCTGTATTGTAGTGTTGCCAAAGTAGAATCCTTGTTGGCCGTATGTCAAGTTTAGGCGTCCAGTGCGTCTGCTTTTCTCATGTTGATGTCAGGGGGTTAACCTTGGTTATGTGGAAAGTCACTTTGATGGCAGATTTCTCACTGGAGATAAAGAAGCAGTGATCTGTTTTCTCCATAACAGTTTAACATCCTAGAAAATGTAACACTTGTTCACTGACCGTCCTTGTGTGATGGTGGTTCTGAAGGTAGTTTCTATATTATACACATGACCTATAGGCCAATGGTTGATTTTTTTTGTAAAAGGATACAGTGGTTGTCTATACTCTTTATTACTCAGTGAGCTTTTTGACCCCCCAAAAAGATTGGATCTGTACAAAAATCATTCTCATTTCTCTGAGAAATTAATTTTGATTCCCTTCCCCCCCCCCCCCCCCCCCCCCCCCCCCCCTGATTGTTGCAATTTTCGCTCTTGGGCAAGAATGTATGAGGTAATGGTACGTAAGACAGACATGAACCCTGTGATAGATCTAGATACTGAAAAACCAGAAATTTTTGTGACATAAAACTTTTTCATACTGTTTGTGACATCTGTTTTCTTGGCAAAATACTTAGATTAATTGCAAAATTTCATTGTTGTGATTCTCTAATTGTGCAGCTTGAAATGTTTGATGTACATGTAGAAGATGTAGAAGTGTATTTTGTCACAAAGCCCAGTGGACCTCTCTGCAGAACTTGTTAAACTAGATTGTAGAACCTGCAGGGAAATATGAATGCATCTCCTTATCACAGCTATCCAAATTCTATTGGAATGAAGAGGATTTAGATTGTAAAATGTCATGGCCCTTGAGATGTGACCTTTGATTCAAAATACCTTGGATTTGGTTGCATGGAATGGTCAAAGTTTATTGTTCCAGGGTTGTAATTGGGTCATCTTCTTGCAAGTCTTGTTTTGAAGGGCTCTCTTACAGTCTCCCAGAGGTGGTTTAGAGTTTAGAATCTTGACTGGAGCTCTCACTTGGGGCAGCAATAAGTGACCCAAAGTGACATTCCACACCTCGCAGATTATTTATAGGAAAATAAAGCCAGCAAGGAAAGTCTATATGTAGGACTGATCAAATCTCATCGGGATACTAGAGATTAACACAAATTGTGATCGTAAATGACCTTTCTTTTTAGTTTCTACCTGTCAATTTTTTTTTGGACAAATTGATCTCAAATACCTTGCTTTAAAGGACTTTGCATTCTTTTTACGTCTTTTCCTTGGGTTATCTTTTCAGAGTGCGATCATCTCAAAATTTTACTTATTTTCTAAATTTGAAGTTAACAGATGTATGGGGTCTTGCTTCATTGAATGATGAAATTTGCACCTTCTATTTATTTCAGAGAAAAATGCATATATGATTTTTCATTAATGTGTCCTTTCTTTTTCTCCACTTTCCACTCGTCATTTCACAGGTTGAGGTCTCAGACAATGGAAGTCCACCACTCAAGTCCATTGCCAAAGTAGTAGTCACTATCTTAGACGAGAATGACAACGATCCCAAGTTCATTGCTGCATCAGCCGTTACAATCCCGGCGGTCAGCGATCCTGGAGAGCGGCGCTTCGTCCACCGCATGATGGCGACAGACAAGGACATCGGTTCCAATGCTGAGCTCAGCTACTTCATTCGAGATGGGAACGCACAGTCTCGGTTTTACATTGATGCCACGACAGGAGTGGTGACTTGTAGTAAAACCCTGACTGCAGGAGAGAGCTATGTCCTTCAGGTGAGGCTATCGGGTGCCAATTTGCTGTCTTAAAGTATTTTTATCTAAGGAATATAAGAGAGTGCTTATCCTGTGAAACCTATATACCACTCAACAGAAAGGAGAAAAGCAGTCTCTATAGGCAGTTGGTCTTTTTGTAACAATTCATGCAGTACATGTTTCAGTGGAAAACACTGTTCAAAGGAAAGGAAAACGTGATCTTTATCAACAGGTGGTCTTTCTGTGCAGTTGGTCAGTCAAGCTTGTTTGACTGTATCTGAAAATATAATTCTTCATGAATATGTTATTGAGGATGAGTATAAGTGCACTGAAGAAGAATAGAATTTGATTCAAATATCTGTAAAGCTTTCACTTTTGAAAATTTAATTTCATATCATTTATGAAATAATTAATGAAAGGACGATTGAGACATCATGACTCTCATGCATAGAATATATAAACAGATTATGCTAAAATCATTATGAGGTGATGCTGGCATAACAGAAGTAGGAAAATACATTGGTATCCTGAAAGATGAATAAACATGTGTCATCCAAATGTGATGGTCACTGTTATTCCATATTCTATGGTTAGATTGAGGTGAAGGACAACGGTCCGAGTGGTCGGCGTAGTGACATAGCCAGGCTCCCCATCACAGTGACTCCTGCTCTGGTGGATTCCCCCAATGCTCCTGTCTTTGAGGTCCAGTTAGAGACGGAGACCCGAATCACTGAGAAAGTTGCTGTTGGAAACTTCATCAACAATGTCTTCGCCATTGATCCTGATGGTGATGAAGTCAGATATGCCATTGTTGGTAAGCAGCAGCTAGGTGTTGTTAAAGTTTAACAGAAAATAATAGTCATTGAATAATAATAATGCTTTAATACCATCTGTGATATAAGTGGTAATTTGTTTGTTTAAAATTTAAAAAAAGTTGATGAAAAAAAATCAACCTTGTATTGAGAGAGAGGGAGAGAAAGAGAGAATGTGCATTCGTTCATGAAATAGTATGTGAAAGTAACTTCCATGGTCATCAGCAAAGGATGCTCTGATGAGATTTATTTAAATGGGTATGTGTAGGATATATGTGAATTAGTAGGGGAATGTAATTTCGAAATAAGATGATGACTTATGGCAAATAATGTTGAGTTGCAATTGATTGTTAGTTACTTTGCTCAAATGAATTTCAATAATGAATATAAGGATGATCTGATATCTTATCCTTCAGACTTGTTTTGGGCTTTATTTCATCAACAAGAAAAGGAGGGGGGTGAGGGTTTAGCTTGCTATTGCATTTACCTCATCAAGATCATGGTCCAGGTGACGTATTGTGTTAGGTTCAGGGTTGAAGTTAAGAAATTACCGATTGTTAGATCATGAGTATCTCTCATGGGACCATATATGTAGTATAATCCAGAGCATATTGATTCTTGTTCTCACGTGCCTTTCAGATGGTAATGAAGATGGAGCTTTCTTCATAGACCCACAAGGAGGATTTATTTTGACAGCCCAGCCTCTGGACAGCGAGACCAAGTCTTCTTACGACCTCACCATCTCGGCTTCAGATGGCTTCAATGAAGCTACAACTATGGTAAATTTTCTTTTGAGATTCCACAAATATTGTCTTTCTTTTATGCTTCGCTAATAAAGGTGGTGTCAGCAGCACTATAGTACTTCAATACTATGTATTTGATTATTTATTTACCTTTTTCCAACATTGAATCATTCAGAATAACAATAATCTCTTGAGAAATATGTTATTGTCTGTGAAATTATATTGTTTATGATGTGCAAAGTTCTGAATACTTTGTTTACATTCTTTTCTAGATACGTGTCTTAGTGACAGATGTAAACGACAATCCACCGATACTTGAGCAAGAGCTGTACGAGATCGACATTCCAGAGAGCACTCTGGTCAACACACCCATCCTGCAGATCATGGCCACAGATCGCGATGCCACCGATCGCCTCGTCTTCACCCTCCCGAGCACCTCTGATCCAGCTAGTCGGTACCGCTTCCGTATCGACAACCACAACGGCGTCATCTATCTCAACGAGAGTCTGGACCACGAGTCCCAGCGGCAGCATGTACTCAACGTCGAGGTAAAAGACTACAACTACGGCACGCATCGGGTGTACGCCAGGGTCATCGTCAATGTGATGGATTCCAATGACCATATGCCGGAGTTTAGCGCTGAGAGCTACGAAGGGAAGGTGTTTGAGACGGCTGCTGTGGGGACACGAGTGGTGGATGTCTATGCATTTGACAGGGATCAAGGATCAAATGCTGAGCTTACATATTCGATAGTTCAAGGTAAATATATGAACCATGATTTTCCCCCCAAACCAATCTAAATTATTCACCTTGATCTTGTATACCTCTCTCTTTGCAGCTTCTCATTAGAATCATATCTAAATGTTGACAGATTAGATATTTGAAACTTTTGTGATTATTTAATTTTCAAAATTTGCTCCTTACACTCTTCATATTTCATGACATTCATAAATGGTTATGGACCAGTTCATCAAAAAGGATCTTTTCTTTCCTTTTTCTTCATCTGCAAAATCATGATCATTTGGCCTGCCAAAAGCAGCAACATACTGAGCACATCATATCACTATTTTGTTTATATCAAATGCATTTGGTTTTGGAAAAAAATAAAGATATTAGAATTTATCATATGTGCAGAAGAACAAAAAAAAATATATGGTATATTGCAGTGCATAGCGAGTATGAAAGCAGCAGCAATTTTGTGCAAGCATGATGACAGTATATATAGAAGAACAGCTTTGAAAAATTAGAGAAGGACCAAAAAAAAAAGGAAATATAATTGTATTCCAAACAAAAGAGAATGCAAAACTCAGGATACAATTCACAGTTAATATAATTTCTCTTTTTTTAAAATATATATATGAATATTTTGAAAGATATTTCCAGATTAACAACAAAGTCATATAACTGAATATTGATTGCTGCACAATCACTCTTCATTCTCGTTTAAGGTTTTTATTCCTTTGTGTGGTTTTCAGTCATACATGATATTAAGGGGGCATTTCATCAAGTGTCTTGTCAGTGATTTTTACCGACAAATTTGCTCTCTGCGAATCAGATGCAAGGATTTCAGTAGCTTATAACAGTTATTGTAAATTGTCAGTGAAAGCAAGATTCATGAAACGGGGCCCAGATGTACATGTCGGGTGCAGGAAATGAGAATAAATCTTGTGTGAAGTGATTTTAATTTTCTGATTTTAAATTGATTTTATGATTTTGACCTGAAAGCCATCTCTTTATTTTCAATGCCAAGTTAAGAGTTCTGTTCTCACCCTTATATTATTTTTCCTATCACCACCACCACCATGCCCCAAACCCACCCACCCCCTTCCCACCCTGGTTTTATTTCATTATCCAGTGACAAGGCACGGCGGTCTGAGAGGTTGGCTGAATATTGAATCATTATTTTGCCCCCCTCTGCATCTTGCCCCTACCCCCCTTATAGCCCATTCAGACATGAAGTTGTAGACTGCTTTTTAAAAAAAAGAAGAAAAAAACCTCTGTGAGAAAATAAAATGAGATACATTGATAAGCTTTATATACTTCACATTTCTGAATCTTACCAGACACGGGTCTTTGTATTCTTTCCCATAAAAATGTTGCCTCTTGCTGTTAATTTAATGTTTTACTGCAGTGGTTTACTATCATGTCTGAATGGGGCATATCTTATTACCAATCATTGCACGCCATGCTTGAAAAATATGCATTGCATCTAGGGTGCTCATACACTGCCGCCCCCCCCCCCCCAATAGTCAATTATGTTATCATAAAACTTGCCCTAATCAAAATTTTGTTTGCCCCACGAATCTGATGCAAATTCAGAGTACTTGCCCATCATTAAAGTTTGGTTGTCCAAGGGCAAGTGGGCATATTACTTTGATCTGACATCTGACCTGTTACATAAGGCTTCAGTTGAATGCAAGTTACAAGTCTTTACAAACCTTTGCTGTGATTGGGTAATGTTTCATTTGACTGCAGCTTGTGGCCAATTGGAACCTGAATTCCATACAAAAGCAAACCCCTTATTAACCTGATTGCCTTATGTTGTAACTTGTTGCCAGTTGGAGCTTTTATTCAATTGACCACAGATTAGTTCAGTCGACTGTAGATATATAATTAAAGAAATATCATAGTGATTTTGCATGATTTTGAAACTGTACTGGTGCATAATGCATTTTGAAAAGTTTTTTTGATATAGAATAAATTCATTTTCTACTGCATTGAAAAGTGATATCTTGAGCTTCATCCATTCTATCAAAAGTATAAATAGAAGAACAACTTAATCATTAAAGATGTTTTTGTACTTTTAATAAATTATTGTTGATGTAAGATTGAACATTTTATGTTCATATGGTATGATCAAATATTAAATTTGTTCTGTATGTGTGATATGTGCAAATATATAGGCCTATACTGTAGGTAATATAGAATTAACAAACTTTTTACATTTGCCTTGCAGTATTCAGTGATTGTTTTCACTTGACTATATAACTATATAACTATATCATATAAAATGTATTTACATGTAAATGCATAATCCTGCATGAAAGTATGATGAAAATAAATCCATGTCATACTGCTTTTTACATATAAAATGCATTAACAGTAAGATTAAATGATGAAGTATTGATAACTTGCTTTACACCTTAGTCACATTGCCAAACCAACTCCAAACTGACCACCTCTTGACCATTCAGAGCAATGGAATTCTTTGTTCAGTCTGTTGTTGGTGTGGAGTTGCTCTCATTGATATGACTGGGGTATAAGAACAGAATTTTGATGTATGTCGTGCAGTTACAGCAGGTACCACATATTTACATTTACGTATTGCCAAGGTCTGGTAACTCCTTGGTACTACATTTAAAGTCATATTACCTCTTGATTGCCAGCTCTTATTTGAAACCTACATTATCTTTATCTTTCAACTTGCTTCTGCTCAAGAACAGTATCATCTGCATTTTCATAAAATTTGATAACCTGACATACTTTCTCAAGTTTCTCAATGCATGTGTAATACAGCAAGCCGGAGATGATAGATAGTATATCTACTAACATTTACACTCCTCTTTTCCCTGATGTATATATGCTCTGAAATTGCAATAAATGTACATGTATGCATGCCTGTAAATAGTGAGGTAAGGTACACATACATGTATTTCAACACGCATGTATCTAATCTTCTTTGTACTGAATATGTATGGCCCATTTGAAACATTTTAGATATTATTGGTATCATATTTATTGAGAAGTAATTTTTTGTTTCCTTTTTCTAAACTAAAAAATATTGAAGTTCCTGACTGGTATAAACATAACAAATCATGAGAACTTAAAACTGAAAAGTTAATGGGTTACATTTCTTCATGATTCACAAGTGATTTACTGTAGTTGGTTAGATTCATTGTAGATATGTAGGAAGGCAAATGAAATAGAGCTTACCTAGTTTAAACTGTATATCCCATATCAATTTTGCTTTTAAACTTTAATAATGTGTTGTATTATTAATGTATTCTTGGTCTTCTCCTTTTGCAGGAAATATTGGTCAAGCATTCAACATTGATCCCATCCTGGGCACAGTCACCGTTGGACATGAACTGGACATTGAACAAGAGGCAAAATACTCCCTGGTGGTGCGAGCAACTGACCATGGTGTCCAACCTCTCAGTAACGTCTGCTTCGTCAATGTTACTGTCACTCTCTCAAACAATGCCCCACCCAGGTTTAGGGAGGAGGAGTACATTGCGGAAGTTGCAGAGAATCTTCTTGGCAACCAGTTCGTGGCACAGATTTCCGCCGTCAGTCGTTCATCTGTCTATTACGAGATTTCCAGGGGTAATGATGCCAGGCGTTTTGATATCAACTCTAACTCCGGTATCATCACCACGATGATGCCGTTGGACTATGAAGATGTCACCATGTACAACCTGACTGTGCAGGCAACCAACATGGTGGGTCTTCGCACCAATACCTGTCTAGTCATTCATGTCCAGGATGTCAATGACAATTCACCCGTGTTTAGTTCTGAGGAGTACGTGGGTAGCATCTCGGAATCAGCCTCTCTCAAGAGTGTTGTCCTGGATGAGGACAGCCGTCCACTGGTCATCAGCGCTGAGGATGCAGATTCGGGTCACAATGCTCACCTTGTCTATGAGATAATTGAGAGAGATGCACAGATGTACTTCAGTATTGATGAAAGCACTGGAGCCATCCGTACCAAGATGTCTCTGGATCACGAGCGTATCCCTGAGTTTGAGTTCTCAGTTCAGGTTCATGACACGGGCAGTCCACAGATGATGGCTGACAAACCTGCTAGAGTAAGGATCACTATCATTGACATCAATGACTCACAGCCACAGTTCGTCAAGGCAGTGTTTGAAGCACAGCTCCTGCTGCCAACTTACGCTGGTGTGTTTGTTCTAAGGGTTACAGCTGTGGATGACGACGAGGTCAGCATGTCACAGCTTGAATACTCTATCCACGAAGGCGATAGGAGTCACCACTTCAGTATCGATGCACAGTCTGGCGATATCTTTGTTGCCAATGGCACCAACTTGAACAGCCAGTATGACCTGAGGGTTCGTGTCACCGATGGCCTCAACTTCAACCATGCCCAAGTTATGATCCAGGTTGAAGCTCGCCCCACTTCCAGCTTGCGCTTCCCAGCCAACGAGTGCTATGCCATCATCCGGGAGAACTCCAGCACTGTCCATGACGTGGCCGTCCTCTCTGTCATCGGTAGCACCCTAAACGAACCACTCTCCTACACCATTCTCAACCCTTCACCTATGTTCTCCATCAAACCCACGTCTGGGATTGTGCGAAACACTGGAATTCCCTTCGACAGAGAGGAGCAGGACAGTTATCACATTGTTGTTGAGGCCAGAGACAGACGTACCCCTCCTCGAGTTGCTCACATCATTGTCAACGTGGAGATCTTGGACATCAATGACAACCCACCAATCTTCATCCATCATCAGTACAACGCCATTGTCCAGGTGGATGCCAATGTTGGAGAGGTTGTAAGACAGGTAAGAATTACATCACTTCCCACTTTTTGCCATTCAGTTAGAGTTTCATAGCCTTAAAGCTGGACCTGTAAGATGCCAGCTGATTCTCAACAGTCTGAATGAAAGCTGTGCCTCTGTTCAAATGTTTCCTTATGTCAACCGAATGAGGAAGAATTGCAGTGGAAACCACCATTTGGTGTTATACTCATTTTGTCAAATTCTCATTTGACCAGACCTGTAGAAAAGACCAAATAAAAGCAAATTATATTCAACAATAAAGATGATATTGGTTGGCACATTTATATTGGATTACCCTGATATGGAAAAAAATTAAAAATGCAGGGAGCAAAGAGCAATCAACTCTAGAAGGCTCCCATAGAGCCCTGGAAAACTCTAACTGATCTATGGGGGAAAAAAAGAATAAATGAAAACTTCTGTGAGGAAATCTTATAAAAGCAAAGTAAAAAAAGGCACCTATGAATGGAAAATTTTTATTTACACTCTTCATACCCTGTGATATTGATAGCCGTTTAACGATTTCACCCTACTCGATGCTTTGTTTTCAATCCATAGGTGACAGCCATTGACCGAGATGTGAGCAAGAATGGTGAGGTCCGGTACACCCTGGTGGAAGGTGGTGAAGGTCACTTTGCTATTAATTCCAACAGTGGTGTCATCACAGTGCTAGAGAAGCTTGGAGCCAACTCCCAGAACAAGAACTTCACCCTCAAGATCAAGGCCAGTGATAGAGGTAAACAAAATTTTTATAGTAATTGTGTATGTATAGCATCAGGTAAATATCAGAGATATCTACCAGAGGGTTTCGGTTCATGGACATTTTTTTTCTTCTTCCATGTACTGCAATACTTCTAGCAAATATTTTTATCTGTCTTCCCTTCGTGTAAGGGTGGATTTGTAGATGAAATGTTAAACCAGTCACCAATGGTAATAGTTTTTACATCATGTATACTATGAATATTGTATAAATATAATTTTACTCACAGCTTTACAATCTTTATTCTGTCTATTTGTGCATATAATTTGTTTGTAATAAAGAAATATAAATTGATAATTTTTAAATATTCGAGACATTTTCAGCCAGTTAGAACACACTGTTCTTGATCCTATTCTCTGAAGTGTTAAAAAGTGCAATAATAATGTCTTAAAAAGAATTTTTCCTGCAAGTTGTTTGTTGAGTATCCCACCATAACCTATGACATGTGCCTTCTATGATGCAGGCAAGCCCAATCATAGCACGGTGGTGGATGTCCCCATCACGGTGCGTAACAAGGCCATGCCAGTCTTTGAGGAGCAGTACTACCGAGCCACCATCCCTGAGGATCTGGAGCTTCACTCTGCTGTCGTCCAGATTCAAGCCACATCGCCTCATGGCAGGGATCTCATCTACAGCATTGGTGAAGGAGACGAATTCAACCAGTTTGATATCAACCCTCTTACAGGTTGGTTGGATGAATGGTCTACTCCTCAAGTCTCTAGTCAGGGGAAATTTTAGGGTTGGATACTGTAGTTTGTATTCTACTGATTCAGTTAAACCTGACACTGGGATCGGGTCATGTTTAACAAAGGGAAAACTTGATTAAAACAGCAATTCAACTTCCTTTGTTAAACTTGACTTTAGACTGAGCTTTAACCCAGTTGTGGGTTTAGATTTTAGTAGAATACTGGCCAATAAGTCTGTAATATGATGGACAGTTTTTAGCAATGTCTATGAAGTAGATAATTTGAAATGATGTAGTCATTTTGGAGGTGTCCTTCTTGTTTGGAATTCATCTTATATTTACAGCATTGTTTGCATGAACATATGTAGTGATTAGTATCAACCCCCAAGTTTTACATTGAAGTGGGTTGGAAAGGTGGGGGGGTCTCTATCTTGTTGCAGTTGTCTCAATTCAATATCAAGAACAAGAGGCATATGATGTGTACATTGCCTAACTGATTTATCTTATGAACTTTGTTTTTGTTTCAGGTGTAATCAATCTGATAGGAGCTGTAGACTATGAGACCCGTCAGCTGTACAGTCTGGAGGTCCTTGCAAGCGATACCCTGACTGGTGCATCGGCTATGGTCACCGTCGACATAACCATCAGTGATGTCAATGATGTCATGCCTAGTTTCAACCAGAAGATCTACCAGGCGGTGCTCTCAGAGGCCGTGTCCGTCGGCTCCACGGTGCTCCAGATAAGCACCACCGATCAGGATTCGCCAAAGAACAGCGGTGTCCGCTACCAGATCGTCCAGAGTGACAACCAGACAGGACAGTTCCACATTGCGGCCAACAGTGGACTCATCCTCACCTCTCATGTGCTTGACTATGAGGAGCACAAGATGCACAACTTTGTCGTCGTGGCAACAGACAGTGGGATGCCACCTCTGAGGAGTGAGACGAGAGTCAGCATTCGGATAACCGACATGAATGACAACCCTCCACAGTTTGTCCACCGTGATTATTACTGTTCCGTGAGTGAGATAGCCGAGAGGGGTGCCTTTGTGACGGCTGTGTCTGCAACAGACAGGGACATCTCAGACATGGACCAGCTGACCTACTCCATCGTGTCTGGAAACGAGGATATGACCTTTACCATCAACAAGAAGACAGGTAAGAGATTCCTTTATTCCCTGACTCTCACTTCTTCTAAATATTATCTCATCCAATTCTTTAAAAAAAAGAAAGAAATGTTTAGGAGATTATATCTTGTATTACAAGACAAACTCTTTTGAAAATCAGAAAGATGGACAGAATTTTACCTCACTATATTGAGATCATGTTTACAATTTAATACTGGTATCACATGTTGTCATTTCTCGTGAAATATATGAATATAAATGTTTTGGTATATTTCATTGTGTATCTTTGTTTGCATAAAATCACCTATCTGTGTAGATTTCGAAAGTGCTTTGGTAATAACCCTTTGGTATCTTACTACAAAGCAATGTTGTTATCTCATTAACTGATGAATTCAAAACACAGAGTGACTAACATTGCCTTGTTTCTTCAAAATCTATTTGTTACCAGGTGTAATCAGTCTATCCAGCTCCCAGAAGCCTCAGCTGATGACAGGGCGTGGCTACCACCAGCTGAACGTATCAACGTCAGACCACGTCTTCACCAGCTCAGCCACCGTCCATATCAATATCACCCGGGTCAACCGCCATCCACCGGTCTTCAGCCAGGAGGAGTACGTCACTGACTTCATGGAGAACGGTACTGCAGGAGAAGTGGTTTTCCAGGTAAGACAGTTGTTGATGATCCTACATTTGCCCCCTGCGAAAATTGCTCCTGGCTTCATTTCATTAAAAAATACATGGTTAAGGTTAAGGTTGCTGTTGGTTTGTAGGGTTAGGTTTTAGGTTTAGGGTAAGAGTTATGGTAAAGTATAGTGTTTGATCAAGGGTTGAAATTGAGATTTCAGTTAGAGAAGGATATTAACTGCAGAGTAATTGTTACAGGAGCATGTCTTACAACCCCTTTGTGAGAATGAGAAGGAAATGTTACCAGTATAGTGAAAATCATCAACATCCTCAGGAAGAATTGCAGAGAAAATCAGCACTGGTTTGCTGTTTATTTGAGTTCTTTAAAATACTATTTAAAGCTGTTTTTCTTCTGTTTCTTGTCTAGGTGATGGCTTCTGATGGGGATAGCGGGGACTACGGTGTCGTCACCTACTCCATCATCAGTGCTGAAGCTAGACGAATGTTTGACATAGACACTGAAACAGGTATGTAGAGAATCCTTCTTAAATTGTCACCCCTAAACTGAGGTGTCCTTCAGACTTCCTTTAAATATTTTGCATGTAAATTGAAATCTTCTGAACTGGCAATGTTTGGTCCTAATTTTCTTATCTTTTCTACTTGTCAGTGAAAACAGTATATATAATGTCTTAATGCATTTCAACCTTTTAACAGCATGCTATACTCGCTTTATGATTCAGATGGAGATAAACGATCATGAATACATTATGTGTACAACTATATTTTACAAAATCATTTGAATGAAATGTATTGTTTGGTTGAGTGCATGCATTGGTCTTTTGGATGAATTCACTGTCTATAACATTTCCCTGTTAAAGTCCTTTTTACCCAATATAGAATGAATAGATCAACAAGATCTTGCTCTTAGAGTTTACCTGTAAACACCCAGAGGTCTATGTGAAGGATTTTCTACGTAGATATAAAACAATGTCAGGGAATGATATTTATTCTCATGAGTGTGAATAAACAAAAATCTGTTTTCATAGAAGTCTGTATTATTTATCACTGGCCTCTCTGTGCATGTTACCTATTCTTGGCCACAAATCATTTTTACCTGTTGGCCTATTCCTATCATCATCCTGTATACTTTAACATTGTGTTGACATTCATTTTTCATACCACTGCATGATCCGTCTTATTAATTGTTTTTACTTGTCCTTGCCCTTGAAAATATTTGTGTTTAATCCCTGCATGGATAATTTTTTTTCTTTTCCTCCCTCATTACTACCAATTGTGTTGTAGGTGTTCTTATTTCAGAGATGCCAATTGAAGGAGATTCAAGTATGTTTAAAGATAGAAGTCACTGTTTGAAATCATACTTCCCCAAGCGTGAATTATCACTATGATGTGCTGATTGCAGTGAATTTATGCATTTTTGTTTCAAATTTACTGTTGTTCTATAATAGCTAGTTCCTTTGATTGTTTGATTTTGATGACGATGAAAGAACTCATCCGTGTAGCCTTGAATTTTACAGATGCGTGTTAGGGATGTGAAGTGACTTGGCAGACCTAATGAAAATATTTGGCAGGTGTATTGGAAAACTTGTCACACCTTTCATAGTATAACAATTAGCTTACTAATTGGTACAGACACGGTTCTAGATATGATCATTCTGTGTGCCAATTTGACACACCTTTTACACAAACATACATGCAATGATCGCGGCCTTCGACTCGGATAAATTATAGCTTTCAAGTTTTGATTGATGATAGAGCTTTCTCAAAACTCTATACTCCACCCAGGTTTTCCCCTTTTCTTTATGCAGATTTTGTGTTATTTACATGATTCTTTTTTTGTAATTGTGATATTTTGGTTCAATGGGATAACACTTTGATGTAAGCAAACTAACAAGGCCTTCAAAAAGCCTAATTTTTTATGTCATCATTTTGATTTGTGATTGCAGTGGATTGTTGTCTGAAAGGGGTCAATTTTCTTAATGTTGAAAAAAAAAATGTATCTGTATATGGATGCATCAAAATAGATCAAATTAATTTTCAAGAAAAGATGACAGTTAATAATACCGAATGTAAAGAGTGAAATTTATCTAATAAAAAGCTCAAGTTATAACATTTTTGCACTGAAATGAACCCATTTTTATGCAATCTGATTTTTTTTTTTAATGCAGTAATTGTAGAAATCTATTTTCATGATTTGTTTTCTACTCTTATGGGTTATTTGTCTCCGAGAGTGAGAGAAGTTGCTGTATGTCCTCTTTGTCCCATATTAACATTGCTTTAGCTTAAACCATCATTGTCTAATCTTTTGACTTTGTGTGACCTTCAGGAGAGATCCACAGCAGACTACTCCTTGACCTTGAGAGTGTCAGTGACAGGATGCTCCCTGTTCCAATTATGGCAGTGGATGGAGGAGGGAAGACGGCCTACACCACGGTCAATGTCATCCTCAATGACAAGAACGATAACGTCCCACGCTTTGAGATGAGAGAGTACAAAGCGTTCACAAGATCAGACGTTGAGAGTCATGTTCCCATTTTAGTGGTATGTTTTGATAGTCATGTAGCATTGAGCACAGTTTAATGTAATCCCTCTGTTATATTTTTGAATTGTAATTGCCATTATTTATTAGAGGTAGGGAACATAGCAATTTTTTTCAGACAGCATGAAAAAATTTTGCTGGCACACTTAACATGATGTAACCACATGACGTAATCAATTTCGAAAACAGAAATTGGGTAGTTTCAAGATAAGCGCATATTTTATATTCTCCAGTTCTTCAGAATCCATTGCCTGTCACAAGCAGACATTCCTTTTTGGGCATGAACCACAATACAAATTCTTCATCTGAAATATGGATCAGTCTTTATTTCTGTTGCAAAATTTGGCATTCATTCCTCATATCTTCCCTGTATTCATCAGGTCACTGCCACCGATGTAGACTCTGGAAGCAATGCCTTGCTGACATACTCTTTTGAAAGCAGTACAGATCAGTCAGCCTTGGATCTCTTTGAGATTGATCCAAAGACAGGAAGCATCTCAGCATCATCATCTCTAGAAGGAGAAGGTAGTTCTGATATATGATTAGCTTTGAATCATCACCACAGTGTGTGCTAGATTTGTCAGCACTGTATATTGCATAGTCAAAATATTATATCTAGCATTGTTGTTGCTATATCACTGGGTACAGTTGCTCATCCATTCTACAAATGCTCTTTTTTAGGAAATTATTGTAATTGCATAAGTTTCTGAAGGTTCACATATAATAGCTGTATTCAGTAGTTTAAAAATGCCTAAAATATGGTTGAATTTCATGTTTATTTATGGCTTTTAATAAAAAAATTTGTTCTTCAGAGGGATCCACCTTCCAGTTCTTTGTTGGTGTTACTGATGGTGGTAATCCTCCTCTGAACTGGGTGACAGCAGCAGAGATCTATGTCCTCACTCCCGATGATGAACTGCCAGTCTTTGATGGGATGATCAACGAGCCAGACATTGACGTTGCAGAGAGTGCTGTAGTGGGAACTGTCCTGTCCACCTTCCAGGCCCATAGCAATGCTTCCCTCATGTACTCCTTGGTGCCTGGTAACGAGCACCACACCAATGATCCGTCGCACTTCTCCATTGATGAGCACGGTAATCTCACCCTGGTGAGTGCCTTGGACTTTGAGTCTGTCTCCTGGTACAAGCTGATCATCAAAGCCAGCACAAACACGGAGCCATCGATATCGGCATACTTCACCGTCCTTGTGACAGTGACGGATATCAACGATAACATGCCGGTGTTTGAAGATGCGACGTACAACATCAACGTTCCGGAGAACACCCCGGTGGACGATACCATATTGAGGGTGGTTGCAAGGGATGCAGATGCTGGATCCAATGGCCAAGTCCTGTACTATCTTGACGCTGAGAACGATCTGGAAGTGTTTGAGAAGTTTGAGGTCAATGAGATGACCGGTATCTTGACCATCCAGGAGGGGCTAGACAGGGAGACTGCCATCACCTACGACATCCTTGTCCTCGCCAGAGATGTCACCAACTCTGATTTCTCAGCGACCACCACAGTTCATGTCACTGTGATGGACTTCAATGACTCGCCGCCACGATTTACTCAGAAGGTGTACCCAGGAGAAGTCCTAGAGAGTGATCCCATCGGCACTGTGACTGTCTCTGTAGAGGCCGTTGATGGTGACATTGGGGCTAATGCTCAAGTTGTGTACTACATCACATCAGGGGATCCTTTCAGTCATTTTGCCATTGAGAGCAACTCTGGCAAGATCTACGTTGCTAACCCTCTAGACCGGGAGCTGAAGGATACATACCGCCTCAACGTGACGGCTACTGATGGTCTCTTCTCAGACACTGCTCAGGTTGTGATCTCAGTACAAGACATCAATGACAACTCTCCTGTTTGTGCACAGGTAAGAACAGTCAAAGTATCTAACTTCTATGGATAGAACAGGAATTGAATTATGGCTACTTTGAAGATGAAACATTTTATAGAATGAAGAACCGTACAAATCTCCTCTTAGAATCATGTTTACATTCTTCCTCTTTTGTTTTAAACTCTTTTATTAAATTTTGATGAAATGATTCATTCTTATTTCCTGGTGGAACTGGTGGAAATCTGACTTAAAGTGCTAATGAGTGTACCAAACCAGTCCTATCAATTTTCAGAGATTCCTCATATGTGTTTTTCATTTTCTTGGTGTATCCACATTTAATAGAAACTTTCTAACATATTTGAAGAGTAGCTTTGAACAAAGATATACTGAAAGTTGTCATTTTTCACTCATCAGTAAGAGTAAAACAACCAGAGCTATTGTATTTGGTAAGCTGTGGCTATAATCATTTGTGCTGTGCTATGTGTTTTTTCTGCAGACCCTTTACACTGAGAACATCCGAGAGAACCTAGCACCTGGTCATTACATCCTTCATGTGTCAGCATCTGATGCGGACATTGGTAGTAACGCTGAGATTACATTCTCTCTGGAAGGTGAAGGGTCAGAACTATTCACTATTGAGAAAAACTCAGGTAAGAAATGACAAATACATGTATCTATGAAATGATAGAACTTCCTTATGCAACAATTAGTACCAGTCTACTGTATTTGCATGATAATAAAATATTGAATGATAATAATGATGGACATTTTATACTTTGCCTATTATTACTATACATGAATACATAATGCAAAATTAAAAATTACATTATAATAATAGTTAACATTTATATAGAGCTGATATGCGTATAACTTGTAAGCGCTTATACATTATTTTTTGATTAATGAAAGCATCTTAAAGTTTGTTATGTTTAGAAGTTGTATACATTTTTTTCGACATATTTTGTTAAATATTGAGGTCAATTTTTGTGTATAAAGCTATATGCATTTCCCAGTGGTATGATATATATTCCATTTTGAATCCGATGAGTTTGAAAATTTCCATGAATTGGTGTGTTAACCTCATTCTTCACACACTCCTTATAGGTGAAAACACAGGCACTGTCCGCACCTCTGGATCCCTGGATTATGAGGCCCAGCAATTCTATCGCTTCCAGGTGATTGCCAGTGATGGTGGCGGACTGTCCTGCTCCTCGGACATCTCCATCGGTCTGCTGGATGTGAACGATAATCCTCCAGCCTTCACACAGCAGGTCTACAACGTCAGCGTGAGTGAGAACACAACAGTCAACACGCTGCTGACTAGAGTACAGGCCATCGATCCAGATAAAGGTAGGCTAGTTTACACCTTCAAGAATGTACATGTATCTATTGCAGTCGTCGTGCAAATCCTTGTGCTTAATAGCTGTGATAGGTCCCTTCAGTTAGCTGAACACATGTGTACTGTAGCTGCTTTCCTCTGTATGCTTAGTGGATAAATGAGCAGTTTACTTCAATGCTTTGAGTTTTTAATATAATATTTGTTTTCTATTCTTTTCCATCTTCATTTTCTTTAGAATTCTTCTCTAGAAGGCTTCTGATTTCTTAAATTGTAATAATGTTTTGTTGGAGCAAAATGTGGCATATAGAATCTATCATAAAGTGCATTTGTAACAACCTTTAGATAACATATTCTGTGTGCGATTTGGACTTCCAGATGCCAACAGACGACATAGGTTCAGTGTAAGAGATGGTAACAGTGAAGGGATCTTCTCACTGGATGACCAGTCCGGTATCGTGACCCTGACCCAAGCCTTGGATCGAGAGATCCGCAGCCATTACAACCTGACACTGGCAGTCACTGACATCCTCCAGGCAGGTCTCTCCACCCCAGCGCAGCTCATCGTAAATGTCTTGGACGAGAATGACAACGAGCCACAGTTTGAGAGTGATCTCTACAATGCTTCCATTGCTGAGGATGCAGAGGTTGGAAGCAGTGTGGTCACCGTGGTGGCTGTCAGTCAGGATGTAGGACTCAATGCCCAGATCATGTACCAGATTGTTTCTGGCAACGAGCATGGAAAGTTCAAGATCGACACCACCACAGGTATGTCTTTAGATTGGATAACAAGATCTATTGTCCTTTTGGCCTTTTTGCTTGAATGTCAAGATCCTTTTTTTTTTTTCCTTCTTCATTTTTTCATGGATTTTAAGATTTCCTTAATCTTGTCTATAATAAAGCTTTACCTCTATATGACATCCCCTCTGATTCTCATTATGCACTTAAGTGCCACAAGCACCAATATTTTTCTTCTCTGTATCAAATGGTTGAAATATGGAATAAAAAGAAATGAGGCAAAGAAAAAATATTTCTGAAAAATGTATAAATTTGTATTCAGAGCTGCTTTTCTTAGCATCACTTAGGATGATGGAGCAACATGAAATGTAAAGATTTTTGTCCCTCTTTGTACATCAGGTGAGATCACTGTTGCTTCAGAGCTGGACTTTGAGATGTCCAACAAGTACTACCTGACAGTCGAGGCCACAGACTTGGGCACCAACCCTCTCTCTGATACCACTACCATCAATATCTTTATCACCGATGCCAACGACAACTCTCCGCTGTTCAGCGAGGACATCTACTCCACCAATGTCAATGAGGCAGCAAGAGTTGATGGGGATATCATACAGGTAGGTCTTAATGTGGTTTAGTGGTTTAGGAGCTTGTCTCTGTATTAGTAGGGTTCAAATCCCATTATTCAGTTTGTGACATTATCCACATCTACCATATTCTTATCCCCGAAGACGGCACCATATTTTTGATGATCCTTGAAATTGAATTCTCAACTGTCAAGCTTATAGTTTGGAATTTTGTTTTATTAAAACAAATTCCATAAACTGATTACATCTTAACAAGCTGTACAATGTGCCGTTGCTGCTCCCGGAAGATAGAACTACTTATTCTCAGTCCTAATGTACAGCACAACATATAATGTCTTGGGTTTGATTTGCCTCCATAGGCATTTGAGGGTTTAAAGGTTGTTACGTACCATAGACATCTGTCCATCACCAGTTCCACCAACGAAAAAAATCTTTGCCACTCTTTAACTTTGTCCATGGACCTTCATCACACTGATAAGAATGACTGAAATGTGTTATTGTTATCATATTCCAGGTGATGGCTACAGATGCTGACAGTGAAGCTAATGGCAGAGTGACTTATTCCATCATCCATGGTAACCTCTTCAACCAATTCACCATCAACCCAACCAATGGATTGGTCAGCCTGGCAGCTAAACTAGACAGAGAACAGGTAAGTGTTTCAAATAAGATTGTGTCGAACAAGGTTTCTTAGAAAATCTTATCATAATCATACATCATATATCACCATTATCATCATCAGAATCATCAGTATCATCATCATCATCTTTATCATCTTCATCATCTTCTTTGTTGTCATAGAAATAGTTTTGGGTGGTCAGTGCAGTTGTCTTAGAGAACCAGAAGGTTCTGTATTCAAACCAATTTTTTGCACCAGGGCTTTTTAGCAAGGCACCTAGAACCTTGGAGAAGGCTGAAAGACATACATGTAAGTCCCCTATTTTCTTGCCTAGAAACACTGTTTCCTTAACACCCTAGGTAAAATGACTATTAATAATTATTTTGTTGTTACCTCTTTCAGATATCTTCATACTCCCTTGGTGTGAGAGCTAGTGATGCTGGTGATGAACCAAAATACACAGATGTCACTGTCAAAATCATTGTTGACGACATCAATGATAATCCTCCTCTACTTCCTAGACAGAATTACACCATCATACGACAGGTTTGCTCAATCTTTTTCAAATTGTCTATATCATTTTTGTCTATTTTCTTTTCTTTGTGTACTTGAGAGAAGAAATGATGTCAGTGTGGAGGAAAATAGTACAGTTTTATTTCTTTACACTAGGTCTTAGTAATATGAGGAGTCACATATTAGAATACACCAATTATACTGCCAATGGCTTACTCTTTACAATATGCTGAAAAACAGATTGGTTATGGATTTAGCATGTTTGTGGATGCTTTCGGTGATAAGTGAGTTCTAAATTGGTTCTGCATTTTCTGTAACTTCCTGAAGAAACTTGACTCATTTGAGATATAATTTTGTTGTTATCTACAGGAGGACATTCCAATAGAATCTGACCTTTTCCAGCTGAATGCTACAGACCTGGATACGCAAGTCAATGGTCCTCCATTCACATTTAGAATTGTCAGGGGCAACGACAACGGGGCATTTACCATTTCATCTACCAACATGTTAAGAAACAGAATCAGGTTCAACCGAGACATTGAGTCACAGTACAATCTGACCATCAAGGTGTCTGATAATGCAAGATCACCGCTCTACTCGCTGTCATATATCACGATCATCGTGATTGATCCCATGAACGTCCCAGAGGTTGTCACACCGGTCAAGATTGCCATCAATTCCTTCGAGGAGACCTTCCCCGGTGGCTGGATTGGACAGATCTCTGCTTCTGACCGTGATCCATATGATGAACTGGTCTTTGAGCTCCAGAACGACAACGTCTTCCGTATCGGCCGCGATGATGGCGTTATCATTGCCCCTCCTGACTTAGATGAGGGATTCTACCACATCAACGCTAGCGTCAGTGATGGTCAATTCACTGTCTACGCCGAGGCAAATGTCACTGTCAGGATGCTGAACCAAGCAATGCTTAATAACAGTGTCACCATCACCTTTGCCGACGTCACCCCTGAGGAATTCCTCCCAAACGCTGGCATTTTCATGTACACCGTGGCCAATCACTTCTCGGGAGCGACCCCTGAAGATATTACCATCATTACCATCCACCCATCAGCTGAGAACATAGAGAATACAGACGTCGTCTTCTCGATCCACCGGAGCAAGGGAAGGGAGAGTTTCTTCAAACCTAAGCAGATCCAGAGACAGGTGGAGGCCCTTAGTGCTTCTCTCCATGAGAGAATGAAGCATGATGTAGTATCTGCAGTGAGTGACCTGTGTACTGTAGACTCATGTGAGGAGAGCTATGTCTGCAGCAATGTTGTCAGGTTGGATTACTCCACCATTTTGACCTTCTCCACTGATGATGAGAGCTTTGTGTCATCCAGGCTCTACAGGGATTTCACCTGCACCTGTGTCGTAGGTAAGTGGATACAATCAATACCAAGAGATACTTGCACTGCAGGATGAAGTGTATAGTTCTAACGAAAACATACAATAGACCATATACGCTTAAGTGATTAAAGGCGATTTTGTCATACTCTTACATGACAAATAATTCACAAAAGATTGAAACATGATTTTGCTTTGCTCTTTTTAATATACAACTGATGCTAATGATGATGATGATGATGATGATAATTCACATTTATATAGCACATTATATGAATATTTAAATGTGCTTTGACAATGTCTTCGTAAAGTAGACATGTTTTCTCATTCTTTGGCATCACCTATAACCTGTCTCTGGTTGTAATTTTGTTTTCACAGTGATGTTTCATCATTTTAGTGTTTTGTCCAGTAGAACATCACCCTGTGTAATATACAATAATGAATCTCTCCTGCCTTTCAGATTCATGTGTGACAACCACTAAGAAACCTACCACAACAAAGGCAACAACAACCCCCACTCCTCGCACTCCATCTGTGATTGAAGATGACCCTTGCGTGAGTAATCCCTGCCATCCCAACATGAACTGTCGCAAGGACGGCTCCATGGGCTATGTCTGCGAATGCATGGACGACTCCTTGTCCTGCCTGCGTAAGTGCTTACAGAACATTTTCACTATCACTCTTTGTTCTTCAAGTTTGTCCAAAGGATACAATTTGATGTTGGTACAACATGAATTTTCCTTAGACACCAGCCCAAGCTATCTAGGGATCTGTTTTTCAGTGGTTGGTAGCTTGTGGACTGTAAGAAAGAGATGTTTAATGGAATATACCGATATGGGTCACCAACCACAGAGTGCAAAAATAATTGTCTGATATTCCTTTTTCGATGTTTGGTCTTCTACTTCTTATATGATAGAGGGTACTGAGTAGCATTCCATAAGGCACTTGAACCAAAGGGAAGATGACCTTTCATTGCATCTGCGCACATGATAATGTATTGAGAAACAAAACAGTAATTTTCATTTAGGTATTGAAAAGCAAAAGACTTTTTAATCCTGATTGGATGGTAGTGAAGATATTGCATAAATGAGGTAAAGTGTGTAACATGCAGAATTTTGGGCAAACCATCATCTTTAAGAAGTAACATGATTTAAATGAAAAATTACATCAATTCAGTGTCAACCTGAAGCTGATCTAATGCCCACTACTTTTTCCCCCTAAAGCTGGACCTGACGAAGCCATGAACTTCAACGGTCAGAGCTATGTGACCTACACTGACCTTGTGTTGTCCACAACATCCACTCAATTCTCAGCCAGCATCAACACTGACCGTCCAAATGGCATCATCATGGATGGAGCTGGGGAATTTGACTACAGCGTCTTGGAGGTGTGTTAATGTTTGATGTTGGCCAAGAGCAAATAATGTTTCTTATCAAAGATATTAAGAAAAATGAAAGGCTGTAAATCAGAAATTTTTTAAAGCCAATTAAAACATTAAAGACTTTGAAGGAGAGAGAGGTACACACACAAAAAGGCATTATCAGGACAGGGTATGGTTGACTTCTCATTTATGTCTTAATATGTGTTGCTTGTATTTTTCTTCTTTTCAAGATCATTCTAGTTAAGATGGCTTTTTATATAACTGAATGATAGAATTGAAAAAGGTAAATGAGAAACTAAATCTGTCAAGTCAAATCTGTTTTCCCCTCTGTATAGATTGAGAATGGATACTTGTCGTATCGCTTGAATTGCGGTACCGGAGAAGCCAAGATCCGCATCACTCAGAAGAAGGTGAATGACTTCGGCTGGCACAAGATCTCTATCAACCGAGAGAAGAACCATGCTGTGCTGACCCTTGATGAGCAGTACACGGCGGAAGGCACTGCTCCAGGTGAAAACCAAGACCTCAACATTGACACCATCAGCATTGGGTCTAGTCCACCCACCAACGGTAGGGTACGACGTTCTGCAGATGTTGGTTTCACAGGATGCATGGGGGGACTGAGCCTCAACGATTCACCGCTACCTCTCCTGGGTGATTCCGTACAGCCACATAACATTGGCAAATGCCAGCGCAAGTGGCCAATGGCATGTTCACCTAACCCATGTCAGAATGGCGGAACGTGTCTGGACTATGGTTACAGTATCACATGTGACTGCCTCGTTGATTGGTCAGGAGAGCGATGTGAGAGTACCAATTGTGCAGATGGTGTCAAGTGCGATGATTTCCCTAACATAACGGCCGGGTTTCCCATGCGGCTCATCATTATTATCATCAGTGTTCTGGTAGCTATTATCATCATCGTTTTTATCGTTGCCGCATGCCGATACCACCGCAACAAGAGGAGACGATCGCGCTACCCTCCTCGCGATGGAATGGGCCGAAGCTACGACGACGATTACAAGCGTGACAGCAAGTTATCGGACTCAGATTACCCTCTGAATATGCCGCTCAACCCGATCGCCACACCACCAAGTCCGACGCCTCCCCCTCTACCGACACGCCCGGCATCTTACACTCGTAGCAACCACAATTCACTGAATAATCTGGATCGTGATCGTCATGATGACATACCCTACCATGGACAGCCCATCAGTATGCCGCCTTCTCTGGCACCTGTGCCATCAAACTCTGCATCGGATAGTGATTCCATTGCTAAACCTACATGGGAGTTTGATACTCCTAGCACACATAACAGTTTTATCGATGGTGAGTTTAGAAGGCTATCTTCTCTTTGTGTCAATTCTTGTATATGAATAAGAGATATTATTGTTCTACAGTTAGTTGGAATCTGATGCATTCATTATTCTCCTCTACAATGTAGGCTTGCATCCAATAGCTGTACCTGATTACTACAAGTTAAATTGATGGGAAATCATAGGATTATACCAGTGATGCAGGGAATTGGGTTTACTTTATCTTGGTGTAATGAAGGTGTTCTTTATATGATGGATAGCGACTGATTAAACTCCTAGTCATAAGTGCTTTATCAAGACTTGAATTGTTGCAAAAGTAATGTTATTTACTGCTATCATTTACATGATTCATTGACAAAATTAAGATAAGTTTATTAATAAAATTGATACAATAATAATAATATTTAGTGGTTATTAGTCAAATGGTAAAACTCTTTCATGTGATTATAGATGCAGCTGTTTTATTAAGCAAAGCAAAAGCCAAATTGAATGGAAGACTGTATTTTTACAGAATTAAATAGTTTATCTATGTTTGATAATAATGATGCAATGAAATGGGGAATAAGCTTTGTTATGCTATTTGCTAATGCTAGTGTTATTGATGTCAATTGATGATATATTTTTTCTGTATCCCCTCCCCTGAAGGTCGTGACAGCAATAAGGGTCTCAGCCCGCACCCCTTGCAGCACTCTCAACCAAGCATCTTACCCCCTGTGAGGCGTGGTCTCAACACCCCTATGAACATCAGGCATCCGCCGGTAGAGAGCCCTCCTGCCTACCGGGCAGTCAATCCTAACCAGGCTGATATGGTCTCCATGAGCTCCGTCAACACAGAGAATGAGGATGATGGACTCAGAGGTAGGATTAATTTATTCCATCTGGTCAAAACCATTTAACAAAAAAGTCTCATTTTTCAACTCTGTTTGTTAATACACAAGTGGTCTTTCTTGGTGTGTAAGAGCACTTTTTAAGAAATATTGATGTTCTAACAAATCATCCTCTTTCCAATGTGTGAATTTTTATTACCTTTTGTAGAATATTGCCTGTGAAGGAGCAAATTTTTCAAATTTAAATTCCATATTTCTTTTTAACAAGTCCAAAACAGCTTTAAGGCTGGGGGGGGGGGGGGAGTAAATATACTTCTAATGATTGAAAGGAAACTCATTTTAATCAAATTTTAAGATAGTAAGGAGGTCCTTTTACAGGGTGAGGGCTCATTTGCATTTCATTAGTTTGTTCTCTATATTGATTTTAAAATATTGAAAAAATTAGGCTGAAAATTTTCATTGGCTGTTTTGTTTATTGGAAATAATATCCTTCCATTATAGCTATCCGAGACAAGCTCTGTAATGCACTTTCTCGAAAAGTGTTCTACTGCCTCTTCATCTATAGATTTTTATATAGTGTCATTCTCTTAAGTAACCAGTAGCACTTTTTAAGTGTATCTTTCTATATTGATTACTTTATAAAATTTTCAGGCACATCTGAAAATAAAGGAATGGTACAATAGAAAATCAATCATTGTTAATTTCCCAGTCATAAATGAATTAAGTCAATTAAGCCTAAATAAAACATTGAAAGTATTTGGAAAGCCTCATGTAGAATTATAGGCCTCTATGTAGATTTATTTATTTATATTTCTGTTGTTCAATCATACATGTATAAATCATGCAAATACACCTCATTCAAGAAAAATAACCTTATGATTATGCGATCTTTGAAGAAATAGTAGAAATACTCTTTACTCTGCATTAGTATGAACACATATCATTTCGTCATCATCCATCTTGAATGCTGAAAGAGAATTGATTTTTCATCTTCAGATGTGGTGTTGGGGAGCATATTACTGCATGTTATGTGTTTTAACTTTGAATCAATCATGAAAACAAAAATCAAGCACCATAAGAATTATTCTCCTCCAAGGCATATATATTGAAGAATTGTCTTAACATTTGACAAATGTATTCTCCTCTTCACCTATATTCTAACCCACAGCCATTTTATGCATGGATCTATGGATGTTCATGTTCATATGTTTCATTACACTCAAAAAATACTGAAAGGATATATCCAGTTAACCCCTCCATTCCCGCACTATATTCTATTGTATGTTCACATGAATACTAATTGCATTCTTCTCCCATCTTCTCTTCTCATCTTAACATTTTTTCTGTCTCTTATTGCTCGCATGACGGAATGGTCTGTAAATGAACGTAAACTCAAAATCCAATTCAAAACTGGTCATTTGTACATGTAATGTTTGGAATGCGTAGGAGGGTTAAAATCAAGCAATAAACCTAAGACATCTGCGTTGGTCAAACCAGGTAAGACTAAGAAGGTGATTAAAGATGGTGAGAACCCTGACAAGGGCAGTGAGAAGGACACAAGTACGGACAATGACACGGACGGATCAGAGGATGTACATAATGTAAGCAGCGAGGGTGAGATCATAGGACTCAATGATTTAGAGCAGATGGCTGCTCTTGCGTCTAAGAGAAACTCCACTTTTTCCATGGAGGATGAGAATTCGTCTAAACGTAACTCACAGCATTCGGTGGAAGACGAGCCAGCGGTGACAGCCAACGTCAAGTGTGTGCGCTTCAACATGGAGCCCGAGATAAACCAGTTTGAAGTTCTTAGCTCTCAGTCAGAGGCACCCACGGATTCGGAGAGCGAGCGATCCTACGCTGGTATCCTCACCCAGAAGGCAGATTGCAGTAACGACCAGCTGTCTCGAAGAAGCGGTGGCCCGATGGAGGTGGAACAACAGCCAGTTGATTTGAACACTAATGTTGATCCATCAGAGTTTGGTGTAGATGGACCCGTTCTTGTCGTCGCTGACGTCAGCTGCCAAACAGATGACGAACTAGATGATGATGATGAACCAGGGGAGAACGATCCTTTCCTACCAGCAGGGAGCCCTCTAGAGACCACGACTGAGTTTCACGATACGCACCAGACGGTTTATATCCACAGATCACCGCAAGGATCTCCTGAAGAAGAGAGAGAAGGCAACCATTCAATCGACACTCAAACCCATCCACAACCTCATAGTGAGAGTGCATGCTATGTCATGTATAGATGGTCTTTATTCTAGTCCGGGGCTCTGTAACACAAAGGTTTGCAATCAATTGCAAAATGGCAATGGCCAACCATGATCATCATTGCATGCATATACCTTTCAAAATGCTGCCCATTAACCAATCAGAATCATTGTTTCGAATTTGCAATTGATTGCAAACCTTTGTTTTGCAGGGCCCTGGTCTTTATTTCAGTCTTTTTCTATATTGCCAAATGTTAGTTCCTTGGTTATTAGATGTCTGTTTTTATTTTTACATATACAGTATGTTTTATTAAAGAATGGTGTATCTTGGTGCATACTTTTTCTCAGTGTTTGTTCTGTATAGTGTAAATACTATCTTTTTTGTTGCACCCAGTCTATAGTTTAGTATAAGTGGTCCTTAATATAGCCAAACCTTGGAGAGGTGCAATTTCATGCAAAGACCAAATGAGTAAGGCCTCCTGCAACCAAAAAAAAAATAATGAAAAAAATAAAATTTTAATTTTCCTGACCAGAATATTGAGTTTTAATTTTGCCTTTGCATCTTTCAATATTTATTCAAAACCTGAATAAAGAAAATAATATGTGTGTAAGCTATAGAGGAGGTGATATTTTCATGACACCTTTACATAGGTTTGGCTGTAAGTCTTTGTCAGAATATTTTTCTAAAGCCTTGTGTCACTCTATCAAATCCTCCTGTTCACTATAAATACAAAATTATATGAATAATTTTTAGTCGATAAGGGCTGCACTTTTTAAATTGATTTTTATTGTATTTGATGTAAAAGCAATGTCCACTTTGTTCTTCTGAATGCACTCTATTGCCTTCCTTTATTTGAATTCAGGAAAAAATTAAGTTCACCTCTTAATGTATAGTGAGGTCATAACAAATGGTGAATCTAAAATACCTCATTCAAATCAATTGAATTGTGTTTCCACATGACAAAACAAAATGTAAAGATTAATGAGAGATGAGACACTCCCCATCCACCCACCCCCCTAGCGAAATAAATGCAGTGAAGCAATAAATCAAAATAGAATTAGATGATGTAGAAAAGTTAATGTATAGTGAGGTCATGCTTCTAAAATACCATTCATATAATTGAATTGTAAGCAAAATTCATTCTGTGTAACTGATTAGTAAAAAGAAGGCATTCATATTTTCGCTAGAGGAATGATATTGGGGTAGCCCAAAGAATCAAGTACGTTGTAATCTTGATCAACTGATAGAAATAGAATGATTTATATTTTCGTAGAGGAATAGGGGTACCATCGTACGTTGCACAACTGTAGAGATCATGTTAATGATTTACACTGTAGACCATCGAGCACATGTAGTTACAAATTTACAAATAATACTAAATTTACAAATCCCAAACATTTCCCACCCTCTAAAATTTGATACAATATTTATGCAATTATCTTCATTCTCATACTAGCCCTAAAAATCCAATATTTATATTCACCCAAATTTTTATAACAAATTGAAACATTATGAATATGTAATGATGTTATAGTACATAATTTAGAAGACTATAATGATGTTATTATAGCTTTGTGTAATCATCATCCAGTTTGATGCCCTCCTTCCTCTCCCCCCCCCCCCCCCTACTCATTCCTCCATCTCAGTTTGAACAAAACCCACTTCCTAATCATTTATGTATCATCAGTGTTTATCAGTCATAACCCCTTGACCTAAACTCAACATACATAATAATGAGATATCCACAGTGTAAAGGTGTGTTCAGATGGAAGTCATTAGATCTTGTTCAGTCATGTTTAGCCTTGCTTGGTTCAATGTTCAAATTTCAAATTTCATTTGAAAACCATTTGAGGATACAGCACGAAATAGACTTGTTTTTTAAGTCCAGCAGACTGCTTGTGAAGTTTGAAGATAAACAACATTTTTTTCCTATTTTCCCATGATTTTCAGTTGAAAATAGTAATTTTCTTTGAGTTTTTTAGGAAGCATGTACTTGAATGACCATTTAAGACCTATGCCTCCATCTGATCACAACTTCATGATATAATAGTCCAACATCATAATTATTCATGTGTGATATATATATATATATGTATATGTTGATTGTGTAGTCATATTTTATCTCCAGTTGTAATTTGCATGGGTTTTTAAATTCTTGTCATGTCATAATTTGTATTTACTTCATGTGTAATTGGTTTGTCCGTAAATATATATCATGTAACAACATGTTTACCTCTGTGTATGTAAAATGCATGAATTGAGTGGTTATGTTTGGTATTTCCATATCTCACAAGATCTTTTATCGCAATTACATTTGTTTTGTACATGGTTTATAATTATTTGAGAAATACAGAATTCACATCTGGGTAATATTTTTTCATAAATTACCATAAAGTTTACTACATGCTACATTATTTCAAAGAATTTGAATTCATGTGGTCAGCCAACATTTATGATGAATTTAAATACCCAATTTCGCAGTATTTGATGCTGAGTTAAACACTTTTGTGCTTTTGAAAGGAAAGTCAAATTGGCAAAATCAGACTCTTTTGAAAATTTGGATGCTTTAGTGAATAATCAAGATCTAAAGTTAATGAGTAAAAGTGAAACAGTGAATTGAAATCTTTTTATACTTTTAAGTGGGTCATCCAATTCTAAAGACATATGAATGCAATTAGACTGCATTAAGCAGACCTTCTTCTCAAGAACTTTGAAGTCATAATTGTTCTGCCCTTTGAATTTTGACCCATTTGTGCACAATTCTTACAATATTACTGCTCTGGTTCCTGTGGTATGTAGCAACGTCGGAAGTGTGAATTCTGCATTTTTTGTCTGCATGACAGTATTTTAGTCTCTGACATTTATTCAACTCCATTGATTTGTATTCTATTAAGTTTTTATCTTGTTTTTAATATGATAATTGTCTAATGATTTTGGTCTAATCATTGTTTGTAATACTTTGTTCTACTTTACCCCCAATGCGATCCCACACGGTTACATTCAATTGAAAAGTTGGCAAGTAACATGAAAAATGTATACACTCTGATTGGGGGGATTTTGTCAAAATTTAATTTTCATTGTTGACTGCATATGTGGCATGATGATACACAACATTCTTGTTTGATGTCAAATTCTAGTTCTCATTTTATCAAAATACAAGAAGTTCATCCATTTTCATGGTGATACTAGCAATCGGACATGTTATGTTTCATTTTTGCATCGATACATGATCGATAGAAGTCTTGTATATTTAGCAGTGATCCTTTGTCCAGTCTTTTAAGAAGGTTGTAGTCATATTTTTGTGACTCTGTTGTTGATAATGGATATTGTGTATATTTTAATGGTGTTTGTTTCTGTTGAGACACACAGAGAATGCGATGCATCATGGGATATTTAAGATGGCTGCCTTGTCTTGCAATGAACCAACCTGCGTAACATTTGGACGTCGTCTCCATCTGCCGTCTTCCAAAAATGAATTCCATTAAATTTCACGGTCGCACCATTGTTTGTTTGCTGCATGCAGGCTGAAAAGCGTTTTAAAAGTTTGGAGCCTGATGTGCTCTCTTTCTCTCTCTTTCTAATATCCCAAGATGCATGGCATGAATGAAATAAATACTGGGTGTTGAAGAGCACCCTCACTGTCCCTTCTCTTTGCCTGGATCTTTAACCTTTGTGATGTTTCATCTTTTTGCGTATTGTATTTATCCTACAGCTCATGGTCTACAGCGCGGAAAGAAAGGTATTTTGGATTTTTATTTGAGCCGCTTTTGTATGAAATTCTTACTACCAAGATACACCCGTACATCGATACATCATCATCAGTATAATACCACACATCAGCATGAGACAAATCGGTGTTCATTTACAGTGCTCTCTACAGATTACAAGATACTGCTACATTCTTTCTACAGTTTAAAAAAAAAGAGAAAAGAAATAGTTTTAGTTTGAAAGAGAAAGACTTAATGCTCTTCAAATTGATGAACTTTGCAAATAGAAAATGCTGAAAAGGGAAGGTGGGTAAAAAAAAAAAATATGCTAGTTTAGTACTTTAAATCTATTTAGATAAATGCACTTGCATGTTTTTTTCCTTCTATTTCTGTTAAAAAAGGGTTTCTATAATGTCTATGTTGATAAGTTTTTTGAAGCACTGGGTAATGATAAGTTCACTAATGCAATCAGATTTTAGACATACTTGTATTTCATGGGTATTGGTTCTGCATGGCAGCTCCTCTTTGGCTTATATTATTTGGTTATATTTTATATTTTATTTTTCTTTATCAGTTCTAAGCAACTAATATGGGCATCCTGCAATTTATTTTTAAAGAGATTGTCCAGAAGCGGAGAGTTGCTATAAAAGCATCGAAAAGAATTCTAAGATTTACCAAGTCGGATTCTGAGAAATTTTGGTTCCAAACCTTGGAAAGACATGTTGAATGCAATTTTGACCGCCCGTTTTTTTTGGGTTTTTTTTTTAACTCTTTGTGATTAATATTTTCTTCATCTGGACACTTTCTTTAAGTAGTAGTAGCATTTATTTGGATAAGATAAAATGGAATTTTGGGGATGTCATGCCTCACATCCAATAGAAAATAAATACAAATGATGAATTTCATTGATTTCTACAATCATGAGCCATTAGTGGAACTACATTTCTATAAGTACAAGCAATTCTAATGACTTATATGAGTGCACTGCATGTATTACACAAAATTTTTGATGATGCAAGTTAAGGGCAATCATCACTTTGTTTGTACTGATAATTTGAAAAACTGATATTCCTAGAAGTTCATAAAATTATTAAATTTTGCATTTCTGAAATACTGTTTTTCCCAATAAATCTGCATTTACAAAGTAAGCACAGAAATAAACTCTATTCAAGTTAATGCTACTTTAATTAGTTTATTTTAGCACAGGTGACTGAGGCAGTTCTGTAAACATGTGCGAAAGAAGTATGCACTGAAAGCATTTGTGAACCAGTGTTTCTAGTAATTTTTTGAGAGCAAAAAAAAAAAAAAAAAAAAAAATAGGTTAGATCAGTAGTTTTCCTATTTTTAGATTTAAAAAAAAAGAAAGATAAGCTTTATGCAGTTTTGCTATGAATTGATGTTAATTTTTTGTCTTGCATTGTAAATGAACAACTGATTGATTGACATTCAACCATCACAGAGTGAATGTTTGAACACATTAAACAGGGTAATAGTACAGACCCCTTCCACATTATATTCTTTTCCATTACTACAGAACTATTTCTTCTTTTTTTTTTTTAAATCTCTCTGGACATCTGATATTTTCCAGTGTAACTCTTCTGACATTGAACATTGTCTTTCATTTGTTTTCCTTAGAAAACTTTCTTTTCCTATCTAGTTTCTTCCTCATATCATTTCCAAAAAGAAATTTCACTGAGGAATCTTCCTTTTTCCTACATTTTGAGAAGTGATCTTTATCCCATAGCAGTTCAGAGTCTCCGTATGGTCTAAATTAAGCAGTGTTCCCTCCTCAAATTGGCAACAATTATTCTTATTTTCCACTCCTACATAGTTTTAAAAGAGTAAAAAAATGTTCATTATATGAACCAATGTGAATGAAAATCGCAAAATTTAACAGAAAAATTGCCAATTCGTACACGAAAATAGTGATTATATATTTACACTGCATTGCCAATATAAAGACTTTAGCTTTAATGATTAGTTACAATCAAATCTCTCTTATTCCTGAATGGCACAACATACTGCATTGGAAATAGACTCAAATTTGTCAGTAATTTTTGCTATTTCTGCTAATGTCTAATGTGCAATCCTTAGCATTCTGAATCAAAATATGGAAAAAATGTCACTAAAAGGAGACATATTTATACTGATGTATATTAAAGAAGAACCTTTCTTTTTCAACTTTCATTTCCTTCAATCTCCTATGTATAATTTCCTGCCATCCATCTATATTTGTATACAACACTTACTATACTCCATGTCCTCAACACAACATCTGATTCTTTTTGTCTTCAAATTGTAATTCTTTTCTTCTTCCAATTATAATTCTTTTCTTCTTCAGATTATAATTCTTTTCTTCTTGAATATCTTATGAAATATTGTTACAATAAACTTATCATTTTCTTCTCAAGGACACCATTGTTATTTACCAATCCATCAACTATCTCACATTTACATTACAAACGCATTTATACACTGTTGATTTCCCACTCTTTGTGAAACAAAATGTATATCATTTCCAAGAATATTGTACATCTTACCCTTCAGTATTACAATGTATGACCCATATTTTAAGCTGCTAAGCCATTTATTTTCAGGCCGATTTTTATTTATTATTGGTATGATTTTGAATAAATGTATGGAGCTGTAATGTACTGCATGCAATCAAAGAATGTAAAGACTGGTAACACATCTCTTTGAAAGAATAGACATGATTTGTTTTGTTCACTTATCACTGACCTAATACCATTCTAACAATCGAGCATGACCTGAGTATTAATTTGCTACAATCCATCAGCTTTTGCCCGTTATTTCTCTCAACTTTTCTATGACAGTGCAATGATTTTTTTTTCATTTGACTTGTTTTATTTTTTCATCTTTCTCTGCATTGCATTGCACAAAGATTGATGAAGTAATTAGAATTCACAACAGGTTAGGTTCAACAGCATTATATTTGGTATGGTAAATGTGTTCTATACCATCTGATTGTGCATCTTGTGTGGTATATATATATATATCTTACATGTACATATATATATATATGTGTATGAATATATATATATCCTTACAGTTCGAGATATATCAATAAAAGATATTTTACTGTTTCTCCAGAAAATCGTGTTCAGAATATTAAGGGATCTTGCGTTTTTATCATTTTAATTACTTGATAAAAATATTTTTTGAATGATTCTGTGACAATTGAAAAAAAATTATCTTGTCAGAGTAAAAAAAAAATGTTAGAAAAAGGAAGTATATAAATTTTAAAGTTGTTGGTGTTGTTATACACCTGAAGAAAATAAAGTGGACACACAAATAATTTTGAAATTGCCCCAAATGGGCTTTTATACCCTTTTTTTTTTCATTTCGAGTCACAGGTGTTTATTCTTTTCAAAGGGAGTGTTCATAATGATGTTTGAAAAGAAAATCTTTTATGCAATTTTACAATGTAGATGAGGTATTGTTGAAATGACTGGGCATTATGAAAATATTTGTCTTTTGATTCCATATTCATAATCTTCATGCATGATTATTAACATAGACAATGGTAGTGGAATGATGCTATGTTCATAATGTGCATGATATTGTTAATGAAGAGAGTGGATTGTGATGTATTCTGTATTCTCCCTATCATTATAGAATTTTTTTTTCAACTGTGTCATTTCCCTTTCAAATTGTATCACAATTTTTGTGTCAATTCCTGATGTTTATCTTGAAATATTATGGGGGAAACATACCTAATTTCTTACTCACTGAATAAAAAACTAGCACAAAAGAATAACTTTGTTTTAAAAAATGCACCTCCAAACTAAAAACTCTCAACTACCATACACCCTTTCCTCTCTAATATTCAAACCTTTCTCTTTATAAAATTAATTCTTACAATTTAATTCATTTATTTGTTCTTTTTTTTTAAGTAGGCCATCGGTAAAAACAGTTCCATTGTGTACAATGAGAAATGGATAAACTGTGATTATGTCCTAAAACTCTTTAAAGAAATACACATTTTGATATTGTTTAGGGGTATCTTAAAGTCATTTTCACCCATTGGTACTTCCAAATCATCCATTAATATGCATAGAGAGGTTCAGTAGATATGATTGTACTGGGTTCATGAAAGGCACTCATAAGCAAGTATGGTAGCAGTGCTGGAGTTGGTGATGGGGCATTCTTAGAATCAGCTTTGCTGGGATTATTTATCAGCATCCTCCGTGTAGGGATGGGAGGTGACCTACAGATTTTAGTTTTTTAATAATTTTTATTTCAGTTACAGATGTGCTTTTGGTTGTATTTGGGGTGGGGTGGAAGATATGGAAATACTTTAACCCTTTCAAGACAATTGACCACATTTTGTGGTTTGGCTCAATAACTTTTGATCCAGAGCTCTAAAAAATATACCAGATGCACGAGTAGAAAGAGCAAAATTTTCTGCACACACTATGTCCATTTTTATTGCATGACCATATTGCGTTTGATGCCAGGAATTTTAAAAACAAGAATAAGCTTTGAGATCCTTAAATTGGCAACACATTGAGAGATTTAAAATCATTGTTTTTCATCAAAATTGGCAATTTCTTTCAACTATTCAACAAATTTCTAACCATGTATATTGTTTTCAAAGATATTACACCTTATTTGAACCATGTAGCACTAAAAGAAAAATATTATTGTTGCCAATTTGAAGAACAAAATGTGATCAATTTAGCCCTTAAATAATCCCTGTCCTGAAAGGGTTAAAAATCAAAAGTATCTTTTTCTCTTTTCATTCATCTGATTTATTCCACAAGTATAAAATGCTACTTACCAGTATTTCTGTGAGTTAAACTCACAAAGTTCATATGCAGAATCGAGGAAAGCATAAAATTGCCTTTCCTCATGTGAATTTGTTTGTTTGCCAACTACTGAAATCAGTTGAAAATTGTTCGAATTGACCTAAATATTTTCAAGTATTCTAGGGTATAACTGTTTGTGTATTTGGGGTTGTTCTATGTTGTGATAGCAACATTTTTATTAATGCATTTACTAATGCTGCTCTGTCAATGAGCTAGAGGTGTGATAGATTCTAGTATTTTTATGGGTAGTATTTTCTAGAATTTCAGCCATATTTGTGATGGATTGTAATTGGGAGCATCTATATACATGTTTCTGTTTTCTACATGTATGTGATTATGTCTTCAGATTTACTAGTGATCAATGTCTTGTCTTGTTTTCAGAATGTTTTATACTTGTTGGAAGTCTTTTGATTATATTCTGTTGTTAGAAAATGACTCTCAAAAAATGATCACTATCAAAAATTTCTGTTTAACAGAAGATTTGCTTTATCAAACAGAACTTACTTTGCATTAGTGTTAAAAAATGAAAAAAATAGTAGCTAAAAAGTGGGAAAAGGAAATTTTATGTTGAAATTGTTCATCTTTTTCATGGTTTGACAGATTTGTCATTGTAATATTGGTTTGGTTATGTGAGTGTTGATTCAGGAAAGTGGCATCCCGTTCTTGTTGCTTGCATTATATTAGCTTTCAAAGTTATATTCCTATTACTCCGAGCGTGGCACAGTGGAATTAATAGTTGTTTTTGTATGCTTTACTCCATTAGGATTCCAATGGGATTACAGTGACTGGGTGCAGCATCCCGAAGCCCTCAACAATATCCCTGAGATCCCCCCAAGAGCTCCTCGAGATAGCCCCACCAATGTTTCCACGACCACCTCCCGCATCAACGAAGAGGAAGACGACTACGAGACAGAGGACGATGACGATGAGTATGTGGGCGGGGACGACACAGACTACCCTCCGGAGAATGACGACATGCCCATCGCCAGAGCGGCCCAGCATTTCCGCAGGGAGCTGGAGAACTACCCACCGATGGATGATTACGATGGGTTGCCGTTAAACGCCATCAACATGCACCCTGGTCATTACTTGCCATCCCACGGGGGGAGCGTCTCCGAGGTGCCGCCGGACTATGAGGGCACCGGAGGCTCCCCGGACCAGTCCACTCCCTTCCTAGTCCCCCAGAGGAATCACCTAGCGAGGGGGCCAGACTATCGACGACCCATTAGTGACATTTCCCAGGATGCATTGTCCATGTCGATGTACACATCGACAAATGCATCTTGCTCTGATGTATCAGCATTGGAGCCTGACAGTGAAATTAACTTGAGTGAATTTGAGTTTGATATTGAGGACCATTTAACAAATCTACAAAGCAGTACGGATGTGTAGCAGGAAGCAGGGAGTTTACGAAGAACATTCGAGGAATATATTGTGAAATATGCCAGCTTGAAATGCCGCACAAACAATGTGGTCTTGTGGAGATAGGTTACAGGATGCAGAAGGATTACAGAGATGATATTATACACTCAATCATGGAGGCAAGAAATGGAGTAAATATGTGATATAATATCATTGTAAAATCTTGCAGTGCATCAATGAGTTAGAGTTATTTTCCTGTATACACCAACTATCTCTGTATCCATAAACACTTGAGCCCTTTTGCATCTGATGTCAGTGGAGAATCCTGTCTAGCTACAACTTCAAAAGGGTTGTATTGTCAACGGGGTACTTCTCCTGTTTAATGTTTTGTAGGATATTCGGGGAAGCTAGTCACTTGAATACTGTTGCCCTTGAAAAAAAAAGGAACCTCAAATTTTTTGACCTTTAATTCTCTTGAGAGATGTGTGGAAGCACTTTGGAAAGCTTTATATGTATATTTGGAAAATTATTGATAGGATAACAATGTATAGATGGCTCAAAGTATTCATTGATTTTTTACATACTTAATCTTTTATCACATAACAAGGTATTGACATATATATTTATACAAAAAAGATTATGAAACTGCTTGCACATTGGGATATATAGTCGTGTTCAGTATGTTTGATAGTGTTGTACAATGTATTATATTAAAGAAAGCTGAAAAAACCTGTGCTCTATCATACTCTCTAATGATTTACAAAGAAAATATTTCATTATCAATGGTATCTCTGTGACCATTTTGATAAAACAATGATTAAATCATATTTCTGATTGTTTTTCTGATGTCGTATCAATTATCATTGTGCTTAGTACTGATAATTGAAGTGTTATTACAGAAACATGCACACAACTTATTTCAAAATTACTCCACCAATATGTTTTTCTCTTATTTAAATTTTTGATAAATTTTATGTGATCCTCTTGCAAAAAAAAAAAAAAAAAAAGGAAGAAAATGTATATTTGCTTCTTTCTATGCTGTCTTCGAGTATAAAGAGAGAATTTTAAAGTCATGCATTTCTGCATGATTGTCATGCATAAAAAACTTTCAGTACCTTGCTTGTGTATATGCACGGAAGAATAAAGTACAAACTTTTCTGTTACTTTTTTTGTATATATAAGCTCTCAGTACAACTTTGTGATCTGAAAACTCACTTGTTTCTTGAAGGATGTTTTAAAAGACTATTATTGATGTGATTTGGGGGAGAAATGCTAGTACTCTTTGTTCAGGATAAGATTCTGAATTTTGTTTGTATATATCTGCAAAGGGATGTATAATACCAAGTTCAACTTCAGCTTAAAAGCATTATTGTCTCTCTGATCTGTGTATTTGCTTCTCTAGTGGTTGAGGAGTGTATAGTTTTGATCTCTTTGATTTCACTCCTCATTTTCAATGATGATTATTGTCTTTTCTGATATATTTTAATGATTTTCTTCTCTGTTTTATGAGGAGATAATTGTTTGATTTTTGTTATGTTTTCATCTTATGCAAATAATGACAATCGTGGGTGCATGATAATGACTGTTTTTTTATAATTGGTTGAAATGGTGGATATTGTGATGTAAGAATATATGAGTAAGGCTGTATGGGACTGTTCTGGTTAGAGAATGTCTAGAAATTATATTGATATGTATATGTTAAGTTCTTAATTCTGTTATAGTTAGTGTATTTCATGTGTTTATAAGCCTGCTTTTAATCACCTTCAGAACATTCTTTGATATTTTGTTCAGGGATACGATTGGTAGCGTGACTACATCTGTTTTCTTTTCAAACTTGATACCTTTCTCTCTTTTTTATTTCTATTTTAAAAATTCTTATCAGTCAGAAAGGGAGGTTTCTTATATTCCTATATTTAGCCTTGAGTAAAAGCTTGACCGTGTAGGGGAGAAAGATGGTGACATTACATCCGCTTATCTTGACTGAGAATACAATTTTGATGCAATAATGAAACCCATCTGTGTCCTTGAATCTGCAATTTATTTCAGTTTAATTTTTGCCAAGCCGAGCAGCATTCCTCTGTGCATCGATTAAATTGATTTGAATCCATCAGCATTCATTCATTCATATACCTTCCAATGTCATGTGTTTCATATTGCATCTCAGAAAAAAATTAGGGAAGAGGGTTATAGTCCATATAGCTGATTTTGATATTCTGGTAATGACTAAGAAATGGTTTATGATATGATAGGATAATTCATTTCTAAAGTGAGGAATTAGACAAACTTTGATGAAGTACAGTTGGTCACAATATTTGACATGTATTCTACAATATTATTGCTATAATGACATTGTAAATAGCTTGCTGCTGCCAATACTTAATGAAAATCGAATGTAACTATCAGGGAATTATTGTATTCAGCGGAACTGACAATTCAAAGTAATAGTGGGAATAGCACAATTTCTTTCAATCATTGTATTCTGTAGTTCATTGGGGAACAATATATACCCCGTAAACATATATACAGCCAATTTTTTAAACATAGTATTCAATTAGATGTCAGAATAGGGACTGCATGTGCCATAGTATAAATTATAATCACATGATATATCCTGTGCTGATGAAAGAAGCAATTTGAAATCTTAGAGCCAAGTGGCTATTCTGTATCCAGTATTAAAATCCTCAATTTTTTGCAGCTTCCTAAAATGGTAGACCCATTCAATCTTCCATTATTTAGTTTTCTTCCCTTGATCATTATGCATGCTCCAGATATCACTGTCCAAAACCATCTCTGAGAATAAATACCTCCGATGACCGGTCAGCAAATGGACTCTGGTCAAATTCTAGCAGTAATGCCCTTCTGCTTGTGAAGCCAATTTTCAAGCTTTTGTGCATTTCTCTTCCATATCAGTTGAATCTGTCTTGATGGCTGCATCATTATAAGCTTGTTGCCATAGCAATAAAACATGGTGGATGTAATTAAATTACCTAATAAAAGATTGCATTATTTGTTAATAATATACAGTGCAGTGGTACGTCAATTAATCGATATTCATCTAAAACAGTTGCGGCACCTTTCTTAATTTTTGGAAGGAAGTGCCCTCTTGAAAAAAACATCATGCATAAAAAGGAAGATGTAGGCAATAAAATTTGAGAAACGTAGATCTATATGAACTTCTGAAGCACTTTGTCTCACAGTACATCAGGCCAGCATTCGGTTGTAGAGGGGTTTTAAAATCTGACCATGACTGAGATAGCTTCACTTTTTCAAACCTATATTTCTCAATTTGATTAGCATTTTCTTCCTTTTAGGGGGAGGGCTAAAGTTTTCAACAGAATAAGATTACTTTTCCATATGAAGCCTTTTCTTCCATGCCTAGATATGGATAGTATTGTATTTTTGTTATATTTTCAACATGGCTTCAGTATGAGCCAACAATACTCTTCGTCAGCTTTGCACACTTTTCTCTGCGACTCCTTATCTTTTCCCTCCAGAAAGATAATTGCAAGTAGCTTAGCCTTTTTCAGTGCACATATATTAGTTTGTTAAATGTTTGTATGATTCTGTTCAAATCTTTGAAATGGGATCCTGGAAAAGAGCAGTTTTATGGAATTTTAAACAGTCAGATTTTTTAACAAGTTTGCACAAAATTTGTTTTCCCTTTTAAAACTTGAAGATAATCAGGTCATTATTTTGTTGGTGAACATCACCTTTTATCGTAGCTCAATTCTGTATTAGCTTTATAAACCTTTAGGGAAGAGATCTTATTTTATATTTTATGTTAAGATTTATTCTAATTTAGTTGTATTTGTATCATCATGTACTCATTTCTCTTTGTTATTACCAAAAAGTTGCTTCCAAGTCATTGGCTCTTCATTTCTTCATTTATATTTTTTTTCTTCTGATAAACTTTTTGATTCTAGAACCATTATGTTGATTTTTTTTTAAATATTATCTGTCAGCAGAACTGACTTTCTGCTGCTGTGAAAGTTTTCACCAAAGCGTTACCTAATGTATATTTGAATTTTGTGTAGGATTATGATGGTCATGAGTATGTATTGATTGTTTGCAATAGTACTTACATATAGGCTTGTCTGTCTCGTGTATTCCAATCTATTTATGCTTGTTCTCCACAAGATATATTCATCTTGAAAAGTAATTGTAATAAATGTTTCAATCACCCCCATACAGTACTCCGTAGCATAATATCTTCCCTCTGTGTTTATGCATCAGGGATGGCACTGTTTTAGCTACATATAAGATATACCTTTGAGAGATCATTGCTCGATGTTTTTTCATTAGGCTAGGAATAAAATGCTTTTCACTTTTATTCCCCTCAAATTAACTTTTGTATACAGCAACAGCATAAAGATTTTATATACTTGAATTTATTCAAGTAGATGAAGAAATGAAATGTATAAAAAGAGGTGTAAATTTTATTCCGTATTTTGCCACTTCATAATTCTGCATGCATTGTTCATTGTATATTACCATGGTAAGTTATATTTCTGCAATTAAGGAATTAATATGCATAAGAATATAAAAGAATACTTCAGACATTTAAGCCTTTTGTTGCAAAGTACCTTAATTTATTATGTATTTTTGCCTTTGTGTTGTATGTATAGCTTATTAGCATTACTTTCTTGTTTTAATAATGAAAGTGAAAAAACAATCAGTGTTCTAAAATGCAAGTTGGTGCATAGTTTCATGTCATCAAAAGTTGTGATTTAATATGTGAAGCATTCATTTTTCTTGTTTTCTAATTTTTGAAATATCGCCAAATAATTTCTGTTCTTGCGTATTTCTGTGTAGCACTATTGTATTTTGTTCATTTCATGTAGATACGGAGATGTGTCCAAATAAATACAATAACGTGTACACGTATTCCACGGACTCGGTTGTGTGTTTCAGTAAAGTGTTAGAATTTCAATGTTGAATGATTTATAATACACAGTGGCCCTTATTATTAAAAGGCACCTAACTTAAGCCCCCGCCTAAGTTTGTAGATTTAGGCCACCAAATTATAGAGAGCCAAATATCACCTTTTAATCTTACAAAATTACCATAGTTCTGGGACTAAATACAAGTACAAAAACTGACATGATAGGATTGATTTCTGATGCTCATTTCATGCCAGAAAATAATTTTATTTTGCTACATAAATATAGTAATTCATACGGGACTTTAGGGGTTGACGAATGGCCTTCCATAAACCAGTGGCCTAAGTTAAGCTAGGCTTAATTTAGGCCACTTTAGGGAATACGGGCCTAAGTTGGTTAAGGTTGTTGATTTGGTGAAAAGGTGCGATTGTCCTTGGTGCATCTGTATGGTCTAAAGCCAACCGCACATTGTATAATTTGACGGTGATCTGAATAGGGAAGAATTTGCAATAGCCCTTGATATGAACGTTTCAACAAGAGAAATCTTAATCATCAGGATTCTGAATAGTCATATGAAGAACAAGATCAAACATTTTGAGATACATGTACATGTATTGCAAGTCTCCTTGTGGAAGGAAAAGCCAAATCGGCTCCAGTGCTATTTCTTCGAAAATGGGGATCAAAGTGGGATGGTATAGTTAGCAGTGGGTGGGTGGGCTTTACATGAGAAGAACTATTTCCTTGAAATCAAGACCTAAGCCTGTACAGCCTCACATGAAGTCAAGTTAACCCTTTCAGGACAGGAATTATTTAAGGGCTAAATTGATCACATTTTGTTCTTCAAATTGGCAACAATACTATTTTTCTTTTAGTGCTACATGGTTCAAATAAGGTGTAATGTCTTTGAAAACAATATACATGGTTAGAAATTTGTTAAATAGTTGAAAGAAATTGCCAATTTTGATGAAAAACAATGATTTTAAACCTCTCAATGTGTTGCCAATTTAAGGATCTCAAAGCTTATTCTTGTCTTTAAAATTCCTGGCATCAAACGCAATATGGTCATGCAATAAAAATGGACATAGTGTGTGCAGAAAATTTTGCTCTTTCTACTCGTGCATCTGGTATATTTTTTAGAGCTCTGGATCAAAAGTTATTGAGCCAAACCACAAAATGTGGTCAATTGTCTTGAAAGGGTTAATTTGTCTGGCTAGACAGTTCTTTTCTTCTCCTTTGTTTTTCCAGTTAATCTTGATTTTGAGATTTCCAAGTTTGGCTGGAACCATATGGGTAGATTAAAGGTGCAAATTTACGTTAATCTGTGGGGTTCTTTTTTTTAAAGGAATAACCCACGATATTTGATAGCGTTGATGAAAAATATGGTATAAACTTTCAATATGTGATTTCTCAAAAAGGAAGCAATCCAACATGTAATCTGGGCTTTGGGGATGTATAAACTCTTCTGGGTTTATTTTATTTTTTTTAAATTAGGTAGATTTCCTTCAACCCTTGAGACAATACCAACACATTGCATTTACTTTTAAAGTGAGTGTGCATGGTCATGAAGGTCTTCGAAGAAAGGCTCATATATGCGATCAACTGCGATCCGATTTTGGAAATAAATCACAATAGCATTATGTATGGATATTTAAACAAATAAAATCTTCCTGATTCAGGTTCTGAACAATGATGTGAATACTACACGATGGAATTTGGTGCGGTGTCAGCCTTCTACCCAGAATAAGGGCCAAATCAGCTTCAAATCGTAGACAATTGTAGGACTGCTCTGACGTCACTACGATTTGGAGCTGATTTAGCTTTCCTCCGACTAGAAGGCCCGTGATAGGCCGTAATTTCGATTTTACGGTCTATATTACTCTTCAGAACCTGAATCAAAAAATTTTTCTGTGTCTCAATGTTCTAATCAAATGATACATGTATTACATTTTCTTCCGAAATCGGGTCGCAGACCGATCAAATAGTGTGTGGTCGGCTTAATGCGGTAGAGATGAATACAATTTAGTATCAACCATCTGCAAACAAGAGTAACATGAGGCAGAAATATAGAAACAATGTGAGAAATTATTTTCTTTACTCTAAAAAAGAAGCAAATAAACAACATGTGCCCAAAACTAGATGGTCTAAACTAGTTTGTTCATTTCTGTCAAGTCAGATATCTTTTTCAAGATTTTCTTCAGATGGATCTATAATTCTAGTGGACCAATCCTGAAATTCATTTTGTGGTTTCTGCAAATGGTTGGTACTGCATTTGAGCTTTTAACAACAGTACAAGTATGTGTCATGACAGTAATTTTGTCTTGTGAAAGAAGTGGGTATCAAAGACCGATACAGTTGAAGCTCGTTATAAAGAACACTGTTATAACAAACTTTTATCATAACCAAGGAGCTTCGAAAGCTGGAGTTCCAACTGGCAACAAATTATCTCAAACAGCTGCTCCTTTCTAAGGATGCACAAAAGAATCTACAGGTGCACTGTAGCCTTTAATGTCCGATGTTCGATGCCACCAACTTCATGGGAAAGCTTGATTAGTGATTTTTGTCACAAATGAAATATCGAGAATATTTCACTTTTTATCTGAATAAACAAAGTGAAATTTTCACATATGACAAAATTGAATACAAAAGCCTAATTGTGTCCAGAAATTTGGCTATATTGTATGATAGTAGTTTCAATTTGTGGAAAAAAGTAAAATTTTACAATCCTAAAATCCCCAATTTGACATTCTTCTGATTACTCCCTGCAGACGAAAATAAAAATTGCAATTGTTCAAGTACAATTAATTATGATGTTATATGTCAGATTAGTGCCCACACATGCCCAGTCGTGCAATTTTGATTCGTATATCAGGGAATTTTGTACAATTTCTTTTCGCTTGCCCCCAGTAAAGGTAAGCACTGTGAACTGCTCATACCATCAGACTAGTGATAGAGAAAAGTAATTATCATTACAAAAGCATATTTTCCTTTGAAAATGGCCCGAAAGTTTGCGGCCAGGCAGGAATCTTTTTGTCCTCTTATCTGAAAGGAAGATCCAGTTAAGCACATGCCTGACATATTTTTCCTTGGCGGCATCGAACATGGTTCAAAGGGAATGAGCTACATGTGACTCCAGCTCTTGAAGCTCCTTGTTATAACAATGTAATTTTGCGGGTCCCTCTTCTTTATATTGTATTGTTTTTTAGCCCTGATATAACAAGGTTTCAATATAAAGAGGTAATTTCAATGGTCCCAAGGAGTTTGTTATAACGAGGTTCCACTGTAGAAAAGGTGACAATAGAGTCTGGGGGAAGACAACAAAAAACAACAAATTGGCAGAGATAAGTTTATAATAAATTTACATGGATATATTATATTTCCTCATAATATTCTTGGCTCTTATTCACAATATGTTAATGAACATAAACAGAGTTGATTTCAAAACGATAAAAGCGTGACAATACAACAATAAACCTTGATAACCAGTCATTACCTAAAAACTCCAATGTTATCAAACTGTATACTAAAAGCTTTAAAAAAAATCACAGTATGCACTTGATTGGCATATCAAATGAAATTTTTCGTACCAAAACTCATGCTTATTTTAGCCTTAAAGACAAATCCTGATTTAACTAAATCCTGCAGACCATGTGAAGTAAATTATATTTGTTAAAATTCCATTACAAGCTGAACATGCAAAGAATTAGACAGATGGATTGACACATGTACTTCACATGTAATACAAAAATGTGCATATACATGTACCTACAAATTTCATCTTCTAGTTCTGCTTGCTGCATGAGATTATTTACCAGACAGGTAAGTTAATTTGATCTATTCTTCATGATGATAAAATATGTCGGTTGTTTCCTTTTAATTCTCTTGCATTTAAAAAAAACTAAGCATCAATAAATAGTTTCAATTCCAGCTGAAAAATCTAAATATGTCAACATATTGTTCAATAAAAATTTTATTACAGTACATAGAACTACTTTAAAAGTTTTAAAGTAAGTTTTGTTATGAAGATAACAATTTCAACAATGAAGAATGTGTAAAAGCACAAAGCATTATACATTATTCTACATCATCAGTCTACATGATCACACTGTACTATGACGTGACTATTACTTTATCATCTGTTAAAATCTACATGTAGAAGGACATTACACTCTTTGTTCAGGTATGAGTTAATGCCCTTCTGGCTCTCAATACACAGTATAATATTAAATCAAAAGTATCTATCACTCTTACTGTTAAAATCCTCTGTTATATCTGTCCAACAGAGGTGCAAAGCTCTCTTAATCATAACCTGCCCTTTTGTAATAAGGACTTTAAGAACATATGTCAGTTTTCTTAAACATTGCTAATTATCTTTCTTCTTACAAAGATTTGAAAGACCTGAATTTCAAAGTTCGCAATTCAAAGCTTTTTTTCACAAAAATATCTTACACATGAACAGGCTCTCTTCATCATCTCTCATGGCAGTAGAGCCCAGGATACAAACATAAATAGCACAAAATAAACAATAAATGTTGCAGTCGATGGCATATATGGTGCATCATTTATTGGAAAACATTTAAGTGGTCCTTTGCACCTCAGCACCCTGAACGAGGGGTTGAAGTTACATGTATCTTCCCGATCACACACACTTGTTTATCATCTCCCTCCAATGTTAGTACATATCCTGTGAAGTGACATGTCTTTCTTTGTATTTTGCACGAACCAGTACAGAATGTATTGGTTTTAACATGCACAGGGTATGAATCTCTAATACACTAGACCTGAATTTAACGTCCTATTCGAGGGACCAAGTGCTGTCCAACTGACTTCACACCTGTACTGGAGACAGAGTTGAGGCACGATAAAAAACAATGCTGAAATCAATTTTTGTCTGTCTCCGTGTGCAGGACTCTAGTGTAAGATCATTATGATCCGTGACAATTTTTTAACATAAATTTTGTTTTCACAACAAAAATTTAGAATGAGGGAATTTGAGTGGTCCATCAGTTTGATTTGTTATGACACGATCTATCTGTATCATTTAAACTCAACATAAACACAAACACAAAACAGTCTGTTAGAACCCATTAAGTATCTCTCTGAAGACTGCTTTTGCGAAAATATTGCTTGAGAAGAACATGATCTAAGTACTTTTGTTTTTTTTTTAAAACCCAAACAAGCTGTATTCATAAAATCATCTGCCATTAGTTAAATAGTAATGTTGATAACATTCATCTCTTCTACATGAGAATATTTCTTCTGAGGAGACATGAACTTGCTGAATTCATCATAAAAATGGCCTTAAGTTTTACATCTTTCATGATGTCATCTCGTCTGCAATTAAACAGTAAATATTTCAGTGACAAGACATACATTTGCTGCAGTAACGGTAATCACACAAGCTGCTTCCAATGTTCACATTAGAGGGTTTTCGAATGATTCAACGTGAACGCTGTCCTAGATCCTCCCAGCTGCAATGGACCGCTTTGTGTTAACTGCATACCGCGCTTTGTGCAAGAACGGCTCACCCGTCCACTGGCTTCTCCCTCGTCCACTAGTCAGATCGAGAACGCGTCAAACATGGTATTGCCGTCTTCTCTAAAACGTGAACCTCGCTTCACCTACTTCGTATCCAGTTAACACAACGCAGTCTATTGTAGCTGGGAGGATCCAGGATGGCGTTCACTTTGAAACATTCAAAAACCCTCTAATCTTATGATGTTCACTTCCTCTACATGCAAATTCTTCCGGGACAAAAAAATCCATTGCATTTGTCATACAAACTGCCACCAGTTCTCAATGTTCACAACTTGCACCTGTTCATCATCATCATCCTCCTCTTCACCTTCCTCATTGTTGCCTCTCAGACCTTCAAAGAGAAGATTGGCACAGCTACCAGAACCACGATAATGGCTGTACGGGTCGGATCTTGGAAGGATGGCAAAGCACAGCCAGCAGAAGTAGCAGCGACACTTCATGCAGGTCATCTTGTTGCATCCATCATATTTCTGTAGGAAAGGCAAAATAGTCAATGGTAATGCCGTAAAACCATAAACTTTTGCAAATTTAACAATAGGTTGAGATTTGTAAGAGCTTCATGCAGCAAAGTAGTTGAATCACAATACTGAAATTTTGCTATTCAGAAATGATTCATGCTGCAAAGAAGGCTGTCATAAACTATTTGTGGAATTTTCATGCCATGAGAGTTCTAGGTTTTGTGGTAAAAAATGTTGCTCTATAACAGTAAAAAAAATAATGTGGTCATTGTTGGCTTCTTTTAGATTATATACAAAATTTGTCATGTAAATCAAATTTGTTATGATGTATGATATATGTTGCATGATTACAACTGAAAAAATTGTTGTTTAGTCTGTCTTGATATGATTCAAATTATTCATAACGTTTGGAGGCGCAATGCTTTAGAAACACAAAGTTTTCAATCATAATGCAATCATCGTTAAATGTAATGACACAGTGCCATTTTTCATATTCATTTTGAATCATTCCTTATCATTATAATAACATTCCTTATTATAATAACATTCCTTATCATTATAATAAGTATTATCATGAATGAAGCTGATAGATTTCTACATACCTGGATAGCCCTATCACAGTTAGGACAATGCTTGCTGTGTTTTCTGATCCATTCTTCACTGTTGCAGTTCTCAATGACTTGACGTAGGGTACGTTTGCCATACTTCTGCTCCATGATGGACTTCTCATCCTCAGTAGCGTTTTCGTAATCATCAGCGATCCTCTTGTATTCCTCTGATCGACGAGATAGAAAATAAAAAATTGATTGTTAATGTTAAAGGCAAACCTTCTCATCTTCAGTAGCATTCTTGTAACCATCAGTGATCCTTTTGTATTCCTCTGATCATTACGACCAACAGAATAAAAAATAAAATATTGATTATCAAAGGCAAACCTCAGAATTTGGTAAGATCATTAATGTGAGGAAATATATTTTGTTGGTATATCTCTACATCTGTGGAACCTTGTTTTAACAAGGGGAATGCCAGTGCTGTCTCGCCTCCATCTTGCAATTTACAACATACACTGATCATTACCTGCATGAACGGTAACTGAGTTTTTCACTAGATTTAGTGATTTCCACTGGTTTGAGGTGAGATAAAAAAATCACCAAGGCTACTCTTTTGAAGGTAAGGATTGATACAAGAAAATGATGTCAATGTGAACATATTTCAGTGTCATGAAAATACTTGTGATTTGAATTTGGTGATCCTACCTCAAAGGTACAACAAGTTATTACATGTGAGGTGATTTTCACTGAAAGTTTGGTGACCTCTTGACCTTTGTCCTTTGTCAGATTCAACTCATTTTCAAACTTAACCTACACCTTTAAGAGATATACCTGTGGTATGAATGTTGTGATTCTACCTCAAATCCACAGAAACTTATTGTGATTACAGTGCTTGTTGCAGAGAGTTCATTGACCTTTTGACCTTTGACCTTGGTCTGATTTGACTCATTTTCGAACTTGACCTGCGCCTTTAAACAGATGTACCTGTGGTATGATTTGGTGATTCTATCTCAATTCCACAGAAATGCGATTACAGTATGATTGTTGACGACGACGCCGCCGCCAACAAGTGTTGCCAATAGTCTTGCTCCGCTACGCAGGCGAGACACTAAAACTCTATGGGACTAGGGAAATAACCATGTTATAATAAAAACTTGCTACATGAAAGCTCAAAAACAACAGCATACAATGAAGTGGGTCCAACAAATTTACCTTCATTACCACATGCTGTTTAATGTCAGGGACTATAAAAAGGAAAACAAGTATGATTGGCAACATGTTTCAATGTTCAAAATCATTGTTTTCCCAAACAGATTTGCAATATCTTCACTTCTCAACATCCTTGCTCTCCATGAATCTTCTTTTTATTAAGGAAAAATGTAGCAATAAAAGAAAATTATCAGTGCTGCCAACTAAGGAAGAAAAGATTAGTAATATGGCCCTTGAACCATCCTTGTCCTTGATGGATCAAACATGGTTTACCATTTAGGGACTGCTTGATGCATCATCACTCACCATTTGAAATCTTGCATGGAGCTAACCCATGGAATGTGTTCTTGCACAGGACACAGAACGCCAGTCCGCACGCAGCACACTGTCCCATATTACCCTCGTCTCTCACCACAGGAGTTTGACAATCCCGACGAGGGCAGTACACGATGTCTCCCATCTCGCTCAGGGAGAGCTCTAGCAAAGCCTTGTCATACTTCTCGTACAATTCTGCCTCCACTAGTGCCTTCACCTGGGGATTGATAACAAAATTACAGTAATAAACTAAACAAGTATAAGAAATCCTGTCCATGGATTCTGAATTATTGGATTATGAAGTTGTGAACTCATGATGCATCATGTCCTCAGCCCTGTTCCAAAATTCAAAAGTAAAGTGAGATGTTTCAAATACCTTTTGGCTATGTGTCCACATACGGTCAAACATTTTACAGCAGTTTTTAAGTATCAATCAACTTGTCCAATTACTCTCTATATCGTATCAAGAAAACTTGCTGAAACAATCAAATTTTAACTTGTCCAATTACTCTCAATATATTGGATCAACAAAACTTGATGAAATAATCAAATTTCACTATCAATCATTGCCACACATATTTTATCAAATAACTTTTACGAAATTTAAGAATAAACTTGATTAATTTTATGTGTAATAAACAGCCTGGTAATATAAAAATGATCTTACAACAAAGTATTTTCAAATTGGACTAAATTCTGTCCCATCATTGTCTCCTAATCATTTTAGTTGGCAGTGGACCTAGGGGTAGTATTCCTAGGGAAGTAGTCAACATACCAAACACGCTTTAGGCTTAATTATGAACACATTACATACAATTAAAGATAAAGCAGAGTTCTGGGGGGTATTTCACAAAGAGTTAAGTTTGACTTAAAGTCATGCGTAAGTGCCAATGCGCATATGGTATTAAACGCGTAATCTCATTGGTAGGTTACCCAATAGTGCGCGTCCTCTGAGCATGATTTGACCAATGCAGTGATATGTCATATACCGCACGTAACTAGGAATTTAAGTGCGAACTTTTAGTCAAATTAACTCTTTGTGAAACACCCCCCTGGTCATGCATTTACATTGTGAAAGAAATTTCTCAAAGCAACTGTGAAAGGTTGACCATGTCTACATAAGAATTGTTTTATACTATGTTGCTTTGGAATAATCAAAATAAATAAGAAGTTGACCCAATCTCACTGAAAAGTACATGGGACTACACACACGAGTGGCATGAATGTTCGGCTCGAACAATTCAGCTATTTCTAGTCATATTTCAAATATGGGGGCATTTGAAGAGCAATCCTGTTCAGGAGATTTTCTACTATGATGTTCTCCCAAACTGACATGAAAGGAATGAGAAAGCTCACAAATCATTTTTCACCATTCCCAGAACTCAACCTTCCCCTTTAACAAATACTATCTGGAGACTGACCTGTGCTGGAAGAGCCGGGGTTTCGCATTCTGTCTCAGGACACACCAATCCTTTGACATCCCCATCTCTGATCTTCACGCTGAAATGTTCCTTCATGCATCCCTTGCAGTATACATGTCCACAGGCACTGAACTTGATGCACTCACTTCCAGACTTATCCTCAAAGCACACCCCGCAGGTACTGAATGTCGTGTTGAAGACATGTTCCCTCCTCTCCCTGTCATACTTCAAAATGGTCGGGATGAGATTGGGCAAAGCAGCGATGTCCTGCACCGCTCTGGCTTGAGATGTTCCTGCATGCGATCCCGAGATGCCTCCTGTGGCCTCTTGATGATTACTCCCATCATCTCCTCTGGGTCCTGGCTGATGAGATCTCTGTCTCAGCGTTCGAGGAAGATCAGACGTGTCCAGGGTTATCGGAGAGGTGAGCTTGAGAACACCAAGTGTCTCAGTCTTGAGGAAGTCTGTCCAGATGTAGATGACAACCTCACCTTGGTTTTCACTCCATATCTCATCCAGCTTCTCACACAAACTGTTCAGCTGTAGATACAGTAGAAGGGATATAAAGCACAAAAAAAGGAAAATACTGTGAATTTCAGGAAACAGATCGCAATCTTATCAATTACCATCGCTGTAATACTAGGTCCGGGTGCTTACAAAAGTATGGAATGTCCTAAAAGGGGACAGTTTATAATCTTATTTGAATTTACAGTTAATCTTGAGTTCTGGGAAAGGGATTCTATTGCAAGAGGAACTGGCTCACAGTGATTCTGTATTGTTTATCATGTAATAAATGGGTCATGAGAACAGCGGATTTGGTAAGTGTTCAAGCTTGACAAAAAAACTTTTGGACGGTAAAGGACACCTCAGATACATGCCATTATTCAAATTCCCATATTTCAGTGCCTAATCACACATGATGAATACAACTATTGTTTTCCATAAGCATTTGCTTGGGCAATTGTAAATTCGACTTAAGGTCTCACCTGCTTCACAGACAGCCACTTGCAGGAGAGGGTAAAGCTAGGAGCACTTTTAGATGGATAGTCTCTGGGGTACTTAAAATTGAGCTCTATCGGTGGAAGCCAATCCACCTGCATTAGCCACACATTCTCTCCACCCTCCTCTAAGGTGGCACCTAACAAAATCAACAGATATTTATGATTATTACTTTCATGACGGATTATACTCACGTACCGCATGAATCTGTGTCAATCTTAGATCATCCCAAGGGCCCCACCTTATAAAGAATCGTGGCTGATTGAAATCAATTGCTACTTAACCAGAGATTGATCAATATCACTCTCAATTCTGTATACGAGAGAGAGGTGACTGTAACTTTTAAATTTAAAAGGCTAAGAAACTAAGAAGGTAGTTTCTTGATGGAATATCATAATTGACTTTCACAAATACTAGAGGGAAATGGGAAGGTAATTCTTTCACACACCTAATGCTCTTGCTTGCTGCACCATATTGTGTCCACTAAGTTTGATGTTGTAATCAGAAGGAAGCTGCACATCAGCATAGAAGCTACCTCCAGACTGATCCTCATGAGCCATGAAGGTCTCCTCATTCTCAAAGATGCTACTTAAGGCTAGCAGCTCGTCCTTCTGGTTCTCCTGATCGTCATCCATTCTCCTGGTCGATGATGTCCAGCTCACTGTCACCTCATGCTATATAATGACAGCCACAGACTGAATATGTAAAAGGAAAAAAAGAGCAATCTTTGTTTCGTGATGTCTATAAAGTTGAGGCCTTGTACAATGGGGGGACCTAAAGCTATGCACTTTGTTTCCAGCTTTTTTTCTTTAGTCTTGGCTCTACATACTCTTAAATTATATCCCTGAGAAAATTATGACGGACAAATATCAAGTCGATGTCGATATCCATGTCGAATTTGGTTGACAAAATGAAAGGGTCCTAAAGCTAATAAAATAAAGCTAATAAAATGAATGCAAATCTTGATTTTGAAGCTGACTGATGTAGAATTCACCCCAATTTCCAACAGTGGTAATAATCACGAAAATAAAGGGAAATTACCACTCATAGGCCCTTGCCTATGTGGGACTGTATCCAACATTCACTATTGCAGCAGTCAAAAACAGACAACAAAATTGCTCTAAGCAAGATTTAATTTTCTAAAATTTGCTAGATTACCTGATTCAGGAACTCTTCAACTCTTACTGTGCCACAAATTTGGGGATTCAGAGTTGAAAGTGAAATTTTAAATAATTATTTTCCTCTCATGCATGAATGATCTAGACTGGAAAAAGGCCTGCTGATACACACAAAAGCTATTGAAGCCTATTCACCCGTAAATGCTAGTCTGGAGTACAAGGTTATCTTCAGATAAGCTTGTACATGTATAAGTGGGAAATTACTTTCTTTTTGACAAACGTAAATGATATTCTCGTTAAGTCACAGCTGGAATTTGGGGCACTGAACGCGTCGCATTCCACATATTTGCGGGGTGTGTAGCTTTAGGACCTGTGCAGCTTTAGGACCCCCTTGCCATACTCCATTCATCGATGGCACATTCCATGCCGATCCACTCACATGCCCTTGCCTATGTGGGACTGTGTCCAACATTCACTGTTGCAGCAGTCAAAAACAGACAATAAAATTGCTCTAAGCAAGATTTAATTTTCTTAAATTTGTTAGATTACCTGATTCAGGGACTCTTCAACTCTTACTGTGCCACAAATTTGGGGATTCAGAATTGAAAGTGAAATTTTAAATAATGATTTTCCTCTGATGTATGAATGATCTAGACTGGTAATACCCCATTCCAGATAACTTATCATTTATAAGATTTAGAAAATTATCTGGCAGAGCCCCAGTTATCTTAACTTTAGTCCCACTCGTTCATTACGTTGTATTGTTAAAGCAATCTTCAGATTACGCAACCACCATCATAAAAAAAAAAACAGGCTAAACAATCCATTACCACTACATCGTGCACTATATACTCACATATCTGATGTCCAAATCCAGTAGGAACTATTTTTCAACAGGTCTGAGAATGAAATATGCAATAAAACTTGGAAGACAATTCTCGGTTCTGTATTGCCGAGATTGTCGCAACAACTTCGCTTGACAATTTATATAGCGCCAGCTAGCGCTTACGGCAGTGACCGCGTACCGCAGTCCGTTGCTTCAAGAACATAAAAATTAATTTTTAATTGGAGAAAAAAAAAATAAATACATTTCTTATAGCCCCTAGTACACGTGTTCTTTTTGCATAAAAAGTTAATTATCTTTTAAAAAATGCCGAAGATCTTTTGTATAGGCTCTGTGTACATTTTAGCCTTATTGAGCGCCCCAATGGGCAGCTATTACCCCGTATGCATGGGGTTCATGGGGTCCGTGCAACTAATTTTGCCAGGGAGCTGTCTTCTGTAGCCCGAATTGACACTTTCATATTTAAAAAATCAAGACCATTTCTTTTTCTTCTTCTTCTTCTTCTTCTTCTTCTTCTTCTTCTTCTTCTTCTTCTTCTTCTTCTTCTTCTTCTTCTTCTTCTTCCTCCTCCTCCTCTTCTTCTTCCTCTTCTTCTTCCTCTTCTTCTTCTTCTTCTTCTTCTTCTTCTTCTTCTTCTTCTTCTTCTTCTTCTTCTTCTTCTTCTTCTTCTTCTTCTTCTTCTTCTTCTTCTTCTTCTTCTTCTTCTTCTTCTTCTTCTTCTTCTTCTTCTTCTTCTTCTTCTCCTTCCTCTTTCTCTTCCTCTTCCTCTTCTTCTTCTTCTTCAATCATTATTTTTTCTGCATGAATATCTTATGAAATTTTTTCACAATAGTCAGATCATTTTCTTCTCACAGACACGGTGACCAGGCGCGCCGGAAGCAGTTTGGGATTGGGGGGGGGCAAACAATCAAGGGGGCTCACCTTTCAAGGGCTCATGTCTTCTCACCCCTAAAAAAACACACACGCTTTCCCACCCTCTCACAACAATACAGATCCTACTGCTAAATCAAACTTTTACTCAAAAATTCTCTGACAAGCATTTTTGGGGTGTATTTTTACTCGAAAATTCTCTGACAAGCAAAAAAAAAAAAAAAAAAAAAAAAAAAAAAAAGGTTATCAGCATTTTGGGGGTGTATTTTTACTGGAAAATTCTCTGACAAGCAAAAAAAAAGAAAACACCAGAATTATGCTAAAATTCTGCTAAATTTTGTCAAATTATGCTAAAGCGGTCAAAATTCTGCCAGAAAGCAGAATTCTGCCAACTCTGGCAACCTTGCGTCTAATACAAAACCTCCGCTACTTTAAAGTTCAAGTTTGAATGCTTTATCTGTCTTCAGTGATCTCCATGAATACGAAAAATGAATACAAAGGCTTACAATTACGTAATAAAGCAATCAAGCTTTTAATATACACACGATTTTTACTCCTTTACTACTGTTTTTTTTTTTAATGGAGGGGGGGGGGCTTTTGGGGGGGGGGCGAAAATGCATTTTGCCCCCCACTTTTTCGTTTGGGGGCGACTGCCCCCCCCTGCCCCCCCCCCCCCCCACTTCCGGCGCCTATGACGGTGACCATCCGTATTTACAAACCTTTAATTAAACTATCTCCACAAACACCACCACCACCATCATCATCATCATCATCATCATCATCACCATCAACAACAACAACATTTTCCCAATACGCCGCTATCATCATTTTCTGTCATCATTAGACACACGTAGAAATGTCATTAAACTTTCCGAAAGGGAAATAAAGTTCAGGACTAACTGAACTGTCGACTTTCCCTTTTTCGACATAGACATAATCGACTTTGACAAAGAGTTCCTGAGTTAGTCGACCTTGTCATTGTAAAAGAAAACGGATATCTATTCCAGTTTTAAAACAATCAAAACAAAAGTATGTTAAATGACCATTATGTTAAAGATCTACTAGGTTGGTTTGTTTGTTTGTTTGTCTAAGCCTATAAAACGCACGAGGTTTGAAGGAGAGAGAAGCGCTGTGGCATGTTATAGCCCATGCACTCCCAGTGAATGGCTTATAACTGAAGAGAATCAGTGAGGGGGAGGGGGATAAAAGATAGAGGGTGAGAGATGGAAATAATGACAGAACATTTAATAAAATGAGAAGAAGACATATTTGTTATCTATGAGTAGGCCTATATACATCGTACTGCACCACTCTCCCGAGATTAATTAGTGAGCCAATCCCTCCCCTAATCTCACTCTATCTTTCTTATTCATTGCTAGACCAACGTTACATGCACCGCTGCAGCGTTTCTAAAAGATTTTTGTATTGTCATTGTCTAAGCCGGTATAGCCTATAGAAACGAAGACAAAGATCATTCTGTTTTATTAGTACTGAAAATCTTATTGTAAGCAAGAAGGTCCCAAGAACCTCTGCAAAGGCGTATCCAGACCTTGACTAAGGGAGGGGTGGGGGACATCCAAGCAAATGGTGATCCATGTACTTTAGCAAGAAAATAAATATTCAAGGTCTTATTTGTGGGGTGATGAGGCAGGGTGACGACGTTACTTTTTCTCCCCCCTTCCTAAATTGCAAATAATGTTCTAGATTTCGATGTGCTATTTATTGCACAATATTGTCAAATACGCAGTGGTCCTTAGTAAAAGCTCGGATGAAATTTACACTATCCTTCTCATGTATTGTTCTATTATATTATATACCTGCGCATCCCAATCGGTTATATCAGGAGGAGAGACCTGATTCAGTTGGCTTTCCCCCTCCCATGCAGGCACAGGTGACGCCAATAATAAAATGATAATAATAATAATAATACTTGTTTTATGGGAGTAAAAATATTTACAGCAGCCCATAATGGGGGCGGGTCCAAGAGGGTCACAAAAACTCTTGTAAAAGTACAGTTGGAATTGAAAATAAAACTGAACTGAACTGAATAGTGCAATCACGCAACGATCTGATAAGGTTACATGCACTTTTAAAATATTCCAGGCATAAACAAAATATTTGGGGGTTGGGGATGAAGTGTAAAGAAAAAATGATAAACACAAATCCTGGTAATGTGATTTGGTAAAAAAAAAAGAATACGATGCCTAAAAGTGTTGAAATAAAATGGGTTTTTTCTTCTTGCTTTCTCTCTTCTGACATAATGTACATTACATTATTTCCGACAAAATTTGATTATGGGGTAATACTTGTGAGATCAGGTAGTAACGTAGGTGCCTATCCCCTATCATTCCTGTGTGCGTTAATTCACGCTGTTTTGTTTTGTTTTGTTTTGTTTTGTTGTTGTTTTTTTTTTTTTTGGGGGGGGGGGTTCTCTCTCTCTCTCTCATTATAAACGATTCCGACCTTCGACTCCTATTTCCATTTTGATAAACACTCTTTTACAAACTGGGTGTCGACTCGCGAGTAAAATTTGTATCCTCTGAAAATGGCGGGGAAACTAGAAGACGGTAAGACGCGCACCTTTCTCTGGTGCGTCCCTCGCTCGACCGCCTGCGCGTTTACCAAGTCACTCAGTGCCATCGACGGCATCGAAGTCTGGTATGAACCCTTCTTCTTTACCTTCGTGGCCAAGCTCGATGCGAAGAGACGACTCGGCATCGAGCTTCCAACATCTTACGAAGGAAATGAAGAGACGTTCCAGAAGGTTGCTGACATGTTGAAGAGTTTCTCACTCTGCACCTTCAAACCTGACTATCTATCGTAAGTGGACTTTCATAAAAAGTGAAATATATACGACGAACTAGTATCTTAAATTGCAAATTAGTTAGTAATAACTAGTGGTACACCTGCACAACCCAGTCAGTTATATCGGGGGAAGAGACCTGGGGTAACAGTTATTCAGTTCACTTTTCCCCTCCCAGGCACAGGTGACCCAAAATATTTAATGATAGTAGTAGTAATAATAAAATTGAAAGAAAGATTAAATGCTATCTTGATAGTTTGAATCACATGAAAAAATAAAAGGCATTTAGATATCCACTCGATGAGTCGCTATCTACTAAATCTATGCAGGGAAAATGGCCTTTTCAATTTTTTTCATCCCTTCTGACAATCAGTCTAGAAATATCTATAAATTATACATTTTTTATAGGATGACCTACGAGATGGTAACCGGGTGGAATGTGAATATGTCCTTTCTTTCACTTCCAATCTATTTTAAATTCAAGCGTCATAATCAGCAGACCTAAATGCCATTGGGTTGCATTTCTCCTTTCCCTTAACAGTGCCATTTCGAGATGGAAGGACTTATAGAAAATGCACTTTAACACATTTTTAAAAATAACGATGTTCTGTCTTTTTCGTTCTCAGATTTGGTTCCGTGAGGAGCAATCTATCTGCTTGCACAAGTAAGCACGTCTTGGTGAAGGACATGGGTTTCGCACTCAACAAAGATGTCTTCCAGTTCATTCCAGAAGGGTTCAAACACACCTTCATTATTCGTCACCCTCTTCGTGTTCTTCGCTCAAACCGGAAGGCGATGTTCGACCAGCTATCCATGGTCGGTATTCTAGAAGGTGACGCAACCGACGAAGACAAGTTCGATCTCGAGCGTGATGACCCCTACGTGGGTCCTGGACTACTCTTCAAGGATCTCTACGACGTCTGGCAGCACGCCCGACAGAATCACGATGACGACCCGATCGTGATAGACGCTGACGATCTCCTGGCGAAACCGGCCGAAGTTTTGACGAAGTACTGCCAAGCTGTCGGCCTGCCCTATGACGAGTCTCTCCCGACTTTCGGCAAGTCGCAGGATCTTGACGTCTTCACGATCTGGAAGTCACCTATTAGTGAGGAAGAGCTGAGGTTGACAGTATCGGCTTTCTCGGAAAAGGCAGTCAAAAGCACAGCGTTTTTACTTGCGGATGAGATGCCAACACGTGACCAGGTCACTCCTGACGTCATCAGATGTGCCGATCAGATCATGGAGTATTATGACGAGATGTATGAGAGTAGGATTAAGGTATGAACTCCAAGACGAATGTGCTTTAAACCCAGGTCATAGTCAAAACCACGGGTTTACTATTGGCGACCAAAATATTTTAAAAATAATAACATTAATAAAAATTGTCTAATACAGGTAAAAACAAAGAGAAAATCTCTTTATTCACATCTCTTTCCGGCCCTTTAGTCACCCTTTGTAAGTCGATGGTATGTGGTTTAGATAATAATTCATGTTCAAACCTTAATATCCTTCATGTATTCGGCTGTCAGAGTAGGCCGATGTATTTGGTCTAAAGAGAGAGAGAAAGGAAGAAAAGGAGGGACGACATACAAGTGTGAAGAAAAGATGATAGAACCCACTTCCAAACCATCCCCTCACTCTATGGATTTGCTCTTTCGTATTTCATCCATCTAATAATGCCGGTGACAACTCCACCCCCCCCCCCCCCCCCCATGCATGACGCCAGTGCTCCATCAATGCATGGATCCACCGACCTCCCTTCCTGCTAAAACGGTGGTTCCAACCGAAATTAGAACATTTTCGTCATTTAACGAGGTCCACAACCTGCATATTTCATAAATGCTTCTTAGGTCTGCTTGAATTTAAAGTTCATGACGTTCGAAATTTAATTGAAAGACGTCCATAACTTCGTTTGAGTATCACTATTGAACATGTTGAATATCTCGTTAAAAATAAGGAAAAATGTATATGTATATTGTGAAATATGGTATGAGATATTAGCTTTCATCTGGTAAATATGTCAGAAATCAAGCAAAACAAAAAGAAGCATCTTATTTTACTAAATGATTGATTAAAAGTATCTAGTAATTAGTGGTACGAACAAGATCGAGATGGATTGCGATGCAGTAACCTTTTTAAAGATTACTTTTTATCTAAGGCGTTCCCAACACAAGTTCTGCTTTTGGGGGTTTTTCGCCTTCTCCTGTGTACCATTTCCTGTATTGATCTTTGTTTGTCAAATACTTTGTTATCATTGTCAGAAGGAAATGAATATGAATTTCAATCAACTAATAAATCAAAATATCATTGAATTTACCATCGTGTAATCCTTGCATGTAAATTGCAAATTTATATACATTAATGTTTACAAGAAAATATATGAAAAGATTATGGGAAATGACAGGTATGCATAGAGTATGTTCAAAAATGATCGCGGGGCATCGATTAAAATATAAAGTGGAATTACAGCAACGTTGACTTTTCTTTACTATATACCATTCTGACAAGGAAGAGTCACAAAGAGTTAAAGGAGAATGAAACCCTGGGGAAAAATCAATTTTAATGAAAAGAGAGGATAGAGAGAAGCAATTTTTAAAAAGTTCCATTAAAATCGGTTACGAAATGACAAAGTTATGAAAGTTTAAAAAGTCTCAATTTACTTTTTCTGGCTATCCTCAAATTGGCAATAGTGACAGGTTTAGTAGTACAACTCTCCATATGTTTTGTACACAAAATGTCATATTTTCTCCATTATCTCTTAAGATGCTGCTTGTCTTTTTGTGAACTCAACATATTTTTTTTTTCAAGTATTTTTCCCTCCACAGGGATTTTATTGATTTTCAGTAGCAACAAATTAACAAACATATTCAAGGTAAATCACATTTATGTTGTAAATACATAATACAATAATAACTCAAAATAATTCAAAATACAAATGTTTCTTGAACTGTCGGGTTCACAGAAGACAAACATATTTTCAATAGTGTATTCATGGAATCCATGGAAAAAAAAGCGAAACAATACAAACACATACATGTATCATCTTTTGAATATTGGGGTATACAATTACTTATTTCTGACCACTGTTGGTTATTTTGAAAATACACCGCGAACAACTCAACACATGTTGTGTCAAATACATCTCCTTCTTAGCTCAAGATATATCATGGGAAAATGTATTTGACACAACATATGTTGAGTTCACAAAAAGACAAGCAGCATCTTTAGAGATAATGAAGAAAACATGACATTTTGTGTACTACTAAGCCTGCTATTTGGAAGCAACAGTGCCTATTTGAGGATCGCCATAGAAAGTAAATTGAGACTTTTCAAACTTTCATAACTTTTTCATTTCGTAACCGATTTTGATGGAACTTTTATTAATTGCTTCTCTCTATCCTCTATTTTCATTAAAATGGATATTTCCCCAGGGTTTCATTCTCCTTTAATTGGTAGTTAAATCTAAGTAAAAGAGAACGAAGACGATTGATGATTGATATTTTATGGATACTGAATAAAACCACGACAGAAATGTGGAGAGAGAGAGAGAGAAAGAGAGAGAGAGAGAGAGAGAGTGTGTGTGGGTGTGTGTGTGTGTGTGTGTGTGTGTGTGGTGTGGGTGAGAGAGAGAGAGATAAAGAGGGGGAGAAGAAAAGAAAATACAGCGAGAGAAAGGGGACATACGAGAGAAATGGAGTAAAACCTGGTGAGAGAGGATGAGAGTAAGAGAGGAAGATTTAGGAGAGAGAGAGAGAGAGGAGAGAGAGAAAGAAAGAGAGACAGAGAGAGGAGACAGAGAGAAGAGAGAGAAATAGGAAGGCTGGGAGATGGAGGGAAGGAGGGAAAAGGGGAGAGGAAGGTAGAGAGAGACAGACAGAGACAGAGAATGAAGAGAGAGGGAGGGAGAGACAGAGGGAGGGAGGGAGAGAGAGAGAGAGAGAGGGAGAGATGGGTGATGGTGGAGCAGATAAAGAAACAGAGATTGAGAAAATGACGGGATAATGAAAAGTGTGAGTGAGAAAGAGTGCTCTAAAGAAAAAAAAATCAAAAGGATGGACTGAGACTTTTTTTTTTTTTTTTTTTTTTCAGGAGCTGTAGTTTCAATGTTCAGTATAAAGTGCGAGCAATAAAAATATAACAACCTGGTCTGGATACCAGGTTGAATGTGCTTTTTTTCCCAGGTCAGGCTTGCCCAGGTTTGCTTACTTTGATATAACAAAATAACACATATACTAGTACTTGAGTGAGACACTGACTGGTCTATATACATGTACCTCAGATTCTCTGTGAATTATTCTCGTATTACTGTCCTAGGGAGAAAATTCACCCAGCCTGGAATTCCGACTGTCGAATTTGTAAAAGAAAGAGGAAAAAGTGAATAATTTTATATTCCCAACGGCAATACGCGATGAGGGCAATATCCATCCAACATGGCACACGGGATAACCTTGGGTTCTCATTCAAGAACAAACAATGGTAGTGATTAGGCCCAGTGCTGACAGCGCTCTCTCTCTCTCTCTCTCGCCCTCCCTCTTCAATCTCTATCTCTGTCTCTCTCTCCCTCCCTCCCTCTCTAACTCTCCAATCTCTGTCTGTCTGTCTGTCTCTCTCTCTCCCTCCCTCTTCAATCTCTCTCTGTCTCTGTCTCGCCCTCCCTCTTCAATCTCTATCTCTTTCTCTCCCTCCCTCCCTCTTCAATCTCTCTCTCTCTCTCCCTCCCTCTTCAATCTCTGTCTCTGTCTCTCCCTCCCTCTTCAATCTCTGTCTCTGTCTCTCCCTCCCTCTTCAATCTCTGTCTCTCTCTCTCCCTCCCTCTTCAATCTCTCTCTGTCTCTCTCCCTCCCTCTTCAATCTCTCTCTCTCTCTCCCTCCCTCTTCAATCTGTCTCTCTCTCCCTCCCTCTTAAATCTCTCTCTGTCTCTGTCTCTTCCTCCCTCTTCAATCTCTCTCTGTCTGTCTCTCCCTCCCTCTTCAATCTCTCTCTGTCTCTGTCTCTCCCTCCCTCTTCAATCTCTGTCTCTGTCTCTCCCTCCCTCTTCAATCTCTGTCTCTGTCTCTCCCTCCCTCTTCAATCTCTCTCTCTGTCTCTCCCTCCCTCTTCAATCTCTCTCTGTCTCTGTCTCTCCCTCCCTCTTCAATCTCTCTCTGTCTCTGTCTCGCCCTCCCTCTTCAATCTCTATCTCTGTCTCTCTCTCCCTCCCTCTTCAATCTCTGTCTCTGTCTCTCCCTCCCTCTTCAATCTCTGTCTCTGTCTCTCCCTCCCTCTTCAATCTCTGTCTCTGTCTCTCCCTCCCTCTTCAATCTCTGTCTCTGTCTCTCCCTCCCTCTTCAATCTCTGTCTCTGTCTCTCCCTCCCTCTTCAATCTCTCTCTCTCTCTCCCTCCCTCTTCAATCTGTCTCTCTCTCCCTCCCTCTTCAATCTCTCTCTGTCTCTGTCTCTCCCTCCCTCTTCAATCTCTCTCTCTCTGTCTCTCCCTCCCTCTTCAATCTCTCTCTGTCTCTGTCTCTCCCTCCCTCTTCAATCTCTGTCTCTGTCTCTCCCTCCCTCTTCAATCTCTGTCTCTGTCTCTCCCTCCCTCTTCAATCTCTCTCTGTCTCTGTCTCTCCCTCCCTCTTCAATCTCTCTCTGTCTCTGTCTCTCCCTCCCTCTTCAATCTCTCTCTGTCTCTGTCTCTCCCTCCCTCTTCAATCTCTCTGTCTCTCTCTCCCTCCCTCTTCAATCTCTCTCTGTCTCTGTCTCTCCCTCCCTCTTCAATCTCTCTCTCTCTGTCTCTCCCTCCCTCTTCAATCTCTCTCTCTCTGTCTCTCCCTCCCTCTTCAATCTCTCTGTCTCTGTCTCTCCCTCCCTCTTCAATCTCTGTCTCTGTCTCTCCCTCCCTCTTCAATCTCTCTCTGTCTCTGTCTCTCCCTCCCTCTTCAATCTCTCTCTGTCTCTGTCTCTCCCTCCCTCTTCAATCTCTCTCTGTCTGTCTCTCCCTCCCTCTTCAATCTCTGTCTGTCTCTCCCTCCCTCTTCAATCTCTCTCTGTCTGACTCTCTCTCCCTCCCTCTTCAATCTCTGTCTCTGTCTCTCCCTCCCTCTTCAATCTCTGTCTCTGTCTCTCCCTCCCTCTTCAATCTCTCTCTGTCTCTGTCTCTCCCTCCCTCTTCAATCTCTCTCTGTCTCTGTCTCTCCCTCCCTCTTCAATCTCTCTCTGTCTCTGTCTCTCCCTCCCTCTTCAATCTCTCTCTGTCTCTCTCTCCCTCCCTCTTCAATCTCTCTCTGTCTCTGTCTCTCCCTCCCTCTTCAATCTCTCTCTGTCTCTGTCTCTCCCTCCCTCTTCAATCTCTCTCTCTCTGTCTCTCCCTCCCTCTTCAATCTCTCTCTGTCTCTCCCTCCCTCTTCAATCTCTCTGTCTCTGTCTCTCCCTCCCTCTTCAATCTCTCTGTCTCTCTCCCTCCCTCTTCAATCTCTCTCTGTCTCTGTCTCTCCCTCCCTCTTCAATCTCTCTCTGTCTGTCTCTCCCTCCCTCTTCAATCTCTCTCTCTCTGTCTCTCCCTCCCTCTTCAATCTCTCTCTGTCTCTGTCTCTCCCTCCCTCTTCAATCTCTCTCTCTCTGTCTCTCCCTCCCTCTTCAATCTCTCTGTCTCTCTCTCCCTCCCTCTTCAATCTCTGTCTCTGTCTCTCCCTCCCTCTTCAATCTCTGTCTCTGTCTCTCCCTCCCTCTTCAATCTCTCTGTCTCTGTCTCTCCCTCCCTCTTCAATCTCTCTCTGTCTCTGTCTCTCCCTCCCTCTTCAATCTCTCTCTGTCTCTCTCTCCCTCCCTCTTCAATCTCTCTCTGTCTCTCTCTCCCTCCCTCTTCAATCTCTCTCTGTCTCTCCCTCCCTCTTCAATCTCTGTCTGTCTGTCTCTCCCTCCCTCTTCAATCTCTCTCTGTCTCTCCCTCCCTCTCTGATGAGACAGAAATACTAATACTAAGCATATATGTAGAATGCATTTCAATATTCTGCAAATATTTGCAAAATTTATTCAATTAATTCCATTACAAAACTCAGTAGTGCACAAGTATATCCAATTAAAACAAGCTCTATTTACTGCATGATCACACAGTGCCTCATAAATAGGTTAATTATCTATGGCGTGACATGGTTATCTTTACAATTTACAAGTTCATTAGTTCTCTCCAATATATCACAATTTCTGTACATGATGCAATTGAGGGTCGATTAAAATTCAGTCATAATAATATGAAATATTGAATAGAATAAAATAGCTGATATTTCTTTGAGTTCTTGGTTAAGTGACACATAACTCTCCATCTTATTGCTAATGCCTACTTTCATGTAAGTTTCTTGGTTAAACAACAATTTGAGCTCTTTAGAACATGAAGTAAAGACTTATTAAAAAACTAATGTTCTTGTTCTTGAACGTGTACTGTACATTATAGTAACACTGTTTTCCGAGAAATTCTACCTAACAGAGACCTATTTCACCCTGCAATATTTGTTACCTTTTGTTACCTTCTAATTACCTGAATTCTACAGAGTTTTCGCATATTCTAAACAAATTACACAATTGTAGTCAACTGTGCATTATATATATATACAATTGTATAATGGGATTTCAACAGAGCCCCACTTAACCCTGCAATAATTATTTTGTTACTTCTTGAATACCTTTATAATTCTAGAACATTGTGCATCATAATGACCATGTATGCTAGTAAAATGGCAGACCAACATGTACATGTATGTCACCCTGCAATATTTTATTTTTTGAATACCTGGGAGAGAATGTATTATTAACCAGAATATATCACATCGTTGTACATGTATTTGTTTGTAGACGGAGATCCAAATGTTTCCAATCCAGGTTAGGTTCCTGTCTGACAGAAGAACAGAACAAATAGGAAATCAAGCGTTAATTCACTTAACATAATACATCAGAGGCATATCCAGCAGGTGAAGCTGGTATACCTACCCCCCCCCCCCCCATGTGTGAATTCCCTCAGTGACCTTTAGCTGTACAACGACAACACAGAGACATGTGGCAGAGTGACAACTTGAAAAAGAGTTAAGTCCAAGCTGTGTACATGTATACTATTAGAGAGAAGTAACAAGATTAGCTGACAGCAAAACTCTTGATAGAATATACCTTCATGCCAATCTTCTTTTTTTTCAGTATTTTGTTTTTCCATCATTGTAATAAATATCAGCTAATAGTCCAATAAAAAATTACTAATTGAGGTGTAAGGTGACATTAAGTGAAATTAGGAGCAGTTAGAACAGAAAAAAATGGGGAAGACGATGAATGGCTGTTAATATTCAACTTATTATTTTTGCAGCTGCAACTTTCATCAGTGCACAGACCCTGATACAAGGGTGCTATGGCTAGGTCAAAGCCTAATGAACAACTTGTAGTATAACACCTGACCTATTTTCTTTTCAGTAGGCTAGTAAAGCTGGCAATTACTGCTGGGGCATAATTAAAATGGCCTTACGATGGAAACCTGGAAACAGAAACATTTTTTATGATATTTTTCTCACATGACGAATGTGCGATGATGTACTGCTGGGAGTAAGGTACCTGCAGAATTTCACTTTATTAAGTAAGAATGAAGTAAAGGTACACAATTTATCAGCAAGCTAATGACAATTTAATGGTACATGAATGCTCTTCGTTGTCATCAACGTATACACCAGTTCACAGGTGCATAAAATATGGAGGAGTTGTAAATTCCTTCTCAACTGTACATGTTATGAAATATACTGTGATGATTCTAAGAACATGCATAGCTATCCAGTTTTAATGCTGGAGAAGTTATTCTCAACTCCCCTGTTGTATTAGACTGTACATCAGCCCTTATAAAAACCAAAATGTCACCCATATGAGTGGAAACATTCTATCGACCTCAAGTCAATTTCTTAAAGATAACCAAAAACTTTTTAAAATTGAATGCCTACCTTTAAGTATGGGGAGAAAAACTGAACAGTCCACTTCTTGCACATGTTTTACTTCTTGAGGGCAGCAGCCGCAGCACTCTTGTCAGGTGCACTTCCCCATGTGATCAATCCATTGCCTTGTACCTGATTAATAAAATAAACAACTGACAGGGCTCAATGCTATAAAGTACAGTGAAACCTGTACAAAAAGACCGCTCAAGGGAAACAATAATGCTCATTATAGGAAGGTGGTCAGGTCTTTATGTACAGTTTCATCTAATACACATTTCAATGGGAAGCAAGGCTCACAGGAAACAAAATATGTAGTCTTCATAGACAGGTCAGGTGGTCATTCTATACAGGTGGTTGCTGAAGTATGTTTGACTGCATTAACCCTCACTTCTGTGAAAAAAAATTCTCTTCCATTAAATCATCCCTGTCTGCTGTACAAATCCTACTAAGGCTTCTCGGTAGGAGCTTGCATGAATAAATCCTAATTTGGAGTTCTTAAATTGGCAACTCTGTTGGACATCTGTAATAGAACACCTGAAAAAGTGATTTTAACCCCTTTCATCACAAGGGTGGCAAATCTTACACAAGAGTATGAATGTTCTACAATATGTTTGGATGAAAAATATCTATTTATTGTTTGGGTTTTTTTTAAAGTAAAAACAGGTACATACATTGTAAAGGTTGATCCCTACATATAAAGCAAAAACTATCAATGAAACAAAGTATTTAGATCCCAAATTTAACTCTGGAAAGTTCAGTAATGATATTTGTTTGCAATCCTAGTGGCACAAAAGGGGTTAAACAGATAACAAATTTTCATCTGTTGAATGGTCATGAATAGCTGTGATTCACCAAAGGGCAGTCCATGGCATTTGTCCTGTATGTTACCAACTACAGTTAACTTTGCATAAGTCGAATCTGCTGAGACCACAAAAAATAGTTTGACTTAAATGCAAAATTCGCCTTAGGAAATGTAAATAACACATGTTTTGCATGGTTTGGTCAAAAAAATTTATTCGACTTAGGGAAAGTTCGACTTATGTGACTTTGAGTTATGCAAGGTTAACTGTACATAACAAAGATTGTAGTATACCTGACAATTTAACTCTGCTGATAGCTGGCCATACTATAGCTTTGATCAAACATTATCAAACAATCATAGTTTTCCTGTTAGATTAAATGTTGATCATTCCATGATTCTTGATAGCATATGGGACACAAAATGACCAAATACCTTGGAATTGCCAAAACACACAATTTTTTCCCCCTTCTGATTCTGGGTTTCAAGCAAATCAAAGATGAAAGATAATTCAATTTTTTAGCTGCATTATCAATTAGATTTTGCTTTCCTTATAGGTAGCTTTGCGAAACTGGGTGGCACGAAAGGACGCATCAGGAAAGCAAACGGCAAAATTGTTGGTGTTAGAAGTGAATAAACAAGTGCATAAGCGATATTGTGTCTCGCCCACTCGCGAAAATAACATGAATGTACCCCAAGTGCACCTATCACCTAAGTTTGGTTGCCATTGCAGCAACATGTGCAGAGTTGTGTCATAAGAGAGTCTTGCAGGTAAACTTTAACATATGACCTCAAATGACCTTTGACCTTATTACGTGACCTCTGATGGCACCATAACATGCAGGTCCCCTTAGTGCATCTACAACCCAAGTTTGATTAAAAGTGAGTGACGGTTCCAAAGTTATCTGTCATAAGAGTCTTGCAGGTAAACTTTAACGTATGACCTGAAATGACATTTGACCTTACCATGTGACCTCTGAAGGCACCATAACATGAATGTACCCCAAGTGCATCTACCACCCAAGTTTGATTGCCATTACAGCAACATGTGCCGAGTTAAACGTATGACCTCAAATGACCTTTGACCTTATCATGTGACCTTCGACGGCACCATAACATGAAGGTAGCCCCAATGCATCTATGACCCAAGTTAGGTTGTAATCCAAGCAACTGATGTGAAGTTATTTGTCAAAAGAGAGTCTTGCAGGTAAACTTTAACATATGAAAAGAGAGTCTTGCAGGTACTCTTTAATAAATGTATATGACCTCAAATGAAATTTGACGTCATCATGTGACCTCCGACAACACCATAACATGAAGATACCCCTAGTGCTTCTATCACCCAAGTTTGGTTGCCATTGCAGCAACAGTTGCCAAGTTATGCATCCTAAGAGAGTCTTGCAGGTAAACTTTAACATTTGTGACGGACGATGGACGACAGACGACAGACGACGGACGGACGCCATTTGGATCCCTTAGTCTCGCCTTCACCTCCGGTGGGCGAGACAAAAAGTTGTAATGACAGTTTTGGTAATATTAAGCCTAATCAATGTAGTAGAGGTATTCAAACCCACTCTATGGTTTAATGATATGTTTCTAAATAAAATCAGGATTTTTCAACAATATGCATTTCGCGTTCCGGACGCATCTTTTGGCGCCACTACATTTCGCTAAGCTACCTTAGTCATTGTGAAATTTTCCCTTACCAGTGCAGCAGCTACCACAAAGCCGACAAGGCCTGCTGCCAAGTAGAGGTTAGGATTTCCTTTAGGCATCTCTGTTGAGATGTTGGTCATGTTCCTTGCCTGGTTCATGCGAGCAGCTCCAGCTGGAGACAAGATAAAAGGAACAAAATATCTTGACAGGTGATCTAACATTTGCTCTTGTGACAACTTCTCTGGGCTTTATTTTGTCAAAGGTGCGGGGCTAGGAACTTGTCAGGGTTGCGACTGGGGTTAGGGTTAAGTTTACGTATAGAATTGGGTCCAGGGGAGCATTTCATCAAGTGTCTTGTCAGTGATTTTTACCAACAAATTTGCTCTCAGCCAATCAGATGCAAGGATTTCAGTAGCTCATAACAGTTATTACAAATTGTCACTGATGACAAGTTCTATGAAAAAGGGTCCAGGATTTAAGTCAGAAATTCAATTACTGTAAAAACTTTATGTGGAACAATATCGTCACTAGAGCATGTGTCATACATCCTCTTGACAACTTTTTAATTACACAAAGTGCTTCCTAACTACTTAGGCACTTGGTTCTTGACCTCGTATCTGCCAAACTGCCACAATAGCAAAATGGGCATCATTAATCAAACCAATACAATCCTTAAGGTAAACTAGTGAAATACCAGTACACTGGACAATGGATTTCTAAATACAGATGTTGCATTAAAATGTCTATCTATATGATTAATAACAAATCTCACAGACCAAGCACTAAAATTTACATCAAATATCTTTATAAATGATTAATGAAACATTTGATAGACTTGACATTCCATTAATCTGCTCTCATCTATTTTTAATTCCTGTAATTTGACACCTTGGGCCAGAAATTCAATTTCATTAATATGAAATTTTACGAAGTGAGACGAGAATGATGAAGTGCTTTTCATAGCTTGAGAAAGCAAGCATCTGGACCCTGTTTCATAAAACTTGTTATCAATAGCAACTGCCTCATTTCTATGACAATTCATTCTCAGCCAATCAGATTCAAGGATTGCAGTAGCTTATAACGATGATTGTAACTTGTTATTGATAACAAGTTTTATGAAACGGGGGCCCTGGACTAATCCTTCAAAAAAAAAAGCAGTTTTCACTTCCTTTTCACAGTTGAAAGATATTCCTTTTTAATTTCACCTCTAAAAGGTTAAGATGTCGTGATTTCACTCTTCTATCTCTCTTTGAGATGAAAGGTTAACAATTTTAAATCTGCAATAAAATTTGAAGACTTTTAGAAAACAAGTGCAATTCACTGTCACTCACACTGTTTTGAAGGAGATGTAATTTACAATAATTTAATGAAGCATTTATTGAAGGTGTTTTGGTCATTTGCATGCTACCACCAGTCTTAACAAGACAAAACTACATGTTTGTCAGAAACTCCTTAGATGAAAAGCCATTTAGAAGTATTTCAAAATATATAAATATAACAACACTTGGCAGTATTCTTCTAGCAGCTACCATGAACTGCATTGTCAAAATTTGACATTCAAAAACACTAAATTACAGTGAAAGTACAAAAACAAAAACAAATAAAAGAAATGTAAGGTAGATGTGTCTAACCATATAAAGCACTTGCGTGTACACATCTACATGTACACTGTACATGTCCCACTGAACTTTTTCCTTCTAGAGGGATCATGCAGAACATAGATCATAGAGGGAGCGCCATAGACGTATAATAGATTTACTAGACGGAAAGCAGCACGCGCGGAAATCATTACGCGAATGGAATTAGGCCCCGCCTCTTTCGGATCATTTGAAGAGCCCGATAAGCACCCGATACGTTGCATTATTCATATTTCTTGTGCGTGTCAGTTTATTGTGAAACTTTGATTGGATGCTAGATCATGAATATGTACATAATTCGATAGTATCGATCAAAATTTACTTGACCTCAACTTCGTCAATTCAAGACCTATTAATTATGCAGATTATATGCCAGACGTCATCCGCACGAAATGAGAGATGTTAGTTCAAAAGGACAAGGTGAGTAGAGGTCAAATTATCATTAAATTTCGTACATTTAGTTTATTAATAAAAATAACTTGTACTATTCTAGGTGATCTACGATAATTTATCTATATTTCAAAAGGATTCACAAGAGTTGTGTTGAAAAAGGATTGAAACAATTTTCTCTCGAAATTACAGTTCGAAATTTATCGTCGAGATGTAGTTTGACACGGAGACCGCTGTCCTCACACGCTGCGGCTCATGACAGCTACCCGGGCAGTCACGGGTCAGTTTCAGCCACTGGCGCGGTGGCTATTTCGACAGCGTCAAAAATTCAATACATGCAAACAAGTTGGATCTAAGCAGATCTAAACAGATCTAACGTTATTAAACTCTAAATGGTGATAGACTGTATTGCATAACCATAAGCTTAATTTCCTCATGTTGTTCATCTGTATGGTGCACACAAGCGTATTCGTTAGTCCAACTACGAGACTACGGTTAACGTTAGATTTGGAATCTGTGACTGTGTGGTGGGATTCTACGATATCGATGATTTTGATAAGATATGAATTAGTGCTGATATAAAATCATTAATGTTACACGAGGTTTACTGTTTTGAACTCTGAATATTTGTTGAAACTTTATTCCATAAACCGAAGTCTGAAGGATAGTCTATCTTGAGTAGATGTAGACTTGGCTAGGCCTAGGGCTAAAGCTGTGCTTGGCCTTGGGGAGCCAAGTCAAAGAAGATCTAGATCTCTAACCATGTTTAATAAGAACTCTGTTCAACTTCACTTTCACGCCTGACTTTTTTTCGTTCTTAAAAGACTTGGATCTACTATATTTGGTTCAATTCATGCCATTTGGTCAATTAAACTGACTTAAATTAACTGGAGTCTGATAGAATATGATTTTTTTTGGGGGGGGGTGGAGGCAAATGTATTTTGGGCAAAAATTCAGTCTGGTTGTTAAAGCCAGTTTAGGGATCCCTGTTCAAAATTTCAGACACACGTCACTAGAAAGTTTTGTTGCTGAGGCTGTTTCTTTTTCTTTCCAAGAAACTTATGTAGCTTGAATGCACCTTAATAAACATAAGATAGCTGATGATTATTGAATTTTGACCTTTGAAAAATAATGGATTGGAATTTATTTGCCTGATAAAAACAATTATTATCAATGTAGCTATGACTGTAACAAGAAAGACCCCCCAAAAATGACAACTCTTGTTTTCATTATTTTTTTTTTAACAGATCAAAATGGAAAGGAACCCAAGAAATGTTATTCAAACATTGCGCAAATGCAAACTGACCATACATGATGAAGCAGAAATCTAGCCTTCCTAAATTACAGGTAAGTTTACAGAACATTTCCTGAGTATCTATATGCTTATACATGTAAAGTGTAATTTGAATCATTTTATGATTATCATAAATATTGTAATTTAACAGGAAACAAGGAAATGAACTATAGAAGCAATTAGGGCTTCCAGGGGTCCCTAAATGTGTTAGTTAAAAGCATATTACAGATGCCCTTACTAGTTGCCATTGATTTTTTAATAGCTTGTCCTTAATGCAAACATTTTAAACCATTACCAACAAAGCCCAGCATTGTGTGTAAGCATGGAAAAGAAAGAGAAGATTACACTTCACATTTATTCACAATACAATCTGTGAAAACGGTCTCTTTTGAGCTTTGATCTATGATCTGAATTAGATGTATTTAGATGTTTGAGAAGATTAAAAAAAAAAAGTCACAATTAGTGGAGTACAAGTATTTCTGTGAAATATATATTGTGTACCTCTAAATTACTTTCATTTATACTTGCACTTATAAAATTATTTATTTATCCTCTTTTTACACAGCATGATTCTTTACAATGGATGGTGAAAGAATATTGAGATACACAATCCAGAGAAATGAACAAAGAGCAGATATACTGACCTGCATGCTCAAGCTTGGAGAGGTAGGCCTTTACTGTGCATAATTAAATTTGGCAATTACCCCCCCCCCCCCCACAAAAAAAAAGTTTTCAAAAAATATATCAATATAAAAAATATATAATAGGCCTATATCAGTAGTACACAACTTGAAGAGGAAGCAAGTTATTTAAAACTATTGTAATTTCCTTTCCCTCTCACCTGAAAAAGAATTTTTAGTCAAATATATCAATTTTACTTAATTTTTATAAAGATTCATCATTTCCATTTTCATGCTTACAAAAGAACTTAATTTTAATGAATGTGGGTAAAATAGCTTTTTATCAAGCAATATTCACTCTGTTTGAGTCATGCATATATACATATCTGGCACATTGCAGTCCTTTCTTATTGTTTACGACCTTAATAGTTTTTAATTTGTTCTATTTTCTCTTTTCATTCAACAGACTTACGGATTACCACTACAGCTCTTCATTCATGTAAGCTAGATCAGCAGTCTCATGAGTGGATACATGCAATGAAGTTGGCGATTTCATTCAGAATAAAACAATACAGATATCCCTAACAAGGGTTTCTGATTTGGAGGATTTTTGTTTGAATATTGCATTTGCTGAAATTCTAAAAAATAAGTGCCTTCAGCTGAATGAAATTTAACAAAACCTAGATTTGATTTATGTCAGTGACCATTTCAACAGTATAATAGAATGAAACAGTTGATATGCAAATTGCTTGAGAACTTGTGAGAAAAACCAAATATTCATTCAGTGATATACTGTACTAGTAAGTGATATGAAAATTTGCCTTACCACTAGACTTCTGCAAGGATGTGCACTTTCAATTTTTTTTTTTTTTCAAATTATAAACTTGTTATTTGAATTGATATTTATTGTTATTAAATAGACCAAAAAAAACAAAGGATTTAGTTCATCTCTTTTATCATGTTAAGGGGATGGAAAGTCATCTATCTAGTTACCTTTAACATTTATATATTCTGAGAGCTTTTTAATTCTAACTTGAATTCTCATTTTAGTGATAATGTTCATGTGATATACTTTTACATAGAGTATTCAAAGGGGGGGGGGGCAGGGGTTCCATAACTAGAAATGTTAAATGAAAAGTTTGTGTGAAAGGTAAGCCAGAGTTAGAATGGAATGAGAAAGATAAAAAATGAGAGAAAAAGCAGTGGTATCGCTCGAGGGGGTGGGGGTGGAAGGGGGCAGTATCAGATTTAGGGGGCACTTCCGGCCCATGCCCCCCTTGATACAGAGTGACATACCTTCAGTATACAACTTCAAGATTGTACCTCCTCCCCCCCCGCCTCCTTTGAAATGACCTTTTTCAACTTGTCAGAGAATTTTCTGCAATGTGTGCCCCATCTTTTACAAAATCCTGGATGCACAACTGGTGTGGCGGGATGGCAATACACCTTAATATTTGTAACGTTTCAAACTGTCAGTATTTTGGCATGTCCAAAAATATATAAAAATATAAACTTCAGTTTTACTTTTTCATTGTTGGAAATTTGTGGGAATTTTTTTTCTTGGCACAGTTACTATTGCCCCATTCATAATTCTCTAGCGACACCCCTGTCATGCCTGCGTATGTGAAAGGGAGAGTGAAGACAATAAGCTTTGACTGGAATGGTCAATCATAAGTTGATGGAAATGAATAGTATTGTATAAGACTTGTGATTGAGTGGTGACTTACAGGCATGAAAGCTGGAAAGGAATGGCAACAGTGGCGTCTGGACCTTGGCGTCAAGAGGGGTTAAAAAAAAAAAAAAGGGTTATCAATGGCGACAATTCCCCCCCCCCAACAGCCCTCCAAAAGTCGCTCGGGGGGGGGGGGGGGGGTCGAGAATTTTTTTTCGCCAGCCCTCCCAAAGTCGCTTAGTGGATCGGGGGGGGGGGGTTATCAGATTTTATGGGGTCCAGTTTTCCTCCATAATTCTTTGACAAGCATTAAAGAAAAAAAAAAGAGGAGGTCAGTTCCGAAAATTGTTCGCCAGCCCTCCAAAAGTCGCTCAGTGGGGGGTGTCGAGAATCTTGTTCAGGAACCCGATAACCTTTTTTTTTCTTCAAAACTTGTCAGGTGGCACTCTGCCCCCCCCCCCCCCTTGCCCCCGGCCCCCTTGGGTACGTTAGTGAATGGCAACATATAAATTTTACTCACAAATGCAAAGTAAAAGTTAGAAGATAATTCTTCCCGGTATTTTGATTGTTCCAGTGGCGCTCAGTGAGGGGGGGGGGGGGGGGGAGTTATCAGATGTTTTCCTCCATAATCATAATTCTGTGACAAGAAAAAACAAAAAACAAAAAATTCTAAATTCTAAAACTCTGCTTGAAGGGAGACCCGTATTTTTTTCTTCTCGCCAGCTCTCCCAAACTCGCTCAGTGCGGTACTTTTTTCCCCCAGCCCTCAAAATAGATGCTCGGAGGGGGGGGGGGGGGGGGGGGTTATTACATGTTTTCCTCCATAATTCTCTGACAAGCAAGAAAAAAAAAATTATGCCCCCTGCCCCCCCCCCCCTCCCCCTCAGCTACGCTAGTGGATTGTTCCTTTTAATAAAATAAAAAATCCCTTTCAAAAAAGAACAAATGTACACTTATATTATTTTTAAAAAATAAAAATAAAAAGATCATTTACATCAAGACTCCCCAACCCTCAAAATAGACGCTCGGGGGGGGGGGGGGGGGGGGGGGGGGGAGGGGTATCACATGTTTTCCTCCATAATTCTCTGACAAACAAGAAAAAAAAAAGGGAGGAAAAGTTGTCGGGGGCACCCTGCCCCCCCCCCCTCCCTCAGCTACGCTAGTGGATTGTTCCTTTTAATACAATTCAAAATCCCCTCTAAAAAAGAACAAACGTACACTTTAAAAACAAAAATCATTAATATCAAGACTAACTAAAAAGTTAAAGAAAAACCTCAATTAACTAAAGGACCCCATTCCCTCATCCCCAAATGAAGATCATCCTTTCTGTTGTGAAAACCATCCTTGAAAAAAAATCCTACACTGCAAGAGGGGTTTTTTTTTTTTTTTTTTTTCATTATACATATATGTTTCATTTATTTATTCATTTATTTATCATTTATCCTTTATGCATATCAAATGAATATATTTACCGGTATTAAGTATATCAACAACAAAAGAGACTTATACCACTGGTGACGTGTCAAGTACTTTACATTTACTTTTACATTATCTGTATCCATGATTAGATTTGATTCGGTCTGTCCGGTTACATTTTTAGCTTTATTTACTTGTTTACAAATTTGCAAAGCGATATATTTTTATTCGGAGATCGATTACAATTAAAGTGCATTGACCGAGTACCGTCTGCCACAATTAGAAATTACCGACGCTGATTCGCCGAATCTGTACGTTGAAGCGATGAATACATTACCATAAATGCATATATTACTGAATTTGACCTTTCTTACTGCGCATGCTCTAAGCTGATGCGCGTAATGTGTTTCATACCGCGTACAAACTAATGCTACTCTCGGGGAGCATCTTACAAAATGAATCATGCATTTACGCTCATGAATTATGCAAAGGTGCTTATCGGGCCTTCTAATGGACCCCGACAAGATGGCGGAGCTTTAGGGGCCTGGGGAGCGCGCCGCGGCCATCTTACCCTTCCACGAAAGAGCTTGTTCTATGCGGGGACGGTATATAGATTACACTTGTTTTATGTGTATAATAAGCCAATTAACCCATCATAATTTTGTTGTTTATAATACATATTTAATTATATTTTTTCTGTCTCTCCTATCATTCTCGAGCTCATTAACTCTTCTCTCTCTCTCTAACTCCAGAGAGTTCCCCTGCCGAAGGCAGTGGCGCTCCAGGTTCAAATCTACTAAGTCAGAATCTTCACCAGTTTGGTTCGATTTTTTTTCTTCAAAATGGAACATGCAAAGATTAAAATTTGTCTAAAATATTAAGAAAAATCAGCAAAACAGTTTTTTAAAATCAAATTGCTTGTTAAATCATGGATATCAGATGCCACTTTGTGAGGTAAAAAAAAATTCTTGATATTTAAGTAAAAATTTTCATCTTTCCGTGTTCGTTTTGAAGAAAAAAAAATCAACCAAACTGGGGAGATTCTGACTGGAGTTACTCTCTCTCTCTTATTCTAACTTTTCTCTTTATATTTTTTCCCCTCTCTTTCAATTTCCTTCAAGCTCACTTCCCTCTTTCTATTTCTCTTCCTATCCATCATTCTTTTATTTTCTCTCCCCTTCTTCTTCTTATCATGGTCTAAAAGTTCCTTTCTCTTCTCTCTCTACACTCCTAACTTACAGCTGTTTGCTTGTTTCTCAATATCATGCTTATCTTCATTCTCTCTCTAGCAAGGACTTACTCACACTTATGCAAGGTTATTGGAGACTCCTTCTATCCACTTCCTCTTCTCTCTATCAATTTTTCATTTCTCTTCTCATTTTCTCTTAAGTTCAGTTCTTTTCTCCTTTGTCCTACTCTATTATTTTTTTGTTCTCTTTTTTTCTCCTTCTTTCTGTCTCTTTTCACTATCTTGCTCTTCATATCATTCCTTCTTTATTTCTGTTTAATTCTCTTATCTTCACGTCTCTCCTTTAATCTTTTTACCCTGGTTCTCTTTTTCCATCTTCAATTTTTTCTTTCTCCCTTTATCCTCTCTAGTTTGAATTCTCTTTGATCCATTCAGCACTCCTTCTTTCTTCTAAGTTCTAGATAAAGATCTAACTTAGATCTAAGGGTGATAAAGCAGATCCATCCAATTACAGATCAGTAAACCTAACTTCGGTATGTAGCAAAGTAATGGAACATATTATACATACTAACATAATGCAGCATCTAGATAGACATAACATACTGTACGAGCACCAACATATCTTCAGGAAAAAACACTCATGTGAATCCCAACTAATTTCTACTATACAGGATATAGCCGAGGAAGTGGATCACAGGAAGCAGATCGATCTGATCGTCGTGGACTTCCAAAAGGCATTTGACAAAGTACCCCACCAACGACTATTGTCCAAACTGATTGTCTTATGGTATTAGGGGGAAGACACACAAGTGGATAAGAGAATTCTTAACTAACCGCAAACAAAGGGTAGTACTAGAAGGGGAACAGTCTGAGTGGGCGACAGTGGACTCAGGTGTACCACAGGGTACGGTAACTGGGCCACTGTATTTTCTCATATACATTAACGACTTGCCGAATGGATTGAAATCCACATGCCGCTTGTTTGCTGATGACTGTATTATTTATGATCGAGTTTCTAGTGTAGATGATGCACAAATGGTGCAGAAAGACCTAGATAGATTAGCAGCATGGCAAGCAAGGTGGCAATTGGATTTCAATGTCCAAAAGTGTCATGTTTTACACATCACTCATGTTAGAAACCCATTGAAGTACCAGTATGTATTGAATGGAAGTCCTCTACCGGAATCAAAGTCACACACATATTTAGGTGTTGATATATCAAATGATCTGACATGGAATGCACATGTAGATAAAACATGTGCAAAGGCAAACAGGACCTTGGGTTTCCTGCGAAGGAACCTTTTTGATTGTACAAAAAAGATCAAAGACACGACTTACAAGACTCTAGTTAGACCAATACTTGACTACTGTTCAGCAGTTTGGGACCCACATACGCAATTACTGACTAACAAAATAGAAGCTATTCAGAACAGGGCAGCCCGATTTGTTTCAGGTGACTATTCAAAATTTAGCAGTGTCACCGTCATGAAGCAGAGGCTGGACTGGGAATCACTACAATTGCGCCGCAAAGTCAGTCGCATTATAACATTTCGCGAAGCGCTTGCGGGTCGCCTATCCATTCCTGTGCGAAAAGCTCTGCGTCCGGCCCGAAGGTCTCTACGGAATTCTTCATCCTCAACCTACATCCCAATCGCCGCCAACAAAAACTGCTATAAGTACTCATTCATCCCAAGGACTATCCCAGAGTGGAACACATTAACTTCAACAACCATAGACATCCAAAGTACCGATACCTTCAAGAAAGCAGTCCTCCAAGCACTCCAAAAGCAAAGCACAAATTAACACCATTATTTCTCTCTCTCCGCGCACCTAACATCAGCGCACCCCTGTCCGGTTTGCTCCTCTACTGGGGCGTTGGACAGTATTCACGAAGAAGAAGAAGTAGAGACTAGAGAGTAGAGGTCTATCTCTCATGATTCTTTCTTAACTGTTTTTTTTTCTCTCTTTCTCTCTCCTCTTGAATCACTCACACTTATGCGAGGTTATTGGAGATTATTGAATGTTCTCTCCCTCTCTCTCTCTATCTCTATCTCATACTGTCTTCTCTCCTGTCTCCTCTCCTCTCTCCAGTCACTCCCTCTCATTTTACCCTTATAACCTGTAAACCTGTAGACTTGTAGTTCACCAAGCTAGACAAGTCACACTCACGATCTCCCATGCGAGTCACGCATGTAGCCAGACCGTAACGTAGCCGCTGCGGCCGCGGAGGAAAGCCCAAATTTAGCGCTTGCGCTATGCATGGCATCGGTTCAATGGCGACGAAACGGACACCGGTAATAAATAGTATTAGAGAATAGAGACATAGTCATAGTCATAGGTCTACATAACCAGGTCTAAAATGACATAAAATCTCTACACATAAACGATAAATTTATATCTACCTGCACGAGAGAGAATCCTTCTTGATAGTAAGCTGAACATTTTTTATAAGAAAGGTGCCTTTTAGCAAATATACAGTTAGTAAAAATCACTTTGGATTCTTTCTCTCCAGTCAGAATGCTCAATTTCTTGTCGCGGCTTATGGCAAGCTAAGTATGGAAACAAGAAATAAGGTCAATACAGAACTTGATTCCTGTAGTCTCCAGAACCACCAGTTTGTCCATATAAATTCAATACCTTTAAAATATAATTAAATTTTGGAGCAATTATATACTGATCCGGCTCTTTGTGAGTTGAAATTACAAATTAGGAATTAGTCTAATTGTTGCCCATATGGCATACCATATAATTTTTCAGTCCAAAATGGGCATAGCCTAGCGCATAGCAAGTAAAAGCTATTGATTGATTGACTGATTGATCAATTGATCGATTGATTGATTGACTGATTGATTATTAGTAATTTAGTTGTATCAGGGGCGGAACCAACATTAATAAGGGGGAAAAAGGGGGGCACCACATGTCACAAGGGTGAACATAAGGCGAACAAAGGGACACTTTTGTGACATTGGAATTACCCTACAGTCTAATTATATTATCAGGCATCATCTTTTTATTGTGGCTCTGGAAACTGCTTCAGCTTTCCCAATTAGCAGTTGTGTGTAATGGCATAGGCGGATCCAGAGGGGGGGGGGGGGGGGGGGGGTCGCGGGGGTCCCCCCCCCTTTTTGGCGCCGGTTTTTTTTTTTCAGAAGAAAACTGTCCTGTCTGCCCTGGCTTTGGAATAAAATATTGCTCTAGCGCCATATAGGTACACTGTTACCATTTCTGCTTACATGTCAGTAAACTTTTCATCAACAAGTCCATATTCACCAATCTCCTAAGATAAGAGTTTGTCGTGCTCAAAATTTCGGTAGATATAAATACTGGTTTTTCAAGGAACGTAGTGGTGTGTTAAACTTATAAAGAGGTGTGCTATGAAAATGGTATTAAGAACATTATTATGATCGAAGTTGGTGAACTATTGTACTGGTCAATTGACCATTGTGCACAGTGTAGAGTGCGTAGAGTGAACCTCAATGAGGACATCCAATCAATTTGTGTAGTTACAAGACCACCAATATGGCGACTAATGTTATGCATAATTAATGTGTGCACTGTGTATTGATAATTTGTGTAAGCTTGCTGCTAGGGGTTTTTTATGTTTATGAAACTGAAAGAAAATATCAAATAATATTCAGAATATTGGCGATAAAGAAATATCCAGGCAATTAAGCAATATTTGTTGGTACACGCTGAATTTAGATCTGAAATTTTGGCCTTAAGGTCATGAAATGGAAATTTTTGACTCATCATGAAATTACATGCATCCTGTTATTTCATCTAATCAAATTAAACATTAAACAACAGTAAATTTCAACAAATTCAAACCTGCATGAAGAAAATTTTCACCTTTTTGCACTGCATTATGAGATTACTAGAGTTTGGTTGGATGTGTTAAGTTGTTTTAACGTCATTTTACTGCATCTTTCTTTTTAAGACATATTTCAATGTCATTTTACAACTCTCTGTAATCTTTAAAATTATCATTGTCAATTGTTCAGTATTGATGTACTTAAAATCATCAACAACAAAATGTAAAGTTGCCGGAGGCAAAAGTAACGGCACATTGAACATGTTGAATGCCGTTTAAATGGTAATTAAATTTATCCGATGATAAATGCTATAAAATTTTTGGTTAAAATTGCAACAGATTTTGATGAAACCAAAACATACTCTCCAAAAAACAATTCTTTATTGGTATTTACATTTCCAACGAAATATCATTTTCCTCAACAAATATTTGAGATTTCGGTTGAAAATGTAGCGGTCTCGTATTACTTTCATGGGTAGGGAATAATGGACCATTTACCTATGACGTCATTAAGGAGATTATTTCATTAGGTAAACAAATTTTTGTCATTATTTCGGTACCCTGAGAAATAAAAAGAGTTGCTGAAAGCATTGGTAAACCTTACTAGTGTGTGTCTGTGTTCATGTTTATGCAAATTATGCAAACGTGCTTAAGGGTCTGGGGGTCGTTTCATCAAATCAACTCCATGACAGTCATAACTTTGTCGGCGATCTACGGAAATGTCATGGACTTGACAAACTGTTTCACGAAGACATGATAAACGACAACTCAATGATATCGATACTCATCGGCTAAAAAACATAGTCTATATCACAGTCCATTGGATTTATCGTCAATTACCCAAACAGACTTTGAGGCTCAGTTTTCTCCAAACTGTTCCAAAATGTCAAAAAAGGCATCGAAAATTAATACTGGTGATACAAACACCCCGTTTACATGAAAAGATGTGTTACTTATGGCATCTTAGAATTTATAAAATTGAGAAAACTTGAGGATGCATTTGCGATGTACGAATCTAGATTTGTAAATAAGAGGATACCGTAATTGACTAATTATGGAAAGAAGACCCAAATCGTGTACACTTTACAGAAAATGATTAAATAAAGATATTTTATGACCCAATTCTTAATATTCAGTTATAAAAAATACATTCAATATTGTTTATATCAAAGTATAGCGTAAAAAGGGAAAAATAAAGGTAAAATACATACACGATAAATTGTCGTCGTTTAAATTGGTCTGTATATACAGACTGTTCCGTTTTAGACGCTTTTTCTATGGTAGACCGATGTGGGTATTTTTAATATTAATCTCACATACTTGTTGGGGGTCAAGAAGTCATAAAAACATATTGTCCGTCTGTAAAATATTATAATAAAAACATTAGTAAAACTATTTGATAAAAAGAATGATAAAGAAATGTGCTTGGAGATCAGGAAATAACTTTCTTTTAAGTTACATTTTTCATTTTTTCGCAGCCCATAGACTAACTAAAAGCTGGCTTGTGATGGCGTTCTAAAAAGATATGACAGGTTTGGAGTACCGACAAGTCACTTGTCAGGGAAGTTGTCGCTGATCTTCGCAAATACGGCTTTGTGAAACGGTTAGCGGACAAGTTGAGCGACAGCGTCGAGATGTCGCTGATCTTGTCGTTATGACGGTTTGATGAAACGACCCCCTGGGTATTCCCTACACCTACCCTATGGTTGTACATCGCAAGAAGTGAACTTCATGTGTCCATATAAAGGTTAAAGTTGTGAAGGTCAAGACTTAAAGTCACACAAAAGGTCAAAGGTCTGTCAGAGTCAACAAAAAGGTCAAAGTCACGAAATTCAAAGGTAATGACAGGTGCTCGGGGGGGGGGGGGGAGGAGGTTTGTTTTCTCCGAGGACTTTTGATATATTTTTTCTTGTTGTTGATTGGGAACGCTTGAATCTGATACATTGCACCATGACTAGTTTTGTGATACAAAACTTATTTATTTTGCCTAATGAGTAGATGCTGTGGTTGATTGTTAAATCCTGTGAATTTTCAGCAAAACTGGTATTGATTGTGAACTCCTGAATCTAAGGAACTTTCCCTTTTTTGTGTTCTTTTGTGATTTGTGATTTATAACTCGTGATGATGTAAACACTTGCGAATTGTTATCTCAGGGATGGGAGGAGATAATATAGATGATATTTAGTGAATAATTCTTCATTGCTGTAAAATGTGTACATGTATCACTAAAATTTACTAAGTGTGTTTGTACAGCATGCGCACACCCAATTCCTAGGTTATCAACATAGTACTTCAACATTGAAGAACCAATCTCAAGTAATAAATCTCCAGATTTTCTTCTTATTTGTCTCACTGGACTGTTTGTGTTGATGCCACATGCCATCTGAGGTCCTGCACAGCAATGCAGACTGGAAAATCTGGGAAAACTTTTAAAAAAAATATATATACATATATATATTAATACAGTCCAATGGCGCAAATCCCGGAAGGGATGGGGGTATGCATTAACCCCCCTCCCAGTTCTGATGTACGGGGGGGGGGGGGGGGGTGGCCTGTACAAATATACCCGCACTTTTTGATAAAAGATGGTAATTTGCAATCATTATATATGTATTTTCCATCTCAAATAAACAATAATTCCATGTAATATTAATAGATTAAATGTAATTTCAGTACAAACTAAGACATTTTCAGGCTCGTATTATCAAATTTTTGTGGCGCGCTCCGCGCGCCCAACTATATTTCAACATTAAAATAGTCAAACAGGCAATATATATATATATATATATATATATATATATATATATATATATATATATATATATATATATATATATATATATGCCTATAGAGGCGCTTAGCGCCTTCGGCGCTTGCGTTTGCCAGAATGATAACTTCTCACCCTTTGGACCCCCCTTTTTTTAAAACCTGGATCCGCCCTTGAATGGTCTAATGATTGATGTGCGAGCGAGCGAAGTGAGTGAGCAAAAATTTTCATACTTTTTTCTTATGCTGAAGTCCTTGGGTTGTGCATTATTTACGATATAATGAAAATGACAATAGGAAATTCATTTGGGGGGAAATAATGATCTTTAATTCGTACATTAACCCTGTCTTTTTTCTTTAGCATTACATCGATATCAATATAATTTATGCATCTGCTTGATTTCATTATATAGGCCTACTATAAGAGGGAGCAAGTTTGGGGGAAATTTTCAGAAAATATTGCCCTTACTTGGTGTGAAATTCTGGGCACATTCGAGCTAGCAGAATGAGAAATTCTGTGCTGGGGTAGGGGTATGGGCATTGTGCCCCTCTTGCCTCCAGCTCCACTGCCTACATGAAGCCGCACTGGTTCTTTGAAGCTAGATATAGCTCTTTTTTAAAATAACAGTGGGAAATATAGGTAAAAGGGGGCATTTATTAGAAGAAGAAAAGGCACTTATCAGAGGTGGAAAGAGGCACTTACGAGAAGAGGAATGGGGGAAAATAATACATAGTAAAAGGGGCACTTATCAGATTTGAAAAGGGACACTTATAGTATCAGAAGGGGAAAATGGACACTTATTAGAAGGCAAAAGGGGCACCTATCTGAAGTAAAAACACTTATTATATGAGAACAATTCTATAACCATGACAACTTTTTATTTTTTCCTACACCCTAAACAGATTTATTTATTGCAACACAAGATCTCACATTCAGTTTTCGTTTCACATTCTACAGATAAATTTTCAACATTTCAGGTAAATCATAGATTTTCGTTTTCCTTTTTTTTTTTTTTTTTTTTTTTTTTACAGGGGTGTTGTCTCGATTCGTATTTTGTGTTCCCTTTAAAAAAAAAAAGAAGATAATTCCCCCTTTCACCTTTTTCTTTTTTATTTCTCAGAATTTTGTATCAACTCCAAAAGACAATGGTCAAGATATCATAAATACTTCTTTCTGGGTAATTTTTTATCAAAGTACTAGTGTTAAAATCAAGGTCTACATTATAAATTTTTTTAATCATCTCGAATAATTTATCCGAAAAAGGAATGTTCATTTCTCATTTAAAAAAAAAGCATGAAATAAATTTTCTGTACAGTTACATGTGTCACATTATATCGGAATTACTTATTTGCCATTAAAAAACATCCTTTTGGTAGGAATCAAGTTATAGAGCATTTTGAATACCCTCCAATTTACCCCCGTATAAGATTTCACCTTTAAAGCATATTTAGACAAACTTTGCTTAGTAATGACTCCGCTTGATATTTTTTTTTTCGAGATACGTGGATTTTACAAATTTTATTTATTTTTATTTTTGCAAGGAATAGGATCTGAGCGCGGATTTATGATGAAATATGGGGGTTTGGAAGGGGGTCATGCCATCTTCTTCTCCAGACATTTTCACTCTCACTTTCTTTCTCTCTTACTATTTTCTCTTCTTTTTTCGTTTTCTCTTTCTCTCTCACTTTTCGCTTTTGCCAATTGATGAGGGAAACGACATGCCTCTTCTTTGACGTTAAACCTTTGATTGCTCTTCGCCAGCAAGTTAAAAAGGGGGGAAATTAATTGTGGAAGGTCCATTCTATTCCAATCCTTTATTCATGTTAGTCACTGTTTTAAATTGTTGTTCATTTATCAATAAAATTTATAATAGACCCAAATTACTGAACCTATGATAATCATAAAGATCAACAAAAGATCAACAATAAAGATCAACAAATGATAATCACAACAACAAGAATGAGGAATATGATATAATTGATTTATTAAGTTAACTTACAATCTAAACATTTTTTTTTAAATTCAACTTAGTTCAAATAACATTTATTTTCTTCCAGCATTTGTTCACATTGAAAAAACAGTGGCGCATTTACATATAGGGAAACTGGCCAGTGCCACCCATCCCCCTCCCCCTTGAAACCCAACTGGCATACCTTAAGTACACAATTTAAAAAAAATGTCCCCTTTATTGAGTACTTTTATGGCACTGTGCCCCTCTTTTTACAAAATCCCGGAACCGCCCCTGGTATAAAATATTCAAATAATAATGTATATACAGAAGAACAAAAGCATAATTCAAGAGCATGGTAATACAGCGGAAAAGGAGTAAATCCTTTCGAACAGGAGCTTGTGTCGGGTACGAGTGTTTGAATGTAGCCAAAGCCTTCCATACACAGAGTTTGGCCTATTCGGTTTCCGTTTGGCACAACACTATACCTTTGTTGCATGCTTGTCGAACAAAGTAACGTACGCCATATTGTTACCCACTTGAGCCGAGATGGCTAAACTCTGTGAATGGATGGCTCTGAGTGTAGCCTCTCTGCTATTTGAGCACTATAGACCAATGAAGGCACCAGTAATGATTAATTAGATGCCTTAATAAATACAAAATGCAAGAACTCACAAATTCATTAATAACAAGCCTTAGATTCTTGGCGGAAAATCAAAGATATTTTAATGAGAGGTTTTCTTTAATTAAAGTTTATACCATGAATATAGTTCTTAAATCCATAACTTTCGAGCTTAATATGTTGTTATATTATCAGGGGGTGTTTCATATAAAGCTGTTCATAAAGTTACGCATGACTTTAGGAATGACTTAGATATGACAAGCCAAATGGGATGCTCAATCATTTTTAACTGCATCAACTAAAGTTGAAATGTGCAGTTTTTAATGCAAAGCATATTTTTTGCCATAATTTAATTGAGGTTATTGGAAATACAGTCACACTTTGTTAAAACATTAAGAAAAACTTTGGGCATCCTATCTGGCACTTCATATTCAAGTCGTTCGTAAAGTCATGCGTAACTTTACGAACAGCTTTATGAAACACCCCGCCCCCTCCAGGTTTACCACTTGAGATGAATTATTCATTTCATACATCAAGACATTCCTATATGTTTAATAATCTCGCATACTTAGATCGTGTTTTTAAAAGTGCTTTCAATTCAACGATTATACAGTGACCTACACAACATGAATATAAGGTTCAGTGAGAAAATATTAAAATATTATACATTATACATTTCGTTATGCATTGTGAATAGGCCAAAATACAGGAATTGTTGGCCGGTGCATTTCATTTTTTCCAACAAAAATGAGTGCAAAATCATCAGTGGTTTGGGTTCGTATTTCCTGATCGAATTGGAGAAAAATCGAGAAAGAAAGATAATAGAGAAAGAAATAAAGGGAGGGGCAGTGTGAAAAGAAAATAATGCAACCCTTGCTCATCATCTCCAAAATACTATGTTTATTTGTTTAGGCTATTTATTTATTTATTTATTCATTTATTTTATTTATTTATTTATTTTTTTTATTTATTCATTCACTTTATTTTTTATTTTTTATTCTTATTCATTATATTTTTATTTTTTGTGGGGGGGGGGGGGAGTGGGTAATTTTCTCCCATTTCATTCAGATTGAAAGACCTGCCCCGGATCCACGTTACGCCATTGCAAATGGGCCCATTGATAGACCAGAGCAGTATAAAGCACACAGGCCAAAACGACTGAGGAACTAGGAGTAGGACATTAATTATAAGCTCAGAATGATCTTTAAAAATGACATTCGCATTGCCCAGTGGTGAGAATCAATGACCGAAACGTATTGATCAATGATCATTATTATTGAACTACTACAAAACTCAGCAGCCCGGCTTGTATTCTTGGCACCAATTCGGAGCCATACTTAACCTCTCCGACGTGAACTACATTGGTAGCCTATACGTGAGAGGGTAGCCTTCAACACTCTGTTTATTAAACTCAAGACTCTTATCAGCAATGTCCAGAATATATCAGCGATTGCCTGGTTCATCCAGGAGGTACTATATAGGCAAGCGCCCTAAAACTCGCTTTACTCGCTCTTCATCTTCTGTGTGGTTGGCTCAGTGCCTCTCCAAGAAACGTGCTGGAGACACAGCTTTCCCTTCGGTTGCAGCAAGGCTGTGGAAGAAGCTTCCCACCACCCTGAAGAAAGCTACATTTGTGGACCAGTTCAAGAAACTTTTGAAGGCCCACTTATTTTGCTAGACACCATAGATTTTGATACGCTTTTTATTGGTATATTTATCTACATGTATACTGATTGGATGAATTCGATTCGATAATCTGCCGTTTTCTTCAAGACAACTGTGTAGAATTGTCAGAGGGTGACTCTTGATTTTGGTTTCTCGATTCATCTAGGGAGAACTGGACTGTCCTCCTCGCTAAAGTAGGTCGATCTGGCTTGTGATGTCGAAGGCAAAGTCGCTTTAGGCAAGGGATGGCTAAAAAGAAAGCTCGGCGATATCGCTTATTCGACAGAGTATAAATAAAAGGATTGACAGTTGGGTTGATGTACGACAGAAGACGAAAAGCCCAAATCAGTTGACGCGTGCGGATCACCACTTGGGCACTGGTTTCCGTCACCAATCCCTCTATCATTCTATAGAAAGAGAATATTTGAAACGGTGATAGTAAACAAAAGAAGACAACACCATTGATGACAAGCATACGAACGACCTGGTTTCTGGTGCGCTGGTTTCGCGCGTTGATGATCCCGTGCAGACGCTCATTGGCTGCGATTGATCCTGGATGTGCGCGCATGCGCTTTGTCAGTACTCTCACGATACGTGCATCCATGTAAAAATTAACAGTCATCACCGTGAAGAAAGGAATGGTTTGGATCCCATTCGCAATGTAATTTAATGCAATAGAACCTACGGGTTGACATTTCCCAACATCAAACGGAAAAGTGGAATAAACATTTTCATCAGGCCAAATGATTTGGTAGGTATGATAAACTGCATGTGAGGGGATCAAAAGAAAGGCGAAAAGTAACGCTACTATCCATACCGTCACAAGAGTTTTGACAGTCCTCTTTGTCCCACTGACGACGCGATGTTGCAAGGGTTTACAAATCGCGTAAAATTTTTCGGCTGTTGCGGCGGTGATGAGAAACATGGATGCAAAAAAACATATGTTGGTGGTGAAGTATAGGAGAGTACACCCCCATGGTCCCAAAATTCGTTGATCGTCGACCATGGGCGAAGCCAGGTATAATATGAGTTTATCTCCCGCTGCCAGGCTCAAGAAAGATAAGTCAGAAATAGCCAGGTTCAGTAAATAGTAATTGGTGATGGTACGCATGTGCCTCAAACGCAACACCACAAAAATAAAAGCAACATTCACAGACACTCCGATACTGAGAATGATAGGGATGATGATGACGATGAGAATGTGTTCACCCTCGGTATATTGTAGAAATGTTGCTATGTCGGTTTTGTTGGTTAGATCACAGCTGGCCGGGTCTTCCCCAGAACACAGTGGCTCGGCCATCGTGACGAGAACTTATCCAAAAATGTATACTTTCGTCACCGTCTTATACTCGACGAAATTGAGATGACTTGTCAGATGGTAAATATATACAAACATCGGGTGTGTTTCAATGCAGATATGACATCAATGTATGCGAAGTTCAATATTTGCCAACGTTGATATTCATCGTTTATCTTTGAAAATAATTAATCTTATCATTTCACGCTTCGGAGACGTGGGGTGGTATCTGAAGGAACATCACCAAGCTATGTGATATCCAAAGTGCAACTGTTGCCAGGTTACACGCTTTACATCAGTTGGGGGAGGACAACTACAGTAGAATTGTGTCACTGTTATAAAAACAAAATTAGGCCCTGACTTATTGACCTCATCTTTAAAGAGAAAATGATTGAGATGAACAAAGTGTACTACATAAACATACTAAAAAGAAGGGTAAAGTTTTCAGAGGTAGTTCAGAATTCCTGAATTCTTCTCTCTAATATAACAGACACAAGAGGAATAAATGTTGCTTCGAGCCCAAATGTGATTTTCTTTAAAAATTTACTTCGGTATAGACAATTAGACATGAAGAAAATTGATTAACCATTACATTTCAGATGCTACATACCATGAAATATTCTCCGTTTCAGCATGTTTCCTCTTCTCTTTCTCTCTCTCTTTCTCTCTCTCTCTCTCTCTATCTGTTTTTCTCTCCCCATTCCTCTCTCCTTTCCCCTCCCCCTCCTTAACTTTCGCTCCCCCTTCCCCCTCTTATAGTCTGCAGCCACAGACTCTAACAGTCTTAACAAAATTCCACAAAAACCTTAATTGAGCCGAGCTTAAATTTGTCAGTCTCTGGCAGTGTCATAACATTTTCTTTTAGAGATCAAATTGTGGGTTATGCACCAGCAGTGGCGTAGGGTGAGTCCAGTCATTGAGGGGGCACTGGCATCATGGGGGGGGGGGGGGGCACCGGTCTTACTTGGAAAATTCAATGCGACTTTACGAGGTCACTGATTAGGGGAAGGGTGCGGGAAGGGGTCCTTTCGTCTTCTCTTCTCGTCCTCGTCCTCTCCCCTTTTCCCTTTCCTTTTTTCTCCTTTTCTCTCTTTCTTTCCTTTTTTCTTTTTATTTTCTCGTCCTTTTCTCCTTTCCTTTCCTTTTCCCTTTTTTTTTTTTTGCCATTCGATGGGAGGCATGTGCCCCGTGCCCCTATAGCTACGACACTGAGCATCAGTATCACAAATTTTTGTACAGAACATACATAAGACTTGAATTAAAACTATTAAATCATACCAGATTAAGTTAGACATCATTATACACATTTGTAAAAAATTATACGAGATCTTCATAAATTAAAAAAAAATTCTGTGGGAATTCAGGTGGACAATTGATCTATTAAAATGTATTGCTGTAAACAAAAAACATATACATAAACTGAGACATGGCTAGTAACAAAATAAAAGAAACGCACAAAATAATGTACATGTATAATACGTATTTCAAAAGAATATGAGGGAAGGATAACGATGAATGATTGACCTATAATTATAGGCAGATTATAACTGAAACATATTTCCTCAGGATATAAAGAAAAGCAATGTTAAACAAACTAAATATCAAGAATCAACGGGACAGATATGAGACCGAAAATGTCGGTCTCGCGAACCCTCAGAAAAAGAGGGTCTTAAAAGTGGGTTTTCATGGGGCACGCGAACGATTCGCGAAGGATGTGAATGTCGAAAAAAGTCCAACATTCGGAGAAATTTTTCTCCGAATGTGTCGCGACAATGAAGCCGTAAACCATACTTGCGCAGTTTGTGCGTAGTTCTTACAACGTACATGTATGTGCGAATGTCGTGTGTAGTGTGCCCAACTATGGTCAGTCACATACATGAAGAACACGCCACTAAAATGCGAACAACACGAGAAATGATCGGACGAACTTCGCTGCTTTCGCGAGACATGCAAGAGACATTCTCCAAACTGGGGAACCTGTTTCGGGTTTCACGAAGATTTTGCGAACATCACTCACGTCGTGAGTAGGTCGTACGCATATGACGAAGCTTTTTAGACATTTTCGAGAGCAAATCACGAATAAATCACCCGGAATGTTGGAAACGTTCGCAAGAAATTTCAAACTTTTAAAAAATTCCCGGCCGAAGGGAAAACGACCCCCGCGAACAATATTGACAACGCTTCCGAACCCCCGCGCATGTTTGGCGAACTTATGGATCCTAAAATACGAATGTTGGACTTTGCCATTTTTTCGACATTCGCATCCTTCGCGAATCGTTCGCGTGCCCCGTGAAAACCTGAAGAAATTGACATTCTGACATTCTGATTTAATCATTCAGTTTATGAAATATACTACAAACTAATTTCTCTTAAAAGTGACTGAAGTACGCAGAAAGAAGCCTTAACCTCATCGTCTTCTAGCTATATATGAAAGACAAAGAACTAGATTTGTTAATTGCCAACAATCAAATTTACAGTTTTATGCAAACAGACTACACAAAACCATGATGAGTACTGGCTATTCAGCATCATTATTTAGGTTTTGAGTTAAACAGGAAAAAAGTCGGCCACATGATCTTACTCAAACGTACCTATATGAATACTATTTCAATTTCTGACGGTTATCTGATGGCTATACATGAATATTGTTTTCGACTTGCTTCATCAGTCCAATTACTAGTATTACAATGATACAACCGACCGGTACAATTATTGCAAGCACTCTCGTTTTCACGTCTCTCTTATCATACAATAATACATAATGCGGTGGGGGAACATATACAAACTCTGTTAAAATAACCTCACTGCGTTCTTAATTTACCGAATAATATTCAGGAGGAGGGGTACCATTAGAGAAGATATCAGCCTCCATTCTCGGCTCAGTCGATGTGTATTTACCGATGATGACAGAGACGCCATTAGACGGAGCCCATCTCGCTGTGCCGTCAGCGTCCGTAGCGTAGTCTCCAGTATAATCAGCTGGTGTACGACCACCACGACCAGGAGGGAAGGGCTTGTAGTCGTGATCGATGCGGTCAACGTTCAAAGCTGGACCCCAGTCCCAGGTCGGTTTCAGCAGGAAAGATAGACGCTGAGGTTATAAGTTAAAACCAAATTGATAACAGGATTAAAGAAATACTTTAAAAAGTTAGAATGGAAATTCGAAGGCTTAGACAGAAGCGTCAATCGTTTTGCGTTGAACTTATTGGGGGCTGGAGGCCCCTTTTCACCCCCTCCCGTAAGCTAGTGGTACAAATGATTTACAATACATTTCAAATTCCCTATGTTAGAGGTCTTCAGAGGGATGTGGGTTTGTGGATGATTTTCATTGCTTTCTCCTTGGAAGAATAGGGTTTTTTGTCGATGAATCTAGTTTGAAAAAAAAGTATTCTTCTGTCATTCTCTCCCACGTTAATTATGCGGATCTAATATGGCAATCTGCATCCAAGAAATATCTGAATTTATTACAGAAACTTCAGAACAGGGCGAGAAGGATTATTTTTGAGAATTGATCCATACTCTCATACTTCAACTTCCTATATACATGATATTTTAAAATGGAAGAAATTGAATATTCGTCAAAAAGAACATGCACATCATGATGTTTAAAGTTTTGAATAATTTGACCCCAGATTATATGAAAATATCAATACCTCATAAGTCATATCCCTATTTACTACGCACAAGAGGTCACCTTAGTCTCCCAAGATAGAAAACAAATAGTTGTAAACGAACATTTTTTTTTATCGGGAGGCTTCACTGTATAATCAACTACCATCCCATTTAGCATCTATTTCCATAATCCAGTCTTTTAAATCCAATATAGAAGACTATCTTGATGTTACGTTTTGTTGTTTGTTTGTTTGTTTTTTTGTTGCAATTGTGTCCTGACGTTTCCTTTTTGTTACGGGCTTGTAAGGATTTTTTGCATCCCTTTTATATTTGATTATCTTTTATATTATGTTTATGTAGTTTATTTGTTATGCATGTGTTTCTTTCTTATGTCATGGGACCCCATGGAAGAACAGTGCATGGCACTACGTAAGTGCAACTGAAATTAAAGATTAATATCATACTTTGGAGAATGTTCCTTCAGCTTGGAAAATCATGGCGTAGATTGCATAAGCAGGAAAGCTGACGAGGGAAGCAGAGGCTATTAGCCAGCCGACACCCTGGGCCCAAGGCGGGAAGACATAGGCACCAACTGATGCAGGCGTGTAGAACACCATAGCCATTACTACGATGAGCTGTATTTTATAAAGTTGGAGATCGTAAATGATATATATATATATATATATATATATATATATATATATATATATATATATATACATACATGTATATGTAATTGTGAGAAATGAAAATGTGAGAATAATGGTTGTGTAGTTTAAATCAAAGTTCCCCAGAGCTGTCCTCCCTTTTTGAAATTTTTGCAAAGGTTGAAAAATTTTAAAAAATGTCTCCGCCGGGAATCGAACCCGGGTCGTTGGCTAAGAACGCCATTGCCTTAACCACTAAACCACGGAGACGGGCCAGTAATTTCGTCGACACCAGATTCAATTGACCGACAGATTGACAAATGTTCAACCTTATTCATTAATTCCTTTGTCGGGGGCAAGTGAGTTTTGAACAAGACATTTTTCAACCTTTGCAAAAATTTCAAAAAGGGAGGACAGCTCTGGGGAACTTTGATTTAAGCTACGCAACCATTATTCTTTCATTTTCATTTCTCACAATTATAATTATTTCCACGAGAGTTGCCAAAGCTGTTGTATATGTTATTTCCTTACAATATATATATATATATATATATTTATTTATATATGAGACGTAAAACAAAAAATAAAACTAAGAATGGAATAGCAGAAAGCAATTTAAAAGGGGGAGGACAACAACCAACAAACAAACAAACAAACAACGAAGTAATCTCAAATAAAAAACAAAAACAAAACAAAACAGTCTGACGGAGATAATATATGTTTAGCAGTGAGGAGTAACCAGATCTTTTTAGAACGATACTTTTCTCTATATCTATCGCTTTTAGCAGCACAATAATATTACAATCATTTTTTGTTTTTGCTTGTCAGAGAATTTTTGAGTAAAAAGAGGCCCCAAAAATGCTGATAACCTGGATGAATGTCTTGCCAAATGACGCTAGTGCCAAGCTGGGATTCGAACCCTCATACTTTTTACTGAGAGTCAAGTGAATGAACCACTATGACTATACAACGACACAACTGCCCGTTAAAAAGGTGAAAATTGTAAAACTCAAGTGGCGTCAACCATTTTGAGAATGGGGGAGGACCAGACACAATGATTAGCGGACTACCCCGATCCACCCTGTATGATCGAAGAAATGAATTTCGCTCACTATCATGGATAATGGTGAAAGCACAGCCCAGCAGATTTGCCAAAAGATGGAGACATCATATCCTATCATTGCCTGGATATCACTCACAAAACGTTTCCGACCTACAGGAATGTAAGAGAGAGAGAGAGAGAGAGAGAGAGAGAGAGAAGGGGGATTCAGGACCCTCAAGGACTGGTGGATGTGAACGGATTCAAATGGATAGCAATGGGAAATTGTATGGAGTCAATAGCAATCACGTCCAAAACCTGATCACAGTGATTTGTTTAAAGATGTTTTTTGTTGTTGTTGTTACAATTCACTTTCTCCTTGCCTCTTTAAACAAAAATATCACTTCGACAAGAATGTATGATTTTTAAGATTATACTGTATTTGACAGGACTTACCATAAATGAAGCAGATTGCCAGTGCGTAACAGGTTGAGAAAATGAAAACTGAGAAATAGGCCGAGTACCAGTCAATCAGAGTTAATACGTATAGTCCTCCCTGCAATGAAATTGATATCAACAAAACAAATTGCTTGTGCAGCAATAGTTGACTAACCTATCCCATGAACAGGGTGGGGGACACGTACCCTGGACAATTTTCAGGGGTTTTGGGCCCCAACAACAAAAACAAAATATAAAAATGAAAGTGTTTAAAAAAAAAGGTAAAGAATGAGTATTGCGAAATGGCAAATCTTCTGGTTCATTCCCTGTGGTTGCGTTCTCTCTCGTGACAATAAAGCTAGTTTAAGAAGATCTTTCAATTGCAGGCATGATCAAACTGGATAGATCTAATTTTCCAACATATCATATAGGCTGACATTTCATAGTATACTTATAAAATGTGGGAGAACGAACTTTTTTAATAGGAACTAATACAAACTGAGAGGTCAGCAATCCATGGGGAGACGGGGGACACCCTCACACAAACGCTTCCCCACTCAACGTCGCTACAATTCCTCGGGTGTCGCCCCCCCCCTCCCCATCCTGTTATGACAGGTAATACCCCCCGTCCCCCGTCCCTGCTTTATATAGAAAAAATGCCCGTTGCACATGAGGAGCTTGCGTTATATGTCTGCGCTAACAAACCTTGTGAAAGGAAATAGTCAATAAGTGAGTCATTCTCATGTTGCGAGACAAAGACGCGGCACCAGTCACTGAGGCAGTCTATGCGCTATTCTCACCTATACACACAAAGGCAAACCGCACGGCGCAGCAAAGACCGCACAGGTCGCTGGCGCAGTCTTTGCGTCAGGCAAAATGACATCCGTGTGCAACGGGTGCTATTCTCACCTTCATACACATAGGCAAACCGCACAAAAAGAGGACGGCGCATACTGACGCGGTGACAAGCCACTTCCACTTCTTTCTCATAGCTGGAGAGAGTTCATCGGAGATAGCCGTGATTATTGCTTCAGACATGGCGAACTATTAAAGGCAAAATAAGCGAAAGGGAAAGATTAATTGATATGGTATTTTGTAATGGGTATTACAATATCCTATGACACCTTTTGCCAAGTAGATCCTGATAATTACGAAGATAAAGTCAGTGCCAAATCCCGGACTTTCTGTAGAGTTTGGCTAAACTTTGAGAAAAATAAGAGAGCATGCAAGTGGTGGAAAGTACATTTTAACGAATTCTTAAATATATCTTTCAAAAGCCAAAATAGACCATACGATATAAAAAGTACCTGACTATCCAGTCCAAGAGTGAACAACATGAAGAAGAACAATAATGACCAGAGCTGCGGGATGGGTAGACGAGAGAGAGCCTCGGGATACACTTTGAACGCAAGTCCAGGACCTGATGGTGAAGGGGGAATATTGGAGAGACAACGTATCAGAGAAGGATAAACGGAATTATAAGTCGGAAAAATAATCGCAGATCCAGGATTTTGAAGTATAGATGCACCCGCAAACCATTTTTACGTGCATGCTCAGAGAGTTTGTAACAATAGGTTGGATACCCCCGCGCTTTTCATACTATGTAGGCCTATATACGCCTACACTGTAAAAAAATAAATAACTGTAAAACTACAGGTTTTCTGGCCTTGAAATTACAGGTTATTGCCGTTATTTCAATTTTACAGTCTTTTCCCTGTAAAACAACAGCAAGTTTGTTGGTTTACCGGAAATCATTACATATTTACAATCGCCCGACATAGAACACTGTTAAAAAAAACATTTTCTCATATTATTAAAACAAGTTACCCTGTTAAATTACCAAATATTGGGGAAAACACTTATATGAATATTCATGAATTTTTACTGTCACCAAAGGGCAAAAAAACAAAAACAAAAACAGAACAAAAAAACTATAAGGGGTATATAAGAGATTGCACTAGATTGTACTGGATAGGATAGGTCTATAGGATAGGATAGTTTAAGGTAGAGAATAGGATAAGTTAAAGCAGGATAGGTTACACTGTAAAAAATAAATGTAAAACTACAGACTTTCTGGCACTTGGGACTACAAGTTATTGCCGTTATTTCAATTTCACAGTCTTTTTCCTGTAAAACAACAGCAAGTTTGTTGGTTTACCGGAAATCAGCATATATACACAATCGCCCGACATAAAACACTGTTAAAAACATTTTCTCATATTTCAACATTTTAACAAGTTACCCTGTTAAATTACAAATCGTTTCCATGGTTCCGTTTTAATTTACATAGATTTTCCTGTTAGAAATTAAAGTTTCTACTAAAAAAAAACGGAAATCTGTTATTTTACAAAGTCATGTACTGTGGAAAAACGGGCATTCCCGGCATCCTTACTGCCAGGAAATTTTCCGTGAAAAAACGGCAATTTTTTTTAACCTTTCCATCAAAACCCATCAATCAATCACTATGAAGTACTCTATAAAAGAAAAAAATGGTGAATTTCGTCTATTTTTCATCCCCCCCCCCCCCCCGGCGTCAAGTCAGTGATCTCTTGTTTAGGAGTGAATATCGAGCAAAATATATCGAGAGAAAAAGGTAAATTATCACTCTATTTTCACTACATTCTCATTCCCCCAAGGAGTCACGTCAGTGATCCCTCTATTTTTTTAAAGAAAGTATTTTCTTTCATTTCTTACCGGAGTCGACTACGTCTTTGACATGGAGACCGCTGTCGTGAGCCATGAAACCCAAAACGGAGAATATGACGAAACCAGCGAAGATACTCGTTGCGCAGTTGATGCATGACACCGTGAGCGCATCCCTATTTTTTTTATATAGATGGCCGCACCCAATAAGGAGAACAAGGAAACGCGAAATTTGTTGAATGTTAGAGAGAAGGTCGAGTTTCTTCTTCTTCTTCCTTGGGTACAACTGCCTCCTTCAATTCTGAACTGAATTTATTGCAGTCTTTTCTATGGTACCACTTCCAGTTGTGTATTACAGGCACACTAAACACCGGGTTGACACCCTACTCTTTGCGAGAAGTGTAGCGTATTAACGTGCATAGGGTGTGAATCTCCTACACACGGGGCCTCCAGTTAACGTTCTGTCCGAGGAACGGAGTGTTTTCCCCTGAACCCGAGCCTGCATCGGGAACAGAGGGGAGGGGTACGCTTACACACAACGCGGCGACAATCTTTTTGTCAGCTCATGGGGACTCGAACCCACGCGTATGACGAAAGTTATATTCAGAGCCTGACGACGATCCGATTGCGCCACACCGCCTCCTTTTCGGGTCAAGGTTAAAAATAATTTGTGAACTTCTGACTTGTTTTTTTTACTGAGTGATGTCAAATATAGGATTTTTAGCGGATGGACAGGGGAGTCATGGCCCCCGTGTGCCCCCCTGACTACGCCTATATGGAGGTGTTAATGTTAAAGTTGAGTTCTGGGCCCCGTTGCATAAAACTATACCATCAATGGTAACTCTGCTATCAATGGTAACTACCATGGTAACATCACTCAACAGCCAATCAAAATCAAGGTTTCCATGGGAGTTACCATTGATGGCAAAGTTACCGTTAATGGTAAGTTTTATGCAACGGGGCCCTGGTCATGCGATTGCAATGTAAAACACACCACTGAGAAAGGCATATTATATGTAGTACCAGGTACATGAAAATAATTGTATATTTTTAAGTTTTGAAATCAGCAAAATAATTTTTAAAATGAGTAAATCTTGCTGAAAATCACATACTGTGAAGAGCACTGGACACATACATGAGGAGATGGGAACACTCTGTCATCAGTAAAAAGAAAAAAAAAACATTCATTATGAATAATCCTGCCCTAATTTTTAGCTGAAATGAACCGTCCATACCTATAACAGTTGTTCTTGAATTTGTTGTAACTGGCAAAGGTGATGAGACCCCCAAACGACAAACCAAGCGAGTAGAATATCTGGTTGGCAGCATCCTTCCAAGGCTGTAAAAGAGGGAAAATGGGTTCTGACATGTATTTCGCTTTTTTGTGGTGTCAGGAGTGGGATAACTGGCAAAGAAAATGTTTGTCCCCCTTTATTCGTCCAGTCCGATTTTTTTTTCCTTATCATCATCATCATCATCATCATCAGTTGCTTAGCTAGTGGACTAACAGAGTCTTGTAAGCCCTCCTACCACCACCACTACTACTACTACTACTACTACTACTAATACTACTACTACTACGTACTACTACTACTACTACTACTACTACTACTACTACTACTACTACTATTTCTACTTCTATATTTCTTTTCGTGGTTCTACATAATTCTACATCGATACCCCAGTCACACTGCTAGAGCGACTTCACACCGATTGACAATCGACAGCAATCACAAAATATTGGCGATTGTTCGGTCTGATAATTATGTCCTTCTCATGTGAATGAGGTGTGAAAGAGGTATGAACTAACCTCTACGCTTGCGAGCCTCTGGAAATCCGGTGTGACATAGAAGAGGATACCCTTGCCAGCACCGGGTAGCGTGACACCACGGATGAATAGGATAAAGAGAACTATATACGGGAAGGTTGCAGTGAAGTAAACCACCTGTTCCAGAGAGAAATAAAGAAGTCCAACAATCATAAGATTACGTCTTTTCTGTAGGTTAAGGATAACGGGAGAGGAATTAGGGTGCGCATTGATGTTTTGCATTCATTTTGTTTAAAAAGAAAATACATGTATCAGCTACAGACCTTTCCTGCTGATTTAACACCCTTGATGATACACAGGAAGACAACAAGCCAGGCACCTACGAAAGCTCCGAACATGTCCCAATTCATCGAGCCCATGTCGTCGATGCCCTCCGTCAGACGATGCACTCGGTATCTGGTTTGGGAAGAAATGATATAAAGTCGTTTTTCATCAACAGAACAGAACAGAACATAATTAACAGAAAGAAAGCTGGCAATCAGCCAGTAGGACAATTTGCAGATCTTGATGCAGTTCCGAAGGTTCTCGGTATCACTTTCAAGTTTGAAATTGTATTCACTTCATATTTGTATCATTACTTCTGATGCAATAACATTGCTACCAAGTCCAGAGTAGCAAGCCCTGAACAACCACCCGAGGCAATATACACCCGGACCATAACTCCGAGAACAACGACCTCCCGGACCACTGAACCGTAGGACAATGGGCGCGGACCGTAGTATCCTACGAGAAGATGGCTTTTAAAAGGTAATCGTGTGCTATGGATGTCCAAGATCGAGAACAATATCATTGTGGACTATAGTGCATGGGTAGTTGTCATGTTGACATAGATACACAAAATATGAAAGACTACATGGATATCAGTTATGGAATAATTAATTATACATGGATCGTAATAGTCTGTTTTTATGTTTTTTCAGAAGAGGAAGAAATATACCGAAAAGAGTACTCACTGCCAGTATTCTTCACTGGGGCGCACCGAATTCGTAATGTTGAAGGTACCGTTCTGTACACTCGAATCGAAACAATTTTCCGTGTTCCAGTCGTTGTCGCAGTTGGACCAAGGTAATGTAGACTGGCAGGATGCTCCCATGAAGTAGATAGTCCAGGCCACAATGACGTTGTAGTAGAGTGAGACTAACCCTGACAAAACCATCATCCCGATTCCCAGTCCTTGATAAGATTACGTCGATATAATAGTCAGGTTCACATGAAGGGAGCTAAACTTTAAGTTTCGCTTGTAGTTTCAAAACTTTAAGTTAACCTGTAGTTATCCTGTAGTTTCAGACCGTATATGAACGGACTCGTAGTTTTGGCACTTTAAATTTACTTGTAGTTCTAGAACCACAAGCAAACTTGTGGTTAACGCCGAAACCACGAGCAGTGGGGGATCCACTGTCGCAGTTTCGGACAGTGCGGACAGAATAACTTTAAGTTTCGCAAGCTTGTAGTTAGCAATAAACCTCGCTGTTCATGTTAAACTTCCGGGTCATACTTTCCGCGCGTATTATGAATATAGGATTTGCATGTGTACTGTAGACACAATCGGTAGTGTCTACTTCTTGTGTTAACAACGACGATCGCTCGGCTTGTAGTTTCAGAACAACGAGCATCATTGTTTCGGGCCCGTGCACAGCAAAAACTGTGGTGTTAATGGGTGTACATAGAGGACCACACCATGCATTTTACACCGGCGTTAAATTTGTGGTGTTAGTTCAACACCCAGTTGTGTTATTCTAACACGTTTGGTTGTTATTTTAACACCCTTTGGTGTTATGTTCCAACTCTATATTTCATAGGGTGTAATTCTAACACCTGAGGGTGTGGTCCTCTATTAACACCGACTGGTGTCAGATTTAACACCCCAGTTTTTACAGTGTGTGAACCCTCGCCGTGGTTAGTGAGTCGTTGTTTCGTTAACTTATAGTTTTGAAACCGCAAGTCCCGTATGAACGTAGCTATAAATACGAGTATTACCTCCCAGATTTAAATCCATAATTATGCAGTCAAAATAATGCATGAAGACATATAAAATAGGAACTTCTGTATGAACTTCAAAACTGAAAAAGGGGTATTTTAAAAGCTCATTTAAGTTTGCTCGTAACTTTTCGCTTTTGAATATACTAGTTACAAATTGATTGCTATTAGAGTGGCCCTCTTGCATAAAAAGTTGCGTTTAAACGCAACTCAAAAAATTAAATGCAAGTCGTTATGGTTGGTTAAAAATAAGGTTGCGTTCAATTTTTTGAGTTGCAAGAGGGCCCACATAGGTACATGTATTTTGAATCAGTGGCGGATTTAGGGGGCACTTCTGGCCCTGCCCCCCCCCCCCGTTTTAGCCCCTTGTAGAACTGATATCCCCCCTTTTTTTTTTGCTTGTCTGAGAATTTGAAAGAAAAAAGAGACTCCAAAATGTGAAATTACCTTTTTTTTTTTTTTTTTTGCTTGTCAGACAATAATTTTGACAAAAATTTTTGCCTCCGCCGATTTTGACAAAATCCTGGATCTGCTCCTGTTTTGAACATGCATTGTTAAAAGCTCACTTATAGAGCCTCGTATCTGAACCGACGGGGCTTTACACTGTGAAAATGGGTCAAAGTGCCCAACATGTTGGCAATTTTGTGCCCAACTTGGGTAATGTGTTACTAAATCACACGGCAATCACCTTTTAGTATAGCAAAAATTTCTCGAATTGGGCATATAATTGCTGAGAAGTTGGTCGGACACGTGATTACCCTCATGTACAGCAACCTTTTACCCAATTAACATTTTTTACAGAGTAGACTTGAAGTTCTGGAGCCTATGGACATACTGTATATATATATACATATATATATAAATATATATATATATATATATATATATATATATACATGTATATATATATATATATATATATATATATATATATATATATATATATATTGTATATACATGATTGTATACCCCCAACATGCACTTGGGGGTTTATGCTAAAGGGGGTTAGGTAATTGGGTCGGGATTAAGTCCTCACCTCTGAAAATTGGGACGATATTCCAGCAACGGACGCACCCAAGACTGGAGAACTGTCCAAGTGTGAACTCAATGATGAAGAGAGGTGCTCCAGCGATTGCCAGGAAAATGAAGTATGGAATAAGAAACGCCCCTGCGAAAAAAAAAAAGAAAAAAAAAGAAAGTGAGACGATAAAGGTGTTTTTCATGCTGGACAATGTGGATTACCGTACTATATAGGATGTTTTGCCCCATCTGAGACCTGGGAAAATGGAGACGGATTTAAGTAAGTCAGTAATGCGGCATAAAATTTATCGCTTCATTCTGCGTGTAAACAAATTTGAGAACGGTATATACATGAAAACAAAATATGAACTCATATATAAATGTTGACATTATGTTTGCAGTTTACTTGATTTATACGCGAGAGATTATAAACGCACGCATTATAAACACTACCAAGTTTATACGTGGGAGATAAAACTCATGAAATATGAACCTTAGAAGGTGCACGAAATCATTCAGAGGTCATTATTCTTTGAAACACCGGAATTAATAATATCATCTTGCGTATTGCCACTTTTATTAAAAGAAGATGATATTTTTAAAGAGACCCTTGAAAGTTGAAACACATTTCGCTTACTCGACTGGGAAGTTAAAGAATGGCAAGGTCAGATTGTTGAACTTTTTTTACACAGGCAATTAGACAATTAAAAGTAACTATCACAAAGTATTAAAAATATGATTATCAGAAAGGATTGTGGTGAAGTAGTTCGCTGCGTATTATATGAATAAGATGAAGGGATGTGACTTTTCAAGATTTTCAGTGGTTAAATGAATATTCAAGACGGAGGCTGATTTGTGACATAACGCGGAGGGGTATAAAGAATTATTTCTCACATCTGCCAGTGTCTACGTTCCTACTCCATTTTACAAGAAAATAAGTAGTGATATTTTTAAAACGACAACAACCAAAAAAAAAAAAAAACCAACCAAAAAAAAAACAAAAAACCAAAAAAACAAAAACAAATGACTATATGTTTATGAACAGTTATCATAAATGGACTTAGAGTCCAGTTTTATATAAAATGAAAATGAACTTTCTAGAGTACATTTTTATGTAAAATGAAAATGAACTTTCTAGAGTTCATTTTTATGTAAAATGAAAATGAACTTTCTAGAGTCCAGTTGTATGTACACATATGCCATATGTTTGAAAAAAAGAAAATCTAGGTCTATTTATTTCACTTCTTGGAGGAGGTTAAATACGAAATCAGAAATATATATATATATATATATATATATATATATATATATATATATATATATGGCTCCATTAAAAAAAGAAAATCAAAGAGGATTATTGAAAATAAATTATTGCCTGCGATTGCGCTGCAAACAGAGTTTCCAAATATTATATTTAAAAATTCCGAGTTCATGTAAATGATAAAGAGAACTGAAGAGAGTTTTTAAAATCAAATAAATCTTAATCAAACATTTTAAAGACTGTTTGTATTGGAATTTATCGCCCACTAAGTTTCAAAATTGTAGGACAAAGTTGCCTTTTTAGTAGACTGTGTTTATAGAGTCCAACAGGACTAAACAAAAATTATCCCTATATCCCTGTTCCGACACACTGGGACATTTCCAGAGGAGGGTCTGGGGGTGATACTCCCACATCCACCCTAATTCAGTTATCCGTTAGCAAATTTTGAAAAATTCTATAGCCTTTTCGCAAATATTCATGACTATTTTTGCATGCCTACTTATTGGAAAACTTGATCCAATAAATTCCTCCCAAATCAAAGTGTAGTGACGCGCCTTTTGGCATAAACTTAAAAAGAAGAAAATATTCGTGTAAATAGCGAGGATGGGTAGGACTTGTTTAAAGGGGAAGTCCACCCTTATTATAAATTGGTTTTAAAAGAAGTCGACAAATTATAGAAACAGATCAGTGAAGGTTTGAGCAAAATACGATAAGAACTAAGAAAGTTATGAATTTTTGAAGTTGTATATCAATCAAACACAAATTGGCAACTCCGTGACGTATCTTGCGAGCTCCTCTCCCAATTCCCCTCTACCCCCAAAATCATTATTTCCATTTTCTCTGAAGAAAATGAAAATTTATGAGATTTTCTGTACTGAGCAAAAGGGAGAGGAGCTCACAAGATACGTCACGGAGTTGCCAATTTGTGTTTGATTGATTACAACTTCAAAAATTTTAACTTTCTTATTTCTTATCGGATTTTGCTCAAACTTTAACTTATTTGTTTCTCTCATTTAAAAAAAAAATTTAAATCAACTTAATACCAGGGTGGACTTTCCCTTTAAAATGGCAGAAATATGCTAAGATTGCATTTTTATTTTCTTATCCCAATACATACTAATATAATCAGGTTTATTTATGCAATTATTTCTGTTTAATACAGAGTTATGGTTATGTTATTGTTTTCTCAGCTCCCCTCCCATTTGACAATCCATAAAGTTCTTCTAGGGTATAAAAGGAATCCAAAAAATGAGTATCAACTCTTCGTCCTATAAAAAAATAATAATAATGTTGACGATGAATTAAATTCACAGGCCTACAGCAGAACAGCAATACAGGTTACAAAATTATACTCTACTGCATGCGCATAAAAAGTATATAATACTACCCTGGCTTGAGCCGAGCTTCCGTGATAATGAAGTTCCTACCGGGTACCCATTAACTTCACCTGGGTCGAGAGTGGAAAATGAAAATTAATGTCTTGCCAAAGATGTAAGTGGCAGGGATTGGCACTAGGTATCATGTGATCCATAATTGCTATACTTATTTACTATACCATAACACCTCTATAGATCGACAGGGAATTAACTTACACATTTTTAAAAATGATATTCTGCTCGAAATCGTTCACGTTCCTCGTGGTATCCAAAAACTGATCAAGGGGGGGGGGGGGGGTGGGTGCAGAATATAGATGGAAATCCCGTGTACCGTAGCTTAGCTATGTATATGAACCCATGAAAATGTTGTATTCATTTTATGTGTTTTTGCAGGGTTTTTTTTTGGGGGGGGGGGTGGGGCGGATACGCGAGCTTCATTCTATGCTGGCTTTGCCATTTTTCTCTGAATATACATGTATTTATCATTACAGTAAAGAAAATACCTTCTATGACAGAAAATATGCAGGCGTGGCCTAAAAAAGGAAAAGCTTCTTACCTCCCCCGTTCTTAAAACAGAGGTAAGGGAACCTCCAGACGTTACCCAAGCCCACAGCATACCCGATGGAGGAGAGCATAAAGTCCATCTTGTGGCCCCATTGTTCTCTCAAATCTCCTTTCTCATTCCCAATCTCCTCTTCATCTATATCTCTAGTTTCCTTTTCAACCTGTAGAAATCAAAGAACAAGAAGGGAGAAACTTGTCATATATACAATGCAATCTAAATCATTCTACATTATATTCGTAGAGCATGTTCTTTTTCAGTGCATTCCCAACAGAATCTTCTCCTCCCTCTAAATTTATATTGCAATGTCAATGTACTCATCTCCCTTTTCCTTGGTTTGTACAGTTTGAAGAAAAACAACAACAACAGTAACAGCAGCAACAACAACAACGAATGTGAATTACAATTCAGTTTTAAAAGATGGATTTGTTTTTACATCAGTCATTTTGTGCATCATTGTCAGGCATATAAACGTGTTGATATGATTTCAAAAATCAAAAACAGACAATTTAGGGTTTCATATTATTACCACAAAGTCTGAATTAATACAGTTTAATTTACTCCAATAAATGCATGTAGGCTGAAGAAATCAGATGAAATATCGTAAATGGTGGCATAATAGAACATTGCTTTAGGGAGTTTGGTAATTATGTTGAGCTATACAGTTTTGACCCGTTGCTGTCATTAAAAGATACGAATATATTGGTGGTCTACCTTGCTTTAAACTCCTAAAATCATCAAACTGTGTAATTGTAAAAAATTTAAAGAAATGAATGGGCCTCCATTTTTTTCCTTTTCAATTTTAGCTTATCAGAAGGAAGTAATTAAGCCTTTACTTTCGACTGACGACTTACAGATTAGACTTTGAATATCCCATGCTCACACAAAAAGAAATATCGACCAGACATTAAAAGAAGAATTAATGTACCCTTCTCAATATTCATTACTTACTATTTTGTGTTTGTCCTCCATGGTGGGCCTGAATCGATGGTTGTTGATTCGCAGTTTAAATAAAGACAGTGCAATGGCAGCAACGAAGCTCAAGACTATATTATTCTCGAAGAAATACCCTCCCCTCTCATACCGACATTATATATGATTGATTTTATTGATGCCACAGAGATAAGATAAGAAAACTTGCTTATCTTATTATTATACAATGAAAACGTAGAAATGTTATTACTACTACCAGTCACTCGCTTATAAAATGACCATAAACTCCTTAACCCGGTTAAAACCTAAAGAAAACAAACACAAATAGAAAACAAAAACAAGCAAACAAACAAATGCTTTTTGTCGGGAGTGTATAATTCAAAATAAATAATGGAAATTTCCTGCTACTATATAGGGCAACCTCGCCCCGTTATGTGTAAACCAAAGCTCCAAAATGAGCTTTTTTAGGGTTTGGCGTCTTTTGCCCTCATAAAACAAATGTGTCCGAACCTCGGAAAAACTTAGGCAAACACTGCATACGGATATAGGGGTGGGCCAGGAGTAGCGTTACAAGGGGAGGGAGGTTGAGGGGCTCTTCTCAATCAGATTTTATTGAGAAATAGCGCCCCGGAAAATATGAACACCTTCATTTTTTCTTAGAAGAAGAAGAAGAAGAAGAAGAAGAAGAAGAAGAAGAAGAAGAAGAAGAAGAAGAAGAAGAAGAAGAAGAAGAAGAAGAAGAAGAAGAAGAAGAAGAAGAAGAAGAAGAAGAAGAAGAAGAAGAAGAAGAAGAAGAAGAAGAAGAAGAAGAAGAAGAAGAAGAAGAAGAAGAAGAAGAAGAAGAAGAAGAAGAAGAAGAAGAAGAAGTAGAAGAAGAAGAAGAAGAAGAAGAAGAAGAAGAAGGAGAAGAAGAAGAAGAAGAAGAAGAAGAAGAAGAAGAAGAAGAAGAAGAAGAAGAAGAAGAAGAAGAAGAATGAGGAGAAAAAGAAGACAAAGAAGCTTATTAAGGAAGAAGATGTTAAAGAATAAAAAAGTGATGATCATGAAGGCAATGCGGAGGAGGCGAGACAAGAAGAAGTAGTAGTAGTAGTAGAAGAAGAAGAAGAAGAAAATGAAATATAAGAAGGAGGGGATGAAGAAGAAGAAGAAGAAGAAGAAGAAGAAGAAGAAGAAGAAGAAGAAGAAGAAGAAGAAGAAGAAGAAGAAGAAGAAGAAGAAGAAGCTTGAGAAGGAGGAGAAGAAGAAGAAGAAGGAGAAAAAGAAGAAGAAGAAGAAGAAGGAGAAGAAGAAGAAGAAGGAGAAGAAGAAGAAGAAGAAAACGGGGAGATTCTTTAAAGGAGAATGAAACCTAGGGGAAATATCCATTTTAATGAAAAGAGAGGACAGAGAGAAGCAATTTAAAAAAGTTCCAAATCGAAATGAAACAGTTATGAAAGTTTGAAAAGTGTCAATTTACTTTCTATGGAGATCCTCATATTGGCAACGTTGCTTCAAAATGGCAGGTTTAATAATACAACTCTCAATATATTGTACACAAAATTTCATATTTTCTCCATTATCTCTAAAGATGCTGCTTGCCTTTTTGTGAACTCAACATATGTTGTGTCAATTAATATATTTTCCCATGATATATCTTGAGCTAAGAAGGAGACAAGCTGCACCTTGAGAGATAATGGGGAAAATATGAAATTTTGTGTAATTAAAACGTATGAGAGTTGTACTACTAAACCTGTCTCGTTGAAGCAACATTGCCAATTTAGAGGATCGCCATGCAAACTTTCATAACTTTCTCATTTCGTAACCGATTTTGATGGAACTTTTTAAAATTGCTTCTCTCTATCCTCTCTTTTCATTAAAATTGATTTTTCCCACTGAAGTCTATGACATAGAGTTCAGTGATTTTCCCCAGGTTTCATTCTCCTTTAATTTGAAAGACAATGCACAACGTTCTGGGGAGCATTTCATCAAGCGTTTTGTCAGTGATTTTTACCGACAAATTTGCTCTCAGCCAATCAGATGCAAGGATTTCAGTAGCTTATAACAGTTGTCGGTAAAAATCACTGACAAAACTCTTGATGAAATGCTCCCCAGAAGTCGTCAGATAACGTTGAGGGCGTGCATACTATTTCGCTCTGCAACGTTTGCTGGTGCCAAACCCAAGGCTGTTGAAATGTAAGTATATCCTAGGTATTAGATCATTCATAAACATACACTTATATAGTTCTGATGATTGTAGGAAATTTCCGGACACACGGAGGAGACTAATCCAAATTTCTTGTAATCAATTTGGGTAAAATACGGAGTAACTTTTACACCGAGGCAAATTTATACTAAGACTAGTCCCACATATCCACTTTTGTGTGTGTTTGAGCATGGTGAGTGTTTGTTGTGTATTTTTGTTCTTGTTGGTTAACAAATATGCTGAGAAGCACTTATACATGTACAAGCTTATCTGAAGATAACCTTGTACTACAGACTAGCTTTTATGGGTGAATACAGTCATACTCAGTCTCATAGCGACTTTACTATACTTCGTGTGTAGACTCTAGGCAGTCATACTACACCTCAACCATGTCAACACTTTCAAAACACCACTGCACAAAAGTCACCAACATTCACTCAAAATTGGCATTTAATTTACAAAAACCGACACCAACGTATCCATGAAATACAATAAATTAAACTCACCGACGTTGGAAAAGATAATTCTAAAAATGAAATCCGTAATTTACTGTCACTTCTGGCGAAACGGGGTATCGCAAGTCATTGTGTACATTTCCTGATCGCCGCAAGCGCTGACATCTCCCCCCCCAAAAAAAATTTTGGTCGTAAAAAATTTGGCCCCTATCGCACACACGTAAAAGTCCCGATTTTCCGTGTGCGCGATCGTAGAGATCTATGTGCGGCAGGTGCGCGATACCGAGTTTCTTTGTGAACAAAATTTTATTGGCCACGTTTAGTCTCAAACATCGGCAGCATGAAAACAACATGCAATCGCGAAAAAAATTGGCGGGGATTTCTTAGGTTTTGGACATGATTTTGACTTTGGATTTTGCTGGAAATATCAGAAGGGCTTTCTAATGACCATTTAAGGCACTCATACACATACGAGGTTATCGTAAGATAACCTCGTACTCCATACGTGTTATAGTGGCAGATTTGAATGTATACTTTACAATATCACCTCCCTTGCAATTCCAAGGGTTTATTCCCTATTTTTGCTGTATTTATGTTGTATGATGTCTATGTATGTAAATGAATTTGATTTTTAAACTTGTATTAAACTAATATTTTAACTACAAAAAGACAAAAACTTACCAGTTTGCTTTCCATCCAGCGGAGTTCTCGTAGAAGATGCTTGGCTATGGCGGCGTTGTCGTAGTTAGTTGTTTTGGTGCGCTAGCCTAGAATTACAGTCGTTTCAATATATACTAACGCTGATGGCGCTATATAGAAATATACGATCCTGTGGAAGAATTATGCAATGCAAAAATGTTTTTCCCCAAACGTCTGGAGAACAAAGCCAGATGCCGAATCAAGCTTCCGGGGCACTTTTCCCTAGAGATCAGGTGCTTCCGGGTCAGGCAAACTTCGCAAAGACCTTTAATAGTGTTAAGACAAATTACTCTCTCGTATTTCCGTAGTACATTCGGCAGGTGTATATTGCCGTGTTCAAACGAGACTCGCCTTACGAGTGCACCACAATACGCACACGTGCTTAGTAGCGGGTTGAGCACTCTTCGCATTTATACTCTTCGCTTCAGGTCGAGGCATATAAGCGTACTGTAGATGATTTTACCTTGGCCCAGTCCCCGCTGCTGTATACACGAGGAGTGAGAAAAAGCCCTTTAAAGTACTGCTTTCCAGTTTTGGAATCAGAAGTCAACATACAAGAGTTGAAGAGTCTCTGAATCAGGTATTCTAGCAAATTTAAGAAAATTAAATCGTGCCTAGAGCAATTTTGTTGTCTGTTTTTGAATGCTGCAACAGTGAATGTTGGACACAGTCCCACATAGGCAAGGGCCTATGAGTGATTTAAGGTAGGAGTGAGATTTGAAAGAGCTGAATTTGAAAGGAAGTATTTGAAATATTTATTTTATTTTTTCCCCCATACCTTAAGTACATGCGATAGAAAATGACTAGTATTTTTGCATTCGTCCCGCGTAGTGGTCAATATGACCACTATAGTATTACGTGGTTTGGGTGAATAGGCTTCAATAGCTTTTGTGTGTATCAGCGGGCCCTTTTCCAGTCTAGATCATTCATACATGAGAGGAAAATAATTATTTAAAATTTCACTTTCAATTCTGAATCCCCAAATTTGTGGCACAGTAAAAGTTGAAGAGTCCCTGAATCAGGTAATCTAGCAAATTTAAGAAAATTAAATCTTGCTTAGAGCAATTTTGTTGTCTGTTTTTGATTGCTGCAACAGTGAATGTTAGACACAGTCCCACATAGGCAAGGGCCTATGAGTGGCTGAGAAATGAGCCTGAGAGGCACTCATGGAATTCATATTGTCTCCCATATGGGCCATGCGCCTCTACTGTTGAAGCTCTACTTTGGGGATGAATGTTTGGTTTCCTATTTCATGATAATGCTGCATTGGAATTACATTTTTTCCACTGGTAATTGCTCTGTTTATTGAGAATTATTATTCGAGTAAAGGGGGGGGGGGGGAGAATTCGGCCAGTTAAGACAAATTCTTCTTTTTTTACTCTTTACTTCGTATTTATCTTCACTTCTTACTACATGAAAGAAAATATTGTTACTATTTTAACCAAAAATTAAATCCCGGAAGAAAATCAAGAATTGCCATGGCAATATTCATTTTCATTTTCGCTGTCTCAGAGGCAGTTTTTGGCCTAGCAGATCAGTTTTCGGCGGCATGTACAAAGTCAAAGGGGAGTACGCACACACGCCGTGCATTCGCCTGCTGATCAAAAGTCCCAGTGGCCTGAGCCAATGTCCAATGTTGGGTTCCCTGCTTAAAGACCCGTCTGAAAACTGCTCCCGTGGTATCCGAAACTGAAATCTCAAGACTAACGGAGATATCGCGTGTGCATCTCATGCACTGACTAGCTTTGATTGCAACATGCAATTGGACACTTTTGAGCTTGCGACATAAAAAAAATCCCGATCTAGAACTGAAAATTTCTTGAAATACAGCTCATTGATTAGAACCTATTTTACTTATGGACACGCGTAAGATATGCGAATTTTCAGATTAGGGTAGCGGTACTGCTGATTACATCACTAAAATGTGATACTTATGAATATATTTTTCATTGCTACTGCAGTTCCCCTGTGACTTTGGTATGTATTGTATGTGTGTGGTATTTGATGTGCTCTCATGCTATGCATTTTAAAGTGATTTTGCCATACATACATGTACGTCGTACCGAATTCTCATCCCGGCAGAAAACACCATTCTTTACTCTATTTTGTTTTTTCTTTGTTCTCATTTTTCAGAAATATGAAGAGTAAAAAGCATAAGAAAGACAAGAAGAAGAAGCATAAGAAGGAGAAGCACAGACAGAGAAATGAGACTTCTTCTGAGGTAATGTATTGAAAATTTTGAATATTCTCAAAATGAAAGATATATATAGAAATATTTCCAATTTGCTGTTAGTATGATAGAATAATTTAATAGAGGTTACTCAAAGGTGACTCACTAAGACTCACAGAATAAAGGAGCATAAAAGGGAAAATGATTTCATATCAAGGCTCTTGTGTGTGTGGGTGCATGAGATTGTTGACTGCTCTACCTACAAGTTACATTCATCTTTAAATAATAATAATGGTGAAAACTTGTAGAGTGCACACACCGTCCAAGGATGCTCATGGCGCTAGCCCAGCAATAGTTCTCTTTAATCCAGGTATACTACAAATTTATGTTATAATTGGATTATTAGTACTGAAAACTTAAAACAAATTCACAACATTTGCATCACCCACTGCTACTCTCAGCTCCACCCGGTGAGGCCCGGTGCTCTCTTGCTGCTCTGTTCACTGAGATAAAGATAAAGATAAAGTTGAGTTCTGGTCATGCGATTACATTGTGAAAGACACTGTCTCAAAACAATTGGGAAAGGTTGATCATGTCTACGTAAGAATTGGTTTATATCGTGAGGTTTTGGAATCATCAAAATGAAATGGAATTGACCCAGTCTCACTGAAAAGCACAAGCACTGTACACAAAAATGGGTATATGGGACTGCACACATATTGTGGCATGAATGTTCGGCCCGAACACTTCAGCTATTTCTCGTCATATTTCGAATATGAGGGCATTTAAAGAGCAATACTTTTCAGGGGACATTTCTACTATGATGTTCTTTCAAACTGACATAAAAAGAATGAAAAGGCTCACAAATTATTTTTCACCTCTTCCCAGAACTCAACCTTCCCTTTAATGTAGAATGTATATTCAAACTCATCTGTCTCTGGACAGAAGTTATTGCAGCTGATACTCTGAATTCACTACACTAGTACGGAACCACAAGCATACTGTATAGAGCAAAGTCCCTTTAACATAAATCAATTAACAATTACATCTTATAAGAATTTTACCCAATATTTCTTTCAGGAGAGCTCTGAGCCAGAAATGGAATGGGTAGAGTCATCGTCATCATCATCCTCTCACCAACCAACTAAGGTTCCATCCGCTGATCCTGTCTCTATACCTGCAAGCCACAAAGATCCTCCTGTACCTCAGGTAAGTTGGTCCAATAGGATTGATGTCCTTGGTAGGCCAAGTGAAAGTTATTCCCAGTTTCTTGTCCAGATTTTTGTTTTTTTTTCAGATGAGATTTGGTTTCCTGTTATTTGATACTTGATGTTTTTCTTGTACATTCAAGTTCTGTATGGTTAATTTTAACACAATTTTGTTTGCAGTAATTTCATTTTCTGTGCATTGCAAAAACTCAAAAATATGAAATTGCCCTTTATTGATGATATTTGTTATCTAGATGTCCTCAGATTCATTTTATAATTCCTTTTAAAAAACAAAATTATCAAATAACAAAGAAAAAAAAAAAAAAATTGGGCCCCAAAAAGAAAGTAAGAAGGGACAAGAAGCACAGAGATTTGATTCTACAATTAGAGGGGAAATCCACCCTGATATAAAGATGATGTTAAAAGAAGCAGACAAATTAAAAAAACAGATCAATGAAATTTTGAGCAAAATCTGATAAGAAATAAGAACTCTATTAATTTTTGAAGATGTAATAAATCAAACACAAATTGGCAACTCCATGATGTATCTTTGGGCGCTCCTCTCCCGTTTGCCCTGTACTTTAAAAATTGTAAATTTCTATTTTCTCTAAAGAAAATATTTAATCATACATGCACCCTAGATATGATCATTGCAAATATGTTTTTACACACAACCTATATAAAAAAAGAAATTCTATTCCTGAGAAATGAAAATCTCTGAAATTTGTTGTACAGAGCAAATGAGAGAGGAGCTCGCAAGATATGTCAGAGTTGCCAGTTTGTGTTTGATTGATAATACAACTTTAAAAATTCATAACCTTCTTATTTCTTAACGGATTTTGCTCAAACTTTCACCTGTTTATCTTGTTTTTCTCCTTTTATTCTAATCAACTTAATACCAGGATGGATTTCCCCTTTAACCCTAAAAGGGGGGGGGGTGGTGCAATCCACCACCCCCCCCCCCTGGATGTTTGCCATGATATGTTCGAGGATAAATTTTTTTTGCGCCGCAAGCTTTCAGAACTTTATTGCCTACAGTTTTACGCATCCTTTGATACCAAATTTACAAAATTTTGACTATCGGGTACAGCGCAGCATCAAAAATTGAAACTTTACAGGGTTATTCTTTATAAGATACTCTATCTGTGAACCAAGTTGCAGAAATTTTCATCACTACACGGCTGAGATCCCGGGGGGGGGGGGGGGTGGATTCCATCCCCCCTGGCTGAGAGATAACCTGGCCTTTTTAGGGTTAAGGGTTTAGCATAAGGTCTAAAGCCCTAGCCAAGTTTCAATTGGAGTGGATTTTTCCTGCAATTCATAAAACTGTCTGACCTTTGCTGCAACCAATTGTAGCCAAGGTTAGCCGAGGTCTTGGGGTTATCAATGTTTCTTTGACTCCATGACCTAGTGCTAAATATAATTTTTCTTCTGTCCTTGCTCCCAGAACCCTATGTCAGTATGTTGAATGAGTGAATCATGCCTTTCCTCTTTTCCTATTTTTTGTGTTTACATGCATTGTAGAATAAATGATTTGTAATGAATGCAATTATTCATATATCCTTTTGTGTACTGTTTTGTTGTTGTTGTATTTTGTACTCTTGTCTGTGAGTTGATTGAATTAAATGAAACAAATAAGACAAATGCCTGGTGAAGGGTAAAGCATGAATTGAGCTTATAAATGGGTGATTCATTATCTCTGGCAACATTTGCTGATTTTGTTCTAGGTCTTATTTTTTTATTATCAAAGACATACACTTAAAGGGCTTGGGTTGTGATTGGGTGTTTGGCTAAGTTTAGATATTGAGTTGGGTGGAGAGTTCAAGATAGGAATTTGATTAATTACAAACTGACTGCAAAGAAATTGTTACTGGACCATACAGCATACATGTACTCTCATTAATAATGAAAATGAAAAGTCAATGTAACATGTAAACTTTATTCAAAGACCTCCATTTGGAAATGGTTGATAAGACATTCCATACAAAACATTGAAACATTATGTTAAATAATTTAACAAACAATATAGAACTTTCAATCAGTACATAAATTATAATGACTGCAATTGGCAGTCTAAGTTCAAGCCAAGTGTTAAGAAAAAAAAGTAGGAAGAGAGAGAGAGAGAGAAGAGAGAGATAGAGAGAGATGGGGGTAGTATTTGATGGGCTTGTAGGAAAAGATACCTTTTCCTAGATTTTCAATTCTGTACAAAGTCATAATTTATAGAAAAATATCTGAACGTTCATATTGTTGGGAAATTACCCAGTATTTTTTCAGATATTGTACATATATGAACCATAAGTTGTTGAAACTCTGGATTTTATACTATACCTGCCATAAATTTTCACAATAAGATGAACCAGACTACATGTATTTCACAAGTGGTTGATTTCGCTTTTGGGAAATTCTCAAATTTACAAACAGCAATGATGATGTACTTTTGCAAAGAGCAGTGGCGAATTTCTGACCAGAGACAAATAATTCAAGTTACGTTGGCAACTTGGCAATATTTTAGCTTCTTTTTAATTTTGTGACTCATCCGCAATTTGCAAAATTCACAAAAACCCCCTGTGAAATATATCATCTGTTTGAAGCCAGAAGGGCATTAACTCTATACTTAAATACAGAGTTAACGCCCTTCTGGCTCCAAACAGACGATATGGTACAAAATAATCTTTCCTGTTGAAACGGGTAGAAATGGGCTACCACTATTAGCATAACTTTTAGAGGAGGCTTGCATTGAAATCAAGGATAAGAGTGGTGATGCTATTGATCCTGCATGTCGTGCATGATAGTTATTTGCCTGGAATTGTAAGAGGAAAGGACCTCCTTAAAACCACTTTTTGAGATTGTTCTATTTTGTAATAATATACATTTCCAATTTGGATCCAAGTATGCTAACTCTCAATCTTCAATCAGCATCTTTTAACATTTTTTTATGTTTGAAGACTCGAAGTAGCAACAGTCCATTCTAAATACATTTTGTTAAAAAAGACATTATGCATGTTATTAAAGTTTTAGTAAGCCCTCAAAAACTTGTTGTCAGATTTATTGGATTTTTGTTGATAAATCGCAAGATACTAGCAATACAAAGATTCTGTGAAAATTTCAAGTCCTAAAGTGGCCTATTAAACTAATGAGAGGCAAACAATAATTTAGGTGCCGGGTCAGGGATATAAACTCCCAACAACTTCGGAGTGCACTATACACCATACACACGTTCAAAACCTACACAGAGAGACACACATACTATCTCTGTGTGAAGCCTCATGATTGTTGTACGGGTAGCCATCGGGGTGGAAAGGTCCAGGACCTAGCGTTGGGCAGTATCTAGCATACGTAATTTACGTAAAATTCACCGGAAATCATTGATGGAATACCAGATGATCTCGTACAAACATCTTTTGTTACATGAAAAACAACATAAGACTATATTAAACATGTTTCTTTCCTATTTCCTTTTGCTACCAGAATGGTACATTAGCTTTAACAATTTAAAAATGTCAAGAGTAAGTACAGTGAAATCTGTATATAAAGACAGCTCAAGGGAGACAAGAAAAATGGTCTTTATGAGCAGGTGGTCTTTATGTACAGGTTCCTTTAATACATGTTTCAATGAGAAAATCTTTTCAAGGGAAACAAAAGTTGTGGTCTTTATAGACAGGTGGCCCTTCTATACAGGTGGTCGCTAAAGCAAGTTTTGACTGTATTACAATTATAACATGGTGAAACTTTTGATTTTGCAAATCCACATAATAATTCACAATGACGTCGCAAGTTACCAAGGTAACAAGAAAAATACCCCTTTCATGAAATGCCAACAACGGCAGAGATAAATCTCATAGAGTGCGTTTTTCCCCTTTTGGGGCAGATATAATGGCCCTTTTCCATACAAGTTCAGAAATTGAGGTAGTGGAGTAATTCACTGGCCCAAGCTGATAAGAACTTGCTCTAGCATCATAAAAAAATTCTTTTTTGAAGGAAAAAACTATTTTGCTTTAACAAATAATGATGCTGTGGTAAAATCTTTGATTTAGATAACCCAAACTAGTTTGTACATTTTATTGAAACACCTTTTCCAATATGTTTTCCCTATTTCTTCACTTTCACTTGAAGGAAATTCCCTTTCAAATTTGGATTACTAAAAAATTTGCATAGGTCTTCAGCCTTTGATAATCTTGGAAGGCTTTACAAGTAGCTGTACAACCATTTATACTTCTACAAGAAATGTCACATACGAATAATAAACTTTTAAATATGACAAATAATAATGCAGGTAATTGAAGAGTTCATAACTATCAACTGAAAAAAATATTGGAATAAAATAATCCTTACAAAATTCAAAAAATCATTCTTTTTCTGTTTTTACTTTGTGCTCAGCAATAATATTTGAACATACATGTAGTTTGTTTTATCATGTTTACTGTAAAACAAAGAATTTTTAATTTTTACCAAACCTAAAGGAAAGATGATGTCTTTTGGGAAGTGAAAAAAAAACATTGCAAGAAATTTAAAGGGGAAGTCAACCCTGAAAATGAGTTGGTTCTGTTGGAAGCAGAAAAATGAGGGAAACAGATCAGAGAAAATATGAGAAAAATCCAATAAAGAATAAAATGTGATGATTTTTTAAAAGTGGTACTTAATCAAATGCAAATTGGCAACTCTGTGACGTACCTTTTGAGCACCTCTCCCATTTGTTCTGTACTAAGAATTTCATTATTAATTTTTTTTTTTAAAGAAAACATTCATTTAAAAATATCTGTGCCCTACATATATTTGGGACACATTTTTACACACCCCCTCTTTGAAAATGATCTATTTCTTCGTCAACAACCATGAAAAGGGAAATCCAACCTTAATGGCAAGTTGCTCTGAAAGAAAGAGGAAAAATCAGAGAAGCAGACTCGTGAAAGTTTGAACAAAATTGGATAAGCAATAAGAAAGTTTTTGAAAGTTGTAATCACTATACATATGGGAATTTCAAATTGGCCGAATAGGTAAAGTCACTGTGATGTAGTTGCGGACAACTACCCCATTTGCTCCAATACACAAAATGACTAAAATTTCATATTTTCAAAGTGTATTACTCAGTAGGATCTCTTTCTTTCATGAGGACCTATAACAATATGCTATCCCAAATATATTTTTAGTACTGCCCCAAAAGTAAAGGCGCTTGGGAGAAAACCGCAAATGTGTACGACCCACGGGAGAGTTGTCCACAAGTATGTCACAATCGACTCATCCAAATTGCCAATTTGAAATTCGCATAGATGTAGTGATCTCATTTGTAAAACATCCATAATTTTCTTATTCCTTGTCCGCTTTCTTTAAAACTTTCACCATCCTGTTTTTCTTATTTTTCTGCTTTCACACAAATCATCTTATTACCAGGGTTGGATTGCCCTTTAATGGAATTTCCAATACAAAGCAGATTTTGCCAATTTGCATTTGATCAATTACAACTTTAAAAATTGGTAACTTCCTTAATCTTAATCAGATTTTGCTTAAACTTTCAATGATCTGTTTCTCTCATTTTCCTGCATCAAATAAAGCTGATTTTCAGGGTGGACTCCCCCTTTCACAAACCAATGCAAAGTCAACCAAAGGGTCTAATTTAAAATTTGTGCACTTTTATTTCTGGTATTCTAAAGAGCAAAGGGGTTTTTACTCTCTAGAAACTGTTTTTGTGGAATATGGCTTAACCCTTTCAGGACTGGAATTATTGAAGGGCTACATTTTGTTCTTCAAATTGGCAACAACAATATTTTTTCTTTTAGTGCTACATGGTTCTAATAAAATGTAATGTCTTTGAAAACAATATACATAGAAACTTTGTCGAAAAGTTGAAAAAATTGCCAATTTTGAAAAAAAAAAAATCAAGGATTTTAAAGCTTATTTTCCTTTTTTTTAAATTCCTGGCATCAAACGCAATATGACCATGCAACAAAATTGGACACAGTATGTGCAGAAATTTTTCCTCTTTCTACACAAAATGTGGTCAACTGTCTTGAAAGGGTTAAAAGGTGTTAAATATGTGTAGGCCCATTTACTACTCTATGGTCCAAACAACTTGATGTTATTGTGAAAGTCACTCAGTAACTACTATACATGTGCATTTACGGTGGAACCTCATTATAAAGAACACTGTTATAACAAACAACACTTGATATATAACAAGGTAAATTTGCCAATCCCAGCTTTGTGATTTCTATTTTTTTTTGTTCACTCTTTTATAACAAGTTTTCAATATAACAAGGTAATTTCCTTGGTCTCAGGGAGTTTGTTATAACAAGGTTCCACTGTATATCACTTTGGGGAGTTTGTAAGGAACTTCAGACATAGAGTTGAGACTGTGGTGGAAATAGGCCCAGATATCATAAAAGATTCATTCTGGAGAATATTCACTTACAGCACAATTCTCAGGATAATTGAAAATCTGTGTGATGTAACATACAGGTAACTCTGCCTAAGTCGAATCTCTTGGGACCACAGAAATCTGTTCGACTTAGGCGAAATTCGACTTAGAAGAGGTAATAAAACACATGTTTTGCTCATTCTGTTCTGAAAAATTGCTTCGACTAAGGCGATTATTCGACTTATGGAAGGTCGACTTATGCAGAGTTAACTGTATTTTCAAGGATGCTACTGAATTTGGGCCTCTTGAATATTAGTTAGGCCCAAATTTCATACTGCACAACTTTAATTCTGAAGAATATTTACTTACAGCACAGAATTCCCATCACGACTGAAACATGTGTGATGAAATTGATTTTTAAGGATGCTACTGACTCCGGGCCTCTTGAATATAAATCTGTGATTAAATGCGATTCCAAATATCAAACATAAATCTTGATGGTGATTTTGATTTTGAAATGGTTGCGTTGGATTGTTTTCATGTTGCATTTAATCACATTTTATGCAAGAGGTCACATTTCTGTAATGGAAAATATAATTGAACCATGCACTACTTACAATGTAAAATTGAGAAAAATACTGAGGTAACTATAAGGGCATTCCAAATTTTTATTAAAACTTTTTAGAGTACCAAGTGATTGTCCTATTCAGAGGAGGTTTTTGCATGTTTGTTCGAATTCTGTTCTTCACCCTCACTCTCCATTGCTTTTCTCTTTTTTCCTCCTTCATTTCCTTGAACTGTTTCATTTGGTTTAGTGGCAGGTGTGATTCCCAATCTTGCTCCAACAAGCTTCACAAACTCTTCCATGTCAGTTCTTATGTTATGAATATCAGAAGCCACTTTGGTCTTGATTAAATGGATCTCTGTTCTTAAAAGGCTAATCTCATTCCACACCATGCCGAGATCAACTTTGGTTGCAGTGCTGTGAATTTCTTTAAGGTCAGCACTAAGAGGATTAGATTTGGATTGCGGAGTGAGTTTATGTTTGTAGTGCTCCTGGGCAGAACTTGGCAGAATGACGGTGAGAAGTGATCCAGGATGGTTTCCCATCCCAGCTGCTGCTGCTGTTCTTGATGCTGAAGCACCAGGCTGTGTTGATACCTTTGGTGATGCTGATGCCCTGTTAATGAGATCCTCATCACTTGTGCAAGAACGAACACTTGCTATTTTGATGCCCGGTGATTCTGCTCGGCTGTTGTTGGTGCTGGTGATGGTACGAGGTGATTCATTTCCATTATCAAGCAAACCACTTTGGTCACTGAGTGCGGGAGAGTCAGTCCTTCTTGCAGAAAGTCTGTTTAAATCTTCTTGCTGAATGTGTAACAGAGAATGTACAGGAGGACCTGGCGGTCTTGATCCTGGAGGGCATGTACATCTCACATGAGGCCCAGGAACTGGAAAGCGCAGAGCATCTGGTGGTAGTGGTACAGGGACCATACCAGGAGGAATAGAACCTGGAGGAAACATGTGAGGTGGAAAGACTCCAGGTGGCCTTGCATTAGCTGGTACCAGACCTACAGGAACCATCCCAGGGGGTAGCATTTTTGGAGGAAAAGAGGCTGGAGTTGGTGGTGTCCCATATGTGGGCTTGGCAGCTGAAGTTGCTGACTGCGGATTAGGAAACACACCAGCAGAAGGAGGTGCCACATTTGATTGTGTATTGGGTTGTTGTAATGGGGACGATTGATAACTAGGCTGGCCTGGTTGATTATCATCTGGAGCTGGCGTAGACTGATTTTCATCATTTGATCTTCTACATGATGTGTCATTACCACTTTGTACATTAGATTTTTTGGTTGCTTCCTCAGAATCTGATCCAAAAACAAGTTTACAAGAGTCTAGAGGAATCCCCATAAAAGGTTCTTTCATTTGTCCATTAGCATCAACAGGAACCAAAACATCTAGTGAGCCTGCTGGAGCTGGCTGCAATTCTGGGATTTTCACAGTCCGGTTTTCAGGCATAAAAAAAGCACGGGCTGATGGATGTGACTGATCCCTGAAAGTAATATTTGTCATTGACTGGTGAGTGCTCTGTGGGTTGTTGCTCCCAGAAGGAACAGAGCTAGAGGTTACAGCTACAGAAGGCCTGGGCAATGAGGCGGGAACTATGTTCATGATTGCATTTATTTGCGAGATTCTGGCATCATGTGGAGGTGGCTTCGGTGCTATGGGACGGTACATGTAGCTTTGTGGCAGTCTAGGATGTAATGGAGGATGTAATGGAGGAACAGTAGGTACACTTATAGGTACACTCCCTGTACTGTCACCTTTGTTCTGTTGAGCTGCAAGATGAGCTGTAGCCTTGGCCAAAGTAAGCGGTTGGTGAGGTGTCCATTGGGGATCAGTTTTCCGATTATTTGCTTTGACTTGGCTTGGTGTTTCAATATAATGTGTCTTCACCACCATTCTTTTTTGGGCCCTTTTCCTTCTTTTGAACATTGAATTTCCTCGCTGAAGGTCTTTCAACAATTTCAGTTTCAGTTTCGGTCTTTCATCCATCTGTTCTTTCAACAATACCAGTGTAGCCACATTTGGTTTTGCAACACCATAAACCACTTCCATTATTTTCTTCAAGGTTTCAGTCGTCAGCGGTTCATCAGGATCGATGAGATCAGACTGTGTCAGTTCTGCTCCTTTATTCTCACTTTCAGTTTCATCATGGTCATCAGGCTCATCATTTTCATCAGAGTCACTCCCTGGATCAGGGATCCAGTCGTCATCTTCCCCATCATTCTCGTCAATATCAAAATCAGACTCTGTCCCACTCATGTTATCACTGGAATGCTGGTCATCTTTTGCTGATGATTTCCCTCCAGCTACAGTCTGTCCTAGTCCTTCAGGAGACTTAGGTTCCCCCTTGATCCAGCCATCTTCAGAGACAAGCAGCATCGTACCTTCTGATGGTTCCTCCTCAGTGGCGGTAGATGCTGATGTTTCCTGATTTGGGACGATCAGCACCGTACATGCCCCTTGTGCAGGTTCTTTCCCTGAGCTGCCAGAGGTCGATGGTTGTTGATTGGATTCGCTCAGGGCTTGATTGAAATGGTCTTCTCTGTTTTTCATTCCTGTCAGGATAAATCAAACAGAAAGCAAATTCTCATCATCAGTGGGACAATTAGTGCCAATTAATGAATGGAAAACATATAATGGGTTAAGGTGAAATAATTTAGGTGATTTTTTTTTTAAATCAAGACAGTCCCACACGCATAGGAAGTTGCTTTGAAGGAAAGTGGAAAAGTTTGAACAAAATTGGATAAACAATAAGAAAGTTAAGATCCTTGTTAATGTTTAAAGATATGTCTGGAATCACATTACAGTCTAATCAAATATTTGTGATTGACATACATGTAGTAATGTCAGGCATTTCCTTTGAGATATTATGTCCAATGTACTTTTTGAGCACCTCTACCCTTTGTCCTGTACGAAAAATTCATAAATACCTACATTTTCTCTCAAGAAAATATTTACCTAAATATACACACCCTACATGTAGATGCATGTATAATTATTGCACATACATGGTTTTCCATAGATCTGTGCCTTCATCGCTGACCAATAAAATTCATGCAATTTTGATGCAATGGAATGGTAGAGGTGCTCAAAGGGTAGGACACAGAGTTACTCGATTACAACTTTAAAGGGAAATCCAACTTTAAAGGGGAATTAACCTCAAAATATAAATGTGCTTATATTCAAAGATGTAATCTATTCCTTCCTGTTGTCTTATGTAGTTTTGCATTAAAATATACAAGATGGGTATAAATCAAGATTTTCTCAGCAAAATTTATTGTCTGCTAGCAATACCTGGGGGCTGCCATTTTCTTGATTTGCACACACTAGCGTAGCTGAGGGGGGTGGGGCTGGGGCACCGATCAACTTTTTTGAGAGCTAGCGAAACCCCCCCCCCCCCCCCCCCACTGAGCAAGTTTTGGAGTGCTGGCGAGAAGAAAAAAAATACGGGTCTACCTTCAAGCAGAATTTGCCCCCCTTGTAAAAAATCCTAGCTACGCCACTGTTTGTACATAAAGATATTTTTAATCCAAATGCAAAATTGTCTTTCTTCCTGATACAAAATCTCATTTGAGATTTAAAATATTTATGAGATATGTATTTATGTACATATATTCTAAAAACGAAAATGTGTTTTATATTTCTTTGAAAATTACAATTTTGCTAAATATAAATCTATTTTCTTGATACTATGACGTACGCGACGGAGCAAATTAATTCAAATTTATGGATGATAACTTTCCTGAGCGTCAATAGTGACAAACTATGTATTCACCTGCTTTGAGATAATGCACTTCAATAGTCAGAATGCACATTGTATAAATTATGTTCTGCTCTCCCAGGCAAGCCCAAGAAATCGATTTCTATTTAGCAAAACCAAAGAATTTAATAAGAAATCTATAAATTTCAAATTTTAGAATATATGTTTACACCTGTTATGTATTTTCCATCATATAGATGTATGGGGATTTTTGTTTGTAATGAAGAGAAGCAATTTAGCTCTAGGATGAAAAAATTTTTCCTGACCTGAACGGTTTCCAGTGGTTCATGTACAACTCCATATCATCAAGAAAATGGCAGCCCCCATGTAAAGTGTTAGCAGATGATACCATGTGCTAGAATGTCTTAATTTAAACCCTTTTCTGATATTTTATTTCTAAAGTGATACAGGCCAATCATTTAGAATATATTACACCTTTGAACATAAGTACATTTATATTCTGGGGTTAATTCTCCTTTAATAAGAAAGCTGCTCTGAAAGAAAGGAAAAATCAGAGAAGCAGATTGGTAAAAGTTTGAACAAAATTGGACAAGCAATAAAAAAGTTATGAAATTTTTGTTGTAATCATTATATGGTAATTCCATGAAAATGTCAACTTTTAGTGAAAATACAAAATGTAATTTGAACATTTTCCTTCTATGTCAATGGAATACATTTATGAATAATTTAAACTGCATGGAGCAATATTCAATTTTTTTAATTTTTAAAAAAATATTTTGACCTAAAAATTGCCATTTTTTAACCCATACATGAAATTGCACATTTTTATGGTAACATGTGGAATCACATATTGAGTCATTTTGAACATTTTCTCTGTAATTATAAAAAAATTAATCAAATCTGGTTAGGACTAAGGGTAACTTTATATCTACATACATGCACATAAAGTGAAAAAATATTAATATTCTTCAGATTTTAAGGAGGTCAAATGGATTTTTGTCCCATCTGTCACGTTTTTAAAGGTACTTTTTGCATTTACCATGAATTGGACCATTGTTATGGAATCAAATTTTGTATTCTTGCTCTTTGGTAGGGGGGGGGGGGGGAATTCATTTCTACTGCTAACTTGGTATAATTCCATATTATGAAGATGATTCTCAATCATAAAGTGATGTCCCGTCTGTCACATTTTACATCTACAGCAAAAATATATATATGGAACTATATGAAAAATTTTTGATGGATAAAAATTGAAATCCTTTTAATATCATATTTTATTACACTAAAGATGACCATTTAAGGGGTAGTGTGATTGTATGTGATTGTGAGTCACACAAGTTCACGTGAGTTCTGGGAAAGGTTCAAAATAATTTGTGAGCTTTCTCATTCTTTTCATGTTAGTTTGGATGATTATCATAGTAGATATGTCCCCTGAAAAAGATTGCTCTTCAAATGCTCTCACATTCAAAATATGACAAGAAACTACTGAATTGTTCGGGCCGAACATTTCTGTGTAGTCCCATATACACATTTCTGTGTGCAGTGCATGTGACTCTCAACAGGCTTGAGTCGATTTCTTATCATTTTGGTGATTCCAAACCTTACAGCATACACCATTGCTTATTTGCTATATGATCAACCTTTCCCAATTGCTCTGAGATAGTTTCTTTCATGATTCAATGACCAGAACTCAACTTTATCTTTAAATGAAATATGAAATATCAAGTAAAAACATCAAAAAAGTGAGGGTTGGATGTCCCGTCTGTCACGCTGGAATTACCCTACATTGGAATTTCAAATTGGTCGAATAGGTAATGTCACTGTGATGTAGTTGCGACTGTTCCGGACAACTCCCCCATTTGCTCCAGCACACAAAATCACTAAAATGTCAATTTTTTCAAAGTGCATTACTCAGTAGGATCTTTTTCTTTCATGGAACATTGGACAATGTGCTATCTCAAATATATTTTGAGTACTTCCCAGAAAGTAAAGGCACTTCAGAGAAAAACACAAATTAATGATATTTTTGTGTATGACATATGGGAGAGTTGTCCGCAAGTATGTCACGATCAACTCACCAAATTGCCAATTTGAGATTCGCGTAGATGTAGTGATCTCATTTTTCAAACATCCATAACTTTCTTATTCCTTGTCCGATTTCTTTGAAACTTTCACCATCCTGTTTTTCTTATTTTTCTGCTTTCACACAAATCATCTTATTACCAAGGTTTGATTGCCCTTTAAAATTCATCTTTCTTATTCTTTATCAGATTTTTCTCCCACTTTTGCTGATTTGTTCCTCTCATTTTTCTGCTTTGTTCCTCTCATTTTTCTGCTTTGTTCCTCTCATTTTTCTGCTTTTATTAAAGCAACTTGATATCTGGGTGGACTGCCCTTTTAACCCTATTCCTAACGAAGCCTTTTGAGAGCTTATTTTCACCGGGGGGGGGGGGGGGGGGGGGGGTCTTATAGTCTTGGCCGTTGTGTAATTTTAATGAAAAAATTTGCAGTTTTATCATTTTATTAGAGCCTGATCAGTTAAGAGTGAGCATAGGGGTGAAAATTTAATTTTCAGATTTTTATGATGAAATCAATTTCAGGCTTTTCATTAATCTAAAGTTACTAAAATTCATGTTTGTTTAATTGACAAGGTCGGGAAAGTCATTGGATGGGCCCATTTTTCAACAGGGGTGATGAACACTAATGTCACGGACGGACATTTTCTGGAAAGATTGATTTGGGCCTAGTTTAACACTCTAAACTTTCTTAAGTTTTGCTAGCAAATGATTATAGATCAAACACCATTCCATTGAAAACCAAAAAATATTTGAAAATATTTGTACAGAAATGGTTGTGCCGCATGGTCATTCACATCTTGATGCAAATTTGTCCGTCCGTGATAGAAAAAATTTGTAAAAGTTTTTTTTTCCATTGATGGGGCAAAAGTGAAAATAAAAACCATGCTGAGCTATCTCACAAGCTAGAGACCTATACCATGTATGAATAAAACCTTGATCAATTAAATGTACTAAAAACGAATTTGAACATTGTCACAGACGGACACTAATTTTGTCACGGACGGACAATGTAATATACTGAAATGGTAAATGCTGTGAGATTTCAAATTCAATGAATTGTTTTGTTGTTTATTGGTTCATGGAACATATTTCATCCAAAATATCATGTACAGTGAAACCTGTCTATAAAGACTGCTCAGGACAGACAAGAAAAGTTGTCTTTATGAGCAGGTGGTCTTTACGTACAGGTTCCTTTAATACATGATTTAATGAGAAACAGTTTTAAAGTGAAACAAAAATTGTGGTCTTTATTGAAAGGTAGTCTTTCTATGCAGGTTGTCGCTAAAGCAGGTTGGACTGTATATGGTATTGTGATCCCCCATATGAATGCAAAAATTACCCCCCATCCTGCCCCAATTTTTTTCTTTTTCAAGCTAATAAATGTCATAAAAACCTAATGATTTTGCTATGACTCTAATGGGAGCCAGCCTGCATTGTCAGTCTGCAAAAGACATCCATTACAGGTGTTTACAAAAGATGAATACTTATTTTCTTATTTATTTATTAATAGTATTATTGCTATTATTGTAGCTGATATTTTTGGTCATCAGCAACGTGTAAAAGTTTTAGATTCAACATTAATACTGAAGCTTGATCAATATTCAAATTAAATTACAAGTTGTGCTTGAAAATTATAAATATTGGAGGTCAGATGTGGTATCGGACCGCAAGAGCCATGTTTGGACTCTATTTTGTAAGAATGCTTTGAATTAGTTGTAACGTTTGAGACAGACAGAGATTCTTTGTAGTTCAGGATCATACATAGCCAACATTTAAAAAAAAAAATAGGTAATCAGTAATCACATGTGACATAACATAAGAAGAAACCTTTTAGACAGTATATAATTTTAAATGCTCATAATTGAATTGGTTGCATCAACCCTGAAACAGTTTTTTTATGGGGAAGGTGTACAATAGTCATGTTGGGCAATCCCTCAACTAACAGGACATAATTAGGCTCTATGGGCTTTATATACTCAACTGTTGCCATTAGGGCCTTTGTCCAGAAAGCCAACATTGTTCTTAAAGTGATAGAGACATTACTGAAAAAGTAAACTATGGTATGAGAAAGATTTAGACAATGATATGCATTTCATGATTTGGTTTTCACCCTCTTAAACAGAACTATTGAAAAATATGAGATGTTATAAAGAGTACTGGTACATGTACTTATATGTGATGTTGTAAACCAAATGAGAAATTGTACTTCCTGTATATGATAATGATCAATCACACATAACCCTATTTCTATATTACCTCTATGTTTGAAACAAAATATATGACTTTGAGCTGTAAAGTAAATTAAAATACTAAATATTGATGTTTGATTTCAGTCCACCTACATGACTGTAATGTAAAGGGTTATGTATAGTTGTACACTACATGAGTACATTGCACTTGTACATTATATATACACTACAATACAGACATCCACATTTGACATAGATTCCACTTAAAAGCTAAGTTTTTCAAGCTAAGTTTTGCTTAATAGTGGAATAAAATCAATTTGAAACAAAAAGTAGATTGCAAGAAGTACGTATGTGCGATTTTAGATAGGAACACATGCAGTTTTTAAGTTAATGTCCGTCTGTGACACTCAAAATGTCTGTCTGTGATGCCCAAATGTCCATCCTTGACAAAAAGTTTTCGGACCTCTAGCAAAAGTTACATGTACATGTACAGCTTGCTTTAAAATTCTATGTATGTGACAGGGAAGTCAATTTATGTGACTAACATTTGCAGTCAAAAAAATTTGTCAGTGACAGTTTGTTTAGATAGAAAAGACAAAAGATTACCGATAAGTCAAGAAACCCATTTCTATCTTGTCCGTCCGTGACATTGAACATTTAATGGATTCTATTTTTATTAGGTAACCATGGCAACCAAATTTTATCATCATTTAGCACCTTAAGTGGTACCCTTCACAATGAAACATAAAACAGCTCAACACATCTAATAACCTATCTTTTACAGGCCTTCAAACTTTTAAAATTTGTCAAATGTCCGTCCGTGACTAACCGATCAGGCTCATTATAATTTATACAGACTGGATGCATGCTTTACATATTTATTGATAGCTTCATGAAAAATGAGGTATGCCAATCTTTTTGAAAAAGTCTATAAATAAGCATAGTCAACACTATTGCATTGACAAACTGTCAAATTTCAAATGAATTCTTCTGTTATTATTTTGTGAATTTCATACTTATTCTATTGTTTTTATTTCTTATATTTTTTTGGTTTATATGATTTTTTTCTTTTCAAGAAATATATCTGGAAAATTTTCAAGACTCAGTCTCAAAAACTGCACAATACTTGAAGAAAGAGTCATTTAATGGTGTGGCGAAAAATGTGTTAGACAAGGATTTTGTAAATAGACGGTCATAATGGCACTACCCCCCCCCCCCTCGCATTTTTTTTGTTTTTCAGTGGAAGAACGGTGGCAAAATATGACATTAAGGTGAAGTCCAGTGAGCTGCACACAAATTCAAATTCTGTATTGCGGAAGGGGGCTGCTGTAAGAATAGAGGCAAAAATCCAATCCCCTAAAAACGTTAATGTTGTACATGTAAGTGAATGAATTCTAAGTGCTATTTGGATTTCCACTTAATGCAAAATGCTCAATATTATTACAAAAATTGTTCGTTTTCAAACATTACATGTAATTATCTCAAAAGTGCATATGTGGCTTTATGTGCTTCAAAGACTTACTATGCAATAGAATCATGAGCATACTGATATGGCCCCTGTTTATCATATTGTCATAATCTCCCTTTGATATTGGTAGAGAGATAAGACATGCCAGCAGCTGCTATTATAATAGCATTGGCTATGGCACTAGATGACTAGATGTGTAACCCCATACATGTACATGTACATGTACATGTGGATTCTAGGACAACTACCCACTGGAAAATTACCCCATAGACAACAGGCCTGTGAAATCTCCGCTTTTTAGCGGAAATCCGTTTTTTTTATATTATTCTGCCCAATTTCAATTTCCGCTTTTTTCCTGTGTGCAATTTCTGCTATTTTATCGGTTGTTCATCGCGGGCGTTGCGCACGGCGCATTCGGTCGAATGAAGGCAAGTCGGGACTTGCATTCAACTTTGTACATGAAGTCAATGCATCGGCAGGTACGGGGGTTTTGGATTTTCATTTGTTTTTTGCCGACACCATCATACTCGTAGCTTGCGATAAGCAAAAAAACTCGCCACAAAACCGCTGATTTCTTGATTTTTAACGCTTTTTCGGCGAACCTGTTTCTTAGCATTGGACTTAAGCCCCGCGTACTTTGGAAATATGGCGCCGATTCCACATTTTTGACGGTGGAATTAGGCTTTTTAGATTTTTGGAGGTGACTATGGGACCTTTTTGTGGTGAGTGACAATGTCTGCACATGTGTATGATGTGATTTGTGTGTGTTGTGGCAATAGAATTTGCTGGCTTGTCATATTTTATGATAATAGGTAGAATCATGGCGGCGGAAACTTTCAGCTTTTTTCCGCTCTTTTTGTGAAACCCCATTCACAGGCCTGAGACAATTACCCCTTTCCCCCTCAGATGTTTATCCCAAAAGGACAATTGACCCCCCCCCCCCACCCCCGGACAATTACCCCTCAGACAACTATCACCAGAAAGTTACCCCTTAGAACAATTAGCCCCAAGTACCCTTAGGACAGCCTCCCTCATCTTAAAAAGGACATGTACATGTAGGCAGTGCTAAGGGGTTTGGGGTGGGAGGGGGAGAGGGCTGTATTTTGGGCACCTGAGGCTAATTCTTCTATGGGGAGGTAATTTTCGGGGGGGGGGAGGAGTTATTGTCCTGGAGGTAATTGTCCAGGGGGGTAATCATCCAGGGGGCAATTTTCCTGGGGAAGTAATCATCGTAGAGGGGGTCAATTGTCTGGGGGAGGGGGGGGGGGTAATTGTCAAGGGATAGTGTGATTGTATGTGATTGTGAGTCACACGAGTTCACGTGAGTTCTGGGAAAGGTTCAAAATACATGTAATTTGTGAGCTTTCTCATTCTTTTTATGTTAGTTTGGAAGATTATCATAGTAGAAATGTCCCCTGAAAAGGATTGCTCTTCAAATGCCCTCACATTAAAAATATGACAAGAAACGGCTTAAATCTTCAAGCCAAACATTTGTGTGTAGTTCAATACATACACATTTCTGTGTGCAGTGCATACAACTCTCTTCTGGATCGACTGAATCATTTTGGTGGTTCCAAAACCTTACAACATACACCAATTCTTATGTGCTATATAATCATAACCTTTCCCAGACTTTGCTTTGATACAGTTTCTTTCACAAAAAAATTCAGTCTTCTGACCAGAACTCAACTTTATCTTTAATTATAATATGTGTTTCACTGCATTGTTCACAAACTTTGACTTGTGACCATTTTTAGAAAAGGGGCCTCTGCCCTCATTAGCTTATCTTGCCTGTTAACCCTTTCAAGACAATTGACCACATTTTGTGGTTTGGCTCAATAACTTTTGATCCAGAGCTCTAAAAATTATACCAGATGCACGAGTAGAAAGAGCAAAAATTTCTGCACACACTTTGTCCATTTTTGTTGTAAGACCATATTGCGTTTGATGTCAGGAATTTTAAAAACAAGAATAAGCTTTAAATTCCTTAAATTGGCAACACATTGACAGATTCAAAATCATTGTTTTTTTATCAAATTGGCAATTTTTTCAACCTTTCGACAAATTTTGTAGCCATGTATATTGTTTCCAAAGACATTACACTTTATCAGAACCTTATAGGACTAAAAGAAAAATATTATTGTTGCCAATTTGAAGAACAAAATGTGATCAATTTAGCCCTTAAATAATTCCTGTCATGAAAGGGTTAAACAAGTGTATTGCAAGCATATACATTTGTTTTCCAAAAAAAATAACATGCATCGGAAGTTAAATGCTTACATCGTGTACATGATAGTAAGATCTTATATACACCTGTATCTCTTCACACTAGTTCATTCTAACTTTAGTTACAGGGGCTACGCTACTATATTCTTCAGACTACCTAGACAGCGCACAACTGCTTACACTTCAAGTACATTTATGGTCAGGGGTCCTAAAGCTACGCAGGTCCTAAAGCTACGCACCCCGCAAATACACGCAATACCACGCGTTCAATGCGCCAAACTTTTGGTGTGACTAAGCAACGAGATTATGTTATTTTCATTTCCATTTATTTCATCCATTCATAAAAACAAAATCACATTTACAAAATTTATAAAACAATCACAGTATAATAGAACATGAATGAGGAGACAGCTTAGAAAGGCAAAAGAGCGTTATTGGTGCTGCCACCAACAAAAGTTAAACAAGAAAGTAAGAAAGCGTAATGCATAGCAAAACAAAAACAAACAATACAAAAATAGGAGTAAAGCCTGAACATAGATAAAGTAAATTAAGTATTATAAGTATCCAGTATGAGTGATTTCAACCTCCTTTTGAAGACTTTAAGAGAAGGACTACATTTAATGTATGAGGGTAATTTATTCCAGATTATGGGCCCCTTATAAAAGATAGAGTTTTTTGCAACATTGATTCTTGTCAACGGTAAATTTACGTTTGCAAAAAAGAATGACTAATTTCCCTTTATTTTTAGTGAAATTGTCACTATTTGCAAATCGGGGTGAAATTCACATCAGTCAGCTTCAAAGTCAAGATTTGCATTCATTTATTATGTGTGCGTAGCTTTAGGACCCTTTCATTTTTCAACCGAATTCGACATGGGTATCGACATCGACTTGAAAATTAATGTTAATGGTATTTGTTTGCTCAGGGATTTAATTTTAAGATATGTAGAACCAAGATATATGAAAGAAATTGGAATAGATCATTGAAAAAGTGAATTTTTAGCCGGTGAAAACAAAATGCGTAACTTTAGGTACCCCCATCATACGCACAAGGTCGTGACTACTGCTAACAGTAACAACATAATGAAGCTTGTGAACAAAATACATGATCAGTGCATTATTCAAGGGAGGAGTAATTATGAGCAAACATCACTAATGATTCATTGATGTATGACTTACTTCTTAGGTCTGTGATCTGGACCCTGCATGGCTTGATCATCTGTGATGAAGACTCCATGTTTGGTTTCATTCAGTCCTAGTTTTAACACCTGTACCTGATGTATTTATTCTATTCCATTGAAGCAGGGAAAATATACATTCCCACAACACAATACATCGTATTGCATACGCCACAGCTAACTAGATGGCTTATTATGATGACAACTAATTTCTACCCATGCAGCATGTACATGTATGTATATGTAGCAGACAGCCTATGCTTGAGACCACATTTTGACTTGACAATGCATGTATGCTTGTACTGGCTGGAGCGCTATAGTGTGTTTTGTGTATGCACACGTACTCTCTCGTGCATATTGCATTGTTCCTCTATTTCAAGCAGACTTCAGCTTTTGCATGTGCACAGTGTAAGTTTATTCTACACTTTCAGACCCTACAACAAAATTGACATTGAACAGATAGGCCTGTTGAGATGTGTTCAAGTCAAACTACATATAGATCTAGTATAAAACACTGAGATTGATAGTGAAAATGACAGAAATTTCTTTAATTTGTTGTGGGCAAAGAAACTTTTATTTCATTTTAACTTTTGGTGTTATCATGAAATATGTCACCCCTCATTCACTCAATAAAGTATCGGTTTATGGTGAAATCATTCCACCTCAATAGACATAACAAGCAAGTGTGTGTGTACACACTGAATGAGAGGAGATTTATTCCACAATTAGGCTGAACTTTTTAGTTTACAATTTATTGGGCTACATCATAATTAGGGCTTATATAGGCAAATTTTCATGTATACCTTTGACAGAATTTGGAATATTTATAGTTACTTGTTATAAAGTTGAATTAGTTAACGTTTAATATGTCATAATAGTTGTTACAGATGTGGTATTAGTAATTAATATTGTTTTATTTTTCTGTATCAATGTTGCTACAGCTATACCATCACAACATTTAAAAAAAAAAAATTTGTAATTGATTGTGTATTGTACATGGGATATGTATTTTTTGTTTGACCAGTGCAATTGACTCTGTCACTCCTTCCCCCCCCCCCTACTCTTGAGTCCAAACTTAAAGTTGCTTTTAAACAATTATGATTATTTGGCAATTTGGTAAGTATATCCCTATAAATGTTTTTAATGAAATCTGTAACAGGTTGAAAAAATTTATTTTGCTCCAGCTGGTATGTAATGTTGCACTGAAGTAGTATAAGACTGATATTGAAAGGCTTAAAGATAAAATTGAGTTCTGGTCATGCGATTACATTGTGAATAAACTGTATGGGACTGCACACAATGTGGCATGCATGTTCGGCCCAAACATTTCAGATATTTCTCATCATATTTCAAATATGAGGGCATTTGAAGAGAAATCCTTTTTAGAGGACATTTCTACCATGATGTTCTTCCAAACTGACATAAAATGAATGAGAAAGCTCACAAATTATTTTTTAGAATCTTTCCCAGAACTCATCCTTCCCTTTAATATTTATGCATAGTTTGGTTTAAAGTAGAGTCTGATTATAGAGACTATATTCTGAGCGGACTTTCGGTTCTATGCGCTCTGTGCTCTTTTATCCATAGGCTGAATAGAGCAGCTTGAAGTATTGTAAAGGAGCGCTGGTGATCAATAGCTGAGGGCTAGGGCAGCTAACAAAAGACTTCCTGAGTCAGTTCACCAGGATTAATGCTAGCGCAAAAAAGGGATTTAATACCTTGAAAGGTCATTCTGAGAGCTCCACCACCAAGCCAATGGAACTATTGATATGCAAATTAGTTAATGCCAGTGGGAGAATAATAAAGCAGAAAGTTGCAGGTGGTGGGCGACCAATGGGGCGCCATGCTCCAGTCTTTTTCTAAATCACTATTGATCAAACCTTTTGTTGTGGTGTCTTTTGTCTGCTCTGTTTCCATTAGAGTTTAATGAAAAGAATACACCAATCCTGTGTTCTCTATTCCTCTTCTTTACCCCCTATGGAAGCTAAAGTGTTCTTTACATGTGCATATCCTGGAATACATCATGAGCCACTGATCTCCTTGTATAGGGATTTTATTGCTTTTATCTTCTCACTTTCTTTATTTTTATCTTCTCACTTTCTTTACTTTTTGAATAAGGCCTATATGATTATGTGAATAAAAGCAATTATTTCCCTTCATATCTTTGAATTGATATATTTGTGTGTTGATGAATTACACATACTGTATAAGACATTAATTATGAATATAATTTTGTAATGTAGCAATTCGAGCGATCGCCAATAGGGTAAAAATGCCCGGATGCAGGTATCGGGGTGCGTTTGCTATGCAATGTGGGACAGCTTTTGTGACCTAGTTACTTCCGGAATCTGACCGGTCGGTGAATGACCCGGCGGCCGTGCATAACCTCTCAAATCAGCTTTCCAAGATACGGCTTTGTCATTTAAGTCTCGAACAGAGCCGTCCGCAGCGGGCACCCGTCGTCGCTTTCTGCCGGACGCCTCCCGTTCGCAAGGCTCAATAACGCTGTAACATTCAGCGGCTCTCCGTACTAGCAATTCCAATTCGAGTTTGCGTTTTCCGTTGCATGGAATGCCTCTTTCTGTCAGAAAAGCTTTCAGCTGCAGAACGGTCATATTCTTGAAGTCTTGAGAAACGCTCGCCATGACAATTCTACGATTACCTTAACTTTTATTAGATAAGTTTGAAGAAAAATTCCTGAAGTGTGTATACCGCGGTTACTGTAACTTAGCATCCGTATACACCGGAAGTACACAGGTCCCGGAAGTTGAATGAGAATTCGCCAAAAACGGTACATCCGGGCATTTTTACCCTATTGGCGATCGCTCAAATTGCAACATGATTCAGTATATTGCAATTATTATAATTACCTTCTGCTATTTTTTAAAGTCCTTGCCTTTGGGTAAATTATGCATTTTTTTTCTGAAATTTTGGAGAGACGAAGTTTGAACAAAATAATCATGTTTGTTAAAATGTAATAATGCTTTTTTTTTATACAGCTCTGTTTTCTACATTTTGGACAAAAATTGTAACCAACAGAATTCAGTTTCTTGAAAGAAATTTCTTTTTACTGAGATGTTTTCATTCTATGATGTAGAATAATGTATGAAAAATGCCTTACGTTCTCTTTTGGGAGGGGGGGGGGGGGGGAGGTGAGAGGGGGATATTTCACTATGTATTTGTTTAATTGGTGATTTTGCTGCCTGTTATACCCAAGACTGATTCTGCATCATTCAAAGGAAACCAATCTCTCAAAAATTTGTTTGCTTTTTTGGTGTAATTTTATGTATTTAAAACAAAGAGCAATATTTTTTTTATTTTCTTAATTTTTTTTAATTGTCATTATTATTACTTTTTATTTTTTTTAATTGTCATTATTATCATTTTGTTATTTATTTTATCTATTTATTAATTTAATTTTTTTTTGTGGGGGATGGGTGAATAGTTCCTTTTAAACGTTCAGTGTCAAATAATATGAAGCATATGAAGAAGATTAGAAGATAATATGTTTCTTCTTTTTTTTTTGCAGGTTCAGAAAGAAGATAATTGGCTTGAGAGTCCTTTCCTCACAGCAGCAACGTCTCTGGCTGACATCCGCAAAAAGAAAAATGCTGAGAAAGAGAAGGAGAGAGAGAAGCAAAAGAACCTGGCCAGTATGGATTATGTAAGTAATTAAGGTGTTCTTGTCTTCTCCATCTTTATTATGTTTTATTTTCGATTAGGCAGCATGTACAGTACCTGTTGTTCTGCTACACTCATGATCTATGTACTGTTTTTCAACATTTTTTTCCTCCTGATTTTCTTCATCACCTAGAATAAATTGCAATCATCAACTTCAAAGGCTGATATGAAAATACTGCAGTTTTTGTGGGGTTTTTTTTCAATTTGATATGGAATAAGCCAAATTCTCTGAGTAATTCCATTATAAGTGGATAGTTTTTTTTCAAAACATTTTTTTCATATTCGAGGCTTCTATACTTTTGTGTAGGAAATTGCTCTTTAAAGCTCATAGACAGTCTCGGTAGCAAAAATCATACTGGCAAGAAACTTATCTAACATAGTCACATACTATTCTCCTTTTATCATAAGACACATGTATGAGATTATTTAACATTCCATTTACGATTTCGAACAAATTTTAGTGTAAATATCTGTAAGAAACGCTTTGTAACGGCTTTTCACTGCCTCACGCTGAGACCATATCCACCCGAAAGTTCCCCACACAATAAACCCAGCGCTTCGCACTATGTGTAGCGTATTCTATAACACACAGCAATCCTCATGTGAGTAATGTGTGTGGCCGTTGTTCGAATTTACATCCCCTCTTTTTTGGGCCAGGGATTTTTATTCTTTTCACCTCTCATTTGATAAATATTTCACTTGAGGAGGAAAAAACTTCACAGCATCTTAGTTATGTTAGTACCCTGCTATTTATTAAGTAGAATCAAAGAAATCTCACGAAAAGATTTTGAGGGCTTCCCAAAACTATCTAATACCTTTAAAATTTCCCATTTGATGAAAGTGCATCATCTGACCATACTATTGTTATATATCAATAATTGGAAACAATACTATTCCATGCCATGCAAAAGTAAAGTAAAATACCATTTAATTCCATGTTTGACTGTGTTCAGAATTGTACTTGTAGCAGAAGGCCAAAGGGCTTTATAATGAGGTAAAGAATTTGTGTACTTTAACATCTACTGCTGATTATGAATGATGATCTTAAAAAATAGAAAGAAAAAAAAAACTAATGATACCTGTTTAGTTGTGAGGCTGCCAGCTAATGTAAAACATTCATTACTGTTTATACTGAGCCTCTAAAGTAGGATTTTCATGGGGCACGTGAACGTTTCGCGAAGGATGCTAATGTCAAAAAAATGGCAAGAATTGTTTCACTTTTTTTGAGTCAGTAACTGTGCTCTTCGTTGCACATCAGTTTAGCATTTTTATCTTGACTCCCATCACTATACATACATGTACACTCAATTTTCTGTTGTGGGGGAATTCCCATCTGACTACTGGGTACCTGCCTAAAATTTTCAAGTCAAACCTGGGTTTTGAAAAACCTGTGATGACTTCAGCCTAATAACCATGATCCATTTTTGTTGTTGTTGCACATTTCAAAATGCTATCACTCTAAGGGCAATAAAGGAAGACATAAAACCCACCTCGTGCGGAACCCAACTTTGACTTCAGTTCCGCGCAGGCCCCATTTTGTGCTAGCGTGTATGGGTTTGTCGATTAGTCTATCGCATGTCTCTGTAATGTTTATTTAGAGAGTACATGTATTTATACTTGCTATATCTCTTTAGAATGAACATTGAAGCTCATGCTTTGAATATTGTATGGCAACATGGAACCGCTAAGAGAGCAAAATATTTTTTTGTGATTGGTACCATTTAACTTGTAACATTTGTGCTTATCTCTCAGCAGGGAGATTGTGATTTATCGACCAATGTAGCAATCAGTTGTAAAAATAGGCTGTTTTTGAAGCTTCATAGAATTAGCATTTTCTGTAGATATTGAAGAAATACATATGTGCATGATATAAGCAATGAGCAGCATGATATAGGTCCGGTTATGTAGAGGGCACCGGTTTTACTTGATGGATGAATTGCAAGGGAGGGGGTGAGTTGGGTGGTGCTAGAAAGGGTTGAGTTATCTTTCTTTTACATTCTTTTCCAGCCCCCGTCTTTCTTTCTTTCTCTCTTTCATTTTTTTTTTTTTTTTTGTTGTGTTCCCCTTTTCCTCCTTCTTTGTCATTGATAGGGGTGCCTTCCCGTGTCCCTTTGTAGTTAAACCTTTCAGGACAGCAATTATTTAAGGGCTAAATTGATCACATTTTGTTCTTCAAATTGGCAACAATAATATTTTTCTTTTAGTGCTAGATGGTTCTAATAGGTGTAATGTCTTTTAGAACAATAAACATGGTCAGTGATTTTATCGATACGTTGAAAAAATTGCCAATTTTGATGAAAAACAATGATTTTGAATCTCTCAATGTGTTGCCAATTTAAGGATTTTGAAGCTTATTCTCCTTTTTAAAATTCCTGACATCAAACGCAATAAGGTCATGTAACAAAAATGGACATAGCATGTGCAAAAATTTTTGCTCTTTCTACTCGTGCATCTGTTATATTTTTTAGAGCTCTGGATCAAAGGTTATTGAGCCAAACCACAAAATGTGGTCAATTGTCTGGAAAGGGTTAAGCCTATGTAAATAATGATAGTGATACTACATTTCATGTTACTTTTGGAGGACATCAAATGCTATTGATAGAACCATATTTCATTTGGCAGAAAATAAAAATCTGGTGATGTATTCCGGTAACCTCCCCGCCCCCTTAATCCACTTCCTTTAGACAAGTCAATATCCAAAGTGTACTCTGTATTTTCGGGGTTTGAGTATTTCAACATCTTCGGTGGATAGTTTTGGAGACCAGAATCATTGGAAATTTTGTTATGCCTGTTTTTCTGAGATGTTTTATTTTTAAGGGGAAGTCCACCCTGATATCAAGTTGATTTTCAAGTTGATTAAAAAGATGTGGGAAATTTAAAGAGATGGATCAATGAAAGTTTGAACAGAATCTGATAAGAAATGAGAGAGAGTTATGAATTTTTGAAGTTGTAATCAATCAAACACAAAATTGGCACCTCCTTGACGTATCTTGCAAGGTCCTCTCCCAATTGCCCTGTACTTAAAAAACATAAATTTCTCTAAAGAAAATATTTAATCATACATGCACCCTACATTCAATCATCGCACATATGTTTTTACACAAAACTTGTATGAAACAAACCTATTCCTTCGTCAAAAAATGAAAATTTATGAAAATTTATGTACAGAGCAAATTGGAGAGGACCTCACAAGGTAAGTCCCAGAGTTGCCAATTTGTGTTTGATTGATCACAACTTCAAAAATCCATGACTTTATTATTTCTTATCAAATTTTGTTCTGAAAACTTTCACTTAATGTATTTCTCTCATCTTTACTGCAATTTTCTATAGATTTACTAGTTTATGGCCAAATCAAATGAGACATCACCCTTTACATTAGCTGTACCCTCTAACATACATCTTGTATGTGTAACACATACAGGCCATTCCCGTCCAAACCTCGCCACTCACAGGTTCCTGATGGCACCAGCCACCTATCTCCTCTAAGTCCACTTTCCCACCACTTATACCCCGCATTGCCCGGCACCACCTTACCCCTGCAGACGGACAGTCAAGCTGTTCGCAACGTTCAGCACCTTCACTTCCTTTCATCTGGTTTACTAGTCCTTTTCAGGACTTCACCTTTCAAGAAAGATACTATGTACATGTACTCCTATTCTCTCTCTCTCTCTCTCTCTCTCTCACTCTTTTACATCTTCTCTTCTCTCCTTGTTCTCCTACTCCAACCCAACAGTCCTTTTCAGGACTTACACAAATGGTGAACCGTAAACCTCATCAACACTGGCCATTGATGCACTTCTACTCCCAAAATATTGCCTCTTGCCATTGATTTACAAGCAAAGTTCTGCAGCATTGTTTCTTTTTTGAGGTGGTTTACTGCGTCATGTGAACAGGGCATTAAAAGTAGGCTAGGTTCTGATTATGAACAATTTTAAAAGCTTCAAGCAAGTAAAACCCTTTCACATTCACACTTGTAGTCGTGAGTTATGGTAATGCTGAAAACAAATATTCTCACTGATCTTCTTTGAGTCTTTAATTTGATCAGATTTGAATTTTTTTCCAAGTAAAGGAACACCTTGATATATTCATTTATTCTGCAGTCTGCCAGAGAGCTGAATCCATACTGGAAGGATGGAGGTACAGGTCTACCAGAGGACCGGGACACGTCACAACGCAAAGCACCCATCCCAGCCAGGAGGGTGGGGCATGGGGTGGATGGAGGAGTCAGCTGGCTCAAGAAGTCCTATCAGAGGGCAGTGGAGCAGGCTCGAGAGAGTGGTAGATCGGTGGATGATGTGGTAGCTGAAAGATGGGGGGTAAGCGTCTACTAAATCCTTATTTACTTTACTGTGAGATAATATGTTTAAATGCTAGAGCGGTGTTGTTTAGGATACATAAATCAAATATTTACTAGCAAGTATAAATAGAAGAAATCAATAAGGAATCTGGTGTAAAGGTGTCCTGGTCTAGTGGATACATCACCGGACAGTGGATCATATGGTTTGCGATTTGACTCCCGCAGCAGCACCAATTTCCTGTGGCAAGACATTAATCTACATTTGCCACTCTCCACCCAGGTAAAGTAAATAAATACCCAGTAGGAATAAATTTCTTGAATGCTGTAGGGCCTTATCAAGGCGGGGTAATAATATACTTTTTATTAACCGCACAATAGTACATTTGTATAGTAGTTGAATATGAATGGACATGCTATTAGCATTAGTAGTATTATTCTATAGATTATATTTGATTGAAATCACAATGCTTTTCATCCTTGATTACATTAATGTTGACAGTCTGTTGGCGAGTATGAGAGACTACTGGCTGAGGCAATGGAAGAAAGCGGAGGGCACTCTGGATCCAGGGGGCCAAGGGGACCACCCCCAGGCTGGAGGAAGAGGAGGGATGAGGATGGGGAGGACAGACGAAGAGAAGATGGTAGGAGAGATGGAAAACCTGATGATCAGAGGGATCGGAAAGATGACAGAGGATGGAGGGACAAAAATGATAGATCAGAATCTAGGGATAAGCACAGGAGGTACAACTCAGATTCTAGGAGAGATTCATCCAATCGGGGCTTCAAAAGGCCAGGAGAAAGAGATGACGGTGACAGCATGCGTTCAAGATTTAAAAGACCTGGTGATGAAGACAGTAGCAGTGATAGACATGATAGGGATAGATTACGCTCATCTTATTACGATAAGGGGTCATCGTCACGGGAAAGAAGTAGGAATGATGACATACCAAGTTGGAGGAAAACAGGGTTTAAGAAACCAGGAGAGGATGATGATTCTGCATCTCATTCAAGATCCTCGTCATCATCTTCAAGGACGTTACCGCCTTCAGTATCATCCTCTTCTAGTGGAGGCTGGAGGAAGCCAGGATTCAAGAGGCCAGGTGATGATGGGCAAGATGCCAGATCAAGCCCATCATCTTCTGGAGGATGGAGGAAGTCTGGCGATAAGAGACTGGATAGAGATGATACATATTCTAGTAGAGGACATTCATCACCCAAAGACCACACCGCCACCTCCTCCTCTTCTGTAGCACCACCATCATCTTCATCTGCATCATCCAGGAGGTCTAGAAGGAGGAGTGATAGCGATGAGAACAGTGATGATGTCAGGTCATCTGGCTCCTCTTCACCAGACTCCAGGGAGGAAGAGAGTGGTGGAGAAGACCGAGAGAAAGAGAGGAGTCCTAGTCCGGTCAAGATTCTATCCGACACTGAGATGAACCAACTGGGAGCCAAACTGGTGAAGGCAGAGATCATGGGCAATGAGGTAAACCCTTTTTTCTTGGGGGGGGGGGGGGGGAGGAGGTTGGAATTGGGCAAGGGGAATGATGATATTGATGGCATTTGTAATGTCATGATAATTTTGGGGAGAAGGATGTTGAGGAGTATGATGATGATGATAATAGTGATGAGAACGATGGTGCACAGAATTTAAGTTGCACTATGAACATGTTGACAATGATGATGTTGAAGATTATGGCATATGATGAGGATGATGGTGATGATGATTATGATGATGATTTTCAATATTTATATTGTACCATGTTTCTGTAAATCACATTCAAAGGTGCTGGCTCATGCTGGAACTGGGCAATATCATCATTGAGAAGTGATGTATTTTGTCCATTTAATTTACTGAGATTTTAGAGTTGCACAAATGTTCTGTAGATATTTAAGATATACCTGTAGTAGAGCATATCCAGTCATAAGTTATTCTATGGTGTATTTTCATCAAGCATTAAACAAGTTAGGATATGCACTTGGTTTATCAGACCTACAGTCACTTGTATTGTTTCATAATACTGTGCTTCCATGTAAGAATGTAGGCTTGGTGTTATTGAAAATGAAGAAATGTAAAATCATCCTTATCTTCTAAGGCCCTGGCTCAGAAACTAAAGGCTGAGATTGAGAGTGCTCGACAGGTCAGGATCGCACACAAGACCAAACAATTGGAGAGCAAGGAGAAAGAGAAGGCCCCTCGAGAGAAGAGGAAGCAGAGGTCAGATGACGGGAGCGAAGAGGTCATCTTGACCAGAACTGACCGCAGCGGACAGAGTTGGCCATTGGCTGAGCAGACTGCAGCCCCTACCGGTGGCAAGAAGATAAGGAAGAAGAATGTAAGTTTTGTAATTGAACCAGCCTGTCGTGATTTAAACATTGATCATAGAAGTTAAAGCAGTCATAGCAGAAAAAGAGTTTCAATGCTGTGTTACCAATTATCTACCTGAAATCTTGCAGATATTTTCTGATCTGATGATTGGGTCATTAGCTGTGTCAAAATAAAAATATTTTTGTTACATGTGAAATTATGTTATTTTGGTGTGCAGTTTTTTCATGGTAGTTTACTGCACCATGTGTGTATGATGCTTAAAGGAGAATGAAACTCTTGCGAAATATCCATTTTAATGAAAAGAGATGATAGAGAGAAGCAATTTAAAAAAAGTTCCATCAAAATCGGTTACAAAATGAAAAAGTTATGAAAGTTTGAAAAGTCTCAATTTACTTTCTCTAGTGATCCTCAAATTGGCAATGTTGCTTCAAAATGGCAGGTTTAGTAGTGCAACTCTCAATATGTTTTGTACACAAAAATTCATATTTTCTCCATTATCTCTAAAGATGCTGCTTGTCTTTTTGTGAACTCAACATATGTTGTGTCAAATACATTTCCCCATGATATATCTTGAGCTAAGAAGGAGACAAGCTGCACCTTGTCTCTATCCTCTCTTTTCATTAAAATTGATTTTTCCCTAGAGTTTCATTCTCCTTTAGCAGTCTTTTTAAACCTGAGTATCATCATTGTACTTCAGTGTTGTTATATGCAATGACTATAAACATTGCATGTTTTATTGTTCATATATCAATAAAAACTCAGCCCTCGCGCCATTACTGAACACTATTTTGTTGATACCAAGGGTGAGGAATTTCAGAAAATAAGGGTCCCAGCAAGGGTAAAAAATCAGTTGATGCCTACTTTCAATCTCAAAGGTTATTCTGGTCCTCCCAAACCACCTCTCTGGGATGTTATAAGGTCATATTTCACTCAATATGGACCAATAAATTTGTCAATGCATACTTCCAACCTGCAAAATTGCTTTCGTCCTCTCAGATCACCCCCATGGGATTCGGTAAAGCCGTATTTCTGTCCATTTCAACCATGCATAAACTTTTTTCTGGGAAGAAGCCTGATAGAAGTTAAAGTGTAACATGCAATTTGAAAAGTTTCCTTGGTAACATCCTTTTCCTTTCCTATTTTGGACGAGGGAAGCGTTTCATGAAAGGAAGTTGTCGGATATTTTATCCGACAACTGTTATAAGCTACTGAAATCCTTGCATCTGATTGGCTGAGAGCAAATTTGTCGGATAAAATATCTGACAAGTCCTTTCATGAAACGCCCCCCAGATTGTAACCCATGACAAAGAAGGCGAGAGGGAGAGATACTTTGCTGACGATGATGATGTAGATCTTGAGACGATGGTGAGAAGAGAGAAGATGGGATCCTCAGATGATCATAACAGACTCCTCAATAAAGTAGCCAGCAAGGTAATATATCCAAAACATTCTTCTCCTTTTCCTTCTCTAACCATTTTCATTATTTTTCTTTCTCCCCCTTTTGTTTACCTTATCTTTTTTATTTGAAATTTCAGTGTAGTTGTTTATTAGACATTGGTTGACAGGTATAGAGTTGTTGCGATCTAATGGATAAGTCATTGGACTGTGATCAAATGGCTCAGGGCCCTGTTTCATAAAACTTGTCATCAATGACAAGTTGCAATAACTGTTATAAGCTACTGAAATCCTTGCATCTGATTGGCTGAGAGCAAATTTGTCAGTAAAAATCACCGACAAGACGCTTGATGAAACACCCCCCAGGTTTTGATTCCCTCCCACAGTACTAACATCCTTCAGCAAGACATCAATTTACATTTGCCACACTTGACCAAGGTGGCTTAAATGGGTGCTCACTACGAAGAAATTCTTTGAATTGCTTGAGAGCCATATCATGGCTGCAGTGCTAATGCTGGCCTGGGTAATATAAGTCATGTACCTTGTAATAGTTTATCTAGATAAATGGGAAGTTATATTGTATATACCGTTATAAATATGTAAACAATTTCTCCTTGATGACTTGTATTGAATCCAATAATCACTAAATAACTTCTTGCATGTACCATGTTGTCATCATCCTGATCAAACAGAAACTAGCGTTGCTGGATTCAGAGTTCAACACCCTGGATGAGATGTTTGTATCGTCAGCGGCAAAGGCCGAGTCCAGGTCAAAGGTCGAGGAGCGTGAGAGGTCAAAGGCCATCGCTGCTCACCAGCACACCATGGCCAAGCTGTCCAAGTGTCCATTCTGTATAGAGAGTGAGGAGATGAAGAAGCACTTGATCGTTGCTCTCGGGCTAAAGGTATGGTATTCCATCATGCCAGGCAATCTTTAAAGATATCTAAATTTAGAATTGCAAGTTAAGCATAGCTGTTTTGGGGGCGATCTGACATATGCTACAGCGACCTTTGCTCCTGGCTCTATGATGTAAGGTTAGAGTTAGGGTTGCAATAGTGTTTTAGGTTAGGTTAAAGGGTACCTGAGGCCTGAAAAATTAATTTGTGTATAGTTAGCTTACACAAAATCAACCCCAGAAAACATAACACGACATTCAACGGTGACAGCATACAGGAGATATTGATTTTTGAAAATGAAATACCCCCCAAAATTTATATAGATAAGACTTGAGCAAAGACTAATCAATCGATCACGATAGCTCACCTAACGATATATCGATGCAGGAACATCTTCACTTTCAATTTTCGATTTGATAGATGTATTTTGCGACTTAGTTCTAATTTATTTGTTGTTTCATTCGGTCTGTAGATTCTTTGTAATATATGCGCCAAACCAATTTTCTATTCGAAATCAACTTCCAACTCGATTGGAAAAACAAAAACAAACAAACAAACAAACAAACAAAAAAAACAACATTTTGCGTTGTATACTTCATTCATTTGATGTTTTATTTGGGTTGTATATTATCCCTAAGCTAAGCACCAAATCAATTTTCGATTCGATATATGTATTTTGCGTCTTAGTTCTAATTTATTTGTTGTTTCATTTTGTCTGTAGATTCTTTGTAATTTATGTGCCGAACCAATTTTCTATTGATTTAAACATTTTGCGTTTTATACTTCATCCATTTCATGTTTTATACGCGCCAACTTATAATTTTCATTTTGATAAAAATATTTTGCGTTGTATACTTCATTCATTTCATATTTTATTTGGGTTGTATATTATCCCTAAAGTTAAGCGCCAAATCAATTTTCGATTCGATATATGTATTTTGCCTCTTAGTTCTTAATTTATTTGTATCTTAGTTCTCATTTATTTGTTGTTTCATTTGGTCTGTAGATTCTTTGTAATTTACGTGCCAAACCAATTTTATATTCGACATAAACGTTTGGTGAATACTTGTTTCATATGTTGTTTTATTTGGGTTGTAGATTCTCCATAAATTTTGCCCCAACTTATAATTTTCTATTCGATATAAACATTTTGCGTTGTATATTTCATCAATTTGATGTTTTATTTGGGTTGTATATTATCCATTAGTTACGTGCTAAATCAATTTCCAATCGGTAAAAAAACATTTTGCGTTGTATACTTCATTCATTTCATATTTTATTTGGGTTGTACATTATCCCTAAGTTAAGCGCCAAAGCAATTTTTGATTTGATGAATGTATTTTGCGTCTTAGTTCTAATTTATTTGTTGTTTCATTTTGTCTGTAGATTCTTTGTAATTTATGCGCCGAACCAATTTTCTATTCGATATAAACATTTTGCGTACTTCATCAATTTCATGTTTTATTTGAGTTGTATATTATCCATTAGTTACGCGCCAAATCAATTTCCAGTCGATAAAAAAACATTTTGCGTTGTATACCTCATTCATTTCATCTTTTATTTGGGTTGTATATTATCCCTAAGTTAAGTGCCAAATCAATTTTTGATTCTTTAAAAACATTCTCCGTTGTATGACTTCATTCATTTGTTGTTTTATTTGGGTTGTAGATTATCCTTAAGTTACGCACCAAATCAATTTCCAATTCGATAAAAACATATTGTGTTTATCCTTCATTCATTTGTTGTTTCATTAGGGTTGAATATTATCCGTAAGCTCCACCCCAAATCAATTTTTGAATGTTTGTCAGCCCCGGCGCTGCACATAGTAGACGACAAGGCGATAATGCGATCCCAATAATTCCATTATCGCGTCTTGGCGTTCGCCGAACGTGCACTCATAAAAAGAACGCACAGGCATAGAAAACTGCTCGCACGGATCTCAACTCCAGTTGAGTTCCACGCGTCGATCGTACGCTGTCCTTTATTTTCTGCAAACTCCTTAACCTCTAACCTGTAGAATGCCGGGTAAAGTTATTTGGGGTTAATTTTATACATTCTAACTGTATACAAATTATTTTTTTTGGCCTGAGAGAGTCTTTAAGTTAGGGTAAGGTATCGTGTTTGGTCTAGGGTTGAAGTTGAGAATTCAGTTAGTGTGGGATATTGACTGCAGATCAATTGTAGCATGGGTCGTACAACTGCTGTTTGCAGTTGACTTGCAATTTAAAAAGTTTTATAATGAAAGTGAATTTTGTTCCATGTCTTATAGTCTGAGAAGCATAATTACAAATGTTTCCCATTCCAATAGATCAAGAATTGTAAGTGCATGAGGCTGAATATCTGATTTTTTCATAAAAATTATCAATGATTCAAGAGCAGAAGTTTTATGACAGGTTATTTAGAAATATATCAATAATTTGTTTATTTCAGGTGTACCTGTGTGTGCCCCAGACAAGATGTATCTCAGAAGGCCAGTGCTACATCATTCCAATGCAGCATGCAATCGCTAGCACAGCATTGGACGAAGATGTGTGGGCAGAAATACAGGTCAGTATGGCTTGAAGTCCTCACAAAAATTTAGCTTGAATAAAATATGGAGTAAATATTTTTTTCATAAATTTGAAGATTGCTCACATACAACACTGTGCTGCTATTGTACAACACTATTCTGCATTCTATTGCTGTACATATCAAATGCAGTGACAGAATGAACAGGAACCATATATCTGTGCAAGATATGCTTCTCTGACTTCGTAGTACTTTCTATGAAATACAAAGGGTCTGTAGGGCATATTGATAAAAAATAAACAAACCTTACATTAATTAGATGATATTGATATCAGGCAAAGATAAATCACCAAATTGCAAGTGATGGTTCATGAAGTGCTATCTGAAGTGAATTATCTTTACGGTGACGTCATGATCTCTGTGATGCTGCCCTGCAATGTGGAGCTCTACAATTCAAAGTATAGTACAGAAAAAGCTTTCTTTAGAGAGATTGTTAAACTAACCTTGCAGTAGGAAAAGCTATCAATGATGTTTTGCTATTTCTAAACATGCATGGAAATAATGTTTAGCATACGTATTGAGGTATAATTGGAATTGCATTATATTCTGCTGACAGGTGTTCCGCAAGGGTCTGACAAGGATGTTTGAGGACCATGAGATGGATGTGGTGTTTCTGGAGACCTGTATGAACCCCAAGAAGCAGAGGCACATGTGCATCGAGTGTCTTCCTATCCCTAGAGAGCTTGGAGAAATGGCCCCCATCTACTTCAAGGTATGACTGTGCTGTGCATATAAATCCTGTCATAAGGAAGGCCATAGAACCATGCAAACTCTGTCTATTAAAGTAGGTCATGAATTATGAAGCATTATACAGGGAATGGGACAAATTATGGAGTAGTAATTTTAATGTGAAATCAGTGTTTGGAAGGCAATGGTGAGCATTCCCTGGCTATGCGTTGAGAAGTGGTGGCCATGTTGGAAGAGATGGATATTCTTACCGAGTATGAAAAAGGAATTCATCGGGTTTTACTTGAATGAGCTCAAATTGTTGCATTACATCAACTCTCGGGGCACAGGACACTTTCAAGATCACCTTGCAGTGATAGTTTTAACTGTTCCTTTAAAGCAGTTAATATATGTATATTATATTTCCAATCATGTAAAATCCATTGTGAAGGCTGTTTCTTCCCTGTCTGATGTCCTATTTCCTTCATCAAATTCTACAGAAAGCCATCCAGGAATCAGAGTCGGAGTGGACACAGCACAAGAAGCTGATTGACACCAGACAGAAAAACATACGAAGATCGGTACCTAGGGGATTCCCCTTCTTTAGTGTAGACTTTGGGCTAGACGGTGGGTTTGCTCACGTCATTGAAGATGAACTTGTCTTCCCGCACTACTTTGGAAAAGTAAGCTCGTTGTAGATGACATTACAAGTTTGGTATGTTTATATGCATGAAATTCAGATCAACTGCTTTTGCGAAGATAACAGTTGATATCCTATTTTAGAATATATTCTGAGATCTGGGCCCCCTCTTATAAACAGTTGCGATTGATTCAAATTGCAATTTTGGTAAGTTTGCGATTGATTGGAGGACTTGCGATCAATCCGGATCAATCGCTACTTTTTATAAGATAGAGCCCTGGTGAACATTTAGTAATACATTTGTGTATAAATACAAGGTGAGAATGTTACATAAGCAAAATTAATTTGTGATCTCATAAGTTTGATGTGCTGGCCAAAGAGTAGATTTTTTCTTCTATCCAGCAAAGTTTTGTCATTGGTGATCCTGATAGTGACAGGACAAATATTGGTTCCTTTGACCAGCAATGTTTATGAATAAGCTTTTAACATTTTTGTTTTGTTTATTTGCTCTCTTGTAGGAAGTGGTTGGAGGTCTTCTTGATGTTGAACCTCGCTTATGGAGACATCCACCCAAAGAGAACTTTCAGGATCAGAGTAAGAGAGTGATAGAGCTCAGTAAGTGGTGGAAGCCCTTCGACTGGACCAAGAAAATTGATCGGGAAAAGAGTTGATTCAGAAGTGGTTGGACGTCTTCAAGATTTCGAGACTAGGCTATGGAGACGTTCACCTTTAAGGCTCGTTCAAATGCAGCGGTAAACCGCCTCCAAAAAAATGTGGGGGTTTTAAGCATCCTGTGCTTTACATTTCTGTCTCCTATAACACGCAGATAAGTGAGTACACGTAGGACTTTTGTTGCATCCTGCATCCCCAAGTGCCATGGTATATATGTGAACGAAGCTGTAGAAGGAAAACGTCATGATTCAAGTAAAGGAGTCTTGGAGCTCTGTCATTGTTGGAACCTTTTTACAGGACCAACTGGATTGATGGAAGAAGAGTTGATACAGATTTTTTTTTAACCTTCACCTAACAATGACTTTCAGGATCATAGTAAACAAGTCCCAGAATTCATTGAAAGATGGAAGCCATTTTACTGGAAAAAGAACATTGATTGGGAGAAGAGATTTATGGATATCTTCATCCAAGGAGAACTTTCAGGATCAGAGCAAGTGTCTTAGAGCTCAATCAATGTTGAAACTTTTTTATAGGATGAAGAGGATTGATGGAAGAAGACTTGATACTCATTTTTTGGATTCCTTTTATACCCTAGAAGAACTTTCTGGATTAGCGTTTATAAAAGTCCTGGAAGTTTTAAGTGTAGAAAACATTGTCAAATGGGAGGGGATCTGAGAAAACAATAACATAACCATAACGCTGTATTAAACAGAAATAATTGCATAAATAAATCTGATCATATTATCATGTATTGGGATAAGAAGATATAAATGCCATCTTAGCATATTTCTGCCATTTTAAAGGGAAAGTCCACCCTGGTATGAAGTTATTTAAATAAAAGAAGAAAAATGAGAGGAACAAATTGGTGAAAGTTTGAGCAAAATCCGGTTAGAAATAAGAAAGTTATGAATTTTTGAAGTTGTAATCAATCAAACACAAATTGGAAACTCTCATATCTTGCGAGCTTCTCTCCCATTTTCTCAGTACAGAAAATCTCATAAATTTTCCATTTTATTAGATTTTGATGAATGAATAAATTTGTTTCATACAGGTTTTATATAAAAAACATAATGAGCAAGTATGATTGAATATTTTCTTTAGAGAAAATGGAAATTAATGATTTTTTTTTGGTACAGGGCAAATGGGTGAGGAGCTCACAAGATATGTCACGCAGTTGCTAATTTGTGTTTGATTAATTACAACTTCGAAAATTCATAACTTTCTCATTTCGTATCGTATTTTGCTCAAATCTTCTCTGATCTGTTTCTTTAATTTTTCTGCTTCTTTTAAAACAAACTTGTAATGAGGGTGGACTTTCCCTTTAACTGATCTTATATTTTCCTGTGTTTTGATGTTTATAAATAAATTGATAATTTGAAATACAACAGTCATATACATGTTACTGCTTGTTTAAAACTTGTATGGTCTCATTCTACAGTTATCCATCCAGTCTCCTTTCTTATGTCCAAATATCTTCATGTCACTACCCCCTCTTCCTCTTGCTCTCTTTTTCTCCCTCTATTTTCCCTCCTCCCTACCTGCCCCCTCTGCATATATTCTTCTCCCTCCCTCCCCATTCTAACCCTCTCCTTTTTTCTCTCTTCCCTCACTTTCCTCTCTCTACCTTTCTCTCTCCCCTCAAAGTCCCTATGCCCAAAACTGTTTTCACCATTCCTCAAAAATGAAAGTTCCAGGATGCAAAACAAATTCCTGCAAGGAGAAATCAAGAATGGTAAATGGGAAAGACTAACCTTTCCTGTACAAAAAATACAGTGGAAACTCACTATAATGAGGACTTTGGAACCATAGAAATTACCTTGTTATATCAGGAATCTTATTATATTAGGGTAAAAAAGCAAAAGAACATAAATACCAGGAACCAGCAAAATTACCTTAAGTTATATCAGGAAACTCGTTATATCAGAGCTTACTGTAACGAGGACCTTGGGACCATGAAAGTTACCTTGGTAAATCAGGAATCTCCTTATATCAGGGTTAAAAAAAAAGGAACATAAAGACCTGGGACTACTAAAATTACCTTGTTACATCAGGAATCGCGTCGTATCGGAGCTCTTCATAGTGAGTCTCCACTGTACTTTCAATTACAATTACTGTCATCAGGAAGATATTACACACAAGAAAAAATAAAGAGAGCAACTAAATCAAGCTATTTCCACTTTTGTATTTCAACCAAAAGAAAGGAAATCATGTTTAAGAGTTTAACATAATACATATTTTTCTACATTCCTGAGAATAAAAGATTTTTTTTCTTTCAATAACAAAAATATTAATCTATGTATTTACACATATAGTACATGTATTTGCATTTAATGCAATAAATGAAATATATAAGAAAGAAATAATGTGCTTTTGAGCCGTTACATCTCCTTCTACATACTCTCCCTTATACAGAAATACAGAAATGCCACAAAATACACAAAATTGCCAATGGCCTAAAATCTTTGGATATTTCCTTCTGGCTAAACATTTGATATAGAAGTAAATTTCTCTTAAAATGAGTGAATGAGAAGAGAAAAAATAAAACATAAGTACACTTTTACTTATAGTAATGTACTTTCATCACATTTGACACTAAACAGTCATTCTTGGGTCTTGGTAATGACTTCAAATAAATTCGCACAGAATCAAAGAATACAAACTAAATCTTCTAAACTTCAAATAAATGATGAATACATGCATACTAGTTGCATCTCTTGAAGGCCGAAGTAAAGTTCGAATGGATGTTAAATTTGTCCCAGGTTAAAGGTCCATGGACTCTCCATAAAAACCACTGCTACTCACATTAACTTTGTACAACTTTTGGGTGAGATTACCAAATTAATACCACATGTACATCTCTTGAAGGCTCTTGAGGTAAAATTGGATTGTTGGTCAAATTAACTCTCAATGGAGAGCACGGACAGTACATCTCAATAATAAATATAACATCTATGATCTTTGGTGTATGATCCCAATATCTAATTCATATCCTTGTGTATAGTACATAATAGCACTATATTATTTTGTGACTTGACTAGTTATTATTAAATATTGTGATAAAACTACATACATGTAGGCCTATCACAAAGGGATGGAAGTATAGACCAAAAATATAATGGCCAGTAATCTTGAAGGCAAACCTGATTTAACTCAGTCCTCTGATGTATGGAGTGCCAAGTATCAACCTCTTTATTCCAAACACTGTAATTTTATCAAATTCAAACACAAAATGGCTAATTCGTGAAATATGACTGAGAAAACAATTTCATGACCTAATTCTTAAATATTCATTTAGTTACAGAATTATGGTACATTGTACATAATGAAATGTCAAAACTTGGCACTCCATAAATATTGGATTAACTCGACCCTTTAAGTTGGAGGTTAAACATGGCCTAAAGTTGATCTACTTTTATGAATGTAAGCCATTAGCCTCCTTTAGAAGTGCAAAAGCCCTATGACCCAATACCATCATCTATGGGTACTCTGGGTGATGCTTGGAAGATCCTCTCTTCTTCCGATGCTTTGACAATGGATTCCTCTTCGAATACAGTCTCTAACTGTCGCCCTTGTTCTTCAACCTCGCTGGATGATGATGAGCACCGGGTACTGTCACTTTTAGAAAGGCCCATCTACAAGAAAAAAATCAAAACACGATAAGATAGGAGAATTTTGATAGTTATCTTTATTTCTTGTACTATCAAATTTAAGTTTATTCATCTTCAGTGGCTTCTGGAAACCATAGAAAATAAAAGAATCAAACCACAATTTACAGCTGCAAATGTCCAAGGATTGCTTCAAAATTACTGTACAACCAAAAATTTTCGCGCGCATGAAACTTTCGCGAATTTCACGAGTTCTTAAGATTCGCAAAAGTTTCATGCCACAAAATAATCAAATCACAATTGAAACAACATAAAATTATTGCACTTTGCGAAAATTTTCTTGCTGCAAAAGTGGCTGTCATTAACAACTAGCAAAAGTTTTATGTTGCCAAATTTTATATTTTTTACAGTATGTATAGGGGTGGCACAAAAGAAAAAAACAACTCTAAATTATAATTTTTTTTTGTCCCTATATTGCAGTCTAGTTCTCTACAAGGTCCCTCCCCCTCCAGCAATGACATCTCGAAGAACAGACCCTACCTGTGCTTCCTGTAGTTTAATCTTGTTATTAAGAAGGACACCCTCCCCCACCCAAGGAATGATATCTCATATACCTGTGCTTCTAATAGTTTAATCTTGTTCTCAAGTAGGACCATTTTGGCATTGTTCCTATGCTCTGCTTTCTCTGAAGTCCTGGAGAGGGTTTCCAGCTGCTCCTCTAAGGTCCTCACTCTGTTGAGAAGGTCACCCACTATGATGGCAAGATCTCTGATGACAGGATGGGTTTTAAGGTCACTCTGTAGGTCACAATGGACAAAATGGATTCAACTATCAAAAACACATTCATAAAATATCAAAGTCGCTCTTTTTCACTCCTACAGAAGATGAAAATGGTTTGAATTTTAAATCTAGAATACTGTGCACAAGTAATAAACTGAATCTGGTAACATAACATTCTTCCATTGCCTATTAAGGGAACCAGGTTATTCCGGTATTAAGCCTTGGGGAATTAAGTAATCAAAATCAAGAGGTTAATAAAGGAAAACACAGATCTAAAATAAAGAAATAAAGTTTAACAAACAGAATATGAAAGAGAGTGATACCCAATTCATTAAGAGTGAATAAGAGGAAAATGAAGAGGGCATCACTGGTTTTAAGAAAAATATAAAACGTCTACAACATGGCTTGCACGGCACTACTACTCACGTCGTATATGACTGGTCTTGATTCAAGTACAGGGGAACTCTCTTCTGTGTTGTACCCTGTATCTTGACCTCTGACTCCTCGTCTTGGTCTCCTTGGAGTGACAGCATCATCTAGAATCTCGGAGGTTGGACAAACAGCTGGCTGAGTGGGAACTGGGGTCATACCTGCTAGAAACCAGAATGTGGACAAAGGAGGAATAATCAACTCAAAACCTAAGTTAACGCTTTCAGGACAGGAATTATTTAAGGGCTAAATTGATCTCATTTTGTTCTTTAAAATGGCAACAATAATATGTATCTTTAAGTGCTACATGCTTCTAATAAGGTGTAATGTCTTTGAAAACAATATACATGGTTAGGAATTTTGTCAAAAAGTTTTAGAAATTGTCAATTTTATTATTTATTATTTTATTAATATTACATATTGCCCCTAAATTGACTCGAACCCAAGCTATAAACCAATTGCAACCCTTAACCTAACCCAATATCTTTGATGAAGTAAAACCCAGAGCAATATTTGTGGGGGGGGGGGGGAATATGTTGGATATTCACCAGAACATACCTACAACGATGCTAACTGCATGATGATCATCGACTCCTAGAGGGACAGGGGATGGGAATCCTGTACTGTCAGCGGTCACTGTGCTGTTCAGGGATGGCCTGAAGTCTTCACACTTTGGTACGTCTGCAAGCTGAGCAGCATAGACAACATCTGGTTCTACCGATGCTTTCTTGGTGGTGGACTTCATACTGTTACTTTCTGCTGCACCTGTTTAGCAAGTTCAAGTGTAAAACAAATAAGGGAGTTTCGATCCCATCTACAAACCTTGATAGTGCAATGATGCACATTTTTTTTCAAGTTCCATCTGATATTTTAGAAATGAAATGAATTGACAAAAAATGAAACACCTGAAAATAAGGGAGATATAATCTTGCTTTTATTCACTTGTCTTTAGCATTATTTCATTTTTACATCATTTGTATCTGATTTAGTATGTGACTATGTATCTAGCCTTGTATCTGACTTTGAATCTGACCTTGTATCTTACTTTTTATTTGACCTATTACCTTATCATATATCTATCCTTGTATCGCATATGGACCTTGTAACTGACAATGGCAGGTATATATGACCCCATATCTCATATTACTGAAGCTTGTATCTGACCTTGCATCTGGGCTCTCTGGGCATAAAAGTTGCATATCAACTCAAAAAATTAAACACAAGTCCCAAATACTCAATCCTGATTGGTTAAAAATCAAGTTGCGTTTAATTTTTTGAGCTGCGTTTTATCGCAACTTTTTATGCAAGAGGGCCCTGACCATGTATCCGACCATGTACTTGACCAATTACCTGATGTTCTTCTGTCTGACCCTGTATCTGACCTCAAATTTGACCTATTACCTTATCTTAAATCTAACCAAGTATATAACCTTGTATCTGACTTTGTATCTGACCTTGTCCTGTGTTAGGGCGCACTGTTGTCTTGCCTCTGGTCAGATGCTTGTGTTTGTTACGCACCATGGACACCACATCTCTGGTCAAGAGGATCTTATGTTCTGCAAATCCTCTGCTGAAGAACTGAGGTCCGGTGATCTTTGGGACATAGTGGAAGACATCTCTCAGTACCTGAAAGATTGAAATTGAAATATTTTATAAATAGTACCTATGAATCTATGAAATTTCCATTTCCATTTTCATTATTCTGACATATACTCTAGTGACAACTGCCACAGACTTATGTCGTCAATTAAGATATAGGGTTAGGGTTGCAATTGGTTTTCAGGTGAGGGTTAGAGTTAGGGTAGAGGTAGAGTGCTTGGTTCAAGGTGAAACTAATTAAAGAATCAATCCAGAGCATGTGTTTCAATTATAACCTTCGGACAACATACAATGTATGCTGATTATTAACAAGTCATCATCATCATCATCATTATAACAAACAGAAACAAGATGAATGCGACTGCGTCTCCTACATGTATATGCCTTTGCCTAAATTCAGTTGATGGCTCAAACTGTTCTTGAAATAACCAGGATAAATAGCCTACAATTACATGTTAGTTGACCTCTTTAACATTGGACCTTACACCTTATAACCCAAAAGTCTGATAACTTTATTTCCTCCTAGTCATGAAAACAAAATAGTCGAGACATGGTGATAAAAAAGCTAAAAAAAACCCCATTAATTTCACAAATAATGACATCTATGACATGTCGACTTTGACCTCTGTGAACAAAAGTCTAATCAGTTCGTCTCACTATGATGATACATGTACGTACTAATTCCATGCAAGTTTGAAGTTAATGGCTCAAATTGTTCAAGAGTGTTAATAAGGTAAAAAAAATGAAATTTCATGGTAAATGACCTCCATGACCTTTGACCTATATACATTTGCCAAAATCTAATCAGATTGTCTCTATGGTGATACATCGGCCTACCAGAAACATGTTTGAAGTTAATTGAACAAATGGCTTCTTGAGATAGTGTTAATAAGGCAAAACCTGCAATTTCACAACTGACCTCTGACCTTTGACCTTTGTACCCCAAAGATCGTCTAGCTATGGTGATACATACATGTACTAGCACCAAGTTTGAAGTTCATACTTCGAATGGTTCTTGAGATATCACGTTAATGAGGCTAACACCTGCAATTTCATAAATTGACCTATGACCTTTGACCTATGTACCCAAAAATCTTACTATATCGTCTTATTGTGGTGATACATGTACATACTAGCACCAAGTTTGAAGTTCACACCTCAAATGGTTCTTGAGTTATCGCGAGAACGAGACTAACACCTGAAATTTCAGAAATTGACCTCTGTGACATTGACCTTTGACCTACTTATCTCAAAATCTAATCAGATAGTCTTCCTATGGTGATACATATTAGCACCAAGTTTGACGTTCATACCTCATATGGTTCTTGAGTTATCATGAGAACGATAAAGCGGGACAGACGGACGGACCGACGGATGAACCCGAAAACATAATGCCTCCAGCACCACCTTCGGTGGGCGGAGGCATAAAACAGTCATGTGCTTTTTTCCATTGGAATTTTTTTACACGTGTATGGACAAAAAAGATTAATTGAGGAATATATTTTGATAATAACACAAATGTAAAATACAAACCAATGAAAATATGAACACTGCTCTGTTGGTTGCATTTTATAGACCAGGGTAATTATGGTTCTTTGTTAACTTTTCCTGGAAAATGTGTTACATATATCACAAGACCAGTGACAAGGCAGTAAACTTTGGAGCATATGCCATTTGAACTGATCTCCTATAGCTGCTACACTAAGCAGATTCAACCATACATATAGCTCCAATATATTTTAAAAAAGTGATGCAATCTTTTTTTTCTGCTGGAAATTGACAAATCTGATTTGGATTTTAAGAATTATATTATAATATCTGAATACTCTATCAAAGTTCTTTTATCACAATCTAACACATACATGTATGACATTCTATGCCTCTAAAGATGATGTCTGCCATAATAGGGGTAACTGTAGCATATGGAAATGATAAAAAGTAAAAGATTTATAATATACTGGGATGATGAGGCATATGTACAATTATATTTCTTAGGTTCATATCAGTTTATTTTGACATTTTATTTGTTGTAAAATACATGTAGATTAAATGAACATATAATGGAGTATGATGTAAACACTTGTTCATTATATCGAACGGTGAATAAAACTGAAAATGATATATGCATAGATTTTTTTACTTCAAATACATGTAAGCTGCATAATACCCCTACTGGATATGAAATGCAGAAAAGGATACCCCTTGATATGCTCTCCCCCCCCCCCCCCAAAAAAAAATGATATAGATTTTCATCTGAAATTTAGCTAGGCCTTTATTTAATTGTTCTCTATATTGCTGATTTCATTGTGTCATGGTGTAAAAACTATAAAACTGAACAAAATAGAGGCATGCCATAAATCACTCAAAATTATTTTGTTGATCTGATTTGCATAGTTACTGGGGTCCCCATCTGATCAGAAGTAAGGGAAATGAAATACATCCATTTTCATCATGCGAGAATTGCTGAGAGAGCATGTTGCAGCATGCACCCCCCCCCCCTTCCCTTCCAGGCCCAGGGGATATAAGAGCATGAAATATTACACTTGTACACAGCTAGCTCCACTTTCCAGTCCATAAACACACACAGACACACAATATGAATCACGCACAGTGCATATGTCATCATAATGGGAATAGCAGCAGTGCATGCAGCCTGCTTTGTGTGTGTACCCATACAAGTGCCATTGTCTGCATGCATGCAAAGGAGATGCAAATACATTGTAAACACACACACACACACACACACACACCCTATACACTGGAGCCAAGGCTCTTTTGTATGGGGTTTATATTCCCCTAGTACAGTTTCACTGAGGCTTCAAACTATTCCTCAATTCCTAGCATTTTCTTCTGTAATACACAACAGCAGGTATGTGGCATGTAAACTGCAACATCTCCCCTTTTCAGACTTTAATACACCTAGGAAACTTGTGAGAAGTTGGAACATCATTTCAATTTACCAACTGGTAAAGTATATAAGTCTTATGTGCAATTACATGTATGTGCATGCATTGGTGCCCATGCAGCTGGCGTGGACATATTGGGTAAAATAAGGTTGAGTGCATGCATCATGTAGATATACAGATATATAGATACATGTAGCTGAACAATGCATATATAGTGCAGTGTATATTTCATGTTAACCGTACTTGTAGAGTCTAACATGTATTTTTGTCAGTTAATTATCAAATTTACTTAAGGTATCATTGTGAAAGTGAAAGTGAAGTACATGTAGATATATTTGTTATACACTTTGATCCTGACTTGAGCTTATTATTGATGTTGCACCTGAAATTTTTTGTTTGTTTGCATTGAAAAATTAAGATGAAATATGAATCTCACAATTAGGCTTCAAAGTAATCAATCATGAAAGGGCAAGTCCACCGGCCTTGATGTTATGGTACTTCTAATAAAGGCAGAAAAATAAGATAAATCTGGATAAAGTTTTTAAGTTTCAAAGTTGTGATCAATCAAGAACAAGTTGGCAACTCTGTGATATAATGCTACTTAAAAGAAAAGTCTGCCCTGATATCAAGGTGCAAAATGGAGCAGAAAAATTAAAGAAACAATTTAGTGATGGTTTGAGTGAAATCCGATAAAAAATGAGAAAGTTATGATTTTTTGAGTTGTAATCAATCAAACAGAAATTGGGAACTCCATGACATATATCTTGCGAGCTCCTCTCCCATTTGCCCTGTATCCCCAATAATATTAAATTAATTTCCATTTTCTCTAAAGAAAATATTCAATCATACATGCACCCTAGATATAATCATTGCTCATATGTTTTTACACAAAACCTTATGAAACAAATCTATTCCTTCATCAAAAACTAAGAAAATGAAAATTTAGGAGATGTTTTGTACTGAGCAAATGGGAAAGGAGCTTGCAAGATCCGTCACGGATTTGCCAATTTGTGTTTGAATGATTACATCTTCAAAAATTCATAACTTTCTTATTTCTTATCAGATTTTGCTCAGACTTAATTTCAATCTGTTTCTCTCATTTTTCTTCTTTTATTCAAATCAACTTAATACCAGCGTGGACTTTCCCTTCAAGTGCATGTTTCTTTGTTCTTATGTACTGTACTAAAAATTTCATAAAATTCTGTTTTCAGAAAAAATAATTAACATGTGCCTAAGAATTATGATTGCATGTAAGGACATATGTTATGACATACATTTTTTATCAAATTTTTATCTATTCATTATGTACAAGCAAGAAAATGGGAATTAATGGATTATTTAGTACAAAAGCAATGGGAGTTATTCTCACAAGTTCCTCTCATGTTTCTCCTTTCAATTACCCCCACCCCCAATTAATATCAGCGTGGAATTCCCTTGAAGAAAATTTTTTTTTACAAACATCAGCTTTCAGTTTTAGAAAATTTATGCAAAAAGTGTCTACAAAAATAGAATTTTGCAGTTCAATTTTTTTTTTTCAGTTTCAAATGGATAAATTGCATTAATGCACTCTGTCACGTCTACTAACTAAAAGGAAACCTGACATTGGGCCTATTAAATCATTGGAGCTCCAGGAGGAAATAATCTGACATATAAGTACTCATATTTAATTACAAATTTTCAAGAAAGCTAAGAAATATAGTACATGTAGGACCAGTAGTTTCTATAATGAGAGTCTTAAGTTTATTCCCCCATGAAGATGCACAACTAATAAAAAACAAAGTTTCTCATTCTTCCCAAACATGTAAGCTTATTTGAATTTTAGGAGAAGTAGGCCTTTGAACGAAGAGATAAAGTTGATTGAAATATAATAGGCAATTCGGATAAGAAATTTAGGATAAAAAGTGAACTCCTCTCTAGTTTTGTATTCAAAATAATTTCAAAAATATACTGACTGCTCACATACAACTTTCTTTTTCTTCTTTTTTTTTTTGAAGTGTACGACTGACTTTGCCTCTATGAAAATCTCATACAGTGCAAACTAGTTATAAATAGCTCTGATAATAAGATTTCTGATATAAGAAGGTAATTAAGCTTGTCCCCGGTCTTTATGTTCTTTTGGGGTTTTTTACCCTGATATAAGGAGATTCCTGATATAAGGTAATTTTCGTGGTCCCAAAGTCCTCGTTATAGTGAGTTTCCACTGTAGCATCAATCAGAATTTAATCCACGGACAGGGTAATGATACACTGTAAAGTGCTTTGATCAGCTGCTTGTAACTGGAAAGGCATACTAAGAAATACATTAGTTGTTTTGATCTCTCCTAAAATCTTCTTACAGCTGAGCAGCTGAACTAGACCACCATGTCATCCTCCTTCTTCTTAGTTCAATGGATGCCTGGACCTTGCACAGAGGCAGGAACCAGCAAAGAATTCAGCATCATCAGCCTGGACGACATCAAGGAGGACTATCGCTATGCTTTGGAGAATGGACGTATCACCATGGCAACGTATCGTTTTAGGAGCGGTCCCAACGTGGGAACCATGCATCGCCTGTGCAAGGTTCTTGGTAGAGCAGGTATGATATAATCATAACTAAACTTTTTTCTAGCATATGTGAACACCTTTTTATTTAGAGGTTAAAAGACAAGGACATTAGATTATGTCTTAAAACTGAGTTCATTCAAAATTTCACCAATCTGTTTCTCCTATTCCTTTTTTGTTTTCATCGAATTTAACTAGTGGAAAGGTTTGAATAACCCTTCAATTTTGATTCACAAGTTATTTGCATTTGTGCAATTCATAGACCAAAGACCAAAGATGTACATTTGAAATTGTTCTCATAACATCTATTCCATTTCCCACAGGAGACAAGTCTGAGCTGGAGGTAGATTTGATGGCCGTAATGAACAGTGGTGAAGATGGTGCTGCAGTCTATTCCATTGAGGATGAAAAGGTGACAACTTTTTTCCCCTATAAATTGGCCGATTTTTGATGAGAAGCATGGAGACATTTATGTAGCCAGTGGCCATCTCAAATCAATTCCTAAATTGTGTCTGGGGTACCCTGAAAGGTTTGGGGGCAAATTTTCTTAGCTGTTACTGAGTCACAGAGAGAGAGAGAGACCAATGGTTGTCCTACTACTTGCACATTGTCCCCCAAACTGTCATTCAATTTAAGATGGGACTCTAGCATTTTTGATTCTCTGAATAGGGTTGCCTCCAGAGTTGAGTTGCCCATGAAAAGTGCTGCCAGATGTATTTAAATCACTTGTTTATATCTTATAAAAGGTAGAATCATACAAAATCTTCCAAAAGGTCAACATTATGTTATGTTCTTCATCATTTCAATATTATCCTTTGGACATTTTGTATCAATGACAAACAAGGAGGGTAGTATAGAAAATTGTTCCAACATGCATGCCATACTGTAAAACCCAACAATTTTGCATGCATGAATTTCGCAAGTGGTCAAGATTTGCGAAAGTTTCATGCCGCAAAATAATAAAATCACAACTGAAACATAAAATTATAGCAATTCACAAAATTTTCTGTCATTAACAATTTGTGAAAGTTTTATGTCACGAAAGGTTTTAAAGTAATTGAAATGACAGCCCTTGGTTTTTTTAACCTTTCCCCTTCAGCCAAATCATCTGACCCTGAGAAGGCAGTCCTCCTCCTCCCGCCCTCCACCATGGGAGGTGGAGAAAGAGATGTTGACATTGCTGGAGGAGAATCACAAGGTCAGAAGAGAGAATGAGGCACTCAGAGCAAAGCTTGCCAAAGCAGTTGGTAAGTTAAGGAATAGAAATATGGTGGTTTAAAGTTAAACGATGGTCAAACCCCTACTGTGGATTACAATAAATGTATAAGAATATCTCGCTCGTTCTTTGGATTTGGTCAGGTGGCCACTCATGTACTGCACTTATGGAGGTTTAAAGTAGGCCTATGGTTTAGATAAAATCACTAAGATAAACTTTGTGAATTCCAACCATTTACTCCAAAGGTCATGGATCATTTGAAACGCATACAGGCTCAAAGTGAGTTTTCCAGGTGTTCTAGTTGGATTGAATCTTGAGTATAGAAGCTAACCCACATTATCCCTCTATTGAAGTGAGAGATCTTTTGAAACCCAATGCGCCCCTTCATTTCAAATTTTTGACCCAGAAGGCACCTGAAAATGTGAAGAAAAAAAATATAATTTTGGGGCTTGTCAGAAATTGTACCCCTCGCCCTCCCGAAGCGAATTCCAGGATTTACATGTATCCCTGCATTACTGAGTATTTTCCTTTCTCTTTAGATGTGGGTGACCTGAAGAACATCTTGGAAACAACCATCCTCAATATTCAGCAGAAGCAGATTGTTCAACCATCAGTTGATGAGCAGCCCTCCTTGAGTCAGGCATCTCAACCCATCATTGAAACCCTGTCCATGCCTCAGGGTGTAGAGATGATATCACAACCGCAGCTCTCCAGTAAGGCTGTCAATGATCACTCGGTTCCCATGCAAGGGTACGCCCTGTCACCACCAGGCACACAGAGACAGCCTATGAATAGACAGACCCCACCCATGAACTCCATGACCCACCAGCTACCAAGAACATCATCCGTCCACACCGCCCCGTCTCACAGTCAGTCCAGACTGCCAGAATCTGAGATGGATAATCCTTACATTGTCAGAGTCCAGTCACTTGCCGAGCCAGCACCAGCACCAGCACCACACCCGGGAGGTATCAGATCAGTTGTAACCGCTCCACATGAGAAACAAGGGACCAATCCAACCATCAATCAAATAAATAGAGGGTATATGCGGCCTGCTCAAAGTAACCAGCGGAAGCAACAAAAGAGCGCTGTGAGACAGAGGCAGATCAAGACCCCTCAATGGCAGGCTAGTTATGTCTCTGATGGTATCACCGAGCGCCTAAGGATTGGACGAAGTGCACAAGCCCCATCATCCTCTAGTACCAATAGTCTGGCAGACATTCCCACAACATCTGAGCAACGCCTGCAACCAATTCAGATGAAGGGTCCAGCTCAACGTGCTGTTTTAAAACTAGATGATCACGATGGTGATAAGGTGGGACATTGCTCTTCATGTAGTCATGCATGTTTTCTACTTTTCAGATTACAACAAAATTCATGAAAACAAAAAAACTTCCCTTTTGGGCATACAGTGATTGGTCAATCGGTATTTTCCAATAAGTTTCCTAAACTTGTTAATGTGTACACACCAAGATCTGTGAGAGCAGATTATAATCTTTAAACAGTTCTCTTAAAAAAAAAAAAAAAAAAAAAAACATATCAGAATGCCTACCCTACACAATTGCCCCAAGCCAACTAGGTCAACTGTCTAAGACATCTACCCCCCCTCCCCTAATGACAATTTAGCCGAAGAAAACACCTCCCTAGAATAATTACCCAATACCCACCCCAGACAACTTTATCTTTAAAAATTACTCCAACTTTCATCACAGAATTACCTACCGATATATGCCAGGATAGTTGTCCAACAATCCTTTTGGAATGTATGAAAAATATTTCATTCTCGGAAATCTTAAGTACTACATGTACATGTATTTTGAGGGTTTTGTTTTGTCTTTTTCATTTTTCTTCGTCTTGTGTCTTTTTTTGACGCAGTAAGCACCTAAATCATCTTATATTTATTAAAGTGTGTCCCATATGAAATATCTCAAAGATACAAGATTAGCACATGAACAACAAAGTAGAATCTACTAGAATTAATACCAAGTGTCGTAAATTTACATTATTGCAATGTTTCTTTTATTTCATATCTGAATCATCAGTTGGTTGAACTGGTTCCTGGAATGGGCATCTGGTTGCCACGGAAACATCTCAAGCTCTGTCAGAGAACCAAAGGACTCAGCCAGTACACCAGAAAGCTTGTCATGCTTCTCTTCAACATGAAAGAACTCAGTACCAGTTCAGTCACAGGGTTCAAGGCCACAGGGAAGGGCAGTGAGAATGCTATAGCGCGCCCAGCTCTAGACCCCAAGAGAGTTCAAGCGATCATCAGTGAGTATAAGCATATTAAGTAACCCCTTCCATTCCTAAAGTTTGTGATGCAGAGGGAATCACTTCTATCAGATTGCATGTGTATATTTGTATGGTACCTGTAGAAACATTCTTCAGAACTAAAATTATTAAAAAAAACAATTTAGAGTGCAGTATGCCAAAAGAAAAAAAGTATCAATTCCCTTTTCATTAAAAAATTATCTCTTTCAAAACCACCATCACACTGTTGTGATTCTTTACATGTAAGTCCAACCCACTGTTCAGAAGCACTTGCTTTGTATAAATTGGACTATTGCTAATTAATACATTGGAACTTTGTTTTATAAAGAACACTGTTATAACAAATGTTTGTTATAACAAGGTCATTTTGCCAGTTCCATTTCTTTGTTGTCTACTGTTTTGTTTTAGCCACGATATAACAAGGTTTCAATATAACAAGGGAATTTCCTTTGGTCCCAAGGAGTTTCTTATAACAAGGTTCTACTGTATATAACTTCAAATTGTATCATGCCACAATAATGAGGAGAATAATGCAAACTACCATCACTGTGATCAAAATTTTGAAGTCTTTTTGTGTTTTTTTTTTTCAGCCACTGTTCAGAAGCGTTTCCCTGCAGCATCACCTTTTAAGGTCAAGCAGGTCATGAGCCAGAAGCTCATGGATATCCGTAAGACTGTCCGCAACAAACAACTCAAGAATGCCACATGGAAACAGAGAGGACTACATCATGGGGTACTCTAAGAAAAAGAGACCAGAAACAGCAGAAACGATTTGAGGAACATTTCAATCCATAGACAATTGTTTCTAAGAGGACAATGAAATGTGTCAGTGGACAGATGTCAGTAAGACAGTCCGCAACAACAAATGAAGAATGTCACATAGAAACAGAGAGGACTGCATCATGGGGTACTCTAAGAAAGGCCAGAAACAGATGAAACTGGTTAGGGGGACATTTAAGTCCATGAACACTTGTTTTACAAATTGAGCTTTCAATCCGATTACACAGCAGTGGTCTTTTCTCTTGCTCTAGTTGGATAGATTGTTGGGTTGAAGGAGAGTCTACATATACATGTACACTGCCATGCAATGGACTGGGTCTATTAATACTTGTTTTTTAATATGACAAAGGCTGATGTTGCTTTTTTATACAAGAATTAAAAAAAAAAAGTTCAGAAGTCAATCACATTGGCTAGTTAAGTTGTTTTAAAGGGCAATCCAACCTTGATAATATGATGATTTGTATGAAAGCAGAAAAATAAGAACAACAGGATGGCGAAAGTTTGAAAGAAATCGGACAAGGACTAAGAAAGTTATGGATGTTTGAAAAATGAGATCACTACATCTATGCGAATCTCAAATTGGCAATTTGATGAGTCAATTGTGACATTTTTGTGGACAACTCTCCCATTTGTCGTACACAAAAATATCATTAATTTGCGGTTTTCTTCGAGGTGCTTTTACCCTCGGGGCAGTACTCAAAATATATTGGAGATAGCATATTGTTATAGGTCCTCATGAACGAAAAGATCCTACTGAGTAATGCACTTTGATTTTTAGTCATTTTGTGTGTTAGAGCGAATGGGGGAGTTGTCCACAGCTACATCACAGTGACATTACCTATTCGGCCAATTTGAAATTCCCATATGCATAGTGATTACAACTTTCAAAAATTCATAACTTTCTTATTGCTTGTCCGATTTCGTTCAAACTTTTACCAATCTGCTTCTCTGATTTTTCCTCTTTCTTTCAAAGCAAATTGCTATAAAGGTTGGATTTCCCTTTAAGACAATTCTACAGGTGCAATGTGTCCTGTAGGACTTGTCTTTTTTCCTAATATTTAATCCAAAAAAGAAAAATCTCTCGATATGACCATTAAATAATGGTCATTTCTGGCATCACCACCTACATGTATAGTCATGATCACATCAAAGAGATATTTTGTTTATGGATGAAATATACAGATAAATGTGATGTGTCATATGGGAACCTCTGCAAGTAATCGCCCTTTAGCAATTTCTGCAAGTTAAGTTCAAATATTTAAGCATTACATTTGGGGAGCAAAATGTTGTCAAAGGGCACTTTGGGGTTTTCGATTCTGAGGGTCTGACACCCCTTCCCAATGGACAATTTTGTCAGTTTTTATATTTTTAGAATGTACATCCAAAGCTCTTCCTTCTGACACAATTTGGTCCCTGGGATTCAAGGGGAAAAATTTACCAATATTTAGGGGCTGTCTGACATTCCATCCCAACAGAAATTTTTGTCAGTTTTCTGTGTTTTGTAATGTCCAGTCATACTACTTCCTACTGACAAAGTTTGGTGCATGGGGGAGATAGGGTGAAATCGACCCGATTTTGGGGCTTCTTTTGGAGGCTCTGGGGGCTAAACCCAACGGCTATGGTCAGGCTGACAACCTTTTTGTCAATGACTTAGATGGTCTAAGCAACTTTAAGGGGTCAAATCTTATGGGTAAAATGGGGTGACTATTTCGGGACAGACTCCCAGACTATAGTTATAACAAGAGCATCTAAATGTTTGAGCAGGGCTGGACACAAACTGTGAATTATGTTTGCCCCTTTTGGGTATTAAACCAGTTTTGATTGATTTAAATTTTCGTGGCCCGGACTAGTTTTGGTGGCCATTATTAAAAAAGCACAAGATTTCTAAAATGTTTCTCAGTAATAAGTGATAATGTAAAAACTTTTACATTTTTGTTGACTGTGGAACTGACAACATCTCGAAAATCTATTTCTTCTCTCAAACTTATTCTGTCTTTATCTCTCACTCTCTCAATCTATCTCTCTCTCTCTCTGCATCTCTCTTTTTTTTCTCACTACAAATCTATCTTCTATCTGTATTCATATATCTTCCTTAAAGCATTATCATGTGAAAAGGGAAATAAAACAATACTTGTCACTTAAATCATAAAATGTATCACATATATGTACTTCTAATAAACAAAGTATTAAAGTTGCCCAACATGGGCAACTACATGTACTTCTGACTTTATCAATATGGTTGCCTGACGGAGCAGATTAGTAGCCATGGGCCATTGATAATGTCAAGCCTTGTGTATGGGCCTAATTACAAAGCATCAATTTACATCACAAAAAAGAAAAAGGGAGGCAATCCTAGTCCTTTATTCTCATTCAGTTACCCCCTGTTCAGACTACCGTATAGCTATACAATAAGCATTTAAATTTCAGTCTGAACATGGTATAAAGAGACGTCATATTTTTAACCAAATGTCATATAGCAAAACGTATGTTTGAGCATTGTTTCAAACGAGAATCGTTTAACTGGGCGGGGCTTGTCATTCAGCACACTAATGTGACCAATCAGCTGTAATATTGTATGCTCCATTGTTGTCCTTGACATAACCTGATACAAAACATATGGTGTCAGCTGACTTCCCCAAAACCTGTTTCTTTATACAATGTTGTAGTCTGTACACTCCTTTGGCTAATCATGATTCTTTATACGTTTCTTTATACGAGCCTTGTATAACTTTCCTATAGTCTGAACAGGCTATTAAACATGTAAACATTCAAAGCATAATATCACTGCCAGTCTGTGATGTAGGTCAAAGGTCATGGGAACCAATAGCAGGCATTTAAGAGGGGCAACCGTATGCCCCAGCTTTAACAGTAAGGAACTATCTATGAGTAATAAAATACTTCCAATAAACAAGAACATAAATAACTGAGTTTAGAGCATGTAAAATGAATATACGTGTACATGTACAATTTGTTTGTAAATGCTTTCAACTTCTGAAAAGAATGCTTTCTTTTGGTATTATGAGCAGTTGTAAGTGTTTGATCTTTCTTTCATGCACTGTTTTAACTCCTGTGTCACTTTGGTCTGAATTTTGCTTTAAATGCATTTTGTAAGTTTTGTATAAGTAGACATACATGTAAATAAAAATTTTATGTTGATATTAAAAGCATTCAATATTTGTAGTATTTACTTTATGAAATCCATATTCATATGCTCATATAACCAAATGACTGCTAAGATGAAAAAGAGAGAGAAAACAACAGAATTATCTTAAATCCTCCTTCCTCACAGCATCCCATGGAGATATTTTAAGTCATAAATGGCATCTCATCATAAATGGTTTGTATTTGTCCTGTGGCAGGTGGTCTTAACCCATTCCAGACAATTGACCACATATGTTGGTTTGGCTCAATATTCAGAGCTCTAAAAATATACCAGATGCATGACTAGAAAGAGCAAAGATTTCTGCACATACTATGTCCATTTTTGTAACATGATTATATTGCATTTGATGCCAGGAATTTTACTACCAAGAACAGGGGCGGCGCCAGGGTATTTTGATAGGAAGGGCAAGACGACCTAAAGATGACGTCATATTTTTTCTCCATTAAATAACAGGGGTAATATAGAGTTATATGTTTAAGACCTCTCTTTTTAATACTCCTCTTTCTTCTTTCTTCCCTTTTCTTCCCTTTTCTTCCTCCTTCTCTTCTTTTTTCTTTTTTTTTTCTTTTTTCACTACTTGAAAAATCATAGGGGGGCGGTCGCCCCCTCTGCCCCCCTGTAGCGCCGCGCCGCCGCCCCTGACCAAGAATAAGTATTAAAATCTTTAAATTGGCAACACAATGAGAGGTTCAAAATCATTGTTTTTTTTAATCAAAATTGGTTTTCAACTTTTTGACAATATTCCTAACCATGTATATTGTTTTCAAAGACATTACACATTAGAATCATGTAGCACTAAAAGAAAAGGTGTTATTGTTGCCAGTTTGAAGAACAAAATATCAATTTAGCCCTTAAATAATTCCTGTCCTTGAAAGGGTTAAGAGGTCAAAAGTAAAATGTGATATCACAAATCTGGGAAAGTATAAACCGGACCTTACAGAGAGTTGTTGTTATACATGTATCAAGTCTTCAATACAAATTTTTTGAAATCTGTTGACATATTATATACATCAGGTTCATGGTCCCTTTCCAGCCAGACTCATATCAGGCCAAGATACAAGTATGATTTTCACATTACAACACAAGGGATATAATATAATTCATATTTATATACATGTACTGCATGTATTGGAGATCATGTTACAGTTATGCTAACAAAAAATAGCATTTCTACATGTGTTTTCATCAGTCACAACAAAAATAGAGAAGTGTGAGATGTAGAAAAAGGCTATTCTAGCCCACTTGGCATACCTTGTAGACAGCTTCCATGAACTTCTGATCTGTCTTGGCCGTGAGCTCCATCTTGCTCTCTAGGATCAACTGAGTGACCGGCCTTGAATAATCGCACAACATGTAGTGCATGATGGGAAGGAACTCTTTTGGGGAACCTCGAGAGAGGCTAAAGGAATAAAGAAGACAAAATATAAATGCAAAATATCTATCCATTCATTATTCCCATTAAAATATATCTAGGCATCCACATTGTATGAATAACTGTAAGAAAATACAGAAAATTTAGATTTTTATCTTCTTCATCACATAATATTCTTTAGGAAATACTGAAAGCAATATAATTTCACTGCCATTTCCTGCAGGAGCTGTAAGATTGAGTTAATAAAATTCAAAAGACAGAAATCTACAATGAACAATATTTGGCTTAAATCTGAAAAAAAAAAAAAAAAATCTTTTTAGTCTTCCCTATATTCCATTTCCCATGTACATATATCATACATCAGGGATCGATAGAAAATGCTCTTTTTGACTTAATATATGGCATATAGGCCTATCTTTTAAATGACACAAATTTGACATCTTCATTCTTCAAGATCACTATTATTCAGGCTTTGAAATATGGATTCTTTTGCCAAATGTAGGATTCTTGGGAGGATAAACATTGAAGTTTCAAACTCAAATGTAAATTCTTATTTCATTCATATCAAATTTACATACTTTTGCATTAATTCAGTATGTTATATTAACAGATAGTCATAAATAGATATTTGTCAGAAGAATCTTATTACAGTGCTCATATCAGTGTTGCCCATTCAAAGAGGATAAAGCAACTAGTTCAGCCCTTTCCATAAACCCTTTTCCAGTAATGCAGAAGAAACTACACACACCTGGTATAGTCAAGGTCCTTTGGGTATTTTACATGTTTCAACTCAGTCTGCAAGCTCTTAAGATTTCCTTTCACATCGCCAGTTGCCATAATTACCTGTAAAATACAGATAAAGGATATGAAGAAAATATATATTGACTATGGACAAGACTTTAACAAAAAATTCACTGTTGTATTAAAAATTGCTACGGCTATAAATGATGAATGAAATTTGACCTAAATCTTCCTTTTTTCACCCAGTCTATACAATAAAATACATGTACTGTCCTGCTATGTTTTAAAAGAGAATTTTTTACCCCATAGCATTTTTTTTTCTTCTTCTAAGTTCTAAGTACACTATAATAATTCAATGGACACCCCCTTTCTGTCTAAATTTCAGCTATATCGTGGTTGAGGAAACCACTGATTTGAATTGTTTACACGTACATGTACATGCTAACAAGAGTGCGGAGGGAATAATGGTTTCCTCAACCACAATAATGCCTAAATTTCTTCAGCATGAATGTCTTCGAACTCCAAACTTATTGTCACTAAAAAGTAAAAACTAGGGCAGTATAGCGACAGTTATAATTCCCTGTTCACTGGTTGATTTGTTAGTTCAACACACACATGCATGCAAGTACACTTACAGTCCATACTGATCTATTGATAGTAGTAGTCTACTTAGAAATAGTAGACCTTTGACTAGTACTAGTAGACAGAAAAATCTGTCTGTTTGGAGGAGTTTTATAACATTTTTTACTCTCGAGGCTCTCCTCCAAGCTAGCTATACGAGCTCTGTGGCTTATCAATCTGGTACTGGCCATAGAGCTATACAGCCCATGCCTATACTGTGTGTGGAGGAGGATATCAACCAAAAAATCTAGATCTAAATATCACCATTTCCCACATACTGTGAGCCATGCAAACCACCCTCGGAGTTTGCTAAAGGGGTTACCTTCCAGGATCAACTAAGATTGTAAAAATTGAATTAATAAAAAAGAAAAAAAGCCAAAAAATCGGCAGGTGTGATCGTTTTTTTTTTACCTTTCATGTGTAACTTGTATATATGGGACTACACCAATCTTACCTTGCATGTGTAGTCCCACATATACAAGTTGCAAGTGCAAGGTAAAAAAACCCGATCACACCTGCCAATTTTGGTGGTTTTTTTTTTCTTTTTTATTCATTCAATTTTTATAATCTTAGTTGATCCTGGAAGGTAACCCCTTTAGCAAACTCCGAGGGTGGTTTGCATGGCTCACAGTATGTGGGAAATGGTGACATTTAGATCTAGATTTTTTGGTTGATATCCTCCTCCACACACAGTATAGGCATGGGCTGTACAGCTCTGTGGCCAGTACCAGATTGATAAGCCACAGAGCTCGTATAGCTCCCGGGGGGGGTGGGGGGGGGGGGGGGCACTCGAATTATATTTTGACGGGGGTGTGCCTCACGAATCCCCGAAAAGGGGGTCTAAGGAACTGACTTCAAGGTGTAAAATACGGGGTCTTGGGAACTATGATCTATTGGGCAGAGTGAAAAACAGGGTCTAGGGAACTACAAAACTAACCGGGGGGCCGCGCCGGGGGCCGCGCCCACGCCGTGTAGCGCTAGTAGCTAGCTAGCTGGAGCAGTTTTCAAGGCTCGCGCGACGAAAGGGCCTAGGGCGCGAGACCAGGTCGAGCGACCACTGCCTCCGCCACGCTCCCGGCCGCATGCGAACGGATATGTTTCATAACGGGGGTCTTCAGAGCGCCGGCTGAGCGGCTCCTGACCGGATCTAGAGAACAGAAATCGGGGTCTGAAAAAGGGGGTCATCAAAGCGGCACGTCCCCGTACCACCAATATACGTGAGTGCCCCCCCGGGGTATAGCTACCTCCAAGCAGTAGGAGAGGGATTCCGTGAAGCCAGATGCAGTCTCAGCGGAGCTGCCGGAGCATATCCCCAAACGAAATAGACAGATTTTTCGGTCTAACTTTAGAATAGATCTAGATGAGGATAGACATGCGCATGCTAGAGTTACATATTCTATCTATGAAGAACACTGTACATGCTGTAACAACAGCTAGATCTATCACACTCACAGTCACACTACTGGCTCTCCAATAACCTCGCAGAAGTGCGAGTGTTACTGGCTCTGCTCTAGACCGAAAAATCAAGTCTATTTCGTTCAGGGATATGCTCCACTGAGAAATCCCTCTCCTATAATTATAATGACTAGATCTATAGCCTATAGGCTCCTTTAGCAGTAACTGAAACTAGTATATAGACCAAGAGTCTCTGTAAATTTATTTTTATTTGTTTTCATACAAGGTATTTTTTAAACCAGGAGAAGTGAAGGTTGATTTCTATTAATTTTTCATTGTTTTGTTTCATTATGTGTTTGATTTCATTGGAATCACAGAACCTACTTACGTGCCAATTATACAGTAACTGTAGTGTAAGTGTAAGTAGAACCAGAAGAATTTTATAACAAGGCTAACAGTAACAGTAACAGTAACAGACGGATTTTTCTGTCTAAAGTTGGCTCTGCTATTGCCTCGTCTCTGGAAGTCGGATGTTACACGGCTAAACTGCAGGCTGGAAATGCTGTAAATCTCACAAAAATCGCAGACTCGGTACCAAAGCCTAAAGGGCTCACGGTTCAGTTCAGGCATCAGCTAGCTGAATTCCATCTTCATTATCGGATCTGACTGAAGTCATCCTCCGGCCTGCAGGTTTTCATGCATGCACGGAAGTTTAAATGGCGCGCGCGCGCTCCTCGTAACCTTTGCTGGGATCTATGGGGGTTCCCCAAGAATATGACTCTCCGAGAAAGAGGGGCAGTCATTGGTCCGACTCTCCGGTCCCATCTAGGATTTATCCAATCATATACTCCGTATTTTCATGTACTGAGCATTTATGAATATTCATTAAATTATGTTTACCTTGACAAATGGTTGAAATGCGATCAGCTCCACGTCAATCTCATGTTGTCATCAGGATTAGGTAATACAAATACTAGAAGAACCAGCTAAACCTGTCAGCTGAAGTTGGAAGTTGAGTTTGAATGAACGGGAGACTTGTGTCCATTGATTTAAGTTCCTGATATTTTCGGATTACATGGGCATGGGCTGGCTTACTAATTTGGCAGTGCTGGTAACCAAAACGTTTGAGATTGCACAGGCCGCTATATTAACGTGAACACAACAACTGCTCAGCTCCGCGCTCCGAGATCGAGACGAGAGTCTGACAGTGCACCGCCATGACTGTGTCTGTGCTGTGATTAATTCAGACTTTTGAAAAAAGTGTTCTGTGATATTTTATCTATTTATGAATTGAACATTTTTACAAGTCTACGCCACACCACAAGTGCCATGCCACGCCCAGATCATTCAATTAAGTTCGATATTTCTCCAAATGAGACTGACAATTACTAGACTCTAATTGAATTAGACTGAATGCTGATGAAGGCCTTAATTAGGCCAGTGCAAAGCAAAGGAGGATCGAGGAGGCAGATACTTTTGTGCACTCCAATTAGTCTTGGAACTGGAAGAGGAACTGGTGCTCTCTGCAAAGTACCATATATAATTGGCTGGGAAAGCATGTAAGTAAGCTCTGTGATTCCAGTGTAATAAAACAGTAAAACACACATTGAAACAAACAGAACACAATATGAAAAATTAATAGAAATCAACCTACACTTTTGGTTTAAAAAATGCTTTGTGTGAAAGCAAATAAAAATAGATTTAAATAGACTCTTGGTTTATACAGCTTTATTTATAAGACTTGAAAGGACATCTTTTACTTCAAGAATCTCGAACTAAAAAATCCCAAATTCATGTAAATAAATGAGTTTGCATAAGTTAGACATGTTCGGTTTTGTAAAATCAAATGAAAGGCCATTTTTTCTTAACAAATTGGCAAGCTCATGTTCAAGTTGTAATGAGATTTTTGGCATGTTTTTAGAATGTCAATAAGTGAAAGACCATCGATTCGGATTTTGGAATGGAAATCCCAATATTTGGGTTTAAAATGTCGACTAAATGAAAATGGACGAGACATTCACTGAAATTCTGTCCTGAACTTCCCATTGATCTTCTCACTTTGTTCACTTTTTCGTTAACTGTCAGTTCTGAATATTTTTTTTCGAAAAGATGCTTCCTCCATCATGACAGTACTTGTAACAATCCAATTGATCAGTTTACTTTTCTAGACAATAGACACATAAATAAAGACAAAAGGTGTTGTCTGTCCTTTTAAAGAAGATGACTGTGTTCATCATTTCATATTACTGAGGCTGTTGGTTCAAAAGTGGTCATAAAGGCCATTCCTAGCTCTGAATCATATTGGAGAATGAGGGCAGACCATTGAGCCAAAGAGTCTTGAGTTGTGCATGCAAGAACCCTGAAACTGAAGGAGACTTGAGTTGATGAATTCAAATGGAATTTAGAAATCAGACTTCACTCCTTTTGTGACATTTCATATCTCCTGATCTCATGCAGTATTGATTTTTAAATTCTTAAAATTAATATTTAACTATGTTTAATTTGTTTTGCATTAAATTCTGTGACTCTCAAATCTTCAGAAGCAAGTTCGTTACCCACCATAGAAGGGATTCTAAACAGTACTGTGTGTAAAGACATTGGAACAAGGGTAGCTCAGGATGGGGCAGGCAGTGAGGAGGATACGCAGGGAGTCCAGCCTGACATCATGGCATGTCGTCGGTGGCAGGAGTGGTTTGAGAAGGTTTCCCAGCTTCCTGGATCCCCATCAGAAGTTCCCCGACATAGTCAGCCTTCCTCCTGAGATCGCGCTCATGGTGCTATCTAACCTCAATGCAACTGACCTGTGTCTGGCGATGACAGTGAATGACTTCTGGAGGGAATTGGCCAGTGATGAGATGCTCTGGCAGGGGTAGGTTTAACATCCAAACTAAACTTTATGATTAATGGTAGCTACAAGTTTTTAGAATATGCCATGTCTTTTTTTAAGACACAATGTACACAAGTAAACAAAATTTGGAGGAAAAAAATAAGTAGCAAGGTTTTGAGATTCTGTGTAGCTGTCAAACACTGAAAAAATAATATTTATTTCCAAAAACACAAATTTTCATTCAAGAGGTAAGGATTCAACAGACATGTTGTGTAAGATAATTACTTATGTAGGATATTATTGGGCTACTGTGTGGGGCAGGCAGGTAGGCTTCTAGGGTCACATAAATTCTGAATACAGAGAAGGATCATGATAATCATAAATCCATTGTTGATTTTTTTTTCTCTATAACTATTCACAGTGTATACTGTTTTTGCTTCATTTGTCTGTTATTGCATCTTGTCATATACCCATGTACCTGTACTACTTAGAAATGATTATATATTTTATGTCATGTATGCAGATGATTTTCAGTTGTGCATGACATTTAAAGGCGGTCAGTCGGCGGTGCCCGTGTGTTTCTATGCAGTCCAGGCGAAGGCGAGTTTGGAGATTTCCGTATTCGTACACATCTACTTACGTACACATCACAGTGATTAATGCGGATTTTGCCGAGGAGAAGGACATTTCGCTGATCCTCAATAAACTTTCGGCTAGACCTAGTTTCGTATGCGCACTAACTATTTTGCAGCATCAGCAAACAAATATTTTTCTCCATTGAAACCGCCGCCTGACCGCCTTTAATGAATTCAATTCACCCTCCTGTTTCTCTCTTTCAGGTTATGCAGAGCTACTTGGGGGTGCGTCACTGCTTATGAGAGGGGAAACGAGGACAACTTCTCCTGGAAAGCTCTCTACATGACACTCGATGAAGCCACATTGACATTTAATGCTAATGCAGATCTAGTAAGTTTGGGTTGCCGTAACCTACGTGTTAACCCTTTGATTGCCATAGGCAGTTTAAACCACTGAAAATCTTTGTCGTAATATTTGGGACTAAGAAAAGCTTGTCATTCAGTGTTGTGTTATTTTGGGATTTAATTATTTTGCAACTTAATTGCGAATCTGAATCCCTCACAAAACATTCACGAAAGTTTCAGACATGCCAAGTTTAAAGTTTTAACTGTGCTAAGATTAAATAACTCTGATGGTAAGTTTTTAGGGCCTTCCTAAAACATGGACTTTCAGAAAAATTAGGAAAGAAGTAAGGAATTATATTAAAATGATTTATGGTGTTTATCAAGTCAGGTTATTTACTAATCTTCCATCTCATGACAGCCTGGACTGTTTTGTTTTGTTTTTTTTCTTCATTATTTGTAGTGTCGAAATGGCCAAAACAGTCTGTAAATGTGACCCTGATAATAAAGCATATTAAACATGTTACAAGCTTTTTGCCAATTATTTTGTGATGATTCACATGGCCATTTTCTAATGACACATAAAATTACAAATGTACAACATGTACCCCATGATATAAAGACTAGAATATCAACCATGCATTTCAGGCTTTCCATCTCTATTTTGTACCGATGCAGGGTTTTGGATACTTATTCATCCATCAGCTAATGTTCTGAGATTTGAATTTAACCACTCTATTTGCACCGATATAGGGTCTTGGATACTTATTCAGCCATTAGCTGATGAATAATAATATTCAACGAATTGAAGTTTAACCATTTCCTTTTTATACCAATGCAGGGCCTTGGATACTTATTCAGCCATCAGCTGATCAATGATGATGTTCAGGAAATTGCAAAGTTTATTCACACCACAAACAGGCTTCATCGAGGACGGGTCAGAGACCTCCTCTCAAGAAGGTAGGCTCTAGTGGTTTAAACTAAAGGCCATATCTGAGTACTTGCAGTGAAGTTTCATTTCTATAAAAACATGTTTAAAAATCAATGTGAACTGATATTAAACAATCATAAGTTATGGTATAGTGAGGCCATTCAAATGGATAGGCATACACTGTCAGGCATATTTTTGCGAAAGTGGCTGATGCCTTTTGCCTGAAATATCAACTTTACAGTTTCTGAATTTTTGTTGTGAAAATACCAAAATATGAGGATATTCAGGCACCTATGAGTTGCCAGTTGCCCGCATATCAGCATTTTCACAATCCTAGGGGCCCTAGGGGGGCTGCACCCCCCCCCTTCTACATCTGTGTTCAAATGTTTACAAGATAGCGAACACTTGCCAATAGTCGCATATGGATGAATTTTATAAGACATCAGTATTTAAGATAAATATTCTTTTATCACTTGCAATATGAAAAATTCTAATGCTAATTGCATACCGGTCTTAGCGATACTCGTCGTAGTTTGCCAGAGCGTAATACCATATGTCAGAAACAATTCAATTCCAAATGTGCTGATTTCTGAACACCAGACAGGACATCTTAGAGGTAATCATCAAGCTGGATGACTACGCCAACAAGTTCATTCCTAATGCCCTCAGGACATTCTTCTCTAATGTTGACTCACCTAGTGTGAGTAGTAGAGATCTTCATGGACTTCTTCAGAAGTTTGCAGAGAGATTCATCAACTGCAATCCAGATTGTGGCTTGACAAAAGGTATTAATCTCCTCCGTCTGATTCAGAATTTTGTAGAGCTCCATTGTCTAGTTTTCTAAAGCCCTGTCAAGACATGGCGCAATAAACTGCCAAAAAGAAACCCAAACTGCTGCAGCATAATCAAAATCATGTTAGGAGTAATATAAAGGATTGGTGAATGGGGGTAACAAAGGCCCTGACATGTACTGTTTGATTTGTGTTTTATACAGATGTGAAGCACACTATGCTTATTTCTTGTAATTTTACTGGTGCATTTTTATTATGATAAAAAAATAATGTATGGTTGAAAAGAATAGAAATTATGAAATAACAAAGCACTTCCATTATTTCTGTTATACTCTTTCCGTTCTTCCACCATTTAGATGCCATTTGCATCCTGTCATACTCATTGATCATCCTCTCTGTTGACCTGACAAGCCCTCATGTCAAGAACAAGATGTCGAAGCGTGAGTTCATCAGGAATGTACGTCAGGCCACCACGGAAGTAGGGGACGAGTTGGCTGGTCATCTCTATGACAACATATACCTTGTAGGTCACATCGCCCCACAGAAGTGGGTCGAGTAGGGCCGTAAGACTTGCAGTGACTCTTTCATACCATTTTATACCTTGTAAATTAGACTGGAGAGATTTCTATTTGTGTTGAGCCGATTTGGGTCGATTTTGATGCATCTTGGTATAGCACAGCTTATGCACAGTGTCGTGATCGTAAGTATATCTTTCAGTTATACATGTAAGCACTAGGCGGCTATATTATAGCAGTGATTTAAGTAGATGATGTTAATAACTTTATGCAGCTGAAGATGCATTGTGATTACTTACTTTGTATAGAGAGTCAGAAAGACGTTAACTCAGTAAAAATATAGGAGTTTATGCACTTATGCCTCTCTGCAGAAAATTTACTACGTTTAATCCAAATGGGTTGGACAATCTACTGTCCAAATACTGTATAAGCCATAAATTTCGCAGCCATAAATTTTTGCGAATAGGACTAACCAGACTATGTTACGAGTGGTCGAATTTGCGGTTGGGAAATTCTCACATCTACAAACAGCAGTGATGATGTACTTTTGCAAAGCGAAGTGGTGAATTTCTGACCAGGAGACAACAAATTAAACTGACTACTTATGTTGGCGATATTTAAGCATGTTGTTAAATTTGTGAGCCACTCAAGAATTCACCAAAATAAAACCCCCGCAAAATATATGCCGTATACAGTAATATTCAAATGATAGATGATAGTGTTGTCTGATGGGATACAAATCAAGGGCAACCAAAAATGATCAGTGTGATTTGATGGTAATCTTGAGTTCTGGTGATTGTGAAATATATTACACTGAATTTATAAACCACAAATGAATGAAACCTGCCAAAAGAATTTGATTTGAGAAAAGTTAAATTCCTTGATAACTATCGTAATAGATATGGACTGTGTTGAAATTTCAGGACTGATAATTGATCATTCGAATTACTAATGATCATTTACAACGCGTTGTCCCATATGTTCAAATTCATGTTGACAGTGTGTGTTTTTTAAAAGTGTATTTGATAAGTTGTTTAAACATTTCATTTTTTTTAAAATCCATATTAGATGAGAATCGATATCTACTACATGATCAGCCTTTGAGAATGACTATTTGATAGTTTTTCTGAGAGACTTCATCAGAATTCAAGATAACCTTTGGTGCAGATTTTTTTTTTTCCCCTTTCTTTTTGGTGAGACTTGATGTATTGACATATTAATCATACGGCATCACCAGTGCCTGGGAGGGGGAAAAGCAAACTAAATGACTGTAACTGTAGGGTCTCTCCTCCTGGTATTATAAGTGATTTGGATGTGCAGGTGAACCACTACACTGGGCCGGGGTTCCCTTACTCTTCCACGAATAGCAAGCCCTACAGTGAGTTCTTATCGTGTATAGATAGTGACTCTCCTGCACATGATACCTCCATTTAACATCCTATCTGAGGGATGTTTAGCATAAAGATAGTGAACTACAGAGTCTTTAATCTTTTCCTTGTGAGAACTTAACCAGCACCCCACCATCATAAGTACCTTGCAACAAAAGTAGCATTTCATATTTAGAAGAAGCCTGCAATCTAAGCATTTGTTGATTGAACAGTGCATTGAACTAATGCATTGTGTGACAATAACACTTTGCTGTAGCAAGATTAGGCTTTGAATCTGGAAAAGATTATATTTCAAGAAAAAATTTATTTGAACTGAGTGTGCCTACTGATATCCAAATATTATTCATATAGCTCCTCTACTGAAATTCTTATTTTGCATGTCTTATATATTTGTGTTGCACTTTAATATATGTGCTGAAGACATATATATATATATATATATATATATATATATATATATATATATATATATATATGTGAGGAGTTATCTTATATACTTATAAAGTACTAATGGAATATATTGGTTATTTCTGAGGCATATGTGGTGACCCATTTGTTTGGGTCAATTTTTCTCTCTTATTTATTCTCTGAGAGATATTGAGGATATGCTTTTCTTTTGGAAAAAAAAAAATCAATCACTATTATTGTCCAATGTGTAAGGAGATATCCTATGTAGAATTATTGGATAAAAATCTATGCAATCATTTGTAAACGTAAAAAATTGTTTGTGAAATTTGCTGCACTGTTTTCTTGTATGTGTATGTCGTACAAAAAAATCCCTATGCAGTTACTTTGTCTCGTATGCAGTCAACTTAAACGCAGCTCATTTTGAGGCAAATGTAGAATTATTTCTTGATTGAGGAAATAGTTCATATTAGATATTCAAGCCCTATTTCATTTAGTCCTTTATCCCAACAATTGCAGTGTGCAAGTGCTAGGGTAAGGAGCAAACAGATATTTTTTTTTGTATGCAAATTCTTTTTCAAGTCGAAGATAAAGTTTAGAAATGATTTCTTGAAATTCAAGTCGAAGATAAAGTTTAGAAATGATTTCTTGAAATTGAATTATACTTTGAACCTGTATTGTCAGAAAAATCCATTGTTTAAATGATCAAAGTTTGTCCATCTTCGCAAGAGAATGAGTTTCCCCCCCTTGTGGAATCTGACCTGGAATATTTGATAAAGGAGTGGGGGGGGGGGGGGGAGGGGGGGGGGGGAGAGTGATTATCAGAATTATTTTCTGGTGTGCATGCATTATGTCAAATTTGACATTTTTTAGCAAAAGTTGGACTACCTGAGAGGCAAACCTTGACATCTACTTAATCCCAGGTGTGCTTTGTGCAGCAAATCCCCCAAGAATGTTGGTGATAAAACTTGATGTTTTAGAATAAGAAAATGAAGTTTTTGTTTTTTTTAATCCTCAAACATACTTAGGTACTTTTATTTTGAAGTTTGTTAAAATGGGAGATATTTCATGCTAGATCCATTTGCAAAAATATATTTTCATTAATTTTTGTTAATTCTGAGGTTCAGAAGGGAATATTGTTTGCAGTGACATGTTTTTCATCACTTTTGATGCCAGTATTTTCCCAGATTACCATCTTATAATTATGTAGATATCCTAAGATAATGTTTAGTCTTTAGTGCAATATATTGAAGCAGAGACACCAAGGTAAAAAACCAGCAGTGCGTGAGATTTTCCGCGCATCAGCGCCAGGTAGATGAGGAACTGTGCGTTGCTGCGCGGTATGTATAATATATATGGAGATAGGTGGTGAGGCCAGGTGTGAGAAAGAGCTTTTTGGGCGTGAGTAAGAGCCCTGATGTGTGAGACTTGGTAGGTCTGTTGCAGTCTAGGATCACACAGATCTGCAAATAGACTCTTTATTTTTCTTTCTACTTTACTAATATTTGATAGTCACCACTGTGAAGAAAGTGTGGAATTGGAACTGAATTCTAGTATTCTGAAATCTGAAAAGGATTACATCATGTACAGAAGATTGTTTACTTTTCACAAAGTGTAGAAAAGACATATTCCTTTTTTTTATTATTACTATCATATTTTTTTTGTGCTTGCTCAAATATTCTTTGCTGGTATACTGTACATGATGCATATAAATGTATGCTTATTTTATGTTTCATTTTTTACTCTTAGCATTCGGTTTTTAAAAATTAATGTTTGGTTGAAATCCAGTGACCAGGGGTAATAATAAATAACATTGTAAAGCGCATTGAAGTATTCATGTAATGCGCTATATAAATGTAACATAGTATTATTATCATTATCTCAAAAGTCAAAAGAGTTTTCTTTGATTATTTCACAACTGACAACCATCTTTTGAAGGTGCTGAAAAAAATTCATCGTAGTCACCAAGCCCTTTGAATATTGCTGTGTGACACTACATCTTGTTAGTAGAGGGAAGCTGTTATATAGTTTTAGAAGCAATGGCTACTTACTTAAAACAGGGCATGTGCCCTCTAGTGGTAGAGTTAGGCCATTTTCTTTCCTATGGAAATTTAGTTTGTTAATGCTTAATTTGACAAGGATTTGTCTCGTGGACCAGTACATCACAGCAGCAATGTGTCAAAACCTATTTCATAAGTTGGATGGGAATGACATTCAACACAGTTTAACCCATAGACTTCGGGAACTGGGTTACTTCTGTATTAAGCCTATGAGAGTTAAACAATTCAGTAGTTATCAGGTTAAATGAGAGTAACTGGAATGGAGATCACTAAGAAAAATCTTACTTTGAGCTGATGGTATTTGTGACACATGTGAAGGCAAGAAGACTGAAAGATTTGTAATACGTGAATATATTCATTGTATTTTGGTTGACTGAAACTGCATTATTATTCTCACAACTTTTATGCTTCTTTTTGATTTTCAGTGAGGATATTATTTTCAATGGTAATACAGTGTGATTGTCTATTAGACTTTACCTATCTTGGTAAGGTAAGATAGAACGTTTCCATGTCCCTTTTGAGCTAGGAATATTTCTGAAAAACTATATTTCAGACATTTTAAAATACATTGTAGCACAAAACTTGCCATTTGATACATTAAGTTGCTACCTGATATCCCTAGTATTCTGTTATAATTATAAAAAAGAAACAAACAGAAAAATTAACAAATTGTTAATGAAGGCTGTTTTCAAAGCAAAACAAAACAGAAACTTTCAAGAATTGCACAAATTTGGAAATTCTGTTAAATTGTTTTGCATCATGAAACAAATTAAGTTTCCCTTATGTCATATCCTCTGTATTCAATGCTCTATTCTTTGTCCTGTTTGATTGAATTAATTGAATGCAAGATATCAATACCTCTCAAACATTGATTGCAGAATCTCTGCCTGTGATTGGCTGTTGGTTAGCTTTGCCTCCGATTGCATGATCTTACCTCCAGTTGCCAGCTCCATGGTATACAGTCATGTCCAGAGCAAATGGTTAAAATGATACTAACATTTCAAGGATTGAGTGATACTTAAATTTGCTATCTTGAAGACATTCATTATGTCTGCATGGCCAGTGATTTCTGCTTATTATCACGTGACAAAAACACGTGATGTAGTTGTTGCATCTGTATTATGTTTTATGTGAAAGTATATTGATTTAGTGTTGAAATCAAAGCTTATTATGAATTTACATGTCTATTGTGTATCTCTCAGAGTTTGAAATTTTGTATATTTGCAGTGTGACTGATATTTGATTTGATATTCTGCATCATATTTTCAAGAGTGCTTGTAGAATAAAACTATCAAATTCTATCTTAAACTTATATGACTGTCAAATTTCTTTTATTATGATGTGATTTATCAGTTATTATTGCTGTTGCTGTTGTTTTATTATATTATTATTATCATTATTAATATTATTATTATCATTATTATTATTATCATTATCATTATTATTATTATTCTTATTATTATTACTACCATCATCATCATCATCACCATTATTATTATCGTCGTCGTATGTTGTGGTTGCTGTTATCAAGACCTAACTGAACAGAAGTAAATCATTTTTAAAAAATAATATATTCAAAGACATCAATTTTTGAAAGGTATTATTTAACATTGGACAAGGTCTTGAAATTAGTTAAATTGTTGATTATTTCATCTCAGAGTTAATGAAAAATAAATCCCTGAAGGTTTGAAGAAAATTATCAAAATTCGGTAAAGGAAAAAAAAACTAATGCTGATCTTCAGTAAGAATATTAAGAATTCAGTTGTTCCGCGGTATAGGAATGAAATAAAATCCTAACTATCAATATTGCCGTGGGAATAATTTCGAAGAAATTCCATACTACTGGTGCCATCCATATACAACCTTGCTTTTCATTACCATTTCGACTATTTTTCGACATGTATTTTTAAAATACCTTTTAAAAGAGCTGCAGTCGAACGACTCCTTCCTCCCCCAATTGTACCAAATAAACTAATTTATAAAAAACATATATCAAAGGTGTAGTATGTCCACTGATCACTGTATTGACTCAGTTGGTACAGAATTTGACAATGACATGCAGTGCAGTACAGAATCTTTTTTCAACGATAGTTTTCTGCTTCATAAGAAATGAATGAAGATCTTATTTAGTACGTTGCTAGGAGAGATATCAGTTTGCCATGTTGGAATGTCAGGTTGATTCAGTGACAATACCATGCATGTGTATGGTCATGATCAAATTGTTCTGTATATGGTAGATTGGATGGTGCGGAGAGTATATTGGTTTTTAGTTTCTGTATAATAAGTTCGAATACATACACTCTAACAAATAAAGTGTTAAGTTACCATTTAAAAGGGCTGAGAAGTGACCACTTTTTCAAAATGGTAGTTTAACACTTTTAACATGCTGGATGCAACACTGAATCCACCATGTTAAAACAGTTAATCTGTCATTTTGAGAAAGAAAACGGTCACTCCTCGGCCCTTATAAATGGTGATTTAACACTTTAGTTTTATAGAGTGTACATTAAAATAATACACAGTTATATAAATCAACAATTTATAAAAAAAAAAAAAAAATAATAAAAAACAAATAGAGAGAGAAAGAAAATGACGGCTGGAAAGATCTGTTCAGAGCCTAGAGCCATTAATATAATGGCTCTGTTCTTCATAGAGGCCCAGTTAAAGGTAACAGATAGTTTTGGTAAGCCCTCAAAAACTTTTCGTGAGATTTCTTTGATTTTACTTAATAAATAGGAGGGTACTAACATAACTAAGATGCTGTAAAGTTTTTTCCTCCTTAAGTGAAATGTTTATCGAATGAAGGTGAAAAGTAATAAAAATCCCTGACCAAAAAGAGGGGATTTAAATTCAAACAACGGCCACACACGCTACTCACATGAGGATTGATGTGTGTATAGAATACGCTGCATATAGTGCGAAGCGCTGAGTTTATTGTGCGGGGAACCTTCGGGTGGATATGGTCTTAGCGTGAGGCAGTGAAAATCCGTTACCAAGCGTTTCTTACAGATATTTACACTAAAATTTGTTCGAAATCGTGAATGGAATGTTAAATAATCTCGTACATGTGTCTTATGATAAAAGGAGAATAGTATGTGACTATGTTAGATAAGTTTCTTGCCAGTATGATTTTTGCTACCGAGACTGTCTATGAGCTTTAAAAGAAGGGGGAAACCGATGAGAATAGTAGAAGTAGGGGATAAAAGAGAGGAAGCGGGTAGGATAAAAAGTGGATAGATAGAGACAGAGGCGGATCCAGGATTTTGTGAAAGAAGGGGCACAAATATCTAAAAAATTTCTAACAAGCAAAACAGAGGTGGAAAAGGTTATCATGTCCAAAAGGGGGGAGGGGCACAATGTATGCCTACAATTTGGTTTCAAAGGGAGGTACGAGCCGGAAGTGCCCCCCCCCCTCTCAAATCCGCCACTGGATAGAGATGAGGAAAGCATATAAAAAGAGAAGGGTTGGAAAGAATAGGAAGAGAATGGGGAGGATACAGGGAGGAATTAAGAAGATTGAGATGTAGGGGAGGAGAGAAAGAAGACAAAAGGGAAGAGGGAATAACACATAAGAGGAAAGTGAGATAGAACGAGAATGAGAGAGGGAGGGATACATAATTATAAGGAAAGGTCTGAGATCGTAAGAAAGGGGACGAATAAATGAAAGAGATAAAAAGTACAAAAAGAAGAACGGAAGCAAGGAATTAGAGGAAAGCAGATACAAGAGAAGAAGCAGATGAAAGAAAATTTAGAGACAATGAGGAAAAGGGAAAATTGAGATGGGAAGTGGAAGAAGTCATATGAAAGAATGGGAAGAAGATTTTTTTTTTAACTACGAAGAACAGGCTTGATGAGACGGAAAGAGGGATATAAGCGTTGCATCTAGGGAAGAAAGAAATATGGAAGGAAAAGGGAAATGAAGTCTGGAAGGGAAGGGGAAAGGACATATAGGAAGAGTAAGGGGAAGTAGAGGAGAGAAAGGATGAACATTTTGAAAAATTGGAAAGAAAGGGATTCCTTGTAAATTTACATTTCGAAATTGTCCCCAAAAAATTCACGATGCATCAGTGGTGAAAACATATGAAATGACAATAGCGCCGATTGGTTTGAACAATCTGTATAAGTGCATTTCACCTTCATAAATAAAATTATTATCATAACAGTATAACAAGCATAACATTAAGTGCAGTGATAAAGGTATCCTGTTTCTTCCTGGCCTAATCAAACATCTTCGTTGATTTACGTCCCCACTTTAGTTTTTTTTTTTTTTTTTAAGATTGTAGGATGTTTTGGGGGCCAGGAAAGGGTGACGAAAGGACCAATTCCATTTTATTCTTGCTTCACTATTCTAAAACAAAAAACTCCCATTTTCCTAATGACACTGGAAATGTTCCGGCGGATTGAATCTATTGAAAAATCTCATTATTCCGAAACAAACTTGGGAGGTTTCACCTCTTTGTCAGTACCACACTCTTTGCCTCGTTCCCGTTGAGTTCCCAATTTTAGAAACGCACTCATTGAAATCAGTATTTGCTTCACTGTCGGGACCACTTGTAAACATACAGCCTCGAGTATGGCTGCTATTTCTGGCGTCCCCTAGTGATAAGCATGTTATGAATCTCAACAACGAAGCCCAAGCACCGTGGGTTGACTTTTCAAGGAGTTTAGGCGATTTACTTCTCAGAGTTGTAGCTGGGCAGGCTATCCAAGTTCTCTTCTTTCCGTCTATAGTTGCCTTGCTGATTTTCTTGAACGGAAAATATCACCAATCTATAAATGTCTACATAATTAAATAAAACTTTTTGATTGACATTCGGTGAGAGAAAGATGAATTCTTGATGAAGTTTCTGAATCAGGAGAAGGAGACTGCGCTGAGTCAGGACGTCCCATTCTTTCCAGCACTTTAATCAGAGGTGGGTCTATGTGCTTGTATCGTCTCTAAATTTTGTGAATATTCTTCGGCATAATTGGATCATCATGCGTTTACTTAGCTGTGTATTTTTACTCAAATCGCCTTCTTTCTCTTTACATATTTAAATATTTGTATGTATTTTGGTAAAGATGGGAATAAATGTTATGTTATAAGATTATTGCAGTCCATTTTGAAACAAAACAGTGCTTTTACTATAATGATCTTTTTATGACTTTATGTCTATAACCAATCCGACTTATTTACATGCATGTATACGTGCCTCCCAACATTTATTGGCATCATCGACCAAAGGTATATAGATACGATAAATATTTTTCTTTATGTATTACATATCAAGGAAAATTATGTTTATTCTGTGTACTTCCTTTGTCATTTCGGAAACAGCATGCCTTTCACGCATTATGTATTATGAGGTTTATCATCATTATCACATGGAGGGTTAAAAAATGAAAATTGTCAGTATCCCTATTTTAATGCAAACTTTTACAGGTTCCAAGAATATTAAGATATTGATAAATTCATAGACTATTCTATTTGAATTACATTATCAGAAAGCAAGATATAAAGAGATTGTTCAAAACTATAACAAATCAGGACTGATTTCATGAACAAACTAATTTAACATAAAAGGAATTGAAGCTATATAAATAATACACAGATTATTTTAGGAACTCATTTTTAATATTGTTGCGACTGAAATTTGAAAAGAGGAAAAAATCTTTAACGGTTTTAATGTTTTGGAAAAGAGTTCCAAAACTGTATCCCTTTAAAATAAAATAGGGGTTACCAATTGCCCCAGTCTTTAGGGTAAATAAGCAATGCCTCCTTTGGGTATAAGTGTCTCTGATCAACATTGTTGCTTACCCCCAACCGATTTTGGTTTTCAGTACATATTTCCATCTTCTTTTTCTCCCCTACCACCCCCTCTCTCTCTCTCTCTCTCTCTCTCTCTCTCCTTCACCCCCTCTCTCTCTCTCTCCTTCACCCCCTCTCTCTCACTCCCTCATGCACTCCCCCCTCTCTCTTTCTCTCATTCTGCGATCACTATAATTATGTGACTATAAATGGTAATTACATGTAGGAAGTTAGAAGATAATTATAAGCCGCTGGTGCTGTCCATAAAATAACATTTACAACAGGGTAGTCCTTTGGTTGCCAGGAAAATGTTTTAACGATTCCCTTTTCATACACATTAAATCCGCTGTTCGTTCCTAGAGAAGAAATATATATGATGTGATTATAACCTTTTTTTTCTCTCATACAAATAAAAAAAATCATTTAGTGTCTTTTTTTTTTTTTTTAAATAAATCATCTTTTATTAATCAATAAAGGGAATACAATGAACCCAGGTTACGTGTTCTTATCGAACGCGGTACAGGGTAACATAAAATGGATAAGTTAACAACTATAACATAATTAACAAAGAAAAACGCATATATCAAACGAATAATTTCAAATCAAGAAATGGAAAGAGATTTAAAACATACTGCATCGTGTCTTATATAGGTTATTATTTTGTTGATTTCTCGTTACTCGGTTTTGTTTAGTAGAGAAGAAAAATATATGATGTGATTATAAACTTCTTTTTTTTCTCATACAAAATCGAAAAAATCATTTTAGTGTCTTCTAGTTTTATTTTTAACAGAATATTCACAAAATAAACTCTTACATTCTAAGAGCCTGATCAGTTAACAGTAGGCATTTTGTCCATCCGTGACATCAAATAATTTATGGATTATTATTTTAGTAGGCTACCATGGGAAGCAAATTTTATGAAATTTCAGTTCCTTCAGTGATGCCCTTCACAATGAAACATAAAAATAAAATACTTTTTTCTACAGGCCTTTCAAACTTCCAAAATTTGTCAAATGTCCATCCATGACTAACTGATCAGGCTCATAACTTGTCTCTCGCATATGGAGTTTTAATTTTTAGGGCTGAAATATAAAGCCGTGTTCTTAAAGTTTCAAGTTTATTTTTCCACTCATAAAAAACATCAAAAATATATACAAATACAAGTCATAAACACAAACACAAGACTATACAAACATTAACAAATACGTGAAAACAGGGGAGTCGATCCGTTTTTCGGATGGGGGGGGGGGGGGGGGGCAAGACAGCCTAATAGTATCCTTCATGATTTTCTTAACGCCTCTTAATTACCAGCTTCTCAACGGTTATTGAAGCAGGGAAAATTGGAGAATTTGCACGCTAAGCGCGCGGCAAAATTGATACCTTTTATATTTCATTGTTTGGAAGGTTTTATTTCTCGAGTTTTGCATCATTTTTCCTTATTTTAATTTACACCTCCGGAGTTATTGGTGGGGCAAGACGATATGTTTGCACTCCCAGTATTTTCGGGGGGGGGGGGGGACTGCTCCTCTGACACCCCATAATCGACGCCTCTGCCTGAAAATAATAGGGTGGAAGTCCCAGCAGAGACGAAATGCCCGTCGAAGGCTATATGTAATTCACTAAGTTAAAAGATTATTTTATGAACATAAACAAATTAATCAAGAATATTTACAAGTAGGATTAAAGTTTGTTTTTTTCTTCAATCCAGTTTTACTTTTAGAATTATTGCGATGTAAACACAAAGCATTAAGAAAAGATGTGCCATATCAAGCCATAGCTTAATAAATTCAGAGGTTTGGGTTTTCGACATGAGATAAGTGCCCAAACGGCATGGGATTCATGCATGAGCGTCAAAAGTTTTTGTTTAAAACTGGGGAACTTAATTCTGATATTCTGCCCCTGCCCCGTTACAATCTTATGCATTATATCGGTAAATCTGAGGACCCTTTTATTTTTTGTTTTTGTTTTAGTTTTTGTTTTATAAAATAGTGGGAGTGGGGGGGCCTTGAATTTATTTTTCTCTGACTCCATATCAGCGAATCTAAAAATACCTGAACCCGATTTTTTTTCCTTTCCTTTTTTTTTTTGGGGGGGGGGCTTAATTATTGGAAATATTGTGGGTAAATCGGTCAGACTCACCCTTTCCCTTCCCTGTCAAAATTTTCAGCCCTGTGAACTCCGATTAATTGAAATAAAGATGGTCACCAATGAAGAAGACATGCAAAGAAGACATGCGCAGTGCTAGTTTTTGTTATGGCGCCTCAATGATATCGCTTTTCATAATCGGTATCTTGAATCTAGATTTCGTTTCCATAGGGAATCACTATTTACGTTTCGACTTTTCTTACGGATTCTAGATATCAAACACAACAACTGCACGAAATATTAAACAAAGCTAAGAATAACCGTTATATTTGAGCCAGTGTTTGAGGGAATTGTTTGATCAACCCTCGCAGATTCTTAATCCCCTTTCAAACTCATTTCTCATGGACATAAGACGGTCCGCCGTTTGAGGCTGTAGTGTTTAGTTTTAGGATTTAGTGCACCGTTATTCAAATAGGGTCGTTGCTAGAAAAGGACCAAATATCAGAAGAAGCGATGAGAAGATTAGCAGAAATTGATTTGTTTTAAAAAGGAAAGAAAAAGATGAGATAAAGAGGATGTGAAGATATAAAACAGAGCTTCCATTCACTATTTGTCGAAGATGTATAATAGCGATTTTGTGAATATGGCTACCAGATGACACAGTGACACAATTCCAAACTGCATTTGAAAATAGTTTCACCATCTTCATTTTTTCCACCGTCTTACCGGTATTTTACATGGTTTGCCTAACAAACAACAAATTGTATACTATAACGAAATGTTAATATTCACCAAAATTTAGCTACAGCCCACGAGACAGACATGTTGATCTAGTCAAGGAGTTATCACTCCTTGATCTAGTGGGCCTTCTGATAACCATTTCTTTTTGTGCTTAACTGTTGAAAAAACTTAAAGCAAGACTTATCGGTAAGTTCGATTTGACGATCCCTCCATTAAAATGTAGAAACGCCCCTGGGAATTACATGTTAGATAGTCTACAGATAACGATGAGACATCGCACATCATGTTTTGTCATTCATGACATAGGTGTCAATTAGATGTAGGACATGTTCTGACCATGAAAAAGACAACTCAACAAATTTGCACTTCTTTACGACAATCTATAGGACAAGATTCTGCGATTATGTTCACGTTTTGACCATTGTTTGAATTAGGGGAGGTGGAGAGGGCCAACCTAACTCTTTATATAGTGGATAAAGCTTGGGTACATAATTGCTCTCATTGCTGGACAAAATCAAAAAGAAGCATGTTTATGCCCAATCAGTTATTTTGTCACATTTTGAAATCAACGAATATTCAGAATATGTGACAAATTTATACCCAGTTATGGTATAAAACTCTCTAAGTTGATAAGTTAATAAGTAAACTTGTTTTACTTTTTCAAGAATGTACAGACAGAGGATATAATGAATCCGGCGGCGTGCAGGGCTTTAAATGGCGGTCACCCCTCCCAAACTCCCAATAAAGGGGGAAAGACGGCGGAAGGAGAAAGGGCGAAAACGTTTTTTAAAATATGACTGTCCACCCCCTCCTTACTATAAAGTTAGATGGACCCAAATGCAGCCTCGTTGTTTTATCATTTACCACCGTCATGCTACATTGTTCCATAAAAAACGCTTGATAATTAGTGATCAGTTGGTAATTAAAGTCTTGTTGATAATGTTGAGAGCGATCAATAACGTTTCATCGACTGTTAAGCATCGGTTTATTAAATGATATTGGTTTGTAGCTGTCATGCTATTGTCTATCTAAACGTTCTTCCATGAAATCAATTTTGAAAACGAAGCAGGCTTTAATTTTCAGGAGATGTAATTAGACATTATAGATTATCAGAGAGAATGGCAAAGTGAGCATGAACTCATCTAGTGTATTTAAGTTGTGAAGTGAACAAACAAAAAAACCAACAACAACAGCAACAAAAAATTATGAGGCCTATTGTTATTAAAGGGAAGATTTTAAACAACACATCACCATCGAACCTGAAATATTGACTTAATTATATAAAGTTCCAGGAATATAATAATAAAGTGTTTTTTTTTTTTTTTTAACAAGACGGATTATACATTTTGCAGAAGTTAACTTAGGTCGTGCAAAACTGAATATAAAGTGTCCTTCGCGCTGTGGACTTTATAGAAAAGGGGAACAAACAACAAAAACCATGAAGTGGTATTTTTCTGCAATTGATCCAGTGGCCATGCAGGCCCCGGCTGTGTGGATGATTTATAAGCCATAGCATGATGTTCATCTACATGTTTTGTGTTCCCGTCACTTCGGGCAGTATTATATCCAAGCATAGAACCAGGATATGGGTTAAGTAACTTATACTTTTTTTTAATTTTTGCCGGGGCCTGCTTCGTGTCTATAAGCGTTAATTTCTTTCTTAAATGTCAGATATATTTATCAATGTGGCCTTTTAAAGGAAATTGTTAGTACTATCCAAGAAATTGTTAATACTATTGACCCGTTAACGAGGCTGATTGATGTCTATTTTGGAGCCCATTTTTCATACAAAGAAATAATATAATCTTAGCTCGGGTGCAGAAACTAATATAATATATGTTTGATTTCCCTGAATGAACCGCATAAATGGTTTATGAAAGGGGGTTTCCCAAAGTGCAATTATTATTGCCATGACCACGTAACGTAAGTTATTGTCTGAATGCTATCTGGTCACCTGTGACCGTCTCCTTCCTCTTTTATTTCACCTCTCTCTCTCTCCCATTCTCTCTCTCCCTCTCACATTCTCTCTCTCTTTCTCTCCCTCCCATTCTCTCTCTCTCTCTCTCTCTCTCTCTCTCTCTCACTCTCTCCCCCTCTCTCTCTGTCCCTATATCATCCCTTCCCTTTCCTCCATTCTTTCTATATATATATATTATATAATTGTTTTATCTCTCACAGTCCCTTTGCATGTCGGTACTCTTTACAAATATTACAAATACAAAATGCCCACGATTCCTTTAAAAAGTCACACCAATGACATGAATGATAGGCCTATCCCCCAATTTCTTATCAATATATCTCGCAACATAAATCCCATCATTTATCATTTCTGCAGATCATTTATGAACATTTCTGGATCTGCCTCGAAAAAACAGCAAGGTACTTCCTCTTTCGCAACATTGCTGATGATAATTACTTTCGGTAAGGGACTGCCAACATCCGAAGGATGAAGCCCGGCATCAGGACAGCATCATTCAGACTTAGAACATAACAGACTCCGGTAGGTAGACGGGAAGGGAGTGCATCTCATCACCATGACGACCAAGGCGGCGAAGGCCTTGAAGGGTCTGAAGACACTGTCAGCGGATGAGATCGGGACCTTGAAGAGCGTGAAAGCATCGGAGATGAGTAGCGACATCCGATGTCAGAACCACGCCGAGAAGGAAGCCTTGAGAAAACAAATCAACATCTGGTATCAAGACCAACATGTAAGTATTTATAGAAAAACTACCCAGGACCATTCTACCCATAATCCGGACAACTAACCCTTCCCCGGACGATTACCTATAATGCATAAGGTCCGTTGAATAATTCATCTACAAAACAAAAATTGAGAGCCGATTGTCAGAGATGGCCAGATAGGGTAGTTGTTTGTCTGGAGGGGTGAAACATTCACCCGGGGGGGGGGGGGGCAGCCCTATGAGGTGTTCGGTATAATTTTATTAGGGCCCACGTATGTGATCAGGGTCGCAAAACAGAAATGAGCATGGATGTGACCTGCATGGGAAAACAATTAACAAAATGTCCCATTCCCTTCAAATTGCGGGGCGCCCCTGTCTGATAGTATAGAGGCGCCGGGATCTTGGGAGGAAAGGGGGGAGGGGGACTTTTTTTCAGTGGGACCAAAGAATTGTCATCCTTTACAACTCTAGCATATTCAATGGATAAATCAATTATTGCTGTCTATAACTTCCAGGTCTATTCCTATTTTATTAAATGATATTTCAACACCATTTCCACATAAAATAAACAACCCATTCCCTTCCAAAGTGCAAGACAGATTGTACTCTATTCGTTATTCTTTATTATAAGTATCGGAATGAAAAAAAAAAAAACCCGCATGTCAGTAATGCATTGCTTTCGTGCTTAATGATTCAAAATAATCTATATTTAAATAACATAAGAATTCATAAGATAAGTATAATACACAGTAAACTAATGTGGATCTATAAATAGTTGACCTTATGGAACATGATGAAAACCAGGTATAGGATATTGTCGATCGATCAAATAATTGCAGTTTATTCAGCATTTAACAAGTTCTTTTGTGACATGAATCCGCTAGAAATCTATCATCTTCCATATAGCTATCGATCGCAGATGTTAACAGCTGCAATGCACACAGAGGACGGAAGAGCGCAGGAAGTTTCGCCATACAGCGAACTTTTTTTTTTTTTTTTAATGGAATCCGGAATATCAAAAGGGCAAACTTTACTATAGATATCCAATCGAAGAAATCGTTCATCAAACTGTTTCATTTCTTGCATGTGCAAAGTGCAAATGTTAAATGTAATGATATTTCTGAACACAAGTCATCCATGCTCTATTAAGACGCATAGTAATTTCTAGAAACATTCCGACATCAACAGCACAGAAAATCATATTTGTCTATGGATCATAATCATGATACGTCTTAACCAACGTAAATGATTTTAATGTATAATGAATCTAATGACATGACTGTCCAAATCAATCATCTCATTGTTCGACAAGGTTTCTCGAATGAATTTTAAAAAATAGACCCTATAATTATAGGCTTACTCGATCATTGCCTAAATGACAGTTAATTGAGCCGAAGAGATTGACAAATTTTTTGATAATAACACCTTTACAGTGCCGTCACAAGCTTTTTTCAAGGGGGGTGCCTTTTGGAAAAAAAAGACAAAACTTACCAACTCCAATGTCAGGCAGTGGTGCTGGTGGCGCAGATACGAGCTGTTCGACACTACACAATAAGAATATGTCACCCTTTTCAAAAGACACCCCCCCCCCACCCGGCGACGCCCCCCCCCCAAAAAAAAAAAATCTTTTTTTTTTTTTTTTTTTTTTTTTTTTTGTCTGGAGGGGGGTGCGTTCGCACCCTCCGCACCCCTCTGGCGACTCCCATGCCTTTATCTGAATATCTGAAAAGCAAAGGATTAAAAAAAAAAAAGACCTTAATAAGCATGTATAATCCAAACTGTTCTCTGTTTAGTGTCGTTGCTGAGGGGGCAAGGAGTACAAGCCCCCCCCCCCCCCCCCGTCGAATGCGAACAAATTATAGAAAGAGAGGGAAAGAAAGGGAGAGAGCTCTCTTCTCTAGTGTTTCAGCCACTGCGGTGCCCCTACCCATGACTCATGCCAGTGTCCCTTTTCAATGGCTAGACCGCGCTACGCTTATAAGCCTCTGTGAAAATCCTAAAACAAAAATAGTTTGTTTTTTGAAGATAGTTTGACCTCTTCATGATGATGATAATGATAATGATGATGATAATGATAATGATGATGATAATGATAATGATGATGATGACCATGATGACTGAGATGAATATGAATATTTAGGATTTTCATAGATTTTCTGTCTATCCGGTTTATGTATTTTCGTACGTTCCCCTTCTATAAATACACTATTTTTGCAACTATGAGTTATAGGGAGCTGCAGTCTACGAGCCCAGCTTTTTAGCAGTCCCCTCCATGACTAACCTAGATTATAATGTTTTTATGCCTATTGTACGCTGTAAACCAATTAGATGTAATATTGTTAAGTTTCATTGTTTTACTATATACATTGCAAACCCATATATTTTATTTTGTTGGAAGTGGAAATAAACGAAATGAAGAGAAATGAAATGATGACTGTGTCATCACCGCCGTCGGTGATGACACCGACGGCGGTGATGGTGATGATGCTGATAATAATGATGATGACGATGATTACTGAGATGAATAGGAATATGATGTTGATGATGATGACAACGATGATGATGATGATAATGACGTTTATTTTGTACCCTCTGTATTACTTCAGGATGCAGTAAGGAAACTCTCTCAGGATCAGCAACATGCTTTCCGTAATCTCATCAAATTTCAGAATGAAAAGAGACGGATACAGAGACAGTCTTACATACAGGTTTGTATATTAATTTCGCTTCAAAGAAGGATCCGGTTCAATTAATTACTGGATTTTTTTTTTAAATAAAGATTTCTCAATTGTTCGTAACAAAGAATCTCTCGTTTCACAAAGCTAACTTGATTTAAAAAAATTACGAATCGGTATACGGTTATGATTATCATTGAATGCCTGATGTCATTTTGGTAGCATGCACAACCTAAATTTATTAAACCATGATATAAACTTCATTCTCTTTCTGGTCCCCTTCTTCAGTTTCCTTTTCCTATTTTCAATTCTTCTTCTCCTTTTACTTTTTCTTCTCCCCTCCTCCTCCTCCTCCTCCTTCTTCCTCTTCATTTTCCTTCCTCCTCTTCTTTTTTTTCTTCTCTTTTTCTCCTTTTTCTTCCTCCCTTTATCATAAGTCTGATTAAATGCAAACTTTTTGTTACATGTCTAAGCAAAAGCCTGTTATGTAAGTTATTTATTCGAATATTTAATTGGTTGTATCCAACTGACAGAAACAACGAGCTATCCAGCAACAGCTACGAGAGCAGGCCATCAAGGATAGGGAAGCTGCGGCTAGAAAGTTTCTCGAGAGCACCATGAAGAAAGGAAAAAAGAAAATCATTCAGAGACAAAAGGTAAGTGAAAAGATGATTTCGTTTGTTGGGAGCTAGAAGGGCATTAACACGTAAACTTTAACACAGAGTTTATGCCCTTCTGGCTCTCAAGAGACGATATGTAGAAATTTATTATATTAGATTAATAGCAGCATTCTGTTTGGGCAATACGTTGTTGTCGTCATTACAGAGCATGAGAGAGATAATATAAAGAGGAGGGGAAGAGAGACAGAGTGCAGGAGAATGATGGGGGGGGGGGGAATGGAAGAAAGAGGCAGAGAAAGATAGCTAGAGAGAGAGAGAGAGAGAATGAGAGGGAGGGAACGAGGTCGAGGGATGGAGGGAGAAAGAGAGAGCATGAGAGAGACGTAAATATGAAAAGGAGATGAAGGGAGAGGGATAATTATATATTTATAGAGAGAGAGAGAGAGGGGGGGGGGGGAGAAGGAGCGCGGGGAATGAATCGGTTTGTTCCACAGCCCTTGTTCACGAAGTAACAGATAGCTAGGCATTCTTTCTTTGTAGGAATACAACAACGTTATTAATCTGTTACATTTAATTAATGGACAATCAATTCATAATTTTCTCTTTTACATTGCAGGAGAAAACGGAGAAGAAACTAGATGACATAGAAGAGGATGAAGAGGAGAGCATTGGTGTCGAGGATGGGACCATGACAAAGCCATTGATCAGTGACGAACCAGTAGACGAAGGTTACGTCACGAACGAAGAAAGTAAGAACAAACATTTCAAGGAAAGTCACGATCGCACGCGTACCGTTTCCAAAACAGAATCAGTAGACAGCGGAATGGCAACAATCTTGACCGATTCTCAAAACTCGTTAGCCAAAATTGCCGAGAAACTGCCGGCGAATCAGTCAACAGAACTAGAAACTTTGGTTGGTAAAATAGCGAGGAAAGTGACATTTGTAGAGGATGAAATAAATGATGATAAAGACTCAGAGATCGAATCACATTTTAACGAAGGGAGCGAAGAAAGGGAATCAGTCGACAATAGGACCGATGACGCAATGACAAGACCTCAAAATATATCCCACCATCATGTGACCGTCATTGATGGGGTAACGGGTCACGTTGAAATCCTTCCACGGCAGAAAACTCGAATAGTGGACGAAACAGCTTTTCTAAGGAAGAAAGTGGGCGGCATGTCTCTCAGATCAAAGAGAATACCCGACATCCATCCGGCCCATTTCAGACCTAGCACATCAGAGAGACAGCGACAGAACGGCGATGATGATGATGATGAGGTTGCTATGCCAACTAGGATGGATTCCGATCTTGATCGCATTATGTCAATCGCGCGCGAAAATGAGAACTCCCACCATCACTACGCAGACGACACCACTACGCTCTCGCGCATGAACACGACGAGCTCAATCTTGCCTCCAATTAGGGAAGATGCACAGGTCGATATACAAGCAGACAAGAATCAGAATCAACTCAGAGCAATAGATCAAACAGGAAAGACAGATCACGTGGGTAGCGACAATTCAGCTGTTGATAAATCTCCCGCCAAAAGTTCGCCATCGTCTGCCAGCGATGAGCTTGATCATCAGACGGTGAACGGCAGCGATGAGGAAGAGGTGCTTGCCGGCGGGGATGAAGAGGATGATGAGGAGGCAAGGAGAGCAAAAATTCGAGAGAAGAGGATGAGGGAGAGACGAAAGTTGGAGGATGACATGCATAAATACCACGTGGGAATTGCCAATAGGACTTTCAAAATACCACAATATGAGGTAATATGTCTGTTTTACCTGTCTGCCTTCTCATTCTTTTGATATCTCATAGCATGTATCAACATTTTCAATTCAATTAAATGGATATTGCATACGAGACACGCAGATATATGCAAACAAGATTTGCACAAAGGAAATGAAATAACATTTTGTAATAATTGTCGTTGAAATCGGGATAAGCAAACAGAGATATGTTAACCTGCTCCCGCTTCGAGTAAAAGTAAATGAACATATTTTTGTAGTTTAGATCAGGGACGGCGATTTTGTGTCATGAATGACCGGGGGGAGGTAGGTGGGGGGGGGGGGGGGGGGGTACAAAATGCGGGAACGCGTTGCGACCGATTTTGAATGCTGAAACTTTGCATTCTACAGCACAAATCAAAATGGTGATATGTTGTTGTTACTCGTCATTTATTTTGTGGTTATCTATTTTCGAAATATCCGGAATTCACTGAAAATTTTCAGGGGACGTGTACCACAGAACTCGTCTTTAAGACTTCTATTACGAGTCCCATTGAGATCGCTGCGATGCCCCCCCCCCCTCCTGTGGTTATGGTCAGTGGGGTATCCTATGGGCGTATATAAGGGGGCAGAGGGCACGTGCCCGGGGCGGATCTTGAAGGGGGCGCAAAAAACGCAAAAGAGAGAAAGAAAATTGGGAGAAAATAAAGAAAAATTATAATCCTTAAGGATTATGTGCCCCAAATCCAAAGGGTAAATACATTAGAAATAAAGTTTTTGAAGGGTTTAAATTGCAAAACTGTTCTAAAGTTAGGTCGCTTTGCTCCCCACATAATTATGTTGCTTCATCCCGTCATTTTCCCCTAAATATAAGTTTTCAAATAGCGTTTTTAAAGGATTCAAAATTTGAAAAATCAAAATGTAATTGTCCTTGCTTTGCTCGCTATCCTGTAAGTTTCATCAGACCCTTGTTAAATATTGTGCCCTATAGGATGAAGTGTATAAAATAGCATTTTCAAAGTTTCAAAATTTGAAAGAAATGTCAACTTTCGCAAGCTTTGCGAAATTCTTCGACTACTTCTTAAGGGTATTTGTTCATTTTGGGCCCAATTTGAGAAAGGAGGAAATAGAAAACCGTTTATCAATGTACAAATTTTGAACTTCTCTGCCGCTCAGTTGCAGGTGTCAAATGCGAAATTTCCGAGGTAAGTTTGGGCACGGGGGGGGGGGGGGGGGGCACAGCTTCACTGTTTGCCCCAGGCATCAAGGCATAATCCCTAGCTACCACTGGTTATAGTTAACATAGAATTATCGAAGTGAACGTAATCTCTACTTATTATGGCAAATTCATCATGCACTGACTTTGTGTAAAAAGCGAGAAAGCTATTTATTTATTCGAACTTCCATCTTTTTCTTTTCAGATTCCTCCGGTACCCCGTGTCCCCGTCTACACACGTAACTCGGTTGGGAGTCTGGTTGCCAGCGAGAAGACAGTCCGACTTGCCTCGGAGGACTTCAAGCTTCCATCCCGTCGACAGGAGTATCTCATCAAGAAGGCTTTGGAGTGGGAGGAAGCGAGGAAGGAGGTCAGAGAGAAGAAACTACGGGAATTTCTTGCCAAGATGAAAGACTTAGGTGAGTTTTCTTAGCGTTATAGTAAAAAGAAAATTATAATTTCATCGTACATGTATTGCCCTTCCTTAGACGCTTTGACATTATTTCTTTTGAAAGGTGTCATTTCAGAAAGACCACCAGCCAAAATTAGACACTCCATTTCACTGTTTAAATGAATCCTGACAGCAGAGCAGTTGCGTATAGCTCGAAATCATCAACGGGGAGTCGAGGCGGGTGAGGGGTTCAAACCCAGCACATTTTGATCGATGAAAAGGAGGGGGAAGAGGTATAGAATGGAAGACTTAAGAGAGTGCAAGAGGCGGACAAATTTGATATATATAAATATAGAGAGGGCGAGGAAGAAAACGGAGACAGCGACAATATGTATATAGAGAGAGAAAAAAAAATGGAAAGAGCAAAAATAATATTGGGAGCAGCGAACACATGAGAAATAAAAAGTATGGGTGGGTGTCGTTTTCAACAGAAATCATATAATCATCCTCATCTGATCATATAATGTGTCACAACAACCTTTATGCACGGTGTCGAATCAATGGTCAAGACCAGCTGCTTTCATGTTTATCCGATATTGTCAAACGAATGACGGATGCTATTAACAATAACAAAGTGTGATTTGGAAGTGATGATTGGGTTTTTATTAGACGGCCTATTTCTATTCGAATAGAAGCCTCGGAATACAATGATGATCAAGCAAACTTCTTTGTCGGACCACTAATTCCATGAAATACATGTCCCCTGCCAAGGGAGAGCCGTTTAAATTATATTTTTTCATTAAATGAATCTACGTGAATTAAAACCTCTATTCCAAATTGAGCTAATCCTATTTTTTAAAGGTTTGTGTTTAATATGTCTTTTATGCGAGAGACCTCTTCATCGGAAGTTTTTTAAAAAGCTTTTAGCACATGTGTCCATACACTGCTATGAAAAAAAAAAAAAAAAAAAAAAAAAATATATATATATATATATATATATATGTGTGTGTGTGTGTGTGTGTGTGTGTGTGCTGACGTGGTCATCTGACTGAATTTCTCGTAGTTAATGATTAAGTGGAGCAAGATAAATAAAACCATTTGCATAGGAGCGCCGGAGTGTACATCACCAAGATAACCTCTCCTATTCCACAGTAAGTTATATTTTACCAAAAAAATCAATCTGATCTCTAATAACATCATCTTTCGTCCTTTCTCTAAACAGAACAAAGCCTACCAGCGAAAAATGATCGGACCAAAGTAGCCAGTCACCGGGAGCCTTTCCAAACGCAGAAACGAGACAGCATCAGCCATAACACCATGAAGTCGACCATCTTTGGCCGCGCCTTGGTGAACGGGTCCAAATTTAACACAGGGACTACAGACGTCAATGACCTCCGGAACTGTCGCTATATAAGGCAGACGAGCATCGACAACACGTCGAATAGCCTTGATGAATCGTACGAGGCGAGGAGGAGAAAGAGAGCTTTAGATAAGGTGTCGAGTTGGGGACCCCTTGGTCTGCCGCATGGTGGATCATCGAGAACTAAGAAAAGAACTGCGAGACCGTATGTGTCTATATGACCTCATAGGTATAGGAGGAACTGCAATGATGGAATACAAGAAATTAACGAGGGTTGTGGAATTAAACTAACGACAAACTTGTGTAGCCAGCCGCTTGTTATGTTCGAGGGTACTCATGCATAATGTAACAACAAAAACAAATAATTGTGTGACTGTGCGGACATATTTTCATTAGCGTCGCAAAATTTTTGTATGCGCCTATAAATGTTCATATGCTCCGACAAATTTTCATGAGCGTAGACAAAATAGAAGTGTGCCGATAAGTTTTCGTATGCTCCAAAAAAAAATCTTCATATGCGTCGACAAAATTGTTCATAATTAAGCGTCGACAAAAATTTGGGCTGACGAATTCGACAAAATACATGTGTGCCGATAAATGTTCGTATGCTCCAAAAAATCTTTATATGCCTCGACAAATTTTCATGATTAGGCGTCGACAAATTTCATACGCGTCGACAAAAAGTTGGGCCGACAAATTTTCAAATGCGCCGAGAAATTTTCATGGACGCCGATAAACTTTCATATGCGCCGACAGTACTCAGTTGTCGGACGTCTACCGAGTCAGACAATGCTATCGAGGGATGGATGAATTGCCCCTGTCTCTCCTGTCTACGCTGCGGACGGTAAAATTCGAATGAAATCAAGGATTCATCACATGTCTCGTTTTATCTCCAAAAATCCTTTCATCACTTTTTCAGCTCCGGACCAAACTTAACATGATTTATTCATTGCCATGCATGTCCATCGATACAGTATTCATTTGGCCACAACACAACTGAGGATTAAGTCAGGGATGCCCGTTTGTTCATGTGTTGTCAATTTGAGGATTAATATTAGAGCTAAATTAAAGTAGTTCTCATTAAGATTAAAATGATATACCGGCCGCTTTTCTATATACACTTTTCAGATTCGGAATGCATTTCAAATAATTGCATAACTGTTTCTGTTTCGAAGTTTTCCCTTCACGATTCACAAAACAAACGGGTTATATTTAATCATTGATAACTGAGCTCAGATCGGCATGACCATATGATTAATATTCATGTAATTTCAACAGACTGATAGTGGCATTTTTGGTGTACGAAGCATGGCCAGTTTTCTCTATAATAAAGACATAAAAATTAGAAACTCAAAATACTGACTACCCAGTAGAAAAGTAATTATGCCAATATGTCATTCTACCACTCATTTCGAAAACGAAGCAAAAAAGACAAGTCAAAATGTTCTTTTAGCATGCTAAGCAGTAATTTGTTTTGCTTGTAACTTGCCAATTATACTTTTTAAAATCATAGTGACCATATAATTATTATTTTTATGCACATGGTAACTTATATTATAAGCTACCAGATTGCTTTGAAAAACTAGCCCTCTACATGAGCAAAGCAAAAACCATGTCAGATGTACTGTTATACCTTAGACAAAGAAAAATGTGAATGGATAAATGAATCCAGAAAAATTGAGGCTATACGACCGACTGAAGAAATTTAGATAAAATCATGAAAGATATAGTGTTAAAATGATAAGTGTGAAAGATGTCAGGTCATACAGACTTTTGTTGTTGTCGCTGATTTTATCCAATGTGGTTAAAATTCACTTTGAAGCAAATTCCATTTATCTATATATAAATTATATGTTCTCTTTTTCTGCGGATGAGGGTATATTGAGGTATAGATGTTCAAACTCTTTCGGCCAATCAGCTTGTGCTTGCCTTGCGGGTCACGCTTTGAAATTACAGAGTCATACTATAGCACATGTACATGTAGTTCTTTTTGTCATGGTGGTTTTGATACAGGTTTAGATGCAATGGTTTAATATAATTTAACAGGAAGCCTATGCTATTTAATAAAAAAGATGATGATAATGTACGAATGATAAACATATGTTTAATGTGTCATCACTTTATGTCGCCATGAAAAGAATGGAGGGGGTATAGTGGTTAAAACTGCAAGGGAAGATGGGAAATCGGTGTAAGGTGGGTTGTGAGAGAGAGAACGAAATAAGTAGTTATGTATTATGTTACATGTATATCTAATAGAGAGAAAAAGAAAAGAGGGAGAGAGAGTGTGTGTGAGTGAGGGTGAGAGAGATAGGCAGAGAAAAAGAGAGAGGGAGAGAGAGAGATAGAGAGCCTGTGTGTGTGTGTGGGGGGGGGGGGGTGAGTGAGAGAGATATTATCAAACCCATAGTGAACTTTATGGGCTGCGTTTTTATTGATCACGTCTGTCTTTGCTGTTGACAGATATATCCGGTATTGATTCATCTAGCTTTTCAAATGGCAAAATGTAGCCGTTGAGTCTGACCTTCCTGTTTTGATTTAATCGATGCTTTATCTTTCTTGGCATCGTCTGGTATTATAGGCATATTGTCAACTTTATTTGCTTCATTTATCTTTCAGTGATGGGGAAACATAATTATGAAATAAAAATCAAGTTGCTCTTCGAAATTGATTCCCCTTCATTAGATCTATAAGAGTCCCATAATCTATATGCTTCAGTCTTTTCTGTCAGCATTTTTAGATTTCACTAGATGTATTTTCCTTTGAAACATAAAACATGTTATTGTGTATTCCATATTATATTTAACGATATACTTAACCTTTTCCCTTTTCTATCTGCAAGAATCTAGTCAAATAAATCGTAATTTGGGTGAATGTCACTATGTCAGTGATCATTTGTATAGTGCAATATTGATTAGAATCTCTTCATTATCTCCAGTGCTTCTCTCATCCATTCACTTATCCCAGTTATTGTTTTTCTCCCCCCACATATCCTTTTTATCCATCTACTTATCTCCTTTTCTATTTCTTTCAATATCCATCTTTCTCTCCAGCCATTTATATCCTTGTATCTCATTTTATCCATCTTTCCCACTCTCTCTCCCAATTCATTCATCACTCCATATCTCTCTAAACTTATGTTCTTTTTAATGCATAACTCTTTTCTGTTCGTCTCTCTCTCTCTCTCAATCTGTCAGTCTTTAGCTCTCTATCTCTTTCTTTTCATCCATAACGTGCCCACCTTGTCCCTCTCATTCACTCTCCTTCCATCTCTCTCTCTCTCTTTCTTATCCATCTCTCTCAGTCTCTCACCTTTTTATTTCCCTCTCATCTATTCTCTCTACCAATCATTTGCTTCCCTCATTAAGCAAATGATACATAAAATCCCCCCAAAATAATAGATGTTACAAAAATAATGACAATGACAAATATCAAATTCCAAATGATGGAGGATATACATATTTATTTACAAAAAGACATATATATGTTGCATTTGAAGAGTACCTTTATAAACACTGTATCTTACAGATGCTCAATTCAATTTCATAACAGTCAAATCAGGGTTCCCACCAAAATTTGAGAACCAAATTTCATGACTTTACATGACCTATTTTGGCCTTTTTCCATGACCAGATAAGTACTATTTTGGTAGGAGTTGTGGCATTCATGCGGTATACGAATACCACGCAGTGATGTGATATCATTTCCTATTTGTGATGGAAGGCTGCCATAGCCACACACAGCCCGCACCCACAATCAATTTCCATGACTTTGGGAGATTTTCTTTTCATTTTCCATGATTTTCCAGAAGAATTTATTTTTCTATGATTTTTCAGGTTTTTCCATGACCATGGAAAACCTGCAAATAGATGCTTAGCATACATTCTACCAGTACAAGCTAAATTTTATGTGAATAATGTTTTCTAATTTCAGTCTGCAAATTATGAAGGTATAAGAAAACAACTACTGTTTGACATCATGTTTCAGCTAGTTATATTTAGATTAAAAATGATAGTAAAAAGAAGAGAGAGTACAATAAATAAAGCATGACACACAGACATCATCATGTAGCTATAATATTTCTGAATATTTCTGATTTTGTAAACATTTGTGGAGTAGATACATAGTATCATCTGCTGCAAGCTAGAAGGCATGAACTCATATCACTTTGCATCGAATCACTACCCTTCTAATAATAATAATAGTAGCTTCATCTACATGTATATCGCGCACATATTCATCCCAGGGTATGCTCAAGGTGCCTACAAATTACTATTATTACCCTGGCTTTAGCCCAGCTGTCCTAAGGTGCTAAAAGCATTCAAGGAATAAATTCCTACCAGGTACCCATTTACTACACCTGGGTGGAGAGTGTTAAATGTAGATTAATGTCATGCCAAGGACGTTAGTGCCGTGGCGGGACTCAAACTGCGAACCACATGATCAATAGTCCGGGGACGTATCAACTAGACCACGACACCTCTAGCTGTCAACAGATGATATTTGCCATCATTTACCTACATACATCTAAAAAAGATCTCATGTGCCACAATATTTTTCAAAAAGCCAGTAATGCCAGTAATTTAAAGTAGCACAGGAAAGAAGAATTTAGTGTTACACCTTTCTTAGGCTTTCCAAATGCTGTGAATTTTTTCCTATACACATCAAAGTGTAGTCATGGCAAAAGTGAATCTCCTAACTTTGGTAAAACAAAGAGCTTTCTGAAATAACCATGGAAATGGAATGGCAACTTTTAAGACATAACCTTGAAAAGGTCATGGCAGAAAATGCCTATAATTATAGCAGGATGCTGTACTTCTACTGCTAACTGCTAACTTTTGAAGGAGATATTTGCAAAGACCTGGTTAAAGTGATGGTAGTTACCACTGAAGTGTCCACATTTAGCCTCAGATACTGCACTTCTTTTGTGTAAGTTTTGTAAGAAACATTTTTGCATTTATACTCCTAGAGCTGAGAAGCATGTTTTCTGAACCTCAAATCGATTTTTTGCAGTTGTTGTTCAGACTGGATTTAAAAGACAGAGAGAAGAGCGAAGACACCATAGAGGAGAGCACAGGGGTAGGCAACGAGGAGTTGTTGAGAATCCATGGCTAACGCAGTCACAAAGAGCTTGGATGCCGATAAACTACACCAACCTATAGCTAGGAGGGATGCTATTGTACCAAAAATACCCCTGTGAAAAAGGAAAGGAAAAACAATGATGCAGCATGCCTATTCCGAAGAGTAGTCACTTCTTTTATCTCCTACAAAAGCCAAAAGATGTGTACAAATTGGTAATTGTGGGTTTGTAGCATTGCATTCTTTGCTGTTGTCAGTTAAGTTCACTATTACATCGAACTTTCATCGCATGACCCTTATAATAGGTTTTAAGCTCCATTCCTCCAGAATGCATATCTCTAATGCTATAAGGTGCTACAAGAAGCTACCACAAAGCATATAATAGCGATCACAAATCAAATTATCAAATCAAATTATGCAGGATCACAAATCAACTAATTATCCTTCATCGGATTTTTCTCAAAGTTTAAGTGATATTTTTCTCTAATCTTTCTCCTTTATTAAAACCAAATTGATGCCAGTGTGGACTTCCCATTTCAACATTTATAATTTGAAATCAAACACAAGAAACAACCAGTACTCACTGTAAGTTAATGACGATGGCAAGAAAGTTGAGACAGACCATGGGAAGAAGGCAGTACCCTAAGACGCTGACGATGCAGCTAGCGCTGACTCCTGTAAGACTCATCAGATTGAGCAGCATCCAGATCCCTAAGCATCCGATGCCACCAATACCATAGATGTAACCAAACTGGACCTTCCCTGCCTGAAAAAGAAAGGAAATTTAGAATATTTGTAGTGAAATTACAATGATGGAAGACACTTGTTCTCAGACAAAACATTAACCCTTTCAGGACAGGAATTATTTAAGGGATAAAATGATTACATTTTGTTCTTCAAATTGGCAACAATAATATTTTTCTTTTAGTGTAAACAAGGTTCTAATAAGGTGTAATGTCTTTGAAAACAATACATGGTTAAAAATTTTGTTGAAAAGTTGAAAAAATTGCCAATGGTGATAAAATACAATGATTTTTAACCTCTCAATATGTTGCCAATTTAAAGATTTTAAAGCTTATTCTCTTTTTAAAATTCCTGGCATCAAGCGCAATGTGGTCATACACCAAAAATGGACAGAGTGTGTGCATAAATTTATTCTCTTTCTACTCATGCATCTGGCATACTTTTTTAGAGCTCTGAATCAAAATGTGGTCAATTGTCTCAAAAGGGCTAATGTAATATGGGGATTGTTTAGATCAGCAAAACTATGACAGAGAAAAAAAATGCAGGAAATCAATTACCCTGAAAAGCACACACACAGACATGCACATTCTGTAACTTCAAATCAAACAAATAGTTGTTACATACAATATTCCATTAAAACAGCTGTTAATCAAACAAATGACAATCTATTTTCAGGGAAATCATTGTTTTAGTAATTAGTATCCTATAAGGCTGCAAAATTTCTTCAACATGTGAACATAGCTGAAGAAAAGTTTAAAACAAAATTATGTGAAAATCAATGAAAGTCCCTTGAACTGTCTGTCCTTAGCACATCACTGCACTTGAGTTCATGAACACCTACCAGAAGAAGTGTTCCTCCAAACCCAAGGGCAAAGACCAGAGGACCAGCCAGATCACAGTCGTTGATTGCTGCAGGGTCTGTCTCCCTCAATGGGTTTAAAACAGACAGTGTCTGCAAAGAGAAAGGTCAAGATTATGAATATAAATTTGTAAAAATATATATAATTTTTTAATACTGAGTGACTGAACCAATAATTCTTTGGTGGATACAATAAATAAAATGCATTTTTCTTAGGGTTCATGCCCCCCCCCCCCGAAGAAAAATGGTTGTGAAATATGCATCCTCATTTTTCTATTAGACCTAATATTAATACTCCAAATAATAATTCTAATTCTTCTTATTTCTCATCATCCCTCAACCTTCTTCAATTTATTTCACTTAACAGTGTACACGATTACGTTCCCATTCATTTTATACTGCCATCCGTATTCTGGTCGGTCCGTGTTTTGTTGTGTGTGTCTATAGGTAAGAGACCTACCCTCTCTCGTTCCTTGTTTCCCTTCCTTTCCTGTCCCTTTCACTCCTCTTATGTTTTGTTTATCCGGTTTATGTACAAATACATGTACGTTCCCTTTTCAACGATACACTATTTTTGCAATTATAAGTTATAGGGGGCTGCAATCTACATGTACAAGCCCAGCTTTTTAGCAGTCCCCTCCGCGACCAACCTAGTTTATGTTTTTTCTATGTCTATTGTACACTGTAACCAATAATTGTAAAGTTTAATTGATTTGCTGTACATGTACAATTTAAAACTGTGCATTTTAAATTGTTGGAAGTGGAAATATATGAAATGAAAATGAAATGAAAATGAACTTGAATAATTTGATCCTTTTCATCAAAAAACAAATCAACAGCACTTTTTGTTCCTAATCCCCATCATTCATGGCAAGAATGACCGAGTGAATGACGTCAAAGGTATCATGTGTAATTTTGTAATACTCTGCTGAACAGGCTTTTTTTAACTTTGGCAGAATTGTTCACTAGTGAAAGAGATGAGATAAAAGTTGATCATTCTTACCTTTTGGTAAATGTGTTCAAAGTTGATTCCCAGTTCTGAGTAAGGAATATCAAGAACAAAATTAAATAGATGACAGAGAAAATGGAAAGATAAGCCCTCAGACCTCTGCCAGTATTGAGTCCTGCTTATGTGCAGCAAATATCTATTCAAAGACAATAGCTCATATAGCAGTGTTGTACATGTTTGAAATAAAAACAAGGTACTCAGGTATATAAATCCCTCATTACCCCTTAAATCTTGCTTGACTTAGAGCTATAAGGGCCCTGAATGTTAGTCAAAAAGAGTATATATATACTTTTTATCAGCTTCCAAATCAAAATATGATAACAATCATATAAGCCAAGCCTAATAACACAATTTTGAGTCTTTTGGGACCAAAGTATTACTAAAAACTGGCTAAATTTACACAAATTTCACTTTTCAGAAAGTTGGAAATACTGTACCATCATGACATACCTTCTAAGAGAGGGGGTTCATCGTCAAAGCTGTCCGAGTAGCTGCCTCCTGATGGCATGGGTTCAGGGGTCATGATCTGACCTGTGTAGGGTACCTGTGGTGACATCATCTGAGGCTGGCCTCCGTAACCTTGCTGGGAATAGTCTTCATAGCCTCCTGGAGCACTGCCAAACAAAATTTAAAGGACTTATAAATATACCCCTTATAACTCTTGTCCATTTCTAAACAGATAAACAGGACAAATACTTCCCAAAACTGTGAATTCTAATCTCAAATTTTGTAATTCAACTCAACAAACTACTACAATCGAATTCACAGGAATATTATTAATGCCTTTAAGAATGATTTGATTTATCATCTACAAACCATAGGTCTAGTAAATAAAAAGGTATTTCTGATAAGTTTACTATTATGAACAATCACTAAAATCCACTGCTATATCAAATTCCCATAAGTTATAACTCATCCATTTCTAACAAATTGTTAAACTATCATTTTTACAATGAAGTCCTGGTAAAATCTACCCCCAAAACAGGAATTCCTGAAGCTCAACGAGGAGTCATTGGTTAGTAACTAATATTTAAAGCTGATACACTATATACAGTTAACCTTGCATAACTCGAAGTCGCATAAGTCAAACTTTCCCTAAGTCGAATCAGTTTTTTTGACCAAATGATACAAAACATGTGTTATCTACATTTCCTTAGTCGAATTTTGCATAAGTCAAACTATTTTTTGTGGTCCCAACAGATTCGACTTAGGCAAAGTTAACTGTATTTCTAATACAGGATAGCTGCACAAAACCCCAGACATAGAGATTGGTGATTGATTCCCTTCTCATTATTTTAAAGGCACATACTTGTGGGTTCTCAAGGGGAATTCAACACCGTTTGGGCGTTCACCTAACAACAGGTTATATATCAATCACTGAGAGTGGACTTCACTTTTGATGACAGGCAGTTCTTATGTAATGCATTGTGCCCTCCTACTACAGAGTAAGGAAATGTCATCATCATAAATCTTCCCAGCTCAAGTAATTTTATGGTGGGACAGACCCATGGTCAGACCCATCTCCCTGGTTTCGCTGCCTGCCTGCCTGCCTGGGAGACCCCACACAAGTTGGGAGACCCCACACAAGTTAATTGGTAATTCAACCAAAATCTGGTGTCAGCGAAATACGATGCAATACACATGGAAACTGGTGACTGTGTGGTTTTAAGCTCATGATTACGTAAAAGGGACCCATTTTTGTGAAAGTTTGAGGCACTCACCCATACTGGCCTCCGACATCGTAGCCTTGTCCTGGTTGCTGGTCATAGTCGGTCTGGAAGAAACCTTGTTGATCCATGTTTTGGTTGTAGCCTTGCTCTCCGTATCCAGCCATAAAACAAGTTTCACCTTTGATTTGTCCTAAAAATAGAAATAAAGCAAGCCTATATTAACACAAATTTAAATGCTGTGTTTTGAGCTCCTCCTGATGGGGGAGGGGGATGGGGGCTTCCAAGGCCAGCCCCTCTGAACTTAGCTGCTACATGTATAGTCAAGTATTGTAATTCCGAACGGATTGCATTACCGAACGTGTATTGTTAAGCGCCTAAAATGGGTTTTCATACGCGTGGGATTACGCGTATGAAAACCACACTATTGAAACAAAGGTTGTGTCTTTTTCCTATAGGTTTCACACGTTCGGAAATACAGTAACTTTTTCAAGGGACCAAAACGCCGCGTCGTTGGGAAGGGGTTCACTTGGAAGGGAATATCGTATTAAATCTACATTGTCTTTTTAAAATTCCTTCAATTTCTTTTTCTGTAGGACTTTGAGCATTCATTATGTAAGATTTGACAGATATTCGTTTGATATTTTATTTGCTATCGTTGATTTTCTGAAAAGTGTTCGGACACTGGATCAACCACCATACACCACTGATTGCTGCACCTTCATAATCAAATCCATCATTAATTTTTATGAAAATAATTTTTTTTAATTCAGTAAAAAATGATTCACTAATTCATGCAAACTATATAGACACTCGAGTCTATAGGCAAAAAATGTACATTTCTATTTATAGCAGAAAGGTCTCAGACTTGGAGATAAAATTTTTGCTCCAATTTTTTTTCTATATTTTGACTTATTTTTGCACACCTATTGCTTTAATAAAGATGAAAAGTTTGTGTTAGTTGCTTGTTTTGTTTGATTAGAATCGTGCAGTTACAAGCCCGTAACTAGGATTTTTGCAGGGGGGGTTCAACATTGGAAAAAGTGGACCTTTCTGAGGGAGTAGGGGTGGCGGGTGCGGGTTGGGGGTCAGGGGGCGTGCCCCTCCACGGGTATGGGCACGAGCGTAGTCAGAATTATTTGACAGGGGGTGGGTCAAATGTGAAGCCCAAACATAGGCTTAACTATAGAATACCCTACCAAAACGCTATATATCCGATATACTACCACTGTGTAGGATTCCAAATACTCGCTTGTGAGTGAGAGAAAAATAAACATTTACTTTTAAATGGCAAAATTTTATAGTAAATTACAAAACAGACATAATTCATAGACAACTGAATTTTCGGCCTATTATCATAAGACATCATTACAAATACATGTACAATGCAAAAGAAAAGAGAGAATGAAATGAAGTCAGACTCAGACAGTCTCAGTCAGAGACAGAGACTCGAGAAAGTCAGACACAAGTCACAGCATTCACTATTATGAGTATGACTAGATTCTAGACCTCTACTCTAGTCTAGACTCTAGTTCAACAGTTCAACAAGAATTTCAACACTCATCAGCACTCAGTCTCAGAAATTGGAGAAACACACCAGTTTCACTACCGATTTCACACAATGAAATAATACATACATAAGTAGCCTCATTCGCCACATTGAAACATAAATCGCAACACTATTAACAAAACTAATCAATTTAACCTTACTACAACAGATTTACATACAGCTGCCACAATCCACATCAATGGGTACCCAGTCAATGCAACGTATACATGCTTGTGCCTAGGTGCTTAGAAATCGGATCGTATCGATCATGTAGGATTTGCAGCCAACCAACGCAACACTGGCACTAGAAGTATACATTGGACGTATTTTTGATAATCTAGGTAGTCTTAAAGTTTCATGACCTCTCACCTTCCCATGATGCAATTCGATGTCTTCCTCTTTCTCTTGCATTTGTTAGGCCCGAGTTAGGTGAGAGAAATGTTCACGAAAATCGTGATCTATCTTGGCCATCTTGCCATATTTTTGAGAAATTAACAATTGATTGTCTCAAATATATGTGTAAGATTGCTTGCGAGTACAATTTCATTCACATATTACAGAAAATATCCATTTATCACCCCGATGGCCTGTATGTGTACATCCTAATAATTTGGGAAGGATGTAGTCCCATTAATCTATATTCATGTTGGGGACAGAAACCTTATGTTGTTAAATCTCGTCAATCATGTCAATTCAATACAGTCATGTCCCAGAGCTTTCAAATTACACTTGTTGTAATCTACAGTGCAGGATTTGAATATAACTGGTATTTCTAGATATATATATATATATATATATATATATATTATAGATATCATGGATATTGCACTAAAGTAAAGATGTGGCACTAGGACTAGTATTACTATTAGTAAAGTAATGCTAATTGCGACTTGAGTTGAAAGTTGAAGTTGAAATGGGTGGATTTGTGAGGTTGATATTTGAATTTTTGATGAATTAATTGAGAGAGTGATTCGTCATGTTCTTGCAGGTTACTGACATCACGTTTTGTTAGTCTGAAACTCTGAATTGGACTCTGAAAATCAGACATTTTGTTGGTTGTTAAACATAAGTAGTTATTTGACAAAAAGAGAACATGCTCATGATGCTGTGTTATCGAAACTATCATGACATGCATCTTTACTTGTTAGTCAAGTTGAACTTCAATGGTAATTTTCTGAAAATAGATGCCAAGCCCAATTTGAATTTATTCCTCATTCAATAATGCCATGGTTTTATATGATGGGGAGCCCTATCATAAGGTTACCCTATCATGTCTGCGCACATTAAATTTGAGAACTTTGTAAATGAACGAGAATTTCTTTGATATTCCTCTAACCAACAGTTAATCACTTAATGCTAAATTTGTATATTATTCCTGATATTCTAAAGAGCAAGTTTACGAAAAATCTCATCAAAATCAGAGCAAGAACAATGTTGTTATTTGCACAAGAAACAATGGCCGTCTCATTTCAACATTGAAAAAAACAATGGTGCCCATGTCTGCGCATTCATTCATTTTAGAAGCACTTCAGGAATTTCGATGTGAAAGACAACATTTTAAGGCTTGTAATTAAAATGTTTGAAATAAGACCCCTTTTCACTATTTTGACACGTATTTTGCATGAATACCTGTCGCTATAATAAAGATAAAAATTTGTGTTCATTGCATGTTTTGTTTTATCGTGCAGTTACGCGTGTGCACAGACAAGGTCACTGCTCAGACTTGGGCACTCTAGCGCTACCAGTACAATCAAGAATATATTTATTATTAATACATACATATTAATAATACATTATTTTTGTTCACATGTTTACATTGGCTTATAGTGTTGTTTCCGAATTTCCGAACCGAACTGAAAATTCGCGAATTTGCGTTGTCGAAACGAATCCTGCCGAATCCGAATTTTGTTGCTTGATTCGGAAGATTCGGAAGATTCGGAAGATTCTGAAGATTTGGGAACTACATGTACAGCATTTAATTGAGAATTCACAATTTTTCAATGCAAAATTAAATCGTGGACAAACAAATATCAAATTCAAATCAAATTTAAATGATTAATCTTACGTTGGATAGCTGCATGGGACCCACGTTCGTTTCGTTTGTTCACATTGCTAGAAATAATGCGTGTGTCCAGAAGAAGATTGCCAATTTGATGAGAGAAAACGTTGTACCGATATCAATGTGATCTGGTTATTGCGAACACTCGTACGAAATTACAAACGCCCGTATTCTATCTTGGTCTATTATACAGTCATCAAATTGACAGTGCGATAAAATACTAGTCGCTAATTTAGTTTGGAACGATAGGAATATTTTTCCATAGAGATTAGTGGTAAAGCGGAACGTCGCTTGCGAGAGAAAAAACTGAAGTTAGCGACCGAGTTAGCGATAATTTTATCGCACAGTCAATTTGATGATTGTATAATTGACCAGGATAGAATACGGGCGTTTGTAACTTCGTACGAGTGTTTGCAATAACCACATCACATTGATATCGGTGCAACGTTTTCTCTCATCAAATTGGCAATCTTCTACCGGATATATATATACACGACGAAAGCCTTTATTTCTCACATTATGAACAAACGTAGGTTCCATGATGCAGCTATCACAAGTAAGATTAATTATTTGAATTTGATATTTTTGTGTGCCAGTAATTCTGTATTCGAGTGAATAATCAAGAATCGCGGATCCCCGCGCTTCGCATGTTAAATAAGAAGGAAGTCAAAACAGAAAAACACACATGTAAAGGCGATTTCCGACTTTTTATTTAAAAAAATAATAATTATTCCGAATCCGAATCGAAACGAATTTCGGGGGAAAAAATATCAAACGAACCCGAATCGAATTGAATCAAAATTTCGGTGATTCGTTGCAACACTATTGGCTTAGCCGCATATTCTATTTTTAGACCCTCCTGCTATCTCTTAAAGGGAAAGTCCACCCTGTTTAAGTTGATTGGAATAGAAGAAGAAAAATGAGAGAAACGGATCAGTGAAAGTTTGAGCAAAATCTGATAAGAAATGAGAAAGATTAGTGTGAATTTTTGAAGTTGTAATCAATCAAACACAAATTGGCAACTCCGTGATGTATCTTGTGAGCTCCTCTCCCATTTGCTTTATTGGTTTATAATGAAGAAATAGATTTGTTTCATACAGGTTTTGTGTAAAATCATGAGCAGTGATTATATCTAAGATGCATGTATGACTGAATATTTTCTTACAAGAAAATGGAAATTAATAAGTTTTGTGTACAGGGCAAATGGGAGAGGAGCTTGCAAGATACATCATGGAGCTGCCAATTTGTGTTTGATTGATTACAACTTTAAAAATTCATATTAAACTTTCTTATTTCCTATCAGATTTTGCTCAAACCTTCACTGATCTGTTTCTTTGATTTTTCTGCTTCTTTTAAAACCAACTTGTAATCTGGGTGGACTTTCCCTTTAATGATTTTAAAAAAAAATTCTTCTTGTGACTTAAACTTTCAGAACTGGAGAAAGTTCTATAGAGATGATCAGATCTACAGATCTAGAGTAATCCACCTATAATCTGTACACTTAAGCATGTTTGTGCTACATGTAGATATATTGTTAGAATAAAGATTTAAAAAAGGTTACTTTTTAGCATTTATTATGACTGGATTCTTATTTGTGTTACCCTCGTTTTGCACCATGATTCAAACAGCGTGTCCATGATTTGTAAAGTATGCTAAAGTAAAAAGTCCCAGAATTCAGAGCACACTGCTTACATTCCAATTTAGGGAGAGTTAGTGGCATACAGCCTGTACAGAGTATGGAACACTGACCAGTGCAAAGGTACAGATCCTGTTTAAGTGTCAGATTCGTTTATTGAGACTTTGAGGGGACACTATGTTTTAGTGGCAGAATTCACCTTTTGTCCCCCTACTTTGAGTGAATATTTTGTTGAAGTGTATATAATTTCCCTTTGCTGATGTAAAGACCATGTGCAAGTAAGTTTATGTCGAAAATTAATCTTTCTCACCCTCTCTCTCTCTCTCTCTCTCTTTTGCACCCTCTTTCTCTCTCTTTTTCTCTCTCTTTTTGTCTCTTTTTCTCTCTTTACAGCCATGAAGACTATTCTGGCCAGCAGGAATGTAGACATCCCTGAGGGGGGTAAGTATCTTCCAATCTGTAAGACAGTATACATGTAATGTCTGTTGAGAGCCAGAAGGGCATTAGCTCTAGGAAAGAATATGGGTTAACAGAACTTCACGCTCTTATGGCTCTCTGCTGATGAAAGATGAAGAGTAGTATTATACATGATTCATGAAATAATTTAGTTTTCCTGCAGGCAGGAGTGGTGAAATTCGATTTGATTGATAAAGAAATCATCATAATTTTTTATGTGTTTAATAGATCTTGTGTATGATTATCATACAATGTATTTTTAAACTGGATTTATTTATAAAAAGAATTTATTATTTGCCTGGGATTGAAGTGAAGTGACAGACCATTGCAAGCAAAACTGCTTGACATAATTGTGGCCTTGCAAAAATTGTCTGATATTGACATTTATTTGAGTCATATCTCTTGTAAACACCTATGCATCAATGTTTTTTTCTCTTTCTTTATAAGATTTCTTTTTCACTAAACTTGTCATTTGACAGATCACAATTGATTATATAATTTTTATTTCCATCCTTGGTTTTGTCACTTTTTTGTTTTTGATAAGTCTTGTTGTTCCAAATATTTGGTTTCTTCTAGTCCTTGTTTTCTAAAATGTAGAGTGAGAAAGGTGAGTCATCTACTCTGTCAAAGTCATGAGTATGTGAAGTTGTGAACTTAACATCTCTGCATTTTATGATAGTATGAATTTTAAAATTCCTATTAAAGTAGCCTTCAAGTTCTAGATTGTGGATTTAATTGCACAGAAAACTTCATGTAGCATTACATTGCAATATAAACCCAATACATACACTGTCTTTTTTCAGTGGACGTGTCGGTCAAGGCCCGCACTGTGACCGTCAAGGGACCTCGTGGGACTCTCGCCCGCTGTTTCAAGCATCTCAAAGTGGAGATCCGTGTTCTGTCTAAGACCAAGCTGCAGGTGGTCAAGTGGTTTGGGAGCCGCAAGGAGCTGGCCTGTGTCCGAACTCTCTGCTCTCACATTGAGAACATGATCAAGGGAGTCACTCTGGTAAGATTTTTAGGCTTCCTAGATGTAGTCTGTAAACAGGATTTGAATGTTTGTTGATTGTAATTTTTTCAAAGAAACTTTATTGGGTGTGTAGGACTTTTCAAAAGCTTTTTGTCTCCAGCAGCTTTGTTTATTGATATAATTTTAATTGTATCAGCTGCCTTGATTTGAAATGACTGTGGATAACTTTGGGGAATACTGTTTTATATGGTTGCTACGTGAATGATCCATGCTTGTAGTTGACATACAATTTTATTCTTTTTAAACCAAAATTTCTTTAGTCTGTAATTTTGTCAATAGATGTTTCTATTGTCAGTAAGTTAATGCACATTATTGTTTATTGGTACATGTATAGAGAATCCATTATTACCACAGAAGATATAAAAGTAAAGTGCTAGAAATAATACTCCGATCAGAGTCATGATAAGTTTCAAATTTTCGACCTTCTATTTCAGATCATATCTAGGAACTAAAACATAAGTGAACATGAAATATTAGTATATAGTCTGGAAGTTTGACATCAAGTGAACTTAATCAGATAAATTACAATTAGTTCCTGAAGATGATCTGAAATAAAAGGTCAAAAATTTGAAACTCATCATGGCTCTGATCGGAGTATTATTTCTAGCACTTTGTATAGAGAATGTTAAAGGTCTTTACTGGGAGCTAACTGTAGCATAGCAAGACAATTAAATGTAGGTAATGCATTTTGCTACTATGATTACAACAGATCATTTAAGGTTAATCTTGACTCAACAGTGTTGGGTCCAAGACCAGAGGGTCCTAGATCAAGATCAAGATCAGACAGTCCGAGATCAAGATCAAGATCCGCAGCTCAAGATCAAAATCAGATATGTCCGAGATCAAGATCAAGATCGAGGTTACTGATGTCGATCTTGAGACTGGTCTTGAGATCAAGATCGATCTCGAGGTACCCAACACTGAGTCGTGTTTTCGCGGATTGGTGAACGATTTTAAAAGCTTTTTCGTTTTTCGTTTGATGATTTACGTAATAACAATGTTGATCTCGAGCGATCTCGAGCGAAAGTTCCGAGAACAGAAGCTCCGAGATCAAGATCAAGATCAAGACCAACGCCTTTGAGATCGAGAACAAGATCGAGGTTACTGATGCCAATCTCGAGACTGGTCTCGAGATCAAGATCGATCTCGAGGTACCCAACACTGTTATTCAAGTGCCAAAGCTAATCTTATCTTTTTCTGTTTCATTTGTCAGGGCTACCGCTACAAGATGAGGTCAGTGTATGCTCACTTCCCCATCAACGTCAACGTCCAGAACAGTGGAGCTCTGGTGGAGATCAGGAACTTCTTAGGAGAGAAGTTCATCAGGAGAGTGAACATGAGGGAAGGAGTCACATGTGCCAACTCCACCAAGCAGAAGGACGAGATCATCTTGGAGGGCAACGACATCGAGCTTGTTTCACAATCAGGTGAGGACATGCTTGTTATCACCAGAGCAACACTGGTGCTTAGAAGCGAATTGCGGATGGGATTAGAAATATTGTCAACAAAATTTTTGCGGGACACATGTCCAAGCAACACTGGCTCTGCAGTCTAATTTTCTACACTAGTCCTATAGCCCAATCCAATTCCAAAACTACCAAAGGAAAATTATCCCAGACATGGGTACCAACAAGGGTAATGTGTGCATATACTTTCAACCTGTAGAATTGCTTTGATCTTCTCAAATCAACCCTTGGGATGCTTTAAGACTATATCGTCTGATTGGAGCCAGAAGGGCGTTAACTCTGTGTTAAAGCATTTTGAGTTAATTAATGCCCTTTTGGCTCTCAACACACATTAATTGACTTCATTTGATCCAAGGGTAGCAAATTTACTGTCTAAGAAGCTTGTTATAACTAGTTATAACCCTAACCCTAATTCTTAACCTAACCTAGTACTCAGTCGTGTTCCTAACCCTATACCTTTATTTTTCAATGAAATAGATCCTGGAGCTAATACTTGTTCATATTGAATTTATGAGACATTTATCATTCTGAAAGACACACAAAATATGTGAACTATGGGAATCTGCCATTGATAGAGATCATCCTATTAAGTTCTGGGCCCCATCGTATAAAGAGTTGCAATTGATTCGAATCGATCACAAGTCCTCCAATCAATTGCAAATTTCCAATTTCCTATCTCTTTAAGTACAAATTTGCGATTGATATCAATTGCAAGTTATTTGCAATCAATCGCAACTCTTTATAAGATGGGGCCCTGGTTTTGAAAATTCACAGTTTGGCATTTCCTGAAATGTCTTTCATTGCGATACGCCTGATAGTTTGAGGTCACTTTCTCTGCTTTTGAACTTTCCACCAGTGTTGTTTATTGTCACAAGCCCGAAAGTAATTTTAAGAATGTTTCATTTCTTATTTTTCATAAGCCAGGGCTCTGCACTAAATCTTTCGATTGGTGGTCCGGATTTTAAATTTTAGGATCTGTATGCATTGAGCTCTGTGTAAATCTTTTTGAATTTAGAGGGTCCAGACCTAGATTTTGGGCTCCCATGTGTCCAGGACGCCTGTTTGTGTTGAGCCCTGAAAAGCACATTTTTCCCTGGAGTTAAGCTCCTAGAGAATATCTTTGGATATTGTACATCATAAATGAATCACAAATCGTGTAATTATTATTTTGTTGCATTAGGAGGTATTCTCGGAAGTTTTAAAGAGATGTAAAGTTTGTATTAAGAACTTGTTTATCAACATGTAACCTTTTGCAATTTTTGTCAATCCATTGCCGAACATTTGATTCCCCTGCTTTCGCTTGAACTGACCAACTCCTCAAATTGCCATCAGGTTTGTTGCAGTAATCAAGTGTGTTCCCTCACATTTTTCTGTTTTGCAGCTGCTCTCATCCAGCAGTCCACCACCGTAAAGAACAAGGACATCAGGAAATTCTTGGATGGCATCTACGTCTCGGAGAAGACCACAGTCGAAGTTCCCGAAGTATAAACACGCTAGCTGCGGGCAGGGGAGTCTCAAAAAAATGGAAAAACTGTAGACCTGTGCTGTGTAAATGTACAATAAAAGATCTGACATAGTCTTGCAGAGTTTACAAACCAATGCCAATGTGTACCACCTACCTCTAGTAGATTTCTGGTCTTTTACAGAATGGGAGATGTGTGCTGGTCATTTAGATGTATGCATGTTGTGATGGATAAATTGCTGTTTGGTCCATTGCCAGTTTGTCCTCTTCCCAAGTTGTCTCTGCATTTTGTCTAGTCTAGATCCAGTTTGTCTATTCTCCATGAGGTCTAATTACCACTCTACTCAGTTTGTCCAATGCCTGTTTGGTCTCTTACATCTGTGGCAAGGAACACATAAACGGAGCTGAATACCGTGTTGCTGTTGGAAAAGGGGGCAGTGGCAAAAAGAGAGAGGAAGAAAAGAAGATGGGGGAGGAAATAGTGGAATGGAAAGAAAATGAGAGGACACCCCCTTCTATACTCTCCCTCACTAGATGGCCTTGTTTTCTTGTATTTCATCCCCCTAGTAATCAGATCAGACCCCCCCCCCCCCCCCTCTCTTCAGGTTGCCAGTGCCTTTCAATGACTGGATCTACGCATTGCCACTGCCAAAATATTTTAATCAAATACATGTGTGGCTGTAGTGTAGCCCAACTGGGCAATACACCAAGTGAAAATAAAAATTTGACAAACTGATGCTGAGACCACATGAACTGGGTGTAGACCATGTGATATTAGACCAGTTGGATGATAGACAATTGGGATCTGACCAAATGGCAAAAAAAAAACAAAACATTGTGAGCCCAATCGAATGATTTTGTTACTCTGCCCTTGTTTATATTTGTGGGATTAAGTAATGGTGAAAGTGATGATGGTAAGTGATGTTGGTATAATGTAGGGTATAATGGGATTTACCTTCAGTATCTGGAGAGAGAGGGGAATGATGGAGAGAAAAAAAGAAAGAAAGAGATCAAGAAATGAAGGGAGAGAGAGAGAGAGAGAGAGATAGAGAAATGGAGTGAGATGGATGTGGATAAGAAAAGCTTTAAATAAAATTTAATTTTTGGTCATGGAACTGTATCTAGGGAATCTCTCAACTGGTGTAACACAAATTCTAATATTTTATGTGACTGCATTGAAGTTGGAACTAAGAAGGACATAGACAAAGCTTCTTGATATATTATCTACAAAGAAGGAAATGAACAAAAACAGGTTTGGATATTATGAATTTTAATATATTTCAGGGTTCTTTCTTAATTTTCAATATAAATCTTTCGAGACAGATAATTAACATTAAAGGGGAAGTCCTCCCTGGGATTTAGTTTATTTTGATAAAAGCAGAAAAACGTGGAATGATTGTATCTATAGTGCATGTATGATCGAATATTTTCTAAAGAGAAAATGGATATTTATGATTTTTTAAGTACATGTACAGGGCAAATGGGAGAGGAGCTCGCATGATACGTCACAGAGTTGCAAATGTGTGTTTCATTGATTACAACTTCGTAATTTTATAACTTTCTTATTTCTCATTGGATTTTGCTCAGACTTCCATTAATCTTTTTCTATTCTTTTTATGTTATCAGGGTGGACTTCCTTTAATTGTAATTTTTTTTGGATTCTGTGGCACTTGTACTTGTCATTGCTAGAACCAGGCGTGCCGGAAGCAATTCTGGATTGGGGGGGCAAACAACCCAGGGGGCTCACTATTTTGGAGGGGGAGGGGGCTCATGTAAAAAATTTTCAGAGGTGACCAGAGGTGTACGCAGAATTTTTTTTGGGGGGGGGGACAAGACGCGTAAAAATTTTCGAAGAAACTCGAAAGCGAGATAGCGAAGCAACAGAGCTGGTTACGAGCACTGGCGTAAATCACACATATAATCTTTTATTTTGCGAGCGAGCGAAAAATAACCACTTTTCTAAGTTATATACAATATTTTCATTCCAACTCTTCTTCTTTTTCTTCTTCTTCCTCTCCCTTTTTTTTTTTTTTTTTTTTGGGGGGTGAAAATGCATTTTGCCCCCCCACTTTTTCGTTTTGGGGGGGCGACTAACCCCCCCTGCCCCCCCGCTTCCGGCGCCTATGGCTAGAACTGTTTAGTATTCAAGTGTGTTTGAGTAGTTATTGAACAAGATTTTCTGGAGGAGGAGGAATATGTGTAACTGTGTACTGATCAGAGTGGATAGTGTTGATTCTAGTGGAGATGAATGAAGAGAAAGTTGAAATTAATGTGCTTGAACAGAGGGGAAGTGACGGAACATATGTGACCCTCCACCACAAAACGACCAATAAGTCGCAATGGGAGTTTTAGAGTAAACAGCTGAAAAGGGTGGTTTGGGGTGGAAATTTTGATTTTAAGTTTTTTGTATTTTCTGAAAGTTCATTTATCAATATACCATCTGACAAAATTTCAGGTTAAAATACCTTGTTGAAATATGTTTTTACTCTCATTTAAAATGACCATGTTTTCCTGGACATTCAAACTTTCTGTGTCAACTTGCTGGGATTGTACTTCACATCGCTTTTCTGGTATAGCTTAAAAACTATGCACTGTCTGATATTCAAATTCTAAAGAAACAAAGAAATATATCTATTCTGAAGGTATGGAAAGTTTCAACCCAATCCAATTAGTAATTCACAGTGTATGCTAGGGAGTTTAGACTCGACCTTTTGTGCGACAAACAATAGGACACAGATTAGGCACTCTTAAATAGTCGCTCTTCTTTAGAGCCCGTTTTCTCTATTGTTTTGGTCATTAGCCTGTCTGACATGTTGACGTTCTTATTGTAATTTACAAGGGTTTGCTTAGTCCAAACAAGACAAGTTATATATCCTTTTAAAGCTTAGAATCTAAGCTTTCAAACTGAGTTGAAATTTTAAAACCTCAATTTTTCGACTTATTGGTCGTTTTGTGGTGGAGGGTCACATATGGGAGGACTGAGTTTATTATTTCAATGCCTATATAGTATAAGAATGGGGGCTACTTTTATTGTCATTGGGGTAATTATAAAACATTGAAAGTTCTGTAGGAAATCACAAGACAGAATAACTAGTGAAATGTTAAAAAATTTAATATACAGGTAATATTGGCACCTATATTACAAGTATCGTAATGACCCTATTACAAAACGCACCCAGAAAAGAAAAGGAGAAAAGAGGCAAACTAGATCATTATCCTTAGCCTGTACCACTCATATTTGTTTCCCTCCCAAGCAGTTTAAGAACTGATTTACGAATAATTCTGTTACTTCCATTTTCCCTGCAAAACAGAAAAAAGTCCTGTGTATGTATCAGCAAGTGTACACTGAGGTCTAAATCTACACTAACTTCCTGAAATTTCTTAATCAGAATTTCCATAAAAAATGAATTGAAATTCCTTCCATATTTCTGAAGGCCCTTAACATGTACCTAGGATTTCTTGTGGATAGACATTAAAGGTACTAATGTACTGTCAAGTACGGTGAGAATGAAAGTAGTGCATAAACTCTATCGTAAAATCGTCAAGCATATTATATATTTTTGCGCCGAGGGCCTACCATAGACATATTTCAGTTAATTTTTCATCGATAACTTCAGTTCTATATTTACTCCTTCGCACTCGCTCGCTCGTGCATGGCAGGCGCCACAGTTTCATTCTTTCAAGAAATCCGATTTTTCTCTGTGGAAATATCACTAGTACTAAGCAGATTTTACTGGGGAAAAAAGAGAGATGGCGTTTAATTCTCAACAAGGAGGGCAGGGCGTCGATCCTGAACTTGCCCGATTTATCAATTTGGAGACGCAGCGGCAGAAGTTCTCCCAGCTCGTCTATTCACTCACGGACACTTGCTGGGACAAATGTGTCGCAGACCTGCGGCTGGGGGCCCGACTGGAGAGCAAAACCGAGTCATGTTTAGTGAATTGTGTCGAGCGATTTATTGATACAACAAACTTCATCGTGAACAGACTAGAATCTGTTAAATCGAGTCCAGGGAGCAAGCTTGGTCTAGAGTGATTTGGGCCAAGAAGTATTGTAATTTTTGTATTTTCTGCACCACATTGTAATGAAAAATAATGAAAGAGATGATGTGGACAGGAGTCTGAATACTCTTCGCATGGGCTGCCAATCTTCTTGTGCTGAAGAGGTGTCATCATACTGCATTATGCCGGATAGTGGATTCAATCTTCAACTGTCTTCAGCATGCAGGACATCTTGCATCCTGCTTGAGCTAACTTAAGTAGTCTACAGGAGATCTATACGAAGAGCAGCACTGTGACAGTGTGAGTTTGGCTAATTACAAGTTATGTGGAGTATCAGCACGAGGATCAGAAATTTATATATCTTGATCTGAAACTGAAAGACTGAAGATGGTGCATAATGATTTATTTCAGAATCATAATAGGTTATGTGCTAAAAGTCAAACTACTATAGGAGTCAGAACGTTCACAGAGTCGAAGACAACCAGTTTGTTCAATAGCAACACAGTTTTCACATTTTTTTGACGTACCGTAAAAAGATTATCTTTCTTCTCAGCAATGCTCTTTTGATGTCACTCAGAGTCAAATGGAGATCAGCAAAAACTGGATGGATGCTTCTGCAACCCACCTGTCTCTTGGTAGAGTTGTACATGTACTCGCCACATCATCAGGCTCTTGACTAGATGATCTTTTTATTAGCACCATCCATCAGTTGGCCTGAAGTGAAGGACAACATTCAGCAAACTGTTGGCTTCTTCATCACACAAATCTGTAGACAATGGGCTGCATTCACCTGTATTCACCTGTCTTGTTGGGCTCCTGGCCTTGTAAGACCTGGATAACCTGACCACCTACCCTGGACAGCTCGACCTGGTCCAGTTATCCAGGGTAGGGGTGCCATGCCGGATAGCGTGACCCACTTTTTTTTCTCATGATTTATGAACTAAATTCATTCATTGCCATTTGAGTGGTAAATTATAATCAAATTTATATAGTTACGATGTTAAACATGTACACAGCAATTGTGGAGTTTTGAGAGTTGCACTGAAAGAAGTTAGTTTTCCCTGCAATGATCGAATACATTTATTTTGATGCCCCAAGAATCACTGTACTGATAAGAATATGCCTCTACAGTACAAAACCCTCACCTAGGGAATGGAAAGGTTAGGCTATATTGAAATTTAAAGATACATTACAATTTACAAGGTTTAAATTTCTATAAGTACAGTGATTCTTGAGGCATATAATCAACTTACCTAGAGCCTCTGGCAGTCCATCCTTCATGAAAATATCCTCATTGCGAGGGAGAACTACACGTCTTTCAGTGCAACTCGAGAAATGTCCATCCTGGATAACTCGACTGGGTCGAGCTGTCCAGGGTATGTGGTTGGGTTATCAAGGGTTGGGCTGTCCGGGAACGGTTTAATACATAATATACTACTTGTTTTTCGTAGAAATTTGGGACTAAAAATTGTTTCTAACCTATTCCAATAGTAATTGACTATAAACTGTGGAGTTTGATTGAAATTTTGACTAAATTGTTCAAGACTTCAAAGTCAATTCATGTTGAGTTTTTATCAATAATTGTTAATGCCAGACTGCCATCTACACAGTTTATAAGCAGTTGTACCCAGTGTGTATGCAAGTAAATAGTACATGTAGAATTGTAGATGTAGGTATTCAAAGTTCAAACTATCCAAATCTTTTGTTTCTCTTACCAATTGACCTTTTCAAAATTATGAGGCAAGATTTTGACAGTAAAAATCTTTTGTGTGGAATTAGCAGACTTTCCAATTTTTACCAAACCTGCTTGAATTGTAAGAGATAAAAGGTAATTAAAGATGATGGAACATTGTGGAATATTGCCAAATTTTAGAATTAATGTGGATTCTGGAATTTTACCCGTTGTCTGCGGGAACTGGGTGGTCCCTGTACTAAACCAATGGGATTGAGATGATTCAGTAGCCAATGGGTTATTGGTTAAAAGTCATGTAAAGTTTTGGTAAGCCCTCAAAAACTGTTCATCAGATTTCTTCAATTTTTGTTGATAAATAGTGCTCAAGATACTAGTAATACTAAGACACTGTGAAGATTACGCCTCCTAAAGTTTAATATTAAACAAATAAGAGGCAAAAACTAATGTACACTGTATGTGCCAGGACAGGCACGTAAAATCCCAACAAAGGCAGCATGTGCTATACACTGTACACACATGTGTAAAACCAATGATTAGTAGCTACACACAGTGCACACACACTGTCTCTATGCGAAGCCCCAAAGATTGCTGTGCGGGGAGCCGTCGAGGTGGAAGGGTCCTAGCATAATGGCAGTGATCAAGCATTCCTTACAGATATTGGAGATATTTACACTGAATTTACTGAAATTCACCAGAAATCATAGATGGAATACCAAATGATCTCTTACAGACATCTTTTGATACAAGGAGAACAACATGAGATTATATTTAACATATTTCTTTCCAATTGCCTTTCTGCTACCAATACTGTACATGAGCTTTAAGATTAAGAAATGAAAAATATTTGGCTACCAAATTGTTTTCATTTGTTGTCCCTGTCAAGTGCATGCAGTGGATTTCAACTTTTTGAGGGAATAAGAAGTTGTTAATTTTAATTAACAATTTGTGTTATATAGGTGTAAAAGATACATGTAGATCTTTATGGATGCACATGTACTGTACAAACAAGAATAACAAAGAACCAACAAAAATAAGAGAAACTTAGAAGTTAATTTTACTTGTTATGACTGGATGGAAAGGGAGAAAAAATGAAGAGCAAACTACGTTTAAGATAAAATTTCACCGTCGGAAATGAAAGCAAGAATATAATGTTTACTTTATAGATTATGAATCATCACATGCAAATGATGAAATGAATATGTGTGTTATGATCTTATGTCTGCAATTGTTAAAAACAAAAATACACGGGTACCATTGCCTTTGCAATCAGTTGAAAATGACTCCAATATTCTCTTCTTGATTTACATATTGCTTGATAAATGATAGTTTCAAAAGTTTTAAGTCAGCAACAGCAAAAAAGTAGTTACATGTGTGTATGGGGCGCCAACATTTGCTCCTGCAACATTAGCTCCACAGTCCATATCTCGAAAGGTCAAAGGTTAAGGTCAAGGTCATGATTTGTTTTTTTGTTCAGGACAATGTGAAGATTAGGATTAGGGTTAGGATTAAGGTTAGGGTTAGGTTTAGGTTTATGATTAGCATGGCAAAGTTGGACCGGAGCAAGTGTCGCAGGAGCAAATGTCATACATCCGTGTGTATACTTATACTTTGGACATTTTTTATTATTATACATTGTATCAGACTGAGGTTTGACATTGTAAAGTTGAAGGATGTAAAATTTATTGGAAGCAAGTTTCATGACATTTCTCTGAATACTTTTCTTGAAATATTGCTCTGAATATTCCATTTGCTTTTTTACTTTTTGAAAATCTGTGACTTTGTGTATCAGTAATTAATTCAGAACACAACACTTACCATTGTGTGTTGCAGCTGTTATTTCTCCCAACCTTTTGCTGTCCAATGAATGATTCATCATGACTCTGGGTTAAAAATGTGTTCTGGAATTTCAACCGCAACACACAATGGCAATTGTTGTGTTCTGAATTAATTATTGATACACACAGATTTTGTGGCCTTGCTTTTTCTACAAGTGAAAAATCTAATTAATTATTCATACATTTAAGAACAATATTTAAAGAAAAGTATTCAGAGAAAGTGAGAAACATAATAAAAATTGCTCCCAATAAATTTTACTTCCTTCAACTTTACAATGTAAAAACCTCAGACTAATATGAGGTACGTTTTTTGACTTATTAACAATCAAAAGTGTCTAAAGTTTATTTTACCACCTAGTATCACTCTATACATGTACTGGCAATACTGCATTGGATAACTATCTACTAGTACTGTATGTACTGTTGTCATTATTCCAGTCCTCAGCATATATTTCTTTAAGATTCAGAGAGGTAAAGAGAGAAGAGATAGAGAGAAGGAGAGAGAGAGAGAGAGAAAGAGGGGGGGGGGGGTAGTGATGGGTAGATTAACAACTTGAGAGAGGGAGAGAGAAAGACATGTTGCAAGTGCATCATCTTTGGAGTATAAATTTAGCTTTGCACAAAATGTGAATCAAATTGGATATGTTGCTTTACTATTCAGTATGAAGACTAGAGAAAGTAGGCTTAGGTTTCAACATTAGATGAAATGGGCTGCAGACTTGCAAAGCAAATTTGGAAAGAAATGAAAAAGAGATGGAGGCCAAAGAAAATAAGATACTGGAATTGGGTTTTGAACACACACTGTCCTATGGAGTTGGTTGGTTTATGGTGTCAAGAAAACCCTGACACCCCCCCCCCCCCCCCTCCTCACCGAAGGGGACCCACCTGTAGATGATTATGATGATTACAAATCTTTGACAAGAGAGGGATAAAGGAAGAGAGAGAGGGAGGAAGATGAATTTTGCAACCTCCTAGAATAAGGTGAGAGAAAGGGAGGGAAAATACTAGGACAACTACCCCCTGACATCTACCCTCCTGACAACTACCCCCTAGGACAATTACCCCCAGGACAACTACCCCTCAGGAAAAATTACCCCAATGCAAAGATGACACCCCCCAGGACAACTAACCCCCCCCCCCCCCCCCCCCCGGGGTAATTGTCGAGGGGGGTAGTTGTCCGGATACGTGTAACAGGCAATACAAAAACTAGTCTATTGCTGAATGAGTTAAATAGTCGATAACTTCAGCAAAATACAAAACTTACTTTGTCACTTCAGAGCCACCATACCGAATGTATTTCTAAGTTCATATCACATAAAAGCCTCCGAGCAAGCGATGTGGCACGTTGGTCTAGTGGTATGATTCTCGCTTCGGGTGCGAGAGGTCCCGGGTTCGACTCCCGGACGTGCCCCTTAATTTTGCTGCAAGTTTCTGTCGGGAATTCAATCACTCTTTGGATTGAGGAAACAAAATGATACAAAACTAGAAGATGTAGCACCATTTTCTATTTGAAGACTGGTCACTGAATATGTCACTTTAAGTGTAAATCGAACTGAAATCGCATATTAAGAGGGGTAATAACTGCAGGTTTTTGGTACCCTACGTAGTAATCAAGTAGGCTACACAATGACAATGCTTTTTTGTTTGTTTTCTCGTGGGAAGGTGAGAAAAATACCAAAATTTTACTTTTAGTTGCGAAGTTTTGGAGGTCGTGAATGATTTTAAATACTTTGGGAGTTATAGATTTAAGTATAATGGTACTTTCAAATTAGCAGTCACAAAGCAGGTATCTCAGGCGAGAAAGGCTTTATACAGTTTATTGTCAAAAGCCCAAAGGTTACAATATTTATTGTCCATTGATACACAATGTGAATTATTTGATAGGATAATTTTACCGATACTGTCATGGCTGTGAAGTTTGGGGCTATTAAGATATTGCTCAAATTAAAATTTGTCACAGAAAGTTTCTGAGAACAATTTTACGTGTAAATAAGTTTACCCCATACATGCCATGGCATACCCAAACGCTCTATTCTAGTCATAGAGTTCAGTGATTCTACTAGGCCATATGAGATGCCGGGTTAGATGTAGAATGATTGGATTTTGGCTTAGAATACTAAAAGGGGAGGAGCGCTTGCAAGTACTCTTTCTTGATTTATAGTCTGGTTGTAACATGCACAAAAATTCAAGTATAAATTTCTCTTCGAAATGGATGAATTGTATCACTGGCGTAGACAGGTGCTCATACCTGGAGGGTATGATTTCCCCGAAGGGCCAGATATATATATATATATATATATATATATATATATATATATATAAAGTAAAATAATTAGTCCTGCGTCGGTTGATGAAAAATAACAAAAGTTCACAATAAATGAAAACAACCGTAGAGATGATAAAATATATATATATATATATATATATATATATATATATATATATATATATATATATATATATATATATATATCCAAGATACAACTTTAGCATCATGCTTTGCAATTTTGTAGTATGATTTCAATACTGAGCGAAGCGAGCGAGCAAACAATAGCAATTACATTGTGATTGCAAAGTTTCACAATGAAAATTTATTTAATAAGCTATACTTTTAATACGAGCGAGCGTAGCGAGCGAGCATTTGGAAATTCTGGCTCTAAGTCACTTTGGATTAGGGGCACATGTTATGGAAATATATATATATATATATATATATATATATATATGTGTGTGTGTGTGTGTGTGTGTGTACGTATATATATATATATATATATATATGTATATATATATATATATATATATATATATATATATAGCGTGGGGTGAGGGTGGGTAAATATGTATATGGTTTTTCTCTTTACTAAGTCTTATCCATGCAAGATACAACTTTAGCATCATGCTTTGCAATTTTGTAGTATGATTTGAATATTGAGCGAGCGAGCAAACAATAGCAATTACATTGTAATTGCAAACTTTCACAATGAAAATTTATTTAATAAGCTATACTTTTAATACGAGCGAGCGTAGCGAGCGAGCATTTGGGAATACTGGTTCTAAGTCACTTTGGATTAGGGGCACATGTTATGGAAAAGGGAAACGTGGTACTTATCATGGGGAAAAGGATACTTCAATTATTAGAAAAATAAATGAATGTGTAGAGAAGGTAGAAAAGGCAGTTCATCACAGGTAAAAAGGGGCACTTATAACACCTGAAAAGGGGCACTTATAAGAACGGGAAAATGTTCTTATATAAATTAGAAAAAATTAAATCAGTGTCAATTTATTACAAAGAAAAAAAATGACTTGTTACATTAAAAGGAATAAAATGGATTAAAAGGGGGAAAATGCTCTCGTTGAAATAGGAGCATTTTTCAGAGGTAAGGTGAGGGATGAGGTGTAATTATCAAAATGGGCACTTAAAAGAATATGGAACTGGGACTTACTCGAAAGAAAAATGGGGGTACTTATCTGAAGTTAAAGGGAAAAGAAGGGGCACTGTGCCCATGCACATGCAACGCCCGGAGCGGTGCTTCTGACCGGGCCTACATGTTATGATTGTCATTTCATAATTCTTCTATGTATAGTTGGGTGATGATGACACAGGTCATCATCCTCGATGAATATTGGGGGTGATGTATTCTTTCTTTCTCCACCACATTCGATTCCTGTAACTATATTTTCATTTCAGTTTTGCAGAATTGCATTATAAAGGAAAGTTACCGACTGAATCCTCTAAATCCAGAATAATTACATGTACTTTTAATCAAAATAATTTTTCTGCATTTTGGCTTCGAAAAAAAAAAAATCACCTCTAAATATATTTGGGGATGGGAACACATGCAGGCCAACACCCCCCCCCCCCACTTCATTAAAAAAAATATACCTCCATATCACTCCCAGATCAACACTTATGTTGTATAGTTTGAATTAGATGGTTTTCACTTTCTAGTGGTGTAAAAATCAGAAGCCACGACAGCATTGTAGATAAATGTTAATAAATTCATATAAATCTACAATATTGTACACAGATATATGACATTTATATTGAAATAAAGAATATATAAAAATAAAATCAATTGATGTAATATATCAAATTATATTTATTTACAACATAATATAGAAATGTAATTTTCCACCACTTTTTTTTGGTTTTTTTTTGGTGGGGTGAAACCTGGGGGGATGTTTGTACACACCATCCCCCTACCCGAAAAGTTGGGGGGGGGGGTTGCATACCCCCCATCCCCCCCGCTATCTACGCCCCTGGATAATACACTCTCAAAACACTGGTTAAAATAATGTACCGGTTGGCATGGTGGGTTGAGGATTTTGTCCGGTTGGTTGCAGGGTGGGCTTAACAACAACTCGCCCGTTATAACCAGCTGGCTGAAATTTTAAACTAACTGGTACCGTAAATCATTTCTGAGAGTGTATCTTTAATTTCACTTTGTCAACGTTGTATTCATTATTCAGTGAGACTCTCATACTCCCGATCACGGTCGATAGAGTTTAATTTTATCTAGTGGCGAATCCATGATGGTGTTGTTTATTATGTTTATTCATTTTTCAACACCAGTATAAAGTCAAATCTTCTTTTATATCAATAAAATGATAAACTGAATCTGATAAACTGAATTACCAGGGACTCACAATAGATAATCAGTAGAGATCTAAAGAAATAAAAAAAAACTTAACTACATAAATAGTTAATGTGTTGAAGATACATTATTAAATCAACTACGTGTTACTAATGACAGAAGGTCGTATATGCAAACAGATGATAAACAAAGATAGGATTAAAGTAGGGGATATAACAATATAATGGTTGAATCAAGGAGGTACTCCTTGGTTGAATGAAACTGAATGGGTGCTTGAGAGCACCAAAGCATGAAAACAGCTGCGAGCTCGCGCTGTGCCAGCCAGCCAGCCCTGAACGCGCGGCGCGGCTGGAGTGCTGTCGCATCTCTAGCTCTAGCTAGCTCTCGACTAGACTGACTCGACTCGCAGTTTCCCTTGGATTATACACGCGTGGCGTCATCATGCAGCAGCCTCCGCCGAGAAAGGTAAAATTAAACCTAAAATAATGCTTTTTTTCTTGGATTGAAATGATAATTTGGTTGATAGCAAAGTTGACGCATCATGATACACGGATTCTTAAAAGTGTCATTTGTTTTCTTCCTCATTTATAGGCGAAAATTGGCCAGGACTTGAAGAACATACAGCATGACCAGTGGACCAAATTGCAAAGCAAACATCAAACCGATTCGGATTTATTAGAAGATGTAAGGTAAGTGACTCAAAATAAGTATGGTTTTGAAGCGAAGGATCATGTTTCAGGGATATAATTTAATAGATTGATATTTCTGAATTTTGAGAGAATGTCAGTACTTCTGGATCAGTGTTTTCTGTTATCCTTATAGTATTTATTTTTGTTTATTTTACAGGGATTATGCTAAACAGAGGGCAGCAATTGAGAAGGTGTATGCGCAAGTAAGTGAACCAAAACCAAAATATATTTTTCTTCTCTTGATATATTATCTACCTCATCTTATGAACGTAACTACATGTATTTAAACTAATATCCCAGGAACCAATATAATATACTCTATTAAAATTATATTTATACATGTATAGTAGGATCTAACTATTTCCTCACCCTCGAAAGCTATCCCAGCAAGGCAAGACCGAATGATCCCTGTTGTATTTGTTACCGGCTTGCTGTCGTCAACTGCCGCGGTCTTTCCCCCCGCGTCTAAACTATGCTTGCTACCTACCTTCTGTTGATTGTTCAACAGTGGTCCACGGCCGGGCCGGCGATTCAGTCAGTGATCATTTTGGGGGCGTTGCAATTTGTGTTGAGTGGACATGTCATTGAATTGCGCTATATTAGAGTACTTCTAGTTCTACATGCACATCATTTTCACCAACCTTATTAAATAGCGTAAACATACATTTCCAGTTATCAAGAATATATACTTGTGTGACCATGGTGACATCATGTAACAGTTTGTAGGAAATGTTTAAACAGATTGTTTTCACCATGAAGCATATTTGTTTGATAACAAATATGGCAATGACAATCTGACAAGTGTGCATGTGGGGCATTCTCTTACCTTGATATACCGTGATGTTGGGCTTAACGTATAACAAACTTATTTGCCCCTCAGCTGCATCTTCTTATGTGAGCTATCTGTAGGTTGTGTTACTGTTTGTCGCATGCATAGGTTAGACATTGCAAAAGTTAATATCAGGGTCAAAACAGTCAAACTTTTGCTTCTTTTATTTTTCTAAGTTTGACTTAAATGAATTCACACTATTACAGTCAATGACTTCTAATGGGAGATTATTCAATTAGATGTTTGTTTATTGTTTTTTTTGTGTGTGTGTGTTAGAGAATAGAGGGCCTAACTGTACTGGTAGGAAAGTGACATAAATGATAGTGCATTAAGACTCAGGTCTACTATTGATACAAATTTACACCAGGCTTCAGAATTGAAATGATCATTCCTATTATTTATGATAGAAAGTGTGAAAACCTTACTTACACGTAGCACATCTTTTGATACCCAGTATCTACCACATTCCATACATGAAGTTGTGCATAATTTATGTATTGTACAATGTATACACTGTATTGTGCCAATAACCACTTATACATGTACAAGCTTATCTGAAGATAACCTTGTACTCAGACTAGCTCTTTTATGGGTGAATAGGCTTCAATAGCTATTGTGTGTATCAGCAGGCCCTTTTCCAGGCTAGATCATTCATACAGGAGAGGAAAATAATTATTTAAAATTTCACTTTCAATTCTGAATCCCCTAATTTGTGGCACAGTAAGAGTGGAAGGGTCCATGAATCAGGTAATCTAGCAAATTTAAGAAAATTAAATCTTGCTTCGAGCAATTTTGTTGTCTGTTTTTGACTGCTGCAACAGTGAATGTTGGACACAGTCCCACATAGGCAAGGGCCCATGAGTGCCAATAACAGATCAATATTTCACATTGTGGTACGATTGTTTGATTTAGTTTTGGTCTTTGATGATAAAATTTATATGGTTCTCGTATGTAAAGTGTAAGGTTATATTGTAGAACCAAAGGTTGTTTACAGTAACTATCCCAGTACATGTAGATCTTTACTGTTCAATTGAAATAATAAAAATTGATAAAAGTATATTGGCACAATGATTCCGGTGAATAGTTTTGCAGATGATTATCAAAACTTTTCTTAAATGTTATCATGTAGAATTCAAATGCCAAATTATGCAAATGGAATGTGTGATATGTAGTCAAAGGAAAATACACCACAGATATTGGAAACATTCCTTTTCTTCTCATTAATGTTTACATTTAGGCTTAAAATGCTGGTTACATGTAACCATCTACATGATATTCTTTTTCAAGAAACTACATGTAGCATAAGAGAGTTACCATTGCCAATTTTGAGAGGATTAACTGATTGATTGATTCAGCCATGCAGAAATCCTTTGCTTAAAGGTCATGTAAAGTTTTGGTAAGCCCTCAAAAACTGTTCGTCAGATTTCTTCAATTTTTGTTGATAAATAGCAAGATACTAGCAATATTAAGACACTGTGAAGATTTCGCCTCCTAAAGTTTAATATTAAACAAATAAGAGGCAAAAACTAATTTATGTGCCGGGACAGGCACGTAAAATTCCAACAAAGGCAGCCTGTGCTATACACTGTAAACACACGTGTAAAACCAATGATGAGTAGCTACACACAGTGCACACACGCTGTCTCTATGCGAAGCCCCAAGATTGCTGTGCGGGGAGCCGTCGGGGTGGAAGGGTCCTAGCATAATGGCAGTGATCAAGCATTCCTTACAGATATTTACACTGAAATTCACCAGAAATCATAGATGGAATACCAAATGATCTCTTACAGATATCTTTTGATACAAGGAGAACAACATGAGACTATATTTAACATGTTTCTTTCCAATTTCCTTTTTGCTACCAATACTGTACATGAGCTTTAAATGAGTTTAAGTTTTTACTTGAGTAGGCAAGTCGTTAGAATTGGACAAGGATGTATTAAAGGTTAGGATAACGCAATTAGGACTGGAGATGGGATGTCAGATTTGACTCATACTTCCAGAATTGTTTTCAGAAATGATGGTAGCTTTTCAGTTGAGACAACCCAACAGGAAACTCAATTAACTGGTCAGACATTGTTAGAATGATGATAGAATTCTAGTGACTCCCAGTGAAACTAGTAGTGGGATGCAAATCAGAAACATTATACCAGGAGGAAAGTTTGTGCCATTTTTATTCCTTGTGTGCATCGCATTATGTGATAGAGTAACAGCATATCTGTGTTTTGATTTTTTTTTTGAAATTCCCAAGAAATGTTCACACTAGTGTCAGTCCTGAAGGAGAAAAAAGATAAATTTAAAACAGTGCGGGCAATTTTATGTCCCGTGATCTGTATTATCATTTGTTAATACCTCATATGTGCTTTAGTATATGTATGTATTACAAATATGATCATTATCTAAATTGATCAAGTTATTAAAAAAAAAAGCATATCTGTGATAAGTTGTTTGATGTGCTCTGCCATCATTAAGCTTTGTTGTTCACCTCAAATCCTATCCCAACTTGCGACAAAGAAACGATCCAAAAACGGGTAGTGTAATCATGAAATTTTTGTCATAAACTCATTATCATACATTATGAAGAATTCTTTTGTAAGTAGGGATTAAATTTGGACAATCAAATGCCTAAACTGTTAATATATATTTGTAGGTCTCTTCACATAGTATGATGAGTGTGGATGGGAAAAGAGTCACAAGCACTCGATGAGCCAAAATAAGTGTTTGCTGCATGAGTATAATTTTCAAGGAATTCTGAAAACTGTTGATTCTGCTTTACTGTAAAAACCCAAATGTCCATGTTAGTAAGTGACATCTCAACATTTATTATCTATGATTGTAAAGCCACAAATAAGAAATGACTTTCTGTGTCACAATCTGAACCTTTGTGAGACATTCAGTGTCAGATAAGTTTTGTTTGAAGAGCAGCCAGCAATGTTATGTAAAGGAAGGATGACATCATAGTCGGTTCGGTGGTTCTTGGCACAAATATCCTGTCGAGGGATGATCTCTGTATCATAGCGTGGGCAGAAACTCCCCTTCGATCTACGTCATACGGGATCAAAGATAACTCATGAAGTGCCCGTGTGAAGTGTCATGTTAGTGACCCTATGTGCACCTGCTTTACGTCAACTGTGTCTGTAGGGCTACCTATGCATAGGACTGCCTCAAATGCTGACTAAATTACACTTTTCTTCAAAAGGTAATGCCAAAACAGTGACAACTATAAAGACTGCTTAAGGTTGACAAATATGGTCTTAATAAACAGGTGGTCTCTATGTAGGTTACATAACTACATGGTTTCAAGGAGAAACACTTTTCATCAGGAACCAAAAAGAGTCTTTATATATATGTAGACACTAAGACAGGTAGTTTTTCTGTACAGGTGGTCACTAGAGCAGTTTTCACTGTACATGTAATCCTGGGCAGAATCCAGCTATGTTCAAGACTTCAAAATTGATGATATATTTTTATAATTTTTTTTTTACTTCTCTCACCATGGGGAGAACTGACAAGTTCTGGTTGCCTTTGAATGATGCTGAAGAATGAATTGAATTGTTCACACAATCTACAGGTATAATCTATTCTAACATTACATACATGTAATATCCTTCCAATTGTCTACTAGTACTCTCTAATTTTCCTGTATGATTAGAAATTTAGAATAACTGGAAGCCCAACTTTGCCAAGATTCTATGTTTTGAAGTTTGAAGTATGTTTAAAGAGGTTCCATGACATTTGCTCCTGCGACAATTGCTCCGGTCTAACTTTGCTGTGTTAATCCTAAACCTAAACCTAACCCTAACCCTAATCCTAACCCTAATCTAATCTTCACATTGTCCTGAACAAAAAAACAAATCATGACCTTGACCTTAACCTTTGGCCTTTCGAGATATGGACGGCAGAGCAAATGTCGCAGGAGCAAATGTCGTGTCACCGTTTAAAGAAGACTATGTACATGTAGGCATTGTACAGTGTAGTTGAATAGTTCTTTGAACTGCATTCCATTTTCGTGTTTCCATTATGTTTTTTTGCACCAGTTACTGAAGATGTGTGATGTCGTGTCTAATTCAAATAGTTTTCAAGCAAAATCTTAATTATGTATGTGCACAACTGCAGATCCCATGGAGTAATTTAATTAGAACTGTCAGGCATGTTGAATTAAGATTCAGTTGACTTAAGTGTGACATATGGCAAATTGTTCGCAGTTAATATGACCAGACTGATTAATTAATTGTGCCGAGACTCTTTTTTGCTGCATCAGTATTATCTTCCTTGCAATTAAAGGGGGTGACTCCCCAAAATATAAATGTGCCTGTGATTTACAAAGATGTACATGTGTATGTATTCCTACATGTACATGTACAGTGTATGTATGGGATTATTCCCCTTTAGATAAAGTTGAGTTCTGTTCATGAGATTGAATCGTGAAAGAAACTGTCTCAAAGCAATTGGGAAAGGTTGATTATAGCACATAGGAATTGGTGTATGCTGTAAAGTTTTGGAACCACCAAAATGATTCAGTCCAGAAGAGAGTTGTATGCACTGCACACAGAAATGTGTATGTATGGGACTACACACAAATGTTCGGCCCGAAGATTTCAGCTATTTCTTGTCATATTTTGAATGTGAGGGCTTTGAAGAGCAATCCTTTTCAGGAGACATTTCTACTATGATAATCTTCCAAACTAAAATAATAAGAATGAGAAAGCTCACAAATTATTTTTTTTCCTTTTCCCAGAACTCAACCTTTTCTTTAAGATAAAAATATTACTGCCTCTATAAGAAGTGACTTTAAGAAATTATGAAGATGTGCTGACAGAATTGTTAGCTAACAGCATACACTTCCTTTTATTTCTGCAACTATTTCCATTTTGAGTTAAAAGTTAGTATTGAAATGTCTTTTATAGTAGAGACATTTTGTAAAGCAGAACTTTTGTTTTGTTTTGTTTATAAATCTAATTTCAAGATTGAATTTTTTTTCTTTTTTCAAGTTTTCCAGAGCTCTGTTTGAACTTTTCAGAGCTAGAATGCTCCCTGGTCCCATGTAATTTTTCACTTGAACCCAAAAGCATTTTCACTGATGGACGGTTAAGCAATACTGCACTTTATTAAGTGGGTCATGTGACTAACCATAAGGTGATGATAGAAGGTATTAGGTGTGGTGAAATCACAGACTTGATAACTTCCCGTATGATGTCCTCTTCAACCTAAAAACAGTTTCTAGATCTTGCTAAAAGAGTCTTAAGCCACTACACTGTATTTATTTGACATTTTTTTAGTAAAAATGCGCTGGGAGAATGGTGCCTAAATCTATCTCAAACAGTAATGCCATCTTCAAACAGATTCTGTCTGTTGAAATTTGATACCAGACTGTCCTTCTTTCTGTAATAAACAGAATTCCAATCACTCACATTGTCATAAATACTACCTCTGACTTGCTATGAAAAGTGATGCCCAACTCCTTTATTAAAGATAAAATTGAGTTCTAGTCAAGTGATTACATAGCGAAAGAAACTGTCACAAAGTAATTGGGAAAAGTCGTTCATGTGATTTCATGTCTACATAAGAATTGGTACATACTGTGGGGTTTCGGAATCATCAAAATGATGAGAAGTTGACCCAATTTCGCTGAAAAACATTTGTGCAGCACATAGAAATGGGTACCGGTACATGTATATAGGACTGCACAAGCAAGTAGCATTAATGTTCGGGCTGAACACTTTGGTGGCTATTTCTCATCATATTATGACCATGAGGGCATTTGCAGAGCAATTCTTTTCAGGGGACAATTCTACTATGATGTACTTCCAAACTGATATAAAAGGAATGAGAAAGCTCACAAATTATTTTTCACCTTTCCCAGAACTCAACCTTCTCTTGAAATTCCTATTAAAGTCTTCATCCGTTAAGTGGGACGGTATTATACCTTCAAATCCCAGACCATAAACCGTGATGTGAGAAAACTGCCCCGGGAAGAAAAAAATTACTTTTTTGTGTGTTTCACATTCCTGTATCTTATAAGTCATTACATATAGATAAGTGAATAAGCCCTATGCATACGGGCCTTTATTGCACCCAGCAAATTTTCTTATCCCTCTTATCCTTCATTTAAATGTAGAATGCTTTTTAATGTCCCATCATGGCATATTTTTTTGAGGTGGTTTAAGGTATCATGTGTGAACGGATCTTTAATTCATGGCCATAAATATTTTTTGGTTTACTCCTTGATTGGCAGGACACACCACTATTCAGGAAGTATGTTGATATGGTTTCCTTTTTAGGACACATGCTACCAAAACCATGGCAACATTTGCTCACTTCCTCCCACATTACCTGTTGTAAAAAACTCACTTTGGGGGGGGGGGGGGGGCTTCTAAATCTTGTGGAAGTTATAGGTCAAGGAAAATGTCACCAATTGTGTGAGAGGTTGTCAATAGAAAGGCTGGCACTTCCTGTTGATAGATTTGATATGACTGATTTGATATGACTTAATGAGTTTTGCTTCCACTCTTTAAAGGCATTGATTAACTTTACCCAGGATTGAAAAAAAAAATCACTGTTCCAGCTAATGCTGTAATCATAATTGCAAACCTTTAGCTCAGACAGGAATCGCCTGAGTTTTATAAGCTGATCGGTCGTTTATATATCAAGATACTTACGATTGAACATTGATGTCAGGATAGAGTACCACCGAACCCTAAAGAACTCTTACGGTTGGCATACCTCGCTCTATCACAGAATACTGTACGGGCTGGAAACCCGCTCTGAAATCGCCAAGCGCTGGTGCTTGGTTTTTGTGACTGCAGCACAGCGAAGAAGCCGAGCGACTTGCGCTAGCAATTGATCGCGATTTTCTCTTTTTTAGGATAGTAAACGGGTTCCATTTTCTCTCATACTTTCACATATCCTTAATTATATATGTAGTTAGAGGACTGCACACAATTCACTGGCATTTGAGCTGATTTTACAATTTTTCACAAAGTTAATCAATCACTTTAACCCTTTCAAGACAATTGACCACATTTTGTGGTTTGGCTCAATAACTTTTGATTCAGAGCTCTAAAAAATATACCAGATGCAGGAGTAGAAAAAGCAAAAATTTCTACACATTTTGTGTCCATTTTTGTTGCATGACCATATTGCGTTTGATGCTAGGAATTTCAAAAAGGAGAATAAGCTTCAAAATCCTTAAATTGGCAACACATTGAGAGGTTCAAAATCACTATTTTTTATCAAAATTGGCAATTATTTCAACTTTTCGACTAAGTTTCTAATGACGTATATTATTTTCAAAGACATTGCATTTTGTTAGAACCATGTAGCAATAAAAGAAAAATATTATTGTTGCCAATTTGAAGAACAAAATGTGATCAATTTAGTCTTTGAATTATTCCTGTCATGAAAGGGTTAAAAACATCAGCATATGCAAGCAATCCATCATACTGTAAGCTAATATGTATATATATATTTTTTTAGTTCTTTAACTTGAGAAATTGCAGTGAAGTAACACTTTGAGAGAAACTGTCTTTAAATAGAAAGTACATAAGATGGTTAATTTGGATTCATCACCAATTCAACTACAATTATTACAAAGGGCTCAAGGCACCAAAACTAAAATGTACTGAAATATGATGTAGCCACCTTCTCAAATTTGGCAGTGCAGATCTATACATGGCCGTTAATAATTTGGTCATGGTGTTCATGTAATCATCAAAGCTATGGTTTAGTCAAAGCAACATACTTAATGACTGTGCATTCGCAAGCGCATGATACAAGTCTTGAAAGAGCTTATTAATGTGCATCTACAATGCCTTGATGTGATCGAATATTTATGTATCATGCATAATACATGTACATGTATATGAACTGTTCATTTAGGTTTCAAAATTTTTTCATTCCAAAACGAATTTCAGGATTTCCATTATTTGCAGACGTCTTAGCAGGCTCATACACATGATTATTAGTAAGATTCAGCAATTGATTTTTGAACTGAAAACACTCTTTCCTTTTTCTTTCTTGTGTGAACATAATCTCACAAATGAATTTTAGGTGTCCCACTTGTGAATGACAGAAAAAAGTGAGATTTGGTTTCTGGTTTGCCATTCAAACAGATCTCACTTTTTCATTGTCTCTGACTGGACCTTGTATGTACACTGTCCAATGTTAAAGTGTATACTACATGTAGCAGACTTGGTGTACAATATATTACCAGTTCTGTTTAGCTTTTACATGTACATGTGTATGTGTAAGAATACAGAGATCATATTCAAGGTTGTCCAAATCTTGGAAACATGTAAGATTGTATTCAAGGTTTCCGAGTATATAAAGGGAAGAACAGTATTGACCAAATACATGTACATGTATGTTCCTGTTTGTACAAAGATGTACATGTACTGTAAAAATTGCATGATGCAACATATTGTTTCTAGACCCACCTTTTCCTCATGTACATGTACATTAAACCAAGGAGGTACCTCCTTGATTAAACTAAATAGTATTGAAGACTGTTTAGTTCTTATTTCTTTTGTTTTGAATATCTTCCAGTTGTACAATGTGAATCTTTGACATTATAAATCACTCACCAATTGGATAAAGAGGATAATCAATTCACCATGCTTTTCATTATTTTGTAGGCTGTGCCAAACCTATATAAAATACCTTCTTTGGGTACTTTATTGTTGGCATATTTGTATTAAAATAAATTCAATCTAGTGCATTTCCAGTTTCCAGTTGACCAAAATTACCTCTCAGTATTGTTGCCCTAGTTTGGGGTTCAGGCTCATGCTCTGATTTTAACAAAGGTGATGCATTGCTTTATTACGTTGTACAATGTACCTATATGTACAGTTGTCATATTGTTACACAGAATGGATCAGACCTTTCACTTTTAATGCTGTGCATTCATTGTATTTCAAAGCTAATTTTCAATGTCTATAAAACATCAGATCTTTCAGATGTTTATTAGAATTAGCATCATATTTGGATTCACTACTTTTCCACTAGCTAAAATGCTTTCCCCATCTCTGTCAAGTAGCAGTTCATTTATCATCTTGCCATACAGATACTTCCCTTTCCCCCAATTTATTTGAAATAACAAACAAAGCATCTAATACAAAAAGAAGATTAATATGCTCTTCTGAGTCTCTGACCACTCCAAATTATGCCACATGATATACTTCAAAAGGTTCAGTCCTCTTGTAAATTGTACTTTGATCTTGTCGAGCCTTCAATTTCAAAGCAAAACTGTAATTGTCATTGCTAACAGACCTCTAACATAGCCCATCTGTGGACTCGAAATTGATTCCAGTTTTTGTACTGTCATTGCAAACAGACCTCTATGTGTACCATAAACTTCTGTAGACCAGATTACCTGTGTATTGTACTGCCGAATGGTTGCTATATTTCCCATTCAAGTTTAGACTATTTCTGAAAATCGATCACTCATAAGATTTTACTTTTGGCCGATGTGTACATGTATATAAGGAGCATTAGAATCTTACTATTACAAGCCCTTTTGTTATCATTTTGATGAAATAGAAACTCCCGTACTCTCCCATTCTCATGAATTTATATTTTCAATTGCCTCTTCAACTGTAGTAAAGTCAATAAAGAAGTGCAACTGAGATTAAACTGAAGGACACTGTAGGATAGAGTTTGCCTGCTTTAAAGGCTATCTTGAGGTCTGGGAAAGATGAAAAAATAATTTGTGAGCTTTCTCATTCTTTTCATGTCAGTTAGGAAGAATATCATAATAAAAAGGGTCCCTAGATAGGATTTCTCTTCAAATGCCATGACAAGAAAAAGCTGAAAAGTTTGGGCCGAACATTCACATCAGATTTGTCTCTGGTCCCATATACTCGTTTCTGTGTGCAGTGCAAGAACCTTTTGGGGAAAGTTAGTGAATTTCTTATCAATTCGATAATCGCAAAATCTTACACTAGACAAATGTGTTTATGTACAACTATAATCCAACTTTCCCAATTGCTTTGGAAAAGTTTCTTTCCTATTATAAATGCTTGACCAGAACTCAAGATGACCTTTAGCCTTTTCAAGACAATAGACCACATTTTGTGCAGTATGCTCTAAACTAAAGGGAATTGATCAAGCTTTACCCAAAAATAAATTCAACAAATTTTGATTAAGAGTTAATCACCTAGGAAGGGGGAAAACATTTTTTCCCTTCATTATCTGAGAGGATTTTTTTCCCTTGAATATTAAGTTTATGATTCTTAATCTTTAGCTCTTATAATTCTCTGTACTATTTGCTTGATGGTACAACCTCGTATCTGAAATACATTGGTATATTCCTTGTCTATATACATGATATGTGTGTATACATGTACTTGACATACTCTTACTTGATTTGTATTTCTTTTATGTTGTATTGCAGAGTCTACAGAAATTGTCAACTCAGTTTGTTCAGAAAAGGACCTTTCTTCCCCCTTGTGAGGAATCAGAAGAACAGAGAGATAGGTAAGCATTTATGTTTATGATAGACAGATGGATCTATATAAACAGATACTTATATAATATTGAATGGCCTTGAGTGGGATACAAGGGTATATATCGCACGAGCTATGAGCATATTTCACGAGTCGGCACGACGAGTGAAATATTTTCAAAGCGAGTGCGATATACCCTTGTGTTCCACGAAAGAAAAGTCATTCAATATTATTATTATTAATTGTATGAAACGTAGTTCCTCAATTTTCACCATTACATGTGCTTATGTTTTTTGATTAACTTCAACATAAAACAGAGGTAGAAATACATTATTTTGTCCTTACCCAAGCATCTTGCAAGGACTGCGCGCATTCCATTTCTTAACCTTTGCGTATTTAAAAGCATATTCACTTTTTTATGCGTCACGCGCACCTCAAACGATGAGATATGGAGATATATTGCACAGTCATCCTGGTACTTTTTCACAAACCATGAGATATTGTTTTAAAATTGGACATTCATCCGGGTACCTTTGTGCAAACCATGAGATACTGTATACGCCATATATTTCGCAGGGGTTTTATTTTCACGAATTTCGCGAATCGTGAGTGGGTCGGGAATTCAACAACACGCCAAAATATTGCCAACATTAGAAGTCGGTTGAATTTGTTGCCTCCTGGTCAGAAAGTCACCACTTCGCTTTGCAAAAGTATTTCATCACCGCAGTTTGTAGATTTGAGAATTTTCCGACCGCGAATTCAACCACTCGCGAAATAGTCTGGTTAGTCCTATTCGCGAAAATTTATGGCCACGAAATTTATGGCTTATACAGTACTCCAATTTTTCTGGTCGCCTGAAAACCCTACATACAAATAATAATATTTGTTACCCCCTGCTTGTTCACAAAATACAGGTAAATATCTACGGTCTGGTGCCATATTCCATGAGGTCAGGGCCCTTTTGCATAAAAAGTTGCAATTAAACGCAACTCAAAATATTTAACGCAACTTGATTTTCAACCTATCAGGATCGCGTATTTGGGACTTGCTTAATTACTTACTAAATTTTTTGAGTTGTGTTTAACATTTTATGCAAGAGGACCCAGAGGCCGAATGGAATGTGGCACCAGACCGTAGATATTTCTGTACTTCTTAAGAACAAGCAGGGGGTAACGATTTTATCTTTTTAAGTGTAGATCTACATGTACATGTACATGAATTCTGTATTTTTGAGTGTTGTGGTAACTTTCTTCTCGTTGATTTCTTCCCGCGAGTGATGTTGAAATCGCCGGCTGCCAGCCATGTTTGTTGTCTTCATGCAACAAGATCAAGCGCATGCATGTGCCCAGCTGTGATGATAACGTCATCACGGAATACGGGAAATATTCAGGGATGGATTTAGCGCATGCGCACAAATATCAACAACAATGCAAAACATAAAAACAACAACAGCGACATGTGACCTCATTCACGGAATCACGGAATACAGGAAATATTCAGTGGATGGTCTATAATTTGTGACCGAGTACACGACATGGTTGACCAATGAGATTACAGAATTTATGATCATTAAAAGATAAATGTAGATATAGAAAGAGAGAGGGATAGTCTACAGAACTTAAAGGGAAGGTTGAATTCTGGGAAAGGTAAAAATGTAATTTGTGAGCTTTCTCATTCTTATAATTTGTTAGTTTGGAAGATTATCATAGTAGATATGTCCCCTGAAAAGGATTGCTCTTCAAATGCCCTCACATTCAAAATTTGACAAGAAACAGTTGAAATATTTAGGCCAAACATTTGTGTGTAGTCCCATATACACATTTCTGTGTGCAGTGCATGCGATTCTCAGCAGGATTTAGTCAATTTCTTATCATTTTGGTGATTCCAAAACCTTACAGCATGTACGCCAATATTTGTGTGCTACATGTATATAATCAACTTTTCCCAATTGCTTTGAGACAGTTTCTTTCACAATTCAGTCTCATGACCAGAATTCAACTTTATCTTTAACAGAGAGATACACTGTAGGTAAAAGTGTATTATTGAGAAAAAGATACATGTAGATACAGTACATGTACATACAGTTAGATCGATGAATAGATGTACATGGTACTTTAGTTAGATACTGGTAGGTAAGTAGGTAGATCGATTGATCGAGAGAGAGAGAGAGAGAAGGATTTAATACAACTGTCTATCTAAAGAGGCTATTGAAGTGAGATATTGGAAGAAAATAGAGACAGCTAAGCTTAAACATACTTTTTGTTGAATGTATGTATTACAGGGTTTGTGGCTGGATATATGGATTGAATGAAATATATAGCATACAATATACCATACCATATAGAAAGAGGGAGATTTGTAGGAGGGAGGGAGGGGCAAAGGAAGGGAAAAGGATAAAGAGAGAGAGAGAGAGAGAGAGAGAGAGAGAGAGAGAGAGAGAGAGAGAGTGGGGCACAGTCGCACAGTACAGGGATAAGAAATATGGAGCTGTTGAGAATCCTTGAACTTCCTCTGAGAAGAAAAGAATCTATTATTAGTGAAAATGATAATAGCTTGGTAATAGAGGCCAAGTTAATCCTAGGCAAAGCTTTTAGAGGGTACATCCCCAAAATAGCCTAATTTTGCCTCTCAATCCCAAGTCATTAAAACTCTGGTGAAAAAGAATTCTCTCTAATCTACTAAGTCTTCAAAATGATCTTCAAAATCATGAGAGGTTCTTGATTTTGTCTTCATAATATTTACAATCAAATGACCCTGTTAGAAGGAGACTTCACTCTAACCAGGGACTTCCCTGCTCTAACACACTGGATTAATTTTCTCTTTCTGAATACACTGTGTAAGTGTAGACATGTATACATGTACATGTATTTCCCCTTTCAAACTGTGTAACACATTTATGTGCATGTACTGTACATGTATGTAATTAACCAATTATGTAGGCCTACTCTGTACAGGTGACCGTGGCACTTCCTTATATCCAAAGCTATTATTATGCCCAGTGGAAACTGATTTTGCAGTTAAAGGGCAAACCAACCTTGGTAATAAGATGATTTGTGTGAAAGCAGAAAAATAAGAAAAACAGGATGGTGAAAGTTTGAAAGAAATCGGACAAGGACTAATAGGCCATGGGCCGAGCCTCAAAATTCTTCAGTTCCGTGGTCCATCTCTGGGAAGTACTTTATTTTGTCATAAATGATTAATGGACATATATCTAAGAGCAGTGGTGAATGTTCCCATTTGCAGATTTTGGGCATATTTTCACAATTTTGATATAAAGTTGCAACAATGAGCAGACAGCTTTCCTGCAATGATGATGTCACATCTGGTCCTTAAGTGACCAATCACAGCTGGGCTATTAGAGACCTGAGTGCAAATGGCCAATCACAGCCCTCGTACTCTGAGTGTTTGTGTGCATGTACCATGTCTGCCACACAGAGCATCTTACACCATGACCATTGAATCAAGCGATTCACCAACAAAACTAGGATTGAGAGGGCCAGGAAGAAGCAAGAAAGAGCAGAACAAGAAGGTATTTGATTAGTGTTATGTTTTTGTGTTTGGGGGGAAAGCATTATTATGAACAGTCATATTTTCACCAGGTTTTACTTGCATGAACTGTGGGCACAACTTTTCAACTACCAGTCCCATGCATTGGTATTTGTGTTGTGGATTGACTCCTTTAGTTTAGTTTGACTTTTTGAGTGGGCTTATCTAAAAAATCAGTTGAATTTACCCACAAATAATCATTTCCTTATTAGGATATCACAACATTGTAGGCAGACTGTCTCATTATGAAAATATGAATGTCTAAACACCCATTTTTATTATGAATTAGGCATTCACTTTCTAGCAAAGCTATGCATGATTATACATGTACATGTAGTAGATTTATCAATTAATCACTTATAGTACATGGACAAGCTTATCTGGAGGTAACCTTGTACTCCACAATAGCATTTACAGGTGAATAGGCTTCAATAGCTTTTGTGTGTGTTAACAGGCTATGGTCCATTCTAGATCATTCATACATGAGAGGAAAATACTATTTAAAATTTCACTTTCAACTCTGAAGCCTCAAATTTGTAGCATAGTAAGAGAGTTGAAGAGTCCCTGAATCCGGTAAGCTAGCAATGAAGTACTTCTATGCTGAGTGAATGAATGGCGTGTCCTATTTTACAATATTAACAAATACTAAAATTATTGGGTGAAGACAATCTATTGATAGACCTACATGTATTCACATTTTGACCAATCAGCGTTATTGTTAAAATAGCCCCCCCCCCCCCCACTCCGGGCAGTATGCTATGGGGACTTAATTCCACTTCAAAAGTTCAATATACATTAATGTAGGAGAAGGTGATTAGATTTAATGTGTTTTTAAATCAAATTGTATATCGTATTTCATTTTTTATACAAGAGCAAATGGCATTAAATCTCTTATATTTTTCTGTTTCTTTTTAGTCTTTGAAAACAATGCTCCCAGCCACAAGGACCATCGATATTCCACGCAAGATGGAAGCAGTAATGGAGCCACATTTGAAGGTCCGACAACTATGACTGAGGTAATGTGAATGATATATTTAGCCAAGGGTTCACCGTTCACCATGTTCTTCCAGTCCAGTGCATCATATGGAAAAAAGGACAAAACAGTAGATAAACAATTCACAAGAAACAGAACGAAAGAGAAACAATTTATGCAGGTAAGCTGGTACAAGCTGCATAAATGAGCAAAGATGAGACGATTCTGCTCAAGACTTGTCTGAAAGACCTTCTTGCTTTGAAATGTGAGATATCACTTCAGCCATACTTCACCTCCTACCAGAACTACACAAGATTCCTCCTAAAGAACAAAGAAGCAGGTCTTGAGAAGAACTTCTATGAACAGTCATATGAACATTTCTGTAAATCAATTGCAGAAGTAGGAGCGGGTAAAGGCTGTGAAGTACATGTATTAAAATTACAGAAATTTCTGTATATATGCCATATATTCTGCAGGGGGGTTATTTTCACGAATTTAACAACATGCTGAAATATTGGTAACATTCATACATACTAGCGCAGCGTGGCTGTATGCAATGCAGGCTGTGCTAATTCACCCCTTCACTTTGCAAAAGTACATGTATAATATCATTGCTGCTTGTTGATTACCCAATCTAAAATCTGACCACTCGCAAAATAGTCTGGTTAATCCTATTTGCAAGAACAAATTTAAAAAAAAATGTAAATTCGTATGTTTTTCAGTTAATATGCAGATGAGCTTCACTCATAACACATAATACCTTACGAAAGAAATTTTTCAAAACACGTGTTACATGTTTTATCACAGTTTTGAAAGTTACAATTTTTTTCAGCCAGGTATTCTCACAAGCATTTCCATATTGTGTGGAATACCGTTATTCTGCATATTAGCTTTCATGATTCATATGCCCTCTCATAGTCATTGCTCCATCTATCTTATAATTTTGTAATTTTGTGTGGAATCATGTGTTACTACATGTATTTGTAGTGGGAGCGGTAAAATATCCGAAAATGATAAAAAATGCAATGTTCTGTATTTTTCTGTGAGTGCGAATTAGATAACAAGTTTAAGCCTTTCTCAAGTACAGTGAAATGGATTGAATATTCTGACAATAACAATGTACTAAGAATCTTTTTTGTATGATTTTAAATACATGTCAAATTTAAAGTTAATCTATATGTAAATCTTCTAAATAGGGACAATCCATGTCTCTGTTTTTAAGTTCGAATGAATGAGATTGGAAGTGAATTTCAAGAATTGACAGCTTTCTAATCAGGACCATGAAGTTGCTATACTCTAGGCCAGATGTGAAATCTCTGATGTACATGTACATAGTTATTGACTGTTGCTGAGATGTACTTTTTGCTGATGTGCTCCAAAATTAGGGGTATGAGATGTAGTAATCATTCACTTTGGAAGTGGTTTTCAATGCACCTGTGAGTAGGAGTTTTACACTTCAAAAATACTAGTAAAGTACAATTCATGGGCTTAGAAGTTACAATGGTTACCTGATTAATTTGGCAGACATGATCACATTTAATCATGAATAAATAAAATACATCACTACTTGCTGAGAAAAGTAAAATGTTCAAGCTTTGTTGAACACTTTGTGCAAAATGTGATTTTACATATATACAGGCCTACGCACATGTACTTGTTTGATGCTAATACAAACTACATGTACGTAAAGACTGGTTTGAATTATATCAAGAGTGTTTGTAAATCCAAGTATCCAACAGTGAATTTTATCAAAAATTAAAATATGCAACATGAATATACAGTTATGTGTCATGCTTATATTCCTGCATTGTTTTTCATATGTAAGGTCACAGAGAGAGAGAGAAATAAGGTGATACATATTAAGAGAACAGGATAACAAATGATTAAAAGGAATACATGAAAAGTGCTGGGGGGGGGGGGGGGGGGGGGGGGGGGTGGAGGGGTATGTGCTTGTATCCAGGATAAACAGGAGATTAACCTTCAGAGGCCTTTTAATTTGTACACCTCAAACACTTTATATCTCGTATTCATTTATTCTATTTTCTGATTAGGTCAGTTATTCAGTATAAACTTGAGGGGGGGGGGGGGGGGGGCTTGCCAGTACATGTGCAAGTAGATCTGTATGTGTGACAATGATGGCTGTGTGTAAATTCAAAAAAGAGAATGGGCACAGTACGAATTTTAAATTGAAAAAAGAGAATGGGCACATTATGAAAATTTGGATAGAAAACATCTTGCTTATTTTGGGTGATACACCGTATTCATTTATGTTGTTTTCACTTCATGGATGTACATGTGTGTCTGTGTGTGTTTTGGGTTGTTTTTTTTTTTTTGGGGGGGGGGCTGATGTGTGAACTGATTAGGGTGGGGAGGGGTGGACGTGGGGGTATAGGGCAGCAGACAGACACTGTCCTCCCCTCAGGCAAAGCAAATACATCTGATTCTATGTCTGATTACACTGATCATTTCATGAGACATTTGATCACATACATGTATACTTGGTTTCTAGGAGGATAACTTACTATAAGGTATTAATATGCAAATTAGATTTTATATGATTGACCATCATTACATGACATCAGATTGCTCAAAATACCATTTCATGGTTGCTAAGGTAAAAATGTCCCTAGCAACCAATTCTTTACTTTTTCTTTGTTTTCTGCCATTTCTACTTAATGCCCAAGTTTCAAACGTGGGAACATGTCATTCCTGTTTCAGGTACATGTTTTGAACATATCTAGCACATTTTTAGGTACTTCCCAGAGATGGACCACGGAACTCGAAAACTAAGCAAGAAAACAGGCCTCGGCCCATGGTCTATAAGAAAGTTATGGATGTTTGAAAAATGAGATCACGACATCTATGCGAACCTCAAATTGGCAAATTGGTGAGTCAATTGTGACATTTTTGTGGACAACTCTCCCATTTGTCGTACACAAAAATATCATTAATTTGTGGTGTTTTCTTCGAGGCGCTTTTACCCTTGGGGCAGTACTCAAAATATATTGGAGATAGCATATTGTTATAGGTCTTCATGAACGAAAAGATCCTACTGAGTAATGCATTTTGAAAAAAAGTGACATTTTAGTCATTTTGTGTGTTAGAGCGAATGGGGGAGTTGTCCACAGCTACATCACAGTGACATTTACCTATTTGGCCAATTTAAAATTCCCATATGCATAGTGATTACAACTTTCAAAAATTCATAACTTTCTTATTGCTTGTCCGATTTCGTTCAAACTTTCAGCAATCTGCTTCTCTGATTTTTCCTCTTTCTTTCAAAGCAACTTGCTATTAAGGTTGGATTTCCCTTTTATGAGGTAGAAATTTTACAGCAGCTTATAGTCTCTTGCTTTATATTGTATCAGCATACATTAAATCAGAGAATTCAAAGAGAAGCTTTTTTGGTATTTTCTAAAACTCTGTATGGGCTTTAAAGGAAAGGTCCAGCCTGATATCACATTGGTTTCAATAAGCCTAATTTCCCGGTATTTTCAGGCAGGCAATCAAAACCTGGTTCATCCTTTAAACGTTCACAACATAAGTCCAACATTACACCCATATCATCCATAACACCTTAACAAAAAGGCAAAATATACAGTATTTTGGGATATAGCCTGCCGAGCTACTAGCACGATGAGCCGGCTTTTATTTACAGTCACTTTCATGGTATTTCATAATACTCTACAAAATACACTTCAAATGACAAACAAATGACAAAGTGTGCAATACGACATCCTTACAACTTAAGAGTCAATATCTTAGTAAAGTTTACGTCCTAACCTAACCCTAATGTAGCCCGGGGTTAAAACACAGAGATAAAAACTATATAAGCGCAAAAACTCTGAAAAACCCTATGGCTATCTACATCAAAAACCAAATTATTAACTTCACATTTGTCCTCTTTATATTATAAATCATAAATTACTGAAATTTACCATAAGTCTAAAAAGACGTGCTACTATGTGTGCGGTAGAAGGCTAGAATGACTCTTCTCATTCACCGCACCCTACTCAAGCATCTATACCTCCTTTCATATTCAAACTACCCACCATTTACTATGCGGAATTAATTAATTCCGTTACACATGCCTGACTTAGCAATCTCACTTATTGCCGTATAAACAACATTTACCAGCTATACTACGTAACGCTGGAAAATACATCTATATTTCGCGCACTTTGTTCCTTTAGTTTCCGGTTACACCCTTTTGATTTTGGCTTTCTGATCATCCTTGCGGTATACTCTGATGAGTGCAAGACAAAAAGCTTCTTGTGCTGTGTCCACTCTGACTCGGATTCCTGGATGGCTTTCTGTAGAATTTTATGAAGGAAACAGGGTCCTGTTTTATAAAAATTGTCATTAATGACAAGTTGCAATAACTGTTATAGGCTACTGAAATCCTTGCATCTGATTGGCTGAGAGAAAATTTGTTGGTAAAAATCACTGACAAGACACTTCATGAAACGCCCTCCCCCCCCCCCCCCCCAGATTCACAAAAGTTTTGAGCTGCATACATTTTAGTATTGAATCTAAAAACTGCAATTTCACAATTTGGGAGAGTTTCTAAGCTGCAAAACAGCTGTTTTCAAGAACTTGTGAAAGTTTCATGTCATAAAATTTCATGATTTTTTACAGTACACTTACTTCAGCTGTCCAGCAGATTAAAATAGAAATTTAGGCAATAAAATCTAAAAGGAAGTTATTTCAGGATGATTCTTCTATTTTTAAACTCAACTGTTTAAACCACCAAGCAGTATTATGACACGAATATATCTTGTGATTTGGAAGTATTTATTAAAACAAAGCCACTGTGTAACAACAGTTGCTACAATGATCATCCTTTTGTTTATGTTGGGTAAGAGACATACCTTCTCAGACGTAGAGTTACGGTTTATTTCACACTTGTTTTATGAAAAGGTGACACATCTTGTATGATATCCTGTTGCTGAAGAAGAGTCTGTATTTTTGGGTGCTGATGTGTTGATGATAAAAATCAGACTTAGATTAGCAAAAAATGTCCGCCTTAATCATGAAGAGATGTTATCTTCTACATGTAGGCCTGTAAGTATCTTACATGTACAAACATGATAAGTGATTGATTAACTTTGTGAAAAATTGTAAAATCAGCTCAAATGCCAGTGAACTGTGTGCAGTCATCTAACTACATATATAATTAAGGATATGTGAAAGTATGAGAGAAAATGGAACCCGTTTACTATCCTAAAAAAGAGAAAATCGTGATCAATCACTAGCACAAGTCGCTCGGCTTCTTCGCTGCGCTGCAGTCACAAAACCAAGCACCAGCGCTTGGCGATTTCAGAGCGGGTTTCCTGCCCGTACGGTATTCTGTGATAGAGCGAGGTATGCCAACCGTAAGAGTTCTTTAGGGTTCGGTGGTACTCTATCCCGACATCAATGTTCAATTGTAAGTATCTTGATATATAAACGACCGATCAGCTTATAAAACTCAGGCGATTCCTGTCTGAGCTAAAGGTTTGCAATTATGATTACAGCATTAGCTGGAACAGTGATTTTTTTTTTCAATCCTGGGCAAAGTTAATCAATGCCTTTAAGCTAGATAATCTCTTTGGTAAGATGATGTTCAGAAATGTGACTAAAATGGGAGGGTATGTTTAAAGGGCAATCCAACCTTGGTAATTAAATGATTTGTGTGAAAGCAGAGAAAACAAGTAAAACAGGGTGATGAAAGTTTGAAAGAAATCAGACAAGGAATAAGAAAGTTATAGATGTTTGAAAAATGAGATCACTAAATCTATGTGAACCTCAAAGTGGCAATTTGGCGGTCAACTCGCTTGTTTCTTAAGTACACTAAAATAACATTAATTTGCAGTTTTCTCCTACATGTAGGTGCCTTTTCCCTCAGGGCAGTACTCAAAAGTCAAAATATATTGTAGATCTAGCATATTGTTATAGGTACTTATAAAAGAAAAAGATTCTACTGAGTAATACATTTTTTAAAAATGACATTTTAATCATTATGTGTGTTGGAGAAAATAGAGGAGATGTCCACCACTGCATCAAAGTGACATTACTGATTCGGCCAACTTAAAATTCCCATATACATGTATATGTATGAATAGTGATAACAACTTTCCAAAATTCATAACTTTGTTATTGCTTCCTGATTTCGTTCAAACTTTCACCAATATGCTTCTCAGATTTTTCCTCTTTCTTCAGAATAACTTGCCATTGCAGTTTAGTAGCAAAATGGAATTTGGAAATAAATGTGTTAAGTGCATGTACAGTCTCATGTTGTTCTCCTTGTATCAAAAGATACATGTATTAGATTATTTTGTATTCCATCCATGATTTCTGGTTAATTTTAGTGTAAATATCTATGAGGAATGCTAGATATAAACGGCAATACACTGCCCTGTGCTAGGACCCTTCCACCCCAACAGCTACTCACACAACAGTATCAGTGCTTCTCATAGACATTGAAGGCAGTCTCCCCATAGGTTTTACACGTGTGTACACATTGTAGTACAAATTGCAGTTGCAGGAGTTCATATCCCTGTCCCTGTATCTAAATTATTTTTTTACCTTTCACTTGTTTAATATTTGACTTACTTGAGGAGGAAAAGACATCACATCAGCTTAGTTCTGCTAAAGTATCTTGCTATTTATCATCTAAAATCAAAGAAATCTGACAAAAAGTTTTTGAGGGCTTACCAAAACTGAACATTATCTTTAATAAGAAAAATTAGGATTTTTAAGTTTATGATACCCTATAATGGTCAAATTTTACCTCATAGAAAAATGATCAAGGACCTGACTAACTGTACATTTCATACAACACAGGAAGAACAAGATTGAGCACATAGACCTATTTTGATGATCAACACATTGTTTTTTTGTGCTGCCATATTTGGGTGTAGAATGTTCTTCAGTTCTCATTCCCCCCCCCTTCCTGCCCAAACTGATGAGGAGTACATTAGGTGACATGATATTTGCTCCTGCAACATTGGATGTATGACCAAGGAGTTATCACAGAACTGGAGTTACAGCAGAAGCGAGCTACTTTGAACCGGGTTCGATGCCGCGGCAATAAACTCAGTGGGTGTTCTTCCGTGTTTATGACAGCTGTGTACCCGGGTCTCGTGCCGAGGCTGGATCTGCTCATGCGCATCTTTGGCCGATCGAGTAAGATGACGTCATCTTGCATTTTATAAAAATCGCAAACCCAGGGTACACGCGAGGATAATTTCGCTTTGGACGAGAAATTACTGTTCTTGTCCGAAATCGACGAATTGGGATTACAACTAGATGAACGGGAAATTGAAAAGAGTGGGGAGATAATTTCTTAACGCTAGATATCTTCGAAAAGAAGAGTAGACCTCAGTACCTCCTCCTTGATGTAGCTCTGCCGGACTGGATGGTTCTTTCAGCGGAGTTGCCCCGTGCCGCCAGTCCTGCCCGTGCGGTGGAGTGGCTGCGAGGCGCGAGGTCCGTGTGAAAGCTGTCATGTTGTTACTCTGTTCTCAGATCTCTATTCACATTTTGTTGTTTAACCAAGGAGCTATAATTATACATGGGCCCCCCCCAAAAAAAAGAATCTGTAACTTGTCATGCTGGGGTAGGGGCAAATCTGGCAAACTTGTTAATAACACACTTATAATGTAGACCTACCGGTACATTATTTATACTAGATCTAGTAAGTGATTAGATACTAGCTGGAGCATCACTAGGTGTTACCCCCCCCCCCCCCTCTTGATTACTTTTTTTTTTTGCTTGCTTGCTTGTTGAATAAAAATGTGGATCATCTCTCGTCAAATTTGGATATTCAACATTATGTTTTTCCCTTGTCGGCAAATTTTAAAAAGCTGAATACCTTTTTTTAAATAAATCATTTAGATCTATTTTATTTTTTAATTTGCTTCTTGGGGAATTTTCAGTCACAGTGAATTTGATAATGGTATCCCCATTGAGAATTTTCTACTAGTGATGTCACTGAATACAAACTAAGGCCAAGTGAATTCGATTAATTATCTTATTCAGATTTCTTGATAAAGAGGAGGGGTTCCATGTTATCTAAAATTTATATTTTTCCTGAATTAGTCGGCATAGACTAGAACTAGACTAAATTTCAACAATATTTTCTCTTAAATTAAAAAGTTTGTCTTAATTTTATAACATTTAGGCTGACATATATGCCTACTGCAGACACTAAAAATAACACATTATTTATGATTTTTGTTACCTCATTTTCTGCATATTCTCAGACTCTTCTTTAACTTAATTTTGAAACATCTAGGGGTCTGCAAACAGATCTGGAATCTAATGTTAGATGGGGGGGGGGGGGGGGGAGGGGAGAGAAAAAAGGTAGAGGACAAGAAACTAGGGATAAATTTCATTTCGGTTGACCTACTAATACTCGCCTATATATTAATCTAGCAAATCCACCTCCAACTGACATCAACAAAGAATACGCCACCAAGTTTAAAAACAACTAGATGATCTAAACAAAAGTGCCATGCCATGCATCATTATTCATGACACTGGCATTATTATTGACTTGGTGAGTCAGTCAGCGTTATACTCGGTCACAGTCACAGTCGCAGAGACAGACTCACTCTCGCTGTCTCAAAGACGTGAGAGATATCTACTTTGTCATGATTCATTTCAATAATTGGTCAAAAGTAGTAAGGTGCAACAGGGAAACAGCCAAATTTTCATAGCAAAACCATAAAAATAAGTACGTAAAAGACAACATACACAGAAAAGCACAAGTGGGCCGAATGAATCCCACTAAGCAAACGACAAAAGTATTAGCAGACGAGAGTCGACTACGTGTGAACGACCATTTCATTCGTGTATTTTCTATATGTTGACACTCGTTGACACTCTAATGACAAGGTGGGTCTTGATCAAAAAGACTTGCTCTTTCCGAAGAAATATTTTTCGAATGTCGCAGAGTTTCGGAACATATTATTACATAAATATGAAAATAATATCTAAAATATTAATATTTACAGAAAATATGTCATAACTCATCCATTTCTGGACCAATTTTGACGAAATAAGCTTCGGTGAACTTAGAATTTTGCGGAGCTCAAGACACAAGCTACTGCGCAGCTATTGAGAGCAACAAACTCTACTGCGCATGGGTGAACCGATTGTTAGTTCACATTCACTGAAAAAATTATTCCCCCACTGAGGTTGAGAGTCGGCATCGAACCCCGGTCTTCAAAGACTGAGGCAGCTGTCGCCGTGGGGCAAGATCGAGCGATAAGAGCGGAGCGGTACTTTGATATCGGGTCTTATCTCTTGCGTTGCGTAACACTTTTGGTCTTAAAAAATTCTGTTGTGACTCCAGTTCTGTGATAACTCCTTGGTATGACATTAGCTCCTGCGACAATTGCTCCGGTCTGACTTTGCCATGCTAATCCTAAGCCTAAACCTAACCCTAACCCTAATCCTAACCCTAATCCTAATCTTCACATTGTCCTGAACAAAAAAACAAATCATGACCTTGACTTTAACCTTTGACCTTTTGAGATACGGACTGTGGAGCAAATGTCGCAGGAGCAAATGTCGGCCCCCCGCAACATTTGCTCCTCCGTCTACATCTCGGAAGGTCAAAGGTTAAGGTCAGGGTCATGATCAGTGTTATAGCTAGGAACTTTTTAGTGGTGGTTCAAATTTCACTGACTTGACAAGCAACAAGTCGTTCCAAAGAGATCGATGGTATGGCGACAGTACAGCTGTCAGAACAGCAGCTTCCGGTATACGCTACGTAAAAAATGATATCTGTATGTACGTGCAAATTACGGACCGTAGTACAGTATAGTGCGTAACAAAAGACAATAAAACTCGGCAAATCTTTAGTAAATAATCATTTATTGTCAAATTGAAAGCATGATTCTCGTAAAATTGCAAATAAAACACGATTAAAGATGGAAATATGAATGTAAGTACCACGTTTCTTCAAAAACAGTTACGTTTAATGCAGTTTCTTATGTGAAATGAGTGCCGGTCGGAAGCAGTGTTTTTCACCCGGAGTGGTGGACTGAAATCCCCCGTGCTGGACAGGCCCGTCCACCGCCGACCACCTTAGCTATAACACTGGTCATGATTTGGTTTTTTGTTAAGGACAATTGAAGATTAGAATTAGGGTTAGGGTTAGGGTTAGGTTTAGGTTTAGGTTTAGGACTAACATGGCAAAGTTAGACCGGAGCAATTGTTGCAGGAGCAAATGTCATGGAACCATACATTAACCCCTTTTTCAAATGTTTTACAAGCTGCCTGAAGTGGTTATGTAAGGCTGACATGACACAATTAATCAAACTTAATGGCTTATGAAATAGTAATTGAATCGCAGAATGAGCTTTTAAAACAAGATGCAATGTTTTCAAGTAGTCACTAAAGAGAATTTTAACGTTTTGCTTTGATAAACAAGAAGTGCCATTTCCTGTTCATACAGTACTTGTGAGACATTGAAACCCCATTAGCTATCCTCATTTTTCAACATGAAAAGTGTTTAAAGGACATTGTTGAGTTTTAGTTAATGATGGTGAAGCAATTCTCACAGAATCAGAAAATTTATACCGAATTCTCAAAACTGCAAATTAATGACATCTGACAAACCTTAGAGAATTATAACAGAGTAATAAGCAATGAAAGATGAGAAACTCAAGCTACATAGTTATTTTGACCCATTTGCATAATCAGGGCTCCTGACTAACAGGGGGCCTGGATTGAAAACTTTAGGGTCTGTATGCATGAGCCCTATGTTAAAATTTTGAAATTTTAGGGGTGCAGACTTAGATTTTGGGCACCCATGTGTTCTGGGTGACTGTTAACCCTTTCAGGACAGGAATTATTAGGGCTAAATTTATCACATTGGCAAAAATGAAATATTTTTCTTTTAGTGCTACAATGTACATGGTTCTAATAAGGTGTAATGTCTTTGAAAACAATATACAACTTTATACATGTACATGGTTTATAATTTTGTCGAAAAGTTGAACATTTTTCCAGTTTTGGTAAAAAACAATGATTTTGAACCTCTCAATGTGTTGTCAATTTAAGGATTTTTTTTTTCAAAGTTCCTGGCATCAAATGCAAGATGGTCATGCAACAAGAATGGACATAGTGTGTGCAGGAATTTCTGCTCTTTCTACTCATGCATCTGGTATATTTTTTAGAGCTCTGAATCAAAAGCTATTCAGCCAAACCACAAAATATGGTCAGTTGTCTTGAAAAGGTTAATGTCCAGCCCCCGGCATAAATACTCACTGTCTCACATGTGTTCAAATGTGAGATGTGAGTGAATATGAATTCCTGATATTTTTCAGCAGTGTGCTGATATTTTGCTTGTTCAAACAATCCATCTTCTGCATGATAAAAACTGAAACTTAAACTGCATTTTCACTATTGTGAATTAATATCATGTTACAAATGTTTCTTAGATGTCTAAGCGTGTAATGATCAGTGAAAGAAGAGAAACTCATACTAGTTATATCAACCACGTAGGTTTCATATACATGTATGTTCAAGTGTTAGGTGTGCTTTTTTAGTGAATTTAATTTCCAGAAGTCTTCATTGGTTTCCTTAAGCAACCCATCTGTACTGTGTGAAGACCAATTTATAATTATCACTCTTGGCCATTTTCTGTGATAATGAATTCCATTACCCTGAGCTTGTAAGATTCATCACTATTAATGCTCATCAAGAAAACCAGGGTCCATGAGGACACCAGAGATAGAAGAACTTCTGATTGAAATGCCATGATTTTATGCTACCCTGGGATTCACCATCCAGGGGAAATATTCATCTTCATAATGATGATGAAAATTGTGCTGAAATTCCTCAGATATGGGTAAATGTTTGAAAAGGGTTGAGTGATAGGGTTACCACTCAAGATCCAAATTCAAGGCCATTCCTTCATCCTGAGTTAATTTTCATGTTTACAATGTCACCCCCAATAAAAAAAAAATCAATAACAAATCAGGTGACCTTACAGATCCAGGTGTACCAAGGTGGGCTGCTGGGATTGGACAACAAATACAAAAAAAAAAATCACCTCTGTGGACTGTAGACTTTCTTATCCTCTTGGGTTGAAAATTAAAATATTTTGCGATCAAATTGAATATTAGGCAGTTCATGCAGAGCTCCACAATAACTTTTTTTTCACTTGGGTCTGGATTGAATTTGTCAAGTCTTTAGGGTCAGTGTTTAAATTTCAAAATGTAGGGGTCTGGAGATAAAATGTGAGCTCCCAGGTTTGGGGGGGGGGGGTTCTGGAGTGCAGCCTTGTATGGTTTTGACTCCATTTCATGGATGGCACCTGATTGTGTATGGTGAATAGCAGCATAAGATGAATAAGTTTTTAAATCTTTCAAATAATTCTTTTTTTTGTTTCACCTAAGACCATTGAAGAATTCTTTACTTTGGTTCACAGATATAAGAAAATCATGTTAAGTCAACAGATTTCTTTTTGAAAAGTTGAACATGACACGTGTTATAAACATGTAAACCTCATTTCATTTTCTCTCTTCATTTTGTCTCTCCTCTCTCTCTCTCTCTCTCTCTCTCCACTCTATATTCTGGATAATTGCCATAGTTGTAGCCTTTAGAAGACAAGTTGCCAAGTTGACTGTCAAATTTTATGCTTATGGCATTGGCAACATGCAGTTGTCTCAATACAACTTTGACAGATTGTCAGTGAGTCATCATACTGCAAAGAAAGTCATGTTTCAGCAGGCTCACGTGAACTTTTTTCCTTGAAGTCTTTTCTCTTTCATAAATAAATGTAACCTTTTTGGAACATGCAAGAATGTCTCTTTTAAATATAAGTCTCTGATGGAGAATTCTTTTTGGCAATGTAGCAATGTATCGTATGTTTCTTTACTTCTTGTTATTATTGGGTTGTCAATTATTTTACTTTATTTGACTCATGGGAAAGTCTCTTCGTAATGTCATTATACTCATTAACCTTTTATTCTTCTTAAATTCCTTAGATAATGTTAAATTCTAGTTTTGTTTCACTTTTCGGAGTAATACTAGTATAGGGCCAGGGCGGCATGGATTTTAGAGGTTATGAAAGGTCTTTAAAACTGAGAATGAATAACAAAACTTAAGAGTGTTTACTTCATTTCTGAATTCCTTTTCTGTCCTCACCCCAGTTATGTCAGTGAAAAAAAAAGATACGCAGGAGAAGAAACTAATTTAGCTCTGGTAAGCTTTGTCTGAACGAGCTCTGGAAAAAGACATTTAATCATATTTGTTTGTGCTGACTTTTAATTTTATTCTCTAGAACATCTGAAAGAGTTCTTGTGGGCAATTTTTTTTTTTTTTTAAACACAGTCCTACATGACCCTTGAGTTTAAGGGGGGGGGGGGGAGGGTGGCATGCTACTTTCATTGCACTTTTCATTCAGTGTATTTCCAGAGGCATATGGACTTACTTGAGATTTTGCATAGATCAAGTCAGGTTGAAAATTGAAGATCTGTTTTAAAGATAACACCAATATCCTGAAAGTGGTAGACAGAAGACGAGGTGAGATGAGTGAGATGTTTAGCAGCCGACAATTACTCATATTGGCTAACCTTGTTTAGTTGGACTCCTGTTGTGAGGTGGGAGATAAACTACTAGAAGATGAAGCATTAAACATGATCGTAGTTTCAGGTAACAAAAAGGATTTTGGAAGGAAACTTGTTTCAGTTGTTCTCATATTATTTCACTTGTAACAAAAGACACATGTGCTCAATATTTTGATATAATATCAACGATTTTCCAATGAATATTATGTAAATATCTAAAAGGAACCCTAAATTGAGGATGTCGGTCATCGCTGTCTACGCTGAAGCGCACCATAAATCTATGCGTACACAGGTGTCCATTCAATTTGCAATGCTGGTCACACAAGGGCTGCCAACAGGGTCCTGGACTCCTGGTCCATCCAAACCTCCAATATTCTGCCCTGGACCTCCAGGAAAAGATATAGGGGCCCTTCCTCAGTTGCCCCCAAGCTGAGTGACCTATTTACTTGGTCTTGAACCCTGGAGGGTGGACCATCTACTTGTTAGACCATAACTCTGAAATCTAATTCTGATTATTATGACCTGTGCCTTTTCATGTACATATACATCTTAAATTACTCAAGAATAAAATGTTCATTTACTTGAATTACATCAGGTTAACGAGACAGCCTCAGTGTTGGTTAAGTGGGCAAAATGCCAGAAGATTTCCCAAGGCATGCATCCTGGTTTTGGAATCCTGGTGGAATCTTGGGATGGTCACGTTGGTTAATTATAACCAGACAAACATGTGCAGACATTACAGGGTGTTTCAATAAAAAAGGTATCCCAACTTTTGAGAATTTTTCTGTTGAGAGCCAGGTTAATGAGACAGCCTCAGTGTTGGTTAGGTGGGCAAAATGCCAGAAGATTTCCCAAGGCATGCATCCTGGTTTTGGAATCCTGGTGCAATCCTGGGACTGCCATATTGGACAATTATAACCAGACAGAAATGTGCAGACATTACAGGGTGTTTCAATAAAAAGGTATCCCAACTTTTAAGAATTTTTCTGTTGAGAGCCAGAAGGGCATTTACTCTATTACTTTACACAGAGTATTTGACTGTCTAGCTAGCTATTAGCAGACATGTATACTGATGGAGACAGACCTAGTGGAAGGTCAAAGAGAAGGTTAAGTTCTGGGAAAGGTGAAAAAATACTTTGTGAGATTTCTCATTCTTTTTAAATGAAATAGCAGAAATGTGTGTAAAGTCCCCTATACCCATCACTGTGTACAGTGCATGTGAGCTACAGTGAGCGTGGTTCAATTTCTCGACATTTCGATGATTCCAAAACCTCACAGTTTACACCAATTGTTATATCGACATGACCAACCTTTCCCAGTTACGTTGCGACTGTTTCTTTCACAATATAATTGCTTGGCAACCAGAACTCAACTTTATCTTTAACCTACTGTAATTTTACACCAAACTTTCTAGGCAATGCATGGTGCTAAACATTGCATGATCTTGGAAACTATACTGAGGTATAATGTCTGAAAAACATAGATCATGCTTTCAGATGAAACTGCTCTCTTTAGTACTGTAAAACCTGAAACATTTCCCATCATGAAACATTTACGATTTCAAAGTGATGTCTGTTTTCACACAAGATACTTTCATAAATTGTTTAAATTTAGTGCAATGCATGTATGATTAATTTATTTCACAGCATGGAAGTTCTGCAAATCTGGACTACTTGCAAAATTTGCAAACATTTCTAGTATTGGAGTGTACATAGTTCACTTTAATTTTCATTCATTTGAGATACCTTTTTATTGAAACACCAAGTAAGACTTTGCAATTATTCTTCCTCACAATCACATAATTATCCATAAGAACAAGACCATTATAGGCACGTGACTACAGGAGTGCACGGTGTACAAAAAGTCCCTTAGCAATTAAAACGATACTGATCAAATCGCTCACTGACACTAGTCAAGTTCACATGAAGGGAGCTAAACTGTAAGTTTCGCTTGTAGTTTTAAAACTTAAGTTAACTTGTAATTTCAGACCGTTTGAACTGACTCGTAGTTTCAAAACTTTAAGTTAGCTTGTAGTTCTAGAACCACAAGCGAGTGGGGGGGGGGGGGGTCCTCTGTCGCAGTTTCGGACGTGTGGACAGAATAAACTTTAAGTTTTTGAAGCTCGTAGTTAACAATGACTTCTTTGTTCATGTTAAACTTCCGGGTCATATCCTTCGCAGAAATTATGAACACAAGATCTGTATACTTTTGTGTACTGTACACACAGTCAGTATCTACTACCGGTGTTAGCAACGACGATCGCTCGGCTTGTAGTTTCAGAACAACAAGCATCGTTGTTTATGGCCCGTGTGAACCCTCGTAGTGGTTAGTGGGTAGTTGTTTTTTTAACTTAAAGTTTCAAAACCACAAGTCCCGTATGAATGTAGCTTTAAACTCTCCTGTCCAGAGAATTGACAGGAAATTCTAATAAGAGGCCCCACGTTTTTTTAATGATTCCTTGTAATTGGTAGCACTAATTATTCACTTTTCTTTGGAAGCCAGTGCCAAAGTAGGTAGTTATTAGTTAAAGATTAACAGGTTTGTTTGTATTAATAATTCCATTCTGCATGCTGGGGGTTTCATGTTTATTCATTACAGATTATATAAAGGTGCTTTATAATAGTTTTTATGATACATTTTATTGAAAGAAATATTTTTTCTATTTTTTCCAGGTTATTTATTCTTATTCCACCTCTTTACATCCTTTTGCATTTTAGTCAGCTTATTGAAATAATATTGATAGATTGGGTGCTTCTTTGATAAATTGAATTAACTGTGTACTGTGGGCAGTTTTAAACCTCCAGTCATTTGTTTGAAATTGCAAAGACTTGAATTGTATTAAAACAAGTTGACGTGATCAATAGTTTTCATAATAGATTAAGAATAAAATGCATTCACATTAATATCATTCATGAATATTAACCTATGATATTATTGTAGAAATCCTAATTCGTCCACCCTGCAATTTTGACATAGGCCTGTAGAGAGAAGTTGGTTACCCTACATTTATAATTGTTTAACATGACCTGAACTCTGCATGTACATATATCCCTTATCTGGCACTTCAATTTTGTATTTCTTCCGAAATGTCTACTAGGGGTCTTCCTTTTCTTCCTATATTTAGCTTTCCTTCTCTCTGTTTGACTTGAGGTCACATTTCCCTTATTGGATATTTATAGCTGATGTATAGGCCTACATGTTTCAGACCTGCCTCCGGTCTTTTTCATTCTCCTAAGTGTTTTCCCCAGAAATACTCAAATAACACCACCGAAACTAACACCAGATCGACAGTAGACTGAGCTAGCCACCATGTTGTCAGTTATGAGTTAGTTTGGGGTCAGTCTGGTAGTGGGACTATAGGGTTTAATTACTCAGTAGTTTTCTAGTTTCAATTCAATTCAATTCAATTCATTTTATTTAATACTCCATAAAAACAACAAACAATACAATTATAGCGTATATAAAACAATAAAATACAGTCAAATGAGAAAATACAATATAATTATTCATAACAATACACAATAAATACAGTGAACATATGGAAGTATTAGGAACTTAGCAGGAAGGCAGTGCCTTATATAAAGCCAAGTCCAATTGGAAAAAAACAAAACAAAACAAAACAAAACAAAAAAACAAACAAAACACACACACACACACACACACGCACACACGCGCACAATAAATAATTACTTATCAAGTAAAGTAAAGTTTCTAATAAGCAATGAAATATTCTTTATGTTAATCCAAGATGTGGCTGAAAGTAGTGCTTTAGGTTTTGTTTGGATTGAGAACTTAATAGCCTCTCGCGTAAAATGTTTTTAACGTGACCTGAATTTAGGACTGACTGAAACTTTCAGAGTTGGAGTTTAATGCAACTTTCTATGCAAGAAGTCCATGGAATGATATATGGTAGTGACAGTAAAGGATGTATGAAATGCTGTGTTGTGACATTTTTATTGTACACTACAGGGCACTGCAAAGTGTGAACACTGTACTGGCCTCACTCAGGGTCTATAGATTAAGTAATTAGGGATTTGTTGATATTAAAACTTCCTATATCTTCAGGGCTACACACTAACCTTTTTTTTTTGTAAACAAATTTTTAGGCATTGCTCGATCTGTAATGAAAAACACAAGTCAGAATGCAAGCCCCTTTTTGCAGGGGGGCTGCATTGATATTTTTGGGGTCTTTATGCATGAGCCCCTTTATTGTGACAATTTTTAGTTATTTATTTATTTTTTCGTTGGGGGGGGGGCATGTTATTTAACCTGTTGACTACTGGATTCTCTCATTCCCATAGGCTTACTACATGGGCCACATGGTGCCCGTGGGCAATGGGTTAAACCCTTTTAGGACAGGAATTATTTAAGGGCTAAATTGATCACATTTTGTTCTTCAAATTGGCAACAGTAATATTTGTCTTTTAGTGCTACATGTTTCTAATTAGCTGTAATGTCTTTGAAAACAATATACAGGTAACTCTGCCTAAGTCGAATCTCTTGGGACCACAGAAATCTGTTCGACTTAGGCGAAATTGGACTTAGAAGAGGTAAAAAACACGTTTTGCTCATTCTGTTCTGAAAAATTGCTTCGACTAGGCGATTATTCGACTTATGGAAGGTCGACTTATGCAGTGTTAACTGTACATGCTTGGTAATTTTGTTGAAAAAGTTGAAAAAATTGCCGATTTTGATGAAAAAATATGATTTTGAACCTCTCAATGTGTTGCCAATTTAAGGATTTTAAAGCTTATTGTTTTTAAAATTCCTGGCATCAAACGCAATATTGTCATGCACAAAACTGGACATAGTGTGTGCAGAAATTTTTGCTCTTTCTACTCATAATGCATCTTGTGTATTTTTTAGAGAGCTCTCTGAATCAAAAGTTATTGAGCCAAACCACAAAATGTAGTTAATTTGTAGACGTATAATCAAATGAATCTAAAAAAACACACATCAAGATAAGCCATACTGTTTAGCCCTTTCCATTCTGTTGGTGGAAATTAAAAATTTCACACTTGAAAGATTATTTATAACAATTTCTTTATAAGTTTGGTAGTACAAAAGGGGTTAATGCAATGTAGTATCAAGATCTGTGTGAAACATGACCGTAAAGAAGTGTACCAATCACCTGAAAGAAATATTTTGTGTACAGCTAGAGTGCATAAAACTAATCTAAAAAATACTTTACCTGACCTTCTACGGGTTAACGGTTAAGGAGTATGAAGAAAATAAGGGAAAAAACAGGACCCCCTTAAGTGGAACCAACCTCCGACTTTGGTTCCACGCGCCCCTAATTTGAGCGAGTGTGTACGGGTGTGTCAACTAGTCTAATCACAAGTCGCTGTAATGTTTATTTAGAGTGTATTTAATTAACTCTTTATTGAACTAATGCATGAAGCTCATACTTTTAGCATATATACATGTAGCTACATAGAACCCCCGACATACAGAGCAAAATAATTTTCGGTGATTTAAAAGAACTTTAAAAAAAAATGAACTTCAGGCAATTTCAATAGCCCTTCGCTCATCTATCAAAATGTTTGAACATTATTATGACATTACATAATCTAAACCTGATTTCTATTGGCAATACAATAGGTTATTGAAATTGCCCTTAATTGAGTTGACTTCTTGAGATTCTTTGTGATCGTGTTATGTCTCTCACATTCAGGATCCTTTGATACATACTTTATAGGTGTCACCGTTGTATTTATAGCATGATGATGCTAGTACACGTGCTGATAAATCATCTCCTGTGTCTCATATGGTTTCACTTTGTGAAAGGAATTTTTTTTTTTTGCTTATGGGATCTATTGTTTCTGTTAGAGATAGAGCAGATGATTTTTCCAGGTATTCTTTGTGTCTTGACATTTCTATGAGAGTGAGTTTTGAAAGTGTCAGTTTTGGAAGTGTCAGTTTTGATCTGTGACAAGAAGGAAAATGTAGCATTACCTTTCCAATGGGGATTTGTAACCTTGAAATTCATATGAGTTAGTAGTACAGTGATGTAGCCCGTAGTGCTGAATCCAGTTAGCTACATGGTAAATTTATGCATATTTTTCAAATGTTTTTGGCTAATTTAGCAAGTCATTTGTTTTGTTGTTGAGCTTTCATACATGTATAATCAAGGTTCCTCCAAAATGGAAATGCTTAAAATGCAAAAAATTTAGTAGCAGATATGAAAATTTTAAAGCAATTCATGAAGACAAGATATGATTTGAATGGATCCAGGCTAACTCGGCACTAGGGACAACTCGACCTTAGAGAAAAATTGGGGCTGAAAAATGCAAAAGAGCTGAATCGATAGCAAAGACTTGTGTGAAATTTTGCACTGATTGAATCTCTTACAAAGTCCACATTCAAGTTATTTGATATAAATGTGTAAAATAGTTCCTAAAAAGTCAATACTGAAAATTTCGAGAAGCAAAATTCTACAAAACATGAAATTTAGAGGTACTTAGAGGTATGGAGTGTTGTGTGCACTTGAACTCTGGAAACCTTATCACCGCGCAATGCCGAGTTCGTCATAGTGCTAAGTTACATATGTAGCCCGACCCCTTTTGACTGAATCAATGTTTAAAAAAAAAAAAAGAAGCAGGTTGCTTAATTTCACCGTGGATGCAGAAATGATATTCAGTGATTGATATTTAACTGCCATTTTGAATGCTGTATATTTGTTCCTTTTTATTTCTGCAACATCTAGAACGATATTACAAGTATGGAAGTCATTACTGGAGGAAACGGAGAAGATAGGAAGAGCAAGATTGACAGCCTCAGAAACGATCAGCACCCAGATCATCGATACCATCAAAATACAGAAGAATACAAGAACTAATACTCTGAAAAAGGTAAGTGAAGAGGAGGAGGAGGAGGAGAAGGAGGAGAAGGAGGATGATGATGATGATGATGGTAGTAGTGGTTGTGGTGGTGATCGTGAGGATGATAGAAATGGAAAATATGACAGAGAAGAGGAATTAGAAGATAGGTAGAGCAAGATTGACAGCCTCAGAAACGATCAGCACCCAGATCATCGATACCATCAAAATACAGAAGAATACAAGAACTAATACTCTGAAAAAGGTAAGTGAAGAGGAGGAGGAAAAGAAGAAGAAGAAGAAGATGATGATGATAGTAATGATGATAATAGTAATGATGATGATGATGATGATGATGATGATGAAAAAGGATTAGGAACAGAAGATATATGTTGGAAAGCCAGAAGATACGAATGATATTTGTCGGGGATAAAGAACTCAACTCAACTCAAGACATACCTATTTCAGATTGCTTACAACTAGTCATATATTCTCGTCTTTCCCAGTTGGAATCATGAACAGACATTTGGTAGTTTTTCAGTCTCAACAGCACCTTTGATTAGGCAACTAGATATTGGCGCTTTATAAATACCCTGATTGGATTGGATTGGATAGAGGAAGATGATAAGTTGGATGCAAAATAAGAAGGATGAGAATTGAGAAGGAGGACAAATTAAAAATTTGTGCAACAAAATATGAAGTATATGATTGCTGATAGTTGGGATTGCTGTATTTTATGAGCTTTGTAAATTCAAATGGCACGTAGAAAACACCATCCCAGAGCACACAATGTGTTCTTTATCTTTTCGTCGTGGGGGATCATTCCAGTCATACAAGGCAATAGCATAGTGTAATGTAAGTTGGATAGGATGATGTATTTAAGGAAATCAAGCGAAGGGGATTTCCCTTTTAACCCCCATCTCCCCCAGGAATACATCAAGATCAGTCTATAATCTGAACTTCTAACTGTTTCCTCCCCCATCCCATGTGAGTCATATTGTGGAAATCTAATTGCTGACGTTAAAGCAATTCTCATTTTATTAGGAAAAGTGGATTAGGTCTAATGTGATGGTATAGTTTAAATGAAGATTGTTTCCTTCAATCTCCAGCAGTCCCATAAGGCATTAAAATAGTGCTGTATATTATATTCCAGTTATGTGTACTGATTTGAAGTTTAAGATATTATGGAAAATGTCACCCCTGTGTGATCTTAAATAGGCCTACTTACTTTGAAATGTAATACAGTGTATTTAGATTTTGAATTTGGAGTTTAAAAAATGGAAAATTTCCCTCTTTTATGATCATGAACATGCCTACTTAATATAAATAATATTCATTTATTACACTATGCAACAAAAAAAAATGTGCACAAGTAAAGGAAGACAAAAAATCTATTTTGTTTTCTCCAAGTATGGATGGAATTTAAATGGATACAGGCTACCTGTGCAAGTCTATGCAAAGTGAAAAATCAATAAACGTCATCATTTTGTGATGACGACACAACACCTTGATTTTATTACTTGGCCTATGTATGACCATCCCTATATGTAAACCAATTATCATCTTTAATCTTGTTAGCATGTGGTTGATATGTTTACATTTTTGAAAAGCAAAATATTTCCTTTTCCGTTCAAATGCAAATAGTGCAATGTAGACTGTGTACTTTGTCCAACTAAGACATCTTCTGTCAGATGTCTATATTTAGGACATTGAAATTGCTGGATTTTATGGAAAATTTTTAGTGACTATGACTGTGAATGAATGGAAAATCCAAGGGAGTATTTCTACATGTATTTCCAGTCATCTAAATCTCTTTAGAAAGGAAAGATGAAATCATTATAGTGAATTGTTACATGTAGTTTTGTTATAAAGTTTCTTGTATACAATGTTGACCTGCAAATTAATGTAGAGGGTACTTGCACCTTGATCCGTTAAGATGCTATTAGACAAATGATATGATTGTGAAGGTAGTTGAATAACTTCTAATCTTCAAAGATTTTTCTTGAAACTTTTAAAAAAATGGAAACATCACTGAAAGTTGAAAAGAAAAAGATCAGTGTTTAGTTCGGATAAAATTAGTGTGAATTTTTCAAGAAAAAATGAAACATCACTCAGAGTTAAAAAGAAAAAGATCAGTGCTTAGTTTGGACAAAATTAGTGTGAATTTTTCAAGAAAAAATGAAACATCACTGAGAGTTAAACAGAAAAAGATCAGTGTTTAGTTCGGACAAAATTAGTGTGCATTTTTCAAGAAAAAAATGATGAAAAGTTTATCAATAATACAGTCAGTTACTAGTAACTTTAAAATTATAGGGATCATAATAATAATAATGAAGTCATATCGAAGGAATATCTTTTTCCATTGTCACCATCCATATCACATTGTGTCCTGTAACCTGTTGGACTGATTTTTCAATTTATATTTCAAAAGTTAAGTACGTTTATTAGTATCATTGAAATACACAGTTTGTGAGACTTTTTTGTTTTGGTGGTGTAACTGCCTTCAAGAAGGATTCTAATTATAATTAATTTGTTTTGTGAACATGAGTGAATGCGAAGGTCATACACTGTAATGGCCAGTTGGGAATTCAGTACCAATAACATTTAAAGCACTTCTACAATTCAAGCTAATGAAATGTCAGTGACGTACATTAAATTATAGGTCATTAAATTCAATGGCAGGAATAACAAGTGCTCCTAATTCAGTTTGAGTAGAGTATATAGAGCTGGGTTGGTTTTTCCTTGCAAAAATAACTTTTCATTAGTCCATTGTTTAAATACCAGTTTAATGTCTGAAATTTGTAATGGTTTTTTTTCTTTGCTGAATAAAATGATTTTTATAATGATGATAATAATGATAATGATGATGATAATAATAATACCAATAATACAATACTAATATAAATGTACTGTATTGATACTGATACTAATAATAATACTAATACTAATACTGATACTAATACTAATACTACATTTAATACTAATACTGATACTAATACTGATACTAATACTAATACAGATACTAATACTGATACTAATACTAATACTAATACTAATACTAATACTAATACTAATACTAATACTAATACTAATACTAATACTAATACTAATACTGATACTAATTACAATACTAATACTAATAATATACTGATACTGATACTAATGCTAATATTGCTACTAATAGTAATACTGATACTAATGCTAATACTAATACTAACACTAATAACTAATACTGATACTACTAATAATGATAACAATAATTAAATAGGATGAACATGGATAAAATGATCTGAACCCGAAGACTGAAGCATAAGTATTAGATATAAATCCTTCTTCCCAATATCAGTGTCTGTTTAAATAGCAGCTTCATTGATTGCTGGGAATCATTAACATACCCCATGCTTCTCTGCAGATGTTGAGTGTTCTATGAATAGACATGATGTGAACGGTGTTAGCAGCTATGTTTGCATTGCTATTTAAAGATCTGTCATTTTGTGGAACAGCTTACCTTCCAGGCCAAACTGATAATTGTCCTATTTTTAATACATGTACATAGTTTTATAACAATTTGAAGACAAAATGAAGAATCTCTCTTTCTGGAATTCCCTGATATAAAAAAGTAAATTGAGGAGAGGGATAGAGTTGCCTGTATTCCAGGATAAAGCCAATTCACTTGCATTTAATGGGAAGGGGGGGGGGGTGGGTGACACCCTTTTTGCCTGGAATGAAGGCTACCTGTTGAACTCCAGATGCAGAATCAACTTCAATAAGGTCCAGGTGATAGCATGTAATGTTAAGGCCTCCCTTGGATCTGCATAATTCATGTTGAGTTGATTGCAATGGCTTCAAACTTTGAAATGTACATGAAAATACACTGTACATGTGTATCATGCACTCATGTGCATTCTTAGTAATTTGATATTTTATTCATGTACACCTAGAATTATCCTAGTTGATATTTTTTCTCCCACTTTACAATCAATAGATAATTACATGTATAATGCAGACTACAAATTTAATACAATCAATTTTTTTTGTATAAGCTGAGAGATATGAAGCTTATGTGGTAGAGGAGCTGACATACCATGGTCCCACTTTCATTGTTCTGTCATGATACAAGAACATTTTTGTCTACTTATTATGATATGGAAAAATGGCACTTATGAATCTAACCTGTTGATCTGTTTACTATTTTCTACACTCTGTTACATATACCTAGAATTGACTTTATTTCCCTCCTACTTTGATAATGAAATTAACAGTATTTTTTTTTTTATGTACATGTACATTTGTAAATGTAATAATGACCCAACCCCCCAGAAAAAAAAAGAAAAGAAAAAAGAAAGAAAGAAGATGAAGCAAAAATCCTCACAATATAAAATTTCTTTTAAAATTGAAGATGGATGGCATAAAGATAAAAACTTTGAAGATGTTTTCAAGTGATTTTTTTGGTTTTGTTTACAGGAGCTATCTTTGCATTTGGTGTTGTAGAAGTGCCATTTTCTCACCGCAATTTTTATGTCTTTTATTGTTTTTTTTTTTTAACCAGAGCTGTTTTGGAGCTTTCCAGAGCTAAATCACTAAACGCTCTCCCTGTATATTTTTTCCCTGATATATTCATCTACTGCCTCTTTAGCATTACAGCTGAATAAAATTTAGATAAAAAATTTGTTTTTCACTTTCCAGTGTGGAGATCTCACTAATGTCTGGAATGAGGAGGTACAAGCAAGCGTTAGAGAGCTGATCAAAGCGAGAAAGAACTACGCTGATGCAGAGAAGATAGCACAAGATGCCAGAGGCAAAGCAGCGGAGGCAGAAAACAGGTCAGTAAATACTACAGAAAATCTTAGATGTCACTGGCGGTGGTGGGGTGGGGGGGGGGGGGGGGGGACAGGGGATGAGAAAAAGTATGCTGATACAGAGAAGATACATGAAGGATAGGTCAGTAGAATACTATAGAAAATGTTAGATACATGCTTGATGTTGGAGGAGGGGGTTGGGGGGCAGGGGAGCTAGAAAATGCTACATTGATGCAGAGAAGATAGCACAGGTCACAGGATTCCTGAGGCAGAAAACAGGTCCAAAATAACACTGTGTTTAATGTCAGGGGTGGCATTGGAAAGGGGCAGGGGGAGAAATAGCCCCTTCATGTTATTTGTTAATAATCTTTGGTTATTTTTATTTTTTACATGTCAGCACTGTAGGAGACCCGTGCCCCCTCCCCCCTTTACAAAATACTTAGTGCTACCCCTATAGGGAACCAATTTACAGAAGAAATAATTTTCATATTGTTAATGTTAGTAAACATAGAGAGATCTTCCCCTAAATATATGAGATATTGAAATGTAGATACCAAAAATATTTTGACAGTTGGTCCTCTTTATGGTTGGGTATTGCTTTCTTATACTGAAATGTGTCAAGGCGGCTTTTCTCAGAACTTTGTGAATATGTCATGGATTACAGTGTTTTTGAAATTTACAACACACAGTTTAAACTCTTACTTGACTTGATGAACATCTGTAATTTCCAAATGAGAACAGTGTATTTGAGATGGAAGTCCACCCTGATTACAAGTTGGTTTGAAAAGAAGCAGAAAAACTTAAGAAACAGATCAGTGAAGGTTTGAGAAAAATACAACAATAAATAATAAAGTTATGAATTTTTGAAGTTGTAATTAATCAAACACAAATTGGCAACTCTGTGACGTACCTTGCGAGCTCTTCTCCCATTTGCCCTGCACCCCAAAAATCATTAATTTCCATTTTCTCCAAAGAAAATATTCAGTCATATATGTACCTTAGATACAATCACTGCTCATACGTTTTTATATAAAACCTGTATGAAACAAATCTATTCCTTTATCAAAAACTAAGAAAATAAAAATTAACATGTATGAAATTTTCTGTACGGAGCAGTTAAGATTAATACTGCCTTTCATGTTCTTTCAAATATAATCAAAGAAGACTAATTATTGATGTGGTCTGTTACAATGCAGATGCACCAGGCATAAAAAATTTTCACCAAATCCATGACCTTGACAATTGAGTGCTTTTTTGTATATTACCTTTAATCAATTTAGGTTCGAAGCCATTAGAAGTCCATTGTCATGAACTGAAACTTTCTTTGTCATGCATGTTTGTATATGTATGATGGGGGAAGTAATTAAGGAAGAAAAAAAGGAATATCCAAAGTGCAAATGGATTAATTCCTTTCCATTGGCCACTGATTTCCTGTCTTTTGTGGTAGACCATTTGATGGTTAAGGTCGGTATAAATTGTCAGAATTTGTTGATTAACTGACACATTTTCCACATAAAATCAAATGATGAGGAAAACATTCACTCTACCAAAGCACAGATTATGCAAATTACACAAGTCGTCTACATGTACATGTACAAACAGGGCTGCTAACCCCTTCAAGAGTACAATTTTGCTGTTGATTATATTGCAAAAACTGAAATTTCTTAATTGTAAACATTGGCCTCTTTCATGGTAAACATCTTGAAAATAGAAAGTCAGTGATTAACAGATTTTGTGGCACGAAACTTTCAAGCAATCTGGACCATGGGCAACATTCACAGAAGTTTCTTGTTTTTATAGTACTTATTTAGAGTGTGATATGAGATAATACAATCATTTGTCACACCTGTTGATACACCTGAGGATTTCAAAGTTAGTTGAGGAGAGGAACAGGGAGGTGGTTGGATACATCTGCCACACATCTTTCAACAACTACATATATTCGTGAGGCAGGTACCTGTATATAGAACTAGAACAGTGGATGTTTTCGGAACGATGTTGCCTCTGAAAGTTCAGTAACGTCCCTCTGGGCGTTTAGCTGAGAAAACTCATGATAGGATATCTTTTGACCTGTAAAGAGTCGTACATCTAGGAATAGGATAACTCCTAGTCATGTCTGGATTAAATAGAAACAAAGAGGCTCTCTAAAAGTGCAGTTTACTTGTACCAGATTCAAATTCAATAAACGAACATAAAGTTCATTTATAAACAGTGAATCATGCCATTAGGCACTACTGACAGCATAAATACAGTATTTGAGAATTCTGACAATTGAGAAAAGGGTTATTGATTTTTCTTGAAAAATGGATTGATAGAACTATTTTACAAAGAGAAGCAAATCTTTTGTGAATTGTAATGTGTACATGTATATTGAAGAAGTCAGACTTTGTTCCAATTTTCATTCCTTTTCATCAATTTATCCCAAAATGACCTCACCATGTCATGATACATTCTACCATTTTATGTTGAAAATTAGACCAAAGCACCTACACAATGTACACAGAAAATGCCTCATGTTTAGTTCAGTTCAGGAATTTATTTCTAGATAATATATTCATCCCTTAGTTTCTGTTTACACCACATAAATTTTTTGGTGGTATCAGGTCATTCAGGTGGTTGTGAAAGCACCTGTACAATGTACTCTCTAACACTGTTTTGTAAATTCTTGAAAACTGAATCCTCCAGCAAACTAGGGTATTTGATTACAATGATCATCACTGCCCACATATCGCACCATGCATGTTGAGTACCATACCCCTAGATATCAAGGGCAGCCCCTGAACCCCCATTTTATCTAGTCATGAGGCTAAACATCCATGCTCTTTATTTTCCTGCGTGGGGAAAGGAAGTTGACACCCCTGCCCCTCTGGTGTGGAAATGCCCCCATGTACATGTACCCTAAAAGGGGTGCAGGATCCCGTGATATCAACAGTACATCCTGGACTGTATGGGACTCTGTTTTACTCTCTTGCCTGGAAATGTCCCCATGTATCCCGATAGGGGCACAGGATCCCTGGATATCAACAGTACATCCTGGACCTATATGGCACTCTGTTTTATTCTCTTGTATTGAAAATGCCCCCATGTACCCTGATAGGGGCACAGGATCCCTAAATGTCAGCAGTGTATCCTGTATGGATGATGACATGTTTGAGTCTTTAGGACAATGGTATGTTTTATTGCCCCACTCTCAGAAATCCTTCCTGAACTTTTTTATGTCAATGATATTTGTTGTTTGGCTTGTCATTGATTTGTATTTTTTGTTCTTTTTAAAACAATCAATTTTAGAATATGCATAAGGAAGTATCAAATTGTTGTATTGATTACATTTGGGGGGAGGGGAGGGAGTTTATGATGTACTTGTCCAGACTGTAATTCTTGAGGTTAAAACCAAATTGAATAAATGTCACAGATGTACATGTACATTGTAAGGCATTTTATAAAATATGAATCTATAAAACAAGATTGTGATTTCGTGTCTGGTTTATATAAAAAGTTTATTGTTCCAAAAGATGGTTTGAAGTCTTGGAGACATGTATACATTTACATTTACATGTAGGTCATTTGACTTGTAAAGCATTATTTTATGAAGTTGAAGAATTTATTAAAAAACTGTTTGTCTGTACCTCTTCATGAATGGATTCATAGTGATATTTTGTAACTTTAATCAGTGCCGTTTTAAAGCTTCTTAATGTTAAATCAGACATTGATAGGTGTTGATATGTGTTAAGAGTTAGTTTATGTCTTTTCTACAATTGTGACTGTAACATAAATTCAACAAGGTACAGGCAGGATCAGTCATTAACTTCGTATTTTCACTTTTGTTTTTCTTTAAGAAAAGCTGCAACATGTACATGTAAGCTCAAAGACTGTTTGCATACAGTTTTAGAAAGAGGGGAGGTGGTTTTTATTGCACTGTTTTAGATCAGAAAACAAGATACAATATATGACATGCAAGTCAAGATTAATGGATGATACAAGGTCACCGTCTGTCTGCATGATGGCTGTAGAGATGCCTTAGATGTAGCTATATTTAGGCTTTTCATGCTAATTGACAGCCATTAGCAGAATAACTGGGCCATCCGCACTGCGGTTAGGAGGAGAGAGAGGAGGGAGGGGGAAGAAGAGGTTAGTAGGATACGAGTGCATGGAGAATAAAGGGGAGGGGGGTTGAATACAGAAAAAAAAATTGTAGGCTATAGCACAGATGATGCAGACCCTAGCCTTGTCCAACTTTAGATAGGGATGGAGTGACCGTTGATGAATTGGTGAAGTAAAAGATGTATAATAATCTGTGAAGTTGTGACATTGAAATATTATTAGCTTTTAAGTTTTTACTTGAGAAACTTTGACCAAATGAAAGGGAAAAATGTTATTAACCTGCATTCATAAATACTACAGACAATATAATTTCATTAGAGTTTACATTATCTAGTATTTATTAATATTCATTTAAATAATTGTTATGCAATGCATTAAATATTTAAAAAATGATAGTCAGTTGCCCAGCCAGAAGCACATCACCCACGCACTCACAAGTGACATTGATAGAAATGGGCCCATCTTAAAGGGATACTTTGGTAGGCCTGCATGGGCAATTTCCGATGAGAGAGGAAAATATACTCGGAGCTTCGTGTCACTTCGATACAAGGACTTCCATCGCACGTGCTAAAACATGTGATTCATATTGGACCACCTCTGAGATAAGACTGGCTTGTGTTTTAAATTTCGCGCGGTGGGAAAGTAATCAAACATATATGGAAAAGTAATTACAGAGCCAGCTCTCTGGTAGAGCCTGGGATTAGTTACGTAATCGTGGCGACAACGAGTCGCGGCAGGGCAGTGCAGAAGCGATGGCTAGACTAATCAACCAGAAGTTAACCGTGTTTTGTATTTGGAAATATTTCAGCATTACACTAAACTTGTTTGGGGGAACGAGGTTACAACCAGTTACAAGACTAAGAGCCCGGGACTGGTTAAACCCGAAGTATTCGCCGAGCTCCAGTTCGGTCAACTTCGTGCCGTCCGATCATTTATGACCTTAGTCCGACGGCCTCGCACAACGGGCGTGCTATGTGTACAAGTAAACGAGCCTTTTGCAAATTCCGCACGATTTCATTTCCCCATGAGTTCTCATTAGACTGCCCCTTTAACTTTAAAGTTCACACTCTCAAAACAAGCAATTAGCCTTGGCTTTCCATTAGGAAGGTGTAGAGACAATGCTCCGAGGCTGAAACGTTGAATCGCTATGTAAGGGACAGGTGTGAACTGAGAATGAGATTAGCAGGGACTAGATCTTCAGGTGTTAGAAAGTTGAGTTCCTCTTCCATGTTTAACCAGGCATAATTGACACCATTGTATCGGTGATCTGATTGGAGATGTGTTGATCTGTCAGAAGGAAATTAGGCTGAGTGACATTATTTTCAGTCAAGTACATAATCTTAAAGTTAGATGTACTATTTAACAAGTAAAAGGAAATGAAGCAAGCTCAGTCCTAAACATTATGGGCAGTGAGACAGCCTAATGGGTTAAAAACACTGTTGAGTTTCACTTAAATGCTCATCTGTGGCATAATTATTGACACCATTTGTCAGTTGTTTGGTTTGGGATATGTTGATCTGTCAGCCATGTGTATCTACATAGGGTATCAGATGAAATTGTAGAATTTTTAGTCAAGTACGCAATCTTTAAAGTGTAATTTTATTATTATTTAACATGTAAAGTTAAATGAAGCAAGTTCGATCAGTGCTAAACATTATGGGCAGTGAGACAACCTGAGGAATAAAAAACTACTATTGAATTTCGCTGTAATGTTCATATTGCTCATACATGTATGTGGAATGATTGACACCAATTTATGTCAGTGATCAATCTTTTTGAAATTTATGTGATAATCTCGTAATCTCAAATGAAATGTAATGTTTAACATCTAAAATGAAATAAAGCAAATTTAGGCCATGAAGCATTATGGGCAGCAAGACATCCTATGAAAAAAACCCCAAACCTCATTAAAGTGGACCTTTCTCTGATGTTCAATGTTGTATAATTGACACAGTTGTGTCAAGTAGTCTGATTGGAGATGTGTCGATCTAGCAGTGGGCAATCAGACCGAGTGACATTATTCTCTGTCAAGTACATAATCTGAAAGTGAAATGCACTATTTAATATGTAAAATGAAAAAATGAAATGAAGCATACTCAGTCCTAAGCATTGTGAGCAGTGGGATATCCTTTGAAAAATAACACTATTGAGTTTGATTTTAATATTCACATGTGGCATACATTGACACATTTTATTTCTGTGATCTGATTGGAGATGTGATGCTTCACTAGAAAAGAAAATTGAATAAGAGGATTCTTAGTTGAGTAGATAATTTGAAAGTTAAATGTGCTATTAAACATTTGAAATGAAATAAAGGAAAATCAGTCTGTGCATGAAGCATGTATTTTGGGCAGCGAGACAACCTAACAAAGTAAACATTGAAATGGAGTTCTACTTAAACCTTAGAACCTGGCATAATTGACACCATAAAGTACATTACATGTCTGTAAATCTCTTTGAAGACATGGGCCTTGTTTTATAAAGAGTTGCAATTGATTCAAATCGATTGCAACTTAAAATTAATCGTAACTAAGTTGCGATCGATTAAAATTAATCGCAACTCTGTTCACTTTGTAGGAAATCAAAGTGAGTCAAAGGATTCTCAGTCAAGTGCATACCGGTAATCTCAAAGTTAAGTTTACTATTTATGATTTGAAATGAAGAAAAGTCAGTCAAAAATATCTTTTTAAGTTAAAATTAATGTAAACAGGAAACTGAGTAAATTTTGATTGTCCATTTTACAGATGACATATTGGATATAATATTAATTGTCTTGATTTTATGGCAAATAATCATGATTATGAAGAATTTATGTGTTTTTCAAAATTCCCCGTTTTTGAAAAATAACTCCAAAACATTGTGTTTTGATCATTTAGGATTCTGTCAAGGTTTGTTTTTTCCCAACTTGATACCTATATTTAGATGTTTGTAGTGATTTTCATCTGAAATGAAGTAAGTTCCAAATTTAGCTTGTAATCTGAGAAATGAAGAGTCATACATAATACTTACCCTCTTTCAGACTAGAGAGTTTTCGTATGGATATATTCGACGTATGGATATAGCACATATGGATATAAGATGTTTTTATGTGTCTGAATGCTCCTATACGTCGTATATCGAAAATATTCATACAATGTTTATTTGTGTCTGAATGCTCTCATATCCATACGTTGTATAAGTTGGCGGGGCTTATATAAACACAATGCGTGAAGCCCGCGCAAAGTTCGTACTGCGCAAGGGAGAGACTCATACATATTCATGAGCTTCCCATGAAACCTGAGCTTCCCATGAAACCTGACAGTGCGTGAAGTCTGAATGCTGCCATACAATTATCGTATAACGGTAAGTTGTGTCTGAATGCTCTCATATCAATACGTCGTATATCCATACGTCGTATGAATATAGGATAATATGGTGTGTCTGAAAGGGGGGTAGGACTCATCCAGTTCAAGGATTGGGTAATAGTCTTGGCCTCACTTTTAGGGTTGATGGATTCTATAGATCTTTTTGACAAACTATTTTTTTGGGGAAGTGGTTTGTGCATATCCTCAGAAATATAGAAGTGGTGAACATTAATCATTTTTGCATGTGTTTTAGCCTTTGTCAGAAGTATGCCCTGTAGTTTTAATTTCTGTATACATGAATGTGTCCATATTTATAAACATTCCATCATCTTATTTGATTTTTGATAAATGTGTAATCTTGTGAAATATCCCCATCTAATCACTTAAACGTGATAGTTGTGCATGTTTTTTTGGTTCAATATGTTGAGTGACTCTTCATAGACCTCCCCCGAGATGACTGAAGTTGATGTACATGATGATGTCAGAAGCCCAGATGTTTGATTTAGATAAACTTTTGTTAGAATTATCAAACAATGTCCATCATTCAGTGCTTTGTATAAGCATCTGTTTTCCATAAAGAATTTTGCTTGTACTCAGAGTATTGAGATCACCTGCATGATATGTATGTCAGTGAAAAACAAGTCAGTAAAATCTTGTAAACAGAAGGGTTTTGAAACTTCAACATTTGCTCTATTATTATTTTTCATTTCCCCCTACCATAGACTTAACAAGGGCTCGGTCAAGTTCTTCCAGTCCCGGTCATCCCTGGAAAAGACAACGGCCAAGCTAGTGTCCAGGAGGACGACATGCGACCGAAGGGCAGCACACATGAGAAACGAGTACTTACTATGTCTGGCTGCGGCCAATGCACATCGGAAACGACTCCATGAAACGGATGTACCTTACTTAATGGAGGTAAGTTGATATGGCGTAGGAACTACAAAGGCTTCATATTTTGTTGTTGTTGTTGGGGTCGGGGGGCAGGGAGAGGGGCAGACAAGTACAGAACCTCAGCACACATGAAGAATAAGTACTGTGTCTCGCTGTGGCCAACGCACTTTGGAAAGGACTCCACAAAACGGATGAACCTTACCTACTGGAGGTGAGTTGATATGGTACAGGAACTCCAAATGAGATCCAGAGAAATTAGAATCTACATAATTCCTGGGGTAAGAGGTCCGCCACCAAATTATGGCTAAAATTTTGAAAAGCTTTGATATTTTCATCAATCAAGGCATAATTTTTTTTTTGGAGGGGGGTGGGGGGGGGGGGGGAATCATCACATACAATGGACTTAATAGGATACTTAAGAACATTTCAACACGTCAAAGCAGTCAAGTTATCAACATAGTTCAGTTCAGAGGGTTTCATTAATCATACACAGCTTTCCATGTCTGAGAATTATTTTGTCATTTATAGAGATCCAGCAGGGAACAGGACCTCTTTTTTGACATTGGGGGGGGGGGGGGGGGGGGCACATGTTCAGAGGGTGTCATCAATTTTACACTGCTATACAGTATGTCTGAGAATGTTTCTTATCAAATAGTACATTTGATATTCATAGGCCCTAATTCACGAAAGAAGTTTATCTTGACTTAACCCATGTTTAAACCTCCACCATGGACTAAAATAAGCATAAATAGTGTATATTGATTTTCTTGCCATTCTTGCCTCTGTCCTTTCCTGTATGCCACGCATCACAAAGCCGGTCTGTTTTAGATGTTTTAGATGTATTCATCATTATTATATATTGTTTTTAATGCAGGTATTGCTTTGTACTTATGTCAATCTTATTTTGTCTAAATCCCTTTCTATCTCAAATTCTCTTTCTTTCTTTTCCCCTCACTCATCATGCCCACTTTCTGTTTATATTCTCTTTCCACCTCTCCCGCCCCGCATTGTCTCTTCTCTCCTCTCTCTGCTCACAGTTTGTTAATTCTGTATCATATAATTTATTGCATTACATGTTTATTTATCAGATGTTTATATTTCTTTTTTATGTTTAATTTGGATGCTATTTATATGTCATAAGTGTGTATTTATTATATTGTAACTCTATTGTAATACTTTGTTCATGTACTGCCAGTGGAGGGTATATTTTTATGTTTTTTAAAAATATGGATCAATAAAAAGAATCTGAATCTGAATCTGAATCTGAATCTATATAAGCGTATTACTGTACCCCCATTGGACATGAGGACGTGCATATTACGCTTAGGGAGGTTTAAACCATCCATGGGTTAGATAAACCTCCTTCGTGAATTCGTACCATAGAGATCAACCAGGATCCCAGGACATGTTCTTTGGCAATGTGGGGGGGGGGGGGGTGCAGTATGGGGGCACATATTCAGTGGGTTTCATCAATCGTGCATGGTTATCTATCTGAGAATGTTTCTTATCAAAGTTGGCGTTCATAGAGATCTACCAGCTAGGGACCTTAGAACATATTCTGCTTTGATATTGACAGTGGTGATGGGGGAGGGGCCGAGGGGGACATAGGGAGCACTGTGGGCACAGGGGTACATGCCCTCCCCCATCCCTGGCCAAACGAAATTCATGTTTACTACAAATCTGGGGAAAGAAATGTACAATTTTCACCCCCCCCCCCCGTACCATTTTGGTACCAAAAAGTTTGCCTTATTTACAGAGGAGTATGATAACAAATTCAGTCATTGAAAGATCTAGTTTTGTTGTGCTTCTGAAATAAAAAGAAAAAAATTGATAAATTTAATTTGATTCAAATATTTTTTCATATATATATATATATATATATATGTATATATATATATATATATAGTTTATTTAATGTAAGAATTGTTTTGAACGAACAAATTTTGTTAATCGGTTATGAAATAGAGAAAAAAGAAATGAATATAGTAAATCTTATGTTGAATTTTGCTCAATTCATTATTTATAGAAATTATATCAGAGACTGTTTTGGAAGTAAAAATCACACGATGCATGCTTTATATTTATTTAAAGAATTAAAGGTAGAAATTAGATCATATCTTAGTATAAAATGTAATAAGAAGAAATTCCACATAAACGAAGTTGAAAAAGTATTGTCAATTATTTAGTTCATGATTTATGTAATTTTAGTCTTCACACTATGTGTTATGTTATGACTCTATGAATTTTGTATTATTGTAAATAATTGTCATTTTGAATAATAAAGTCCCTCGAAAGAGGATAAATAGAAAAAAAAAAAAATATATATATATATATATATAAATGTTTGTGAACTTTAAATGTAATTTTAAAAATTGTCAATTGTTGATGTTATCTTAAACTTGGCTTGTGTGAAAGGGCCAAATGTTGAAAAAAAACTTCACCACTGCAGGTATGCATGTCTCACACAGTGTTATGATGATTACAGAAGACAAAAGGTAATTGATGTCTGGCATAGTCAAGAAGACAGAGGAAGTAAAACTCTGAAAACAGATGCCAGTTAGCTACATGGACGGATGGAAGTATCATGACTCAAAACACCTGTAGTATTCTTTTATTTTTAAAAGGAAATTGATGATGCCAGGATGATGGTAGCCTGGTTTATTACAACAACAAAAAAGAAAAGATTTCTGCCTATTTCCTTGTTTTCTTTTGTTTTATACTCTGTCCCACAGTCATTTATAGGTACTACCTAATCTTTTAAAGTATGTGTTGACATATGTCAAAAAAGTTATTGGAAGTAATGATATATTGGTTAGGACAATGTCATAGAATTCATTTGAAATCACTCATTTAGTAGTGATCATATTAGATTTTTTGAGTTGTTTATACTGTGTTGTGAATAGGATACCTTTTATTCTTGTTTTAAAAAATCATTTCCTTACTTTATGAGTATGTATTTAATTTCTTGTCAAACTTTTAGGGAATTTTACATAGGTTATAAGACAAGTTGATTTACAGTTGAGCTTAAAATATTTGTATAATATTGAATGGCCTTGAGTGGGATACAACTTCGGTATATGGCACGAACTATGAGCATATTTCATGAGTCGGTACGACGAGTGAAATATTTAAAAGCGAGTGCAATATACCCTTGTGTCCCACAAAAGAAAAGCCATTCAATATTATTATTATTAGTTGTATGAAACCTAGTTCCTCAATTTTCACCATTACATGTGCTTATGGTTTTGTATTGACTTCAACATAAAACACAGGTAGAAAAAAATTATTTTGTCCTTACCCAAGCATCTTGCAAGGGCTGCGCAAATACATCCATTGTCTTAACCTTTGCGTATTTAAGCGCGTATTCACTTTTTTACACATCACGCGCACCCCCATGGAAATATATTGCACAGTCATCCGGGTACTTTTGCGCAAACCATGAGATACACCAATTTTTCTGGTCGCCTGAAAACACTTCATACAAATAATAATGAATAATACCATTAAAATCAAGATATTCTTTGAGTGTGGTTTCAGCCAAATGCCTGTGCCTTCTTTATGTCTAGTGTTTAGTAGCCAAGTTTCAAGGTTTCACGATTGAAAAATATGTCAGTATAACATTGTTATCAATATAAAACTTGAATTTATTACAAGGCATATCAATATGAGTTACCAGGTAACAAAAATGCGTACAGCTGTATTAGTTTCATTTCCTCCGTTTAGAGCAAGAAGGTTGTTAACTCTGACTTTAAGTAAGTTAATGCCCTTCTCGCTCTCAGCAGATTTGTTGTTAAATTGAATGTGATGGGGCTTTCAGTTTCTGTAATGTTCAGATAGAATCTCTTTGAAATGATTTGTAGTTTTGTATTACATGATTAAGTATATGCAGTCCTTTTTTAATTGTGTAATAGGCATTGTCTTCTTGCAGTTTGTTATGGCTAATTCCACATAATTTGCTTTTTATGACATTAATTACTGAAAGTTGACTTATTATCAGTCATTCAGATCTGCAAATGTGATACAGAATTGTTTGCAAGTTATTTACAATGTCCAAGGTGTTGTGTGATGCTTAGAATCCCACACTAAGTTGTAGTATTTAGTGTTTATGGCCATTTTACGTTTTAATTGTTTCCAAAGCCAAGAATATTTAAAACTAATTGTTCAAAAATTTTAATGATAAAATGTTTTTGTAATTTATTAGCATTCATGTTGAAAGATGTATGTAAGTCCAGAAAGTAGATCTGGAAACAGGATCCTTCAGGTTGCGACAGTGATTTGGAATTACTTTCTAATTGCTTCTCTAGTTATAATATTACATATGTCTATATGGTGTTTACAGTCATTCATAGCATGGTATGAATAAAGAACATGTATGTACTCATTCTTATAAAAAACAGTAATCATTTTCCCTTACTAAACATTAATCAATTTTTCTTGAAACTGTATAATGGGTGTTTTTTCTTACATTTTTAATTAGTTTACAATTCGACTATTTTCGCAACCATTAAATTGTTTTGAATAGTACCTATAATTTTTTTCTAAATATTTCTTGTGTTTCAGTCTCTTGATGGGGATTTCTATGGGAGATTGCGCAACCATTTCAGAGTCTTTAGCACCACCGAAATTGAGACCAGTACCTATGTTAAATCATGTTTCCAGAAGATATCAGATGAAGCTGACATGGTAATTATATAAGAGTTGGGTGAATTTGGTGATGATGCTGGTGATGATGATGAGGAGGAGGAGGAGGAGGAGGAGGAGGAGGAGGAGGAGGAGGAGGGGGAGGAGGAGGAGGAGGAGGAGGATGATGGTGATGAAAATGACATTAAAAATTGAGGAGGAGGAGGATAAAGATGATGTTTTAAGGTGATGATTTTGAGAGATGATGATGATGATGATGATGATGATGATGACATTAAAAATTGATGGGGAGGAGGAGGAGGAGGAGGAGGATGATAAATATGTTGATGATGATGATGAGGATGATGATTGTGGTGAAGATAGCATTACAAATTGATGAATGATGATGTTGATTATGGTGGTGATTATGATGATGATGATAAGATTCATTATAGTTGTTAATGGTGTTCATATATTCATATAGGTTTGGAGACGATTGAAGATGTCTTGAAAAGTATGGTGGTTACACTAAATGTATGAAATTATCATGGTATTTCATTAAGGTTATTGATAAATCATGATAGAACAAAGAGAGGGCATGTGATTATATAACATAACCTAATCCTAAAGCATTAATCTGAAAAAAGTGAACCTAAGACCTCTACATTGTGATGTATGCAATGCTTTTGAAATTAATTGGAAAGTTTATGTTTTCTTACAGTTACAGACTGCTGACGATACTCGGAAGGTTACAAAACTTTCAATCTTTTCATTATTTTACTAAAAAAGAGCCAAATTCTAGCAGCTATCATATCGATCATGTAATATATTGCATGAATTCTTCCGCTTCTAATATCTTCTCATTTTCTACTCTACCAGATATTGTCAAAGTATGTAAGTGCAGTGTCTTTCTTCTGAATTCGAGCACACTGCTGCTAAAGCAGAGTTTATAATGTAGAAAAATCATGTACAAAGTTCTGCAAACTAGACACGCAAATGCACAACTTTCTGTAATGTGAGTGGCATATTGACAGGAGCTTGTGCCAGATATTTAAAAAATCTTTTATTATTGTATATGTTCAAATGTTTTCTGCTTCAGATCTTTTATTTTATGATTGTGAACAGCTAGCACCTACTTTTCTCTCTCTCATGTTGCTTGTAGCATAACGTGTACAAAAAAAGACATGCAAAATGCATTTTAAATACTTATATGACAAAACTGAGTTACAAAAATTAACATACATGTAGACTAACCCATTATCTTAATCAAATAAGAAAAATATCATAATGCTGCATTCATTTTATGGAAATACAGTGTATAAAGACACTTTGTGGAATTATTTTGAGTTTGAAAATCACTCTTTTAAAGTCATCTAACTCATTTAAGTTTCCATGGTTGTAGAAGTCATATCTGTTTCAATTCAGACTTCGATCAATATTCTGTTGTATTTTATGTTTTGATACAGTTGCAAGTGTATCACATGATTATCACATCTTTTTTTTTATCACAAATTCTATGTTTGTTTACCACAGTATGTTCATCATGTTTGCACAAGATTACAAGAAGTATGTCATCTGATATGATGATGTACGTTCTTATCTAATCAAATATGATGACTCTATAAGAAACATATTTCAATAGGAAGTGACCTTTGTGTAGCATATTGAAGGCAAAGGTGTCAGTTCTAAACAGTAATCTTTATATGAATACTAGGAGTATTTATTACTTTTGTTTTTTATATGTTCAGATTTTACATACAGTGTACCTTGTCCCTGAAATGACTACATAACCATTCAGTGGTTTTGAAAGCAAAACATTTTACATATTATGTAAATAATTAATTAATTATGCCCATCGAGATTACACGGTTTAATACATGTTAGACATTCCAGCAAGAAACTTTGATGTTTTAGGTGTTAAAGATGATATAACAATACAGTAGGTATATCTCACAAACGGGCATCCCGATTTATGGTCCAATCTCTGATTTAGCAAATGAAGCCATAGAATGTATTTTTCAGATCTTTTGCTACAAGGAAATTATCATAGGTACAATTGAAGAATATGATTATAGATTTTCACCTTGTCTCTCTTACGCATACCTCTAGGTATTCTGTCTCTAGGGTGTAAACAAAGTAGGTATATCTCACAAACAGGGGCATCCCGATTTATGGTCCAGTCTCTGTGATGTATATAGCTAATGAAGCCTTAGAATGTATTTTTCAGATTTTTTTCCACAAGCAAATTATAGGTACAAGTAAAGAAGAGTATAATTTAAGATTTTCATCTTGTCTCTCATACACAATGTATGCATATCTCTAGGCATTCTGTCTTTAGGGCGTAAAAACAATTGTTATATTAAGTTTATCATAAGATATTTACCGTCAATGAACAATTTATAGTTATATTTTTCTTGAATAACACAGACCGCATAAAGTGTTTAGAGCTCCAGCATTCGCTAAATAAAACCAATTCATGGAAATTTTTCATTACACGTATGCCTAGGAAAAAAATCCAGTTTAATTGGCAATGTTCATCAGATCATTACATATGAACATGAAGTGTAGTGTTCAAAAAGGTGCATCACTGTGTAATCTATGCACAGATCAGCCATACCTGTAGCTTATATAAGATCCGGATTTGTTTGCAAACACAAACCCTGATGACACAGCTGATAAGAACAGGTTACATCTTGCCAGTCTTCCATTTTCAGTGCTGTCACACAGTATATAGTGACGTAATATATGCATTTAACAATACCTTCGTAAACCATATTACCAAGCCGGAGATCACCTGGCCTGGAATCTAAGGAATATGCTTGTTATATACCAAAATTAACCCTTAGCAGTTCATTGTCCCCTTTAAGAGATGTTTTCTTGCATTATCTTTTAATTCAATACACACAGTACATGAGGAGAACGAGCAAAAATCAGAGAAAATTTTGGGGCCATTTCTTTTTCAGTACATTTGTGAAGCCTGATCGGTTGGTCTCAGACGGACATTTGACAGATTTTGAAAGTTTGAAGGCCTGTAGAAAATAAGTATTTATTTGAAGAGAGCTATTTTATGTTTCATTGTGAAAGGCATCACTGAAGGAGTCGAAATTTGATAAAATTTGCTTGCCATGGTCGCCTACTAAAATTATAAACCATAAAATATTCAAAGTCACGGACAAAATGCCTACTCTTAACTGATCAGGCTCTGTGCCATTCATGAATAAGCATTAAAGTCCTTAAATTTGTATTTTACATTTTGGTTTCATCTAAAACTGTGCAGGAGTGAAAAATGAAAATAATTGGTGCCAATTTGAGGAATCAAAGCTGATTAATTTAGACCTTAAAGGTATTAGATAGTTTTGGGAAGCCCTCAACAACTTTTCGAGAGATTTCTTTGATTTTACTAAATAAATAGCAGGGTACTAACATAACTAAGATGCTGTGAAGTTTTTTCCTCCTCAAGTGAAATATTTATCGAATTAGAGGTGAAAAGAATAAAAATCCCTGGCCCAAAAAAGAGGGGATGTAAATTCGAACAACGGCCACACACATTACTCACACGAGGATTGCTGTGTGTTATAGAATACGCTACACATAGTGCGAAGCGCTGGGTTTATTGTGTGGGGAACCTTCGGGTGGATATGGTCTCAGCGTGAGGCAGTGAAAAACCGTTACCAAGCGTTTCTTACAGATATTTACACTAAAATTTGTTCGAAATCGTGAATGGAATGTTAAATAATCTCGTACATGTGCCTTATGATAAAAGGAGAATAGTATGTGACTATGTTAGATAAGTTTCTTGCCAGTATGATTTTTGCTACCGACACTGTCTATGAGCTTTAAGAACAATTCTGAACTGCTATTGTTGCAACAGGTTAACAAGTCTTCTTCATATGCAGTTAATGGATCGATCACATATGATGCTTGTTATTGAAAGTTCATCTGATTCTGTTTTTTTTGTTTGTTTTTGTTTTATGCTTTTGTAAGAGAGACATATTATAACAGTAAATGGCAAGAGTCTTCTTGTTATCATGTATATATTGATAATTGGCAATTGTGTAATTTAGGAATTGATGAATCATATTTTCACTGCACCAAAACCCCAGGTATAAAGACTTAAAGAAAATGTTGAGTTCTGGGAGAGGTAAAAATGATTTGTAAGCTTTCTTACTCTTTTTATGTTAGTTTGGAAGAATATCATAGTAGAAATGTACCCTGAAAATGATTGCTCTACATACATGTATGCCCTCACATTCAAAATATGACAAGAAACAGCCAAAATGTTCGGGTCAAACATTTGTGTGTAGTACACATTTCTGTGTGCAGTGCATACGGGTGACTCTCAGCAGGATTGAGTCAATTTCTTATCATTTTGGGGATTCAAAAACCTTACAGCATACATGTACATCAGTTCATATGTACTACACTGTATATAATTAACCTTTCCCCATTGCTGTGAGGCAGTTTCTTTAACAATTCAATCTCATGACCAGAACTCAACTTTATCTTTAAAATCCATGCAGTTAATGAATAAGTATCTAGATATTGCTGTTGCTTCAAACTACATGTAGATGATAGGGAAATTCAAACATTGATTTTAACTTAACTATAATGCCAGGCTAATCATATCCTGTTTTTGTTTATTACATTTTATTACTCACCGCAACCTTAATCATCATCTAAACCATACATCAAAAATTGTCGTAAAATGGATTTAACAATTTGATATAGTATTATGAGTTGTGTGCACAGTGCTCATCAGATTAAAAAAATACATCTCTAACAAAATGATAATTTTTCTTATGAATCATACACAATACTTGCTATTAGGATTTGAATTCATGTTTTGATATATTGTGGCATGGGCTTGAAGTCCAGAAAAAAGGACAAAGTTGGAGAAAAAATTCTCAAGATTGCATATATTTTCTGCTGAAGAATGTCAGTAAGTCTCTTATTTTGTCAATCAATTGTCTTATCTCACTTCTGCCGATCTTGTAGATACTTGACAAATAGTGAGTGACAAATAATCACAGTTATTCGCAAACACAAAAATGCACCAAAAATTGTGAGATTTGAATCACTTTTCAAATTTCACTAATTGGTGGATTTAGGTTTTGTTTACACATGAAATAAAAAGGTGAGAATCTGATCAAGGTTTTTAAAAAGATTGAATTTGAAATCTTAATAATTGGTCTGTGGCATGCCCCTTATGAGTAGGAGGAGGGTGTTATTATGTCTGGTTGGTGGATCTAATTAACATAATTATATACATTGATATATGTATCCGTGTGGATAGTTTACTCATATAGTTCATGTGGATGTATCTTTATTTTTTGTTTTACAGATCAGCAGGTGTCATCAGCAGCAGAAGTTCTTGAAGGATAATCCCATATTCACTGACATCGTCCAGTATGTTTATGATCCTATTGAAAATGATGAGGTGAGTGGTGAAGCCTTGAATTATTTAAACCCTATTACAGGAGAATCCCATATTCACTGACATTGTCCAGTATGTTTATGATCCTGTTGAGAATGATGAGGTGAGTCAGAGTGATGAAGTCTTAAATTATTTAATATCGTACCTTTAAGAGAATTACTAAGCCTAGACCATTGCAGGAGAATCCCATATTCACTGACATTATCCAGTATGTTTATGATCCTGTTGAGAATGATGAGGTGAGTCAAGAGTGATGAAGTCTTAAATTATTTAATATCGTACCTTTAAGAGAATTACTAAGCCTAGACCATTGCAGGCGAATCCCATATTCACTGACATTGTCCAGTATGTTTGTGATCCTATTGAATATGATGAGGTGAGTGATGTAGCCTTATTAGGGAAATCTGACTTTAAAGGTAATAAACAGTAGTGGTAGCAAAATGAAAGTTGGCATGAAACTGCTCAAAAACAGTCTCATATTGTTTGGCTTGCATAAAAAGATACATGAGTAAGATAATCCGGTATTCTATTCATGATTTCCGGTGATTTTCAGTAAAATAATTCAAATGATCGAATATCAACGGTTACCTTATACCCTCGCTAAGGACCACCTACCCCGACGCTCCCAGCTCAATGGCGCACAGTGGTTCGCACACACTGTTTACACGTGTGTGAACTGTCAACGCGGTACCGCGCTTGTAATTCGATGTTTATTTTTTGGGATATTTTAGCCATTTCTAAACCATTTTTCTTCAAACAAAGGTCACCTACGTTCGAAATTAATCATTTCACAACAGTATATGTAGTAATTTCCATTCCAGCTGACAAAGTAGTTAAATATCCAAAGCGCCACCTTTCCCACTACTGTACGATACCTTTAATGGCAAATTGTTCTGAAAGAAAAGAGAAAATTCAGAGGAGCAGATTTAAGGAAATCGGACAAGCAATAAGAAAGTTATGAATTTTGCTAAGTTGCAATCACTGGACATATGGGAATTTCAAATAGGCCGAATCTTTTATGTCACTGGGATGTAGTGGCGGTCAACTCACCCATTTGTTCCAACACACAAAATGACTGAAATGTAATTTTTTTCAAAATGTAATACTCAGCAGGATCTTTTTCTTTTATTAGGACCTATAAGAATGTGATATCTACAATATATCTTGAGTACTGCCCAAAGGGTAAAGGCACCTAAGAGATAACCACAAATTAATGATATTTTAGTGTACGGCAAATGGGAGAGTTGACCGCCAGTATATCACAATCAACTCAGCGGATTGCCAATTTGAAATTCGGATAGCTTTAGTGACCTCATTTTGCAGTCATCCATAACTTTCTTATTCCTTGATGCATTTCTTTCAAACATTCACCAATCTGCTTCTCTGATTTTTCTGCTTTCACACAAACCATCTTATCACCAAGGCTGGATTGCCCTTTAAATGATCTGATATCAAATCTTGCTGAAAATTTTAAAACTATGAAAGCTTCAGTTGTATATAATCTAATCTATTGTATATTGCATGATATTTTCTTCCCCTACAAAGCCAAATACATTAATTTCCCCCTCCCTCTCCTCTCACGCTTTTGTTTCCTCATCTTTATTTTCTCTCTCCCTTATTCTATCATTTTCTCTATTTCTCTCTCTCTCTCTCTCTCCCCAATAAATTATATGCTCTGCCATAAAGAGTAACAGATCTCAAATTAATATGCTGTTCATTATTCTTGTATTGTAAACTTCTTTCACTTATGACTACAATAAAAACTTCATGGATTGTAGGCCAATTGTCTGAATTGACTTTCAAGGTTTTCTTTTGTGATAAATTTCCTTGGATAGTTCATATTGATTTAAGAAGGTTGTCATTTACATGTAACTCGTTGAAAGACTTTAGTTTAAAATCAATAAAGCAAATCAGTAAAGAAAAAAATTATTGTATGAATGTGCGAAACTGACATTATTCCTATTTTGAAGAATATCTTGCAGCATATTTAGAAAATAATGGAATTCTGTGCATTTGTTTCATTAAAGGGAAAGTCCACCCTGATATCAACTTGATCGTAAAAGAAGCAGAAAAATTACAGAAACACATCAGTGAAAGTTTGAGCAAAATCCAATAAGGAATAAGAAAGTTATCAATATTTGGAAGTTGTAATCAACCATACACAAATTGGCAACTCTGTGACGTATCTTGCGAGATTATCTCCCGTTTGCCTTGTACTGAAAAAATCATGAATTTCCATTTTCTCTCTTAAAAATATTTTATCATACATGTACCCTAGATATAATCATTTCACTAATATATGCTTTTACACAAAACCTGTATGATTCAAATATGTTATCTCTTAAAAAAACAAAGAAAATGAAAATTCATAATTTTTTGTGTACGGAGCAAATGGGAGAGGAGCTTGCAAGATAAGTCACAGAGTTGCCAATTTGTATTTGGTTGATTATATCTTCAAAAATTCATAACTTATTTCTTATCGGATTTCGCTCAAACTTTCAGTGATTTGTTTCTTTAAATTTTTCTGCTTCTTTTTTAAAACCAACTTAATATCAGGGTGGACTTTACCTTTAAATAATTAAAGCCATTAACAGCTATAATGTTTCTTTTATCCCCTTAAATATATTCTCATTAACTCTTATTTATCAAGATGTCACACTTCTATCAAGAGTGCCATATTTAGAAAGAAGATGCAATTTAACACTATTACTGTATCACTTTCAGTGTAATTGAAGAGTTCTAAAGGGTTTGTTAAACAGTAATTCCTATATTGTAATCATGTATCGCTTGTCATTGCCACCAAGCAGTGGTGCTCAGAGGTACTCCAATATTCCTTGGCTTTAGCTAAACTATTCTGAGTGGTCACAGCATTCAAAGACTTTCATCCTACCAGGCATCCAGTTTCTACACCTGGGTTGAAAGAAACAACTCTAGATAAAATACCTTGTGTAAGGAAGTAATGCTGGGAGTAGATTGAGCTACCAGCCCCTTGGTTGAAAGTCAAGTTAATGAACAACTTACCAAAGCACCCCACATCATTTACCTAGTACTGTATACGCCATATATTTCGCGGGGGTTTTATTTTCGCGAATTTCGCGAATTGCGAGTGGGTCGCGAATTTAACAACACGCCAAAATATTGCCAACGTAAGAAGTCGGTTGAATTTGTTGTCTCCTGGTCAGAAATTCACCACTTCGTTTTGCAAAAGTACATCATCACCACTGTTTGTAGATTTGAGAATTTTCTGACCACGAATTCAACCACTCGCGAAATAGTCTGGTTAGTCCTATTCGCGAAAATTTATGGCTGCAAAATTTATGGCTTATACAGTACCTTATAGTACATGGATCATCCAAGAACAGCATGGTCGTGCAATATAGAAAACAAATTACTCATAGAAATCAGCAAAATATCTGACAAGCATGTTTGTGTACATACTATCATGGAGTGTTTGCAGCTTAGTATGAGTACATTTGTAGGGTTCAGCATGAAAACCCATTTAGTTTTACGGGAGCTCTACTTTCACTGTCTTGCAAGCAAGATTTCATTCCAGTATTTTTTATGAATTTAATTTTTTTTTTTTTTTACAAAGAGTTTTTTTTCCCCTCAGTTTTCTGGAGCGTTTTCTAGAGCTTTCCAGAGGTAAATCGCTCATATTGCTCTCATGTATCTTTTTCACTGGTAGGGTTCTTGTTTTGGTCGTATGCTACATGTAAGTCTCTACTTTTAGAAGGTTTCGATATGAAGGTAATATAGGTCATGGTCTAGATCCTATCTTATCGCCTTTTCAAAATTTCATGGCATGTCCGTTATAGATCCATGTGGTACCCATCCAGACACACTCCAGCGACCTCTTTCTATCCAGCAATCTAAACCACCAAACCCACATCACAACATTCCTAGTGGCCGATCATCTGCTAGAAATAGTCGTAATCCTGTCAAATTTTCCTAATCAAGTTTAAATGTCCCAAGTTTGGCAGCCAGCTATCTGGAACCACTGTCTGCTTTATAGGTGGCAGGAAGTAGGTCAATGGCCATTGCCATGGCAACCAAGTTATGTTTATCACAAGGACAGGAAGCAGAAGGTTAGACTAAAGAGTGTGCAGAGAGCTGAAGGGAGGTGTATTGTTGGGAGAAGGGAAGAGATAGAGGGGGAGAAGGGGGAAGAGGCGTTGAGTGAGATGGGAGAATAGGGTTTGTTGATTAGAGGAAGGCGACTACCTGGAAATACAAGACCTATAATGGGACTCGAACATGGGACCCAGTTCCAGCAACAACAAAAAAATAAATTTATCAATTTTTGTTTTGTATTTCTTGTGTTTAGTTTTATAGATAAGTTGACAAACAAAGAAATACCTAAATGTATATGTGACAAAAGAATATGATATAGTTTACTATAAATCACCAGATAAGGTGATCTCTCGTATTACAAACAGGTTGGTTGACAAAATAATTGCATGATAGCTCGATGACCCTCAAATTATATTAACAAGAGTGATACAAGAAAAGAGTGAATATAAATAATGGAGGATAGCAAATACTTTTTTTGCCCCAAAGTTCTGCTGTGTACCAGCTGCATACGGCTTCCACTGTGCACTCTCAAAATCCAAGAGAGATAAATGTTAGGTGTCACCCAAATCCTCAGTGATATGCCAGCTGATGGGCTCATTGCTCAAAAGTGAATCACTTTATCCTGTATTCAAGTGTAACACCTCTTTTTCCGTTAAATACCAAAGCGGAATTCAATTCCCCCTTCATTTTCCTTTTAGGAAAATTTGTTACGTTAATTAAGCCAGAATCTGCTTCTCATGAACAAAATTGCAACTGTATTTCTTCTTAATTTTTCTCTCCTGATCATATTTCATACATCTAGTTTTTTGTAGATTTTTTTTTAATGAAAAAAGAAAAGAAAAAAAGACTGGGAGTTAGAAGTGTGAAGAAATATGTACTGTATCATTTGACAGGATATGCTAGAGGCTAAATGGTTCTTGCCACAAGTTATATGTTTTTAGCTCACTTTTCAAATGTAATTCTCCTCCCTCTAAAGGAATTCCATTTATGGCTTTTCAGTAACCGCATTTTCCATGCCGTAATCTTTCACTTCTCTTTGTGTACTGGGCATATCCTATGTCCTTTTCATGGTCAGCTTTTCATTTCAGCCTCAAAGTCATACACCAAAGCTGGCTTTGTTTGACTTTTAAATGTCACAGTTATCAAATTCTCCAATCTCTTAAATTACCCGGCCTGCTTGCATCCTTGCCTGCTGCTTTCATGTGGGTAACAATATGAAGGGTAATTGTGAGTACACATTTGAAGAGGTAAAGGTTATGTTTACTCTCTCCCATTATTTTTTTCTTCTTTAAAAAAAAAAAAACTTCCAATTTCTCCCCCTTCGTCCAATACAGGAAACAATTTTTTTGTGTCTGCATTGTCAAGTATATCTGATCAGAAACCCTTGGTCTGTTCAGTATGTATTGAAGGATGCCCTTCTTCCTGCTTTGTTTCTCAAGAAATATTTTGTGTGAGTTCATGATATGATATTTTGATGGTAAATTCGTTAGAAGAGAGAAAAACTTGTTAAACCTTCTGATGATTCATCAAAGTTCTGTTTATTTTGATTTTGATGTATTGTCAACCGCAGTCAAAACATTTCTCCTTTTTTATTATTTGATAATACATGTATCAGGAAACATATATTATCTGGGATGTAAACGATTCTTTCACTACACATTGCATTTTAGTTGGATGTCTGGTTTTTAAGCTATATAAACATAGACAGGAAAGGAACCCAAATAGGCAAGGGTTGCTTAGACTTGGTCGTTTCCTAAACGGGAATGATCCCAATCTTCATGACAGATTTCCAAGTCATATGTCTTTGTGCTTTGTTGATTAAAGTCTTGTGATTCCATGGACAGTGTGTCAGGTTGCCAATTTGACGCATCCTTAGAGCATCTTTAAATATGAGGGATTTGTATAAACTTAAACTGAAATACAATAAGATTTGATTTTACTATAATACACATTTTCCATAGATTCCAGCCAAGTAAGATGGGCCTTATTATTAACCCCTACCATGTCGTGGGCGGCAAATTCTGCCCAAAAATTTGAGTGAACATTTTGTTTAGGCTCAGAATGGCTTGAAAAGTCTTCCTCATACAGAAACCTGTGCCATCAATATAATGTTTATTCCTATGTGATACATCTTTGCCCAGTTTGCTCAGGAAAAAATGCATTGAAAGTTAACATTTAAATCTTGAAAGTTCATATTTGACAATTGCTCAAAAATCTGGTGGCATGGAAGGGGTTAAATTTGTTAAAAGTGACAGTTGCCAAAATCCACTACCTTAAAGACAAAAAAGAGAATATGAAATTGTGGAGAAATGATAGAAATATTATTGTTTTTGTATCTGAATGGTTAAAAGTCAATAACAGAGCATTATTGATAATGCCTTTGTTATTTCATTGCAATGAAATAATGTGGTAGTAATACTTCATAACATTGACGCACAGAAATTTGTATATGGGACTACACACACATGTGGCATGAATGTTCAGCCTGGACACTTCAGCTATTTCTCTTTATATTTCAAATATGAGGGCATTTGAGGAGCAATCCCTCACATTTCAACTGTAATATTCTTCCCAACTGACTGAAAAGGAACGAGAAAGCTCACAAATTATTTTTCACCTTTCCCAGAATGCAACTTTCCTTTAAAGTTGATTTTGTGTGGTTTTTTTTATTTCTTTGGTCCAAAAGAGACAATTGTCAGACTGCCCTGGCTGGAGCAAACAAGACAAGATAAATGACAGATCATTGGAGATGGCCTTTGAACTGTATTATTCAGGGGGAGTATCCATGGGTTATGCTATCTTCTTGTTTACAAGCACCTTGACTAAGGCTTCACATTGAAAATGGTCCTGCAACAGAACTTTGATGTCAAGAGATACAGATATTGCTTGAGCTTTACAGAAGTTATCCAAACTGAAAGGCAGATACTGTATGTGTATGATCTGTTATTAATTGTAAAGTCATAGCATAGGTCCTTTTTAAATTGTTTCTTTCTTTCATGTGTTAACCCTTTCAAGACAATTGACCACATTTTGTGGTTTGGCTCAATAACTTTTGATGCAGAGCTCTAAAAAATATACCTGATGCATGAGTAGAAAGACCAAAAATTTCTGCACACACTATGTCCATTTTTGTTGCATGATCATATTTCAATTGATTGCAGGGATTTTAAAAATGAGAATAAGCTTTAAAATCCTTAAATTGGCAATGTATTGAGAGGTTCAAAATCATTGTTTTCTTATCAAAATTGGCAATTTTTTCAACTTTTCGACAAAATTGTGAACCATGGATATTATTTTCAGAGACATTACACCTTATGAGAACCATGTAGCACTAGAAGAAAAAATGTTATTGTTGCCAATTTGAAGAAGAAAATGTGATCAATTTAGCACTTAAATAATTCCTGTCCTGAAAGGGTTAATGGTGGAACTATACAGAAATCAAAAAGTGAAGAACCAAAGAGTGCATGATCTCTTTAGCCTATTTGTCCTTTTTAACTCTATCTCTCTCTTTCATAGTTTCTCTCTTGATCTGTCTGTCTGTCTGTGTGTCTGTGTCTGTCTCTGTCTCTGTCTCTGCCTCTCTTCCTCTCTCTCATACAGTCTTGATCTTTCATTTTCTTTCTCTTATTTATCTTCTGCATTCTTCTTTTTCTGTATGTATTTTTTCCTTCTCTCTTTCATTCTCCTATTCATTTCCTCTTACTCTCTAGAATTACAAACCTTTTCCGATGATAGCCAGTTTCACATGAAGGGAGCTAAACTTTAAGTTTCGCTTGTAGTTTTAAAACTTTAAGTTATCTTGTAGTTTCAGACCATATGAACAAACTCGTAGTTTCGAAACTTAGTTTACTTGTAGTTCTACAACCACAAGCAAGTTTGTGGTTACCGCCGAAATCACGAGCAGCAGGGGGTCCTCCATTGTAGTTATGGACTGTGTGGACAGAACGAACTTTAAAGTTTAGCAAACTTGTTGTTAATGATAACCTCTCTGTTGATGTTAAATGACGATCGCTCAACTTGTAATCTCAGAACAATGAGCATCGTTGTTTTGGGCCCATGTGAGCCCTCATCATCGTTAGTGAGTCGTTTCGTTAGATTAAAGTTTCAAAAATCACAAGTCCCATATGAATGTAGCTTATAATCTCCCTCTCTTTTTGAACCCCTCCACTTATCTGTGATTGCTTATTCTTCCCTCCCTCCACTTATCAAATATAAATATGTACTCTGACAGCAAAGGAATGTGAAACTCTCATGGAGAGCTGCACGTGTACATCATTTATCAAGCTGAGGTTCAAAATTCACATAACTGGTACACTTTTCAGAATCCATTTGCTGTATAATCATAACAACACAGTCATGTGATTACACCAACCATAACAACACATATACACACATACACTCACTGTACAACTAAACAACAGCAAGAACAACAAATCACTCTCTCTCTCTCTCTCTCTCTCTCCTCCTCCTCCTCCTCCTCCTCCTCCTCCTCCTCCTCCTCCTCCCCTCTCCTTCCTCCCTCCATCCAGCCCTCTCCCTTTCTTTCTGTCATTGAGTGGAAATATTTCATATAACTTATAATTTCCCCTGTAAAAGTAATTTCAGTCCTCAAATTGATTTGAAAATCCATATGTACAAGGGTTATTTTTTATCATGCCATGGCATCTTTATCCCACCATCTTTATCATCACAACTCATACCCCCACCACCACTCACCACCACCACCACCACCATCACTACCATCACTACAATTACCATTTCCATTACCATTACCATCATCATCATCATCATCATTTTCATTACTTAATCATCATCATCATCATCATCATTTTCATCACCATCATGATCATGATGATGATGATCATCATCATCATTTTCGTTATCATCATTATCATTATCATCATCATCATCATCATCATAAAAATTGGATGATATATGTAAACAATGATGACAGTGATGAGAACAACTGCAGTATTGTAATCATCATCTGCCTGAAGTAGAAGAAGAAAAAAAAATCAAAACTTGATATCCATGTTTCACTATATGTCTTTTATCTTTCTTCCAGGTGTCAAACTTAATCATGGACAATACCGAGTCTCTGTACCTCGAGAGAGAAGCCAGACGTTGGGCTACCCAGGTGGCCAAGGAATCTAATCACATAGATAGCCTGAGCAGACAGATGGAAGCATGCCAACCATATCTCAACCAACTCAGGGTAAGTTCCAACTTGATTTAAAGTGTACCAATCACCAACAAAATATTTCTCACATTATTATTTATGTTCTTCCTATATCTTCCAGTAAATTGGTGGTAAAATATGAACTATGAATATAAATATGAAATAGAACTAATCAAAACTTTCTAAATATCACAATCACTTTGGACCCTTGGTTTACCACTCTCTCAAGAGGGAGGGAGCTGCTCTAAAGAAAAATAAGAGTCATTTTGATATGCCAATGAAACTGTTGCACAATGCAAAGGAGGAAAACATTTTCTACTAATTTTTTTTGCAGATATCATTAATTTCTGGTATAGAACATTCATTGTAAATCTGGTTTGAGTCTGTGAAATGATAGGTCCTCTCATTACCAGAACTGATGTTTACCTTTAAGTTGATAGTTTATTCTGTATATAGCTGTGTTTTAAAGATAAATTTGAGTTCTGGTCATGCAGTTACATTGTTAAAGAAACTGTCTCAAAGCAGTTGGGTAAGGTTGATTATATAGCTAAGCACATAAGAATTGGTGTATACTGTGAGGTTTTAGAATCATCAAAATCATAAGATATTGACCCAATCTTGCCAAAAAGAACATGCACTGCTCACAGAAATGGGTATATGGGACTGCACACACATGGCATTTTGAATACAAGGGCATTTAAAGGTCCCCTGCAACCCAACCCAAATGCAAGTTGATTCCTGTTAATGTGCAGGGATGCATACAACTTATATTTTGTTATTCAAACATCTAAATATGTTTCATAATTTAAAAAAATATTTCAAAAATCATTTTCTCTAACATGCTAAAGCTATGGTCACAAATCAGGGCGGCAACCGACTGATTTGTAGCCTGCTTGGGCGCCGCTGGAATTTAGGCATTGCCCAACAATTTTTGGAGAAGTCGAGCAGGCTGTAAAGCCCCGGTGATGCCCTGTCAATTTTCCGCCGGTCAGCGGTAGATTTTAGGTCAAAACTCGGCGAAATCGGGAGATCGGGGGATTTTTAAGAAATCGCCTGGCGGCCGGCCAGTGATTGGCGGGGCATCTGCAGGTGTCCCGTAGGCGTACTGGCGGCAGCCCGCCGGTCTCTGCCGGGAATTTCTCTCGAACGACCTGGGTACATCTTTGACTGCGCCTTGGCCATCAACAATGCTTTTGCTCTGCATCTGAGAGGTCAATGAGGTCTACGATGACTTTGATTCCACTTCAACGACTACGACAGCGAGATCCACAAGCCCAGCACTTTTGTGAAACACTGAGCAGCGCCTTTTATATAGCCAAGCAGCCACAGGAAATCAAGCAGGCACCGCCCGGACGCTGGTCTATTTTGAACTCGCCGGTCGGTCACCGACCGGTGACCCATCGATCTCTCAGTGGCGACCAGGCGGCGACTGCTTGACAGCCTTTGATTTAGCGGCTTTGATTTTGACCTAAATCGCTCGACGACGACCGCTCGATTAGGTCAGTGCGGGCACCGAGCGTATTTTGGGCGGCGAGTGAAAATTGGCCTGGCAGAATTCACAAAGGAGGTTTAAACCTCCATAAGCGTACTAAAATAAGTGTAAATAAGCTCACATTGCCCATGCGTGCGCTCAAAGAAAATATATGATTGGCTTGGATTCTGTGTGCATGTACGGTTGAAAAAACTCAGGAGGGTTTTAAACCATTGTTTAAACCAAACCTCCTTTGTGAATTTGAGCCTTTAATAGCACTTGATAAAATGATGTATCGGTATGGGTTCAGATTCAAGTCCTTCTTCCGAATCAAAATTGAAACTGAAATTATTCAAGCATTAAAATATTTATGATAAAATTTTTAATAGTAGTTATGATAATATCTCTTATGATGTATTTTAGATTTGTTTTAAGAGTAGGTCTATCTGATGTTTAAAAAAAAAAGTCCAATTGATATCCATACCCATTGTTCAGTTGAGCCGTCAGTTTTGTACACACTTATTCAATTCTTATACACTGTAGCTCCTTTTCCTTTGTTCTTGACTTTGTTTAAAGGAGAAGTCTGGTCCAAGAATTACCTGGTTTAAAGGGAAACTTGAGTTCTGGGAAAGGTAAAAAATTGTTTGTGAGCTTTCTCATTCTTTTTATGTTAGTTTGGAAGATTATCATAGTAGATATGTCCTCTGAAAGTGATTGCTCTTCAAATGCCCTCACATTCAAAATATGACAAGAAACAGCTGAAATGTTCGGGCCGAACATTTGAGTGTAGTCCCATATGCACATTTCTTTGTGCAGTGCATGTGACTCTCAGCGGGATTGAGTCAATTTCTTATCATTTTGGTGATTCCAAAACCGTACAGCATATACAATGTACCTATTCTTATGTGCTTTGAGACAGTTTCTTTCACAATTCAATCTCATGACCAGAACTCAACTTTATCTTTAAATAGAAGCAGAAAAATCAGGTCAAAAACTAGAGAAAACATTGAAAATTCTAGACTATATGGCAACTCACTCACAAGTTTGTGACATCATTCCCTCACAACTCACCAATTATATTTGGATTGATAATACAAATTGCTCTTAGACAGGAGTTACAGTATGTCAATTAATACTTTGCCATCCTTGTTTTCCATGCTGGTCACTCCATTGCTGCAGGGTTCTCACATTTCACAGAGGATGTCTTTTTATCATGGTTAAGTGCCTTGTAAATACTTCTGACATTTCAAACAGTGTTATTTCCCTCCCTTACAGGAATTTGTCTAAGTATTCCGATGACAAGCTCAGAATTTCACAATTGTCTTTACATTGACAAAGAGACCTGACTGTGCAAAGATAAGTTGTATGTAATATGAAAGATATGTAGCAGGAAAGGCACCATCTTTTATGGCAAATAATCCCTACTTTCCAAACAGCATTCCCTTTTAGACAGGAAGAGGCTTAATTGATACCATACCCAACTTTCTATCTCTCCTATAATGGTGTCTTCTTTGCTGCAGGGGTCCAACAATTTATCAGGCAGTTGTTTTCTCATAGTCAGAGGGGTACTATATGAGACATAGTCAAGGAAAACAAAACCTGCACCCCAAATAGCATTAATATTTCCCTTCCATACAGGAAATAATTAAGAAAATCTCTTTCAAACTAGTCTCTCCATTGGTGCAGGGGTCTGATAATTCCTTAGGCAATGAATTCTCTCAGGGAAAAGATCCGGAGATAAAGCTTGACATCCTGAGAGAAGCCAGGAGGAAAGAAGAGACCAACAGACAGCAAAACACTTTTATACAGGAATTAATACTATGCCGAACTCTCCCTCTCTCTCTCTCTCTCTCTCTCTCTCTCTCTTTCATACTGGTCTCTCCATTGGTGCAGGGGTCTGATAATTCCTTAGGCAATGAATTCTCGCAGGAAAAAGATCCAGATATAAAGTTTGACATCCTGAAGGAAGCCAGGAGGAAGGAAGCCAGAAGGAAAGAAGAGACCAACAAACTCAAAGCAGAACACTTCTTACTTTCCAAAACACAATGAGTATTTCCCTTTCATACAGAAATCAAAACTGCGCCAAACTCTTCCTGTCTCTCTCTCTCTCACTTTCATACTGTTGTTAACAGTGGTGCAGGGGTCCCATAATTCCTCAGATGGTGGGTTCTCACAAGACAAAGATCCAGAGGTGAAGCTTGAAACCCCAAGGGAAGCCAAGAGGAAAGAAGAGACCAATAAGCTGAAAGCCAAATTCTTCTTACTTTCCAAAACAGCATGAATCTTTCCCTTTTATACAGGAATCAAGAGTAGACTATGCCAAACTCTCACTTTCTCTCTATTTCACTCTCTCTCTCTCTTTCATACTGATGCAGGGGTCTGATAATTCCTCCGACAGTGGGTTCTCACAGGACAAAGATCCAGAGGTGAAGCTTGACACTCTAAGGGAAGCTAGGAGGAAAGCAGAGACCAACAAATTCAAAGCAGAAGCCAAACTTGATGTCATGAGGAATGCAGGAAGTGAGTTTATTATTATGTTCTCATGAGAGACATTTGGGTAACCTGTCGTAGACTGACCCTGGGAAATTTGAGATTTCACACTCATAATAAATGCATATTATGAAGATGAAACTGTCCCCCACTCAATTAACCTGTGTAGAATAAACCTCGGAAATTTGTGGTTTTACACTCATAATAAATGATATTTTGAAGATGAAACTGTCCCCCACTCAATTAACATGTGTGGAAATTTGAGGTTACACACAAATAATGAATGCATGTTACCAAGGTGTGAAACTGTCTAAGAGAGATTGCTTATGTATCGGTGCTCTAGTTTTGATTCACTTATGGCAGAAGATTAATTTGGAACATCATTCTAGGATGTGCATGATAGATCTTTTAATTTAAAGGTAATATATATATTTTTTTTTATTTGATGAAATGTCCTTTTAAATTCTGAAATATTTAGGATATCAAGATAATCAAGAACATAAACATGTAAAAGAGTGAATTTTGTAAATTAAAAAAAATGATTTTTTTAAAGTTCCCCCATGTCCCCCTAATGTTCTTTACAAAATGCTTTCATAAAACAAAGAAATACAAATCAAGTAAATTTGTTAACTTCATCACAATGTTTTTGCCTGAATATGCCTTTTTAAGCATTTAAAGGTAGATGTATTTACTGGTATTTTTTTATCATGAATGGTTCATAGTACATGAAAGATCTTACTAAAAGGTTAAAAAAAATCATTAGGAAAAGGGATATATATGAGGATAAATAACACAGATTAGAAGCTTTACTGGTCACTATAAAAGTACAACAACAAAAACATGTGAAGAGAAAGAAAATAATACGACAAAATCAACTTTCTTGGAAATCAGTTGATGTCGAGGAGTGGCTGAGCAGTGCATATGAAGCCATAGCCAAGGAAGCGGAGATAGAAGCACAAACCATGCTTCAGCAGCAACATTCCCAACAAGAGCAACAACATATGTTGGTGGAACAGCAACACTATGAAACAAGCCATGAGGAGTGTGATGATGATGATGAACAGCAACAACATGCACCACACATGGTAAGCAACATTAAGGGATACAAGTTATGTTGTGTTATAATCTTCATTTCCATCGATAATCAATTCAAAAAGATCTTGCAGAGGTTATTTGTCATCTTTATAATTTCTTTGTTTTACTTCTTCTGTTTGAGATTTTCACCTGACTCATTATTCAGATAGACAAGATGATAATCAAATCTTGACAAGGATGAAAAGGTGATTTAAGGCCACCGCACACCTTACGATCGGTCTGCGATCCGATTTGTGAAATAAATCGCTATGGCATTAAATATTGGCATTTTAACAAATGAAATCTATCCTATTCAGGTTCTGAAAAGTAGTATGAATACTAAACATAGGGTTTTGGTGAGCTGTCAACTTTCTACAGGGAATAAGGGCAAAATTAGTTTCAAATCGTAGGCAGTCGTACGATTTTTGTGCCGTCACTACGACTCGGAGCCGATTTGGCCATTCCACCGACTAGAAAACTCGGCAAAGGCCGTATTATCGATTTTACTATCTGTATGACTATTCAGACCCTTAAACCAAAATATTTTTCGTTTTTAATTGATTTGTCAAATGATATAGCATTTTCGTCTGAAATCGGATCGCAGACCGATCGTAAGGTGTGCGGTGGCCATTACAGATAAAATAGGGAATTTCAGATTCTTATTTGTATAGTACATGAAACACAGAAATTGTCAGTTTTTTAGCCTGACATCAGGTAGCCAAAGGTCATATGACTTTGGAATAATAGATCTGATTTTTAAACTTCATGAACTTGGTTTCAAAAGGGTAGGCAAGCATTGGAAGGGGGAAGAATGGTATTAAAGTAGCATGGAGTGAAATGAAATAGTTTTAAATGATCACAGCACAGGAAATTGAAGTTTCTCTTTGGGGTCTTTGAGCCCCCCTCTCCAAAGTGAAGTAAGAGTCATAAGTGGGCATTGCAGACAGATTTGATTTCCTTTGTTCTGTCCATTCTTTCAGCATTAAAGGGAAGCATTAAAGGGAAATCCAACCTTTATAGCAAGTTGCTTTGAAAGAAAGAGAAAAAAAATCAGAGAAGCAGATTGGTGAAAGTTTGAACAAATTGAACAAGCAATAAGAAAGTTATGAATTTTTAAAAGTTGTAATCACTATGCATATGGGAATTTCAAATTGGCCGAATAGGTGATGTCACTGTGATGTAGCTGTGGACAACTCCCCCATTCGCTCTAACACACAAAGTGACTAAAATGTCACTTTTTTTCAAAATGCATTACTCAGTAGGATTTTTTCGTTCATGAGGACCTATAATAATATGCTATCTCCAATATATTTTGAGTATTGCCCCGAGGGTAAAAGCGCCTCGAAGAAAACCGCAAATTAATGATATTTTTGTGTACGACAAATGGGAGAGTTGTCCACAAAAATGTCACAATTGACTCACCAAATTGCCAATTTGAGATTCGCATAGATGTAGTGATCTTATTTTTCAAACATCCATAACTTTCTTAGTCCTTGTCCGATTTCTTTCAAACTTTCACCATCCTGTTTTTCTTATTTTTCTGCTTTCACACAAATCATCTTATTATCAAGGTTGGATTGCCCTTTAACTCTTTCAGTGCCGATGTCACATATAATGTGACAAACAGACTTGTCATTTTCATTCACCAATGCTTGACCACAGGAAAGATATATGGTGGTCAATTTGTATCAAAATTTTGAGCATAAATCAAACATTCTTAATATATGATTATAATTATATGCTACCTTAGTAATTTTCAGAAAAAAAATTGCAGATTTTAAAAAAGATATTACCTTATTTCAACATTAAACAATAGTAAACGAAAGAGAAACCAAAAAATAATGGACAAAAAAACCCCCTCAAATGTAATTTTCAATAATTCTTATGCATAAAGTTGGGTAAAGTAATAATGTTTGGTATCATAAGATATGGTAATAAATTTCCTACAAGTTTTGTACACAGTATTTTGTGAAATAATAGATGGTTTATGAAGTGCAGACATTTGAAAAGTACATGTAAGCAATGATCACATTTTGGTAAAATTTTGAACTGAGCTAAACCCCTTGGCACAGTAAAAGTTAACTCCACCCCTATAGCATCACGAGCTTTGATCTAATAATGAAATTGTTTTTCTCCCGTCCTGTCTATCCTTCCAGCGTGAGCTCCACTCCTATAGCATCACAAGCTTTGATTCAGTGGATGACTTTGATCCATCATATGATGATCAGATGAGTCAGGGATCAAGTGGGCATTCCATCAGCAGCAAGAATCCAGAAAAATGCACAGCCATTTTTGATTACACAGTAAGTCATTAAATAATTCTGCAGCTGTGGCATAAATTGCTTGCCTTGTAGCTTTTATAATGCAGTAGATCTTTGCAAGTTTTCATCAATTCATTAGATAAATCAGACTTTATTAATTTTCACAATTTCTTTTCCTTTATGAATTTCCCAATAGTTGTAGCCAAATGAATTGAGAGAAAAAAGACAAATTATCATTTGATATGCTGCAATAATTGTAATTTTTGCCTGCATCTTAAAACTATGTTTCTAACCCTTCAAAGATAGAACCATTTTTTTCCTACTACTTGAAGATGTTATTACCTTTCATCCTATCAGTGCTATAAGTGGTTTAAATCTCCAAATTTTGATTTTGTATGTACTTTTAAGGATAAGGAATAGCTTGTCTTTTTCCTTGAAATTGAAAATGGGTGCAAGAATTCAATTCAATTCAATTCAATATTTATTTCCCATTCCTTAAACATGATAAAAATGACATCAAAGAAAACAAATAAAACAAGTTAAGAACATGCAAATGAATCATTAAAGGGTACCACTCACCAAAACATATTTTTCTCTGTATATTAGAGGTTCCATATCATTCTACTATATTCCAAATATGGGCTTCGAATATCACTTCTATAAAGAGATATTACAAGTTTAATTATACTCTCTATAAGCATAAAAGCAACTCGTGAGTAGACTACTCAACGCACCTGTATGCGCTCACCACGATTAGGGCTTGCGCGGAACCCAACTCGGAGGTTCGGTTCTGCGCGAGCACCTTCATGTTATCCTTTATTTCCTTCATACTCCTAAACTGTTGACCTATAGAATTTCAGATAAAGTTCTTTTAGGTTAATTTTCTACTTGCTAGCAGTATACAAATTCTTTTTTCAGGTGGTTGGTACACTTTAACATAGACTGGCAAACAAACAAAATGAATTGTGATATTAGTTTTCATTAGACAATGTTTAGACTCTAATATGAATAATGAAACAAGGTGCTGTCATTCAAAACCTTTTGCACAATATTTTGTTTATCATATATATAAACTTGGTGTCACTATTTTGGTTAAACTATGGATATGTACACTGAATGCTACAAATTCCAAACTTAAAGACACCTAGTACAGATGTGCAACCCTGATCGATCTTGATGATCTCTTTTTGACAGGCACAGCGTGAGGATGAGTTGACCATCAGAGAACATGATGTTCTGGAACTTATTGAAGAGTCTGAAGGGGATGGCTGGCTCAAGGTATGTAGGTCACTTAATATGCGATAGTCACAACTCACTGTGCATTGTTTTGCATGTTTACATGTGCAGCTGCACCCCTGTGGGCCAACTTCTGCAGTTCTTACATCCTTCATAATGGCCATAGTGGGTATCTTGCACCCTCCTTATGAAAATACCACTCTCATACCTGCAAGAGACCATGAGATTAATGTACATTGTGCAACCCTTTGCAGGTGCTTTGTAATTTCAATGAGGCATTGTACAGCTCTATACAACTGCCTCCGAGGTAGGGATTTTCTGTAAAATCCGTGGTGGACTGGTTGTAGAGAGGTGAATGGCCTGTTGAGGCTTTGGCTTTAAAATTCGTTCCTTTGCTGATGCATCAGAGGGATTCTTCTGCCCTGGGAGCCCCCTCCCTATGCATGCATATGAACAGTTAAAATTATGCTAAGAATACTTCCAGGGGAGTGAAATGGTGCACACTTGTATGCTGGCTTGACATTAATTGACCAGGAGTAATAATGATGTTGTAAAGTGCATTGAAGTTTTTATGTACAGGCATGAAAATTTTCCGCGTATCCGCGGATTTCCGCTTTTTCCTCCGAGCCTAGATTTTTTTTCCGCGTAATTCACACTTTTCCACGCACACGTCATCGTGTATACACAGTATACATGGGCATGCAATAAAGACGGAATCAGAGGCGATCCCTTGGCTTACTTCACGCATGTACTCACACAGCAACTTGTGTCCGTGTTTATACTATACGTACATGCGAAGGGATCGCATAATAACTGCCGAGGATTACACAAAATACCTCCCGTAATCGCGCACTCGCTTGAAGGCGGAAGGCTATTCATACTACAAGCACATGCATGTAATTACATGTACACAGTCACACAACCCATGTGCAATGCACACCGTATGTTTGCTAGTGCAGTTGCGATGTCTCAAGTAAGCGAATGATCTGTTTTTTGCCGATTTGGATTGTACTTTTAAAAGGATAAGCCTTGAAAATTTCCAGTTTTACAGCAAGATCATGTGGATAAGAGTAGAGTTTGACATTATCACGGCTTTTGGAAAAAGTAAACGGCATGCATTTTGCAAGGTATGTGATCATCGACGATGGGATATTTCGATCGCTCATGACCACTGCAGCGCGGACGTGTTGTTGAACGCAGGAAGTCAAAACAACTTCATGTCATAAACATTGCAGAAGTCATGGCATTCTGTGGCCTCAAAATAAAGCGCAAAGACATTGTCAAAAGAGATAATGATACAGGAGAGGCAAAATCTATAGACATTCTGTACCGAGAAAAGTCAACTTACTGGTCTAGAAAAGTAAGTTGGGATTTTGGGGAGTGGATTATTTGATGTTTATTCAGCTCACTGCTCAGTTTTATTCATGAAAGTGCTCTGCACATAATACACATTAAATCGCATTTGGTGGTATTGATAAATTATGTACTCAGAGCCTGTTTTTGGTATGCCTTATGCTATATAAAATCATCCTGATCCAGATTCTCATTGAATATGAGGTTAAATATCTCACCACAGAATGCACTAGATTGTACAATTCTGAACCCCAAATTTGAAAAAAATCTCCCTACTCTTTCACTTCGCTCCCTCGCTTTGGTTCACGAAAGTTTTTCAGTGTTTTTGATGAACAGCAATTTTCATGCCTGTTTTATGTATAGCTCTATTAAAGTAAATGTAAAAATATCATCTTCATTTCATATTTCTAAGTTTTGTCATTTTTTATTCTTTGCAGGCAAGAAACCAGTATGGTGACGTGGGTTACGTCCCCGAGAACTACATTGAGATTGTGAAGCGGCGCCTCTCCTTCAGTACCTCACCCAAGGGAGATACAGGTAGTGCCCAGCAGCAGCAGCAGCAGCAGCAGCAGCAGCAGCAGCAGCAGCAGCAGCAGGGACAGGTTCTAGGACACGCCTCATCACAGTCCTCGGTGGACTATGAGGTACAGGCTGTTATGGGTGACCAGGGGAGTGGAGAGGACTCTGGAAGACCTGCAAGTAAGTCGCTCGGTACCTGGTGGAATTCCTTGTGATGTAGATGGATTAGAATTGAAAGTATGGAAATGATTGTTGTTCAAAGTGGTGATCAGTAAGTAATTAGCTTGTGATTTTCAATGAGTCTAGGAGATTTGCAATTCAGGTCTCGTGATGACTTTCTTTCAAATTATTATAATATGGAAGGAGGGGGCAGGATTGACATGATTCTTTTTCAGTTCACATTGGTAATTAGTTAGAAATAGACCACTGCCATCCAATTTACGAGAGTTTGGTTCTAACACGAATAGTAGCATATGAAGAACTATTGTCACCGCTGAGACAACGCTGTTCAAACAACAGCATTCTTACTTATCTCTTATACCAATCTCTATTTTCACCCCAAGCTACAAATAGACAGTCATGGTTCTTTTTTCTGACACTAAAATAAGCCTAAATACTGACATCAAAACAATCCGCAGTTCTACGAATACCACACTAACTGTGGCTGCTATATTTTCTGTCTATTTTTTCCCCTTTCTATTGTAGTTTGCATGGTAAGAGCTCTGTATGACTACACTGGTAGCTGCCATGAAGAATTGTCCTTTGTGGATGGTACGATCTTCAAGCTGCTTCGGCGTGATGAGAATGGAGTCGATGATGGGTTCTGGGAAGGGGAGATCAACGGAAAGATCGGAGTATTCCCTTCTCTTCTTGTTGAGGAGCTGGACTCAGAGTCCAGGCAGGGCTCCAATGATGTAAGATCATCTTCTTTATTTATCTAATGTGGAAATTAGTGTTTTATAGACTAAAGTGTACCTCATATCTTCCATCTTCAGGACTCAGTCTCAATAGGGGTCTGATGAACAAATTTCCATCTAAAATTCAAAAAGACCCTTAACCCTTTCGAGACAATTGACCACATTTTGTGGTTTGGCCCAATAACTTTTGATTTAGAGCCTTAAAAAATATACCAGATGCATGAGCAGAAAGAGCAAAAAATTCTGCACATACCGTGTCCATTTTTGTTGCATGATCATATTGCGTTTGATGCCAGGAATTTTAAAAAGGAGAATAAGATTGAACATCCTTAAATTGGCAACACATTGAGAGATTCAAAATCATTGTTTTTTGTCCAAATTGGCAACTTTTTCAACTTTTCGACAAAGTTCCTAACCATGTATATTATTTTCAAGACATTACATCTTATTAGAACCACGTAGCACTTAAAGAAAAATATTACTGTTGCCAATTTGCAGAACAAAATGTGATCAATTGAGCTCTTAAATAATTCCTGTCCTGAAAGGGTTAAAGTGAAGAAAGGTTTCTGTAAAAAAAATATATATAGCAGGACCCCCACCTTTTTTTTCTTCCAATGTCCTGACCACTTTACATGAAAGTTATTTATGAGTCCTGCATTATATATGATTTGATTCAAGGAAGCTATCTTTGGAGCTTAGTGAAATGTAGTCACTAGTAAGAAAACTTCAAATTTTTATGAATAATGAATCTTGTTGTAGCAAATAGACAGTAGGATGCATTTTAAAAACACTTCATCTATATGTTTCAAACATTGTGTTATCATAATGATGTACCAAAGTAAAATGTAAAAGCAATTGATTCTTGTTTGTTTATGTTTGAATGCTAACAAATTGTATTTTCCGTAGGAAAGAAATAGATATAGCAGTAGTCACTCTAGTTTCGTAGCTGTGTTTAAGTCTTTATATTTGTATTTTCTCTGTTACCCTTCTTTTCTCCCATTCCAGTCCAAGTCCAAATCTAAGTCCAGGCCCAAGTTCCGACATCACAGATGTGTCCCCTCTATCATAATAGATGATGCTCATTGTTGGTCCAATGACTCTAGTTTCACCTGTTCCTCAGAAGATAGTTATGCTGAGGAACAGTTTAAGCCCTCCCCTAGATCTTTTTTCTCAAATCGAGCCCCTCCTCATTCCCGCCGCCCTCCACAGCGGACGTCCCCCAGACACCCTATCGCTGCCCGAAAGGCCAATCGTAATTCGGTTGGGAAGTCCTTCAAGAAAGCAAAGAAGATAGAATACAAGAAGGCTCCCAAGAAAGGAACATCCCGTGCCCCATTAAAACCCAGCCATAATCCTATTCCCTTGCGTGTGACCCAAGTCCAGAACAAACACACCCCAAAATCACTTGATCCATCTCGCAAATCCCCATCAGCTTCTCAGTGCAAAGAATGCAATTGCGACGTTCAGTCAGCACGGAACCGTCCCAAGTTACCTGAGCCTAGACGTGATCCAGTTGACATGGGAAGCCACAACAAGTGGTTCCGCATCCAGTCAACAGATGACACGGTCCTCAAATCTTCTGGTCTCATCCCACATCGGCGTGCCCCACCACCTAATCAACAGTTTACCATGTATGCCTTGGACAAGACCAAGAGCCCTTCCCTCAATAGCAACATGAATCAGGCAGGTCACTATGAAGTCTCAGCAGATCAGATCAGTAAAAGCCAGACTCTCACTCGACCCAAGTCCTGTTGGGATTGTAAAGAGACCCAGCCATGTCGCTGTAGACCTCAGTTAGCCCCTCTTATACATAGCTACCATGGTGCTCATGCACAAGACAAACATAGACATGACCAACTTGGACTAGACCAACGTATGCAACACCCTCAAAGACAAGACACTCACAATCAAGCCCAGCGCAATCAAGATTCACATAGACAAGGACCATACAGACAAGATCATCATAGGCAAAACCAACATAGACAAGATCCTCAAAGGCAAGACCGACATAGACAAGATCCACACAGACAAGACCCGCGCAGACAAGACCTGCAAAGACAAGAACATAACAGACAACATCATCACAGACAAGACCGGTACAGGCAAGACCCTCAAAGACAAGACCCACGTGGACAAAATCATCAAAGACAAGACCAACACAGGCAAGACTTGAGCAGAGCACACCCACACAGACAAGACCAGATGAGACAAAACCCACGCAGAGAAGATAAACATAGACAAGACCCAAATACACAAGACCGAGCAAGGCAAGGCCCAAGCAGAGTAGACCTTTGTAGTCAAGACCCACACAGAGAAGATCCATATAGGCAAGGCCCACAGAGAGAAGACCCACATAGACAAGATCAAACGAAACAAGACCAAACAAGAAAAGACCCAAATGGACAAGGTCCACAAAGACAAGACCGTACAAGTCAAGGCAAAACTAGAAAAGACAAAACAAGACAAAGTGAACCTATACAAGACCCAGACAAACAAGACTCACAAAGGCGAGACCCCTATAGACGAGAACAGCAGGAACAAGACCATACCGAGCAAGATGAATGCAGGGAATATGTAAATGAACCTGATGTACAGGCACTTGCATTGCTCAAAGAAGAAAAACAGATACAAGGCACACATAAACAAGAGATTCATAGACAAAGCTCAGAAGAGAACAAGAAAAGAGCTATTAGTGAAATCCTATCCGATGGTGGCCCCCCAAAAGAGACAGATAAACATCATAGTAGTGCTGTTAATGGGGAAGATCAGTCAGAGCAAGATAAGGCTCTTAGTAAATCTAGGTTCCTCAGTGCAAGAAAGACTCTGGAAAGGAAACTCAGTGCTCCCGTGCTCAGTAGGCATGAGGAAGTAAGCATTTCTGAGCTAAAGGACAAAGATACAGAAGGTAATAACCATAATGAAAACAATGCAATCGAACAGAATGGCAAACGCAATGGAGATAGCGTAGCAAGTATGTCAAATGCAGAAGCAAATACTAAGACATCCCATGAACAGACTGATGAGGATACATCTTGCAGGCAGGAAAAAGTTATTCCTCTTTCAAATGGAATTTCTAGAGGGGTGTCTAAAGGAGACTTTAACAAAAAGAAGACGACTTTCTGCTTTAGTAACCAAAAGATAGAAAGGAAATTGAGTGCTAGCTTTCATAGTGGAACATCGTCTACCAGTCCGCGAAGCTTACGTGACGAGAAGAGAGCTACGTCCATTCCCGATCTCAGTCTGCTAGAAGGCTTGTACAGCACAAGAATAGGCCCACCAATTAGTCCTAGAACAGATAGTCTGATCAAGAAGGCTCCACCTCATGGCATCTTGAAACAGTCCCAGAGCCTAGACTATAGGAAGATGAAGGGTCCCCCATATAACCTAGATTCCATCGAGAAGAAGCCCACATCTAATGGTCCTAAGCGGGATCACAGCTGTCCTGAGAGACTCTCAGATGTTTGCATAGCGGTTGTTGAAGAAGAGGAGGAAGAGGTTAAAGGTCAGCCCCATATTGATCAGTATGCAAGAGTTGCAAGAAATAGAGATGAAAGGTCAAAGCTCAAGGCACAGGGATGTAGCAAAGAGACCCAGGAAGCCATTAAGAGTCCCATGGTAGTAGAACGTCGTGCTGCTTCTCTTGATGAAGCAGGTCAGGAATGGTTAAATCAATCTCGTACTGAGGACAGCAAAGCTAGTTGCCCTACCGCATCCCTCATATTCCATCAAAGGCAGAAGGGCACCATGAGTCCTCCTAATTACCGCAAGGCAAGCTGCCCCAATGCCTTAGCTGTGATGAGTAACAGACGAGTATCGAGTAGGGTCATCAGTCCCACCTTGGAGCGTCATCTTAGAAACCTCAACTCCTTCTGGTCTCAGAACCGTGCATCAGTAGTCGTTACCGGTTCCCAGGATCCCTCCAGTATGTCCCAAGCAGTGCCCCAGAAATCCCAGAGGAGCACATCCCGTAGCAACTCGCTGCGTTCAGATTCTCTCGTGGAGGATGGGAAGCAGAAGGCAAATAGGTCCCGCAGCTGCTCCCCGTCAAGAAACAGACAAAGTGTCCCAGTGTGCCCTATTAACAAACAAGACAACAAGACCTTCCGTTTTAATCCCCTGCGCTCCTCTAACACTCCCTGTAGCACCACCACTACCACTACTACCAGTACCCCAGTCTCATCTACCAGTACCTCCCTAGCTCCCTCTGCCTCCCGCAGCCCCTGCTCCAGCCCTTGGAACAGCCCAAGACTCTCCAGGAAACAGGCACGCTATCCTCACATCTTTTTTTGCTTGCCTGCCCTGGTCTCTCCTTGATGCATCGTGTTGCAACCACTCTCCTCAATCCCCAGAATCTAAAATCAAGATGGTTCCACTTTCTATGTCAAAAATTGACTGTTTTATAACTATTATGATATTTCATCTTTAATAAATTTGTTGTTTGTGACTTTAAAATAAAATGATTAAACTGCATGTACATGTACATGTATTATCCAGGCACAAAGCAGAAAAGTTGGAATGAACTAATGATTATAAAAACTGAAGTATATACAACAGTCCTGTATGATTTTCTGTAATTGCATCCTTACTGTGAAGGATGCAATTATTATTTTTCTGCATGTATATTAAAGATCAGGCTGAGTTCTGGGCCCTGTTGCATAAAATTTACCATTAACGGTAACTTTGCCATCAATGGTAACTCCCATGGAAACCTTGATTTTGATTGGATGTTGAGTGATGTTACCATGGTAGTTACCATTGATAGCAGAGTTACCATTAATGGTAAGTTTTATGCAACAGGGCCCTGGTCATGCGATTACATTGTGAATAAACTGTCCCAAAGCAATTGAGAAAGGTTGATCATGTCTAAATAAGAATTTGGGTATACTCTGAAGTTTTGGAATCATCAAAATAATAAGAAATTGACCCAATGTTGCTGAAAAGTACATGCACTGGACACAGAAATGGGTATATGGGACTGTACACACACATGTGGCATGAATGTTTGGCCGGAACATTTCAGATATTTCTCGTCATATTTGGAATATGAGGCCATTTGAAGAGTAATCCTTTTCAGGGGACATTTCTACTATGATGCTCTTCCAAACTTACATAAAAGGAATGAGAAAGCTCACAAATTATTTTTCACCTTTCCCAGAACTTAACCTTCCCTTTAAGAAAGATTCATCAGTATGCCACTATGTAATTTATTAAAGTCTTATTTTGAATGTCTTCATTTTAGTTTGGTTTTCAGACATTGATTTTGTGTCGCATGACTTGAATTTTCTTATGAATTTGCTTTAAAAAAAAAAACTAACCTTTTTATCTCCTTTGGACTGAAACTTTTACTTTTACAAGATGATACATGTGTGTTTTTAGTTAAAGCTAAAGGGAAGCATTTGCAGTATAAGAATATTAGAAAAAGGGAAAAAAGAATGAGAAAGAGAGCCCAAAATCAATAGGGGCAATATCCAAGTAAGAAATGAAATACCTCATACACTACTAAAATCTTTGTATACATGTAGATTTGTGATTCAGATTAATAATCACAGATACCATTTTGAATGAACCATTCTTTACTGATGCAAGAAATTTTATTTAATGTCTGAAAACATAATTCATTATTCATCTTTTTGATACAATATGGAAATGTCAAGGTAACCTTGTGTTATTGATTAGGATCTAATTATGAAAAGCTTTTGATGTTTTCTCAGTGATAACAATTATAACAAATTAAATATTACAAAGCACTCATATTTAGATAATGGCATGTACATGTATGTTTATTAAGATACCATACTCTAGCATTTTTGTGCAGGCCTCTTAACATTGAGATCAGTTCTTTGTAACATTGGTAACTCTGGGAGAGGTTCTATCTAATGCACTAGAGTAAACTGCATGTTGCTTGGCTTGATTAAAATAATGGTCCGTACGAACTGAACAATAAAGATAAAGTTGAGTTCTGGTCATGAGATTGAATTGTGAAAGAAACTGTCTCACAGCAATTTGGAAAGGTTGAATTCTACAGCACATAAGAATTGGTCTATGCTGAAGGGTTTTGGAAGCATCAAAATGATAGGAAATTGCCTCAGTCCTGCTGAGAGTTACATGCACTGCACACAAATGTTCGGCCCGAACATTTCATCTGTTTCTTGACATATTTTGAATGTGAGGGCATTTGAAGAGCGATCCTTTTCAGGGGACATTTCTACTATGATAATCTTCCAAACTAACATTAAAATAATGAGAAAGCTCACAAATCATTTTTTACCTTTCCCAGAACTTGACCTTCTCTTCAAGAGAGCATTGTGATACATGATTTAGTCAGCTTAGGACTTTTAACTTGCACTGAAAGGGGAATGAGCTGCATGTATTATGAATAGATGAAAGCTAGCTGAGATTACCGCATACCTACCAGAGGAATATAAATATGCTTGTGCAGAGTACCCTGGCTGCGTTTTTTTTTTCTGTCAAGATTTGCGCCACTGACAAGAGAGGGCAGTATTTGAGCGTTAAGAGGCCCCATTTTGAAGACTTTGAGAGAGACTACAACTTAAAAACTTGTATTTTCTCAAAGTTTCACCTCATTTTTATTTCAGCAAAAGAAAATTTTGTCAGTGATAAATTCCTAAACCCTAACCCTGACGAGACTCGAACTCGGGATATCTTCATGAAAAGCACAACGCAAATCAGCATACGCCGCACAAAGAACTGCGAGTTTGGTTCGCTCATTTTATTATATCCCTACAATTTGTTTTTCATGAATATTCATGCCGACTAGTCTTGACGGAATAAACTGTATTGTCACCCCTCTTGACTCTCAAATGCTGCTCTCTCTCCTCGGTGGCGCAAGTCCTGACAAAAAAATACCACCCTGGCTTTCATCAGATACTAGTTACAGTTATAAACCAAGTCAAGGCAACATTAAAAAGAAATTGTACAGATTTATTGTATTGTATTGCATTGGATTACCCATTCACCAATTGTACTGTGCATGCATGCATGGGCAGGCATTGCTTATACTGCCAATATACCAAAAAAATTGGGACTAAAGTTATTGACGTGTAAGGAAAACTTGATGGGCTAACTTACCTTGTAATAATAAGTTTGTTTAATAACAGCGTTCTTTGTAATTGCACTGAGGAATCAATTTCATTGTAATTTCTCTGCTTTCTTAACGTCGCAGGGTGATGCAGTGCCTGGGTCACCTGACTATGAGAGTGCCGAACCGACCATGTCACCCCCAGCCTTCTCTCCACCCCCTTTTGCACCCCCTCCCCTACCGCCCGCCATCATCACTGATCAAGATCCCGATTATGAGGAGGTAGATAAGGAACGTCCAGCATCAGCAAATGAACTAGGTACATATTATACATATAGTGCATGCTCTGCAGTTGAATATACTGTAATATGTGCATCCATAGCTTTAGAATTTCTCAAGTGCATTATATGTCATCACCGAGGCCGTAGGCCTAGGTGAGATATAATGCACGAGACAAATTCCATATCAATGGATGCACATTTTAGGGGTATATTTCACAATAAGCATGTACTATGCAATATATAAGATGGGGAAACTGGGGGCTCACCAAACTATATACATTGAAACCCCTATCACAACTCATGAAGTGCAAATTCGTACATTCATTGTGCAGAGCTGCCAAATAGTACGATTTTATCCTATGTCGTACGATTTTTCAGTGACAATACGACACTAGGATTTTTCTCAATAAAATATGATCTATCAAAAAATCGGAAACAAACATTCTTAGCGGAGTATACTTCGAGATGGCCTTCGAGTAGCGAGCAAGAAGGACAATTTTAGTGCTCGATGTACGGCATGTGCATGTGACTTCTCCATTTCACATGGTGGTGCAAAAGACATTTCATTGCACATTAGTCGACAGAAGCATCAAAACGCTGTGCAAGCCATGAAGAATGCGAGTCCTCTCTCTTCATTTTGGCAGAAGGCAGACTATTCAGTAATAAGAGCTGAGACGTTAATGGCCAAGTTCCTCATTGAACACAATTTGCCGTTTTCTACGGCAGACCATCTGACGCAGCTTGTCAAAGTTACTTGTATACATGTATAAATTACTACAAAATAAACAAAATTCGCAATCCTTGAGATATTGTGTAGGAAAGTACACAACAGTTAAGAATAGGATTTTTTTTCTGAAAATAGGATTTTTATGGTAAAATCATAGGATTTTTGGTCAAGTGAGGTTGGCAGCTCTGATTGTGGCGTCACACAGCCAGTTCAATATAATGCGCAATAAATGTGTCGCATTACATGCACGCTGATATAATTTACTTGTGTGCAGCTTCTGTGTATGTATTTGATAAGAAGTTATTGATGCCTTGGCCTTATGGGATTTTGTACACAAATAAGTGTGCAAAAATTGTTGTTATATACCACGGTCGTCGCTATGTAACAAATTATGCAATGGCAAGAAGAGTGAATCTGACCAATCAGAAACCTTCTTTCAAGGAAAGAGATTGATTTGTGTGTGAATCTATCATGAACTGCTTTTTAAAAAAAATATTTGAAAGTTTCAGACAAAAATGATTATTGTGTGAAAAGAGAAATTCTCTTGTGTATTTCTTCATTTTTTAACATACTAAATCTGAGATAACTTTGTGCTGGGTATTATGAAAATGTGAGCTATACCACAATGAAATGAAATTTTATCAACTTAAAATGTAGGTCCTAATGTATGTGAATCACAGGGAAGGGGGTTCTTTGAATAATTTGAATGAATATTAGATTATGGAGCTGCCTATTTTGAAATGCTACATGTTCAAGGTGATTCAGTAGTCCTATAGTTTTACAACTATTGTAATTTAACAGACTATGTATGATTCTTTGCATTTATTTATTTATAATGGAATTGATATGTTTTTATGTTGCCTTTCTTATTCCAGTATCTCCCCCTGGTCAATATGGTTATATGAGGCAACCATCCTATGTAGAATGTGCCAGGTCTGTACCATCGAGTCCTGTCACAACATCACCCCCATCTGCATCCATCAAACCAGTAAGTTTGTCCGAGACTGGACACATATGCTCCGGAGCCAATGCTCTGAGCTTTATCCCTTTCTAGACAGTTGTCCACATGTTGTGGTTTTGCTCAATATGTTCTGATTCCGAGCCCTAAAAAATTTACCAGATGTATGGGCAGAAAGAGCAAAATTTTCTGCACATACTGTCTCCATTCTTATAGCATGACCATATTGCATTTGATGCCAGGAAATTTAAAAAAGGAGAATAAGCTTTGAAAACCTTAAATTGGCAATGCATTGAAAGGTTCAAATCATTGTTTTTTATCGAAATTATCAATTTTTTCAACTTTTCAACAAAGTCCCTGACCATCAATATTGTTTTCAAAGACATTGCATTTTATTAGAACAGTGTAGCATTAAAAGAAAAATATCATTGTTGCCAACTTGAAGAACAAAATGTGATCAATTTAGCCCTTGAATAATTCCTGTCATGAAAGGGTTATTTCATTAACAATTTTTGTTTAGGGTTAGAGTTTCAATTGGGTTTTAGGTTAGGTTTGGGTTATTGTAGGGTTAGGTACAGTGTTTGGTTCAGGGCTGAAGGTAGGAACTTGGGGTCAGTTTCTCAAAACCGTCATAAGTCCAAGGTCGTGGACATCCTATTGAGATGCGTGTTAATTCTTCAACACACGTTTTTATAGGATGTCCATGAACTTAGACTTATGACAGTTTTGAGAAACGGGCTCCTGGTTAGCATAGGATATTGACCACAAAGCAATGGTCACTGTGGCATGTGTCTGATCAGTGGTTTTGTCATCTCTTGTTGTCAGAGATAAATTATAGTCAGTAATCCAAGTGCAGTATTTGCAATCCTTGAAATCTGACTTGTAAGATTTTTAAAATTCTAACTTTCCGTCTAGTGAATTGATTACGTCCTGTACATTTTCACGAAGTATATTGTGGATCAGACCATAGAATTTGAGCCTTTGAGCTATAACATATATCTTTATTATTGAAAGGTATAGTTGTATTATCATGGCGACATTTGGGGGGGGGGAGAGGGATGTGTAGTTATGGAAAAAATTGTCTCTATCGATGCATCTCCTTCCTCCCTTGTGTCTGGAAAATGGATCAACACCCCTATAGTGCATCAAGGCAATCTAGATTACCTTTCTAATATTAAATCACATAAAGAGAAGGTTGAGTTCTGGGAGAGGTGGAAAATAATTTGCAAGCTTTCTCATTCATTTTATGTCAGTTTGGAAGAACACCAGGGTAGAAATGTCCCCTGAAAGGATTGCTCCTCAAATGCAATCATATTTGAAATAGTCTGTGTGCAGAGCATGTCCTTTTCAGGGAGAATAGGTTAATTTCTTATCATTTTGATGATTCCAAAACCTCACAGTATAAACCAATTCTTATGTAGGCATGATCATTCATTCATTCATTCATCAGGTGCTGTCCAGAGACCGGGGTTGGCGACTATGCACTTCCATCTTCTTCGATCATAAGATCTTAAGATCTTATTCAAACCCCTCTTCTTCGATCATAAGATCTTATTCGAACCTCGAAAAGGTTGATCATGTAGGCATGATCAACCTTTCCCAATTGCTTTCAGATAGTTTCTTTCACAATTTAATTGCATGACCAGGGGAGCGTTTCATGAAAAGGATTTGTCTGATATTTTATCCGACAACTGTTATAAGCTACTGAAATCCTTGCATCTGATTGGCTGAGAGCAAATTTGTCGGATAAAATATCTGACAAGTCCTTTCATGAAACGCCCCCAGAACTCAACTTTATCTTTAAATATGTATTTATTTATTATTTACAGTTTTACCCTTAGAAACTCAGAATTCCCACATCTGTGTTGTTCTTGTATTGCTTTCAAGCCAGTGTTTTTGAATGATGAAGTTATTTTTCTTATTCTTTTATTCAACAGGCGAGGGCAGCACCACCTCCACCCTCAGCAAAGAAGGCAGCAGATAGACAACATTCTTTGTCATATGAAAATACAACACCTGTCTCTTATGTGTAAAGCAGGAAAAAATAAGTAATGAACGACGAATTGTACTGTGGAATAATTCTAGACTGTCTTGATGAAAGGATACCAAGATAAATACCCAAAGCATCACCATAGCAGCCGAGCATCTCATCATGATTTGTGAATCAAGCGCTGAAAACTGTATTTTCATGTGATGACAAAGATTATGACAACCAATCAAGATAGCAACTGATTAAAGAATGCTGTAATATTTTTGTAGAAATGAACAAGTGGGCTTTATGTGTAGCTTTGTGTATACAATTTCAAATTATGATTTGACCATGTATGTCTTGAATATTAGAAGAGCTCTGTTTAAAGTATATGAAGTATATCAGTGTCTAACCATAAAATATATAACTGTTCTTTGTGAAATCCAGGTCACATTGTACTTTCTATACTGTTTGAACAACAAAAACTGAACTTTTGTTATGTGTACATGTAATATATGATGATTACCTAAATGTATTAAGTGCAATTATGTGATGCTACATGTAAGTGATACATTGAAATGCAGTGCTAATTATAGTGATCAAAGGTATACTTCTTTCTAAATGATTTTATCCAAATATTTTGATTATTTTTGCATAGGAAAACAAATCAGAACAAAATTATATTTATTGAATTGACAGATATTCGGGGGGTTATTTCAACCTTTGAAATGGAAGGGTCCATGAAGTGTGTTGAACAAAATTAACATATTCCCTGAAATGTGGAAATATAGTAAAGGTTGGATATCTTTGATGGGCATCATGGGCTGTTAACATTTTCGATCATGTTTGTGTGATCGTAGCAATACGATATTGAGGCTTGTGAATAAAGTTGGAATATGTCAGTTAACATCAGTTCAGACATGAAGTAGTGAACCAACTTCAAAAGAAAAAAGCTGTAGAAAAAACAATTGTACGCGGAAATAAATATCAAGTAGAGGTAACAGAATATAATCTTCGTGCAACAAAGGTAGCTGCCCACAAGAAAGGCCCCTATGCGTACTCACCGTTCTGTCTGCCATTTACAGAAATGTGATATTTCTGCAGCATGGTTCTTGGGGTGGTTGAATGCGTCATATGTGAACGAGGCCTAGGGTACTAATAGTGAAGCTGGATTTTGGGCCAGTAAATAATTCTACCTTTGGCAAGATAGGTTAATTTACTTTATAACAGTTTTATTTGCACCCTTCTTCTCATTGTTTCCTACCACAAAGTGTGCTTTAATACAAGGTACTAGAACTGAGAAAGCTGATAAATATGCAGATTACATTTTATATATCTTCCAATGAAATGTGATTCTTTTTTTTTTTTTTTTTGAGAATGACTTTATAAAGCAAGCTATTTTGTAATTACTGTATAGCTATAAATATACAAAGATTTTTGCATTCTAGCTGCTTTGTTGTGATGACGAATTAATATTTTATAGAATTTAACGAAGTGTATCTATTTGCCAATATCAACATAACCAATTGTCTGTAAATAGAATATTTTTATCTGATGAGACAGTTATGTTCCCATTTCTATTTTGTATATAATTGAACAACATATCTAAAGAATTCACATCTTAGAAAGAAACAAGAGCTTTATATGTCAATGTAAAAACATTGTGTAATCGTCCTTTGTTTGCTGTTGATGGTACTTAAAAAGAAATGTTCGTATGAAATTCCATACATCGTAAAGAGTAAATGCCAAAGTTTGTCAACTGCAGTCTGTAGCTAGTAATAATTCTAGATGTATGATTAGATATTTCTTTTTCCTTTTCCTCTAGTTTTGTATGCATATATTTTTATTCCTTTGATTTTTGAGATAAAGGAACTAATACATGTATGTACTTCCAGCTATTACATTTAGCATTCTTTATAAGCAATTATGGTTTCTATGTATTATTTTCAGTCTTTAAAGAGAAGGGCGAGACCTGGGAAAGGTGAAAACAATTTGTGAGCTTTCTCGTTCTTTTCATGTAAGTTTGGAAAAAACTCATCGTAGAAATGCCCCCTGAAAAGGACTGCTCTTCAAATGCCTTCATATTCGAAATATGACAAGAAATAGCTGAAGCGTTTGAGCAGAACATTCATGCTATATACCATTTCTGTGTGCAGTGCATGTGCTTTTCAGTAGGATTGGGTCAATTTCTTAATTTGATGATCCAAAACCTCACAGTATACACTTGGTCTGTATAGACATGATCAACCTTTTCAGATTGCTTTGAGAGAGTTTCTTTCACAATGTAATTGCATGACCAGAATTCAACTTTATCTTGAAATTTGAATATTTACTGATCGTATAATAGTTGATGTGCCTTGGGTTATGTTCTTGTACTCTTCTGTTTATTTTCCTTTGTACTTTATGTCATAGAGTCTAATATTTTATTTTCCGAAAGACATTGAAACATACACAAACTTAAAGGGGAAGTCTACCCTGGTATTAAGTTGATTTGGATAAAAGCAGTAAAAATGGGAGGAACGGATTAGTGAAAGTTTGAGCAAAATCCGATAAGAAATAAGACAGTTATGAATTTTGAAGGTGAAATCAATCAAATATTTAAATTTATGAATTTTTAGTACAGGGCAAATGGAAGAGGAGTTCACAAGACACGTCGTGGAGTTGCCAATTTTGTTTAGTTGATTACAACTTCGAAAACTCCTTACTTTCTTATATCTTAGCGGGTTTTTCTCAAACTTTCATTGATCTGACTTTTTCTTTAATTTTTCTGCTTTCTCTTTTAAATTCAACTTAATATCAGGGTGGACCTCCCTTTTAAAATTGTAAAAATGGGAGTAGTTTTGTACGAGATGGTGCTTAAAATTTGTTTCATTGTTTACAATGAAGTGTTCTTTTCTTTCCTCTTCATCTGTTCCTCTCTGCTTCTAAATTGTAAAATATGCACAATTTCTCTGCTACGAAACATTAGAATTTATATGGTGCTCTACTCTGCAAGATCAAAGTATTGTCAAATGCAGCTACAATTACATTATAAATAATCTTTATACAAGTTTTCAGATTTAGTACAGTATTGACTTTTGTAAGAACACCAGGTCCCTGTCTTATAAAGTGATTGATCTCAGTCAATCGTAAATCCTGCAATCAATGGCAAATTTACAGTCTCCTATCTCTTATGTACAGAGTTGCAGTTGATATCAAACTCAAATTAAGTTGTAATCAATCACAACTCTGTGTAAGACGGGGCCCAGGTCTTAACTGTGTAACTCAGCTAGAATAACAAAAGTAAAAAATATATTTAGGAGAAAAAAGAAAAAAGAAAGAGTTGATGTATGATGTGAATGTGATAGTTTCCCGCATCCAGACCCAAATCTATTTTGCACAGGTGCTTTACTATTTTGACCTCCCTCCCTCCCCATCTGTCTCCCAAGAAAAAGCTTCACTGAGTTAAAGCTAGAGGAAAATTCATAACAGGGTAGATATCATAGATCATAATACTTTAATTTAGTTATTATATCTTATTTTAAAAATAATACATGTATATCGTCTTTCCCAGAAGCAAGAGTACATTTATGCTATTCTTACAAAAACTTCATATTTCATGTTATAGAAATCATGCAACACATTATGCATGTTATACAATGTATATGCCATGTGTTAGTGTACAGTGTATGTGTATATGCAGGCATTTGAAATATTAAAGGGGAAGTTCACCAAGACATCAAGTTGATTTGAATAAAATGGAGAAAAAAAATCAGAGTATTTGGGTGAATAAAAGCTTTAGAAGAATTTGATGAAAAATAAGAAAATTATGAAGTTTGAAGATCCCTATACAGAATGGAAACTCTGCGATTTCCACTTTGGGAACCTCTATTTGTTTTGTGTGGAAAATTCCCCACTTTTTTAGTTTGGATGAAGAATGAATACATGTACATTGGGACTTATAAGGAAATAAATAAATATTTTGGGTGCAGGTTTGTGGAAATGCTTTCTTGAAAGAAATTAAAATTTATGAAATCTTCTGTACAAAAGATATGCAGAGTAGCTTATGATTTGCCAAAATGTGCAGTGATCTTCAAAAGAAATATTATTTAGCAAACTTTTCTCAAAATTTCAGGGACCCGTTTCTCTTATTTTTTGCCATTATTGAAGTCAACTTGATATCAGAGTGGACTTCCTCTTTGAATGAGTGAGAAGGTACTTGGTTGTTGTTTTGTTTTTTGTTTTTTTGTAGTATCCCCATATATTTATATGTACTATATCAAGTCTGTAGGTCTATATTGTCTTTCTATGCTTTCGCATCATGGTTTAACATATCCTGAAAAATGTATGCAAATTAGCAAATTACTCCATTCATCCATTAACCCATTAATTTCACCAATATTCATTGCAGGAAAAACAAGTTCTACTTTGAGAGAACTGTACATTGTGCTGTGAATTTCAGCTTGGAAGTGCTTTATATACAGAGAAATCAGGTTGAAGTAATTTCAGTGAAATTGCATTTTGAGAAACACTGAAGTAATTCTGATATCATTTATAAAAATTTGGATGTGTAAAATAATGACAAATTCTAATTCACATCAGTATCCATCTGAAAAACACATACACGTACACACATAATATGCTCCTGGGAGTAGTATAAGCAGTTATATAAGATGGGTTCCTTGAAAGGTTTCTGATTGGTCAGATTCACTCTTCTTACCATTGCGTAATTCATTATTATGGTCATGACCATGGTATATAACAACAATTTTTGCTTGCTTATTTGTGTACAAAATCCTATAAGGCCAAGGCATCGATAACGGTATAGCTGCGCACCAGTAAATTGTATCAGCGTGCATGTAATGCAACCATTGATCTATGCGACACATTTATTGCGCATTATTTTGGACTGGCTGTGTGATGTCACAACGAATTTACGAATTTGCACTTTATGAGTTGTGATGAAGTTTGCAATGTAAATAGTTTGGTGAGCTCCCACAAGGAGTTTCCCATCTTATATAACGTATATTATATGCTCATTGTCGTCAAATATACCATAAAATGTGCATCCATAGATAGTGAATTTCTCTCGTGCATCTCACCTCGGCCTACGGCCTCGGTGATGTATAATGCACTTGAGAAATTCTAAAGCTATGGATGCACATATTACGGTATATTAAACTCCAGAGCATGCACTAGATGTATAATATTGAATAATTCAAGAGAAAGATCATAATTATACAAATAATGATTATTTGTCATGTAATCCTTGCATATGTATCATGCATGAAAAATGTTCTTTGACAAAGATACTTCTATAAAAGGTTCACAAAGCAGATGGCTGGCCTTCCCAATGATTAAACTTTCTTCGCTGGTTTGAAGAGTGTAAATCAAGCTTTCATTAGAGTATTGCAAAATAGTTTAACCTTACTTTTCAAAGTTGTAAGTAATTTCACAGATATATTCTACAAATAATTCTCCTTGATTCTCTCTTTAATATTTTTTGATATAATATTCCATGAAGTTTCTCATCTTTGCCTTGTAAATAATTGTAAACATGTACATGAATAAACATGATTATTTTGTAGTCCTATGTGTTTCATCTATATTAAATGTTTGTATGTCTCATCATGTTATGAGCGAAGTGTTGAACTTTGTATGTATTACATTAAAATTCACAAATTTTATTCAATAAATCAAAGTTAGACTTATTTGTTTCCTATCTGTTTTCTGACATTTCACTTGTACACTTTGTTTAAAATATATGATTTTACAGCATGAGCTAAGATGTTTTATGGTCGAGTTCTGAGTCCATATTTAGATATGCATTTCTCTGATTTGATTCTTTAGAATGTTGATTTCCTTGTATTCACTTGAAAGGACACATTAAACTCACATTTCTTCCTTTTTTTTTGCAGCATGAAATCTCTCTAATCACTGGATGTCCAAGACTGAAATATAAAAATGTTTCATAAGATTTAAACTGAATTGAACAGAGTGTCATCTCTGAATTTAAAGATATTAAGAAAGGCTAAAAATACTCACAGATTTTGATCCCTACACACTTGCTTTATTATGACAACCAATATTCTTTTTTCACCTTTTTTCTAACCTTAAAGTTAAAATGAAATTTAAAGATGTCAAATGAGAAGTAAAAATGTAGGCTATGATCAATTTTACATTTTATAAAATTGATATTCTAAAATAGGAATTACTATGACTGGACACTGGATATTAACCTTAAAATTGAAATGAAATTTAAAGATATCAAATGAGAAGTAAAAATGAAGGCTATGATATATTCTACATTTTATAAAATTGATATTCTAAAATAGGAATTATTATAATAGGACACTGCATTTTTCAAATGCAGCAGCCATATTGAAAAAGAAAACTGAAGTATGAAAACAAGCACATAAGCGATACTGTGTCTCGCCCACTCGCGAAAATAACATGAATGTACCCCAAGTGCACCTATCACCCAAGTTTGGTTGCCATTGCAGCAACATGTGCAGAGTTATGTGTTATAAGAGTCTTGCAGGTAAACTTTAACATATGACCTCAAATGATTTTTGACCTTATCACGTGACCTCCGACGGCACCATAACATGAAGGTAGCCCCAATGCATCTATGACCCAAGTTAGGTTGAAATCCAAGCAACTGATGTGAAGTTATTTGTCAAAAGAGAGTCTTGCAGGTAAACTTTAACATATGAAAAGAGAGTCTTACAGGTACTCTTTAATATATGACCTCAAATGACCTTTGACATCATCATGTGACCTCTGCTTCTATCACCCAAGTTTGGTTGGGCGAGACAAAAAGTATTAAAGAAATTGTAAAAAAGCTGAGTGGAAGTGGAAATTATTTTATCATTTCAGGAATATGGGCCCATCGTTGTTATGGCTGCAAAGCAGATATTGGTCAAAGCTTACAGCAATATTATTTTTTTAAATAACTCCAATCTAAATCAGTTTTAAAAAATTACATAATAGTAATGTCTCCAAGAAGCGTACAGATATAGATTACTGAAGGGAAACCACACAAAGTTGCTGCTCAAGGTCATAAAATTTGTTTAAAATGTGTGTATCTTGGTGCATCTACAAGGGGAACAGAGTACTGTAACACTTGAAGGAAAATTTTGCACATCAATTATTTCTCCTTATTAAAGATTCCATCAATTTATTCACTTAGAGGAATTACTTAAGGAGAAAATATGAAATAATGTACCAAACCAAGAGCTGCCTTATGAATAACATGAATATTCATTGTACTGGTGTGTCAGTGCTGTCTGTTATAGCTAAATACACATCAACAAAGGAGGAGCAGGTCTATGAGCTCTTGGGATCAAGGAGAATAAGGGGAATAATTTGTTGCTTGGATACAGTATGGCACTGATATCTGATGATTGAATATGAAAATACTATTTGAGCTTTGATTACTTGTTCTAGGAGAGAGTTGTAGAAAGACGATATAAATCTTCAACATCTCTTGACATATAGCACATCAAAGTCCTTTAAATCTTCCTGCAAGTTGAGTAGTCACATTTGAGGCATCAACAAAGGAGTTCACTTGAGGGGAGAGGTTCTTGCATTTCCTGTCTAAGATTCTGTTTGTACTGCTGTTAACCACAAAAACTTGTGACTTTTCGATTGAGCAACTACAAATTTTTATCTGCCCACAGAATCTCATCATTGTTTTTGTGAGATGAAGGAGAATTTGGAAGAAGTAGAACAGTTCTGCTATCTCTTCTTGTACAAGCATGGCTTCAGGATGGCCCCTTTCACAGCAGGTACAGAAGTAACTACCTGCTTCTTCTTGAAGTCAAAGAGATAGAACATCTTGTTGGACACATCCTGGAGTTAGAGAAAGGAAAAAAGGAAAATGTTATATGATATTATTCTACCTGACTGCTTATAAAACAAAAATATGCTTCTGAATAAGCAACTAAGGGACTTTGCAATTGAGGAATAAATTCCTTGACAGAGGGCAATGACTCGGTTTTGAATCCCAAACCTCCAGTTTGAGAGAGCACTGCTCTACCACTGAGCCACAATGATTTCTCAGGTATAGATTTGCTGTAGATGCCCCATCAAGTGGGTAAGAATGATGTTACTCTTTATCTGATTTGAATATAACATTGAGAGTGAATACAGTAATGGTCTAAATCATTAGAACTACTGAATGTTAACAAATTTTATGTTTATCAATACATGTACTTGATTTTTTGTCTATTCACCTTTGTCTTGAGCTGAAACCCCATTGACTTCATGACAGACAGGAAGGATGCAGGAGAGGTGAAGCGACTAGCAACTTCAGCAACCTTCAACAGACCTCTGAAAAAAATAACACCAGAGAGTTTGAGACTATACCCTGCAGCACAAAGAGAGTGATCTATCACTACAATAACTCAACTTTCCCTTTGTTCATCAATAAACATCAAAGTTTCAAATACAACATGTAACCTTTTTTAAAAGAGCCGTATGTTGAAGACACTACAGGGAAAACTCGACGTAACGAGGTAACGGCTATTATAAGATTACTGTCACGGTCCCAAATTTACTTGCTTGTAATCCCATGGCAGCTCGAACCTTTATAGAGAGGTCGGCTGTAACGAGCTAAATCTTGTGCCTTTAATACAAAGAAAAAGATTGGTAATCATTCCCACTATAACGAGCAAGCAGTCTGCACACACACGAGCATAAAGTAAAGAGATATCAAGGGGCATTTGGGTGGCCACAGATGATCACGATGGGATGCGGGGTAGGGTGTGTATTTTTATTTGTATCACACACACAGCGTAGGGAGCGTCTGTTTATTCGTATCACAGTATTGTATTGAAAATATTCATTAACCCTTTCATGAGAGGAACAAGTGAATGAGTAAATTACGCAATGCGTAATAAATGTCCCCGCCGAAAGTGCAGATCTGTGGAAATTAACTAGCCTGAACTTTAAAACTTCAGTGAAAAACTTTAGTGAATAAAATAATAATGTTACTGCATGCAAAAGAAGAGAATACCAACAATGCATGTATACAACTGAAATATAAAACATGAAAACATTATGAACCTTCAGCCATTTTGAATAAATTTGCATAAATTTGCATGAATAATGAATTTCAAAATTCTGTGTAGAAGTTTGGAAGCCCCCACCCAGCCCTATCAGATAAAACAATCGGAATAAAAATCCGATGTGAAATAGAGGAGAAGTAGCATTTTTTTCGTCAATTTGGAATAAATTTGCATAAATTTGCATAATTAATGAATTTCAAAATTCTGTGTAGAAGTTTGGAAGCCCCCACCCAGCCCTATCAGATAAAACAATCGGAATCAAAATCCGATGTGAAATAGAGGAGAAGTAGCATTTTTTGTCAATTTGGAATAAATTTGCATAAATTTGCATAATTAATGAATTTCAAAATTCTGTGTAGAAGTTTGGAAGCCCCCACCCAGCCCTATCAGATAAAACAATCGGAATCAAAATCCGATGTGAAATAGAGGAGAAGTAGCATTTTTCGTCAATTTTGAATAAATTTGCATAAATTTGCATAATTATTGAATTTCAAAATTCTGTGTAGAAGTTTGGAAGCCCCCACCCAGCCCTATTAGATAAAACAATCGGAATCAAAATCCGATGTGAAATAGAGGAGAAGTAGCATTTTTCGTGAATTTTGAATAAACTTGCATAAATTTGCATAATTAATGAATTTCAAAATTCTGTGTAGAAGTTTGGAAGCCCCCACCCAGCCCTATCAGATAAAACAATCGGAATCAAAATCCGATGTGAAATAGAGGAGAAGTAGCATTTTTCGTCAATTTTGAATAAATTTGCATAAATTTGCATAATTATTGAATTTCAAAATTCTGTGTAGAAGTTTGGAAGCCCCCACCCAGCCCTATCAGATAAAACAATCGGAATCAAAATCCGATGTGAAATAGAGGAGAAGTAGCATTTTTCGTCGATTTTGAATAAACTTGCATAAATTTGCATAATTAATGAATTTCAAAATTCTGTGTAGAAGTTTGGAAGCCCCCACCCAGCCCTATCAGATAAAACAATCGGAATCAAAATCGGCCAAGAAATGACGGAGAAGTAGCATTTTCTAACATTTGAGCACACACGGACAGACGGACGGACGGACGGACGGACGGACACACACACACACACACACACACGCACACACGTACGGAGCCCGTTTCATAGTCCCCTCGCGAACTTCGTTCGGCGGGGACAAATTATATAAGGGCTAACTTCATTACATTTTTTTCTTCAAATTGGCAAAAATAATATTTTTCTTTTAATGCTATATGGTTCTAATAAAAAATATAATCATGCATCTGGTATATTTTTAGGGCTCTGAATCAAAAGTTGTTGAACCAAACCACAAAATATGGAGGGATGTCGCTGATGGATGTTTTCATGACAAGAAACTTACATAAATTTTAAAAAATTACAGTGGCAATTCAATTGTTTCTTGGTAAGGATGTTTTGTAAAATTTGGACCACTCATAAAGTCTGTAAAAGTTTCATGCAAGTGAAAGCTTTTGCTTTCAGAGAATATTAATCAACTGATTTGTACTAATTTCTGTCACATAATCAAGAACACATTTGTGTCATTCCTTCATTTTTCTTTAAATTATATCATCTTATAAACTCACCCTGTTTTTAGTACTCTGTTAGCTTCTTTGACATAATCCATCCAATTTGTTCCCATCAGAGAGAGACAAAAGACTGCAAGATCTAACACACCATCCTTCAGGGGAACCTGGAAAATAACAAGAACAAAAACATAATATATTATTATTTTAGAACTAAAGCTCATCTGCACCCTTTCACTAAATGTAATTCCCAAACATTCTTCTTTTGAAAATTCTTCAGCATGCCATGGACAGTTAAAGTACACATAACCATTGCACCTCAACTGAATGTCATCCCATCTTGTTCTAGGCCCAGATGCAAGTTACTGGTATTGCACATGAAATAATATGCAGAAAAGTCTGAAAAAGAATTCCACATCCTTATGGAAATATTCAACAATGCAATTTCCACATCACACCATCAAAGACTAAACAAAGTATTGTTGAATTTCAAAAGTGCAATCAATAGATTATATAGCTGAAACTATTACCTATTCTCCTCCATCCTCGTACATGATTTTTCACTCTATTTATCCTGCTTCAACAGAAGGCAAACTCATGAAATGATAAAAAAAAAAAAAAAAAAACTTATCTAGAATACAACACAAGAACAACTTCATACTGAAAGGGAATCTAACCCAGACAGAATATTGCTTTGAGTAGTAGCAAAAGACAATTAAAAAATATTAGTGAAATTTTTTTTCTTAAAATGTACAATTCATATGAAAATGTATGCAAATCTCAGTGACAGATCAATCATGATGTGCTATTTTTGTTACTTTGTTTTGTTTTATTCACCTTTCCTGCCTTCAATTACCTTCTTTGTATCACATACAGTCACATGTTTATTGATGGGGTAGAGGTCAAATGAATGAACTTTCTGTTTGACGGAGCGAGCTATCTTGGCATCCCCACATCCAAAGTCTCCAACAACCAGGGAAGCAGGTCTGAAATCAATGAAAACAGCAATAATACAGCAAGAAGATTATAACCAAGAAGACCAAAAGGAGGGGAAAAAAGGAGAAATAAATCAATGTACATGTAGTCAACTCTTTGTGTACATGTTACTTGTCAAGGTGAGGACTTATTTTCTGCAAAGGTGCAAGAAAGTGGGCTGTGCTGATGTAAACTACTCAAAATTTTATCTCTATTCTTAGTGAAGTACTGATATGCAAACAATATGATACTCTGATTCAGTCAAGAACTCCCAGACATCCTATTTAACGAAGAGCCTTAAAAATATGGGTTTCTCTTCACATATCAGTACAATTCTAATCATGTAATATGTCAGGATTCAACCTCAAATGAGAATCCTAAATTTTGGTGTGGTTTTTGTAAAATGTATATATGATATGACAATGATTAAAAAAAAAACCCCATGTGATTCTTTCACTTTGAGTAAGAAACAAGCTATCACATTTGAATTATTTAAATATAAGACTGTCCTCACCTTTTCTTGAGGGCTTCAATAATGATATCAACAGGATTGGCAGGCCATTGCTGTACTTGCTGAGTGAATCCCTCATGGTAAGTCAAGAAAGCTGATGCATCAGCAGCAAACATCTCTTTTGCCTTATCCCCTGTCACTTTGTACAGTTGTTCATTCAGGAACCGGAATTGGGAAGACTTGAGCTGCGATTCCATCTGAGTCTTGAGACTAATGTCAGGTTTCATCTGTGTCTTTCTCCTGGTGCTGGCCAGGATGAGATTGGATGATGTATCGCCATGGGAACTGGTATCAGGAATTTCACCCTCATCCTTGACATTTAGTTCGCCGTCATCACTTGAAGGTTGCTGGGGTGACTTACTAGGACGATCACCGTTAGAATTGTCACCCATTTCCTCGTCTACATTCTTTGCTTCGTCTTGTTTATTAGTTCTCAAATGCTGCTTAGCCATTTTCCTTTTCAGTTTTCTCCTTTCTTTCCTTGAAAGTTTTGGTTCAGAAGATTCCAAAGAACTTCCATTCACTTCAATATTTTGAGTCTGAACAACATCACCACAATTTGCACCTCTCTTACCTTCTTTAGTTGTAGTTTCTTCCTTGAATTTATTATGTCTAGGTTTTCTCTTTCTCTTCTTCTTTGTCGTAACCTTGGACTGATCACTAGCATTTTCATTTGTTCCTGGGGAGGCAATGTCACCGTTTCGAGAAACTGGATTGTCCATATCAGACGATGAAGTCTGTTCTACCGTCTTGGGAGAAACGGATGAAACCATAGGTCTGGGTTTTTTCTTTTTTGCAGACACTTCAGCATACCTAACATCATCTCCACCTGCTTTCGTGTGTTTGACAATCTCTTTCTTTTTCTTTTTTCTTGGTACTGCTTCTTCTTCTTCTTCACACATTCCTTCAGCTTTCGAGGGTTGTTTCTTTTCCTCCTTATTCACCAAGATTTGTGAATCATGTTTCCTCTTCTTCTTCGTTTTCTGTTGCTTTAGAGGCTGGAAGTAAAAGAAAAATACAAATCACACTTCCCTGAAAAGGTCAAAGTCACCTGCTACCAGCAGTCTGAATCACTTGATCAAGGTGATAGAGGTCCAATCAAAGGAATAATACGGTGGAACCTTGTAATAAAAAAATACTGTTATAAAAAACTCTTGTTATAACAAAGTAATTTCACTGATCCCATGTCTTTGTATTTTTTTGTGGTGTATTTGTGGGTAGCCCTGATATAACAAGCTTTCAATATGAAAAAAAAAAAGATAATTTCTTTGGTCCCAATGTTACAACAAGTTTCCACTGTATTGAATGAACTAAGATAGTTGGTCATCCTAAAATGTTAAAGGCAAGGTATTTTCCCTGAATTTTCCTTATGGGGGATGGGGCCAAGGCAAAGTCTGACACTTTTCACACTCTCATGGTTCTGTGAGTGGATAGGTTTAAGACTGGATCTATGCCTGGCTGAATAAAGCACACATTTATCGACTCATCCAACTGCGATTTGTATCCTCAAGCATGAATGTCATATGTGTACAATATTTTAAAAACAGATATTACATGCATGTATCACAACTGTAAACATGGACATACAGACACAGATCTATATGATTAATGTAATTTTCTAGATTTATATTACTGAAACAGAAAAATATCTTTTTTTGTATTGTATTGTATTGTATTTATTTTCGGTCATTTAAAAACAATAATACATCCATAATTATGAAAAAAAACAAAACAAATTGATTACAAGAAGAAGACGGAGGGATGGCCCTGCTCAGCGTTGTTGCCATAACAACGTTGTTTTACAGAGGGGTCCCATATTTTTTTCTCACAAAAATCACATTTTTGCAGCATCTAACATCAGATCCACTTTTCACACCATATGTTCAGCGAACTTAAAATCAAATCAGCACTAACTAATGGAAACACTACAAAAACAGACAAATGTGCAGCCTGGCCCTTGGCTTGGCTCTCCACACTCATAGGCCCTTGCCTTATTAATATTCTTAAGATAACCTTGTACTCGTATGTGTATGTGTGGGCTCTCCAGACCATACATGACAAAGCAGGCCCCCGAAATCATACTTCAAATGATATTCTCCATTTTCTCAATGTCTAGAATTAGATATGAATTTAGAATTGAATATGAATATGAATTGGCTTAAGAAGATAACGCACAGCTATGTCATTTCTATTTTCTTTCGTTCTAACCACTTATCCAATGAACAAGGTTATAATAACCTTGTCCTCCCAAACCAATATGGTAATCATGGTAATGGTGAAAACACATAAGGGCAGCCCTCTACTGCTGTACTACTGCCAGCCACAGTAAACAAATGCAGATTTCCTCTCTCCACAGAGAGAGGGCAGCAGTACAGAAGGATCAGAGCGCGTTGATAGAGAGAGTTGTGACACGCGCATAATAAGCCTACGCGTACGCGGTCTGTTTAAAACATGGCGGATCATGGAGCTCCCAATAGTTCCCTTTCACGTACATTCTCTATGAGAGGGAACTTTTTGAAGCTCCATGAAATGACTGACCAATCAGAAGCGACCTCCAGTGTCAGGACTCTCTGTATGGATAGCTCTGAGAAGGATCAATCAGCCTCAACAGAAAAATAGAATGAACACAAAATTTGATGCTTAAAATTCCACATTCCCTGAATCATTGGTTTAGCTGGTCACCAAACAAGAGGGACTTTCACAGACAACTTACTGGTAAGTAATATTTTGAGTTTCACTATTTTGATCTGATATTTTGGCTGCATATATTACAGCAGGTTGCAGCTGCATAGTTTCAAGTGGGGCTGAGTGGTTCAGACACACGAGTGGTTCTAACTAGAGTCTAGATTTCACATGTTCTTCAATAGAGCTAACATAAAATACAAGGAATGGGACCGAACAGTAAATAGATCTACCTTCTCCAAGAATAATCAGACCCTTTGCAAATACATACTTTTCCAGATTTATCTGATTCGAACAGTGATTCATGTAGCTTTTGAGACCAAGATTCTTCCTGCCACGTCAAAGAATCATATGTTTTCCAAAACTCCATGTTCTATTAGTTAGTCAGAAATTACGTGAGAAGCTGAAGGTTTTCAGAGTGAATTGTCAGCTGGTTCTCTCATTGATTTACTTAATGAGTAATTGTTTACTTCTAAAAAAGTGTATTTCAAATTCAACATTTGAAAAGCAAAATTTTAATTTTTTTTTCATAATTTTTAAAAGCTATGTTAGAAGTATAGGTTGTAAATATTTAAAATATCAATATTGTGGTGATACTATTGCACTAGCTTGGCAACAAAGATGAAAGTCAACAAATGCACGTGCGCTCGCTCGGCTACATTTAATTTAGGGGGTGTTGTAGCTACAGCTATAGCTAGCTCTAGATCCTTAACCTTGCGTACGGTATGTACAGCTGGTGCAGTGCAGTCAATTAAGAGATTGCTATCTTATGAAGACGTCGATGTTTTGAAGTTTGGAATACCTACATGTTCACAAGTGAACTAAAATTAAAACTCCACCAGGTATAAAATCTAGTGTGTTGTAAGTATGACTGAGTGAAGAGCTGGAAATCTTGCGAGGCTGAATCAAAAAGTGTCCTGCATTTTGTGTTTGAGTGTTGGACTTTGTCTTTGTTGACTTGGTATATGGTAAGCCGCAGGAACTGGGTCAAGGAAAAAATTATGACTGTAAGCCAAGACCTCCAATGCCAATGGAACAGACATAACGTTATGTATTTTTTGTACCTTTGAAACAGGTTTACATTGCAGGACAGTTAAGTTTAGAGGCTGTATTCTGAAAACTATGTTATAATATGTTAATTGTTATAAAGGAAAAGGATTATAGTTGTCATAACAAACTGAAATTGCGTGGAATGAACATTGGTTTGAGTGCTTATGTTAATGTCTCGGTTAGTTTGAGGGGTGAGTTGGAAACCATGAAATGATGCTAAGTTATAACTCCACATACTATAGCTCACATTTGGAGCCTCACTCAAATTAATAATATCACTTCTGCTTTTACCAAAGTTTAGTCAAAGTATGAGTTTCTTTAATCTGCATCTGAGTGATGATGTAATTTTTAACCATGAAAAGAAAAAGATTCTGTGAATATTTTGTGTACAGAAGTTCTTTTGGTCTTTTGGTAAACAAATCTAGCTTTGAATTTGCAATTATCATTTTGAAATGCTTTTGTTTAAATGTTACTCCTTGCTCGTATTTTTCTCTTTCTTCCTCATTTTTTCTTAAATCACTTTTTATTTCTTCCTCTTCATCTCATGATGAACTCCATCTTTGCTCTTTCTCCATCTTATATTTTCATCTCTTTGCAATCCTCTTGCTCCATCTCAATCTTTCCCCTTTCTCCCTCTTTTTTTTCTATTTTCCCTCCCTCCTTATTCCATCTCTCTTCCTCTTCCTCAATTCTTTTCATTGTTTTTCCTTTTGATCCCTCTTCTCCTGTCTCAATCTTTCCCCCTTTTCCCTTCTTTGTTTTCACCTTTTCTTCCTCATCCACCCTTTCCCTCTAATTTGAAAAAAAAAATCTTCTTTTGTTTCCCTCTCATATTTTTTTTCTCTGCATCCCTCCCTCCCTCCCTCCCCATTCCCATCTCACTCTTCATTTCTCCCTGTTTCTTATCTTCTCTTTATTTTTCTTTCATGCATCCTCTTCATATCTTCCATCTTCTGTCACTCTTCTCCTTACTTGCTCTTTTCTTCCCTTCATCTTTCTTTCCCTCCCTTTGTCCCTTCCTCTCTGTCTCGATCTTTCTCTCCATCTCTCCTCGGGAGTTATTTTCACTGTGTCTAACTCTGACCCACAGTATAGTCAAGGATTGTAATTCCGAACAGATTGTATTACCGAACGTGTACAGTTAAGCGCCTAAAATGGGTTTTCATACGCGTGGGATTACGCGTATGAAAACCACACTATTGAAACAAAGGTTGTCTTTTTCCCATAGGTTTCACACGTACGGAAATACAGTACCTTTTTCAAGGGACCAAAACGCCGCGTCGTTGGGAAGGGGTTCACTCGGAAGGGAATATCGTATTAAATCTACGTTGTCTTTTTAAAATTCCATCAACTTCTTTTTCTGTAGGACTTTGAGCATTCATTATGTAATTTTGACAGATATTCGTTAGATATTTTATTTGCTATCGTTGATTTTTTGAAAAGTGTTCAGACACTGGATCGACCACCATACTACAGGCGTCATCATGAGGCTGGTTATTCTAGATGATTACTCCTTGGCCAGTGAGTGGGCTGCCAAGTATGTCAGGAACAGAATCCTGGAATTTAATCCCAACAAAGACAAGTACTTTGTACTTGGTCTTCCAACAGGTAGGAAGCTTATCTCATTCTCCCAATTTGGAATAAAAAAGGTTTCATACTTGTGAAGTCAAAAAATTATCTGTGGCCTCTCTCTCTCTCTCTCTCTCTCTCTCTCTCTCTCTCTCTCTCTCTCTCTCTCTCTCAGTCTCTCTTTCCATCTCTCACTTTTATTTATTTTTCATTCCATCTGTGTTCAGTGTTTAGCATTGTTTGTGATTTATAGGATTTAGTCAGTTTCATATAAAGTTTGACCAAGATCCCAAAATATCATAATACAACTTTTTATACTACATAATAAACTATTCTAAAGCTATTTTATCACAAGAGCCATGTTCTGTATACCTATGGAGAGGATACATGGCAGTTCAATTTATGTCCATAGTCGGCTAACTTTTATGTTTTTTTGCACCAACTTATCCTAGGTAGCACGCCCATAGGAATGTACAAGAAGCTGATTGAATTCCATAAGGCTGGGGTTCTTTCCTTTAAGTACGTCAAGACTTTCAACATGGACGAGTATGTCGGTAAGGAAACTTACTTCTAGGATAAAGGTCACAGATCTAAGTTTTCAATTTTGTATTTACTGTTTTCTGACTGTGTTGTAGATTACTAACACTTTCCATTTTTTTAAATTAAGAAATTGTTCAAAAGTTTCATGCTAAATCAGTTTTATGTAGTGTTGAAATTGGATTTATTCTTCTTATATTTAGCAAACACAAATAGGATAGTTTGAAATGCAGAAAGTGGAACAAAGTTCATATTTTGGACAAATATTGCACTTATTAAAAAAAATATGCTGACTTTGTCCACTTCATTATTTGTCATGGATATTAGAAATGGATTGTTATGATTATTGTGAGTGATTTAAATTTTGGGGTCATTGTAGCACTTGAAGCCCTGTTGTTAGTCTAAACTTAAACCCTGGTCCAAATCACTTATTCATGATGGGCAGCTTAAAAAAAAAATGAAGGCAAAATAGATTTGTTTGTCCTATTTTACCTCTATTTTGCCTGTTTTTGTTGTTAATTTTACCTTCTTGGCCTCCCATAGTAAATCGGTAGTTTAGACCATGGTCTAGGTTTAAAAAGAAGGTTGAGTTCTGGGAAAGGTGACAAATATTATGTGAGCTTTCTCATTCCTTTTATGTCAGTTTGGAACAACACTATGGTAGAAATGTTCCCTGATAATGACGAGAAATAGCTGAAGTGTTTGGGCCGAACATTCATGCAACATGTGTGTGCAGTCCCATATACCCATATCTGTGTGCAGTGCATGTGCTTTTCCACAAAGTTAGGTCAATTTCTTATCATTTTTATGATTCCAAAACTTCACAGTGTATACAAATTCTTATGTAGAGATGATCAACCTTTCCCAATTGATTTGAGACAGTTTATTTTCACAATGTAATTGCATGACCAGAACTCAACTTTATCTTTAAACCACCTCTGTGAGTTTGGACCTCTGTGATGCTATGATTATTTATATGAAGGCAAATCCAAGGTATGTCCCATATGTTATCAAGTATTATGGAATTGTATTATGGAATTGTGAACATAAAAAGACATAAAAATATTTCATGTGATATTTTGTTTGATTTAAGCTCTAGGAGGGCTATCAGCTTGATACAGTCATCAGATATATACTTGAAGCTTTTATTAGATGTGATCAGTAATGTGTGGGACAAATAGCTCAGACTTGCCTGAGAATTGATGATCTTGGGCTGTATACTGAAAACTATGTTATCTTTCAGGTTAAGGAAAACTATGTTAATTGTCATAACAAACTGAAATTGTGTGCAATAAACACTAATCATTGGTGCTTGCGCAGATGTCTCTGTTAAGTGTTAACTTTACGAAAACACAGCCATCTTTGTGCAGTCTTTAAGCAATGACTTGTCCTGTTTTTGATTTGTTTTGACAATTAACATCTTTTATGTTAGTAAAATTATATCTTTTATGTTAGTAAAACATCGTTTTACTAACATAAAAGATACCATCGTTTTCAGAATATGGCCCCTGATGGTTTTGCATACATTGTGTGATTAGGATTGGAGAGAGATCACCCAGAGAGTTATCATTCCTTCATGTGGGATCACTTCTTCAAGCACATTGACATCCTACCAGAGAACGTCCACATTCCAGATGGCAATGCAGAGGACCTCGATGAGGAGTGCCGCAAGTACGAGGAAGAGATCACGAAGGCAGGGGGCATTGAACTGTTCATAGGAGGTGAGAAGCAAGAGTGTTATAGAGAGGTCATAACAAAGAGCCTGGCTAGATCATGTGGAATGTGGGTTGTTGGATCAAATTTACCAACAGGTTTGTCAAAAATTCTCCAGCAGGCCAGGTCTTCAGATTTTAGAATTTTCTGGCAGAGGTTCCAAAATCTATACCGAAAGCAAAAAAAAAAAAAAAAAAAAAAAATTGGTTGTGAAACCTGGATCTCCATCTTCCTTAAGGGTACCAATCACCAAAAATAATTTTGCTCTGTATGTTAGAGGTTGCATGTCGTTATACTACATTCAAAATATGGGCTTAAAATATTAATTCAATAAAGAGATATTGCAATTTTGTTTACACTTTCTATAAGCGTAAAAGCAACTCGGGAGTAGACTACTTGACGCACCCTACGCGCTCGCCAAGGTAAAGGCTCGCGCGGAACCAAACTCTGAGTTCGGTTCTGCGCGAGCATTTTCATGTTATCCTTTATTTCCTTCATACTAATTAAATGTTGACCTGTATAATACCAGACAAAGTTCTTTGAGGTTGATTTTATACTTTCTAGCTGTACACAAATTATTTTTTCAGGTGATTGGTACACTTTAAATGTTGCCCCACTATTGGTCAACATTGGTGCAAGTACAAAAATTGTCTGTGCTTGAGTGGCAATCTTATTTCCATGATATTAGGAACTTTTTGAGATCGACATTTTATGGTTTTCAATGAACAAACACAGCACCATATACAATTTATACTCATACATTTTGATATGTTATCCACTTTTTTAAACCCCTTTTGCTATTTCCAGGCATTGGACCAGATGGTCACATTGCTTTCAATGAGCCAGGCTCTAGTCTGGTCTCAAGAACCAGGGTAAAGACTCTAGCCCATGACACCATCATAGCTAATGCTCGTTTCTTTGGCAACGACATCACTAAAGTACCCACCATGGCGTTGACAGTTGGTGTAGGCACAGTCATGGATGCCAATGAGGTATGTATAGTTCATTCACAACATTCTATGTCGGTGTTTTTCAATCTTTTTTTAATCACGGCATACTTTTAAGAAATAAAAAGTTTTGTGTAACCCCAATCCCTCACAGACTCTTCATTTCGCATCACTCACACTTGACAATCTTTACTCAATGCTAACAAATAAATCTAAGCTCCTATCAGGCACCTTTACCAACCAAACCACATTGATAAATGTTTTATGTGATCCACATTTTAGTGGTGTCTGAGTACTGTATACGCCATATATTTCGCGGGGGTTTTATTTTCGCGAATTTCGCGAATTGTGAGTGGGTCGCGAATTTAACAACACGCCAAAATATTGCCAACATAAGAAGTCGGTTGAATTTGTTGTCTCCTGGTCAGAAATTCACCACTTCGCTTTGCAAATGTACATCATCACTGCTGTTTGTAGATTTGGGAATTTTCTGACCGCGAATTCAACCACTCGCGAAATAGTCTGGTTAGTCCTATTCGCGAAAATTTATGGCCGCGAAATTTATGGCTTATACAGTATTATAAATGTCTGCAGTTTCTAATACATTGTTTTCATGAAACTGACGTTGTTCCAAAATATATGTTTGATTCTCTTGTGGCACCCCGGCTGAAAAATGCTTCTTGCAGGGGTCCTCACTATCAACCCATTTCCTACAGGAACCAGGTGGTTCCTGTATTAATTAAATGGGAATTTGAGAATTCATTAGTCAACGGGTTAAACTTTCTGTGGGGAGGGGAGATCCCGAGTAGTATTTTTGAGATGCATGCGCGCCAGGCCCTTGTCTAAATATTGTCAAATGCAATTACAAATTGTATATTTGATGGAAACGGTTTGAAAATGTGTTTTGTATTATTGTATGTTACACATATCCATATTCATAATTATTTTAATGGGAGCAGCCTCAGAAAAAAATGATATTTCCTTCTCCTCCACATTCGTAACCATATTGTTAGTCTTTGTTTGTGACATAGTAAATTTAATGATTGTCTGGGCTCTACACTTAACAGGCATGCAGGACACATGGCACCCAAACCCTTGACTACCAACATTTCAAAGTTTTAACATGGACCTCATGCATACAGACTCAGAATTTGTGTGGAAGTGAAAGAAAGTGTTTTGTCATCGTTTACAGAGGTGTACAATAAACATGGAATTCTGTTCACTCTTCTCCTGCAGGTCATGATCATCATCACCGGAGCTCACAAGTCCTTTGCTCTCTACAAGGCCATCGAAGAAGGGGTCAGTCACATGTGGACCGTCTCCGCCTTCCAGCAGCATCCCCGCACCATCTTCGTCGTTGACGAGGACGCGACCCTTGAACTGCGGGTCAAGACGGTCAAATATTTCAAGAGTTTGATGTACGTCCATGACAAGCTTGTAGAAGATTCTAAGGAGCTGCCAGAGGTTAAGAGACAAAAGAAAAAGTAGCTTTTAGGACTTTACATTTGCTCTATTTTTTAGTGTTGGAAGAAGAGATCTATATTTTTAACTCTTATTTAGCAGAAGCCTAAGATCCTTTTTGTACATGCAATGTCTCAAACATGTAAAATGTGTTATTTAGTCATAATGTCAACTCAGTTCCATGAATTTTTGTGTCTGTGTATGTTTATTATTTTCACTGGTGTGTTTTCATTTTTGTGTTTATTTAATCTTACTTATTCTTTCATCCCATATCCATGAATGTTGGCCTGTGTGTACTTACTGGTTTAAGCATGAGTAGATTAAAAATTATAGCTTATGACATTATAATAGACTACTAGATGATTCATGTTGTATATCTTATCACTAAAATATATACATGTATTACTCTCTGAATCATCGATGTGTAGAGAATATGAACTCTGTGTATTATGGGGTTACTGACTATTACGGACTCTGACAAGCACCAACGTCTGTATGCACATGTGGGACCACGTATTGTACCCTAGTACTGACAGACCCATACACCCAGCTTTACTCACTTATTTCTCAACTCTTATACATTTCTATGAAATCTCTTACAAAGGTACATTTAATCATATTTTGTAGTCTTCAACATTCAGTTCCAATTTTTAAAATTCTATAAGACTTCATTTATACCAAAGAATCATCTTCAAACTTGATTTCTTTCAGTATTTGGAACTAAGTAGTAGAATTATCTTCTCTCATATATTTTGCTTCAGTATTGTCATTTGCTTCAATGACATTCCTTATCATGGCCCCATTGCATAAAACTTACCTTTAATGGTAACTCTGCTATCAATAGTAACTACCATGGTAACATCACTCAACAGCCAATCAAAATCAAGGTTTCCATGGGAGTTACCATTGATGGCAAAGTTACCGTTAATGGTAGGTTTTATGCAACAGGGCCCATATCTCTCTTTTGCCTCTAAACAAAAATGTTTTGCTTGCCGGTTTGCTACTGTTCTATATCTGTTATCTGTGATCAATGTCTTGCCTTTTCGGGGAAGGGGGCGGGGTTGTATATGTACATGTATATGGTTTACACTCTTGCAAATCGTCTACAACTGCCGTTTTTGCGACAAGAAACTTCAGGAATCTCAGGAGATTTATTCCAAAGTGCTGCTTGCTTCAGTTATACTCAATGCTTTGAGGATATTTTGCTATGCTGTAGCTTTAGGGTGTGTGCATCCTCACATACCGCACTTGGAACAATGAGTGGGGATATGATTGTGTTGTTTCACTCAGCAAATATTTTTAAAATTCATCCTGCAACCTGGACATTCCACATCATCTGTTTTCATTGATATGATACAAAATAGGATTATATTCATCAAATTTGATTTTCAATATATTTTTCATCACCAGAACCCTTCATGACCTTTGAACTTGAAAGGACTCTGTGGACATTGCAAATATTCTTAAAACGTTACCCTCAATACAGGATATGATGTCATGTACCAAGGATGAACAGGGTTCCCGGCAGTCGTGGAAAGCAGGGAGAACCTGGAAAATGAGATCCATATTCTCCAGTCAGGGAAAATTCAGAGAATTTGAGAAAAATCACTCAAATCTCAGAAAAATCAGGGAATTTCATTGGCCTCAAAAGGTGGTCAGTCTCTTGTATTTTGTCTCATGTCAAAACAGCATGTCCACTGGATGATTGGCTATCATGGTAGCTTGTTTGTGTGTAAAATGCTTTGTTTAATGATCCAGGAATTTCAAACTCAATCACAAAAATACATGTACGTGGAACCCTAATGGAAATTAGATTGACTGTTGGTCAGTATGACTGGAGTTTTCTAACATCTCATTTAAAATGTACCAATCACCAAAAAAAATATTTTGCTCTGTAAAGGGTTCAATGTCGCTATACATTTATATTGAAAATAGAGCTTCAAATGTTGATTCTGTAAAGAGATATTTCAAGTTAAAATACAATCCCAGTAAACATTACAGCAACTTGTGATGAGACTAGTCGATGTACGCGCTCGTGTAGAATAAGGAACCTAACTCGGAGTTAGGTTCCGCGAGAGGTGGTTTTATGTTTTCCTTTATTTTCTTCATACTCCTTAATTGTTTACCTATAGAAGGCCAGGTAAAGTATTTTGAGGTTGATTTTATACATACTGCATGTAGCTGTACACAATTTTTTTTGGCTTGCCAGTGTTGTGTATTTGGACCACTCACAAAATTTGTTAAAGTTTCAAGCACATGAAATTTTCTGGGTTTTTTTTTTCAGTATTGTAGTCTGTCTAGTCCGATCAATCTTCCGATGTGTGATTTTGATAAGGTTGAAACCTTGAATTTTGTTCAAATCAGAGTTGAAAATAAAGCCCCTCATAGCTTGCCTTTAGTATGTGATTTGTGAATGATTACTAATTTGATAGCTGAAATGTCCTTTCCATTCATAGTTTATATGGAGTCCATTTCTAAGTTAGTAGTTTGTGAATATATTGGTAAAATCATCACAACTAGTATTAAAGATCATGATACCGTTCTTGTCTCCAGATTTTGTCTCTATTTTGTTATCAGTTGGCCCTATTATTTGTACGCTTGCCAAATTTAATAGTACATGTATGCTATATTTACTTTTTCTGTTGTCTTTTTCTCTCTCTGAGTAGAGTCAACATCTGGGGCTGTTCCAACAGTAAGAAACAAGTAGAAAATTGTAATGTATGTTATATTAAGTTTTTTTATTCATTATCTTGCACTTTACTTTGATTTTTGTATTAAAAAATCTGAAATATTTTAAAGATTATATTTGACGTTTAAAAATACATGTTGAAAAATGCGCCATGAGTTTTCAAGGGAAGCAACCTTGAGAAAAAAGTGTAGAATTCCCTTCAAACTCCTCTTTTAGTTATGGTAATATTGTAATATCTTTTTACCAAATGATTATGCACAAACAATCCAACGCATCGTTACTCATTAGATTTTGTGCATGTTGTGTGAAAATGTGAACCTTTGTTTTAGTTGTATGCTTTCATCCCTTGAATTTAAAGTGTATGAAATTTGAAATTTGGTGGACACTACACTACAAAAATGTAATTTTTCTGGCAATTAGGCCATTCAATATGACATGTTTTTCTTCCTGTACACTTGTTATCATATATTTTCTCTCTCTCTCTCTCTCTCGTTCACTTTATATGTATTATGTAAATCATTCCTCTCAATATCCCTCTGCTCCTCATAAAAGTTAGCTAGATCGATTGCGCACTTATAAATGCTTTATTATTATATTATTATTTTCTATGGGTCTTTGTTACATATACAGTGGAATCTCGTTATAACGAGGTCCTTGGGACCAGAGAAATTTCCTCTTTATATCGAAACCTTGTTATATCAGGGCCAAAATACAATAGAATACAAAGAGATGGGACCAGGAAAATCACCTTGTTATAACGAGAGTTTGTTATATCAGTGCTCTTTATAACGAGGTTCCACTGTATATAAGCAGTATCCAAAGGATTGAAAGGCAAAATTATTTGTAGTTGAAATTTGTGTGGTGTAAATGTGAGGCCTTTAAGATAAGTGTTGTCCAGTCCGGGTCTGCTCGCTATTCATAGGAACCGCTATTCATTTAACACGTGCTATGAATAGCGGTCCTTATGAGTAGTTATGAATATTGGTCTTTATGAATGGATGTCCTTATGAATAGCGAGGAAATTTGTTTATGGTTTGCTCGCTATTCAGGACTGCTATTCGTACAAAACCGCTATTCATTTAGTCACGCGTTATGGATAGCGGTCCTTATGAATAAGGGGTCCTTATGAATAGCAGTCCTTATGACTAGTGAGGTTACCCCGTCCAGTCAATATGAAAGAAAGACACCAATGATAGAAGTACAGGTAGTGCTATATTTTCTTGCTTTGTCACTGAAAAGTGAATTACCTTTATTGGTAATCATGGTTTTGTTACGTGTATGTTACATGTATATCTGCAATGTAGGTGGTACATATTTTTAAGATTTTGCAACAAAAAAATACCCGTAAATACATTTGAACACAAATATACTTGTATTTTTAAGCCAGAGATGGACCGATGTACATGTACTGATGTTCAGAATGTGAAACATCATTTGAAAGAAATTAAACAATTGTATCTACATTTATTAAAAAGCTGTGATGATGTATATTTCATGTTCTGGGTTGGCTTGATAACAAACTTTCTTGATTATGTTTGTATATTATGTTTTTTAAACAAAATTTCTACCCCCCCAACTGATAATCCTCCCATGAAATTTCCATTACCCCCATTTTTGTATTTGCAAATTTTTTACACTTCCATCAGCTGTATTCATAGTGAAGGGAAGGTCACAAATCACTGACAATGATAACCATGAAATTGGTTTTTGTATAGGCATTTAACACCTTCAAAATTTTGCTTGGTCCCGTACTATCAGTGGGGCTAAACAAGGATTTAGCCCCACCGATGGTACGGGACTAAACTTAGCCAACTTTCTGTTCACATTGCTTTTTACCAAAGTGTGCTAACTCCACGATAGTACAGGATTATTTTAGCCCAGGAAAAAAGCAGGGTTAGCCACACCAAAGGTGGAGCGCTAAATGTAAAAGGTGGGGATAAGCACTCTGGCAAGGGAAATAGTATGGGACTAAAACTGCCAATGAGAACAGCAAAAACAGTAGTCCGGGGTTAAGGATAGTACGAGGTTCAAAAAATCAAGAGTAAAAAGCCTAGAAAAGGTATTAAATCTGAGGAAATTGGTGCTGAAGGCTCATAAGCATGAATCGGTGAGCGTCATATATTTTCTACATAGACCAATCTTATTTTTATCCTTATCATGGATAAGTTCCCAACCCAGTTAGGAATGGCAAACAATATGACGATGCGATGACACAGAAACAAAAATTGAAGTTTGGTATAAATGCTCAAAATTGTCTTTTATTTTGTACTGGAAGACGGTCATAACAATTGATAATAAAAATCACTCATTCATGATTCCATGTTACAACGTGATGCAAGTCTCAGCACACGGCAGAACAGGAGATTTCAACTTATCTATGAATTTGAAAGCAATCTTGCTTTCCCCCGACCTCTCCTGTATGTAGAGAAAATATGCAAGGGTTATGTGAACAAATACGACATACACTTAAGTCAATAACTTAATTAATCCGAGTATGCATACACCTAAGGTCTATTTATGAATAATTATGTAACTCCCACAACTCCAACTTTTGCATAAGATATGTAACGAGTTGTTAGATTTGTACTTATTCTTCTTCTACATCTGTGATGATCAAAATGCACTGCTGCTGTCCTGATGAGTGTCTACCATACTGTTCTTTCCCCACACAAGAATTGTGGTCACTGCCATATGCTTCGTTCACACAATGAAGTACATGTAAACCACATTACTAAACCACCACTGCCAAATTGAACATCATTTTACGTGTATTAAACTGAATGGAAAGTAAGGGTGAAAAAAATAGCTGCCAGAAACAAAGGCCCCGAAGTGTACTTACTTATCTGCGTGTTAACTGATGCAGAATTGTGAACTGCACTTCACCTTGTCACTGATCTTTACAGTTGATTTACCATGTTAAGTGTGAACGAGGCCTCAGTGTCGTCTGTTCAAGCTGTTGGTGGATGGTCTCTGCCACTGTGTCTTCATTCAGTGGGACTCTTCTTTTATAAACAGTTGCCACTGATCGCAAGTCCTCCAATCAATGGTGAACTTGCAAGCTTCTTATCTCTTCAGTACAGAGGTAAGATTGATTTTAAGTTACGACTGATTTTAAGTTACGACTAATTTGATTCAACCAAAGCTGTTTATAAGACGAGGCCTAGGATTCGTGAATAAGGGGATGGAGAGGGCATCTTAGCATCACTTTTTCATCATCAAATATTATGAATCACTTAGGATGAGGAAATTTCAACTGCAACAAATTTTTGGGAAAATTGGAAACATATATTCCAATGACTGATGGTACGGTTCATAACATATTCTTTACATCAGCTGCATTTATAACCATCAATAGATTAAACTTGAAACCTACTTATTATGTAGTGCTTATGGATAATTTGAAATAAAAGCATTGCAATATTCAACATTTGGCAGATTGGTTTCAGAGGTATGAGTTTAAAAAAAATCTACATTGGGTGTCTTAATTTACATTTATAGAACTAAGTGATAGGTACTAACCAACGTTTAGACATTGTAGTATAAGTAGTTGAATTGTTTACTGCTTTGGCTTAGAGTATGAGGAAAAAACATAGCTGAAAGAAAAATAAACATTTGATAAGCAGTAAATGAATATTAATTTCTAATAAGAAAAAAAAGAATTCCATTTGTAACGTGGTACAAATAATTCAAAAGTCAAAGGTATAATCATAAGCAGAAAAGTGATTTCAATGGAATTCCCTAATATCGTCGTTACTCATGTACTCTGTGTGCTTCTACTTTATCAAACCATGGCCATATCCTGCTCAAAATGATGTTCTCCATTATGCGTGATTAAATACTGAATTTGAACCAGTAAGTACGCAATATATCCAGAACCACTTCCAAAATTGGTAAGTACTATAAAAGAAAATGTTTATGTGAAACCCAGAACACAAGCAGAGGGCCCCATAACACAAAGGTTTGCAATCAATTGCAAAAATGGCAATGGCCAACCAAGATTATCCTTGCATGCACATATTGTTCAAAAGGCTGACCATCAACCAATCAGAATTGTTTCAAATTTGCAACTGATCACAAACCTTAGTGTTACATGGCCCAGGTTTAAAAACCTTCAGTATCTAATAAAAGAGATTACTTTCTAGTGTCTGTAGAAAATCAAGTTGGAAGTGCACAAAACACAAATTTTTTACCGTTAGTCTTTGATTTGGACTAGCAGGTTCTAATTGTGCCAGGGATTAGTACCCATTTACTGCACCAGAGAGAGGGTGAAAAGTGAAGATACGCATGTACATGTATGCATAAAGCCCACCGCACACTATACGATCGACTACGATCCGATTTTGGAAATAAAACGCAATAGCATTATAGGCATTTTAACAAATAAAATCTACCCGATTCAGGATCTGAACAATAATATGAATACTCAACATAGGAAATTGGTGCAATGTCAGCCTTACATCCAGAATAAGGGCTTAATCAGTTTCAAATTGTAGACAATCGCAGGACTGCTCTGACATCACTACGATCCAGAGCCGATTGGCTTTTCCTCCGGCAAGAAGGCTCGTTATAGGTTGTAATTTTGATTTTACTGTCTATGTAAGTATTCAGAACCTCAATCAACCATATTTTATGTGTTAAACTGTTTATATCTAATGCTATTACAATTTCTTTCAAAATCGGATCGTAGACCAATCGTATAGTGTGCAGTGGGCTTTAGGCATGGATTGAAAGTCAGGGGAGCAAAAACCTTTTGAAAATGCCACACTTCATGACTCAAATACTCTATCCTTGCCACCACTTTAAATCCTGTCATTACCAAGAGCAGAGAGCATTGCTCATAAAATCTATTACATTTTGATACTGTAAAAGTGGAGTGGGTTACATTTCACTACCTACAATAGTATATGGGTTGACTGATAATCACACAGTTGATGCTATGACTGACAAACCATCTAGATGTGATAGTAGAAGTATATACGCAGGAGGGGACAAGAAGTAGAGAAAATCTATCACGTTGTTCACTTACATCTCATCCTATGCCGGGCAGCAGGGTGAGAACATACATACATTTTGAGAAAAACGTATCCTACAGTTTTGAACATTCTTTGACTTCAGCTTTGTAAAACGTTCCAGTCTGTACATCATATAAATACAGTGACTGCTGATTATTCCCATATTCAAAACTAAACGGTGGTCTAGAAATTCTAGAAAAAGTTGTGTTTGCACCCTTCTGCCTGGCAATGATTTGCAAACATTACAACAATAGAGGAAATGATTTCTGGAAGTCAAAAATATATAATCATCTATTACTGAATTGAAATTACACATGAAAAACAAAATCAAAATTGAGCATATAATGAATATTCTTACCAAATCTGATAGTAAACAATGAATCATAAATGACATAATGCATAATTATAGTTATCTGGGTAACTACATGTAACAGTCAGATTGAAAAATTAGCTATAATATTATTACATTCAATATTCAATTAGTGTCATACATGAGCTAATTTTTCCTATACTGTCCCTGCGTGGTCCTGCTTGGGCTAGGCAGACCTAGATTTGGGAGGACCTTTCTCTCATATTGATGATCCCAACATTACTTTCATCAAGGCTTCTACAAATGATTTTATCAACACCAGACATAAAGTGAAATATAACTGCATGATATGTGTTGATGAAGGACTTGTGTTCATTGATTTTCAGTGCCCCCAAAATTCGCCACAAACATTTCTGTTTGTGTATATGAGGCATAGCAGCGGTTGCCGAAAGTGATGTCCACATTTTTTCTTTCCTTTCATTCCGAAATGAGCAGTGACTCCCAGTCCTTCCCAGCGACCCCCCCCCCCATGATATGTGTTGATGAAGGACTTGTGTTCATTGATTTTCAGTGCCCCCAAAATTCGCCACAAACATTTCTGTTTATGTATATGAGGCATAGCAGCGGTTGCCGAAAGTGATGTACATTTTTTCTTTCCTTTCATTCCGAAATGAGCAGTGACTCCCAGTCCTTCCCAGCGACCCCCCCCCAATGATATGTGTTGATGAAGGACTTGTGTTCATTGATTTTCAGTACCCCCAAAATTCGCCACAAACATTTCTGTTTGTGTATATGAGGCATAGCAGCAGTTGCCGAAAGTGATGTCCACATTTTTTCTTTCCTTTCATTCCAAAATGAGCAGTGACTCCCAGTCCTTCCCAGCGACCCCCCCCCCCCCCCACCACCACCCCCAAACCTCTATCCCTTTGACTTGATTCAGTTCATATTAACCTGTTGGATACCACTTGATTTTGGCATAGCAAGCATTTTCCATACACTCCAACCCAAGTTATCTCGAGCATTGTATTCAACAGGTTAAGGTCCATGCCACATTCCATCACCTCCTGGGTGGAGGTTGGTAGAAAGCTTGAGCCGGTCTCTGGTTCCGTCTATCAGCCCTGTAACCACCCTGATCCTGGCCCTGCTTGGAGATGAACGGCCCGTCCCCTCCCTTCCGGAACTCTAGGGTCATGTTCATCGACCCGTCATAGTTGCTGTAATCCGGCACCAGGGGCGTCTGTCCGGCCACCAGCTGGGGTACGGGTGGGGGTTGCTGGTAGTGTTGGGGGAAGGGTGGGGCAGGAGACATGTATTGTTGCTGCTGGGGAGGCTGCTGTTGTTGATGATGGACTGGAGCTATCGACGGAGGAGGTGCAGTCTTTAAAAAAAAACAAAAAAAACAGAAAATACTTGGTTTCAGACTTGGGTATACTTTATTGTACGTACAAAAAGAACATAGAAAACTGGCATTTCATGTAAAACCAGAGCAAACCAGAGCACACCAGATCAATCCTTCTTTATCCCTCTCCTGCACCTTGGATTTTGTTGGCTTGCCCCCCCCCCCCCCCAATCCCCAAATATATCTATTATATTTCTAAAAATAAGCAGTTCAAAGTTTTGACCTTTCTTTGACTACAGCTGTGTAACACATTTCAGACTGTATTGTCTAAACTGTTGACAGTGACAGGTTAAAACTTTTCCACATCATTTCCATATCCTTTCATTAAAAACTTTAAAAAAAAAAGAAAATATATATATATATATGTATATATTTGACAAAAAAATTGTGTTTGCGCCCTTCTACCATGTACACAATGCACAATGATATATGAAATGATGATAAATTTGGATGGAATGACTAGTCCCATACAATCCTTTTCATGTCTGTAGAGAGCAGATAACAGTCCAATACTTACCCATGGCTGGTCTCGAGAGGGCATGATATCTGTGACAAACACCTCTTCAAAGTTGCCATATTCTATAAACTTAACCATACAAGTCTTTCCTGACGGATGGATAGCTGTAATTTGTGCCTTGTAAAACTGTTAAAAAGTGACAGAAAAAGATGGCAAGGCATTTAAAATCTTGCAATATAGAGACATTCTTAATAAGATTTACACAATACTGCTAATCATGATCATCTGTCACAATTTTAATAAACATGCTTGCATATTTTGTTCAAAAGAAGCATGTTCATGTATCAATAGAAAAAGAAAAAGGAAAAAAACGAAATTTCTTAATTTCTAATTTTTCTATGACACATGTAACAAATATCCACACATTTCAATGGTGAGAGTTAATATATACACAATATTCTATTCTAAATGTAAGTTTAGATTTTGTTAATTAAAAATGTTAATTTTGCAGTTTCAAGTTTTGCTGATGGAAAACATTACACAACTCAACATTACTGTTAGCTCTTTGAATACGATTTAATTTTGATATAGTATGCATTTTTCATAGACCTAACCCGAGTTATGTCTGGATTAACTGGTCTATAATAAAAAAGCCTTTAAATAAACCTACCTCGCTATCTTCCCAGTACTTTGAGAGGCAGTGATCTCCTTCCTTGAATGGCAGAATGGGTATGGTTTGAGACTGGGGTATCATTTTGGGTCCGTTGTTCATCACTTTAGTCCTCATCACAGGTTGCTGGTTCAAAGCCTGGCTGGCCCCATCAGTAACCCGTCTCCCTCCATCGCTAACCATCTGCTGCTGAGGTATAAACGGCTGTGACTGTTGGCTCAATGCCTGGAAATCTGCTCTACTATTTGCTTGATTTTTAACAGCATTCTCTTCTTGACCACGCCCCTTCCAGTTCCCTCCCCCATCTTGCTGAATGTTCTCTTTTCCATTGCTCTTCTTCGTAGATTGATTCTCTTCTTGTCCCTGCCCATTGTCTTTCTTTCTCTCCATCAGTCGATAGGTCTTTTCAGGGGTATTATCGTTCTTGCTGTTGTTGTACCTACTTGTATCGCCAGATTTCCCCTGGCCGTCAAATCGGCGAGTGTTACGTCCCTGGTAGCCATTGTCATTCTGGTAGCTATCGTTCTGGGAGCTCCTTCCCTGATGGCCCCGATCGGACTGAAACCTCTCTGGCCTGTTGCTCCTTTCCCTCCCCTGATATCCCCTATCATTCTGATACTCATCCGTCTTACTTCCACGGCTTTGTCCGTCATACCTTCTCTCATTTCTATCCTGGTACCCCCCTTCTCGTCTCTCGTTCTTGTACCTCGACTCATTCTTATACCCTTGAGAAGTATCCTCCTTATCATTTGTCCACTCATTACTCTTCTTCCCTTCTCTCCTTCGATCGTCGTATCTATCAGATCTATCCCCTCGCCTTCCTCCTCTAATGTCTTTGGTTCCTTGCTGGGAATCACCCATCTGTCTCTGAGCTTGTTTCTGGGCTTGTAGCTTCTGGAACCGGGGAGGGGTTTCCCTGACGTTATGATTGTAATTACTCCCACTTCCATCCCTGCCTGCTTTGGACTGATCCCTCTCATAACGGCTTGAACGCTCATTTTTCTCTACGTGGTTCTCTTTTTCTTTCGGTTTATAAGCTGGATTAAAAAAAAAAGATATATGTATCATGATAAATATCATCATAACTGCTTACTATATATAAATACAAATAATTGCAATGTCAAGGTACTTTTTTCTACATTTTGAAAAAAATTCAAAATCAATGAACACTTATGTAATTAGTGAAAGATATCTGGTCATATAATTCAGAAGTCAACACTTTGCACTGCCTCTTATATCATGGAAAGAAGTACCAAGATTAAGAATCTACACTGGTAACAGGATGATGACTGTTACTTGAACAAATACAAAGAATATAATAATACCTTGTTCTACTATGATTTTCATTATGAGGCATTTCCCACTTCTAACGTTATAAATATAATTCTTGAAATACCTTCTGCTTTTGTTGGACCAAGCTTAGACTCTAGGAAGTCAAAGAGAGTTGTAGGAGCAGATGGCTGGGAAGGGGTGTCATCATCATCGTCATCATCACCACGCCTTCCTCTACGACCCTTGAAGCCTTTATCAGAGAGAGAGCAGAAATATACATTTCACACAAATTTATCCTAAACAGTCATCTAAAACCAAAGTCATATGTCTCTTTCCCCTCAGCAAAAGGTACCCTATGAAAGTTTGCAGTTAAACTAAATAATTTGATGATTTGTAAATGTCTAACAAAATTCACTCTCACAGGCCTACAATTTTAATGAAATAGGTACTTGAACTCTTCTGAATTCAACAACATTTCTAAAATCATAAAAATTGTTTTCCATGTGAAAGTAAGGGTTACTCTTACAGTCTAAATGACAGACCTCTTCACTTTTATTTAATCTTTCTCTTATTTTCTGCTTTATCAAACCAACTGGTTATCAGGGTGGATCTCCCCTTTAAGCACATGTTTCTCAGTATTCTCAAGCCTCTCTTTTGGCCAATTCCTGCCTCTTTGTGATGGTCCATCTGTATTCAATGTGATATACCTTACTCACTATGTTACTTTAACCACTCATCAGAGAACCAATGGCTATATTTTATATTCTTACCTGAATTCTTACCTGAACAATCACCAATCAGCAATAAAAACATTCCCTTTACAATATTTATACATATCTGAGCTCTTCTCTAGCCTGTCCCTGCTTCTCAGAGGTGGTGCAGAGGTACTTTAAGTGTTAGATATCCCACTTCTGCCATTCGTTTGGTTACTTCCACCCCTGACCAGAGAATCAATAGCTTTATTTTCAATTCCTATCTACCTCCCTCTATATCATTGTCTACCACCTAAAACAATATTACCTACACCAGGATTATTGAATACATACCTGAGCCCCTCTCTGGCCTGTCCCTGCCCCTCTGAGGTGGTCCAGATGTACTCCTAGTGTTAGCTATCCCACCGCTGCCACTTGTTTGGTTGCCTCCACTGCTGACCAGAGAATCAATGGCAGCATCAAGGTTTCCTGAGTGCTTCTTGAGTGCAGCTATAGAATCCTCCTTGGAGAATCCCATGCTGACAAGCTGCGATATTGACTTGTCATCTGGCTTTTTCTGTACGAAATAAGGTGGCCATTGCAGAGGCAGGGCGTACATAAAACAATGATAAATAATAGTGTATCACTATTATAGTGATTAATAGTAACATCATAATAGTACTTTGCACACCAAGAAGTACATGTATGAGCATCTTGATGACAAGTCTCTGCTTTTAACAAAGTAGCACATCTTTCCATTATGATACAGCTCAAGTTCAAGACTTACATCTTCTTCTTGTTGTTTTCACATCCAAGAGTCAGGGTGCTTGCAGATGTGGAATGTTCACTGGCACTGTTATGTCTTCACTGACTTCTAAAAGACCATTAACAATGTCAGAACAGCATCATACTCATTTTCATGTTTTGAATTAAAATTGGCAATGATTTTTCACCCTATGGGCTGACATAAAGAATGCCAGCCCCAAAACTATTTCTTACATAAGAAACTCCAAAACCAGATATATATGACCCTATTCACACTCGCAAAGTAAAAAGTGCTAAATAGCAGGATTGCTCATAATAAAGAATGTGAAGACACAACAGTGTGAATTTACATTCCACTGGTGGGCTAAGCAGGAATACCACCAGTCCACATCCACAAGCGGTTCTTTGACATATGCTCTGGCTAAAATTTCTCAAGGCTTTATTTCATCAAAGATATAGAGTTAGGGTTAGGTGTAGTGCGAGTTCCAGAAATGAAGTTTAGAATTCGGTCAGTGTACGAAATTGACCAAGGAGGAATTTTCACCAGAGCATGAGTCATACAGCCCCACGATCCCCTGATTCTCAGATGTAAAAAATATGTGAAGAATGAGGAGACAGGATCTGGTTGCCAGAGTGCTCTTCTTTATCAGTCTTATCAGAGTGTGTGATGATTCGGGTCTAACTCACCTCGTAACTCAGTTCTCTGTAGTTGCCGGAAGATTGGTTGTTCCTTTCAGTAAGACCACCTCCACCTGCACTAGGTCCTCTCCTGTCTGAGTAGCCTGATCTAGTTCCACTATAATTTTCCTGGAAGAGAATAACATTATTCTGCAAGCATTGAGTACAGGTTTTTAGAAATGTCTAAATCGTTTGAATGCACATAAACTTCCAACAGCCTGTCACTCTGTCCTGTTCATGATATACAAAGAGGGCATTTGTTGACATTTTAAAAGGACTAATGCAAATATTTAGTGGGTAGAGGAAGCTTTTCAACAGGCCTGATTTATTATGATTTTAATTCTGATGCCCACACTGACCTTTTTTCAGGGAATCTGAATACTTTGCTTTATATTTCTTAAAATGTGAAGTTTAGTTGAATTGTAGTATAGCTTTTATGCAAATTTCATTGGTGTCAGAAATCGAACATGAAGGTTGAGTTACAGCACTACTCTTTTCTTGGCCTCCTATTTCTTTCGACATTTCTTTTTTGCTGTAGCCGCATGATCTGTTATGTCATTTACATTTCAATAAAAAGTCAGAAAAAAAGGACTTTACATTTTAGCAAAAAGTCAGAAATCTTGATTTATATCGGTGATTTCAACGCACTGAATATAAATCTTACAAACTCGTGTCTATCTCACCTTAGACTCATTATCTTGGCCTCCTGCCTTGGTCCCACCTCCTCCAAATTTCTTCCCTCCTTGACCCCTAGCCTGGTCTAGTTCTTTGATGGCTGCCTTCCTCTGTTCCTCAAACTCACGATCCTGATCAGTCTGCTCACGGTTTTTGTCAAGATTCAGGGTGCGTTTCTTGCCTACGGAGGATAACCGCAAGAACAGCAAGCTTATCATTCTCTGAAGCATAAACAATGATGTACATGTAAATGATGCTTCTGTACTGAAGTCTCGAAAAGTTTGACAGACATGATTACACATATCATTGGTTTCATCAACGCACATACAAAGTGCCCATGTGAAAAATTTCTCTCATAATATGGAAAAGTCAATCAAACAAAGCTGACATAGTATTGTTCACACATGACCCAATAAAACTGTCCATAAAAAAAATTCATCTCGGCAACATAAAATGACATCACTTTATTGTTTTTCAGAATTTTAAATCATGCAGATAAATATGCTTAGGGGCCTTTGCTGCGCGCAGCTGTTTTTTCCTACCCCCACTTTCTATTCATTTACATCTAAAATGTTTCTTTTTTTGCTGCTGCAGGCTTTTTTTAAAAGGAGATTTATTGCATCTTGTCTGAACAAGGCATAAAACAGAGTATATATATCAAAATTGCTTGTATCATGTTACCTGGTCCATCCATCTTCTGCCTGCTGTCCGTGTTGTTCTGAACCCGATGACGTTGTCCGAACGCCACCCACGGAGGCGGGGCACCTTCTCCAACTAATGTTGTTCTCGTATGGTGAGCCAGTTGCTTTTGTAAGGAAGAAAAAGGAAATGCTAACAGCTACAAGTATATTTATGAGTTTTTACTTCGGAAAGAGCAAGATGACTGTATTTTCAATAAATCTCATATATCGTACCTACAATCGATGATTTTTAAGAATTACTTGTAACCATATGGTTATACAAATTATATCAGTTCCTTATCTCCTTGCTGCATGAGCTTGGTGAGAGCAAGAGTAATAGTAGCATTCTGTAGGCACCTTGAGGAGGGATATAAGTATAGAAAATATTATATCCTACATCATAAAATTCTTGTGCAAGGATTGGCCAGAAACGTCTCACGTGACATAAAATACTTTCACCACGAAGAAAAAATGGATATCGTGTGACGTCAGACCTCTGTATATTTTTCGCTACACCAATATTTTGACGTCACTTTTTTTTAATTCTGGATATGTCGAAACTATCGATATCTCGACAATGTATTGCAATAACGTTTGTGTGTGACGAGCCTCTCAGTGTACATGTATGTAGGTCTACTCTGATTCTACATTAAAAAAAAAAAATTATCTAGGCTTACTCTTGTAGGATATAAATCAAATATATAATGCACTCTTTTTGAGGCACCAATTGCAATTATGGATTCTTCAGTGACTGTCATAGTTACTATTTTCTTTGTAGCTGTGCCCCTCAGAAAATAGTGCTATGCCAGTCACCTCAGAGAATCCATAATTTCAACTGAAACCTCTCAGTGCAAGGTATATTTGATTAATGTAGCAATAACTACTATCACTATTCCAATAAGTCCCAGACACTTGCCCTAACTGGACTGAAAATACACCTTGGCCAACCCTCTTCCACTTGTACTGCACTGTTAGTAAAAGATTTCTCTTGATACTTCATGACATTTGCATAATTTTGGAATTTTTAGACTCCACTTATCAAATCTTCAAATAAGCGACCTTTATCTTTCTTTTCTGTTTTGGCTGGTTGGAAAAATTTATGACACCCCCCCTCATTTTCTTCAACGCATTCAAAATGGTATAGCCATACACTTGCTGATGAGAACCTGGTTTCCAAGGTGTTTTAGACATATCCTGATTTGACTTACCTTGGCCAGCTCCCATCTCTCCACCATCTCCTCCACTTTTCCACCCAGGACCTTCAGAGTGGATGGTGTGAACATGAGGAACCCATTGGTCATGTCCACACTGCCTTTCAGTAACACTTTTGTACCAGGGGGTGTGTTCAGACTGAGAATTGGATTTCAACAAGCGAAACAAGTACGATGATGATCATCAAAGAAAATGATTCCCAGCATTCATAAGGTTAAATATGTTTGTTAAAGTGACAGTAAACTAAGCTCCTAAATAGCACCCTCTTTAACAGGATTTGAAAAGTGTCTGTGCCTCTCATTTTCCCATCATGCCCCATTCTAGTTTGTAGAAGCTTAGAATGTACCTGCAGGCAATTTTCCACATTTGACAATTCAAAAATATTAGTTTGAAATATGAAATGTGCCTATTATCCAAAAAATTGTTAGCCAAAATTCAGTATTAAATGGAATTAATTTTCAAATTATAATCTTAATTTTGCAATCACTGTAAGATGGCGCTGTTCAAGTTTTACCAGCTTAATGCCACTTTAAAAGGTATACAATGAAAGTGACTTCACATAACTATCGGGATATGGCCAGGCTGGTATACATGAGGAACCCATTGGTTCCTCATGGTCCACACTGCCTTTCAGTAATACTTTGGTACCAGGGGCTGTGTTCAGCTGAGAATAAGATTTAGACAAGACAAGCAAAAATGATGACAATGACCATAGAGAAAAAGATGCACTTCTCATATGGCTGAGTGAGGATGTTAAAACAGTGAAAGAAGCATGATGAATGACTATAAAATGACTATAATGACTACTAAGGCTTAAAGTACATAGAAAATATGACTACCTAGCATGTACAAATGACTAGGGCAAGAGAATAACGATGTTGACACCTAAAATTAATCCACTATAAAATATTTGAATGCAATAAGTTTTTCATTTTTGATAGTTTTTGTTGTTGAAAGATCCATTAGTTAAACAGGATTGAATCACTGTAAATTTATCACGAACAGTTATCATTTGATCAACAGATAGAAACAATCATAAATTCTTCACGTAAAGAGCACAACTTTTCTTACCTTATTTGTGGTATTGTTTCCATGACAACCCCAAGGCATGTCGTATGGCCATCTGTGAGTTGAAGTCGTAGAAGTGAAGGGGCCATGGAGGATTCCTCATTGGCTTTTGGTGCTCCTATGTTACGGATCTTCTGAATTTGTAGTACGTAGGGCCCCTGGATCTGAAATATACAAGACATCAATTTTGAACTTTACCGGGTAGTTTATTTTGCAATAAACGGTCTATTATGACATAGTGAACACAAATTTGTATACAATGATATGAATTACAAATTCTTCACATTTTACAAGATGTAAATTTCACATGGAAATAATGTAATTATCATGAATGCAGACATAACTGAATAAATTTGTGATCAGTTTCTTTTCTTGAAAAAAAAAATATTAAAGATTTCCATTCTATTCAAAATATTAAATATCTAGATTTAAAAAAAAAAAAATCACCTTACTGCAAATTACACTTTGGTCCGAATTACATTTTGCCTATTCATTATAAAATGAATGAAGATAAAATGACAGTTTCTTTCACAATGCATTACCATTCAGTTTGTACTAGTACAAGAAATTATGACTGCTCACAATAGTGAGCAGTCATACAAACAACCTACATGTAAACTATGAATGAAAATACAATGATTACATAAAACCCTGGGGAAAAATCAATTTCAATGAAAAGAGAGGATAGAGAGAAGCAATCTAAAAATGTTTCATCAAAATCGGTTGCGAAATGAGAAAGTTATGAAAGTTTGAAAAGTGTCAGTTAACTTTCTATGGCGATCATCAAATTGGCAATGACGCTTCAAAGTGACAGATTTAGTAGTACAACTCTCAATATGTTTTGTACACTTTTTTAAATTGCTTCTCTCTATCCTCCTTTTCATTAAAATTGATTTTCCCCCAGGGTTTCATTCTCCTTTAAGTTACCTTGTCAGATTTTCCCTTGCCAATATCTGCTGGAAGTGCATTGGAACCAATCTGCTTTAGGTCAATCTAGGGAAAATTTGTGATTAATGAAAGAAAAATATTGCATTTAGAAATATCAGGAATGTTGACAAATAGTAGCAAAATGTAAAATAGAAAAAAAAATCATTCAATTACAACATTGTTGTAATCCAACTGTATTCGTGTCTCTTCCCAAACCTTTATGTGACATCTCGACAAGTACATTATTCAAATATTGTTAGAGTCATAGATTTTTTGGTAAATCTAGAATATGATATTTGTACACCAACATCATTTATATTTTATTATATTATCTGTTTCCTTTGAAATGCAAAGGATCAATAAAGCAAGAATTACAAAAAACACAAAAAACTAGATGACAGAATTAGTAACTAGAGGCATGATTTTCGCCAGTCAAAAACACTTTTTGTGCTTATATCACGTGAGAGACTTCAAAAAAGAGTAACACAAAGGTAAGCTGAGCTCTCTCTGATGAGGGTATTATCACAGGCAATGAATACGTCAATGCATACTCTCAATCTGTAATATATTCAGGTCTCAAAATAACCTTTTGACCTTTAAAATTAAAGCTAAGGCAATTGGAAGCCATGGCCTCCTGTGCCCTCAGAGATGGCCTTGATGCCCCTCAAAAATAATTTGATCCATATGAAAGGCCTTGGTACCTTTTTCTACATATTTGCACAAGGAAGTTGTCCACTTCATAAATGGTAGCCTTTTACTACGGTGCCCAATTTCATAACAGTGACAATTTTTATAGGGAGGGGAGAGGGCTTTGCCCTTCAGCCCCCTCACCCTAATAGCAACCAGGTGCTGCCCCAACACCTTAGGGAGGTTGAGACTTTACCCTTCAGCACCCAGACTGCCAATCATGGCCTAAAATGAATAAATTAAATGTTGCTCATGTACTGAAGAGGAAATTGTAAATCTGATAATTTATTGTTATCTTTGAGAATGGGCCTTCAAGAGAAAGATTGGATTGGAGGTCCAGAACTCCGTGAAATATCATTAGCATGAAAGCTAATGCTTTCCGAAAACATGTCAAAACCAATTGCAAAATTCACATTTTTAATTTTCTCTTAAACTCTACAAAATGTGTTAAGAGGATTAGCATCAGTTAGATTACTTACATCCAATGCCTTCTTTGTGAGAGCATCCACTGACATAGCAGATACTCCATCCTTGCATCTCTCGATCCCATCTTTAGACAGGTGCCTGACAAAAATGACAAAAATACAGAAATAAGTTACTTTACAGCACAATGCAAAACAGCAAGATTACTACAGTCAACCTCGCTTAAGTCAACGTCGCATGTGTCAATAGTCGCTTAAGTCGATGAAAAAAAAAAGTCCCAATTTATCCTCATAGACTTACGTGTCTTAATTCTATGTATAAGTCAATGTTTGTAAGTCGATTAATCGCCTATGTCGATCAAATTCTAAGAACAGTTCCAAAGAAAAACATTAAATTCACACCGCCCAAGTAGAATGTGTAACCAATCACTATCAAAAGCATCACAAACACCGATCAATTTTATATACATGTATCGACTCCAGACTTGCTGGCGCGCGACACGTGCTCCTCATTTCATAATCTCCGCTTTCTCTCTCTCTCTCTCTCCCTCCCTTATCCCTGGCCCTCGATAAGTTCTCCCTTCAAACCTTTTCGATCGTGGCTTGATGTATGAGATTTGCAACAACTCTCGATCTCAAAAAAGAGACTTCATTTATACTCTGTAATTTTGTAAGAAATTGCCGGTTGAAAATCCAGTCATTACAGCACACTGATGTGCAAGCTAGGGTCAGAATATTGGCCGCAATATACCATGGTATAGCATGAGTTGGGAAGAGTTTCCATCACTGGCACAAACTTTGTTCGGCAAATTATCTCATAAGAAAACTCAGGCACAGAAATTATTCAACGTTCTTCGAACGTGCCAAAACGACAAGTATGGGTAAAACCCATAAATAAAATCGCTGTAATTGGTTCAATATCGGCAAGTTCATTCGAGCTTCACATTGCAACCACTGATCTCTATGTAACAACCGTAGAGATCAGTGATTGTAACTGAATGAGTAAACATTTGGCGCGAAAACTAGCGTATGTTCTGCGCATGTGCAGGTCAATCGCTGCAAACACTACAGCGCTATGATTGGTCCAATATCGGCAAATTTGGTTAACTTTGTATAGCAACTGAATATCATTAAAGTCACATGTCGTGTAAGGGGGTTAGATGGGGGCGATGGCTCATGTTCGTGCTGTTATTGGCTGCTTAATTGGTGTTACTAAGTTAGGCTCGGAATAACAAATTAGAGGCAACATTGTTCCTTAGCTTTCTTGAAATGAATAGTACGGCGTCGAGTAAGAAGGAAGGCTTCCTGTGGATATGAAATTTATTTTGGAATCAGAATACGCGTTACATTGTGTCTGAAATCAAATACATTTCGTACAATATTTGAAACATTCAAAAAGACATTTATATATCAACATTTATTTTATTTGTTTAAATTAATTTGTTTAAATTTTGACAGCTAACAAACATTGTGTCATAAGAAAATCGAAAAAACATCATCGTCATAGAAATCAGAATTTTTAAAACTTATTCTGGAGCATCGTAAAATGCCTTCTCCTTGACAACAAATGTGATTCACAATTTCAGAGAACAACAAGATTATAGAGCAGAGTTATCCAGTCAAATCTCATCAGCTTTCCCTTATACAATTCTTGTATGATGGATCATCATAATTAAAACAAAATGAATATTTATTGTTTATAAAGCACGTCGTATGTTTCCGTCTTCAAAGAAAATAACTTTGATTCATTATTTCAATGAATATCGTTTCCCTTATACAATTCTTGTCAGCCTCGTTAGAGAATGATATGGATCATCATAATTAAAACAAAATGAATATTTATTGTTTATAAAGCACGTTGTATGTTTCCGTCTTCAAAGAAAATAACTTTGATTCATTATTTCAATGAATATTGTTAGCAGGGGATTTTAACTAGCAGAATAAATTCATGCAACAGGCAACAATATTTTTATCAGCATCGTTAGAGAATGATATGATTTGTCGTGAGAAGCTATAGAAATTGTAATTTATCAGAGACACATCACAATACGTTTTCAGTCCTTTATTATGAACACTGATTTTCAAACATCATTTAAGATATGATCAAAGAGCATACATCTGATAAATTATTTTACCAGCGTCAGGATGATATGCATCGTCAGAGTGACAAGACTCGATGTACTTTTTAAAAATTCATATCCATCACGAGTCACAATGACCCGAAAATAGGCCGTCGGAAAGTACACAATTTGATGACAGATGATAAGAAACCATACTTCCTATTTTCAAAAGAAAATGTAGTTTTAACGCAGTTTGGTTTATTTTCTTTATATTGGATATCGGTATCAGCATCGTCTGAAGTGAAAAAAAAAAAAAAGGGATTGAACTTCAACAAATCCATCCAAGCAATCAATTTCATGCGAGTATAACATAAAATTGGAAGTTTAACATACATTTTCAATTAATTTTGTACACTGTTTTAGCGACATTGATTGGTGTCGCACTGTAAGTCTAGTGGGTCCTTGTCGCACGGTGTCTGGTCGGGCTACCCCCCCTAGCCTGGAAGGCTCTTTGAAGAGTAAAAAAAAAAAAAAAAGCTGACGCTACTCTTCACAGAGCCTGGTTTTTTAACCCCACTTTGCATTAGAGTCTAAAGAACCTCCTGAAAATCACCTTTACCGTGAGCCAGCATCTCTCATCTCCTCTTCACCATAGCTTTAGAATATTAAATCCCCATTTTTTTTACCCTAGAATTAAAAAATATTGGGGGGAAAATGTGAAATATTAATTTTAATGGTTACCGGTAGGTTGAATGTTGTCCGAATGACGCCCCGAAAAAGCCTTCACTGCGCTCGTAGACCCGGAAGTGTCCCGTAATGTCATCGACCTACAGTCAGTCACGCAATTTTCAGATCCACCATACGTTAGACAAGACCGCTACAAGCGCGCGGGCATCGCACGCATTTTGATTGCGCATCTTCTGCATGCATGCAGTAGGGGTCTTGTCTAACGTATGGTGGATCTGAAAATTGCGTGATTGAATGTAGGTCGATGACATTACGGGACACTTCCGGGTCTACGAGCGCAGTGAAGGCTTTTTCAGGGCGTCGTTCAGACAACATTCAACCTACCAGTAACCATTAAAATTAATATTTCACATTTTTCCCCCAATATTTTTTAATTCTAGGGTAAAAAAAATGGGGATTCAATATTCTAAAGTTATGGTGAAGAGGAGATGAGAGATGCTGGCTCACGGTAAAGGTGATTTTCAGGAGGTTCTTTAGACTCTAAAATGGCTGCTCTATTGCAGAGTGGGGTTAAAAAACCAGGCTCTGTGAAGAGTAGCGTCAGTTTTTTTTTTTTTTTTTTACTCTTCAAAGAGCCTTCCAGGCTAACCCCCCCCCCCCACTCACACTTATGTGAGGTTATTGGAGATAACCTCGCACTCTGTACCATCAATACGTAAGCAATTGCCTCCCATAGGCAAGTGTGTGATATCTTGCCCATATGTGCGCAGGAGAGGAGCAAGATCACCGACCAAAAACAGCCTGAAAATTTCACTTGATCAAGATGATAAAGATCCTATCGAAGGATCTGGCATGAAATTAGATATTCTATCATTCTAAAATGTAGAAGGAAGTATTTTCTCAAAATTTTGCTGATTATATTGTGTTTTTACCTCTTCAACTTAGAGGTCGTGACAGGCCAAAATTGACACTGCCCCATATAGTGATGGTCCCGTGAGTGCCCCCCGCCCATACAATTAGTACATGCGAAAGAAAATACAGTAGTATTTTGTTTTTGGCATTGTTCGTTCTTAGTGGTCAACAACCACTATTACTTGGTGTGATAATACCGATCATGCTGATTACTTAGTGCCATCAAGTGAATGAGCCACTTATACATGTACAAGCTTATCTGAAGATAACCTTGTACTCCAGACTAGCTTTTATGGGTGAATAGTAGGCCTGAGTCATAACGGTTTTTTTTTTGACCGGTGCCCGCCGGTGATTTTTCGGCGGAGACCGGCGGACCGATGAAATTTCATGAAAAAAATATGCGGTGCAAAAAAGCTGCATATCACGCGCCGCCCGCATCGGGAAAGTAGCATGCTTTTGATTGTTGAAGAGGGAAAACATGAGAGATCTTAAAAGAACATAATATTAATATTACAAGTAGGCTTGAGTCATAACAGGTTTTTTTTTTGACCGGCGTCCGCCGGTGATTTTTCAGTGAGACCGGCAGACCGTTGAAATAAAGAAATACCGGTACATAAAGAAATTCAGTGTTAATTAAAGACTTTGAAAATCAACCAGTTTAAGAACTAAATTCCCTTATCTATATTAGAACTTTCTCATGATATTAAATTTCAAACCATTAATCAACCAAGTGGGACTATGGAAATAAGATTACCGAGCAGGATTTCTCAATTTTCTTGCTTGAATTTATCGGCCAATAACATGATGATATTGTTGCATTCTGTATACGTGTATGGGCGCTGCCATCTTTTATCTGTTTGTTTGCAACTCGTAATTACTCCACTAGAGTTAGCCTGGAGTTAGCGCCATCTCGGGGCAAGGTGCGCAGAATCGTACCAGCAGCGCTCACACAGAATTAAACAATAATATACGGGCCGATATTAAAATTCAAGCAAGAAAATTGAGAAATCTTGCTCGGTGATCTTATTTCCATAGTCCCACTTTGTTGATTAAAGGATTGAAATTTAATATCATGTGAAAGTTTTAATATAAATAAGGAAATTTAGTTCTTAAAACTGATTAATTTTCAAAGTCTTTGACACTGTGAATTTCGTATGTATTTCTTTATTTCATCGGTCCGCCGGTGTGCATGAAATTGCACCGGTGACCGGCTGCATCGGTTGGGAGCCGGTGGACCGGCCGACTCGACTCAGGCCTAGTGAATAGGCTTCAATAGCTTTTGTGTGTATCAGCCACACCACGTAATACTATAGTGGTCATACTGACCACTACGTGGGACGAATGCAAAAATACTAGTCATTTTCTATCGCATGTACTTAAGGTATGGGGGGAAAAGTAAGATAAATGTTTAAAATACTTCCTTTCAAATTCAGCGCTTTAAAATCTCTTTCCTACCTTAAATGGCCGTTAGGAAGAACTTCTGATATTTCCGGCAAAATCCAAAGTCAAAATCATGTCCAAAACCTAAGAAATCCCCGCCAATTTTTTTTGCGATCGCATGTTGTTTTCATGGTGCCGATGTTTTTAGACTAAATCGGCCAATAAAATTTTGTCAACAACGAAACTCGGTATCGCGTGCACATCGATCTCTACGATCGCACACACGGAAAATCGGGACTTACGTGTGCGCGATAGGAATCAAACTTTTAACGACCGAATTTTTTAGCGGGAGATGTCAGCGCTCGTGGCGATCAGGAAATGTAAATCATGACTTGCGATTAGGGCTGGGACTAAAACCCGGGTACCCGAGTCCCGCCCGAGAGCCTCGGGACCCGGGTCAAAATATTAGATAACCGATACCCGAAAATGAGTATTTAATTATCACCTATGTATGTACACGACAAGGCGGTAGATGAACGTCAAACAGCCATTTACTATTTACATGTAAAAAAAAATCCATGTAGCGCTCTAGCGCACCATTGCAGTGATGCGCTTTTGATTTGTTCAACTCACTGTGAAACATAACCTTACACATTCGTATACACAGAGAGCAAAGCTCACTGCCGCTATTCGGAGACTGCTCATTGGTTCATTGAACCCATGACATAATTTGCATTTAGTGCCCTTCCCCCTTCTTTGCAGTGAACGATAAGTCTATGAGCGATTAACGGGCGTAAAGTTTACAAACTCATGCATATTCAACAGTCGCTCCACACTCGCACGTGGCATCTCACAACTCGTACACTATTAAACAGGTATTTTTAACATCGACGATCACGATCTGACACTGTCACAATATCCTGAAACTTTAGCAAAGAAGTTACCAATTACTGAAATTAGATTAAGAGTACATGAACGATATATCCAAAATAATATCCTTCATTGTTCATGCGAAAGTGAAAAGCAAGGCTGTGAGAAGCAAAGGATGTCTACAGGGCGCGCGATTAACATTTTCATTCATAAAATTGGGCTTGTGACGTCATTTCATGAGCTAATAACAAGTCATGACAAGTCATATGCCAGCCAGCCAATGAAGGTATGCGCCTTTTTTTTTTTTTTTTCTTTTTTCCTTTCATATACCGCGGCGGCATTGGGCGGAAAGGCGCTTTGTATAAACAGATCGAATTTCAAAAGGGAACCGCATGTGTGTGTTAAAGGATGAAGTTGCAGTCGGACAGAGAAGAAAATGTTGGCTTGATGATTTTTTTTGATGAATGATGAGTTTGATGTCTGATGAAGATAATTGTTTTGATGATGTTATTATCTTGATAATGATGATATGATGATGATGTCTTTGATGATTATGATGATCGATGATGATATCAACGGTGCTATATGGTTGATCATGATGAATTGATGATTATGTGAATTAATGACGATATGAAATCATGTGATGATGGTATGGTGATGATATGATAATGATATGATGATATGATAATGATATGATGAACTACAAAGTGAGTAAGTGACTCGATCTCTACGATCACGATGTCGAAATTCCCAAGAGCTGCCCGTACAAAATTATTAAGAATCATCATGATCATCGTCTCAAACGAGTTTTTCTTCATAAGATTTCTTTGTATTCCCCTTCCTTTTTTATAAGTACATGTACATTCATGTATTTTGGATAAACATGTGTGAGGGACTGTTGACCGCGCGTGACTACCTAAGGCGCTGGCGCGCTGGCATGATTAGACGGTAGACAATTTCTACAGATTAGATTTAGGCGGCTTATGCCTATCCTGTCTTGCGCCCACGCGATTTCCTCCGCCTGTTTTGTTGTTGTTGTTTTTGTTTTTGTTTTTGTTTTTTCCTCGAATGGTTTATTTCAGTTGCCAAACACAAAGGAGTTTTCCCGCAGTGTTTGTAGCTTCTTAGGGGTAAATATTGGCTTGTAATTCGTGTTATATCATTTTCGGGTAACCGGGAACCCGCCCGAAAAATAGTCGGGTTCCCGAATTGAAAAAATACCCGAAACTCCCACCCCTACTTGCGATACCCCGTTTCGCCAGAAGTGACAGTAAATTACGGATTTCATTTTTGGAATCATCTTTTCCAACATCGGTGAATTGAATTTATTGTATTTCATGAATATGTTGGTGTCGTTTTTTGTAAATTAAATGCCGATTATGAGTGAATATTGGTGACTTTTGTGCAGTGGTGTTTTGAAAGTGTCGAGGTGGATGACTGCCTAGAGTCTACACACGAAGTATAGTAAAGTCGCTATGAGTGGTATCAGCAGGCCTTTTTCCAGGGTAGATCATTCATACAGAAGAGGAAAATAATTATTTAAAATTTCACTTTCAATTCTGAATCCCCTAATTGGTGGCACAGTAAGCATGGTAAGAGTTGAAGAGTCCATGAATCAGGTAATTAGCAAATTTAAGAAAATTAAATCTTGCTTAGAGCAATTTTGTTGTCTGTTTTTGACTGCTGCAACAGTGAATGTTGGACACAGTCCCACATAGGCAAGGGCCTATGAGTGTGAATGAGCTGGACATTCATGACATGACTCAATGACCGTCATTGACAGCATCCTGCTGTTTCTTCTCACAATTTTCCCCAACAAAGTTAAGTAAATTTAAAAAACATAAAATACAAATCTTATCACTTCTGTGTCAGGCCTCTTACCTTCTCTCTAGCCAGCGGAAGATTCTGTTTCAGTTCTAAGATTACTTTTAAAGGGGTCGGGCTATCTCGGCACTAGGGCGAACTCGGCACTGCGCGGTGACTATGTTTCAAGAGTTGAAGTCCACGCTACGCACCGTACCCTTTTTTAGCCTTAAATTTCATGTTTTGCATAATTTTACTTCTTGAAATTGTCAACATTACTACTTTGCTAATCATTTTACACATTGATATGATAGTTTGAATTTAAGTGTTTTGAAATGTGTAATTAAATGCGAAATTCAACACAAGTGTTTGCGATCACTTTAACTCTCTGGGCTCACTCCGCGGCGATTTTCCGCCAAGGCCGAGTTCGCCCTAGTGCCGAGTTAGCCCGCATCCCTTTTAAAGATGTAATTGTATTATCTGTTATTAACTTATTTAACAACACGCAAAGCCTTTCGTGTGGGACCGAAGGAATAGACAGCCACAAATACTGTGGAAGATCAGGGAGTGGAGATAATCAGCACAATAACATCGTTTATGTCATTCACAGAACACAATCGCTTCAATAGTCTGATGATCCAATACATAGAATTGCAAATATACATAATAAAGTATAAATGAGGGTCCGGTGCCTAAAAAACATGAAAGATAAATTATCTTACCATCCACGAGTCAAGAGCTCTGCTTCGACCATTTTGCCACAGTCCCAGAATAGATGAGGTACAAGCAATTTGATTGGTCCATTGAGAGAATTCGTGAATGCATCGTTTGCATTGAGCAACATTATTGGTTGAAAGATCCCATCGAGTTGGAATGCACAGGTTTCGAGAAAGGGAGAGATATCAAATTATACTTAGACTGATATTTCCCCCAACTCTATTTTTAGTGCATGGAGTAGAGATCGATGATGGATTATCAGTTAAATTTTGAAAGGCATATGCCTGATATGTATATTCTTTCTTGAAAATATAAGAATGAACTTGAAGCTGCTTTCCTGAATATGGGCTGCATGTGGCAAGGGGCCGGGGGGGGGGGGGGGCGCACGGAGGGCCGGACTGAGGGGCACCCCTACCAAACCCAATCTGGCATAGACCGTCAATCTCTCCCCTTTTTTTCTCTCTGCTTGTTGCCTAATTGGAAAATTTTTTGTAATAAAATGGTAGGCCTACCTTAAATGTATGAGAAATGTGTAAAGACTCTCGTAAATGATTATTAGCTCTTTTGTTGCCCCCCTCCTAACTAAGAGTCTTAAAGAACAGCATATTGTGAATTCTTCATAACAATTATGAATTGATGCTGAGTGTGATGCTGCCCGTAAAGAGTATCTTAATTTAAAGAATAGGCTAAGCAGGAAAACCCAGAAACTCAGATTAGATGTTCAAGTTTCAGATATTGATGTTTTACACAATTAATGACTTTATTTTGGCAAGTAAGAAATATAAAAAATTACTAAGGTACAAAAGGAGAAAGTATGGTAAAGATTTGAATGTCTTTTTACGGTCCTTAAGAAATGGTAACCCTAAAGCCTCTTGGGATTTATTAAACAGCAATGGCCGTCAGACTAAAAGTGCAATCAATGTTTCTTGTACAGCATTTTAAATCTCTAGGAAATTTCAGTGGAAAGGATGTATTTGCATGAATCCACCACATCAGAAGAGGTTGAATTAATGATTAATAAATTGAAAAAGGCCAGAGCTTGTAATGATTTAATAAGAAATTACTTCTTTTTTTGAATTTTTTTTTTCAATACTGTTTTAGACAGTGGAATTGTACCCTCTGAGTGGTGTATAGGAGTGGTTATCCCAATTTTTAAGAATAAAGGTGAAAATACAAATCCGGATAATTATAGAGGAATTACCTTGCTAAGTTGCCTTGGTAAACTGTTTACCTCAGTTTTGAATAATAGAATTTCTAGCTTTTTGATAGTAATCAATGTGTTTATAGGTAAGGAACAATCTGGATTTCGTTCAACTTATTCAACCACTGATCATGTATTTATTTTGAAGACTATTATCGATTTTTACTTAAGGAAACGCTTATATTGTGCTTTTATTGATTATAAAAAAGCATTTGATTTCATTGATTGGAAGTTTTTGTGGTTTGAATTGTTAAAAATAGGTGTGAATGGCATAAGTCCTAAATGTTGTTAAAAATTTGTACAAAAGCGCGAAGTCTTGTATTTCTACCAACGGCACAATGTCTGATTTTTTCACTTGTAACGTAGGAGTTAGACAAGGTGAAAACCTTTTGCCACTGCTGTTTGTTGTTTACTTAAATGACTTTCAAGAACAAAATTTTCTCCTGGTTTGAAATATGTAATACCTTACAGGGTGAGCCTGAGGAGTTGGAGCTTTTTTCAAAGTTGATATGCTTATTGTATGCTGATGACACAATCATTTTGGCAGAATGACTCCGTGAACGATGAAGAAATTAATATAGATGGATATAAAGTCGTACGCCATGACAGATCGTCAGGACCTGGAGGTGGTGTATGTTTATACATAAGAAATGATATCGCATTCAACATTAACGTTGATATGCAAACCGATGTTACTGAATCATTATGGATTAATGTGCTTTTACCAAGATCAAGACCAATCGTGGTGGGTGTTTTATACAGACCTCCAAAAAATAAAAAATTTATTGAGCATTTGTCAAATTCTTTAGAAAATATGAGCAAAGATGAAGAAATTATCATTTTAGGGGATATGAATATATGTCTCCTTCACAATCCTCCTTTCTCCAAAAAAATATATCGACTTATTAAATCTTAATGGTTTAAGTCAACTCATTGATGAACCAACGCGAATCACATCGACTTGCTCATCTCTGCTAGATCACGTAATCTGTAGTAAGGAAAATAAAATCAGCCAGCATGGTGTAATTGATCTTGGTATAAGTGACCATTCCTTCACTTTTTGCACACGAAAAAGTACTAAATTTGATTTTTGATTTGATTTTTGATTTTATTTGTTTCCACGATCGGTTTACATTTGTACATGAGAAAGCAAAATATAAGTATATAAATCAAATGGCATAATACAAAGGATAATACATAATAACAGCTCAGTATAATAAACATCTTCCAGTAGAGGTAATAAACGCATACAGTATACACTTGTGGGGGAACTTATTAAAAGCGAGGCTTGTCGAGTTAGGTCCCCATTTAACAAAGAAAAGGAGCTGGAAAGTAGAATTATGAGATTAAGATGAAAAGAAACAAAGAGAGGACGGAAATCAGCGGATGGAAACAGAAGAGAACATAAAAGGATTAACTAATTATAGAGAGTGGAAGGGAGAGAGAGAGAGAGAGAGAGAAGAGAGAAAAGAGAAGAGAGAAGAGAGAAGCGAAGTGCAGATCGAGATCAGCAACCATGCAGCATTTTAGTATATGGTTTTAGCAAAAGAGATTTCAGTTCTTTTTTAAAACGGTGCAGTCTCTCTATTTCCTTAAGGTTTGGATCGAGACTGTTCCAAAATTTGGGACCTGTAAAGACGAATGTTTTGTGCGCTAAGAGCGTTCTCGTGCGGGGAAGATGGAAAAAGTTTGATTGTCTTGTTGGGTAGTTGTGGAGTGTATTGTTAGTTGTGAAAAGTTCTGAGAGAGCATTTGGAAGTTCATTATTGATTAGTTGGAACATAAATTGACCCAGATTATAAAGATATAAGTCAGATACTTTGAGAACTTTATTATTATGAAAGAGCTGGTCAGTATGTGAGAGATAACCTGTAAGAGATACAATCCTCATGGCCTTTTTTTGGAGTAGTAGTAATCTGTTTAATTGTTGTGCGGTAGAGTTGCCCCATGCTAAAATTCCATAATTAAGATATGGAAAACATAAGGTTAAGTAAAGAGACAACAAAATAAAGGATGGGAATTGATATTTCAGCTTGTTAATCACTCCTATGTTTCTCGAAATCAGTCTTGACAAGTTATCAGTATGTGGTTTCCAGGAGAGCTTATCGTCAATTATTATACCTAGGAATTTTGTAGTTTTCACTTTTTCGATAGGTATGTTATCAAAAAGAATATTACCAGGCAGGGACTGAAGAGTATTGCTGAAGAGCATGTAATTTGTTTTCTTTATGTTTAGAGACAACTTATTCGCCTTTATCCAGTCCGTAACAAGTTTCAGTTCGGAATTGACTGTTGAAAGTCAATTGAATTGAATTGCAATTGGTCAGCACAGAACAGCTACTTTAAGATCGTTGAAAAGTTATAACGAAGAAACATTCAATTCCCAGCTATCTCTCGTCGACTGGTCATCGATAACTAATTGTACAGATGTAAATGAAGCATGGTCAAAATTTCAAAACGTATTTATTTCAACCTTAAACATGCTTGCTCCACGGAAACAGGTTAGAATAAAGCAAAGAACAGACATCTGGATGAACAAAGAAATTTTGTCCCTTATTAGAGAGAGAAACGCAGCTTACAAGAAAATGAAGAAAAATATGAAAGACGAAACGCTGTCTAAATCATATCGAGCGTTACGAAATTTAGTTCAAAGGAAAGTAAGAAAGGCAAAGCTCGAGCATTTGCAAAACCAGATAGAAGAAAACAAACAAGATTAAAGGAGACTCTGGCAGAATTTGAAAAACTTAGGATTAAAAAATAAGAAAAGTAAAGTTCAAGAGACTGTCATAAGTATTGTTGTGTAGGGATCGGTTATTGAAGGTGGGAAGCATAAATGAAGAAGCTTTGTAGAAGTTCTTTTTACAATTCAAATCAGGAAGCATTTATTCAACGCAAATATTCAGCAACACAGTTTCAATATTCAACACGGTTCCAGTTCAATTATAGTAGATATGGATGAAGTTACAAATGATACAGCAGGCGATGGATATAATCATTCTGAAGTCTTAAGTATCTGTCTCTCAGTCGGTAATTCTAATCCTCTCTCATTTTCTGTCTCATTTTCTGTCTCATCTTGAAGTTCCTGTGTATGTATTCAAGTCTCCCCTCTAAATCAGAAACTCTACCTATATTAGGAGGGTTTTTGGGGGGTGTTACAATTCTCTGATTGGTCAATAGTTAACTGTCTATCAGGGTTGCTATGGTATTATGGGGTGTGGTGATGAAGAGTGTAACTGACTGGGGCTGGTTCTATGAATCATCCTTCTTAGAATGTAGGTGCCTTGAAGTTAACTCTCTGGGGTGGTCATTCGTGGTCAATGTTTATAATTACAAGATAATGGGGTCAGTGTTTAGGATAATGGGGTACTGTTTTAGATCATGGAAGTGGGGGAAAGGTGAATGCCTGAAAGGGAGACAGGAAGTGATATCACATACTAATGGCATACGTTGTGTACTACATAACATCCCCTTTCTTTGGAAAATGAGGCTCCCTCCCCACTTTTGAAAATAATTGTTTGCATATTAAAAATCCCTTTGATGGAAAGTGAAACCATAAAAGAGTGTTCAATTACTGTCCACCTAACTCTTGCTCTCTCTCTTTCTCACTCACACGAAAAGTTTTAACAATACTATGATTATATACCTTCTACTTCTAAAACATCTAATTTGAGTAAACCATGTTGAAAGTAAAGCATAATGAGTTAAGCAAATTAATCTAATTGTGAAAGCTATTCACATTAAATCGTGCAGACTTATGCACAGTAACAAGTAATCACGACGAAGTAATATCAAACAAATATAAACAACTTTAAAAGATTAACAATTCTAGAGAATGACCATTAAGCTCTTGTCATTCCAAAACTCATAGCAGAAATTATTTCACGCAATAACAAGTAAATAAAAAAAAAGGAAGAAATGTATATGCTACTAAGTTTAAGCATTTCATCAACATGATAAAAGAGAAAGTTAACAGGTGCGCTCTAAGAATGAAAGTTTTCTATGTTCAAAGTGGCCAATTTGTACTTCAAATGAAGCATCAACATAGAATTTAAGTTACTATCAATCCTAATCCTGTTGCATATTATCTTTCATAATCACGTTAAGTTAAAGAACAAATTGAACAAGTACTTTCAAACTTGTTAGAAACATCATAGCGACAAGTATAAATCTAACTTATCATTGGTGTGTCAACCTAATAATGATGTATGCAATGTTCCAAGAAAATTACTGATTACAACTAAAATGAAATTAACTCATTTCATAACAATACTGATGATTTCCAATTCAACATATCATATAACAAACACTAGTCAGTAATTTACACTGTATATAACTGTCTGAAAAATCTCTGTGGAGTACCTGTCACAGGAATGATTTGTTCGGTCAGTATTTGCCTTATCAACTTGTCAGTCCCTTTGTACAGTCCGATATTCCACCAAAATCTAATTCGTGTTGGTTTACCGTCCTGTGTTTTGTCGTATGATGTCAGAACTTGTAATTGTCCGTCCTTGAATCGTCCTCTGTGAATTGTCATGTGTCCGGTAATTGGGGCAGTCATGAGAAGTTCAAGTTGTCTTTTTAGATCTGGTTTGGTCATAGGAGTGGGTGAGGCTAGTCCATTGTTTTCTGTCATGGCATGCAAATAGTCTGAGGTGTCAACTGAATCAGTTATTTGGGAACAAGCTGTCTGTCCAACATGGAATTTGGGCAATTTTTCATCATTTTCATCGATGAAATGTACTGTGGTTTGTTGCCCTTGTACCTTGTGTTCCCCAAGTACTTCCTTCAGTTTTTGAATGTTTGTTATGTTTTTCCTGTCATTTGAAGTTCTCATAAAGCACGGTTTCAGTCTGTTATAGTTAAATATGTCACGTAGGATTTCTCCTTCCATTGTCGCAAGAATGTAGTGAGTCCTGTCCAGTACGTCATGTATAACTAGGGGGCCACACCATTCGGCTGCAATTTTCTTTGAATTGGCAGTCAAAGACGATGAGGTCGGCTTGTAAAGGTATACAAGCTGGCCCACAGAGTAGATCGGAGTCTTGTCCAGTTTGTTAGAGATTTTTGCATTTTGTCGGTCTTGCTGTTTTCTCTGTAAGGACAGCATTGTACGGGATACTTGGTCCAATTTCTTTTTGAGGTGGCCGATGTATTCGTCATAAGAGGATGAGAGGCCAGACATGGGGTTGAAAGAAAGATTGGAAAGATTAGGAGGCTCTCGGCAGAATACAAGCTCGTATGGGCTGTGATCTCCAAGATGAGGGGAAGAGAAAGAGTTATAAGCGTAAGAGGTCGTAGATACAAAGCGAACCCAATCAGTGCCAAACTGGTTCAGGTTAACTTTGAGAAAGTTAGAAAGTGTCTGGATGTGTCTCTCGGTGTGTAGGCTCCCATGATTCTCTACACTGATCACCTTACGGTCAATGTTCAATGTCGTGCATAATGCGGTCAGTAGTTTGCCAGTAAGTGATGCGGCGGCATCTGTTATTAGACATGATGGAGGTCCAAAAATGCAGATAACTTTTTGGATGAGTGCCTCGCAAATCGTCTCGGCATCGAGCGATTTTAGAGGTGCGCAAATTACAAATCTTGTAATTTCGTCACAAATGACCATCAGATGTCTAAATCCAGTCTGTGAGGTAGGCATCGTCTTAAAGTCAAGACTAATGCGGTCAAATGGTCTGTACGAGTCTGGTATACGAGTGTGAAAAGGTCTTGGTTTGTCTGGTTTGCCTTTGAATTGCTGGCAGCGCAGACAGGCCTTAACATAATTGTTGATTCTCTCAAACATGTTAGGCATGTAGAAGTTACGTCTAATGGTCAAGTATGTTCGCTGGGTCCCTTGGTGGTTGCTAAGTAGGGTGTCATGATGTTGGGATATGATCATGTCAGTCAAGGTCTCGGGGATTGCAAGCTGTAGCCTAAAGTCGTCATCTTTAGTGAAGAAAAGTCTGAACAGTATACCGTCACAAAGAATGTACTCTTCTGCCTTTAATTTGACTGTTTTCGCAGCTTTCTTGTCACTAGGCAAGATATCATGTGCGAGAAAGTCATAGACAGGTTTAAAGAATGGTGAGGTTTCCTGTTCTGTTTTTAGTCTTCTCATGTCAACAGGTAGATTGTAGTCCCTAATTATCTTTCGTTTGATCAAGTCAGTAACCCTATCTAGTTCATGTTGCTTGGGAATATGTCTAGCTTTAATGTTGTTTACGCTTGAGGTCAGTGGTTTAGGAGGGGTGTAGAGGTCAGGGGGTACTTCTCTGTAATGGTCGTTTGAACAGTCGTTATCTCCTTTGTTTCTGTCAACAAGTCTAGGTTCCGTCTGAGTCATGGTGACAGGTGGGGCTTGTCTCGTAGTAGGAAGTGAACTTTCTTGGTACTGTTGCGGGAGAGGAATGTTTTGTAGTGGGCGTATTGGGGGTGTGTCATGTCTTGAATCTGCATGATTAGGTGGTCGTGGAGGGATAGTTGCAGGAGGTGGTGTCGATTGGCAGTAGGGGTCTGGGTCGACGTCATGATTATGAATAACTATTAGGGCAATTAATGCGAGTGATAGAGGTATATTGGTATATAAAAGATCCACAAAGTATCACGTGTCGATATGACCAAACAAGGTATGCCTTTCTATCGAATTATTCAAACTAATCACACAATGCCAAAAAAAACACAAAACGAAACAAAAATTACATTAAAATTCCTCTACTCACATGACTCAGTAACAAGTTAACAGTCGCTAAATTTATCCTCTCTCACTCTCCCATTCGCCGGTGGAACAATAAAAGAAATGGTTTCACTTACCAACCAGCAATGACGGGACTCTAAGCTAAAAACAAATACACGAATGTCATCCAATTAAAGTAGATCATAGTAGAAGGGTCACGAAAATCACAGGAACTAGTGTCAATCAACTAAAGAAAGTGTGAAAGTCATTCACTTAGTCACGGGACATCGGTTCCAAAGTCCAGGCAGTGTGTAGAATGGATGTCGCAGTGTTGGTCGACGTCGTCAGCAGTGGCGTCCTGTGAGGGCTTGTGAGTGTTCTCTCGTAGTTCTCTCTTAGCTGTCAGACATCTGGTCATCTGGTAGGCGTCGTGTGGTGGTCGTCATCAGGTGTACGCTGGAGTTCGTCGTTGTCGTGGTCGTCATCAGGTGTATGCCGGAGTTCGTCGTTGTCGTGGTCTTCAAGCTTCCAGTTCTGTTGTCCTCATCTATGGGCCGTCCGATTCGAGTTGGGTGTTGGAACGAATTGATTTGCAGGCGTCGTGATCACCGAATTATGTCTACTATAAATCTGCCAGTCAGATCGTCGTCGTTGTGGTGATCGTTGCAGCTAGAGCTGAATGATGGAAGAGTAAAGTAGCTGGATGGCGTATTAAAATGTTATCTGACGCAAACTGTTGAATTCATAATTTGACGAGAACCGGGTTCTCCACCATGTTGCGTTGGGATCGGTTATTGAAGGTGGGAAGCATAAATGAAGAAGCTTTGTAGAAGTTCTTTTTACAATTCAAATCAGGAAGCATTTATTCAACGCAAATATTCAGCAACACAGTTTCAATATTCAACACGGTTCCAGTTCAATTATAGTAGATATGGATGAAGTTACAAATGATACAGCAGGCGATGGATATAATCATTCTGAAGTCTTAAGTATCTGTCTCTCAGTCGGTAATTCTAATCCTCTCTCATTTTCTGTCTCATTTTCTGTCTCATCTTGAAGTTCCTGTGTATGTATTCAAGTCTCCCCTCTAAATCAGAAACTCTACCTATATTAGGAGGGTTTTTGGGGGGTGTTACAATTCTCTGATTGGTCAATAGTTAACTGTCTATCAGGGTTGCTATGGTATTATGGGGTGTGGTGATGAAGAGTGTAACTGACTGGGGCTGGTTCTATGAATCATCCTTCTTAGAATGTAGGTGCCTTGAAGTTAACTCTCTGGGGTGGTCATTCGTGGTCAATGTTTATAATTACAAGATAATGGGGTCAGTGTTTAGGATAATGGGGTACTGTTTTAGATCATGGAAGTGGGGGAAAGGTGAATGCCTGAAAGGGAGACAGGAAGTGATATCACATACTAATGGCATACGTTGTGTACTACATAACAGTATCAATGGAAAATTGTGTCATGATAAAATGGAAATAGTCAATGAATTCAATTCTTATTTCACAAATGTTGCTGCCAATTTAGTTAACAAACTACCTCCATTGAATAACCTGTTCAGTGTAGATAATAATAACAGTGTTCATGAGTTTTACGAAGAAAAAGGTGTAACTGAAGATAGCTTTGAGCTATTACCAGTTAGTGAGCAATTTGTGTATAATGAGTTACGTAAAGTATCCAAAGGTACGGGTCTAGATCTGATTCCTGCTAAATTTTTGAAAGATGGCGCAAAAACTTTATTTAGACCTCTTTGTTTTATAATCAGTCTATCTATTATGACGAGTACTTTTCCTGACGATATGAAAATAGCTAAAGTGACACCGCTGTATAAAAAGAAAGACAAAACAAATGTTGGAAATTATAGACCAATTAGTGTATTAAGTGTAGTTTCGAAAATTATGGAAAAATCGGTTCTTGTTCAAATTGAAAAATACTACAAAGAAAAAAATCTAATATATGATTTTCAGTCTGGCTTTCGTCACGACTACTCGACTGAAACAAGCCTAATTCATTTAACAGATTACGTGAGGACCGAAACCTCACATGGGCACTTCGTTGGTATGGTGCTTCTTGACCTACAAAAGGCTTTCGATACTGTTAATCACGAGATATTATTGAAAAAACTACAAGTAATGGGATTCAGTACGGCGAATTTAGCATGGTTCAGATCGTACTTATCAAACCGACACCAGCTGGTTGCAATCCATGATGTATATTCAAAATTACTTCCAATAACTTGTGGAGTTCCACAAGGGAGCATTTTAGGCCCAATACTCTTTACGAGTTATATAAATGATATGTGTATTTGTGTAAAAGATTGTAAGCTATTATCATATGCCGATGACAGTGTATTACTTTATTCAAATTCTAATCCAAAATCTGTTGAGGAAAAACTCAATGAAGAGCTGTCAATATGTGTAGATTGGATGACAGACAACAAGCTCTCTTTACACTTGGGTAAAACAGAAAGCATTTTGTTTTGTAGCAAAGGCAATGCTAAAAAATCTGATGGTTTCAAAGTAGCATACAAAGATCAAATAATCCAGAGAAAAGAATCTGTAAAATATTTAGGTGTCCACTAAACAAGCCAGGTTTCATTTTCATCCTTAGTAGATTCTATAGTAAAAAAAGCCAACTCTCGTTTGAAATTTTTGTACAGATACCAAAATTGCATGAATTCACATGCAAGACGTATACTGTGCTTTGCTCTCATTCAGTGCTTCTTCGACTATGCTAACGCCGCGTGGTATACCAATTTAGGCAAGTCGGAACAAAAGAAATTGAAAATCATTCAAAATAAAATGGTTAGATTTATTCTTTGTTTAGGCCCAAGAACGCACGTTGGCTATAATGAGTTATCTGCAGTTGGACTACTTGATGTCAGTCAAAGATCAAAACAGCTCATACTACATCACGCGCACAAAATATATCACTCGAGGGCGAATCATTATATTGGCCACAACTTTAATCTTGTTATTGATTTACATAATTACGAAACAAGAAATAGTCAATATAACTTTACATTGCCTGAACGAGTAGGCAGTATTGGCAACTGCTTCTATTATAATGCAATCAAACACTGGAATTCCCTCCCTAATCACATTAAAGCAATAGGAAACTTCGCACATTTTAAGAGAGTTCTAAAAAATTTCCTATCACTTGAGTCTAAGAGAACAGAAACAAGTGACATGATTTACACATTTGTGTGATATGGCTAAGATTTTCAGATCAATATTCTTTTCTCTATACCTTGTTCTTATTTATATGTATTGTTTTATTCTTGGGTTTAACTTTTTTTTTCTTCTTCATTCAGTTTTGTTGCTGTTATACTTTTCTGTAAACATGTTTCATCTGTATATAAGAACTAATGCCATACATTTCCATAATTGTCTTGTAATGCTCTGTTTAGGACCCCATTGTAAATAAGCTCTCGAGCTTTCATGGGTCATCCTGTCAAGCTTTCATGAATTTTTATTTTATGTATGTGTATATTTGAACTTGACAAATAAATCAAATCAAATCAAAATCAAAGCCCTGGCGAATTGCAAGTAGCGCTGAATGCAGTAAAATGATATTGTAATACATGGCACCATACAGTCAATGCAAGTCAAACTAAAATAATGATATTTTCCAGAGGGAAAATTACGGAAGATACCAAATTTTACATATCGGGTAGATGTTGTATATGATTTTGTTTATCTTGGAGTACAGTTTAATTTATAATGGTACTTTCAAAAAGGCAATTTCAAAGCAGATAATACATGCCAGGAAAGCTTTATACAGTATGTTGACTAAAGCGAAGCAAATGCAGTTGTCTGTTGATATTCAGTGTCATTTATTTGACCATTTGGTTTTGCCTATCTTATTGTATGTTAGTGAAGTCTGGGGACATGAAGCTATAAAGCAGATTGAAGTTTTCCATAGGAAATTCCTTAGAACTTTATTATCTGTAGGTTCATGTACGCCGGACTGTATGGTTTATGGAGAGACTGGACGAGGATTGATTTTGAATCATGACTTTTGTGAAGTGCAGAATGGTCAATTTTTGGTCAAGAATTTTGATAGGTAAAGTGAGTAAATATTCATATGTCCTTTTGAAATTCATTTCTGCCATTCATAAAGATGAACATTTGGACTTTACCTCATCATGGTTAAAATTCATTGAACACTCGTTTAATAAAGCTGGTCTATCCAATGTTTGGCTATTCCAAAATAATGGATTGGGCTTAAATTTTAATTCTTTGTTAAAATTAAGACTAAATGATATTTTTTGTCAGGAATGGAAAGATGCAGTATGGTCAAATCGTATTTGCACAAATTATAGAATATTCAAAGGCAAACATGAATTTGAAAACTATTTATTCACCCTAAACTGAAACCGATGCTCTTATACTCTCTGTAAGTTTCGGTGTAGATCACATAAATTACATGTAAACAAAGGTCGATTTAATGCGAACACACCACATTGTGATATGCAGTGCACACTCTGCTTGTCTACTGATACAGGAGATGAATTTCACCGTTTTTGTTTGTCCGTATTTTCAAAAGGAGAGACGTTTATATTGGCCTAGAAAGTTTCTAAGTGCCGCTTGCACATGACAAAACTTTTTTTTGACTCTAGAAGCACTTCTCAGTTGAAAAATTTAGCAAGATTTTCTCGCCTATATGTTGCAATTTTCTCAGAAAACAGAGAAAGAAGATTGTTCAAGCATCTTGGTAGTACAAATAGAGTTGGACATAGCCCTACACGTACTCGTAGCGGTATAGGATAGTGAAACAGCCTGCTTCATTTAGCTGGTAAATAGACTATATTATACATCATATATTATTGTCACTATCTATATGTGTACACTGTATTTACAAGTTGGTTACACATTGTTCATGTTTGTACTCTCATACACTCTATTATCGTTTGTATATTTGTGTCATTATCTATGTATAATGTACATGAATTGTATTCACAAGTCTGTTATACATTGTTATTTATACCTCATGTTTGTTTGTACTCTCATACCCCGGGAGGGGGTCGAAAGAGTCAATAAAATTCTACAATTCTACTAAGTTTAGCCGTCTGTATTTGAATGAAAAATATCTTCATTAACCATCTGGCCATAATTAAAATAAAGACAACTTTAGACTTAGACAGACTACTATATAATTATGTAAATCGAAGAGTGAAATAAAAATTTAGAAAAAATTAAAAAACTGTGGTTCTTGTCATGATATTTCATTTAAAATGCAAGAGTAATATTAAGTATGAAGAATATATATATATATATATATATATATATATAAGAAACTTGAATGGAAGTAACTGTTTCAGTGTAGTGATATATAGGTCTATGTGGTATTTGATTGAAACAACCTAGCTATTATGACGGTTGGATGCTCATGATTATTATACGTCTCTTCGTGATCATTATTTGTCAATTACCCATAGTAAAAGAAATCAAATAAGTATTTCGTTTTTATGCTAAACATAATTATGGAAATCAGTTAGATAGTCAATGAAGTAAAGAGATAATTTAAGATAATTCTTATGAGAGTATTTCATAATCATTGAAGGAAATTCTGTTAGAAAATAAGAATGTTTATGTCACAAACGAAATGAAACTCAATCATTTATTACGTATATGCTGTGAATTCATCATGTTCATCCTTTTTCGATTTTCATGGAGTAGATTCAGAGTTTTCCTTTTTATTATATATTATAGGGCATGTATAGGACCAAATGGTGAATGAAAAAGTTTCTTTATTCGAATATACAGACCAGGCTAAGCATAGGAGAAAAAAATAAACCAAAACGAGCTAACAACCAAAATTTTACGAAGATATTATGTATATTATTCTAGCATTCAACAGAATGTATCTATGTTTTGTATCTTATTACTCTTCTTGTAAACTATGTCTAAGCATTTTATTTATATCTGAGCAAAACAATTATTCATGTTAGATGTACGTTCAGTGAATAAGCGAAATGAATGAATGAACGAATAAAGGGATCTTTTGAATGAGGATCGTGGAGCTATAGGGGCAGGTTTACTCCCCCCCCCCCGGAAAACACACACACACACACACACACACTTGTGCACACACCCATACACACACCGATCGGCTGATGGGACGTACATCAGCTTATTAGACATCCGTCATAAAGGGCTGCTTAGACCTCACCGATTAACATTATAACGATAACGATATTCCCCCCCCCCCAAATAAAGGTACACCCTAAAGCTGCCCTACATTATATTAACATTTACGAGCATACTTAAATGTACACACAGGGGCGTCGCTAGAGGGGGTTGTGGGGTTGTCACTCCCCATCCCCCCCACTCAAAATTGTTGTCGGCGAATGCGCCATCTCTGTCAGCAAAAAAAGGAGGGTGAAAAAAGTGTGAAGGAAAGAGGAAAGAGAAAAGGAAGAGGAGAAAAGAGAAAGGAGGGAAAAAATGAAAAGAGAAGGAAAAGGAAAAACAAACAGAAAGAAAAGAAGGAAAGAAAAAGAAGGAAAAATGGCCAATTTGTTTTACTGGCTCGCTTCGCTCGCTCGCAAAAACACTGGAAAGTTAATATTTGGGCAATTAAAAGGAGCCCCCCCCTTCCAAGGATTTTAAAAGTTCCAATATTCGGAAAACCACTACTTCATGCATTTTCGGACAGCGAGGTGCCAGGATATCTACATATTTGAGCAGCGAAGTTCCATGATAATTATGTAACTTCTGTATGTAACTGCTGTATACTTTCACTACGAAAAGTTAAAGAAATTTTGCTCGCTCGCAAAAATTGAAAATTGAAAAGTTAATATTCAGGCAAAAGGCGTCAGCCCGTCCCCTTGCGAAAATGGGCCAGTATAATCAAGATTTCTACATCCACGATTTTCTTTTTTTATCATACAGTGTGAATCAGAAAAAATGTTTTAAAAATTGTGGGATTGACAGAGCATTTTTAGCATGTATGGATAGAGTGTATATTCCTTCTTTATTTGGTAACATTTGTTTCAATGTTGCTGTTACGGTTGAATGCACAACAGCCATTGTTTGAAAGATAGTCAAAACTCATTTGCACCAAGTCGTATGATTACCTCCTGAAACAGAGACAACAACATTCACACAAACAATGAGCGTAAAGTTATGGATATGTTTAACCAAGACAAATAAACATGAAAAAAATAAACAAATCAATAAATCAATAACGCCAGAAGTCATAACATTCAGTGATCTTCACTGAAAAGTCCTTTTTCATAGTCATTTTGGGCACTTGGACATAGCTTTCAATCTTCCACATGGCGTCCGTTTCTCTCGATGCATTTCTGAACTCGATGGAGCAGCGCTGCCATTGGCGCTATGAAGTGTCTGCCTGTCTGCAAGTCATCCAGGCCCTCTCGATGAAAGTTGCGATTAAACGCAACTCAAAAAATTAAACGCAACTTGATTTTCAACCTATCAGGATCGCGTATTTGGGACTTGCGTTAAATTTTTTGAGTTGCGTTTAATCGCAACTTTTTATGCAAGAGGGCCCAGGTCTGCAGGTGGGCTGCTGTACTGTACACCTTGGACTTCAGGAACCCCCAGATGTGTTATAAGTCTGGAGGTCTTGGGGGCCATTCCACAGGAGCTTTTTAGCACTAGCTTCAACAGCCCCTCGCCTTATTTGGAATAACTCAATTATCATTACAAAAGGCTTTTTTGCTCATTGGGCATTCTCATCCAAATCAGAAAAGGCATTGTTGATGTTGTCGCAAATGGGTTTTCACCCAGACACATTAATTAATTAATATCCAGTAAAGTCATTAGTGATTCCCCACAAATGTGGTATCAAAATTAATAAAACTGGAAGAGTTACGCTATCTAACTGCGGTGCAAGAATTATTGCGCCGTTATTGCTGGGGATAGAAATCTCGATCAGTTCACAAATGCATCAAGAGGCTTGCATGGTCTCAGTAAGAACACCCATGCGTCTGTGTGTTTGTTTGTCATACTTCTTTACTGACAAAAGAGCCATTGCTCTCTTACGTAAGGAGAATCTGAACATAGTACAAAACATATAACACACGGCCCGAAGAATATACATTCCTCCTCTCGTTGTATGCAAACTGAAGGTCATCTATACATCTAGTGCAATTCTTGTGAAGACAAAAGGGAGAAGAAGAAGGAGGAGGAGGAGAATGCACCCTGTGCCATTTTCAGTTTTGCATGTTCTTGCAAGTTTTCATCTGTGCATGAAGGGAGATGGGAGCCTGGGGGGATGGGAGTTTCCCTAGCCTGGTCCATACAAGGATGAAGCAGTATTCATGTGTAATGCATCTGAACTAGAACGACAATATGTAGGCAACGAAAGAGTGTGAGAGAGATAGAATTACTCAAAATTACTATGTCATTCTTTGAACTACGTGGTATGTATGTAAATCTCGTTCTTATCTTCCTCGTATCGCATGATAGTACATAATTGCGAAATTTTTACAGTGTAATTATACTATGATACTATGATACTATGATACATGATCTCATCTACTTCGGGGAAAACTGTGATTTGTGTTTGTATGTGGGGCGACCCCCTCTCCTGAATTAACCCCCCCCCCCCCAAAAAAAAAAAAAAAAAACTTATAATTTGCAAATTCTAAGGCAGTTAGCCACTATATATAAAATTTTGCATCTATTATTGTAGGATATCATTTTGACTAAATATAACTTAGAATATAAATGACTAATGATACATCCTATATCGAAAGCCTTGCCAAAACGTTGGTAACTTTTTTGGTTTGTAATTTACTTCCTGTAGAATTCACGCAAGGACTTGGGGAATTTCCTTCGAAAGTCCCATTGACACATTTTTAAACACTCACACATGTATTGATATGCCAAACACCATTTATTTCAGTGTACGACAAAAGAGCAATGTAGATAAAATGCCTTGCTCAAGGGTATAGGTGCCGTACCGGGGATCGAACCTTGTATTTCCAGTCTTGTGTTTGTAACCGTTCGATCGACAATTTAGAAAAAAAGAAGACAATGACTGAATACCCAGAGTCGATATTCACACTAAACAATGTATCGTACGTAGTGTCGTAGCCGACACTCGACTGGAATGCAAGGATCGTGGGTATAATCCCCGGTACGGCACTTATGCCCCTGAGGAAGGCATTTTATCAACATTGCTCTGTAATCGTACAGTAAATAAATGGTGTTTGGTATATACGTGTGTGCAGTGGCGGATCCACAAATCCAGAGGCCCTTTTTTTATATTTTTTTTTATTTGCTTGTCAGAGATTTTTTTAGTTAAAAAGGGGCCAAAAAATGCTAAGGATCTTTTTTTTTTTTCTTGTCAGAAAATTTTGTGAATATTGAGCCCCCTCCTTCAAGAAATCCTGGATCCGCCACTGCGTGTGTGTGTGTTTCTTTAAAGAAAATCATTTTCTCTCACAATAGCAGAAAATTGTCTTACCTATTCTAAAAGTAATGTAATAAGAAATCATTTTAGAAATACTTTGCCTTTATACATTTATCAAATATAAATTATCACTTTCATATATTTTATTGCAGAGGTTAAGTAACACCGTATTAAGTTTGATGTAATGTAAGTTGCAATATTTTGTATTTTCTACAATTAATGTATTTGATTTTTGTTGAGAGAAAAATAAGAGTATTTAAAAAAAATCCAACAGCAACAATGTTGATGCCGAATTGCCAATTATGGGCGCATGCTCTTTAAACTTGGTATATTAGCGAGAAATTATGCCTCATATTATTACTGAGTTGTGGCGTAGCTACGTACGGGGGGGGGGGGGGGGATGGGGAACTCATATTCCTTAATCGAAAGGCGGAAAATAATAGTAAAAAGAAAGAGAAAAGAGGAAATACTTCTTAAGATTGCCTTTTAGAGGAAGCCCCTATGATGCCACTGCCCACTTAGTGGCTGGACCAACGCGACATCACATGACTTCAACGCTTTTATTTGGGATGTAAACAATCGAAATATGTATCAAATACTCACAATTACATTAAAGTGGATAGAAGAACATGTAGGGGCCTACATGTCTGGACATGAAATATACAATATTTGCTTTTAAACATGTCCAACTGTTTTATATTTGTGCATCATGTACTTTACTTACTGATACATGTATTTAATTATATACCCAGATCTATGAAAAACATCATTGCCTTTATTGTTGTTATTGTATTTAGTTTATATTATGCAGTACGGTATTTATATTAGTTTGATTGAAATCTGAAATCTGAATCAGAATAATAATTTAGATACAGAAACCGAAAATTGCTTTTAACTGTTTTCTTTGTTTTTCGCGCATGTAGGTATCATTCATTCGAGAACCGGATGCCATTAAGCCAAGACAATCACATGACCATAATGACACTGGATAAAAACAGCTCTTCCAGCGCTTGTTTGATCACGTAGTTTCGAAGAGAGACATAACTTAAAGACTGATAGTGACGAATTAGTTTTGATTACAAGATATATCAGGAAATTATTTTGCTTTGTTCAAATCATTCCCATCAAATAAGCAACTGTATAAGAACATGAAGATGAATTGCTCCAGGTCTACCCTGTGTAATGCTTTGACGGCCCTGTTAGTGGTAACCTTTGGTACCAGTACATGGGTTTCACTTGGTGGGCTTTGGGTAGAATTCCCACTTCTGACCAACCTAGGAATCCCTGAGGGGTACCACATCGGCTCTTACTTCATAATCGTCACCCAAGCGGCGGCCATCGGACCACTTCTTTTCGTCACATGTCAGTACGTCGCTCCCAAAAACTATCATCTAGAAATCCCAGCTATTTACGTGACACTGGCCGTGGGTGCCACAGCCAGTTTCCTCCTGATTTTCTTCTGGGACTCCTTTACATTCTGGTCCGGACGTGAGCATAGCACCGCATTCCTAATTCTGGCATTCTTCATGGCTTTGGTCGACAGTACTTCTAATCTAACCTTTACGCCTTTCATCTCGAGTCTAAAGCCTAGGTACCTCAATTGGTATTTCATAGGAGAGGGACTTAGCTCCGTGATTCCAAGTTGTGTTGTACTCATCCAAGGCTCTGGTGGAGATGATAAATGCGTCGCAAATTATACTTTTCTGAACATCACCGAGGAACCCATTGTCAACATCACAATCGTTCAAAACTGCACCGTGTGGACAGTGGAAAAGAATAGAGACGCCCTTTTCCCTCCACAAATATACTTCACCTTTATATTTGCTTTGTTTACGCTCAGTACGACATCATATTGCCTGTTGCGATGTCTTCCTATTATTCGAGAGCAATATGACGAAGTTGTAGTTTGTGACAATTTAGATGGATCAAATTATGATTATAGACGGCGGTGTTGTTTCTTTAGATGCTGCACGCGTGTTCGAGATGACGACGAGACAGCGCCTCTACTTAGTTACAATAATGAAGGAAAGAAGAGTCAATGTGGACAAAATGAGTCAACGGCACCTTTCGATTGCAATGAAAACCCAATTGAGGAATCGTGTATGGGAAGTGAAGAACATCAAACGGATTTGAGTAGACGTAGAGTGGGAGACTCTGTAAGCAGCATTACTACTACTGAAGAAGATGAAGTGACTGACAACTCTGGCCCATGCTGCCAAAGCAGTTTCTCTGGCAATCATGCATTTCTCTTCACAACCCTAACCTTGGTCAGTGCCCTCACCTACGGTGTGCTTCCATCCATCCAGAGCTACTCTGCAGGAGCATACGGGTCACACATCTACCTACTTGCCACAGCCTTCGCAGAAATCAGTGTCCCTATCGGGTTCTCCTTGGTTATGATTCGTCCAACTACCAGTTACCCGGTAGTACTGCTGACATCGCTTGGTGGTGTGGCTGCAGGTGGCTATTGCATCGTGACAGCATCCCTTAGTCCTACCCCTCCGCTGCAGGAACATGCCTTTGGAAAAACCTTAATTGTAAGTTTCATGGGACTGCACCAAGGGAATATAATGGGGCAGCCGATAGCGCCAAAAAGCTTATAGAAAATTTATTAGGAAGCATGAATTTTTCCACAGCAAATCTGAGTGAGGGGAGGGGGGGGGGGGTGGTTATATAATTTTCTCTGTTAACGAAATTTCATGTATTAAGTGTTACATGAATAGGTAGACAATATTCTTTAGGTCTTATACTAAGAATAACATGTACATGAATTTCTCATAATGACGTTTGGCACTGAAGATTTGCAAATGCATTTTGTATCATGGACAATATTCCAAAGTTATCTTTAATACAAAGAAAAAATATCGTACGGCTACTTAGTTCATGTTTATAACCCAACATTAATGTACAGCACAATGTCAACCTTGGCATTGATTGTAGGTGATGACTGACCTGTGAATGAGAGCTTACGAGGCTCTGACCATGCTGACCCTCAAATTGTAGGCACGCTGAGTTAGATGCTATTTTTTTTCTTCATCGGGTTAGAATAGTTTTCCCTGGGTGTACCTTCATCAACATGTATTTTCATTTTAAGATCCATATCGTATGCCATGTTGATTTATTCTTTCTTTCTTTTCTAATGTTCTTGCTTGGGAAGAAAGTTACAATGTCCAATCGTTCACAGAAAAGCAAGATTGAATAAATGCTATGATACCTTACATATTCCAATGTATCAATATCTAAATAAAATCATGAAATGTATATAATTATACACCATCTCGTGATCTTAGCTCAATAACTGAAAAATTGCTTGTCATGCTTGGGACCCCCCCCCCCAAGCATGCCAAGACTCGACTGCAATATAAGCCGCATTAAAAAATGTGGAACAACATCCCACTGTGAGAACTTATCCTGCAACCATCAAAAGATCCCTTTAAACGTATTCATTTCCGAAGTAATGTAATGTTATCTAGTCAATTTGATTATTGTAAATATTAATTTTCTTTTCCATGATATTTGTTTTTAAAGCTACATGTATATGGTTCTTTTAACGACTCTGAATATATGATATTGTTATCATTACTATTATTATCATCATCATCCTCCTCATCATTTGGTTATTATTATTACTATTACCATTATCACTATCACTGATATCATTATTACTACTGTATTATCATTATCATCATGATCTACTTAACTATTATCACAATAATTATTGTGGTAATTATTACTGTTATCACAATTATCATTATTATAATAATCATTATTATTATTATTATTATTATCATTATTATCATCATCATCATCATCATCATCATCATCATCATAATGATTAATACATGTATCAATATTATTATTATCATTATTATTATTGTGTCACAGGTCTTGGCCTGGATCCTCCAAGGCCTTTTCTTCTCCTACTGCCGAGCGACCATCGGCTGGATACTTCGAAGCGACAGCGACTCTCGAATGTCCATGATGTGTTTCGGGGGATGCACGACCATCGGCACCATGATTGGAGCCATCGTCATGTTCCCGCTCGTAAACATCATCGAGATTTTTAAGGACTTCGATCCAAGCCAAGCGTGTTCCAGTCAAGTGACCTGTGTCGTGGTTGAATAGATAGCAGGCCTATCGTAGGTCAGAGTATAATACATGTACAATGACCTTTCCGCACTTCAATTAGTGAGCAATTCAATTTCACAAATTATCAATGTAATCAATGTTGTCTAAAAAAAAATAAAAAAAAAAAATCTCCATATATTTCATGAACTGAAAAGATGTTTGGTAGAGAGAATGGCGTTGAGAAGAAGCATACTAAAGCTTTTCGTCTTACACTCGTCAGAGTGAGTTTCTTGTGGTTTACCCTCACGAGTGATGAAAAGTTTCGGTATATACTTCTTTTCAACGCCATTCTCAGATTTAATGGATTGTCATTTATAGACGGAAGAGGAAATAGTGATAGCATTTCGATTCACAAATGCTGGTAGACATGTGAAGTGCACGTAAACTGCACTGAAGTGCACTGTACTTCGAGTCGTTTCATTCATATGATGAATTTATTTTATTTTTATTTTATGAATGTTCTATTTTCATTTTTAAAGGAGCTAAAAAGAAAAAAGAAAAAGAAATGATTATCTTTGAAATGTGCTTGAAATCTAAATGCATTCCAAATGCTTGAGCAAATTAGTTGTTGATTAGAAGTTGATAAAAATGTAGTGAATCTTTCGAAACAAACAACTGAGTATATATCGTCTTGATTAGAGAAGACTTTTGAAGTTTCCAGAAGCCGTATTATGGTAATGTTGTGAAAAATATTTTTACTTTGAAGAATATTCTCGTCATGAAAAATTAAATATTCTAAACTGTCAATCGAAACGTGTAATGATATCTTTATTATCATGATTATGATGTCTTTTCTTTTCACTATACAGATCATTACATTTATGTAACTTTCGGTTTACTTGACGATACGATGGTTTATAAGTATTGATTTCTGAAAACTCGTTTGTCTTTTATTTTTGCTCTACATGCAGCATAATGAAGTGAAACAGAAATGCAATTAAAAAAAACAAACACTCGACCCTCTTCTTGAAAACGGACGATGTCTGAACTAAATTAAACCTTGCCAGTATTTGAGACTGAAATTAAACCTGGCTAGTAAACCTAGCTAATATTTAAAGTTCGCATAGGTTTTCCTGTCCATTTTAACATATTAAAAATTAAATTTCATCAATGTTCACTTCAATTTCGTCCGAAGAATCCTGGAACTTGCAAATGTCAAAGTTGATTTAGTCATTTGTCATTCAAGTTGATCAACGGTCAATCAATTTCAGTAGATTTCATTGGACTTTGTCTCACATGACGATCCTCTGCAGAATGTAATGATGGAATTCGTCTTTGTGCATTTAATTTCGAAAGAGTTTCATGCAAATTCGAATGACGCTTGGTCAAAATGGATTGCAATATGACGAAATTGATTCATGCAGTCGTTGGTAGCCGGGAATGACGGAACTGATTTGAAATTGGATGCAAAAATAATAATATTGATTGGACAAAGTTCGACTGAATGACCAAAGACGAAAGTACTGGGATAAAATTGAGTGAAGAAGAAAAAGAGAAATTTAATGAAAAAAGGTGTAAAAATTGACGGGAAAACCTATATTATGTTTAAAATGAGTCGTTTCATAGACGAGCAGACTAACTCAGCCCATGAAGTCGGGGTTGAAACAGGCCTAAACTTTTTCCGCTCCCAAGAATACCATTCAAACTGTCACTTGAGAACTATTGAAAATCATAGAGAAAACTTTCACAAAATTTTCAAATGTGGAGTTGATTTTAATTAAATTCTCATCATGCTTGTGCCAATAAATTGATACTTGACCAACGGCATATTTCATTGATGTCATTATGGTTTTAACCAATGTAATAAGGAACGTGATTCAATTTTATTCGTTCATTAGCGTTTTCAAGCACTACACTATAAAAACACTATAAAAACTACTTTCGAAAAATAAACTCAAGACAATTTCACTAGCCCTGTCTATCACCTTTAGAAATATGCGAACATTATAATGGTGCATTAAGTAATCCGAACCTGATTTCTATGGGCAGTACAATAGGCCTTTGAATTTGCCCTCGAGTTTATTTTTCGAAAGTAGTTTTTATCGTGTTAATTATACAAAATAGCCCGAATTCACGAAAGACACTGAAAGATATTATCTTAACCCATGGTCTAAACCATGGTATAAACCATCGCCGTGGACAGTGCTAGTGGACTAAAAGAAGCGTAAATAAGCGTATAAGCGCATTACTGTACGCCCACTGGACATGAGGACATGCGCGTAGTACACTTGTGGAGGTTTAAACCATGGGTTAGATAAACCTCTTTCGTGAATTCGGGCCAATGTATTTACATGAATACATTTCTGAGGCAAAATATTTGTATGATGAATTTAGGTTATCAAACAATGGACAAAAAAATATGAACAAATTATGACCTGAAGGGTTATTTTAAACAAATCATGACCTGAAGGGTTATTTTAAACGGTGAAACATGCCTTTGTGCTCAAAAGCAAAGCTTGCATAATGCCTGTCCCTACAATGAATTTTACCTCTAATTTGATTGTGGAATATACATGTATAAAAGAATTATATTGAATGACTTACTGTCTTAAGCTAGATAATAATATTGCCAAGGTGACCTTTCATAATAAATATTTTGAAAAGAATGCATCTACACACACAACAGATTCCTATCTTAGATTACATATACCATATCAGGATTCTAGGTCTCTGAATAGTTAAAAACACTTGCATTGAAAAAAGGGCCAATTACCGGGCAATATGAAAAATATTACCCGGGCATCAGCTCTTTTTGCGCGTACAACCGCGTACAACACAGTGACGCGCATACAGTGCAGTGGCGGATCCAGGATTTCTTGAGGGAGGGGGCTCAATATTCACAAAATTTTCTGACAAGCAAACAAAAAAAAAAAAAGAAAAAAAAAAAAAGAAAAGAAAAGAAAGAAGAAAAAAAAAGGTCCTCAGCATTTTGGGGCCCCTTTTTGGTTCCTGGGGAGGGGGCTCGGGCCCCCCTGGATCCGCCAATGCAATGTATGCGCATAAAGTGAACATATAGGATATGAGACACATGCACTACTCAAACTATTTGACCGGTATTCTGTTAAAATCTAAACCCGACCCTGGGTCTATAAAGTTGAGTTCTAACAAAGGAATATAGTTTTTTAAACATGATAGACCAAGTGTCGGGTTTAACTTAACTTTAACATTTTTGAATAGATTCATCTTGGCAGGCACATTTTACCGAACTTTCTCCTTTCAAGGATTACTGACACGCAGGATGCGGTATATAATTCATAAAACAATTTGTCTCTGCTAATTTTCGGTATAGACTTCGGTGATCTCGAGACTTTCAAAGCCCTTCTACTTCGCCATGGGGTAATATAGCACATTTTTGAGACCACCTTGGGGAATAGTTTTAACCATGCCCTCAAAGCAGTCATATATGTACCTTAATATAGCTATGTTGGTGGTCTATGAAGCAAAATCCACCAAAGTGTTTATAAAAGAAAGATAACAAATGAAAACAAATACAACTCGAGTGAATATAACCCTCCACAAAGTGAGATTTTTGTATGAAAGCCGTTCTGTAAAGGCACTTAATACATTGTGGAAAGAAGGAGAAATATGAAAGACACAACTTTAACTTTTCACACAATAAATAATGATCGTATTTCCGTAAATATGTTTTTTCAAAGATGCATTTTCAGCCATTTTTTTTCTTCTGAATATAACATTTAGATTCAGGCTTGAATATAGATGCTACATGTAGTTTTCATACTCAGTGACTTTTCGTTCTTTTATTGACTCTGTCAATCCATATCGTCATTACACTAAGTGGCGGATCCAGGGGGACCAAAAATGGGCCCCCAAAATGCTGAGGACCTTTTTTTTTATTTTTTTTTTTTGCTTGTCAGAAAATTTATGAGTTAAAAAGGAAAAAGGGACCCAAAAAATGCTGATTACCTTTTTTTTTTTTTTTGCTTGTCAGAAAATTTATGATTTAAAAAGGAAAAAGGGGCCCAAAAAATGTTGATGACCCTTTTTTTTTTTTTTCCTTGTCAGAAAATTTTGTGAATATTGAGCCCTCTCCCTCAAGAAATCCTGGATCCGCCACTGATTACACTTATGTAATTAACATTTTTGGAATAAGAGATCATTCATTTGTTCAATATAATTTGATACACAACAGTCATATTTTGTCAAAGTCGATTACATCAACCTGTATCAATGGCAGATCCAGGGGTGGGGTTGAAGCTACTCGCGTGCTATTCTCCCCTACGCCAATCGTTTCTGGTATTCAGGCGATTGGCCTTGTCGAAAGCCTTTTATATGGGGAGGGCACGGGGACAAGCTGGGAAAAACAGTTTTGGACAAAATATGGCACATGAAAAATGGAAGATTTCTCCTTGCTTGTCAGAAAATTTATACGGACTTCTTGTGCCCCCCTGCAAGAAAATCCTGGATCCGCCACTGTGTATGGAATCGGTGTACAATATGTAAATAATTACAAGTACCTAGTTCACACATAAATCGTCAAACCTGAAGTGAATCTGGGAGGCATTTCCTTAATACCTATGATGAATACATAACGCTCTCTTTACCCTGTCAGATAAGGGCTTTTTGATGACCCTTTTTTTTTTGTTTTTGTTTTGTTTGTGCGCGCAAGGGAGAAAGAGAGAAAAAGAAAGGGTGGGGTTTCAACTTGAAGGATAAAGGAATTTGTCATCATTCAATAACAGCGCCAATTCCTTGTTGTAAGGTCGGTAGAAATCGTCCAATATTTTCTTCGTTTCAAGCAACATGTCTTCATGCTTACGCCTGTTCACGTTTTTATGAGCTCGATGAATGATTGTGTTTTCTTCCTCATCGCTGAGTTGTCCTGTAAATAATAAAAGAAATTCACTTTTTACATCGATAATAGCCCGAAAGCCTAAGTTCGTATCAGACTTAAGTTTGCACATTGTAAAGTTGAAGGATGTCGAATATATTTCAAGAAATTTTATGTTTCGGCGAATAAAATCTAATTAATTTAAGTTAATTTATTATTAATTAATTTAATCAGATTTAATTTGATTTTCTCATTTCACAATTCAAGGCCTTAAAGGAGAATTAAACCCTGAGGAAAAATCAATTTTAATGAAAAGAGAGGATTGAGAGAAGCAATTTTTAAAAAGTTCCATCAAAATCGGTTACGAAATGAGAAAGTTATGAAAATTTGAAGAGTCTCAATTTACTTTTTATGGCGATCCTCAAATTGGCAATGTTGCTTCAAAGTGACAGGTTTAGTAGTACAACTCTCCATATGTAATTGTACACAAAATTTCATATTTTCCCCATTATCTCTCAAGGTGCAACTTGTCTCCTTCTTAGGCAAGATATATCATGTGAAAATGTTTTTGATGCAACATATGTTGAGTTCACAAAAAGACAAGCAGCATCTTTAGAGATAATGGAGAAAATATGAAATTTTGTGTACAAAACATATAGAAAATTGTACTACTAAACCTGCATTTTGAAGCAACACTTCCAATTTGAGGATCGCCATATATAGAAAGTAAATTGAGACTTTTCAAACTTTTTCATTTCGTAACCGATTTTGATGGAACTTTTTAAAAATTGCTTCTCTCTCTATCCTATCTTTTCATTAAAATGGATATTTCCCCAGGGTTTCATTTTCCTTTAAGTCTATGCGCGCGCGTGTGTGCGTGTGTGCGTGTGTGCGTGTGTGTTTTGACCATAGTTTTGACCATGTTTTGACAGACGTGTATCAATCAAATATGATTATTTACGTCTGGGACCGACCTTTAACGTGGCCATCCAAAAGACGTGACAGAGATTCGAACCTGGGTTCGATCAGAGTCAGTCTGTAGGCGAATATAAAGAGCTGCCCGTAGACTTTACCGCTAGACCATCTCCTGGGGTGGTATTCTGAAAATTGTTGTAACATTTGTTGTAACTTTTATTGTATCTTCCGGAGATAATACCTCGCTTATATTGTCGTAAGTTGGTATTCTGAAAATTGTCTTAAGTAGATATTATTTCTCTCTAAGGACCGCCTTTATATTATCTTTGACACGCCCATTTTTTGACCCTTTACCAATCAAGATGGATTTTATATATGTAGGTTAACGAATAGGAGAACCCTTTATGTCAAAAACATGCATAAGGATGGGCTTTGCGCGTATATAAATGTCGTGCGTAGTTATTAAATTACACGTTTTATAATGCGCCATGTGTTATTGCACTGCAATTAATTAACATATTGGCTCATCCTCTTCTGCTCGAACCAAGTCACATATTGATGTAAAATCATCGAATTCCACCTGTAATTTCTTTAAAATGTCTTTTCTATGAGATCTTGAATCACACACAGTCTCCATCTTGCTATTCGAGCATGTACTGTCTGATTCTGAGCTAGAAAAATTACCGAGATCATGAGATATAACAGCTAGAAGCTGTTGTAAGTTTTGTTGTAGTTACCATGGAAGATAAGATACAACAAAAGATAAAATAATTTTCAGAATACCAATTATCTCATGATATTATCTTCAGCGCGCATATGTAAATTAGGATCATGCGCAAAGTGAACAAAGATACAACAAAAGTTACAACAAAAGTTACAACAATTTTCAGAATACCAATTTTATCTTAATTGTGGAGATACAACAATATTTGAGATAAAACAGTTTTCAGAATACCGCCCATGACTCCCTTATTTACAGTATGCCTGTCATTCATTAGTTTATTCAGAATAAACAATACCATTATGAATTGCACCTGACTTCCGAGAGTAATTAATAATTCCCGAATCTGGGTTGAAAGAAATGCTCTGGTATATATAGCTGCGATCCACAAATGAAATGTGGGGGAAAAATGCAATTTTGAACTATTTAGCAAAACCTTTCATTCACTGATCCTTCAATGATCCTTCATACTGTTGATGTTATGTTATGTTTCATTTGAAATGCAAAGGATCAATAAAGCAAGAATTACAAAAAAAAAAAAAACATTTCATTCTAATGCAGCGCATTGAGTTAAGTTGAGTTCATTTATTTATTTGATTTCTAGAATGTTCAAATAGTTGTGTACGTGAAAAATATATACAGTTAATAATATAGTTAATATTTACATTCATAAAAAACACAATTAGACACTAATATCAGTTAGCCGGTATTGAATTATGAGAAAAATTAAACAAGAGAACTTAAAATAAAGCCTGTACTGGCCTTGTGAGACAAGTTCCCTTTGTGTAACTGTGGTTGGAGGCTATATATAGATAATACTTGTCTTTATTCTGTACGAATGCAAATTTACGATATGAATTTTAAGAAGAAGAAAATTTACAAAAACAAAACTAACATATATCAAAACATATGAATTACATATAAATACTGATGTTTTGGTGTGAGAAATAGACATATAAATATGGATATAAATATCAAATTTTTATGCCTTATTTTTGCACATTTTCAAACTTGTTTTCTTTCTCGGGGCACGGGGTATGAGAAATTTGAGGGGCACTTGCCCCAGCTCCTGAAATAACCTCCACTCTACACTGTTCCAATCAAGTTTCAAGAACAAAGTAATCAGAATTGTTGAATTCTTTGATCTTCATATCTTTCTAACGCCGTCTTTCCCTAAAATCTGACAAAAATTAGTTCTTTTAATACTTTTATTGAATGTAATGATATGCATAGGCCATAACAAGTAAACAAGTTTGGATAAGCGGGGAAAAAAAAGAAGAAGAGAAAGATCGTTGAGACTGTATTATTGGTGGAAAAGGAAGTAAACATTTCAATCTATTTGAATCCTTTACTAACCCACTCAATGGGCCGGTGATCCAGAAACTGCCTAACAAAGAAATTCGAGCACAATTGCAGAGAGTTTTTTTTTTTTTTTTTTTGCACTTACTCAAGTCGAGGAATTTAAGAATTTGTCTGTAGACGACAAGGGAATCTTCTTGCCAATCCTCCAATCGGATTACGAGGACGCCATCACGTGAGAAAGCGCTCATCCAATCCCGAAGAAATACGTGGTAGATTCCCACCTGGAGTTCGGGTATCAGTTTGTAGGGCTGAAAACAGGTTAAATGAAAAAAAAATTATTACAGGAAAAAAGGAAAATAAAGTTGCCTGTAAATTATTTCACTGCCCGTTTTTGGTAATGGTAAAAATGAGTTTATCCAATCGTCAAAAATATATTTATGTCCTAATGAAGTAGAAGCACTTATGGAATCAGAGTTTGGTCCTTGGGAGCATATGCGTAGACGGGGGCACAAGGAGGCCATGACCCCTTGGTCATTCACTAAAACAAAGGTCATCCAAGGAACTAAGGGGTCAAGACCTTACCCCTATACCACTACCCCTGTTTGTGGTGTGTGTCGGGTGTGTATGTGTATAATATAAGTATATGACTCTGTGATTTATGTGTCCCCCCCCCCCCCCTGCCACTCCCCATGTTCAACAAATCTGGCTACGCCAACGCTTGGTAGTACCAGAGGTGGGGTTTCTGGAATCATATTTCCTGGAAAATGAGAAGATAGATGAGAAAAAAATCACAACAACAATAACAACAAAATTTCGTCTTTACTTACGCAATCTGCTGCGTAGGCACAGTACCGGAGGTTGTGTTTCTTAATGCACCCCTGCAAACATCTAATATTTTTGACAGCGAAATCGTGCCATGTTTTGGAGTTAATGAGTCCACCATGTGAATACCAATACCAAGAGTTCGCCCTGAAAGATGATACAGCCACAACGTGTAATAAAAACTGAATATAAATGTATTTATATTCACATATTATAGGTCAATAACAACGATTGTATAATCACAGTACATGTCTGTCTTCTTTATATGTGTAATTGTACGAGAAAAGCATTCCCAAATTTCAATACACCAATATGAACATATAAAACTTATTATTTTATCTATTACTGAATAGATTTTTTATACAAACATATATTGATTGGGGGGGGGGGGATGTACCCCTGACAAAAACCTAATCTTGCATACCTTAAAGGGTACATATCACCAAAAATAATTTTGCTCTGTATGTTAGAGGTTGCATGTCGTTATACTATATTCAAAATATGGGCTTCAAATATTAATTCAATAAAGAGATATTGTAATTTTAATTGCACTCTCTATAAACGTAAAAGCAACTCGTGATTAGACTACTCGACGCACCCGTACGCGCTCGTCAATGTAAAGGCTCGCGCGGAACCCAACTCTGAGTTTGGTTCCGCGCGAGCATTTTCATGTTATCCTTTATTTCCTTCGTACTCATTAAAGGGCAATCCAACCTTGATGATAAGCTGATTTGTGTGAAAGCAGAAAAATAAGAAAAACAGGATGGCGAAAGTTTGAAAGAAATCGGACAAGGACTAAGAAAGTTATGGATGTTTGAAAAATGAGAGCGCTACATCTATGCGAATCTCAAATTGGCAATTTGGTGAGTCAATTGTGACATTTTTGTGGACAACTCTCCCATTTGTCGTACACAAACATATCAATAATTTGCGGTTCTCTTCAAGGCGCTTTTACCCTCGGGGCAGTACTCAAAATATATTGGAGAAAGCATTGTTATAGGTCCTCATGAACGAAAAGATCCTACTGAGTAATGCATTTTGAAAAAAGTGACATTTGAGTCATTTTGTGTGTTAGAGCGAATGGGGGAGTTGTCCACAGCTACATCACAGTGACATTACCTATTCGGCCAATTTGAAATTCCCATATGCATAGTGATTACAACTTTCAAAAATTCATAACTTTCTTATTGCTTGTCCGATTTCGTTCAAACTTTCACCAAACTGCATCTCTGATTTTTCCTCTTTCTTTCAAAGCAACTTGCTATAAAGGTTGATTTCCCTTTAACTGTTGACTTATATAATACCAGACAAAGTTCTTTGAGGTTGATTTTATAATTTCTAGCTGTACACAAATTATTTTTTCAGGTGACAGAAGTACATAATTGAATAAATAAAAATACATGTATTATCCCTTGATTGTGCCCCGGGCAAAAGTTTTGCCCCCCCCAAAACAAAAATAAAATTGATATGCCTATTGTGTTGCTTTGTCTGAGAATTTTGTAGTTTAAAAAAAACCAAAAAAACCCACCACTAAAAAGCAACCTGTTTACCTTGTTACAGATATTTAGGAATAGTGACCCCCCCCCCCGGCCAGAGAATCCTGAATCCCCCCGATTCCAGCAGACCCCCCCCCCCCCCAAGCCAAATCAAATGATACTAAAAACTTAATTAATTTCTCTTTGATTTGATTGATTAATTAAACAAGCAACAGGTGCCTGAGCAAAACAAACACGTTTATCAAAGCATGTCACATCATTTTGTTTCAGTTCAAGGTAACTATGCTTGGGGCCCGTTGCACAAAACTTGCGTTCGAACGCAACTCAGGAAAATCAAACGCAACTTTATTTTTAGCCAATCAGAAGTGCGCATCAAGGACTTGCGTTTGATTTTTAGGAGTTGCAATCAAACGCAAGTTTTGTGCAACGGGCCCTTGGTATGCCTTCTTGTGCCTCAGTCACATCGCAATACCGATACCAAACCGACCCATTCTTGACCATTCGGGGTAATGTAATATTTTGTTCGGCCTGTTGTCTGTCTCGTTGGTGTGACTGTGGTGTAAAGTTTTGTTTGAACGGTCATATCAATAGAGTAATCATTCTCCATGAAGGATACGTCTCTTGAATATCAAATATGAAGGTGCAAATAGAGAAGTTATCAGTATAAAAACAAGTGAATGAGTAAATTACGCAATGCGTAATAAATGTCCCCGCCGGAAGTGCAGATCTGTGGAAATTAACTAGCCTGAACCTTAAAACTTCAGTGAAAAACTTTAGTGAATAAAATAATGTTACTGCATGCAAAAGAAGAGAATACCAACAATGCATGTATACAACTGAAATATAAAACATGAAAACATTATGAACCTTCAGCCATTTTGAATAAATTTGCATAAAATTGCATGAATAATGAATTTCAAAATTCTGTGTAGAAGTTTGGAAGCCCCCACCCAGCCCTATCAGATAAAACAATCGGAATCAAAATCCGATGTGAAATAGAGGAGAAGTAGCATTTTTCGTCAATTTTGAATAAATTTGCATAAATTTGCATAATTAATGAATTTCACGATTCTGTGTAGAAGTTTGGAAGCCCTCACCAAGCCCTATCAGATAAAACAATAAGAATCAAAATCGGCCAAGAAATGACGGAGAAGTAGCATTTTCTAACATTTGAGCACACACGGACAGACGGACGGACGGACGGACGGACGGACACACACACACACACACACACGCACACACGAACGGAGCCCGTTTCATAGTCCCCTCGCGAACTTCGTTCGGCGGGGACAAAAAACCACTACCAGAAAGACAAAGATGATTCCAATCCTTAAAAAAATATCTTAAAAAGACTTTGAATACGGAGGATGCAGCCCACTATTCACAAGAAAGAAAGGAAGCTATATATATATATATATATATATATATATATATATAATTGTGAGAAATGAAAATGAGAGAATAATTGTTGCGTAGCTTAAATCAAAGTTCCCCAGAGCTGTCCTCCCTTTTTGAATTTTTGCAAAGGTTGAAAAAATGTCTCCGCCGGGAATCGAACCCGGGTCGTTGGCTTAGAACGCCAATGCCTCCGACCTGCCCCCGACAAAGGAATTAATTAATAAGGTTGAAGATTTGTCAATCTGTCGGTCAATTGAATCTGGTGTCGCCTAAATCACTGGCCCGTCTCCATGGTCTAGTGGTTAAGGCATTGGCGTTCTAAGCCAACGACCCGGGTTCGATTCCCGGCGGAGACATTTTTTCAACCTTTACAAAAATTCAAAAAGGGAGGACAGCTCTGGGGAACTTTGATTTAAGTTACGCAACAATTATTCTCTCATTTTCATTTCTCACAATTATAATTATTTCCACGAGAGTTGCCAAAGCTGTTGTATATGTTATTTCCTTACAATTATCATGATTATATATATATATATATATATATATATATATATATATATATATATATGGGGGGGGGGGGGGGGTTCGCGCGTGGGAGTGCGTGTGTGTGCGTGTGTATGTGTGTGTACATTGTGCACTCACAGTTTTCAAACCAATGCAATCTTTTTTTATTTTATGCCTGGGAATGCCTTTGCCAGTTTGACAAACAAATGCATAACGAAAATCGCAATCGATATACATATACCTTACCATTGCGATTATCACGATCGTCATTCGAAGAAAAATAAGGTAGTCTTCAAATTATTGCATTTTATGACTTTTAAGAAATAGTTCACGACTAAGAAAACAGAATGTTGTATAGGGAAGAGGGTTTCTTTATGTCGTCAAAGATGTAGGCTTACAGTTAAACTCATAGTCAAACTTACCTTACTGTCGGGTCCCTAACCATAAGGATGATCTTGGCTTTTGGTTGAACAGCTCGGATGAGATCGGCGGTGGTAAACAGGGGCTCGGAAGCGTTCGGGTATGTCTTCGTCCAATTGAGACCGATCGTGTAGGCTGTCGAGATCGAGGAGTCACCTGAAATTTAGAGAGACGAAATCCCTTAAACTGAAACAGACTTTAACTGCTGGACAACACCTGCCCGATAAGTCGTAAACTACAATATACTTCTTAAATATTTGGTTCATATTTTTATAACCAAAAGGGTAATCTTGATGGTGACCATTCTTTCCCTTTAAAATCAGTGAGAATAATGTAATTGATTATCACTACTACACGTACATGGAAGAAGTGATTCATAATGAAATTAAAATATAAACCTAACAAAACCAACTCCAGATGGTGCACACTTTTGCCTTGTGTGCGTGCTTGAAATCCAGTTACTAGGGGTAACAATATTAACGTCTGTAAAGCGCTTTGAAGTATTAATGATAATAATAAACCGTGTTTGTATAATAGCGCATAATATTACGTTGTGATACAACGTCCCTATGCGCTTCCAAAGGGTTTGGATATCATTAAGCTAGCTTTCGCTCCGGCTGCCGTAATCAGCGCACATTTCAAAGAAAAAATCATGCCGGGTACCCATTTAACAGCTGGGTGGACATGGTGGAGAGAGACAACTGCAGATAGAATGCCTTGTCTAAGAGCATACGGGGAGAGATTCGAACCTTCAACCTTTTGATCGAGAGTCAAGTTAATGAACCACTATACCACGATGCTCCCACGTAATGATGTAATGCGCTATACAGTGCGTCCCCCAAAAGATAACAGTTGGAAAAAGTCTCCCAAAATAAATATTTCGGAATATTTTCAATAAATTTCCATTCTTGTAGAAAGCTTAGAGTCTCTCCTGTGCAATATCATCAAAAAATATGACTAGTCATTACGCTTGAGCGATCAAAAGCCACTTTTTTTGAAAGGGTGCAAAATTCAGACTTGATAAGAATTGGTATTTGTTCTGGCTGGTATCAACAAAGTTGAGGACCGTTTTAGAATTGAGAGCTGAAAAAAGTCTCCCCAATTAAGTATTTCGAAATATTTTCAGGAAATTTTCATACCTGTGAACAGCTTAGAATCTCTTCCATCAAATGACACCAAATATTGCACAATAATTGAGTGATCAATAGCCACCTTTGTGAAAGGATGCAAAATCAATACTTGACAAATGTTTGTATGTCCGTTCTGGCTGGTATCAGCAAAGTTGATAGTCATGAAAGGGCTTAAAAATATTGTCACATTTTGATCAATAAAATACGATTTATGAAAGAACAGATTTTGTTCACTGTATGTCGTGATATATCTCATCAAACTTTCTGGTAGGGTTAGTAAGCAGATTGAATTAAAAGACTCACCAAAAGTTATATTTTGAACCACTCAACAAAGTAGTTAATTTCTCACTCAAAGCATAAGATATTCATGGAATGTGTAAAGGTATACAGAGAACAAAGCTTGTCATTTCATAAAATTGTCTTTTATTGATCAGAAAATAGAAATTTCTAAGTTCTTTTCATAAATCTCAGCTTGGCTAATACCGACCAGAGCCAATATCAATTCTTGTCAAGTCTGGATTTTGCACCCTTTCACAAAATTGGCTTTTGCTCAGTCAAGCGTAGAATATTGTCAGATATTTTTATGTCATTTGATAGAAGAGACCATAAGCTGTCCACAGGGATGAAAATTTCCTTTAAATATTTTGAAAAATTAATTTGGAGAGACTTTTTCGAACTTTTTTCTGGGACGCACTCTATAAATGCAAAAAATATTATTATTATTTACCAAAAACCTTGGGATGATACGGTATCCCTTCTTTAGTGTTAACTGCTTTGTTGATGATCTCAGGGACTCCAGTAGACTTGTATAGATTCAGGTACCAATCCAGAGACCTGTCGTCCTCAGCTCCCGTTACATTACGCATGCGCAACACTGCAAAACAGAAACATAAACATTATATCCTTTACCGTGTTTGCACAGTGGTTATTGTTAGTGTATTTAATTCTTTAGGCAACGAATGTCTTGGACGATAGTCAATATCTTAAATTTTTAATAATGCTATGGTCTTCTTCAGGGGCATGAATCCCGGAGGGATGGGGAGTAGGCCCAACAAATCCCCCACTTTTAAGGGAGTGGGATGGCCAGTGTGGGAGCAGATCGTGTTACGGTGGCCAGCCGTGTAGCCAAGATTTAATTCTAGGGGGGGGGGGGGGAGGGTTGTGAGCACCAGGGGGGTGGGTGCAGGGAGGGGGAGTCCCCCCTTCCCTCCCGCGCGAAGCGCGAAAGCTTTGACGTTTGAGCAAATTCGAGAGAAAGATAACGGCTCGCAGCACCTTTTTTTAGGCGGAAAGTTAGTTCGACGCCCTGACTGCTTTTCAATTATTTGGGCGCAATACTGCACTGTATGTAACAGGGCTGGGCGCAGGGATCGAGGGGGGGGGGGGGAGGGTTCTTCCTTCCCGCGCGAAGCGCGAAAGCTTTGACGTTCTGGCAAATTTGAGAGAAAGATGACGGCTCGTGTAGCACCTTTTTTCAGGCGGAAAGTTAGTGCAATGCCCTGACTGCTTTTTAATTATTTGGACGCAATACTGCACTGTATTTAACAGCGGTGGGCGCGCATTGAAGGGGGAGTTTCGGAGTTTCCCCCTTCCCGCGGGAAGCGCGAAAGCTTTGACATTCTGGCAAATTTGAGAGAAAGATAAAGGGGAGTTTCCCCTTCCCGAGCGAAGCGCGAAAACTTTACCGTTTTAGCAAATTTGGAGAGAAAGATAACGGCTCGTAGCAACTTTTTAGGATTTTTTTCTCTCACTTCCCCTGCTTTTTCACTCTCGCTTTTTTTTGGGGGGGGGAGGGAGGGGGGGGGGGCTTTTGGGGGGCCACCGCTCCCATCGCCCCCCCCCCCCCCGGCTACGCGCCTGACGGTGGCGTATTTGGTAACGAGTACATACATAATCCGCTGGAGGATATCGTTCCCTGTAGAACCAGATCCGCCGCGTCATTATCACTGAACTCTATAGAGGCCAGAGGTCATTAATTATTACTAGCATAAATGAGAGAGAAAGAGAGAGAGAGAAACAGCCAGTGGGAAACAGTGGTGGGGAAAATGAGAGAGAAAGAGAGAGAAACAGCCAGTGGGAAAAATGAGAGAGACTCATAGACAGTGGGAAAATGATAGAGAGAGAGAGAGAAAAAAAAAATAGACATGCAGGGGGGATAGATAGAAATTATAAAGAATACAGGAGAGAGAAGGGGGGGGGGGGAGGGTTTAGCTGTTGTGATGAAAAGTGATAAGATTTGTAGGGCCTCCACTGGTATGTTTAGGTTTCCAATATTTTTTTTCCCTGGTAGGTTATAGTTATGCATTGAAGGAATTGATAAAAATCTTAGAACATGCACTGAAAATGTATATCTTATGGAACTTGTGCATCTTTTAAACGTTACATTGGCATCTTCACTTATTAGAATACAATATTCAGTTTCATTCAAATAAATAACAATATTGGCATGTGTATACGTTAGATTATGTCTTTTTTCTGATAGAAATGTAAAGCACAATGTAGAAAATATAAACACGTCAGCTAAACAGTAAAGGCAAGATATGCTACAGTATACAGATGAAAAGATCATGATTTTGAGATGGCATGTTATTTAATGTAAAAAGAAAGGACTCTGTACGTCTGTTATAGATACACTGTATTGGTTGTTTAAGCGATAAACCATTTTTACTCTATTATATTCATGTCTATATTCTTAATAAACATTTATATATACATATACAACAGAGTGTTCTAAAACACATGTCAAACAAAATTTAAACGTGTCATTTGAAGGCAAAACACAGTGTACAGATAGGATCAGAATATATGAGATGGCATGTTATGTGAAAACAAAGCACTATGAATTTGTATGTTATTATACACTGCGAAGACGAATCTAGATCGAGAGTCAGATCGACGACGTCGACATCGAAGCCGAAATAGAGCCGTTCCCGATGTCCGATGTGACTGAAATTCAGGTGCTAGTTGTACTTGTAGTTCTAGATTCAGGCGGGATGTGCATTAGCGCCGGCAATTTCTGACTGTTGAACAATTTTCAGATTAGATCTAACGTTACATGTACAACCATGCCATGGATTCACTAGCTGAGCTGGACGGAAACACACTGAATGAAGGCCGAGTGCAGTGTAGATCTACGCGCGACGCGACGGTTCATTCATCGTACGTGAAATGTATGCCTATGTAATTTCGCTGACCCGAAAAAGGTCGAAAGGACTGGGAACTTCGAAGCTTTACTCGGGGCCTGCCAAAGAAAGTTACGAATTGTAAAAAGCTTTTGAATAATGCGACCAAAATACCACAAACAACCCCTTTCATGACAATCTGGGAACAATATAACCACGTTTACAAAAAACCCCAGCTCGATTGAGTGCAAAATCACCGAGAAAAGCGCCGTCAAACAAACGGAAGGACAGACGGCCGGACAGACACACAAGATCTGAGCTTAGCCAAATTATAGTAAGGATACGGCCGATTTTGTTCCATTGGCGGATTCTAGTTTTCTAGACTCAATGTAATAAACTAGTCTTGCATTGAAGACCCTTAGTATAAGATGCTCTATTAAGTAGGCCTACCGTACCACATGTAGTGTCGTGTTTGCCTGTTGTTGTTAAAATATGGAGGAAATAAAGACGAACTATGATAAGTCAAAATGATCAGACCTGCTATTTTGTTTTTAGTGTTGTTTCGATTCCATTCTTTCATCTCATAATTGATTTAGTCGGCTTGATATGAAATTGTAACAAAATAATAAAAATTTGCCCAGTGGATAACTAGAAATTTGTGTAAAACACAAAAATCCCTGCTTTGATTATATAACTTTTTTTTTTTCGGGGGGGGGGGGGGGAGGCCTGTATCTTTTTTTAAAAAAACTGATAATGGTTAGTACTAGCGCGTATTTGAGTGTCCGAAGGTCTCCACACACCCTTTAAACACAGCAAACACGTAACTTCACTCACATAATTTTGCAAAGGACTGGATGTATGTTCATAATTCTTGAATTCTTCACTCTGGGTGAACGGATTATGAAAGTTCATTTCATTACCTGTAATTTGATGAACATGTTATCACATGGCTTTTCAAATCTCAAGAGTGCCACTTTTTATTTAGATTATTCCACTTTTTTCCCCTCGAACTGATAGATGCTACTCACACCTCATTTCAAGACGGTTCTACAGCCTACAAGACTGTATAGTTGCACTTGTTCAAGTATAGTTAACCATTATATTGCTTTATGATGAACAAACTTAGAGGCCATATAAATATCATTTCTTGTTCAAAGTGTCTAATTTATACGTCTGCCTTTCAGTGGCGTACACAGGATTTTGTAAAAGGGGGGGGGTCTAAATGCAGGGCTATCATCTTTGGGGAACTGCTTGGAGGGAGATTCGTATTTTTTTCTTCTCACCAGCCCTCTCCAAAAGTCGCTCAGTGGGAGGGGGGGGGGTGGCAATTTTTTTTTCACCAGCCATCCAAAAGTCCCTCGGGGGGGGGGGGGATTATTAGATTTTATGGGGTCCAGAATTCTCTGACAAGCAATAAAAAGGTCTCTGTTTTAAAAGGGGGGATTTTTCTGTCTAAAGTTGTCAGGGGAGCAGTCTGCCCCCCTCTGCCCCCCTTGGGTAAGCTAGTGCAACAGGCCCCGGGCCCAAATTTTAGGAGGCCCCATATCCAGAATTATTTAGCATAAAAAACTCTACCTACATTCCAAATTTCATAATTTTATCAAAAAGTGCACAATTCCTTCAATTTCCAGCACTAATATGCTGGACTATCATACGATTTACACGTGTAGTGCTCGATGCCGTTGTTTGAATTTATGTCCCAGGCCGGGTAGACTATCTTGATTTTTTTAAACCTCTCTTTTGTATTTTATTCAAGGATGAAGGGACTTCACAGCATCTTAGTCTGCCTATTGCTAATACATGTATATTGCTATTTATCCTCAAAAACATGCAAAGAAATCTGACGAAAAGCTTTTCAGGGCTTTCCAAAACTATACATGACCTATTTTAAATAATACCATGTCAACACACTCTATTTAGAAACATGCATTGATTATACCTCGTGAATTTCGAGGCCACACACAATGCAACAATGTAAATTTCAATTTTAGTGTTGAAAGGAGTTAGCGTACCAGAAAGTGGGACATGTGTTTTGAAGTTTCTCTCCCACGCAGATATGCATTTTTTAATCACTGTAATATTCTTTTCAACATTTCAAGGTTGGAAGGAAACGAATCAAAAGCTAGAATTTGTTTTTCGATGTCCCGCTCCCACACAGACATGCTTTAATTGTACTCTTTATTAAAACATCACTATTCCCCGGCACTATTCTTTGTTACTTAAAGCCTTATTTAAAGCTCATAAATAGTCTCGGTAGCAAAAATAATACTGGCAAGAAACTTAACTAACATAGTCACATACTGTTCTCCTTTTATCATAAGACACATGTACGAGATTATTTAACATTCCATTCGCGATTTCGAACAAATTTTAGTGTAAATATCTGTAATAAACGCTTGAAAACGGCTTTTCACTGCCTCACGCTAATACCTTATCCACCCGACGGTTCCCCGCACAATAAACCCAGCGCTTTGCACTAGGTGTAGCGTATTCTATACACACAGAAATCCTCATGTGAGTAGTGCGTGTGGCCGTTGTTTGAATTTACATCCCCTCTTTTTTGGGCCAGGGATTTTTATTACTTTTCACCTTCAATAAATATTTCACTTGAGGAGGCAAAAACTTTACAGCATCTTAGTTATGTTAGTACCCTGCTATTTATTAAGTAAAATCAAAGAAATCTGGCGAAAAGTTTTTGAGGGCTTCCCAAAACTATCTGTTACCTTTAAAGGTCCCCTGCAACCCAAATGCAAGTTGATTCCTGTTGATGTGTATGGATGCATACAACTTATATTTTGTTATTCAAACATCTGAACATCATAAATTGTTTAAATATTTTTAAAATCATTTTCTCAAACATGCTAAGCACCATCGTAAATGCCCCAGATCTCATTTCTACAATGAGTATATGCCACCAGAAACAGAATTCATACTTAGAAACATCCTCCGCACTTTTGATCAAATAATTTTATTTTTACTGAGTTATACAAAGTTTACAAAGTATAAGCTGTCCTGGACTTAATCCATTTAATTTGGGGGATGTTCGTAAAGACTCATTGTGATGTGTCAACCCTCTTGTTATCATTTACAAATGTCTTTTTTTCTTTTTTCTTTTTTTTTCCTTCTTCTCATGTAGTAATTAATTGTTATCTACAGATTCAAAGATTTACTGAAACCTTTTTCTTTTGATAAGGAAATTATAATTCCACAAGACATTAAGAACTGCTTTTGTAAACTAAGTTCTATCTAGTATTCATTGTTTGAAGTGATTTTGTTATTGTTTACCATACATGAACAATTTTCAAGAATCCTTAGGCAACAATTCATGTCATTAATTCTACTGTACTTTGATTTTCATCATTGAGTATTCAGCAACTTGACCATTTATGGGAAAGCATTTACCAAATTGAATATTGACTTTCTTATTTGAAATTATATGTATCTGCACACTGTAAAGCAGTCACTTGCTATCTTTTTCGCATATACTTGGTTAAGAAAAAAACTAGAATATCACTGAAGGTGATTAATACCCCCGCCCCAATGTGTGTGCCAAATTTCCTGAGCATTGCTGGAAAAATGAGGAAGTAGTTCGATGCGCAAGATTTCAACCTGATTTATTGCCATAATATGCCGTTACCATGGCAACGCAGTTCCGACACATTCAAAAAATATGTCTTGCACATCTCCATCCCAAGACCAATGTGTGTGGCGAATTTCACGAGCATTGCTCGAAAAATGAGGAAGTAGTTCAATGCGCAAGATTTCAACCTGATTTATTGCCATAATATGCCGTTACCGTGGCAACGGAGATTCCGACACATTCAAAAAATATGTCTTGTGCGCATCTCCATCCCAAGACCAATGTGTGTGTCAGATTTCACGGGCATTGCTCGAAAAATGAGGAAGTAGTTCTATGCGCAAGATTTGCAACGGACCGACCGCCCGACCACACGCTGATTCCTATATACCCCCTTCAAACTTCGTTGGGCGGGGGTATAAAAAGAAAATCCCAACTGATATCATGTAAAACAGTCATATTATCTTTGCTGACCAGGAAAGAATTGCAAATATTACTATCTTCAAATTCAACGTACAAATTTCATGATATACTCAAACTCTTGATACAGTCAAGTACTGGCCAACCAACCCAGTGCGCTAGCGGATCCAGGGGGGGGGCGAATCGGCCGCGGTCCCCCCCCCCCCTATTGGCGGCGCCGAAAAAAAAAAAAAAAAGGGGAAAAGAAAAAGAAGAAGAAAAGAAGAAGGAAAGAAGGAGAAAAGAAGGAGAAAAAGGGGAAAGAAAATAAGAAAGGAAAAAAAGATAAGGAGGAAAAGAAAGAAAGAAAGAAAGAGAAAGATAGAGAGAGAGAGAGAGGGGGGGGGGGGGGAGAGACATACGACCTGACGGTGACGGTAACAATGCAGGGGGGGGGGGCATTGACATTGAGGGGTCAAACACGTGCGAAACCCGGGCCGGTCCTGAGCTGGCTTGTGGAAAATTAAGTCGGAATGCAACCTATTTCCCCTAAAAATCTCAGCCTAAACGCAGTGTCTGAAATGCTTAGTGCAAATGCGCTGACGATAATGCCCCTCCCAAGAAATTTCGAGCCATTCCTGAAGAATTTATTTGAAAAAGAGGGGGCCGGCCGTGACGGCAGCGTTGGATAAGGGAATGGGGGGGGGGGGGGGGGGTAGGGTGTGCACATGTTCAGTTGCGCTCCGCATTGAGGTGCGCATTTGCCAAACAGATCCTTCGCAGTAACACACCAGGGGAAAAGCCGAGCACGTGTTACCGCCGGTGTCACCGGATGAGATGTCCGTTCGGATGAGATGTCTCCATGGACACCTCATCCGGATCGGAATCAGGACCATATGTCCTGGGGACATCTCACCCTGATTTGCCCGCAAAATAGATCGTACGGAACAAACGTCCACGTACGGACTCGTTGTCCCCATTACTTTCACACTGCATGCATCGCGACGCGACGGAGCAAAAGTTTGACTTAACACGTATACCGTCGCGCTCGCGCGGAAACTTAACAAGTTTAACAGCCACACGTGGAATTTGTGAATTTTTTTGGGTCTTTGTTTGCCTTTTTTCCCTGTTACTTGCTTTGCGCTTAGTCAGCAATAGCCTAACCCTAACGTTAAATCCTAACAGTTAACCCTAGTATTTGTAGTAACGTTAAAAATAAAACCCTAGTCACAGGGGAACATTTGTATGTTGTTTGTCTGTGTAAATTCAAGTGGCTGTCGACCTAACGTACATGTAGATCTATATAGCCTAAGACATGCCTATATAGGGTACATGTAGTTGACAGTACTGGCGTAGGGGTCTACTGATGGGGGAGGGGGAGGGGGAGGGGGGCAAATACAATTCAAATATGGTTTAGACCCTATGTTCTTGTTGCTGAAATGAAATGAATTTCAGGTCTTTTTCCTCCCCCCCCCCCCCCCCCCCCCCCCGGTGTCAGACACCCATGTATAGCCATAGTCAGGACTCTGACATCTGGACATTTCGTACTAAGTTCTGCGTGGTGTCCTCTTGACAGTCTTGTTAATTTAATTTACGTAGATCTACATGTAAGTTAGGCCTAGCCCACTCACACTTATGCGAGGTTATTGGAGATAACCTCGCACACTGTACCTGTGTACCACGAGGAATTGCCTCCCATAGCCAGTGTGTGATATCTTGCACAGAACTGTGCAAGAAAGGAGCAAAATCACCAGCCAAAAACAGCCTGAAAATTTCACTTGATCGAGATGATAAAGATCCTTTTGAAAAATCTGGCATGAAATCAGATACTGTATCATCCTAAAATGAAGAAGAAAGTATTTTCTCAAAATTATGCCGATTATATAGGTGTTTTTACCTCTTCAACTTAGAGGTCGTGACAGGCTGAAATTGACACAGCCCCATAAAGTGATGGTCCAGTGAGTGGGCCTAGCCCCACATACATGATAAGCTTGTTATGCCTACGGTACTGCATAGACTAGTACTTATTACGTGACTGTGAGGGGGAGGGGGTCAAATAAAATTCAAATCTATGGTTTATTTCTAATGACAAATTTGATACTAACTTTTTAGTGATTTTCAAATGTTGCTGAAACATGTCAATAAGTTTCGCTCAATTTGTTGCATCTGCGCGTAGCCTGAATGTCATCAGAATGACACGTGCGCGCCACTGATCTCTGTAGAGATCAGTGGTGCGCGCGCACAGAATCAGTCTAAAAACATAAAATATTTCATAACTAATTCATAAAAAGGCCAGAATTCTACAAAACCAGTAGAAGTCAAAATAAGAAAGGTCAAACCTAGAACTCTTACTCTTTTAAGAAACCTTTTAACTGGTTAATTCCCACCATTAACAGCACTGCTAACCAATTAACAAAATTACCTTGTCACTGCGAGTCGATTACTTTCCCCATAGAAACACGTGTAATTTGGGTGTTCTACGATTTTGTGAGGCAACATAAAAAGGCCGTTTTCAAACAAAATTGGCCAGAATTCTACATATGAGATGATTACATTTTTATGCTCAGCAGCTTCTTTGTTTCTTCAATATTCATATTCCTTTTTAACTGAATTAAATTGTTAAAAAGTGAAAAAGATATAGGTATTTCTAAAAGTTGAAATTTACGTTTTTCATGATTAATGTACAGGGTTCTATGGAGGGAATCGCAGAGGGAAAGTGATACGCGCGCGCGCATGGTTGAGAATGCAACACACTTTTTGGTATGGACATGAATTTCAGGTCTCCCCCCCCCCCCCCCCCCCCCCGGTGTCAGACACCCATGCATGGGATTCTGACACATTTCATACTAAGTTCGGCGCGGTGTCCTCTTGTTAATTTAATTTACGTACATGTAGGCCTAGCCCCACATGTACAAGCTTATCTGAAGATAAGCTTTATCAGTGTGAATAGGCTTCAATAGCTTTTGTGTGTATCAGCGGGCGTTTTTCCTTGCTAGATCATTTGTACATGAGGGGAAAATAATTATTTAAAATTTCACTTTCAACTCTGAATCCCCAAATTTGTGGTACAGTAATGATGAAGAGTTCCTGAATCAGGTAATCTAGCAAATTTAAGGAAATTGAATCTTACTTAGCCTTAGAGCAATTTTGTTGTCTGTTTTTGACTGCTGCAACAGTGAATGTTGGACGCAGTCCCACATACTATAGTATGGGCCTATGAGTGGCCTAGCCCCAGCCCCATGCATGGCCTAGGGCCTAGGCCTAGCCCACTTAATACATGATAGCAATAAATTTCAGAAATAAATGCAAGTTGGATTCCCGAAGTGTCGTATATAATTAGAACCTAGATTCTACAATAAAGCCAAAATTGACATAATTTTATGAGAATGTTTTTGTTATAGAAATTCTTTACTTTTGTTGTTCATCTCATCATCTACAATCGCAGTGCTATACCCAAAGCATTTAAATACAACTAGGCCTAATCTATACCATTTTGATTTTTGCGTAAATATATGTGTGGTAAGTGGTCAGTGCATTCATGACTACTTTTGTTGCTCAAGCCTACAGACCTGGTATTTAACTGTCTGTACAGTTATGAGTTATGTTTGATTATTTTATGAAATTAAATCTTGTTCTTTTTCTTTTAATTCCTCATTCATTTCAGATGAATACAGAATTTGCTGAGTTAACTGAGGCTCTGGTTGGGTACCTCACTAATGGGGGGTACCCACCATCCTTTTCGAACAACCAGAGGAGGAGTCTCCGGCGGAAGGCAAAAAACTTTAGTACAAGAGAGCACAAGCTCTACTTTAAGAAGCTTGAGGTGATCGTGGAAGAGGGGGAGAGGAGGAAGATTTAGATTTAGGGGTCACGAGGTCAAAGGTCAAAGGTTGTGGAGGTCATTGTAAATGTCTTGTTGATTTGATTCGAGTTTATTTTCATTCCATATCAACGCAATTTACATTGTAAAGCAAAATACAAAATCAGAAATGAAAAAGGGAACCCACTGGAAAGCACAGCTTGTTTTTGTGGGTTCCTGGAATAAATATAATATAAAATCAATACTTTTTTATAATAATTTTCATAAATGGAATTTAAACTGTAATTGAACTATGTAATACATTTAACTCTATGATACATAAAATAGCAAAACTGAGAAAGCTGGACAGGACAAGACAAAGCTGGACGAGACAAGACAAAGCTGGACAGGACAAGACAAAGACAAAAACCAACAAAACAAGACAAGACAAGACAAAACTGCACAATTAAGGTAGACCATGGAAGGAGAGAGAGATGAAGAGAAGGGGATAGAGAGGAGAAGAAAGAGAGAGAGGGAGAGAGAGAAAAGGTGTGGACAGAGAAGATGTTGGAGATCATCCTAGATCCTGGCAGTTGGAGGTTTATATTTTTGAATAAGAATTTTTTTGAACCCTCTACTAAAACTAAAATGTGTGGGTTTATTTCGAATTGAATCTGGAAGAGAGTTCCAAAGTTTTGAGCCCGTAAAAATAAATGTTTTGTTCGTAAGGAGTGTTCTTGTTCTTGGTAGGTGAAAAAGTCCGGCAGACCTTGTAGGATAATGATGTATATTGACACTCTTTGTAAACATTGTATAAAAAACCTTTGGCAGATCATTTGTATCTAAATTGTACATAAACGTTCCAAGATTGTAATTATATAAATCGCCTATCTTCAGGATATTTATAAAAAAGTGCATCAGTGTGGCAACGAAAATCCGAATGACAAATGATGCGCAAAACTTTTTTCTGAAGTAATAAAATTCTATTCAGGTGATATTCAGCACAATTCCCCCATGCTATTATACCATAGTTTAAATGTGGCAGGACCAATGTTGAATAAAGATTAAATAGTATACGGGTCGGGAAGTAAAATTTTACTTTGTTTATAATACCAATATTTCTTGAAATGACTTTACAAATATTATCTATGTGTTCCTTCCAAGAAAGATTTTCGTCAATAATTACCCCCAGAAATTTAGTACTTAAAACTCTTTGAACACTAGAATTTTCAAAAATAACATTTCCTGGAAGTTCATTTATAATATTACTAAAGAGCATATAGTTGGTTTTCTCAAGATTGAGCGATAATTTATTGGCCTTAATCCATTCTGAAACTAGTTTCAACTCATGGTTGATGGTGGCAAGCAAAAGGCGAGGATCCTTATGGGAAATGAATATGTTTGAGTCGTCTGCAAAAAGAATAAAAGATAAAACATCGGAAGATTTATAGAAATCATTGATGTAAACAAGAAAAAGAAGAGGACCCAAAATAGAGCCTTGTGGAACACCACAAGTTACCACTTTTGTGTTAGAGTTGGTATTGGCAACAGAAACATACTGTTTCCTGTTGTTGAGGTAGTTCCTGAACCACTCCAAGGCCATTCCTCTAACTCCATAATAACTGAGTTTGTACAATAATATATCATGATTAATTGTGTCAAAGGACTTGGAGAAGTCCAGGAACACCCCAACAGTATGTTCATACTTGTCAATCCCGCTAGCAATCTTATCAATCATTGTCAACAAAGCATGTGTAGTACTGTGTTTTTCACGAAAACCAAACTGCAGCGGATAAAATAAATCATGCATATTTAAAAACTTTGTCGTACGAACAAATATTAATTTTTCGAGAACTTTAGATAAACAAGTTAACAAAGATATAGGCCGATAATTACCTAGCGCCGTCTTGTCACCTTTTTTAAACACCGGAATAACTCGTGCTAGTTTCAGTGATGAAGGAACAACTCCAGTAGAAATTGACAGATTAAAAATATAAGTCAAGGGCTTAACAATTGCATTAAAATTCTTTTTCAGCAAAATGTTATTAATATCATCATGCCCCGAGCTTTGCTTATTCTTTAGATCACGAATTATATCCTCAATTTCCGTCTCATCTGTAGGAGTGAAATAAATTGAATTTGGGTTGGGATCATGAAGAAAATCTGTGAAGTGTTTAGTAGAGTCTGGAATGACTCTGGCAAGATTAGGGCCAATATCTGTAAAATAATCATTAAATGCATTAGCTAACGTTCGCGGATTTTCAATAATTTCTCCATCAACATTTATTTTTGTTCTTTTTTTTTTTTTTTTTTGTTCTTGTGATAACTTAATTAACTTTTTTGTTTTTGTGATAACTTAATTATTTAACGGATCAACTTCAGAATTGGCTGATGTATGCCTATTGCAGTGACAATGATCTGAGTAGCTTTGGGGGTCACGAGGTCAAAGGTTGTGGAGGTCATTGTATGATGGCTTGTTATTGCGATAACTTACCATTTGATGAATCATTTTCAGACTTGGCTCATGTTTGTATATTGGAGTGACAATGATCTGAGTAGATTTAGGGGTCTTGAAAATTTTTTTAAAAAGCAACATGAATGTGCCATATATTTTTGATCTGGCAATTGCGGAGGCATAAATGTCGACCGCAAATGTCGAGGATTCATCTAGTTTTTGGTCCAATTTTGATTCTGATTGTTTTAAGTGCTAGGAACAGGGATTAAAATTCTAAACATAATTTGGAAATTCATTGATTATGCTAATTTATACAAATTTATTCCAAATAAGAAAAAATTCGGCTACTTTGCATTGTAGTCTTAATTCAGGCTTCAACAGCGAAGCTGTGACTTTAAACAAAATTTTGAAATGACAAAAAGATGCCAAAAATTTTTAGGGGGGCAGAACATATGGCATATGGGGCATAATTTCTGAATAGTTGTGAGCTACTTTTTTAATGAAAATGTAATTTTGTCATTGATCAGGACACATATCCAGGAGGTATTTTCATTCCCCTCCCCCCTTTTTTTGGCGTGGAACTTTTGGGGGGCTACTGCCTTCTGAGTCTCCCACCAGTACGCCAATGATGTATACAGTGTATATATATATATATATATATATATATATATGCTTATTCATATTTGAAGTTCATCTGTAATGGCATAATGGGGGAACATGACATATATTTAGTAGACAATAAAAATGTAATTTGCACTTGATGTAGAAATTATTGGACCACACAATTTTGAAAGATGAAACTTTACAGATAAAAAGAACTGGAAATGTGCTTATCTTGTTCTCAGTCTCTATTTCCAGCAGAGATTTTTCTTTGTCACTAAAAATAGGGGGAGGGGTGGGGTGATTGTACACACCCCGCTGTCTACACCCCTGTCAGGTAGGGATCCCATTTTGATCCATCTAAAAGAGTAGAATACATGTAGTTCACAATACTGGTCACATGTATGAAATAAAAGTTAGGCACGATATGTTTCATGTATTAAAAGGGTAGGCATATTAAGATTCTAGGACAACTACCCCTTAGACAACTACCCCCCGGACAACTACCCCCCGGAAAACCACCCCCTGGACGACTACCCCCCTAGGACATCTACCCCCCAGGACAACTACCCCCCAGGACAACTACCCCCAGGACAATTACCCCCCAGGACAATTACCCCCCAGGACAACTACCCCCCAGGACAATTACCCCCAGGACAATTTTTCCGGGGGTAGCTGTCCAGGGGGTAGTTGTTCGGGGGGTAGTTGTGCGGGGGGTAATTGTCCTGGGGGGTAGTTGTCCTGGGGGGTAATTGTCCTGGGGGGTAGTTGTCCTGGGGGGTAGTTGTCCTGGGGGTAGTTGTCCTAGGGGGGTAATTGTCCAGGGGGTAGTTGTCCGGATACGGCATATTAAAATTGTGTCAAACTCTTATGGAAAAGACGTAAAGTACCATTTCCCATTTTTTGTTTTCTGTATACATGTTTTTAGCTTGCCCTAACGATAACAGAATAACTACCATAACAAAATTTTTATACCCCTGCCAAATGAAGTTTGAAGAGGGATGTACAGGAATATGCGCACGGTCGGTCCGTTACAAATCTTGCGGATCGAACTACTCCCTCATTTTTAAAGAAATATGTTCATGAAATTTGGCACACACATTGGTCTTGGGAAGAAGATGTGCGAGACATATTTTTTGAATGTGTTGGAAACAGTGTTTTTCTTGTTATACCAGAGAATATATCTTGAAATAAACTTTTCATGTATTGAATTACAATACTTTACGATATTTTTGTTTGTGTATTTTTTTTATTACTCATTGTTACAGTGGCGGATCCAGGAATTTGAAATAGGGGGGGGGGGGGCAGCGCCGAGGGAGCAGAGCGACCGAGCAGGGGAGGACTTTTTAAAAAAATCATGTGCAAAAGTCGCATTAAAAAAATAAAAAATAAAATTATAGGGGGCGCGCGGCCCTTGCCTGGATCCGCCACTGTTGTTATTGTCTTTATTTTGCTATTATTTTCAGGGTGAGGAGGGGAGGGAGCAAGAGAGGGAAAATGATGAAATGTGAAATACATGTACACATCTGTATTATTGTCTCAGTAGAATTATGTTCTCTCTGGCCTTTTTTTTTTCATTGTGTGTTATAAATTACATGCAATATTTATGGCATAATTTTTTACTCTTGATGCAAAATCATCTTTTCTAAAAAGTATATAGAATATGTTATGGCAATGATATTCAGGCACTTAGCCAAGGGGGGGGGGGCACGTATATAAAGAAAAAAAACTGATAAGAATGAATAAAGATGTAAAGATGAAAAGAAAGAAAAACAAACTGATGAAAATGAGTAAGAATGTAGAGGTGAAAAGAAAGCAAAGATGAGAATGAATAAAGATGTCAAGATGAAAAGACAGAAAAAAAAATGATGAAAATACGTAAATAAAGATGTAAAGGTATAAAGAAAGATAAACACTGATAAGAATGAATAAAGATGTAAAGATGAAAAGAAAGAAAAACAAACACTGATTAAAAAATTATATAATAAAGATGTAAAGATGAACAGAAAGAAAAACAAATCTGTACCTACATGTATTAAATGACAGTTATGAACATAATTGAGAAAACATGCAAAATGCAATGGATTAAAATACACCCTAAACATACATGTATTTCCAAAATAAGAACGCTGATAAAAAAACAAACTTATGAGATAGAAACACATATATGCGCATACAAAGATGGAAACAAATGAACAAAATAATACATCATTAAATTAAATTCCCCCAAATGAAACTGGTTGCCCAAGCCACCTTATCGGCCAAAGTTGTTTGTTAATTTGAATGCACAAATCCTGAAATTCACTGCACGAAATATTAAATAGTGCGTACATTCACAAATTTGTAAGCCCAGGCCCGTAACTAGGATTTTTTCAAGGGGAGGGGGGGGGGGGGGGGTTCAACATTGCAAATAGTGGACCTTTCTGAGGGAGCGAAGCGGCCGAGTAGGGGTGGCGGGTGGGGGGTCAGGGGCGTGCCCCTCGAGGGCTTGAGCCAAGTCAGAATTATTTAATAGGGGGTGGGTCAAATGTGAAGCCTGAACATATTATACTACCACTGTGTAAGATTCCAAATACTGCGAGCGAGCAAAGCGAGCGAAAGAAAAATAAAAAATGTACTTTTAAATTGCAAAAAAATTTTAATTAGTCACCAATAGGTGAAGTGTAAAGCTATATCTCCGGTCATATTGTTGGCGGGAATCATTCATATTAATAAAGTTTTTAGGAAGTGAAGCGAACGGGGTGGGGGGGGGGGGGCACTTTGCTTTTGTTCTTTTATAGAAAGGTAACCCTAATATCTGGGCTCCATGACGATAGGGCAGTGATGTGCCCGAAAATTGTCATAACATTGAATATCATGGACCTCGCTGCATGAAATTCATTTATAAGGTTTGCGAGCGAGCGAAGCGAACGAGGAAATGCTCATTCCAATATAGAAAGTGGAACTAACAAGCATTCGGGTGCCATGGGGATAGGGCATTAACGTGCCTGAATACAATAACATCATATGAAAAAAGTCTTTGACCTCGCTGCCTGAAACTCTCATTTCTAAGACATGTTTAAAAAAAGTATATGAGCCGCCATCAAGACGATTATGTGTGGAAGCATTAGATTATCATCTTTTATATCAGGGTCATGACAATTGCTCAGCTCCTCCTCGACCCCCCCCCCCCCACACACACACACGCACATACCCACGCACGCAGCACGTACACACTAGCTAGTACACAAACGACTGTAGTACCTACCAACGGTAGTACTATACAGTCATCGGAGTTCAAACCCAACTCCTCTCTGAGCCCCCCCCCCCCCCCCCCCCCACAGTCATGCACGCGGCATGAAACACACACTAGCTAGACACATCAATATAAAAAATGCGCCGAAGTCTATGGGTTAAATTGCATCGGGCATCGCACTGAATACACGGTGTGAGCTCGCGCGAATTTATACGCAAGAAATGGGGACAGCTGGTCCGTATATGGGACACGTGGTCCTGATTCCGATCCGGATGAGGTGTCCGTGGAGACACGTCATCCGAACGGACATCTCATCCGGTGACACCGGACAGTGTTTCTACCTTTCCTTGACAGCCTATATAATGCAACAACTGGGAGACCGGTTTGAAGGATTGACCGCCCATGCTCTACAAGGCATGATGTTGATGCCTAGGCTGGTACATAAACTCACAAGCGATGTTCAAGAAAGACTGCTTGCTTTCTACGAGCCAGATCTACCATTCCCCAAAGTTGCAGCTCATGAATTACAACTATGGAGACGTCATTGGTTAGTGTTTCTTTAAGCTAAAACATTTTAAAATCATTATATAAAGCAATTATAGTTAAACAGGTATCAGAATCAAATCGCTTTCCTTATATTTGAATATAGACTGATTGACTCGATTAAAATGGTATGATCTATTTCTTCGAAATTGATCAACAATACCATTTTTATCACCAGAATAAAGAGTAATAAGTTTTTTTTTTAATCAACGAAACTATTTGTTTAAAACTTCCAAATAAATCAACAACGGTATTTATTGATATAAAGTGACTGATAGGTCTTGCTGAAAAGCAGATTTTTAGCTGATAGCAGGCTTTTTATCCGTGATAAAATAAATACAATAAAAAAGCCCTTAGTTAATTGATAAAAACCTTTAAAATAAAATCTATTTTCATATGTTACAGGAGCACCTTCGCAAAAGAAGATGGCCCACTTCCGACAACGCTAGTAGAGTGTCTACAAACAACCAACTACTCATCATTTCCAAATATGTTGAAAATACTGTTAATCACCCCTGTGCGCAAGCGTAGAACGCAGCAACTCAGCCCTCAAATTTGTGAAATCCAATTCCCGAAGCATGATGGGGGAAGATAGGTTGAACGCCCTTCTTCTTCTTTTTATCCACCAGGACATCCGCCTTGACTACGGAAAGATAGTAGACACTTTCGCCCAGCGCCATCCTCGAAAGATGTCTTTCTGGGGGTCGTTTCATCAAATCAACTCCATGACAGTCATAACTCTTGTCGGCGATCTACGGAAATGTCATGGACTTGAAAAACTGTTTCACGAAGACATGATAAACGACAACTCAATGATATCGATACTCATCGGCTAAGAAACATAGTCTTTATCACAATCCATCGGATTTATGGTCAATTACCCAAACATATTTTGAGGCTCAGTTTTCCCCAAACTGTAGTTGTCCGGGGGGTAGTTGTCCAGGGGGTAGTTGTCCTAGAGGGTGGCAGCGAAAATTAATACTGATGATACAAACATCCCGTTTACATGAAAATATGTGTTACTTGTGGCATCTTAGAATTTATAAAATTGAGAAAACTCGAGGATGCTTTTGCGATGTACGAATCTAGATTTGTAAATAAGAGGATACCGTAATTGACTAATTATGGAAAGAAGACCCAATTCGTGTACACTTTCGAGAAAATGATTAAATTAAGATATTTAATAGTCCAATTCTTGATATTCATTTATAAAAAATACATTTACTATTATTCATATCAAAGCATTGCGTGAAAATGGATAGATATAGGGAAAATACATACATGATAAATTGTCGTCGTTTAAATTGGTCTGTATATACAGACTGTTCCGTTTTCGACGCTTTTTCTATGGTAGACCGATGTGGGTATTTTTAATATTAATCTCAGTTACTTGTTGGGGGGTCAAGAAGTCATAAGAACATATTGTTTGTCTGTAAAATATCACAATACGAACATAAGTAACACTATTTGATAAAGGAATGATAAAGGATAGTGCTTGGAGATCAGGAAATAAATGTTCTCTTAATTTACATTTGTTATTTTTTCGCAGCCCATAGACTAACTAAAAGCTAGCTTGTGATGGCGTTCTAAAAAGATATGACAGGTTTGGAGTACCGACAAGTCACTTGTCAGGGAAGTTGTCGCTGATCTTCGCAAATACGGCTTTGTGAAACAGTTAGCGGACAAGTTGAGCGACAGCGTCGAGATGTCGCTGATCTTTTCGTTATGACGGTTTGATGAAACGACCCCCGGGCATCTATAAAGGTGAGTCGGATGACAGTGCAAAATTCGTCGATATCAAGCAATTCGCTCATGACGACGGTCTCCTGTGTTCTAAATTTTTTTGGTTAAATATCACTTTTCAATATACTCACATTCAGAATTCAAATGTATATAAATGACTTGTATGTTCCAATGAATAAACAAACAAACAAAGTCACCCGATGTTCGGGCAGCAGAGCGAACTGCCCGAATATCAGATGTAAATACCTTATCTCGTATATTTTGGTAATAATATTTCCTCTAAAGGCTGTAAAATTAAAGTGCCAAAAATTTGCTCGCTTGCTTCGCTCGCTCGCCAGATGTAGAATCCACAAATTGATCGGGCGAGTGACGTCAGTCCTCGCAGAAATACGTATATCAATTTGTACAAGAGACACCTGTCACGTCGAGTTCGAAAAATTGAGCCCGCGCGCAGATACAGGTACGGTACTCCTATGTAATGAGTTGATGTAATTGGTGATTGAACTTTGCAATTTTCAAATTTCCGCCCCCCCCCCCTTATTGGGAAATCCTGGATCCGCCCCTGCAGTGTATTCATATATGCACAGAGTTACCTCTCTTTGTTATCCAAAATTTCAGTATTTTATCAATGAAAAATTCGCCAACCATTATAGACTGAATTGGCTTGACATTGACGAACAGGTGTAAACTACTTATGACGTAACACTCACAGTATCACAACTTAAATCATTCATCATTTATACACAATAACTCATATATCATTAAACAATTAACTCCAACCAATTGCACTCATTCTACCTGTGCACTGATTAACAGGAGGCAAAATTTTCTCTCTACACCCCTACAGTATGAAGAGTATGGTTTTGTAAGGATCATGCAGATGGAATTACAATTAAATAAGTAGGGCTCAAGTTCGCACGCGGTATGGAAATATCCAAAATTGCATGGCTTGGCTTAGCTTCAGTGACATTGGGGAAACCTTTATGGTGGAAATAAAATTTCACATCCCTCTGAGCTAGATGGATGTAGATGTATTGTTAAAATTTCTATTTCTGAATCTTTCTTTTCTCAAGCGAGCATCATTCCCGCTTTTAAATTTTTTCTTGTCATTTGTTTTTCTTTTTTTTTTAAATAGATATTTATTCTTTGGGCCTGATTTGCTCATGCGGCGCCTATTGATTGCGTGCAAAACCATCTCTTTTATATCCCTAGTTTCACACAAAAAACAAGCATCCGACGATTTATACTGACTTGTGCCAAGGTATTTACCAAATATGATATCTTGTAAGAAATTAAGAAATGACATCAACAATTTTTTTTTCTTACTTATAACAAGGTATCTACTAATGTAGATTTATTATGGAAATTGGCTATACCACATTGTATACTTCATGCAAATACTGGTTATTCTGATTATTGAATACTTGCTCTCATGCTTACGAATTCTTATATTTTTATCGTCTTGATCTTTTATCATTCGATGCATCTTTTTGTGTATAGCATACTTATATTATGATGTCAAAATACTTGATGTTCAACTACTTCATTGATGTATTTTGTCTTCAAAAACCATAAATGACAAGCCCTATTTTGCTCTTATATGGTTTTCACCATTGTAAATATCTTGTTTATACTTTCTCCTATTATCGATACAAGAAAAAAAAGCTGATTTAATTTCAATAATCACATTTTAAAAGTCAAGTGTGAATAAGAAAATTAAAACAACATATCAGCTTACTTATACCTTTGTCAATAATGTAAGCTCGACATAACAGTCGTGTTTAGACAGATACTGTAAAACTGCTGAAAATCTAGGATAATCCATGGATTATGTTCACAGGTTCTAGGACACCTACCCCCTGGACAACCACCCCCCGGATAACCACCCCTAGGATAACCAACTTCTAGGACAACTACCCCCTAGGACAACTACCTCCTAGGGCAACCACCCTCTAGGACGACTACCCCCCGGGACAATTACCCTCTAGGATGATTACCCCCAGACTAACTACCCCCTAGGACAACCATCCTCTAGGACAACTACCCCCGGACAACTACCCCCGAGACAACTACTCCCTAGGACAACCACCCTCTAAGACAATTACCCCCCGGATAACTACCCCCCAGACAACTACCCCCGGACAACCACTCTCTAGGACAACTACCCCCCGGACAACTACCCCCAGACAACTACCCCCTGGGACAACCACCCTCTAGGACAACTACCCCCCAGACAACTACCCCCAGACAACTACCCCCTAGGACAACCACACTCTAGGACAACTACCCCTTGGACAACTACCCCCGGACAACTACCCTCTAGGACAACTACCCCCTGGACAACTACCCCCGGACAACTACCCCCTAGGACAACCACCCCCTGGGACAAGTATCCTCCGGACAACTACCCCCAGACAATTACCCCCCTAGAACAACCACCCTGTAGGACAACTACCCCCCCCCCCCCGACAACTACCCCCAGATAACTACCCCTTAGGGCAACCACTCTTTAGGACATCTTCTTGACAATACCACCTAAGGTAACTACCACCAAAATAACTACCCCCGGACATTAACGACTTAGGGTAATTATTAATCGGACAACAACCAACATACTCTCACCCATGGGATGTAGGTCAACTATCCCCCCAAACAGTTACAACTCCCAGGTACTCGATGGCATTTAAACTGATTTCGGCCAAGGGAGGACGTGGGGGGGGGGGGTGACCAACAATCAGTAAGGATATAATGAGTATCCAGAGGAGGGGGTATCTACCTCCCACGGTAAGAACTTTTTGGAAATCTGGTTATAAATAGAAGGATTTTGGTGCATTATAATATTAAAATTCACCTCACCACGTGAGTTAAATGTGTCTATACCCATGAGCACGGGGGGGGGGGGGGGGGGAGGGGGGAGATTTCCCCTAGTATTACATTTTTGTTTTAAAAGTTGGGTGTTTAAACTCGGTGTTTGATGGTGCATTGTACTGTTGAATTTTTCCATCAAATTTGGGCGGAAAATTCTGTGATTTTTTTTTTCAAAGGTAACGTTCTGAGAATTTCTATGATATATTCAATATTAAATACCAACTGGGAAAGGTATAAAAGGTTGCTCTCCCACAGTAAGATCTTCTGGAAATTTGGGGGTTACAACCAAGGGTTTGAGTGAGTATAAGTAGGCCTTTGCATTTTCACGAATAATAAATCCAATATCTTGCCCTGTTTCCTACTAAAAAGGCGAACTTAAAATAACAATCTACAACGGTCTGCGAGTAAAATTCGGACAGAATCTATGGCCCCAAATGATAATTATAACTGTCACTTGTATAGCGCATAATCAATTAAACTGATGTATGCGCTTTAGAGCTATCCAAGATTATTAAATACCAACAAATATGTTTCTTGATTCCTCTTAATAATAATAGTTACTGAAATAATACACAGAAAGTGAAACATACAAAAAAGAATTAATTCCGGGAAATCATGTCGTATGTAAACATGATTTACTTTCTTTTTCAATTAATTGCCCAACTTTTTCTTAATGTCAGGTATTTTAATACAGGATTTTGTCGAATTTTGCCCAAATTTATTGAAATTTTTGCCGAAATTTGCCACAACTTTGCCCAATTTTTTTTTCTTCCAGAAATAGGAGGCACAGTGCCCCCTGCCACAAATGCCAGTTAAATGAGCGTGTCAAAATTGTGTTGTTTCATATTAATCTTAAGTGTCTCAAAAGTGTGAAGATCTGATTATTCTATCCGTGATTTTGATAGCGTCTTTGATGGAATAAATGTTTCAAAAGTCATTATATGCTAGTATTCAAAAAAAAATTGATGGTGAAAAGGCATAAATTTCCGAACATTGTGATCTAGGTTGCTTTCACATCCATCTTAACATGACTGTATACCCCATACTATTTTTTTAAATCGACCAACCACAATGCTAGTTTCCTTTAATACTCGACTGGATGGTAGCTTTGTAACGAGTTGCATAACTGCAGAATGTGTGAGGGAGAGGGGGGGGGGGGGTGTAACAAACGTCTGGAAAATTTGTTTTCCTTCCCGTTCCCCCCCCCCCCTTAATTGTTGACCATGCAAAACGTCCAATAGAGAGTTCATATTGCACATGGGAATACCTGCCTTCATGCACTGAAGAAATCTAAGGCAATATTTTACAATTAAGAGTACGAGTATTCAATCGTATTCAATGTGCTTTTAGTGGTATTTCCATTTCGGCCAGCGAACGTAGCGAGCGAGCAACCCCCCCCCCCCCAAACAAAAACAAAACAAAACAATTTTTTTTTCTTTTTTTGTAATGTTAGTTAGTATACATAAACTAGTTTTTTTTTTTTTAATGTGATAAACTAGGTTTTATTGTTGGAAGTTGGAGTAGGAACAATTAAGCGACCAAGCATGAGCGAAAACAGACACTTCTCTTTTAATAAAATTTGGTATATTATCTGGGTTTTATTGTAGCAGGTAGGGGTAGAAATTTTGCTAAAGGCCATATTAATTCTATTTTGGCGAGCGAGCGTAGCGAACGAGCACAATCTTGTTCAATGTGATGTTAAGTCCACTTTGGGGTACTTTTCCTAGAGGGTGGTTGTCCTGGGGTTAGTTGTCCGGGGGGTAGTTAGTTGTCCTAGAGGGTGGTTGTCCTATGGGGTAGTTGTCTGGGGGTAGTTGTCCGGGGGGTAGTTAGTTGTCCTAGAGGGTGGTTGTCCTATGGGGTAGTTGTCTGGGGGTAGTTGTCCGGGGGGGTACTTGTCCTAGAGGGTGGTTGTCCTAGGGGGTAGGTTTCGGGGGGTGGTAGTTTTCTGTGGGGTGGTTGTCCTAGGGGGTAGTTGTCTGGGGAGTAGTTGTCCGGGGGGTAGTTGTCCTAGAGGGTGGTTGTCCTAGGGGGTAGTTAGTCGGGGGGTAATCATCCTAGACGGTAATTGTCCCGGGGGGTAGTCGTCCTAGTGGGTGGTTGCCCTAGGGGGTAGTTGTCCTAGGGGTAGTTGTCCTAGAGGGTGGTTATCCTAGGGGTGGTTACCCGGGGGTGGTTGTCCAGGGGGTAGGTGTCCGGATACGATGTTCACAGTATATTCTTGAAGCCTTAATGGAGGGAAATCTGAATTACTAGTAAAGTATTTCACACTTTTTTTACGAACAGTTTAATCATAGACTGATATAGATCTACTGACAGTATATAGTTATATATGTTATAGACATAATGTGCATGTTTTTGTATGCTTATGCATGTTTATGTATACATAGTGCATTCTTATTACTTCATAACTATGAAATATGAGTGAGCAGGTATCATAATGTCAATCTCTATCTTAAGTTCTTTTTCTTTTCTGTATTTCTGCTGTAAGTAAATCAGATCATCTTTGTATCGTGGTCAGGTTTTATAGCATACGTACTCTCTGCTGCCTTGGACTCGGCTACCTTTAGTCTCTTAATTTTTATGGGCGAACTACGACTTCATTGGATGTTGTTTTTTTTTTGTTTTTTTGTTTTTTTTTGGACGGACCGGCTTTAGAGCTTGTCCTACCAACACAATTCTACATGTAGCACCAAATAATGGTTGCTGCGTTCGGCCTTTCCTTCTAGATGCGGTGGTTTGTAGCTTATGAATGGGGTGGCTCGACGCTATGACGGCGGGGAGGACGAGTTCCTTTTTTGTTTTGTTTGGGGGGTTTTTTTCAGACGCGCTACGATTTGGTATTATATCAAATTTGATCAAACGGAAGTACTATTTATTGAAATTGATAATCTTCAAAGTAAAAATTTAATTGTAGGATTGATATATAGAGCCCCTGATAATCAGTTTGACCTATTTTATGATAATTTTGAGCAATGCGTTGGTAAATTGGCAAACGAGAATAAGCAATAATAAGCAATAGAATAATTTTTGGGCGATTTTAATATCAACTTCCTTTTATTATATCACAACATTCATTCTAAAAGGTTTCTTCAACTGATGAATTCATATGGATTTTGTTCTTCTATGAACAATCCCACTAGTGTTAATGTACACTCCTGAACTTTAATTGATAATATATTTACTAATATACACTGCAAAAAAGATAACTGGAGGATTGTTGTGCTCAGAAGTATCGGACCACTTACCTGTATTTACTATATGTGAAAAATCAATGTCTCGTTTTAAATCACCACAAAATTTTATGTAGCGGAAAGAGACTCCTCACAATATTGAAATGTTAAAACAAGATTTAGCCATGGAAGATTGGAATGATATTTTTAATACAGATGATGTGAATATTGCATATGCAAATAACACGATAAAAACTACTTTCGAAAAATAAACTCAAGGGCAATTTCAAAGGCCTATTGTACTGCCCATAGAAATCAGGTTCGGATTACGAAATATGTCATTGTAATGTTCGCACATTTCTAAAGGTGATAGACAGAGCTATTGAAATTGCCTTCAGTTGATTTTTCGAAAATAGTTTTTATCGTGTTAAATTTTAATTCAAAGCTACAATTTTATTACAGGAAAAATATTCTATTAGTAAGAAATAAACGTAAGCGTAATAAAACTATCAACCCACGGATAACTAAAGGCATACTTGAATCAATGAAAAACAAGAAATCGATTTTATAAACAACATATGAATAACCCCACGGATACAAGTCTATACTTCTTTATAAAACGTACCGCAACAAATTAACAAGTTAATTCGTTTCTCTCGCAAATTACACTTTTCAAACAAATTACAAAAGGTGAAATCCAACTTGAGCGCAACATGGAAAGTTATAAAAAAAGTTATGGGAACCAAAAGTGACACTTTACCAAAAGATGATTTTACTTTTAATGGTAACAAAATTGCAGATTCTACTATGCCGATTGCTTTTATTTTTTTGTCACTAGTATTGGTCCTCAACTTGCTGTCAAAATTGCTACCCCCAAAAATGCTTATTATACGGAATTCTTTTCAGAACCGACGCAGGCATCTCTCTCTTTAAATCCCACAAACTCCAATGAAATAATTAATATTACTAAATCATTAAATGCTTCGAAATTTGTTTTCAGTGTATGTCAACGATATAATTAATACGTCATTATTACCCTTCATCTTATTTGCAGACGACATTATTATTTTTTATTCTCATAAGAATCTAAAATCATTGGAAAATACTTTAAAAGTTGAATTACTTAAAGTTTCGAAATGGTTTAAGTGTAACAAGCTTTCTCTCAATTTTCAGAAAACTCAATTTATGCATTTCAAACACAATAATATCCATGTAGCTAATACTCCTATTGATATTAAGATTGATAACATTTCCGTCGAACAAAAGAAGAGTTCAAAGTTCCTCGGCGTTATAATCGATGAGAATTTAACATGGAACGATCACATTAATCATTTTATACTATGCATTTCCCTAGGTGTGGGAATCATATATAAGTTAAAATTTATTTTGCCACAAACAACTTTGTTTTTACTGTATAACACATTGATACTTCCTTATATAACATACTGTAATATTGCTTGGGCTAACTGTGGCATTACCAAACTTAATCCAATTCTTTCCCTACAAAAGCGGGCACTTCGTTTTTGTACAGGATCGTCTTACTTTTCTCATTCTGATCCACTATTTTTCAGCTTAAAACATTGAAGGTCACTGATTTAAATATTTTTCAAGTTGCAGTTTTTATTTTCAAATATAAAAATATCCAACTGTTATTCATCTACATGTCTGATCTAACAAACCCCAAATTATCAATAACGCATAAATCAACACGACACCATGGCTCTGACTTGTGGAATAATCTACCCACAACAGTTAAAATGTGCTCCTCAATTTACTATTTTAAAGTGACTATGAAGCGCAATCTAATATCATTATACTCAAATCCACCACATTGACCATCTATGTAAAAATTATAGTATTTTATCGATTATTGATCCATACACCAACTCATGAATACATCTTGACCTCACCGCTAATGCACTTGCACTGCACCCTCATAACCTCTTTTCTCCATTTTTTTTTTTTTTTTAGTTCCATGTCGCTTTTTTACTTTGAGGCCGCCATCGACATGAAGCAACTCGCTCATGGTGACGGTTCATAAATCCTGTTGATTGCAAAATGTTAATTTCCCATATCATATACATATTGTATTTAAGGAGTAAATTGTTAATATGTGACAATGTGTTTATATACTTTTTCCTGTAATATTATTATATTTTGTATCATGCTATTGAACGCAGAAATAAAATCAATCAAACAAAACAATGACATCATCTGTCCATCCTTAGTGAGCTAAGGAGAGACAGTGGTATGTAGCTTTGCCAGAGATGACCATCTGTTCTAATAGACCATACAATGCCTACATATGAGTAGCTATGTCAGACATGCTGTAGCATCACCAGGAAAAGAATGGTGATGAGGAGGTATTGTTTGAAAGCATGCAATTCTAATGTGAGGATGTGCTGAGCTGGGGGGAGTTATATTCCACTGTTACTGTCTATTGTAGAATTTTTCCCTTTTTAAAAAAAAATTGTGTTTTTATCAGAAAATCAAAAGAAATTACAAGTGATTTACATAATTAAAAACAAAATCACTGAACAAAAAACAAAACAAAACAAAACAAACAGTAAAAATAAAGTAATAGGTACAAAATAAAAACAAATAAATAAAATGGCAGAAAATTAAGTTACAAAATAAATATTGTTCAAGAGCGAAGCTCCGAGACGGAAAAGGTGAACCCAATAGTCTAGTCGGAAAAGGAGGTTCTTGTGAACCATCGAGATACATTTTTTTAACCAACTTTTTTCTGATGCCTGAAGTGTCTAGTTAATGAATTTTGATGTTCCCATTGCCAAATCGTGTCCCACGGGGTTCAAAAGCGGTCATTTTGGCAGCCATCTTGAATTTTTGATGAAATTCCTTAATTAGCATGTCTTCTGAATTAGACATCATGCATGAATGAATAAAGCAGCTTTTTTTTGGAGTAATTATAGGATGAGGAATCGATTCAGAGAGGGTTTTTTGTGATTTGAGTAATCTGGATTACACAAAACATCAAAAAGTGTGAAAAAGTGATAAAATTCAAGCAAAAAATCATGCATCTTAACGTCATCTTGTTTTTCAACTAGTAAAAACAATGATAACCTGCAAATTTTTACTAAAATATCGTGAGAGGGATGTAATCATGATTTTTATGCATAAATTTACACATACACCTTAAAAATGTACCAGTATGGTCAGCTTAATGACAGCTCTCATATTAGGAAATACATGCGTTTTTCATGCAAAATCGAGGCCCATTGGCTATTGTGTTCGAAACCCCTTAGACTTCTGTGTGTTAGAAGCGGCACAGTTCAGACGCTTTTAACAGCATGTGTGGTAAGAGTTATACGTGGAGTTATGGGCATAAATGCATGAAATTTAATTGATTTTTATAGTGTACATTGAATACTTTGTAGTGCTTGATGGTTTATACTCAAAGACAGTAAAATTAATCATTTGAGACCAAATCGAACATATTTCAGTGGATTAGGGTAACGATTCTGTGTTTCTCCTGTCATGAGCTTCTCAAACATGAAGTTAATGACATATTTGGTTGGAAAAGTGCTTTTTCCTTATATTTTGTTTTAGAAATATATACATTATTCAATATTGTTTAAGAATAGAAAGTCAACAATTTATCAAGATGATAATTTATTTTCAATTTAAAGATCTTATACCACAATACTTGATATTGCCAGCAATTTTACCACCCATTTTAGTAATTGATGAGTGTTCCATGGTGTTTGATGATAAAAATCTTTCAATTATATATTATATTTTAAAAATTATTTTACTGCATCTTTTTAAATTATCTTTACAAAGTGATACACCTACATTTATGAATCATTAAATTATCCTTTCAAAGCATTCCAAAATGACATCAAAGATAATCATTAATGTTCGCTGGTAAATCTGTTTTTCCAGTGTAAATTCTGGGACCCAAACCACCTCTAATTACTAATATCAAGGTGTGTTCCATCGCAAGAAGGCATATTTCTATCTTAAACAACGAAATTCTGTTATTCTTAAACCTTTCCGTTACGTACATCATTATCGACACAAATCATATTAATTTTTAAGCATCAATGTATGTTTGAACCATACATCTATGGTTTGAACATGCATGAAACTTACCAATCATATTGGGAGAGGGTTCGAAACGTGCCTTCTCTAACACGCAAACATTACCCTAATCTACTGAAATGTGTATCTATGTTCGATTTGGTCTCAAATGATTAATTTTACTGTCTTTGAGTATATAAACCATCAAGCACTACAAAGTACTCAATGTACACTATAAAAATCAATTAAATTTCATGCATTTATGCCCATAACTCAACGTATAACTCTTCCTTACTCTTACCAAACATGCTAGTAAAAGCATCTCAACTGTGCCGCTTCTCACACACAGAAGTATATGGGGTTTCGAACACAATAGCCAATGGGCCTCGATTTTGCATGAAAAACGCATGCATTTCCTAATATGAGAGGTGTCATTAAGCTGACCATACTGGTACATTTATAAGGTATATGTGTAAATTTATGCATGAAAAATCATGATTAGATCCCTCCCAACATATTTTAGTAAAACTTTGCAGGTTATCATTGTTTTTACTAGTTGAAAAACAAGATGACGTTAAGATGCACGATTTTTTGGTGCAAATTTTATCACTTTTTTTTCACACTTTTTGATGTTTTGTGAAATCCGGGTTACTCAAATCACAAAAATAACTCTCTGAATCGATTCCTCGTCATATTATTACTCAAAAGGCTGTTTTATTTATTCATGCATGATGTCTAATTCAAAGGATATGCTGATTATGGAATTTCATCTAAAAAATTCAAGATGGCTGCCAAAATGGCCGATTTTGAACCCCATGGGATACGATTTGGCAATGGGAACATCAAAATTCATTAACTAGACACTTCAGGCATTAGAAAAGAGTTGGTTAAAAAAATGTATCTCGATGGTGCACGGGAACCCTTCTTTCCGACTAGACTACAAAGATCGCCGCTGACACCAAACCTACCCGAATAGACGAAAGACCAAAAACAAAGTCTCAACCTCACCGACAACCGAAAACATCCGACCACTACGGAGAGACTGGAATAAGCAGGACCGAGGAGCAGGACGATCCACATAGACACAAATACCCCCCCCCCCACACACACACACACCCTCAAAACATCCTCACCCCCCCCCCCCCCCCCCCCCCCCCCCCCCCCCCCACCACACACACACAAACACTCAAACATAAAAAATCGCTCCGCCACCTGATCCGGCCCATCCCAGCCAATCCGCAAGGGATCAAGGGTAAAATCTCGGGGATTGCCCTTGAAGTACATCAAATGGCAGCTACTGGCAGTGATGACAATAGGCAAATAATACATATGGCATTCTACTGAGCAAAAAGTAATAGGGCACAATTAAACACTACTAATTAGTCTATTACCTTGGTAGAATGTTAGTGTAGCTGACTGATGATTAACAGATGATGTCAACCGCGTAGCGCGAAATTCTGACGTTTTAGCAAATGTGAGAGAAAGATAACGGCTCGTGGCACCTTTCTTAGGCGGAAAATTAGTTCGACGCCCTGACTGCTTTTCAGTTATTTGGACTCAATGCTGTACTGTATGTAACAGGGGTGAGTGCATGGAACGGAAGTTTCCCCTTCCCGCGCGAAGCGCTAAAACTTTGACGTTTTAGCAAATTTGAGAGAAAGGTAACGGCTCGTAGCAAATATTTTTTTTATGCGGAAAGTTAGTTCGACGCCCTGACTGCTTTTCAATTATTTGGACGCAATATTGCACTGTATGTAACAGGGTGGGTGCAGGGAGGGGGGAATTTCCCCCTTTCTCACTATATGGAGAGACTGGAATAAGCAGGACCAAGGAGCAGGACGATCCACATAGACACAAATACCCCACCCACACACACACCTCAAAACATCCTCCCCCTCCCCCCCCCCCCACACACTCATTCACAAGCACCACCTTCCCCCCCCCCCCCCCCAACACACAAACACTCAAAACATAAAGAATCGCTCCGCCACACGATCCGGCCCATCCCAGCCACTCCGCAAGGGATCCTGCGAACCCCACACCCAAAGCCAAAACCTCTCAAAATGGGGCCCCCACCAAATAAACGTTTTAGCAAATTTGAGAGAAAGGTAACGGCTCGTAGCAATTTTTTTTTTTAGGCGGAATGTTAGTTCGACTCCCTGACTGCTTTTCAATTATTTGGACGCAATATTGCACTGTATGTAACATGGGTGGGTGTAGGGAGGGGGAGTTTCTCCCTTTCCGAGCAAAGCGCGAAAACTTTGACGTTTTAGCAAATTCTGAGCGAAAGATAACGGCTAGTAGCACCTTCTTAGGCTTTTTTTTTTCTCTCACTTTCCCCCGCTTTTTTGCGCTCACTTTTTTTTTTTTTTTAAAGTTGGCGTTTGGGGGGGGGGCGACCACCCCACCGCCCCCTGGCTACGCGCCTGGAGTAGTATGTACATGTACTTGTCTTGTTTCTTTTAGGGTAGAGGGCCGTAAGGTTATTTAAACGAAAAGATTTATTTGCGAAAAGAAGTTATTGAAATGTTTCACTTTGCTCCCCATATCAGGGGGTCAGACAATGTTGGGATACTTTGGGTGTCCCTGCTTATATATAGATAAGTGTTTAACCCTAAAGGAAAATAATGGATAATATTAGAAACTTGTTTTCATGTATTTTTATCACACTGAATGTGAGGGGAATAAGAGATAGGGCAAACGAGAAAAAAAATTGATTGGTTTAGGACAAAATCTACAGATATAATATATTCACAAGAAAGATATAGTACACCTGATATAGAGAAGAAATGGCAATTAGAGTGGGGCGGAAAATGTATCTTTAGTCATGGTACCAGCCACAGTAGAGGAGTTATGGTGTTGAACAGTAAGTTAAAAAAAGACGTTCAAATTAGTGACACCTGTGAAGACGTAAATGGTAGATATATTGATTAAATGTAGCATAAAAGGTCAGAAGATGTTGCTTGGAAATGTTTATTTTCTCACTGGTGATAATGAAGGACATCAAATAAAATGTTTAAATGATTTAAGTCAATTGTTGCATAGGAACAATCCTGAAGGGAACCCAGTAATACTTGGGGGTGACTTTAATGTTATTAGAGACATGAACTTAGATTATTTTGGACAAGTTTCAAAGAAGCAACCAAAATTCAGTAGCAAATTGGAGGAGTTCATGGATAGTTTTAAATTAATACATGTATGGAGAAATAAAAATAAAGATAAAAAGCAATATTTATAAAGACAAGGGAATCCATTTATGCAAAGCCGCTTAGATTATTCGATTGTATCAGAGAATCTAGAACAGATAACATCCAAATGTCACATTATTCCCTCCATAGCCCCTGACGATTCAGCTGTTAATTTGGTTCTGTATAATAGAACATCGTTAAAATTTCAAAGTAAAAGAGCTTATTGGAAGTTCGATAATGGTTTTTTTTTTTGATAGGGAATATGTTTTGAAGATGAGAGAAGAAATACAGAAAACACGATAAAAACTACTTTCGAAAAATAAACTCAAGACAATTGTAATAGCCCTGTCTATCACCTTTAGAAATGTGCGAACATTATAATGGTGTATTACGTAATCCGAACCTGATTTCTATGGGCAGTACAATAGGCTTTGAAATTGCCCTTGAGTTTATTTTTCGAAAGTAATTTTTATCGTAATAGACTTTAAAGAATAAACTGTCATGTGATCGAGATAAAAGATAAAAGAGTATTATGGGACTACATGTATATGAAAGTGGAAATACGCAGGCTTACAAGTAAATGCTCAAGGAAAAGAGAAAAAGAAAGGAAAGAAAAATTGAAAACTTAGAGAAAGAAATTACAGACTTAGAAGAGAATTTACTATCAATCAATAATGTACGTTATAATGATATCCTGAAAAATTGAAAGTTAACTTAACTTTCCATTTTTAGTTAAGAAACAAGTAAAACGTATTCTACATGTTCTATGATTATATTAATGAAGGTTTGAAATACGGTCAAGATCCTCATGGTATGAATGTGGAGAGAAGAATACAGAATTTTTAAAATAATTAATGTAATCAAATCTAATTCCTTATACGTGACACCCGGTACTCTATATCGACTCGTATATTAAGGTATCACGCAGCCATGGTAGCTGCTATCCACTCAAGCATTCTTGCTTATGATAGCTGGCCCCTGCATTTATCTCGATTTATTGACTTACCTCCATAATTTCAATATTATCTAAGTATATATATATATATATATATATATATATATATATATATATACTTAGATATATATAGTCAATCCTTCTATCATAGTCAATCCTTCTATCATACAGGTTAGTAAGTCTGCGACTTACTAACCTGTTTTTTTTTTTTTTTTTTTTTTATGCTCTCCGCCTGCCGGATTGGAGAGATCATCTGCCAATTTTCGGTTTTGTTACATTTTTGTAATTCAGTTGTCACACATTGTTTGTATCAATTCTGATTTATATCATTATTGTATGCAATGATTGTATTTAATTTCTTAATAAATGTAGAAACATCTGCTTAAAAAATAGAAAGAAAAGTGTAATACAGAAATTAAATTTAAATGAAAAGATTATTTTTGAGGAAAATGAAATTAAGGGAATAAAATCATTTTACAGTCAGTTATATAAAAAAATAAGAGTTGTACAAGATGGCTGTTTAGATTTTTTCCCTAGTAACCTGCCAAAATTAAACGATGCCTTGAGAGATTTAGGTGAAGAAAAGACTGAAGAAAGGGAATGTATAGATATACTAAAAAATATGAAATTAAATAAATTAACAGGGAATGATGGCTTAATCGTAGAATTTTATCTTAAATTTTGGCCAGTAATTAGAGATCGATTTCTTGCATCCTTTAATGAAGCTTTTGAACAGGGGGAACTATCTGCCTCTCAGAGGCAAGCACTTATCACCTTGATACATCTAGAAGGCAAAGATCGAGACTTTATTAAGAATTATAGACCAATCTCTCTGTTAAACGTGGATTATAAAATCATATCAAAGATACTTTCAAAGAGATTACAAGAAGTTTTACCTGAAATTGTGTCTTCTGATCAACTTGGTTATTGATTGATTGATTGATTGATTTATTGTTTCACATTCCACAGAATAGCAGTTTTCAAATAAAAGTTTAACAAGATAAAGCATAATGACAGAAAACAACAACAATGGTAGTAAAAGATCTAAGCAATAGAGTAAAATATGAGGAACCTGTTAAAAAGCACAAAGCTTGTATAACATAGGTTCCCAGGCAAGATACCAATGATTGTATAAAACTTCTAACGCAATGAAGAGAAACGAATCTAGGAAAATTAATGATATGCATAAGTACAGGTAAGCAAGGTACGTGACTAAAGTCACTCGAGCGAAGCAATATAAAGAACAAGACAAAATCTTATATTCATGTATATGATTGCAAAAGGAAATCTTTGAGTCTACGCTTAAATGAATACAACGAGGGAGATTGAATTATCTTAGTGTCTAAACTGTTCCAAAACTAGGGTCCTCTATAGGTTATTGTTTTGGGCAAGAACAGTACGGGGGAAAGATGAAAATTGGGTAATTGCCTGGTGGGATGGGAATAAATTTCATCATTTTTTACAAACATATTAGTAAAAACACTCGGTAATTCGTCTTTATTAAGTTGATACATAAATATCCCGACAAAATAATGGTATAGGTCTGTTACTTTCAATAACTTGTTTGAATGAAATATTGGGTTTTTATGTGCCAGAAAATCAGCGGAAGAAATTGTCCTTACAACTCTTTTTTTTGTATTTCGAGTATGGATTCAAGTTTTATCTCGGAAGAATTTCCCCAGGCTAATATTCCATTATTAAATATGGTGATAATAAAGTAAAATATAATAATTTCAAGATATGATGAGGGAAATGATGTTTAAGTTTATTAATAACTCCAAGATTTCTTGAAAGCAATTTACATAAGTGGTCGATGTGGACTTTCCAGGATAATTTACAATCAATGTAAAGACCAAGAAATTTTGTCAAGTCTATTTGTTCTAATTCACTACCATTCATTAAAACATGACCAGGCAAAGTATGCAACGAACTATTAAAAACCACGTAGTTTGCTTTCTTAAAATTAAGGGATAACTTATTTGCTTGTACCCAATCATATAAACAGATCTTAATTCAGTATTCAATCTATTAAGAAGGACTTGAGGAGTATCGTGTGTAAAAAAATATACTTGTGTCATCTGCAAAGAGAAGAAAGGAGAGTATAGAGGATGAGTTTTGAAAATCGTTGATGTATAAAATAAACAACAGTGGGCCCAAAAGCGAACCTTGAGGTACACCACAAGTAATGGGTTGTATCTTTGAATTAGAATTATTAATAGCTACGAATTGAATCCTGTTTGTAAGATAACTTCTGAACCACTCCAAGGCCCTTCCACGAATTCCATAGTGAGAAAGTTTGTATAAAAGCATGTCGTGGTTAATCGTGTCAAAGGCCTTGGAGAAGTCCAGAAAGATACCAGCAACGTGAGACTTCCTGTCAATCGCCTTTGTAGCTTTATCAATTAATATCAAATAAAATTATGGCATGCACAGTTGAATGTTTTTGACGAAAACTGAACTGAGAGTTGATAAAAATATTACAATAATTTATTGGTAAGAAATTTCATAGTACGAGAATAAACTGTTTTTTCATGAATTTTGGAGAATGTAGTCAACAGGGATATTGGACGATAATTACCCAACTCATCAGGTCTGAACCTTTTTTGTAGATGGGTATTACTTAACAACCTTCATTTTATCAGTGACAACACTATCCTGCAAAGACAAATTATAGATTTGTGTCAAGGATAAGACAATTTCATGTATAATTTTTTTTCAGAAGATCATAAGAAATATCATAGCCCGAACTTTTTTCACCGGTAGGGTTTTAATTATGTCTATGATTTCAGGTTCAATGATTGGTGAAAAAAAGATGGACTGGGAATTTCGACTTATTAAAAAAGAGTGAAAAGGTTTATTTGTAGTAGGAATATCATTAGCCAAATTTGGGCCAGTGTTTACAAAAAAAGAGCTAAATGCTTCAGCAATATCTGGAGGATCTGTTATTTCTTTAGCCTCGTGGACAATTCTATAAATATCTTTTTTCGTTCTGTCCTTTTTAAAAACATCATTAATTACTTTCCAAGTCGACTTTGTATCTTTTCTGTGAGGTTCGAACAAGGACAAAAGATAATTCCTTTTAACTTGCCTTAGCACAAATGTTAGAGCATTTCTATAAGCTGAATATTTAGATTTAGCATCATCTGTACCTGTAGATTTTCATTTATAATAAAGATTATTTTTCTTATTTATTCATCTAAGTAAGGACATTGTTCTAAGTAAGGAGACCGAGGTATTTTTTAAATAATTTGTGCTGGATGATGTTCTTAATGGAAAATGATGATCATATAAAGGTAGAATTATATTAATAAAATAATTATAAGCTTAATTTACATTCCATGCATCGAGTACTGCAGACCAGTTAAAATGAGGTAAACTTTCTTTAAAACGTTCAGTGTTATGTTCAGACATTAGAGGGTTTTCGAATGTGTCAACGTGAACGCCGTCCTAGATCCTCCCAGCTACAATGGACTGTTTGTGTTAACTGCATACAGAGTAGGTGAAGCGAGGTTCACGTTTTAGAGAAGACGGCAATACCATGTTGGACGCGTTCTCGATCTGACTAGTGGACAAGGGAGAAGCCAGTGGACGGGTGAGCCGTTCTTGCACAAAGCGCGGTATGCAGTTAACACAAAGCAGTCCATTGTAGCTGGGAGGATCTAGGATGGCGTTCACGTTGAAACATTCGAAAACCCTCTATTATTCGTGTACATTTACATCTGTCCGGTTTGAAGGATTTATAAGCATTAAGTATGTGGGGGTAGAAACAAAATCGGGAAAATGGTCTGTTAAATTAGACACAATGATACCTAGGTCTAATCCCGGGGGGGGGGGCACTCACGTATATTGGTGGTACGGGGACGTGCCGCTTTGATGACCCCCTTTTTCAGACCCCGATTTCCGTTCTCTAGATACTCAGTTCCGCTCAGAAGCCGCTCAGCCCCGCTCTGAAGACCCCCGTTATGAAACATATCCGTTCGCATGCGGCCGGGAGCGTGGCGGAGGCAGTGGTCGCTCGACCTGGTCTCGCGCCCTAGGCCCTTTCGTCGCGCGAGCCTTGAAAACTGCTCCAGCTAGCTAGCTAGCTACTAGCGCTACACGGCGCGGGCGCGGCCCCCGGCGCGACCCGTCCCGAGATCCTGCGATAGCGAAGGTGTACCGCCGATAAAGCGAGGTTAGTTTTGTAGTTCCCTAGACCCTGTTTTTCACTCTGCCCAATAGATCATAGTTCCCAAGACCCCGTATTTTACACCTTGAAGTCAGTTCCTTAGACCCCCTTTTCGGGGATTCGTGAGGCACACCCCCGTCAAAATATAATTCGAGTGCCCCCCCCCCCCCGGGGGTCTAATTGACTGTGAATGTTTGTAAAAACATTAACAATAAGCGTAGTCGTAACACCAGAAATTCGAGTGGGTTTCGTAATACAAGGAATAAAAGAATTAGAGATCACTGTATCTAGAGAATCCTGGTAATGTGGCTTTTCATGATAATGAAGCAAATCTATATTAAAGTCACCCATTATAAAACAATCTTTGTTTTTAAAGCACTGAACTCGTTTCTCTGCGAGTATAAAAACAATGACATAGAACGTGACTAGTTGGAATGCAAGTTAAGTGGACCGTAAAAAATGTGAAAACGATTTGCAAGACACACGCCATTTGAATGGCTAATACCTCCACAATGAGAGACTAAGACCATCTGGTAACATGCGTGCACCGCTATATAGAATTGAGTGAAGTAATAAAATTTCCACAAGAAAGACAAGAAAAACTTGTCTTAAGCATCTTTATGTAAATGTAAGAAATATGGAAAAATGGAAAAGCAATCTTCTAAAATTCAGGAAAATCACTTTGCTTGACAATAAAATCATTCTATTTGAGAACTCAGCTTAGATAAATTGTCAGATTATTATAGACAAAAATATAAAGAATTGCAATAGAGGTTTTCCTTCAATTTTGTCAAACGAATTTGTCTTCTAAAATTCAGGAAAATCACTTTACTTGACAATAAAATCATTCTATTTGAGAAGTCACCTTAGATTGTCAGATTATCATAGAAAAAATATAATTAAATGCAGTAGAGGTTTTCCAGCTTAGATAAATTGTCAGATTATCATAGACAAAATTATAATGAAATGCAATAGAGGTTTTCCTTCAGTATTGTCAAACAATTTTGTCTCATATAGTTCAGGAAAATCACTTTACTAGACAATGAAATCATTATATTTAAGAACTCAGCTTAGATAAATTGTCAGCTTATCAGATTGAAATATAAAGAAATGCAGTAGAGGTTTTCCAGCATAAATTGTCAGATTATCAAAGACAAAATATAATGAAATGCAATAGAGGTTTTCCTTGAGTATTGTCAAACAAATTTGTCTTCTAAAATTCAGGAAAGTCACTTTACTTGACAATAAAATCATTTTATTTGAGAACTTAGCTTAGATAAATTGTCAGATTATCATAGACCAAAATAAAATGAAATGCAATAGGGATTTTCCAAAATCATTCTATTAGAGAATTCAGCTTAGATAAATTGTCAGATTATCGTAGACAAAAAAATGCAATGAAGGTTTTTCTTCACTGTTGTCAAGACAAATTTGTAATCTAAACCTCAGGAAAATCACTTTACTTGACAATAAGATCAATCTATTTGAGAATTCAGCTTAGATAAATTGTCAGATTATCATAAACAAAAATATAAAGAAATTCAGTTTTCTTTTCTGTCTGCACTGTAGACAGACCCTTATGTTAAGAATAGACATATTGGAGAAGCAATAAGGATAACTGATGATATGTTTTTTCATACTTCTTTTTATAAAATAAATGTTTTTTTGATGGCCATAGATTTTGAAAAGGCATTCGATTCTGTTTCTCATTCATTCTTATACAGAGTCTTAAAAAATTTTGGGTTTGGACCATTATTTTGTAAATGGGTGAATATGTTATATACAAATACTGAAAGCCGTGTTAAGAATGGATACCCATCAACAGGGCCCTCTTGCATAAAAAGTTGCGTTTAATCGCAACTCAAAAAATTAAACTCAACTTGATTTTCAGCGAATCAGGATCGCGTATTTGGGACTTGCGTTTAATATTTTGGGTTGTGATTAAACGCAACTTTTTATGCAAGAGGGCCCAGGTTACTTTAAAGTTTAAAGAGGAGTCAGGCAGGGAGATCCACTATCTCCATACTTATTTATTTTGTGCATTGAAATTGTAGCTCGTATAATTGGAAATAATCACTTGGTGAGAGGAATTTGTTTTGAAAATGCAGAAATAAAGCAGCTGCTGTATGCAGATGACATAACATTTTTCATCAAAGATATGAATTCAGTTTAGGAAATAGAACATATTTTTTAAAGCTTTTATAAAATATCAGGATTAAAGTTAAACAAGGATAAGACGGACCCAAAGGCAGAATATATGTCTTGTCCTTGTTTAACGTTAATCCTCATATTTCATAAAAGCCTTCAAGGCCGGTCGGATTTCGTGACGGTATACAATCTGCTGCGCAACATGATCCGCCGTCACACCGGTACAAAAATACCCCTTAAATATAAATATATATATATATATATATATACGCATGTACATATTAGGGAAACCTAATCAGTATGAATACTGTACTGTTCTTCCCTGGTACCCTGCACTTATACCCATAGCATTACCATCTGTGTTCAGTGACCGTGAGGGGGAACAAAATTACCCCAATTTTGGGGGGCCGAGTGACAACCCATCCCGACTTAAAATGTTGTCAGTTTTGTGTTTTGGTAATGTATAGTCATACTACTTCTTTTCTGACAAAGTTCGGCGCATATGTTAGATGGGTTGAAATCGACAGACTTAGGGGCCCTTGGGGGGGGGGGATCTCTGGGGGCCAAACCCGGCAGATCCGTTCAGACTGACAAGCTTTTGTGAATAACATGGATGGTCTAAGTAACTTTATGGGGTCAAATCTCATATGGGGTGACTACTTTGGGACAGGCTCCTGGCGTATAATGTTTAATATGCAGCATTTGACAAACTATGGGCCCCTCTATTTTCCACGGTTCGCTTCATTTTCAGATTGATTTTATTGAACCTCTAACATTCTTTGTCAACCAGGCATGTTCTTTACAAATTTATTTCCATACAATAAATTCATTGTAAATTAATGAAATAGAAAGAAAGCATTCAACCCATGTGTCTATGGTTTATACATTAGTGTCTCGCCGGGGGCCAAGAACGGGTGACTGTTCACAATCAACTGGCAGTAGAGAAGAAGGAGATAGAGAAAGAGGTGAAAAAGAACAGCTTCTCTTGCTCGTTTCGGGTCTAGTCTCTGACGATACACATTAGAGGGTTTTCGAATGCTTCAACATGAACGCCGTCCTAGATCCTCCCAGCTACAATGGACTGCTTTGTGTTAAATGCATACCGCGCTTTGTGCAAGAACGGCTCACCCGTTCACTGGCTTCTCCCTCGTCCACTAGTCAGATCGAACGTGAACCTCCCTTCACCTACTTTGTATGCAGTTAACACAAAGGCAGTCCATTGTAGCTGGGACACATTCGAAAACCTTCTATTTTCTCCAATACGAAGACACAATGATTACAAGTCGAGGGAGTCCTACACTCTCAATTGGCCTGCAAACATGCATTAATTATACTTGACCTGCCGTGAATTTCGAGGTCACACACCGACAAGCTACAATTCAGATTTCAAGGCTGAAAAGAAACAAACCATGCAGAAACTGGAATTTGCTTTTCATAGTCCCGCTCTAAGACAGACATGCAGTCATCTTAGTTTTTAAGCATCGATATCCCTTGTTACCTCAAACAGCAGCTACCATAACTGTATCAACACAGATAATACATTGAGAGAATTGTGACTACTTCTCAAATATATCTTCATTTATTACATTTTGTCAACGCTCATTAACTTTTAGTTTCTTCTCTACTTCATACAACCCATAAGAAAGAAATGATGTACTGATACAAAAATTTCCGTATCCTTTTTTTACCAGAGGCGGCGCTCCGGGGGGGGGGGCACAGTGCCCCACCCCACTCACTTTTCAAGCACCCACAAAGTGCCCCTTTTCACTCTGATAAGTGCCCCATTTTCTTTTAAATAAATTACATTTATAAGTGCCCTTTCCCCTCCTGAGTGCCCCCTTTTTACCTCTGATAAGTTCCACTTTTCCTTTCCATTAAGTCCTTTTCCCCCTCTTGTTAAGTGCCCCTTTTCAAATCTGATGAGTGCCCATTCTTTACTTCTGATAAGTGACAATTTTCCTTTCTTGTAAATTCCCCTTTCCCATTTTAATAAGTGCCTCTTTTCGCATGTGATGTATGAACTTTGTTTAACTTCTGAAAAGTGTCTGTTTCCCTCATTGCCCTTTTCCCATTTTGGCAATTGGCTTTTCAAATCTGAAGAGTGCCCCTTTTTATTTAGATTACTCCTCCTTAACTTTCTAATAAGTGCCCTTTTCCCCTTCTGATAGATGCCACTCACACCTCATTTCATGACGATTCTACAGTCTACCTGTATAGTTGTACTTTGCAAGTCTAGTTAACCATTATGTTGCTTTATGATGAACAGACTTAGAGGCCATATAAGAATCCTTGCTTGTTCAGTGAGTCTAATTTATACTCCCTTTCAATAATTATAACCATAATAACCTTAAACTGTTCTTCATATAGGCCCAGGAGTGAAATCAGGGCCATAATAAGCAGGCCACATTACTCCGACCCAGATAAGTAACATAGAATCAGGGGCTAGTAGCTTCATAGGCGACGGGGGTGGCACATTTCCCCAATCGAATAACAAAAAGAAAAGAGAGGGAAAGGATAACAGAAGAGGATTAATTCATATTGAATTTATTGAGTGAGAGCGGTGCCCCCTTCTTCTCTTGTTTATTTATGTTTTTACTTTTTCTCAGTGATTATCAGCTGAGGGGTCCACAGTTTACAAGCTCTGCTTTTAGTGGACCTCTCCATTTCCAAAGAATATAAATCAAGTTTCATACGTAATTGTTCCATTTTTCTTTTCAAAGATATTAATCATTCTATTGATCTATCTTAGTTTCAAATGTAATGTTTTGTCTAAACATTGCATTGTATTTTGTTTTATTATGAAAATTGTAATTTGTATTTGTATTTTGTTGGAAACGAAAAAATAAACTAGAAATTTAAACTGAAGATGAATTAGGTGGTCTGTCTGTCCCTGTGACAAATTGCTTTGTAAGATGTGATTATATTTCTGCAAGATAATAATCATGATAATGTTGACAATGATGATAAGACGGTCATATAAGTGATGACAATGACGATAATGATATATTGATAATGATGACAACGACCACGATAACCTAAGTGGCATAACGCCCCTTCAGGTTCAATTTTCTGGGCGATTTTTTGAAAAGTGCTTGAAATGGCATAAAACGTGTGCAAAATGAATTTGGGACGATTTGGAGCATTTCTAAATTTTGCGCGCGGACGTACGCGTACGGGCACATTTAACAAAATGACCTTGACTGGAATGAATTGACCTTATTCATGCCAAATATTAAAGAAAAATGACATTTCGTTATGAACATACGACAATAAGTTGATTTTCACAAAATGGCGCCTGGATGACGTCACGATAACCTGATGACTAAGCCGATTTTGAGAAATCGTGATAACAAATTTGACGATTTGATATTGCAGGACACGTGGGAGATTAACCCCATAGCTTTAATACAGGGAATCAGATTGTGTACAAACTACTGCACAGTACTTTCCAATAGACGTAACACATAAAATAAGGCAGTTTCTATCACTGTTTGTGATAGTATATGTTATAATAGTCCAAGAAGATGGTAAAATGAAAGGCAAAAAGAAAGGGGGAAAAAATGGACCCTCCGGGGATCGAACCTGGGTCACGGAATGGGAGACAAGTGCTTTAAGGACGTTCATCAGTTATGTTTGTGCGCACCTCAGCTGCGCATCCTGGCTGGTTGTGTTACGTCATCACGACACCGGGAGAGTATTGCGCGCAGTTAAGACAATGGATACGCACATTAAACACAATGCTTAATAATGGGTTCGCAAGTGTGCGCAGTAACAAGAACCCGGTGAAAATAGATGAAATCAATAATTCTGTACCTGTGAAATATATATACCAAATATTAACTAGCTTGAGCTGAAAGATAACATTCGATGCCCCCTCATGAACTTTCTATAGGCAAAGTTAGTCGTATAGGAAAAATGAAAGGTAGATGTAATTTGGAATTCATATTCATGGTCATCTACCTCCCATTTTAGTACAATTCCTTAGCACAAAAAGAGAGCTGGAGAAAGAAAGTCAAATATATGCCCAAGAATCATTTGTCTATGCCATATGATTGTCTAATGATCATTATCCTTACAGTCAAAGACATGAGCAAATAGAATAATGAATGAAATGTCACTCAAAACGACTTACAATTTCCTTCTTTTTTATACACTGGTTCGAAAGTTTGTGTAAAATATAGACAACTATAGCTTATGTCGATACCGTGATTATTATGTTTGAAAAACTAGTAGTCGTGAACAGGTGCGCAAAAGTAAGGGTGCCTTACTTTTTTTTTTCCTGGGGAGGGGGAAGGGGGCAAACACTCTGAGGTGCCCCACCTCACAAGAATATGGGTCCACTTCGCACGCTTGCTACCTGCTTACAGCCCTACCCCCCCCCCCCGACCATGCAAGCACATCCCCCACCACCTTTTCTTCCATATTCCGATATATTTTCAAAGTGCGAGGTTTAGAATTTTTCATTTAAAAGAATGGAATAACTGAAGCACTGTAATTATCCATTGTTTTTCAATATCCCTCCTTACACCTGAAATAGGGTTATTTCGTTTCTATATTTTGTGTACAAAATTTTAAACACTTTTGGTATACCGACACCTCGCTGCCCGAATATGAGGATATTCAGGCGACTCCCTACCAAAATATGAGGATTTTCGGGATCCTTGCAAAATTATTTATTATAAAAATGCGGGGAGGGGGGCGCTGCTAGCACAAAAACCAGTACAAGGACCCCCTTTTTTCAAACTCTCTCCTCCTTCGGTATAATTTTCTCTACAAATCTGGAAACTTTGAGGAAAATGACATGGATTTTGAATGTACAGGAGAGTTATTTGCACCCATCCCATAGACAGGTTCCCAGCCAGCCATGCGCAGTTTTTGCGAGTTTTGCGAGTTTTTGACTTTTTTCGCCACCTGAGGGCCCTGCTAGCACAAAAACGAGTGCATGGACCCCCATTTTTAAAACTTTCTCCTTCTGCAGTATATAATTCTCTACAAATCTGGAAAAATTTACGAATCTGGCATGGATTTTAAATGTACAGTAGAGTTTTTTGGCACCTATCCCATTCCCAGACAGGTTCCCAGCCATCCATGCGCAGTTTTTGCGAGTTTTGCGAGTTTTGACTTTTTCCGCCACCTGAGGGCGCTGCTAGCACAAAAACGAGTGCATGGACCCCCATTTTTTAAACTTTCTGCTTCTTCGGTATAATTTTCTCTTCAAATCTGGAAAGATTTACGAATCTGGCATGGATTTTGAATATACAGTAGAGTTTTTTTTGCACCTATCCCATTCCCAGACAGGTTCCCAGCCATCCATGCGCAGTTTTTGCAAGTTTTGCGAGTTTTGACTTTTTCCGCCACCTGAGGGCGCTGCTAGCACAAAAACGAGTGCATGGACCCCCATTTTTTAAACTTTCTCCTTCTGCAGTATATAATTCTCTACAAATCTGGAAAAATTTACGAATCTGGCATGGATTTTGAATGTACAGTAGAGTTTTTTTGCACCTATCCCATTCCCAGACAGGTTCCCAGCCAGCCATGCGCAGTTTTTGCGAGTTTTGCGAGTTTTTGACTTTTTCCGCCACCTGAGGGCCCTGCTAGCACAAAAACGAGTGCATGGACCCCCATTTTTTAAACTTTCTCCTTCTGCAGTATATAATTCTCTACAAATCTGGAAAAATTTACGGATCTGACATGGATTTTGAATGTACAGTAGAGTTTTTTCGAACCCATCCCATTCCTAGACAGGTTCTCAGCCAGTTCTTACGAGTTTTGCGAGTTTTTGACCTTTTCCGCCAACTGAGGGCGCTGCTAGCATAAAAACGAGTGCATTGACCCCCATTTTTAAAACTTTCTCCTCCTTCAGTATACTTTTCTCTACAAATCTGGAAAGTTTGACGAATATGACATGGATTTTGACAGAATAATGGGGATTTGTATATGACATTGGGAATTCTGAGGCCTATCAATGGCCAAAAACCTGCGATGACGTCATTCTACCTGACACCCAATCATGGCACAGTTCAGTGTCCCATAGAAAAAAAGTAAGCACATGGACCTATAATTTTCTATGCGTATTTGGGCTTCTCATGGACCAAAGTAACTGTATGCAAAGTTTGGTGAAAATGACATGGATTTGACTTTAACTGTGGAACGTCCTTAATTAGTCACCCGAAGAGTCAAAAGTGTTTTGAATTGCTGCAAAATTCGTATCACTGCGAAGGGGAAGCTTTACTGATTAGATAAAACAACTTCCCTGGTCAAGATTTGTTTGGGGCCCGCAGTAATCATCTTTCAAAAATGGTTTATGTGAGATACACATTTTCTGCCTTCAGCAGTCCTCCGTGGAGTGTCGCGATGCGTGACGTCACAAGCTTGGCAACATAATGAGCGCTGCTGGCTAGGCGCGCCGCATGCATTGAAAACACACGCAAGTGACGCAATTTTCTCATTGATTTTTCGAGACTTAGAGATCAAAATGTTGTAGACGTGGAAATTGAGCTCAATATGGACACAGAAATTGGTGAAGAAAGTGATGATGATGATCATGGGGAGGAGAAGAACTGGGCGATGGTAGAAATCTTCCACAAGCCTACCAGCACGAACCAGATCGAGCCACGGCCACAGGCGGGGGAAATGAAATGTTGCCTGGGTGAGCTGGAGCTCGTGAAGCATGAACTGATGAAGCTTGTGAAGTCTGACAGAAAGAAGATATCAAAAAATCACTCTAAAAACGCTTGAAAAATAACATTTGGATTTGGTACTCCAAGTCTGGCATTATCGTGGTTGAGGAAACCACCATTCACTCCATACAGTTCAAGCGCTTTGACATTGCGTTACGTGCATTGGTTTCCTCTTTCCCCGTCCATAGACTCTGCACTTTATTTGAAGGTCTAAATCTGAAATAGAAAATGTGATTACAACTATTTACCAATCCCTGCGGCTGTCTGACAGTCTGAGTGAGTCTGATTATTCTCTCAAAAATACGAAAGCGAATAAATCACTCACTTAAGACAGTGTGCTAGTAGGCAACGAAACGTGCAACACGAGCTCCGGATCCTCGGCCATGCAGGCCCTGAGCTCAACTGCACAAGCCGCGATAGCCGATACTAAGCTGAAGTTGTCAAACTCGCGAAATTGGTTTATAGCCGATTATTGCTTCATAGAAGTTGAAATAATCACGCAGATATATTCTATACCGTTTGAAGATGACACACTCCTGAGTGATATGTCGAATGATATCGAATAATTAACGTGAAAGAGCGACAATAAATAGCAGAGGAAAACCAACGTGTGGTAAACAAACGAGAGTAAACTGGCTGCGTGCGCACCTGGCTGTATATATATATATAGCTGTCAAGGCTGTGACGTCACGATTCAGACCTTGTTACGACCGTTCTTTGGCTTGGTTTGGGGGTCTGAAAAGGGTCTTTAAAAATTACATTTTAAACCTTTCAGGATATTTATATGACTTTTCAGCACATATCATTTGTGTTTTTCAAGTTGTAATCTTTTCATCCATATATAATTTGTCACTAATTTTCAGTTGTCGTGAATTTTCTTCGGGTGACTACTTTAACCAATATACCAAAATATTTCTCATAGAGAGAACACGTAAACGAAAAACGGGATTCTGATATGACATTTTGTAATTAAAAATTGGCATGATCCCGACATCTGATCAAAAATTAGAGGGTACATTTGTGAAAGCTTATAGAAGAAAATCGAGCAGAAATAACATAGATATTGCTCAAAGAAGGCTGGAATGTAGAATCAAGATTTGAGAAAAAGTCATCTCCCATAGAGAATACACGCAAAAATGTGAAAAATTGACATGCCTCTATTCATCACAAAAATACGCCATGATCCCGTTGTCAAAATGAAAAATGGTGATAACTGATCTTGTAGAGAATTGTCTCAGCTATATTATTTCAAAATATGGAAGAAAATCGACCACCTATTACTGAAATATTGTCAAATGAATACAAAAATTATGACGTCATTTTTTCAAAATAATTGTTTGGAGTTTATATGCAAACATGATGACGTCATGAAATACGATCAGCCAAAATTATGCATGAATTCAAATCTGCAACTACTAGTAACAGGCTTTCAGAAAACGTAATAAAATTTGGGGGTATCCTTCATTCTGATGAGCTATGGCAGATTCTAGATTCTAGGCATGTTTTTACCGCTTTTTACATTATAATGCCCATTGGCTCGCGCGCAAATTTGAAAGTTTGACGGGCCCGTGCGGCATTATGGAATGTCGAGAATGACTGTAAATGGTTGAAAATTGTCAAGAATAGTATCAGGAAGACGAACCAAGCAACAAAAAAAAAAGAAAAAAAAAAAAGGCGTTTCTACGTTATGTACGTGCTGCGCACGCTGAAAGCGGGCGCTTACGTGCGGAAATTTTTGAAATGTTTAAAATGGCCTGAAACGTGTGCAAAAAATATTTGGGACATTTTTCATTCACTGACGCGCAGACGTACGCGTACGCGCACGTCTGATGACTTGAAAGTGACCTGAATGACAATGACCTTAATCATGCCAAATATGAATGAAAAATGACGTTCCGTTATGAAGATATGATCATGAGTTGATTTTCACAAAATGGCGCCTGGATGACGTCATGATGACCTGATGACCTTGAAAAGTTTCGGCATAAAACTTCATACAAAGCCTGATGACTGACGAAAATTTGAAGAAAATTGACTGAGGCGATTTTGAGTTATGTGTGACACAAAAATGAGAATAAAAATAAACTAGAACTGCAATCGTATCGGAACGATGTGCATGCAATGTCGTCCGTATCTTTTATTTTTTTGAAAAGTTGACATGTGAAATATAAAGTTATGCATGTTGAAACATGATATCAGATAAGACGGGAGAAAATAATGCATACTGTTAAATTAGGAGATGATAGAAAAATGAAAACAAGGAAAAAGAACCAAAAAAAACAAAGAATGATGATAATGGTGATGACAATGAGGATGATGGTGATGATGGTAATGGTGGTGTTGATGATGATGGTGTTGATGATGATTGTGATGATATAATAATGGTGATGATGATAAAGATCGATAATGATAAAATGATGATGATGATGGTGATGATGATAATGGTGATGATGATGGTGATGATATGATGATGATGATGATATAATCATGGTGATGATGATAATGATGATAAAATGATGATGATGATGGTGATGATGATAATGGTGATGATGGTGGTGATGATGATATTGATGATATAATGATGATGAAAATGGTAATGACGATGATATAATGATGATTGTGATAAAGATAATGGTGATGGTGATGATGATGATAATGATGGTGATGACGATGATGATGGCGCCCTGACCCAAATGGCTTTCCACACGCTCCAGTCCACATGGCCTCAAAACAATGAAGCATAGTAAACTACGCACGGCACTTTGGGGTTGTGCGGTATTTAACATAAGGAAAGGAAGAAATCAAAGATCATAGAACAATGACAGTAGGGTAAAACATAGAAAGACAAGATGACAAAGAATAACATAGGGAAAGGTAGAAGGATAAAATGCCTTTCCATAGCCTCTGGCCACGTGGCTTCCACACTATATGTGATGCAGAGTATACCAGACCACATCGGCTTTGCGTAGAATTGTATTGAAGAAAATGTCGTTAAATGGCATGTACTGAAATGGCTTTATTTGCTAATAACTGGGCTCTTTTTTGTTCTTTATGTGCCGTATTTGGTATCATACGAAAGAGCATTTCATGGCCGTCATTTTGGGACCACTTTCATATTTCTATGACAATCCTATCGAAGCGTGTGATACATGATAATTTATAGAACAAAATGGCGTCTAAAATGTCACGCTTGACCGATTTTAAAAATCCGGCTTCGAGATTCTCTTCATTTTGCCTCAAAAAATGTGCCTGCAAAATTTCAAGAAAAATAAAGAAAGTTCAGGGGGCCAAAGTCGTGAACCCGATTTGCCCCATAGACAATACGTGTAAAGCATGGGCGGAAACTTTGCAGGATCCGTATTATGCCCTGACTTAAATCGCGATTTACTGAAAATTTTATGTGAGACCTTATACCGTGTTTGGTATCCCCGAGAAGGGAATTTCATTGCGGTCATTTTGAGCCGACTGCCGTTAGGGTGCCATTTAAAATAAACATATTATTAAATAATATGTTGTGCAGGGTAAATTGAGGTTTTTACCACGCCACATCGGCTTTGCGTAGAATTGTATTGAAGAAAATGTCGTTAAATGGCATGTACTGAAATGGCTATATTTGCTAATAACTGGGCTCTTTTTTGTTCTTTATTTGCCGTATTTGGTATCATACGAAAGAGCATTTCATGGCCGTCATTTTGGGACCACTTTCATATTTCTATGACAATCCTATCGAAGCGTGTGATGCATGATAATTTATAGAACAAAATGGCGTCTAAAATGTCACGCTTGACCGATTTTAAAAATCCAGCTTCGAGATTCTCTTCATTTTGCCTAAAAGAATGTGCCTGCCAAATTTCAAGAAAAATAAAGATCGTTCAGGGGGCCAAAGTTGGGATCCCGATTTGCCCCATAGACAATACGTGTAATGCATGGGCGGAAACTCTGCAGGATCCGTATTATGACCCGACTTAAATCGCGATTTACTGAAAATTTTATGTGAGACCATATACCGTGTTTGGTATCCCCGAGAAGGGAATTTCATTGCGGTCATTTTGAGCCGACTGCCGTTAGGGCGCCATTTAAAATAACCATATTATTCAATAATATGTAATGCAAGGTAAATTGAGGTTTTTCCGCAATAACGATGACGTCATCAGTTTTTATGAAATTTGGCTGACAGTTGTCAAATACATAAATACACATACCCACCAAATTTCAAAGACGAAGGTTAAAGGTTCGCAAAATTAGAGCAAGTTGAAGTGGTTTTGGCATTTCCGTAAATATTGTGATTTTGACGAGCAATTTTCGCAAAGTCGGTCAGTGATAAGGTATATTTTTTTTTATTTGCCTGAAAAGGGTATATCTTGAAGTATCTAAATCCAAAAAAGGGTACGGGTTTATCCAAGCAAGACGGAGATACGGCCACAAGAAAATAGCAATTTTTGAAACTTTAGAGGGCGCTAATTATATTATGGGGAATCATAGAAGTATGAAATTTAGAAGGAATGTGTGCAATGACAAGGTAAAGCCACAGTGAAAATTTGAGACAAAAATGACTTGATATGAGGAAGTTATGGCAATTTTTCAAATTCAGAAATGAATATTTCAAGAATTTTAGGGGTTTTTAATGTAGTCGATTTCGGATTTGAATTTAGAGTATGAAGATGGAATTTTGAAGGTTAGGTTAAAAAAAGAAAGTTGAAGAGCAAGTCTTGCACTATCTAGAGGAATTTGTTAGAAGTCTGTAGCATGTAGGATAGTGAAGATATGCAAGATGAAGGAAAGACATGAAAATGGCCCCAAAACGGACAAAATGGCGCCTGGACGGTCATGCGTGAGTGATTTGGAAAAATGAAAAGTTCAGTGATCAAGATGAAATGGCAAGGAACATGCATATGAAATTTGAAAGGAAATGGACATCAGGAAAGTACCTAAACAGTGACAACAAGCACTACGTGCAAAACAAATAGGATTTTGGTGGAAGAAGAAGAAGAAGAAAAAGAATTTTTTTTTTTGATGCAGAACGTGAACGAAAACAAGGCAATGTCGTAGGACGACATTGCAATAATAATAAAGAAAATTCTGACGAAATTAAGACGTGATCTGTCTATGACAGATCACCCAAAGATGAATATATATATGAATGATGCCAGTGTCCCCTTAATGACTGGAGTCACGTTTCGCAAAAATGTGGGGGATTCAAAACTTTTATGCAGAAATCCACTGATTATGCATATTTATTCAAAATCACAGAAAAAATGCTTCTCCTCATTATATATGGAGCAATTTGATTTTTTTGTTATATTGTGGAGCTAAGTGAGATTCATTGAACTTCTACACTGAAAAGACCGCTTCGGTAATGTATACAAATTTTGTACATACCTTTCAAACAAAAGTTGTTCTTGACAACCTGAAAGCTTGCCGGAGGCTTGCCGGACATAGCAATAGATAATGTATGCAAACTGGATTCCAAGCATTGAGGCTCATTTATAAAAAGCAGGTTAATGGAATAGCTCGTCACTAGGTGCTCAGAGAACTATGCGCATAAATTTGTATACATTACAGAAGCGGTCTATTTTGCCTTAAGTATTGATTACGGTATGATAATTTATGGAAATTTATTCAAAATTTCTTTTAAAATGCTTCTTGTTCTATTTTCCAACCAATTTAGTAGAGAAATGAATTAGCCCTACATTACTGACATTCTGGTATCCTAATGGATATCATGTAAAACTGTACAAGTACTAGGTGTTACAAAAAACATGAGCAATAGCTTAATAGTGTACAATTTTGTTGGAGGTAATTAAAAAATGAAAGCATAACTCAGTTTCACTAAATTCAAAATTAATCTTGAAGTTAGGGTTCAGATTTTGCTCTATTTTCAACCCTCTGTACAAAACTTTAACTTTGCACAGGGGTCAATTGGTGTGTATGGTAGTGTGTGGTTAACACCCAGACAATGGTCCTGGACAATGGCCAGGGTTTGAATGCTTTATTATTTATTCATGAGGAATTCCACTATCACAGCTAGTGGAATTCCTCATGAATAGATAATAAAACATTCAAACCCTGGCCGTGATAGTGGAATTCCTCATGAATAAATAATAAAGCATTCAAACCCTGGCCATTGTCCAGGACTATTGTCTGGGTGTTAACCACACAGACCCCTGTGAAAAGTTAAAGTTTTGTACAGATGGTTGAAAATAGAGCAAAATCTGAACCCTAACTTCAAAATTAATCTTGAATTTAATGAAACTGATTTATGCTTTCATTTTTAAATTACCTCCAACAAAATTGTACACTATTCAGCTTTTGCTCATATCAATGTCAGTGTTATATGATATAAAGTTTTTGAACTATTAAGGATCAAAAGTGGGAAATGTTTTTTGTAACACCTAGTACATGTACATGTATTGTTGACATGATTAAGGAATGGAGAAATTAAACAAAATTAATTGTTTTCTCAATTATGAAATCTATTCGCCTTGAACCTAGTCCACTGCCTGGATTGTTTTCAGTGAGCGCTCCGTGATACGCACTATACCGAGTGTCCCCCCCCCCCCCCAAAAAAAACACACAAAACACAAAACACACAAAAAAAAAACAACGATACACTTTAAAATGGCCCCCAAATAACAAAAATTATCGAATTTTTTGATTTTTTTAAAATATATATGGATAGCTTAAAGTCTCTTCTATCATATGTCTAGTTGATCAATTATGTCTAGTTGATCAATTATGAGTATTTTGACATCAATTATGAGTATTTTTGTTTGTTTGTTTGTTTGTTTGTTTGTTTTGAATGCTATACTCACGATATATTGTTCTGTTTTTGTCATGACTAAGTTACTCCTATTATTATTATTATTATTATTATTGTTCTTACTATTAATGTTATATTCGAGCAAAATATTGATGGATATGTCAATGAAGTTCAATGAATAAATACATACAATACATACATATGACACCAAAAAGTCCAAAATGTTTTATGCTTGAGTGAGCACTGCACACTTTTGTAAAGGACATGAAAATTAGGTTGCGCAGGAATTCGCTATCCACTTTGGGTGAAGTGAAAAGTTATCCAGTTTAAAAATCGCTGACTGTCTGATAAGTAGTTTATGATAAATCATGATGGATATGGGTTTGTGCAGTGAATGACATGGCTTATGAATTCAAGAGTTTATGCATGAGTGATCATGTATTGTCTTTTTAATCACAATTTGATCATGGAAGTTGTTTTGACAGTACCGTATTATCTGGTTTTGTTGTCTGTGGAAATTGTATCGGTGCTCCTGGTAGTTCGTGTTGGGGGGGGGGGGGGGTGGTTGTGTGTGTGGTTTTGTGGGCTTGTATAGCCGGTATGTCGGGCAGGGCACAAAAGAAAATTCATGAGAACAATGGTCCTCGAAAACCTGACAATAGTCCTCGAAAGTCGAACGATCAATTTGGGCTTTATTCCGTCAGCGGAGCGACAATAGAGGAACAACACTTGTCCTCGGAAATTCAGCTATACAAAACTGTGTGGGTGTGTGTGCGTGTGTGACGTGTCAAAATTCCGGGAGGTTGATTTCATTGTCATAGGTCCATTCCAAACCATTCATCCCATCTTTCCTTGCCCAAAACTCTACCATTTCCAAAACTCATTTGATTGATTGATTGATTGATTGATTCATGATTGATTGATCGATTGATTGATGGAATCAGTGTTTGATTGATTGATTGATTGATTGATTGAATCAGTGTTTGATTCTGAATTATCAAATTTCTGTTCCTGAATAATGGTGACATAAACCATGCCATACCCAGCACAAATCCCAACCCTTATGATTCATTATCAATTACTTAAGATCAACAGCGGGTAATGCCTTTAAAACTTCCACAGTCAGATTATGATCACTGATGCATAAACTTTCGATTACATAACACCATGTCATACACCGCACAAACCCATATCCATCATAATCTATCATAAACTCATGATACCATAAGCAATTTCTAAGCTGGAGAACTTCTCATCTCAGCAAAAAAATGAAAGTGAATTCCCGCGCAACCTAATTTTCACGTCTTTTACAAAAATGGGCAGTGCTCACCCAAGCATGAAATATTTTTGGTGTCATATGATAGAAGAGACCTTCAGCTATCCATATATATATACATATATAAATTTCCCCCCAAATCACTAAAAAAATTAATTTGGGGCCGTTTTAAAAGTGTATCGTGTTTTTTGTTGTTGTTGTTGTTGTTGTTTTTTGTTTATTTATTTATTCATTTATTTATTCATTCATTTTTATTTATTTATTTATTTATTTTTATTTATTTATTTTTAAATTTTTTTTTTTTTTTTTTTTTTTTGGGGGGGGGGGGGACACTCGGTACATACTCTACGTTGATGGTGTGTGAAGTACTCGCACACATTACTATATAGTATACCATCCTGAATTTTGTTTTCGGCTAAGTGGGGTTATCGTGGTCTGTGCATAGCGCGTGCATAGCTAGCTAGCGTGCGATAGGTTTCGTATGGGTCTCGCATTAAAAAAAGAAGAGACGGCCAAAATCTGGACTACCTTGAACCATGAGAAGACGACCACGTGTCGGATTCAATATAACTTCTCCTTGAATTTATCCTTTTGCCTGCAATATATATGTTAAAGGGCGAGGCGCATGGCGACTGAGCGGAAAACGGGGACACCTCAAACAGGTCAAACGAGTGGATGGGTAGCTTTTAAAAAATCACTACAAAGAAATATTACTGTTCCTCCAAGGACGTACAAGGCAAGCTACATCCCTACATGTATGGTGGTGGATCCAGTGTCCGAACACTGAATATCAACGATAGCAAATAAAATATCAAACGAATATCTGTCAAATCTTACATAATGAATGCTCAAAGTCCTACAGAAAAAGAAATTGAAGGAATTTTAAAAAGACAATGTAGATTTAATACGATATTCCCTTCCGAGTGAACCCCTTCCCAACGACGCGGCGTTTTGGTCCCTTGAAAAAGTTACTGTATTTCCGAACGTGTGAAACCTATAGGAAAAAGACACAACCTTTGTTTCAATAGTGTGGTTTTCATACGCGTAATCCCACGCGTATGAAAACCCATTTTAGGCGCTTAACAATACACGTTCGGTAATGCAATCCGTTCGGAATTACAATCCTTGACTATCATGACTATACTCCAAAGATTTAAAATCTTGCACGCATGCACATAAAAACAGTGGGGATTCAGTGTGACCAGCGTTAAAAATGGAATTATGCTAGGGAGCAGCGCAAAATTTTGCCAAATGAAAAAAAAAAGCTGCAAAAAAAAAAAAAAAAAAAAAAAAGAGAGAGAAGGCTTTTAAGCATCTTTGGGGTGTATTTACTCCAAATTTCTCTGACAAGCAAAAAAAAAAAAAAAAAAAAAAAAAAAATGTTATCAGCATTTTTGGGGTGTATTTTTACTTAAAAATTTTCTGACAAGCAAAAAAACCAAAAACACCAGAATTATGCTAAAATTCTGCTAAATTTTATCAAATTATGCTAAGCATAATGCTAGATGCTAAAGCGGTCAAAATTCTGCCAGAAAGCAGAATTCTGCTAACTCTGGCAACGTTGTGGGGATTCCTTCAGGGAACCCCAGACCACTTAGGAAATCCTTCAGTCATGACACTTCGTCGTCCATCATGTCCTGAATCTGATTAAAATTGCAGAAAATTGTACAGCATGCATTATACAGTACAGTAAGTGCATGCAGTACAGTAGCTACATATCGTGTAGCGCGCGCCCACGTCAAACGATTTTGTATGCAAAAAATAAAAAAATAAATTAATTTTTTTTTTTAAATGACAGTTTTCAAGCAAAAATGTTATTGGTTTTTTAAAATGTTTTTATTCCATTGTTTTCTAAGTACTACGCAACGTTACGGATTTTTTTTTAAAATGCCATTATTCACTTGAAAATATCTTTTCTTAAATCCTTTTCAAGGTTTTCTTGCTGTTTTTAAGTTTGTATTAATCTTTTTATCATAGCTAAAACAATATCAGAGTGTACCTTTAAATTGGGGTCTATTTGAACTAGTGTTTCAAATGAATTATTTCACTTGCCCTGATTGCTCATTATTATTATCATCTAATTATTCATGGACTGATTATATGAGACTATCAATTTTTTTTTGGTCTGATAACATGAGACTATCAAACGATACTTTCAAAGGGAACGATATTCGCCATATGATACCAAATAACCAATAAGCCAGTTCGTAGATACAATCTGAGCATGAGCAGATAAAGGTCATCTGTACCAAATTCTAAAACCCACTGACACAAATACTTGATATGTGCTCATGAATGTCATGTAATAATTCGTCGCCTTCATCACGAACCGTCCTCTTTAGCCAAATTTGTGATTTTTTTCATTTTTGAGTTTTTTGCATTTTTCATATGTACTCATGGTTATCTTGCATCTGTGCAAGTTTCAGAATCTGAAAATGCGTTGTTACGTAATAATGACAACACTGCAAAGCGTCCTCTCATCAGTAAATGAGATTTATCTGCACCACGAAGCGTCCTCTCTTGAATGCGCGCATAGTCTATACACGCGCGTTCCGTACATTAGCACGTGCATGGTGAAGGATCTGTTGGAATTTCTGTTATGTTCTAAGATGTGATACCGGTAAGCTTGTTTATTCAAAATAGATTGAGTGTAATGAGAAAGCAAAACCCGTTTTCATGTATTCATTCATTTCAACAATAAAGAATTCAAATTTATTCCACTGCCTTCCTAGAATAATGTCTCCTACAAACATTAAGGTAACAGTGTTCCTATCGCTTAACTTCTTATGATTGTGGACTGGAGGTTTGAAATAACACTTAGATCTCTGTATTTCCTTTGTATCATTAATATTTTGAATTGGAAAAGAAATTATGAATTTAAATACTTTACAAAAACGAAATGAAATTTGATTTGCTCAATGCAACGATGTAAGTCTAGTGGAGTATTCTGCCGAGCTTATGTGCCTTTGTTGCCATGTCAGAAATATTGTTTTTCACTTTTAAAAAATATAAAATAATCATTAAAAAAATATCGAAAAGAATTTCATATATTGCTGAAACAAAACCAAAAAAATATGATATGGAGAAAAGTGGATTTGTTTGATCATAATATGCGGGCCCTAATAACAAGCATGAATTGAGAATGACTGAAAACTGTGATGTTGTTAAGCAAAGCAAATTCCCATTAACAAAGGTATGAGTGTAGGAAGATGGTCTCAAGAAAAGGTTCTCACACGGAGAAATTAAATAATTAGAAAAGGCCTTTGTCATAATGAGAAAAATGGGTGAGGAATCAAGGTCGGAATTTTTAGTTAAAAAAAATAGTCAAACATCTAAGAAATTTTCATATTAATATAACATTGAGGGGGGGGGGGATACTTTTTGCGTAGTTTTGAATATTTGAAAACACATATATTTGCGATTCTTTAGCAAGATGGAGAAGAGCCAAATGCCTGTTAAGAAATGATTGAGTAATTCTAGAGCAAACTATTTCCATCAGACATGCCCTTTCTGAAATATCCCCCTAAAAACAAATCTTTAAACGTGCGTGCATATGGGCACAGAATAGAATTCTCGAGCACTATAGGTAAACAAGGAGTAGGGAGTAGTAAGAAAACATAAAAATAAAAAAAAATAATGAAATAATAATAGTAAATGTTAATATTAATAACAGTAGTAGTAATATGGGTACAGAATAGAATTTTTGAGCGCTATAGGCCTATAGGTCAACAAGGAGTAGGGGGTTAGCAAAAATAAAAATAGATAAATAATAAAATAATAATAATAAATGATAATAATAATAATAATAATAATAATAGTAATAATAACAAACATAACATAAATAAATACTTAAATAATAGGGCTAATAAAAAGGGTCCATTTGTCCCGAAATTATTTTGGGTTTGACATTCATTTTGTTGAAAATCAAGGGAGATCAGTTTAATCAGCAAAATGCGGCTGTGCAATTTATCTCTTATTACATACTCGAAATGCCCTCTCTGTAATATTATAGTATTAGGCCAATTAAACCCAAATAAAAAAATTTCTGGATGATTAAAAATCGTATATTTAATGCAAATAAATTCATATTGGTTACATTCATTTAGTAAAAAAAAACCGGTAAAAAAACACCCAATAATGGTATTCAAACAACTTTAAAACTAACAGTTAATCAGAGAGATACCTTCAACTAGCAATTCCTTTGAATTTGTACACGTTCTGATGGGGCGCAAATGAGAGCGGACCATAGAGTTACGTATATAACTCTATGGAGCGGACGGTTCGTGGTGAAATATCTCAGCATGTTTGCTCATTTCATCTTTTCCACGAACCGTCCTCTCTGTTTGTAAGTCAGTATAGAGACAAAAGTACTTCATGAATATGGAAGAATTGATGCTGAGTGAGAACAAATGTATCATGGAATACTCTAATCACATTGGTTATATTCATCATCCCCCAAAACTGTTTGAAAACTCGAATTAGAACATCCATGTCTGTAAATCACAATTTCCCAAAAGAGTTTCTTCCGCTTCCATTCAATTTGTACACTTTCGGGTTGCGCGCAAGGAGACCGGACGGTTCGTGGTGAAATAGCGAAGCGCGATTGCACATTTCATCTTTTCCACGAACCGTCCTCTCTGTTTATAAGTCATTAGAAACAAAACCATTCCATGGAAATGGAAGAATCGATGCTGAGTGAGAACAAATATGACATGGAATACTCTAATCACATTGGTTATATTTATCATCCCCAAAAACTTTTAGAAAACTCGAATTAGAACATCGATGTCTGTAAATCACGATTTCCCAAAAGAGTTTCTTCCGCTTTCATTCAATTTGTACATGAGACCGGACGGTTCGTGGTGAAATAGCGAAGCGCGTTCGCGCATTTCATCTTTTCCACGAACCGTCCTCTCTGTTTACAAACCAATTGTAGCTAAAATACCCCATCCCCAAAAATGCGATACATACTGTATAAAACTTTAAAACCTATGCTTTCAGGCATTCCCATTTATTTTCAATATCATCTGTTTTAAGATGCAGAAATCTCCGTTTCAAAAAGTCCTTTCCTTTAAACGCGCAGAGAGGACGGTTCGTGATGCGGGCGACGAATTATTCAATTATTCACCAATGGTGCATTCCATGATACCCAGGTGGAAGTATGCTTTCCAAAAGGCGAAACAAAAGCTATTCATGAGGCACATCTATCACTTTGAGAGTGATTATTCTAAAGTGCACAAAGTTGGACATCTCCATTTTTAAAATATCTGTGGATATTTGGGGTCATTTGTGCCATGTGCTAACTACGAACTGGTCTATTACCTTGCAGGGATTGAATGCATACAAAAAGATTATGTTGACACAAATATAACGGGTTTTTTTTTTTCATTTTGAGCAAACAGATATTATTCCATAAAGTAATAATACATCGTGATGTTTTAAAGCACTGAATCTGTTAGTATTTGATAGAATTTATTAATTTTACTTGAATGAGATATGCAAGTAAGCGCATTTATTTATTTCATATTTCTACATGTACTTATATAGGGGGGGGGGTCGATATTGGGGTCGATGTTTGGTTCGATGTTCATGATGTATAAGTTGATATGATAATTGTGTTTATTCCAGAAAACTGACAACCTGAAGAATGAATCAGATATCAAAGTATATTATTCGCCAAAAATGGTTTCTGGGGTTTGACTTGAGCCTCTTATTACGAAAGGTCTCCAATGCTTTATTGTGCACTTACTAAAAACACAATGTATGCGAGAAGAGGAGACTGGAAAAGAAAGTGACACTCTTAGACTTAGGCAAAGATGTACTTATTGTGATTGAAAAGGGCCATCTATCAGAAATTAATTAAGTCACTTTCTGGTGTTACCGCTGAAAAAAGTGCAGGGCACTGGGCCTAATGCCCTCAACCCACAGCGCCATCCTCGACGTTGGTATCAGCTTTTGCGAGTGCTATGTTAATGATTGGTAAGCATATCTTTTAAAATGTGTGACCCATCCCGTTTCTGTTATTTGTATATACTTACATGATTGATATAAACTGTTTTGTCAGGGAGGCTGTAAAAGATTGTATAACCCATTACTGTACTGGGGGGGGGGGGGGGGGTCTCCGGGGCCCCCTATGCAAAATTCGCCGTGCATTTCGAACCGCTGCATTTCACGCCGTGCCACTTTCTGACTTTGTTTCAAATCTTGCGCATCTTTTGATACCAAGTTTACAAAAATCTGTCATACCGTTACCGAGTCACGTGACCTTTTGTGACCTCATGTCATCCCGAAAACAGAGAATTTCTGAGTTTGGTATACAAAACGAATGAGAAACTGCGTTTCCACATGCTCCTCCTGTATCACCTATATTTCTTCCTTAAGCTATAATTATCTTCTAATTATAACTGAATATTGGTTCAGACAACACTCTAAAACAGCAGACTTTAAAAAACAATAAAACTTTCGCGTTCGGTCATGTCGCGGCCGAGATCGGGGGGGGGGGGGTGGGGGGCTTGCGAGGCCCCCCCCCCCCCCCCCCAGTCAGAGAGGAGCTTGAAATAGCCCAGTAAAGTGGGGGTAAAAGAGAGGATTATGCAAGAACACAGGAGGGGAAGAAAGAGAAATAGGGGAGAATGGAGGGAGGGGAAATTAAAAAGAGGAAAGAGGATGATAGATTTGGCTAGGAATACATTGGAATAAAAGGGAGCAGAGGCGTATCCAGAATTTATAAACGGGGATAACCCCGAACAGAGGCGCAGTCAGTATTTTTCAGCAGAGAGAGATAGGGATGAAGGGGAGGGGGTCCCATTTTCTATGTGGGAGGAGGGAGAGGGGGAGGGGGCGGGTGTTGTGAACCCGGTAAGATTATCCTTTTATATTATCTGGCGAGGCAAGGCATGAGTGCTACTTATCATATTTCATGTATATGTATCTAGCTATGATTTATCATTGTTTATTCATTTATTTATCTTTTAATTTGTGTTTATTCATTCATTCGTTCATTTATTCGTTTTCATTATTCATCTATTTTTGCACATTTCACTTATTCGTTGGGGCACTCGTCTCAAGGAAGAAATTGTGTCTCCCAGCCCCCTTGGCTTAGCTGTTGTGGAGGAGAGAAGGAAGGGCACAGAGAGCTGAGAGGAAAAGCTGTGAATGGAGGAGGGAGGAGATAGATGAGAAGTGATACAATCGAGGGGAAACATGAGAGAGGGGGATGGTTGGGAGAGAGATGGGAATGGAAAGCAGAAAGGAGCGCAGAAAAGAACAACAGAGGATAGAGTATAGGAGGATCAGAAATTGAAAGAGATGTAGCAGTAAATTATTGTAGAGATTACTAAGGAGTGAGCGAAGCAGGTGGGGCGAAGTAGTTTGCATGCACAGAACCTCAATGCGTAGCACTACCATAGGCCCTGTAATTATAGGTGCCACAGCCGTTGTTGTTTTATTGTTGTTGTTGTGGATTAGTTATAACGGCGCATGTCATTTATCAGCAGGACCTAGGTTATACTTCTGTCAAGACACAACAATTTCTAATAAAGTGTCAAATTATCATGGTTTGTGCTTGCAGGCTAAATATAAAGGGGAGCGAGGGAGAATAAGGGAGAGAGAGAGAGGGGGGGGGGGGGGGGGGGAGAGGGGATGGGCAAGATTGGGGGGGGGGGGATCACTCGCAGGCAGCGGTGGCGGATGGAGGTAATGGATGAATGTTGGGAAATGAAAGACAGGACGAACGAGAAAAAAGATTAAAGTGTGCCAATCACCTCCAAAAAAAATAAATTTGTATACAGCTAGAAAGTATAAAAATCAACCTCAAAGAACTTTGTCTGGTATTGTATAAGTAAACAGTTAATGACTATGAAGGAAATAAAGGATAACATGAAAATGCTCGCGCGGAACCGAACTCAGAGTTTGGTTCCGCGCGAGCCTTTACCATAGGCCTTTACCTTGGCGAGTGCGTAAGGGTGCGGGTGAGTAGTTTACTCACGAGTCGCTTTTACGCTTATAGAGAGTGTAATTAAAATTGCAACATCTCTTTATAGAATTGATATTTGAAGCTCATATTTTGAATATAGCATAACGACATGCAACCTCTAACATACAGAGCAAAAATATTTTTGGTGATTGGTACCCTTTAAGTAAAGAGAGGGGGAGGGGAAGGATGGTGGGCGATAAAGGACAGCAAATAAATATTGAGGGCGGAGCAAAAGGATCGAAAGAGGTCGATGTTGGAGGAAATAGAAAAAGAAAGAGAGGGAATGGACGGAAAAGGGGGAGGGCCATGGAGGAAGGGAGGAGGATGGTGTGGAGAGAAGGAGATCGAAGGGAGGATAGGAGAGATGAGAGGGGTAAAATGTTGGGAGGAATTAGGGAGCTGGGTTGGAGAGATCAACGTGAGGATGGAGAAAATAGAGAAGCGAAAGGGGACAAAGGGGCTGCATGTGGAGAGTGAATAGAACTATAGTGGCATACTGATGGTTTGGATGAAAGAAAGAGGGGGGGGGGATGAGGGGGCGTAGATAGTTGAGGGAGGAGAGAGGGAGAAGAATGGAGAGGAGCTACATGCAGAGAAGGGAATGATAAGATAAAGTTGGTAGGGGAGGGGAGAGGAGGTGATGATATTTTTTAATGATTTTAGAGAAGGGAATTTGGGGAAGATAAAAATTGAGGAAGATGCGATAACATTAGTTGGTTAAGACAAGGAAGAGACGGCCAGTCCATATTCAGCGTTTTGAGGGATTTGCAGTGAAGCTGGGGAGGGGAACCAACAGTGGCGGATCCAGGACTTTGTGAGGGAGGGAGCACAATATTCACAAAATTTTGTGACAAGCAAAAAAAAAAAAAGGGGGGGGGGGGGTCATCGGCCTCTTGCGCTGCGGCCTTCTTACTCCTGAATTGTCTGACAAACAAGGGAAAAAAGTGGTCAGCATTTTGGGTGTTTTTGGGGGCGGGCGGAGCCCCTCCCCCTCCTCCCCTGGAATCAGCACTGGGAACCTCTGTGGCACTCATGCAATCAATCAAACTAGCCTAGCCTACTTCACAGACAGGAATTTATGTTTATTCAAAAATGATACAAGCTCTATTTCCAGTGATTTCCATATGAACCTAAAATATTTTTAAAATAAATGCTTAATTTGATGGAATTATACAAGAAGGCTCATAATACTCTTTAGCGTAATACGATCAATTGCTCTGTAATGGGCCAAGATATATGATCGCAAACGATGCAAGCTGTTTGCGTCATAATAGTGGTTTTGGTTAATTTATTATTATTATTTTCTTGTTACGACATGTAAAGAGAGTGGGAAACTCCAGTCAGAGAATAGAAGAGAGTTCATGAGAAGGTGTAAACTGTTAAGGACATTGGTATGAAAAAAGAGTCTGAAAAATTACTTCGTTACTAAGGAATAGCAAACTTCTAAAGCATCAACTGTTTCTAGAAATATAAAACCTTGAAATACAATATAAGTAAAGGTGTGATTTATTTGGAGACTTTTCATCATAGAGCCCATTTTGTATATAATTCAGCCACATTTTTGAGCTCATCAATAATAATGACCCAGTAAGAGACGGGATGAAAAAATATCGAACAAATAAGAGATCAAATATGCTAAATCCTTGAGCGACATTACCTCTCTTATCAATAAGAAAAATTTAAAGCAGTTACATTATGTACGTAAAGAGGCTATAATGTTAATCATGTAAAAATATCGTCAACAATATGGGGAAATTCCAAAAGACGTGTAGTGGGAAATAACAGAAAATAAATATTTCGTGAAAATATTATTTTTGGCCATCATTTCTCAAGGGAAAAAAAAATATCTGGAAATTCAAAATAAAATCTACCACTCTGTATGTGTTGTACATGTTGGTACTTTTCAATGTATCAACACTATAAGTAGGCCAGCATCAACTGACCAGGGGGGTGATTCACTAACTGGGATCGATATCATTCCTAAAATCAATTTTCGGGATTGATTTCATTCCCAGCTTAAAATTAATTCCACCTTACTGATTCACTAAATCGCTTTTAGGATGGAATCAATTTTATCATGAATATATATGAGCGCAAATGAATATTTACGAGCGCACTCATTCCAACCAATCAACGTACTCAAATTTCAGTCACCGCCCCTCAGTCACCCGACCTAATTCTCTACTTAGCGCGTAGCTAGTGCGCGTTACCTAGCTACTGCATTAATTGCGCGCACGCATCGACTGGACATACACAGGGCTAGGGCCTATGGCTAGAGCAATGGGCGTGCAGGCAGGCACAGCGTAGCCGCGCCCAGGTTGGGGCGCGGGCGGGCATGCAGTGGAGTGACCGTTTGTGATTGTTAGGAGCGATCCGGATCACTCCCAACCTTAAAATCAATTCAGAGGCTGGAATCAATCCCAAATACCTTAGTGAATCAGTCACTAAAAGCGATATAGCTCTTAGGATGGATATTGTTCCTAAAATTGATTTTTTTCTTATTTGGGATTAATTTTAGCTGTTAGTGAATCACCCCCCTGGGGGGTGATTCACTAACTGGGATCGATATCATTCCTAAAATCAATTTTCGGGATTGATTTCATTCCCAGCTTAAAATTAATTCCACATTACTGATTCACTAAATCGCTTTTAGGATGGAATCAATTTTATCATGAATATATATGAGCGCAAATGAATATTTACGAGCGCACTCATTCCAACCAATCAACGTACCCGAATTTCAGTCACCGCCCCTCAGTCACCCGACCTAATTCTCTACTTAGCGCGTAGCTAGTGCGCGTTACCTAGCTACTGCATTAATTGCGCGCACGCATCGATTGCACAAAACACAGGGCTAGGGGCTATGGCTAGGGGCCATGGGCGTGCAGCGCAGGCAGGAACGGCGTAGCCGCGCCCGGGTTGGGGTGGGCGGGCATGCAGTGGAGTGGCCGTTTGTGATTGTTTAGGAGCGATCCGGATCACTCCCAACCTTAAAATCAATTCAGAGGCTGGAATCAATCCCAAATATCTTAGTGAATCAGTCACTAAAAGCGATATCGCTCTTAGGATGGATATTGTTCCTAAAATTGATTTTTTTCTTATTTGGGATTAATTTTAGCTGTTAGTGAATCACCCCCCAGAAGAAATAGGGGGAATATATTACCTTATTATTATCTCTAAGTTAATCGTCATTTTAAAAAAAATGTTAATATCTAAAAACATGTAATCCTTTTCTCTATTGATTCTATATTCGCCCTAAGATGATAACATATAAACTTTTCGCCCTATTGACTCTCTATATCCGCCCTAAGATGATAACATATAAACTTTTCGCCCTATTGACTCTATATTCGCCCTAAGATTATAACATATAAACTTTTCGCCCCATTGACTCTATATTCGCCCTTAGATGATAACATATAAACTTTTCGCCCTATTGACTCTATATTCGTCCTAAGATGATAACATATAAACTTTTCGCCCTATTGACTCTATATTCGCCTTAAGGTGATAACATATAAACTTTTCGCCGTTTTGACTCTATATTGGCCCTAAGATGATAACATATAAACTTTTCGCCCTATTGACTCTATATTCGCCCTAAGATGATAACATATAAACTTTTCGCCCTACTGACTCTCTATATTCGCCCTAAGATGATATCATATAAACTTTTCGCCCTATTGACTCTATTTTCGCCCTAAGATGATAACATATAAACTTTTCGCCCCATTGACTCTATATTCGCCTTAAGGTGATAACATTTAAAATTTTCGCCCTTTTGACTCTATATTTGCCTTAAGGGGATAACATATAAACTTTTCGCCCTGTTGACTCTATATTCGCTTTAAGGTGATAACATATAAACTTTTCGCCCTATTGACTCTATATTCGCCCTAAGATGATAACATATAAACTTTTCGCCCCATTGACTCTATATTCGCCCTTAGATGATAACATATAAACTTTTCGCCCTATTGACTCTATATTCGTCCTAAGATGATAACATATAAACTTTTCGCCCTATTGACTCTATATTCGCTTTAAGGTGATAACATATAAACTTTTCGCCCTTTTTGACTCTATATTGGCCCTAAGATGATAACATATAAACTTTTCGCCCTATTGACTCTATATTCGCCCTTAGATGATAACATATAAACTTTTCGCCCTATTGACTCTATATTCGTCCTAAGATGATAACATATAAACTTTTCGCCCTATTGACTCTATATTCGCTTTAAGGTGATAACATATAAACTTTTCGCCCTTTTTGACTCTATATTGGCCCTAAGATGATAACATATAAACTTTTCGCCCTATTGACTCTATATTCGCCCTAAGATAACATATAAACTTTTCGCCCTACTGACTCTCTATATTCGCCCTAAGATGATATCATATAAACTTTTCGCCCTATTGACTCTATTTTCGCCCTAAGATGATAACATATAAACTTTTCGCCCTAAGATGATAACATATAAACTTTTCGCCCCATTGACTCTATATTCGCCTTAAGGTGATAACATTTAAAATTTTCGCCCTTTTGACTCTATATTTGCCTTAAGGGGATAACATATAAACTTTTCGCCCTGTTGACTCTATATTCGCTTTAAGGTGATAACATATAAACTTTTCGCCCTATTGGCTCTATATTCGCCCGAAGATGATAACATATAAACTTTTCGCCCTATTGACTCTATTATCGCCCTAAGATGATAACACATCAACTTTTCGCCCCATTGACTCTATATTCGCCTTAAGGTGATAACATATAAACGTTTCGCCCTTTTGACTCTATATTTGCCTTAAGGGGATAACATATAAACTTTTCGCCCTGTTGACTCTATATTCGCTTTAAGATGATAACATATAAACTTTTTCGCCCTATTGACTCTATATTCGCCTTAAGGGGATAACATATAAACTTTTCGCCCTACTGACTCTATATTCGCCTTAAAGTGATAACATATAAACTTTTCGCCCTATTGACTCTATATTCGCCCTAAGATGATAACATATAAACTTTTCGCCCTTTTGACTCTATATTCGCCCTAAGATGATAACATATAAACTTTTCGCCCTTTTGACTCTATATTCGCCTTAAGGGGATAACATATAAACTTTTTCGCCCTATTGACTCTATATTCGCCTTAAGGGGATAACATATAAAATCTTTCGCCCTATTGACTCTATATTCGCTTTAACATGTTTAAGGTGATAACATATAAACGTTTCGCCCTATTGACTCTATATTCGCCCTAAGGTGATAACATATAAACTTTTCGCCCTATTGACTCTATATTCGCCCTAAGATGATAACATATAAACTTTTCACCCTTTTGACTCTATATTCGCCTTAAGGGGATAACATATAAACTTTTCGCCCTATTAACTATATATTCGCCATAAGGTAATAACACAGAAACTTTTCGCCCTATTGACTCTATTTTCGCCCTAGGACCACATATAGACTTTTCCTTGATTCTCCCTAATAACTGTTTTAGGGTAAATTTTCCTTAGGGCGAAGTGAAATCACCCTGGAAAAGTCTATATCTTTATGATCACATTTAAAATTCTTTTAAGCTTTGTTAAACCATTTTAATAAATTTTTAGGGGTAATCGCACTTATTTACACTTGTCCTGGCATAATACGGTCACAATTTTATAAAATTCTCCCTAATGACTATTTTTCTAGCATTTCGCCCTAATGACTGATCTAACGTAATATATATATATATATATATATATATATATATACATATATATAGACCCATATCTGGTGTATTAGGGAGACACACTTTGTTTTGTTTTCTTTGTCCTCGTATCTCCCTAATACACCATGCCCTATTATGACGGAATAAACTCCATTGTCGTGTGTCTCCGAAAAGCGGGATCCAGTGAAATATATCAACTCATTTATGTATCTGATCAAAGTAAAAAAAAACACAACTACCTGCTAATGGCAATATTCAGTGAAAAGTGTAGAGTGTACCTTTTTCTTTATGGATGGGTGTTCCTGTGAAGCCTTGTCGACGAGGTCCCCACCAGTGAGGCTCTTTGGGAACATTGACGACGTCGGGATGGGAGATGATCTTATCCCAGACATCGGTCGTCCCGCACTTGTACATTCCGATGATGTAAAAATAGGGAAGACAATTGAGTTCCGCCTCGCCCCTCACCCAACATGGATTCTTGAAATTGTCCAGAAAGTGTAGAGGAATCTTCTCAAAGATCTGTTTAGAAATCATATCATATTGACGTTGAAAGACGACCTGTTACACATTGCTATGAAGATCCGAGTAACTGAATAATATAACATTCGGCATTACCGTACGTACTTTAAGTTCAAAAATGTTTTGCACTGCTTTCTCCATCTCACTATGTTGTGATTTTTCTCCTACATCAGTTTATGTTTAGCTGTTAACCACCGAATCAATACAAAACAGGGTCTTATGGGTAATTCAATTTTCTCTCTCCCCCTTACCTCTCATTTTTTCGGGTATGTGTCATGTACAAATGAAAGTCTTTGTATGGAAAATGATAACTACCTAAAAGAAATAAAAATGTAATGTAAGTTGGTCGAGTGGTCAGTTATCTGACTATAGTGACCCAGTGTTCGATCCCCAGTCGCTTTTTTCAGATGGTACGTGCGCTAGTATTGATACACCTAAAAGTATTTAAAATCCAAATTAAACACACACACTCACACACACACACCTACCCACCCACCCACACACGCTGTGTCTATTAAGCCAACCGCACACTGTATGATCGGTCTACGATCTGAATTTGAAAGAAAATGTTATAGCATTAGATATAAACAGTTAAACACATAAAATATTTTTATTGAGTTTCTGAATAGTAACATAGATAATAAAATCGAAATTACGGCCTAGTACGAGCCTTCTAGTCGGAAGAAAAGGCCAAGTCGGCTCCGAATCGCAGTGACGTCAGAGCAGTCCTGCGATTGTTTACGATTTGAAACTCATTTGGCCCTTATTCCGGATATAAGGCTGACATCGTAGCAAATTCCTATGTTGAGTATTCGTATTAATGTTCAGAACATAAATCAGGTAGCTTTTACTTGTTAAACTGCCTATATTTAATGATATTGCGAGTTATTTCCAAAATCGGATCGTAGACCGATCGTATATTGTGCGGTGGGCTTTACACAACTTGAATTCACTACAAAATGACAAGTGAGCGAACTCCAACACGCATCCTCTTTTCTTTGAAAATAAAATATTGCAAATTAAAGATCTTTATCTCTTTCAGTTAGGCCACTTTATGTATTCTTATAACAACGACATGCTTCCTACCGTTTTTTATGATATGTTCACCCAAAATAAATCCTCTCATAAGTACCCAACCCGGCGTTGTAATGACTTTCATCTACATCTGCTGAGAACCTTTCCAGCTCAAAACACGTTTATTTATACAGCCCCCCCCAAAAAAAAAAAAAAAAAAAAAAAATTGGAACGCTCTTCATAATGACATTCATCTTGCCCCCTCACTTAATTCATTTAGGAGGAAATTGAAATTGTTTCTAATACTTCCTTACAATATAAATTAATATTAGTGAATTGTCAAATCATATCTTGCCTTCTTAATGCATTTATCCTTCCCGTCAAGTCTTTCTTTACACTCTATATGTAACTTACTATAATTATGGTCACTACCCCTGCATATCATGTGCTCTCTCTCTCTCCCCCCCTCTCTCCTTTCTTCTCCTCTCCATCTCTCCTCTCCTTTTCTTTACTCTTCACATATGCAGCAGCATTTTCTATTCTCGTATTTCTCTCTTCCCTTGCTTTATTTTCTGTTGTCTTATATATATATATTTTATTATTATTATTATTATGCGTTTATGTCTTATCTTCACTGTCTCTTTTGACCTTTCCAATGTTCACTTTACTACATACGTGTCGTAACAAGTTTTCAAATTACGGATTTATAATTGTATTATTATTCTGCCACTTTTTGGTAATCTATGTATATATATAATTTTTTTTCAAGTCAGTATATTTACATGTTACAAAAATTATGTTTGTCATTATTTTTAGGGATCCATATTTTACAAGCTCTGCTTTTAAGTAGATCCCTCCATTTCTACAGGTTTAACTTAAAAAATAAAAAAACGAACTACACTGTAAAAATTTGTTTAGTTTCTAAACACTTTTCTGTGACAGATTTAAAACACTGCGACGCGTTTATATATTGTACGGGTTTAAGAGCTAAGTTAAGAACTAAACACATGCTGTGCTTATTATCATCACGCCTTAAGTTTTTATGAGATATACATGTTTACCTTTTAAATGGTTCTAATATATAGGCTAAACACCAAATGTTTACACCATAATCATTTGGTGTTAACACCATAATCACACACTGTTTAAATGATAAACAGTACTAACAGTACTAAACTATACATTAGAACCATTTAAAAGGTAAACATGTATATCTAATAAACACCTTAGGCGTGATGAAAATAAGCACAGCATGTGTTTAGCTCTTAACTTAGCTCTTAAACCCGTACAATATATAAACGCGTCGCAGTGTTTTAAATCTGTCACAGAAAAGTGTTTAGAAACTAAACAATTTTTTTTTACAGTGTATTATGCTGAATGTTTATGTATACTTTCTATTTTATAACTTTAAACTATGTAAAATGTACTATATTATTGAATATTGAATTGTATATTTGATATCTTGTCAAAATCACTGTTCTGTTGGAAATGAAAATAAAACTGAACTGAACTGAACTCACCTCTGGTGCCCATTTGACAAGTTCCTTCGTGGCACCAGGCATCTTGGGCCATTTGCAGGCAATGTCTTGACAGTTTCCCAGGTCATCATACGAGAAAAGCCTCGAGTAGTTGGAGGCTTCTACTTGTCGATACGTAACAGTGTAATTTAACTCCGGTTTATGAGGAATTGTTAGCGTGGTTTTAAGGCTCGAGTCAGTCGACACGATGGTTGTGGATTTGTCATCCTTTTTCCCAGGCTGTGTTGGATGTTGAGGCCGCTTGATCTCATTTTTCTCACCCTCCTTACCTCGCCTGGGTTTGTTTTCCGGCTGTACCTCTCTCCTTTCTTCCCTTTCTGATCATTATCCCTTTTATGATCGTCCGATCCAGACACATGAATGTCATCATCATTGTTTTCTACTTTCTTTGGATTGTCATTAGGGGTATCTTCAGTCTTTCCTGTAATTCTTGCAGTCATCAAATGCTGCCGCTCCTGATCTAAGGACTTTGGCTCTGTTGGAGCATTTTCCAAAGCTTTCATGTCCACTCGTCCCCCATTTCTTACGGCATTGGCGACAACAAACTTTGGAGATAATTGGCCGGATGGCCAGGTTGTGAGATAGGACCTGCCTGTGGTGATATCTGATGAAGACAGAAGGTAAAAAGACGGCCCAACTATGCCCACCATAAGCACTACACATGTCATTACCTACAAAGGAGAGAAAAAGAGAGGTCAATGTCCATTTCTGGTCTACGAATCTTCAAGTCTTTCAGTTTGTCTGTTTCAACTTCGTTTGCACTCGTTTCGTATAGTCTCATAATCATTTAGCCTAATTAATTTTGAATAAAATAAACTGGAATATTGTTTTCGAATCAGTGATGATGCCCATACAGTTTTTTAAAAACCCATGAATTCCATAAAACATTGCTAAAAATCTAAGATTTACATCTGTCATGAAACACTGAATTACCACTTAACCAACCAGGAAAAAAAGAAAAGAAAAACTGTAACGAGCAATGGAAGCCCTATGAAGCTACTCTTTTAGTCTATCTAAGAACACGTTTTTCATCTCTTTTCTTTATTCTGTATGAACTATCTTTCCATCTCCATCTCTCTGCCTGTCTGTCTCTGTCTGTCTGTCTGTCTTGCAAAGTATTTTGTGTAATTAACACATGAATGGTAGATTTCAGCATGGCAGCCACATAGCCCAGATACTTTACAAGCTCTTCTATTACTCTTGTCAAACAGGTGCAGATGGACAATGGGTGTGTTTACATAATCCTGACAATATCATTACTTTTGAAAAAGCAATACAATTTTTACAATTTAATAAATTATTATTGAATGATCATTTGACACCAAATTTCACCCCAGGAAAGATACAATACTCAAGATTGCACTAGGTAAATTTGACATGAATTGAATAGACACTTTGGAGTTATATAGGTTGTAAAACCTAAAAATGGTTTTTCTCTACATCCAGAGCATTTTGGACAGCAAAGCTGGGTTTATAGTAGACATTTTTCGCAAAATACACCGCTCCGTCCTGTTCACAGACCGGACGCTATTTTGGCTGAATACCTCCTGAAAACCAGGAGGACGGAGTGCGGTGGCATTCCTGCACGCGCAGAAGGAGTGTTCGAGTGGACTTGCGTTGTGTTACGTCCTATTTCGAAAGTCCTATTTCGAAAGCTCCCTAATGATACATGTACACAGGTCATAAACATAATGAATAAATGTTATTCACATGATTTTTAATGCACAAAATCGAAGCATTTTTTACTGTATAATTTTAATATGGTAAATTTTTGTTTTTATTATGTGCTCATTCAACCTTGAATTAATGGATATTGTCAAAGATCTTAAAAGAGAACATAGGACACTCCCCCTATTTTTGTGTAACGGAAGCACAGAACTCCTAGGCTCATACCCATTCCCAATGCACAGATCGCGGTGTAGCCGTCAAACCCGCTGGAGGATTCGCTCGAGTGCACACGCCGCCAAATTGCTTAGTCCTCGATCTTTTCAACTAACCCACCAGACCGTGTGCTTCTCAAAGCCTATTTATATTATATCCGATCTTCTCTATCAAAATAAAGGGCCTTGTGCCTTCGTCACTTGAAATTTTGAAGTTGGCTTTTCCACTGAAGTTCAGCTCCTTTCATACATAAGTACGTCAACTAATATCATGTACATTTTTTGGAAGGGGGCTGGTTCTCTTTGAAGACACAAAGGTTAAATTTTTATTCTCTCAAGTTCAAGATAATATTAAACAGTTTTTTTCCTTATCATTATCATCATTTTTAGTTCTCTTTCAAGAAGGCAGCCTGACTTCATTTGTTCACCTTTATCCTTGACATCCCCTTGGAAAAAAAAAGCAAAATAAATTTTTATGTAGGCCTACGCGTTAAAAAAAACAAAAAATATACTTCCTCTTTTGTACCATGTACCGATACATGACTTGTATGTATAACGTTGTACTTTTTGTACGGTGTCATCTGATATAAAAAGGCCTACAAATTTGTTTTGATTGAAGGGTTTGTTCAACATGCTTCTGTCAATTTTCTTTTTATCTTTGATAATAATCCTTAAATAAGTCAGGACTTTAATCGATGAACTATTTGAAATTGTATGATTAATTAGATTGGCAGGGGAAGGGGGGGGGGGTAAGTCTGTAGCCCTCCTCCCACTTTCTGAGTTGACACATATCGCAGCATGGTAATATCATATGCTCATTCGCATGTTCACTGCCCCCTTTCTTAAAATGCTAAGCCGGTAAAGCCGCCCTTGAATCAATTTTATTCACCTTTTTTTTTTTACTTTGAAGAAACGTTTGTATTTTTTTCAAGCCAGGCTCAAGATTCTCCTTTCTTTGTATTTCCTCCCCCTTTTTTTGTCTTTTTTGTCATATGCCCCTTCACTATGAGTGTCAAGATAAAACCAAGCAAATTTTGTGTGTCTAATCGATATCATTTAAGAAACAGATGAAAATGATGATGTGTTTATTGTTTACAGTCAGAATTCACTTCTCCCTGACTCATCTCAATTAAAGTTGGTCCTTATCATCGATGGAATATCATATGAAAATGTTTGTAATTTCTATAATTTAGTAACCTACAGGGACCTACAGGGACATACATGGGGGGAAAGATCATCAATACCCATAACTATGCTGTTTGTTTTATATGACTGTATAATAATCAAAGATAAATGTATCTGCAACTGTACAAATAACTGGCATAAAACACCCAATCTGCACTTCTTTCCATTTCCCAGAAACAAAACTAGTCTTGCACTTATTCTAATTAAGCCACATTTCATTATAAATGAACTAGATTCCTTAACTGTACAGTGAGTCTCAGAAAAAACAAAACCCTAAAACGAATGATTGTTGTGACCACACTATACGCACTATGACAATTATTTCCTATTTTCCTTAAATTGTAAGTATTATGACAGGTGATACCTTAGTGGCTGAGGGGGAAAATTGTCATAATCACATTTTATGCCTTATGTGACCTTTATACCATACTTTTACGATTGATGACAATGTAAAGTACCATTTACTTTTTACAAACTTTTCTAAACAATGCTACCTGGTACAGCATATACGGATAGACGCCATCAAAGGTATCCTTTAAAAGGTTAATACTTCTGTTTTATGTGAAAAAGATAACTATTTTCATAGAGCACATAGTTCGGTCACATTAGCCCTTTGTTTTAAGGGTTTTTTTCTTGGACGCAGTATATCTCTCAGTAACATGCTTCTGCAGCAATTATTTGGGAAGTTGGAAATACAAAACCATACACAGTATATACATGTGCATATACTATATATAATAAGGAATGTCACAAATTTCTATCAATTGTGGTGTTAAAATATTCCAGAATCAATGGTCACCAAGGGACTCTTGACAGTTTCACTAAATTTATCTCCTGGAAATAGTGGTGAGATACTTTTTTGTGTGTGAAGTGTTCACTTTCTATGTAAGTTGTACTGATGTTAGCTTTTTTTCGGGGGGGGGGGAGGATCGTTTCACCACCGTTTCATCATCTATCATCAAGTTATGGCACTTTATCACTAGTCAATCTTTCATTGAATTACTATGGAACATAGATGTGTATGATCATGTCCTCAGGAACTTTTAAGTAAACAACAACAACAACAACAAAATTCATGTTGAATGCTCTGTAACATTGTAAAACTTTTGATCATTAATAACTCAAGTTATGACAGAATGAGACTTTCACTTTGATCAGTTAAAGGATATAAAATTTATCTGGGATAAGTTCTGTGAAATTTCCGGAATTTATGTTCTTAAATTGATGCTCTGAGATTTTCAGGTTTTTGAAAAATGAAGGCCACAAAATCTGTATGTATCAGTAATAAAAATCAGAAAACGATAATACCATTGTGCATTTCTGCCAACTTTTTACTATTCAGTCATTTAGTCATGACTCTGGTTTAAAAAAGCAGCTCTGGAATTTCAGCTGCAGAGCACAATAATTATGTGCTCTGAATAACTATAACACACACAGATTTTGTGGCCTTGATTGTTATTTTCAAGTAGAAATCTATATAGGTGATAAATATAGGGTGTAGTGCCTCCCTCCTCCATTTTTTTTAAAGTACCCCCAAAGTGTTCCTTGTTATTTCTGAAATGTACTGCTTTCTGATAAAGCTGCCCCTTTCTACTACAAAAGTGCCCCTTTTCCTTTCTAGAAAGTGCCATTTCCCCTTCTGCTAAGTGCCCCTTTTGAAAGACTTGTACAATATTTGCTCCTTTCAAGTCTGCCCCTTTGTCTCTCTATTAAATTCCAGATAAGTGCCCCTTTTGCTCTGTAATGAGTGCCCATTTCCCCAACTGATATGAGTGTCACTTTTAACTTCTGATATCAAGTGCTCCCTCTGATGGCCCCTCCCCTTTCTCTTGTTATGAGCACAACCCATTTTACCGACATTTCCCACTTTTTCTTACAAAAAGAGCAATATGTAGCTTCAAAGAATCGGTGTGGCTTTATATAGTAACAGGTACCCATATTACTACATGTACTAGTAAAATGTAAGGCTAGAGTCAAGAGGAGTAAAATACCCCTCCCCTCCCCACAGCAAAATATGTCTCATTCCACTCGCTCGAACGTGCCCATAAATTCAACAAAGTCGGACAACATCTATCAAAGTTATCAGGAAGAAAGGGGCACTTTTAGGGACCCTGTGCCCCTAGCCCCCCCCCCCACACACACACACCCGGAGGCCCCCCCCCCCCGTGTGGGTGTGTGTGTGTGTGTGTGTGTGTGTGTGTGTGTGTCTGTAGATGGATCCAAAGTAAGGTCAAGAGCTGTTTGGTATGAAAAAGGGGAACAGAATAAAGAGTACTTTGAACAGTTGCTTCAGTCTAATAAAAAGAAAACACTATTAAGGAAACTGTTTAATGACAAAGGGGAAGTAATGAAAGAAATGAAAGCAATATCGCGGATACTTAGAGGGTTTTATGAAAATTTGTATTCAGAAAATTCAAATGTAGAGGTTGATTTAAATGATATATTTTGTAAAGATATACCTCATCTAAGTGATGACAGAATGAATTTATGTGAAGGGAAGATTCCCAAAGAAGAATGTCATGTAGCGCCAAAAAGTATGAAACTTAATAAATCCCCTGGGAATGACGGCTTTATTGTAGAGTTTTATCTCACATTTTGGCCACAGTTAGGAGGGCTGCTGGTCGAAGTTTTCAATGAAGCAAGTGATAAGGGTTTTTTAATCGACGTCTTAGAAGCAAGGTGTCATAACATTAATTGAAAAAGACGGTAAAGATCCTTTATATGTTAAAAACTATAGGCCTATTACATTGTTAAACACAGACCTTAAGATAATTTCAAAGATAATGGCAAAACATATAAAAAATTGTTTTAAATGATATTATTCATTCAGATCAAATGGGTTACATAAATAATAGGCACATTGGCGAAGTTATACGTTTAATAGATGATGTGATTTTTCACTGTAATAATTACTGTAAAGAAGATATTTTCCTCATAGCAGTTGATTTTGAAAAAGCATTTGATTCTGTTTCACATAAATTTCTCTTCAAAGTACCAGAATTATTTGGGTTTGGGCAGTCCTTTTGTTCATGGGTAAAACTATGTATAACGGAATTAGTAGGTGTGTTATGAATGGAGGTTTCTCTATACTGGTTATTTTGATATTAAGAGAGGAGTAAGGCAGGGTGACCCACTTTCACCGTAGTTTTTAGTAATTGAAATTTTGGCGCATGCTCTGAGAAACGATGGTGTTATTAAACAAGTTGAATTTGGTAATTTTTAAGTTCGACAAATTTTGTATGCCGATGATATGACTTTGTTCGTTAAAAATGAAACATCGATTACAAGAATACAAGATATATTCCGGGCTTTCTATGTGTTAAGTGGTTTAAAGGTCAACATAGAAAAAACTAATGTGATGAGGATAGGAAAAAACAGAGGGGATTCGGGAACATTACCTATGGGAAATATAGTAACTAGAATGAAAATTTTAGGAGTATATTATTCACTGGATATAAAAATGAGGGAAGAGTTAAATTACAAAGAGATTCTGAGTGGAATTAAAAGACTTTTGAGATGGTGGAAACAGAGAGATTTGACAGTGATGGGGAGAGTACATTTGCTTAAAACATATGCTTTGTCAAAATTGAATTATGTTTCCTCATCAATAGTTGTTCCAAAGTGGGTAGTAGCAGAGATTAAGAAAATCAGTTTTGATTTCATATGGAATGGAAAAGACCGAATTAAAAGAGTCATCTGCTACCAGGATTACGGGGATGGTGGCTTAAGAATGATAGATTTTGAATTATTTGTGAAAACTCAAAGAGTAATGTGGTTAAAACGGCTACTTTATGGGGAAAGGAATATGGGGTGGAAGCTTTACTTTGACTATAGCTTTAGAAAAGTGGGTGAAAAGTTTATATCCCTGTGTAATTACGATGTTAAATTACTGACTTTTAAAGTACCATTGTTTTATTTAGAAATTGTAAAGGCCTGGCAAGATATGGAGAAAAGCATGAGTTTTCTTGTAGTAAAAGCTAATCCAATTATTTTAATAATAAAGATTACCTTTCCAAAGGTAAAATGATTTTTGACGAAGACTTATTTAAGAAAGAAATTTATCTAGTGGATTATATTTTAGAGAAAGAAAAGGTCAAGGGAAAACAAGTGATTATTTCCGTAAATTAGGTTCAAGTAGTAAAAATATTATGGAAATTTGGAAGATAAGTGATGCTGTTTTGAAAAGCGGAAAATATGAAGGGAACTTATGCGATTTCTACTCCGTTGATATACAATTATAATATTTCATTGAAGATTTTTGAAAATATCATTCTATTGAAAGATGTACCTTCCAGAGAGGTTTACGAAATTTTTGTAACAGATTTACAACATTTATATACTTTACGAATAAAAGATGGCCACAATGACTTTGAATTCTCTAAAAAAGAAATCGCAGAAATTTTCATAAGACCTAGAATTGCAACAATTTTATCAAAAGTTCGGGGATTTCAGTATAAATTACTTCATGGAGCAATATATACAAAAGAACATCTCTTTAAATTTGGTTTTGTTGAAAATAACTACTGTTCCTTCTGTAAGAAAAATTTAGAATCCTATGAACACATATTTTGGGATTGCGATGATGTGAAAGCCTTATGGCAGAGGGTGATTGAAAAATTTAGTTTAGTTTAACTTCAAAATGCAGAAAGGAAAGATATATGTGGGGATTACTGGAAAAGACTTTGAAATCAAAATTTGTAATACAGTCATCTTTTTAATGAAATATATTATTTTCAGGTCAAGGTCAAAGGGTGTAGTTCCTACTCAGGAGGAAATTTTTCAGAGAATAGTAGAACATCGAGAGGAAAAAAAGGCGATAGCTAGGAAAAGGAACAAGTGAGACAAGCATTTGTTTGTTAAAGTGGGAGAAGTTGTATGAAAACAGCAGGGGGCGTTTCATGAAAGGACTTGTCAGATATTTTATCTGACAAATTTGCTCTCAGCCAATCAGATGCAAGGATTTCAGTAGCTTATAACAGTTGTCGGATAAAATATCCGACAACTTCCTTTCATGAAACGCTCCCCAGGACTGAGGGCGGTATCCATGAGTGAGTGAGTGAGAGAGAAAGTGTGTGTGTGTGTGTGTGTGTGAGTGAGTGAAGGGGGGGGGGGGGGGTAGGGGTTAGGGTGAAGGGAGGCCAGTACAATGTATATGCAGTTATATGATATAAATATTGTTTCCCATGTTCATGGAGGGGGGGGGGGCTATTTTATGAGAAGATTTCATTCAATGCTTTCTTCATAGTTTTGACTTTCAGTTTCAATTTCTGTTTATTGTTTCATATTTCACATTTCACATTTACAATGTGTTTTTACAGTATACATGAAAATGGGTACAAACAATTATTGGTACGAACGAGATAAATGGTACGAACAAGCAAGAGATATATTGTCAGAGAAAATAAAAGAAGATGAGTACCTCATATCTATGCGTTTGCATGCAATATTAATTGAACAGACTGGGCTAGAATAATAATGAAATATTGAGGAGCCTAAGGAGGAAGCTACGCTTGTGAGTTATAGGCTCCAAAGAGTAATAAGATTTGTAATAATCTTTGAAAATAGAAGATGTTACATGATAATGTGCTTTATTTGTTACATACTTTCATTGAAATGTTGATTTATGATTTATGTATAATTATTGAGTTGAATCAAAATAAAGATCATTGGAAAAAAAAATGATTACTATTTTACCTATTGTCTATCTTTTGAAGAACCAATACATTTTAAAAATGATATGTAAGTGTAAAGAAAATGTGACGTCCGCGACGGAGCAAATTAATTCAAATTTATGGATGATAAGTTTCCGAGCGTCAATAGTGACAAACTATGAATTCACCTGTTTTGAGATAATGGACTTCAATAGTCAGAATGCGCATTGTATAAATTATGTTCTGCTCTGCCAGGCAAGCCCAAGAAATCGATTTCTATTAAGCAAAACCAGAGAATTTAAAAAGAAATCTATAAATTTCAAATTTTAGAATAAATGTATAGACAGTTTTAGAATATATGTATTTTCCATCATATATGGGGATTTTTTGTAATGAAGGGAAGCAATTTAGCTCTAGGATTAAAAATGGTTTATGTACAACATCATATCATCAAGAAAATGGCATCCCCGATATAAAGTGTTAGCACATGATACCGTGTGCTAGAATGTCTTGATTTAAACCCTTTTCTGATATTTTATTTCTAAAGTGATACAGACAAATATTACACATTTGAACATAAGTACATTTATATTCTGGTGTTAATTCTCCTTTTTGATAATACCGAAAGAAGGACACAAAAGAAGAAAAACAAGAAGGCTAAATGTCCGTTAAACACAACAGTCTTCACGGAAGAAATCATGATTAAGCGCCGTTAAACTGAGCGTTGGCGTTGTGGCCTGCGCCTGTAATCCAGCTAACAGTAGAAGTTTTAAACTGATTCAGGGGACCCAAGTTCGAGACTGAGTCACGTCTTTCGGATGCAACTTATATCTATGCAAGTTGATTCCTGTTCATGTGGAGAGATGCATACAACAGATAATGATATTTTGTTATTCACACATCTAAATATGTTACATAAATAAAATTTTAGAATATTTTAAAAATCATTTTCTCAAAAATGCTAAGCTCTACCCTACAAAAATGCCCCAGATCTCATTCCTGCAGTGACATCATCCGTCAGTTTAGTGAGATATAAGGAGAAACAGTGGTATGTAGCTTTGCCAGAGATGACCATCTGTTCTAATAGACCATACAATGCCTACATAGGAGTTGCTATGTCAGACATGCTGTAGCATCACCAGGAAAAGAATGGTAATGAGGAGGTATTTTTTGAAAGCATGCAATTCTATTGTTGAGCTGGGGGAAGTTACATTCCATTTTCTATTGTAGAATGTTAGTGTAGCTGACTGATAATTGACAGATGATGTCATTTCAGGAATGAAATCTGGAGGGGTTTTTTTTAGGGTGGAGCTTAGGAGGTTGGAAAAAATATTTCAAAAAACATTTTAAAATCTTTGAAACATATCTAGATGTTTGAATGACAGAATATTAGTTGTATGCATCCCTGCATATCAACAGCAATAAACTTACATTTGGGCTGCGTTTGGGTTGCAGGGGCCCTTTAAAGATCGGTTCCCAGACGTAAATAATCATTTCTGATTGATACACGTCTGTAAAAACCCAATCACACACACAGTATACAACAGCATTATTCCGTACGCGTTCTTTTTCTTCAAGTTAACATGCATTCAGGAAAACATTCTCGGATAAGTACCTAATTAGGCATAATTCTTTTATTCCGATTTCATGTATTGAACGTAGTATTATTCTGTTAAATTATGTCCATACATGTTTGCACTTTCTGGGTTTTCGAAAACCCGGAGAGTCTAGAACATGACTTGAATGGACATAAGTGAGTCAGCTCGAGTCAGCTCGAGTCAGCTCCCTGCCCTGGATAGAACTTAGTCTTAGAGTTAACGTTAGAATGAGAGAGTGAGTGAATGTGATCGTTGTGACTACTGAGCCTCTGCCTGTAATTTTTATACCGGTACTATCATTAATAAAGAAAAATTATGATGGGCATGATGAGGGGACCTAAAGCTACGCACTTTGTTTCCAGCGGCTAAAAAGTCATTTTATTCAGTGGTCGATGCATATTTCTTTTATATCTTGATTCTACATATTTTGAAGTTAAACCTCATGCAGGGCCAGGGAGGCCATTAGTTTTTCCAAATTCTATGAGAAATCTTAATGATTTAGATAAGTTTAAGGTTTCTCTTAAAAAGCATTTATTTAATGCTTAAGCTGTGTATGCATGAACTCAGTGCCCAACACCACTATTATGTACTTTTTGTATTTTTGGTTTCTTCTGTTTTTCATTTTAAGCGCATAGGGACATGCTATCCTGCAATGTGTTAAGCGCTGTAAAAGAACCGAGTATTATCATCATTATTATTTATAATGCATCATTATTATACATTGAGGACTCGGCCATGACATGACGCGAAGTGCCATTTTTCAATAATTTTGAACTAAGGCCACCAAGGTATAATTTAAAAAAAAAATCTTCTTCAACGATACAGCACTTCTTACAAATTATTAAGCTGTATTTTGCAAGTTATGGACAGAAGCAACATACATTTCCCTTATTGCAGCAGCTACCTTTAAAGGGGGTACCCAATGCTGAAACAATGTTAGTTCATTTAAAAGATCATGATTTTATTAGCAGAAAATCATCTGCCTTAAGTTTTTTTAAAATTCGTGTTGCCAGAAAAATCCCCGAAATATGGTAAGACTTCAGGATATTTTGGCCCCTCAGCTGTGTCCCAATTTCAGCTTGGTAACCACAATGACGTCAAAGTGGTTACCCAGGTTCGCGTATTGCAGATGTGTTGCGCGCTAGACTGTACAAAATGCATTATACCTTGCGCGCATTTTGCTATAATTGCGCGACAAGGTAACCACTTTGACGTCATTGTGGTTACCTAGCTGAAATTGGGACACAGCTGAGGGGCCAAAATATCCTGAAATCTTACCATATTTCGGGGATTTTCTGGCACCACGAATGTAAAAAAAAATTTAAGTCAGATGATTTTCTTCTAATAAAATCATGATCTTTTAAATGAACTAACATTGTTTCAGCATTGGGTACCCCCTTTAAACACAAATCTAGAATTCACCAAAATGGATTTATTTCGTTTTGCAACAAAACTCTTCAATTTTTCAGTCCAGATAGGGGTTATGCTTGCTTTTCCAACTATTATGTCAACATAACAAAATCTAATTGTTGCAGTCAAAGTCATCCTAATTTCAATACACTTTGAATGCCCGTGGATTTTCACGGGTTCCACTAGTGTATATAGATCGACAAAGAAAAGGATAAAACAACTATATATATATAATTATCTACATGAAATCAGTATTTTCAATTGCAACGCTGACACCGGCACAACATTTCAAAGCGCTTTGAATACTGTGGAAAATGCTATACATAGTTATACTGTGGTAGTAGTGAGGAATACTGGTAATGCTTACCCTTTTTGAAATTGGACTGTTCATCTTTTCTCGCGAGTAAACGGCCAAGTGAAAGATGAATAATCCACTACAGGCAATGCTGCAATGATAGTCCTGACCAACTCCTGTCGATTTTCTCCTTATGACTGAACTGGCAAGGTACACACATAATGTCTTGAATTAAAGGCCTTGTCATCATTGCCACTGCAATCTCCTAGTCACACTACTATATATATATATACCGACTCGAAAAGATCAAATCATCCATAAATCTTGACCCGTTGAAGTATTTCGGTTCGGTCCATTATCGGCATCATCAGCGTTGTACGAAGTGACTGCAATATTTACTCCGGTCGCATGGGCGTTTGTTTATATTTACTTAGTGGGAAGACTCCGTCATGATTATGTCGTGCTTATGTCAACTATTAACAATCAAAGTACACGGAGATCTTATTTTTGACCTTTCCACCAGTCGCAGGGTTTAATATTCATTCATCGGGTGCCGCGTAAAGCGAGGCCGCGGTTGGCTACTATCATAAGCTACTATGCAGTAATGCACCATGGATATACTATACTTATATCCATACACGTATGCACCTTCATCTTCTTCAATCATCATCCACGTACATGACCAGTAGGCGCTTCGAGGGCGCGGACATATTGGCAGATCATGGGCCGCGGAGCCGGGGGGGGGGGGGGGAGGCTAGGGGGGCTGCAGCCCCCCCCCCCCCCACTTTTTTGAGTAGACACGTTAAAAAAAATCTTGGAAAAAAGGCTCGAAAATTGTCATTAATTAGTGAAATCAGATCAGCCTCCTCACTTTCAAAAACGCTCCGCGGCCCCTGCAGATTGCATGGCTTGGGCATGAGAGTCCGCTAATTATTTGCCGATTCTACTTTAATAAGGCAATTAAAGGCTCAAACGGAGTTTTTTGTATTTTCACTTTCCAAAGCTAAGAAGATCTTTCAAAATTCCTAATTAAATAGATGAAATGAGTTAGGCATGTTATAGTTCAGGACGTGTGTGTTTCTGTTCCCAAACCTTCAATCTAATGAAGTTAATTCAGGCAATCGCTCACTTAACGCTTATTTGCTGAGCGACACTCGTAAGGGACGGCCCAGTTACACTTTCCATCGACATTGCTCATCATTCTTACTCTTTATTTCATAAAAACAATTTTGTTATGAAAGAAGGGGAAGATATTTGCTTTCCGCGGGTATTTATCATAACAGGGGATGAGATTTAGCTAAGGGTCAAAGACTCGTTTGGTCAAAACAGACATTCCTAAATTCGGCCCATGTCTTAGACCCTACTGATGTATTTTAGGACGCCTAAAGATATGGTGTGTAGAGATAATAGTCAATATCCCCAAGAACCAGTGACATTACCATGAGCACCTTGGGATCACAGGAATCCCCCCTTAGTTCAGTGTCCCCGTGGCCTCCCTTTTGCCCAAAACCCCAGTCACTCCTCTTTGCCCACGTGACACCTACAAATAGGCAGAAATACGATGTAAAAATCACCATGAAATTTATTCGTATTAACATTGTTAAAACCCATTCTTGTATAGCACTGCTTCAAAATGATTACACTGCAACCCCCCCCCCCCCTCATCAGAGATGAAGATGAGGCACTAAAGTCCGTACGCTTCGCTCGCTCGTAAAATTTAAAAACAAGATACCGAGCGAAAAGGCCCATGTCTCAGCAGCGAGATGCTTGAATATTCTCATCTAACAACTGTTATGATTATCTATTATTAACGTTTTCGTCGAATATAACATTGGTTTGGCGCATAAATTACAAAGAATCTACTGACCAAATGAAACAACAGATGTCAGTTTCAGTTTCAGTTTTATTTTCATTTCCAACAGAACAGTGATTTTAACAAGAAATCAAATATACAATTCAATATTCAATAACAAAATACATTTTACATGGTTTAAAGTGATAAAATAGAAAGTATACATAGACATCCAGTATAATAGTTTTTTTTTTTTTTTAAAGTTAAACCTGTGGAAATGGAGGAATCCACTGAAAAGCAAAGCTTGTAGTATGTGGATCCCTCGAAATAATGACAAACGTATTTTTTTTAACATGTAAATATATTGACCAAAAAAAAAAAAATATAGATATACATAGATTACCAAAAAGTGGCAGAATAATAATACAATTATAAATCCATAATTTGAGAGCTTGTTACGACAAGTATATAGTATGGTGAACATAATAAAAAGAATATAAGACAACATAAATTAAAGCAAGCGAAGAGAAAAATATAAGGATAGTAAATGTTGCTGCATATGTGAAGAGTAAAGAAAAAGAGAGGAGAGGTGGAGAGGAGGAGGAGGAGGAGGAGAGAGAGAGAGAGAGGGGGGGGGTGGGGGGGGGGGGAGAGCACACGATGTGCATACTACAGGGGTAGTGACCATATATAGTAAGTTGCATATAGAGCGTAAAGACATGACGGGAAGGATAAATGCATTTTTAAACAAGTGAATGAGTAAATTACGCAATGCGTAATAAATGTCCCGGAAGTGCAGATCTGTGGAAATTAACTAGCCTGAACCTTAAAACTTCAGTGAAAAACTTTAGTGAATAAGATAATAATGTTACTGCATGCAAAAGAAGAGAATACCACCAATGCATGTATACAACTGAAATATAAAACATGAAAACATTATGAACCTTCAGCCATTTTGAATAAATTTGCATAAATTTGCATGAATAATGAATTTCAAAATTCTGTGTAGAAGTTTGGAAGCCCCCACCCAGCCCTATCAGATAAAACAATCGGAATCAAAATCCGATGTGAAATAGAGGAGAAGTAGCATTTTTCGTCAATTTTGAATAAATTTGCATAAATTTGCATAATTAATGAATTTCAAAATTCTGTGTAGAAGTTTGGAAGCCCCCACCCAGCCCTATCAGATAAAACAATCGGAATCAAAATCTGATGTGAAATAGAGGAGAAGTAGCATTTTTCGTCAATTTTGAATAAATTTGCATAAATTTGCATAATTAATGAATTTCAAAATTCTGTGTAGAAGTTTGGAAGCCCCCAACCAGCCCTATCAGATAAAACAATCGGAATCAAAATCCGATGTGAAATAGAGGAGAAGTAGCATTTTTCGTCAATTTTGAATAAATTTGCATAAATTTGCATAATTAATGAATTTCAAAATTCTGTGTAGAAGTTTGGAAGCCCCCACCCAGCCCTATCAGATAAAACAATCAGAATCAAAATCGGCCAAGAAATGACGGAGAAGTAGCATTTTCTAACATTTGAGCACACACGGACAGACGGACGGACGGACGGACGGACGGACACACACACACACACACACACACACACACACACACACGCACACACGAACGGAGCCCGTTTCATAGTCCCCTCGCGAACTTCGTTCGGCGGGGACAAAAAGGCGAGACATGATTAGACTATGCACTGATATTAGTTTGTATTGTAAGAAAGTATAAGAAAGTATAAGAAACAATTTCAATTTCCTTTTAAATGAATAAAGTGAGGGGGCAAGTTGAATGTCATTATGAAGAGAGTTCCAAAATTTGGGGGCTGTATAAATAAACGTGTTTTGAGCTAGAAGGGTTCTCAACAGAGGTAGATGAAAGTCATTACAGCGCCGGGTTGGGTACTTATGAGAGGATTTATTTTGGGTGAACATATCATCAAAAACGGAAGGAAGCATGTCGTTATTATAAGAATACATAAACTGACCTAACTGGAGAAGATAAAGATCTTTAATTTTCAATATTTTATTTTCAAAGAAAAGAGGATCCGTATGGGAGCGAACATGAGAAAGGCAAATGATACGAAGAGCTTTCTTTTGTAATAATAATATTCTGTTTAACAAAGTTTGGTGCGTATTGCCCCACACCAGGAGTCCATAATGTAGATATGGTAGGACCAGAGAGGAATAAAGCATAAGTAAGGAAGATGAATGGAGATGTATTTTTAATCTATTCATGACACCAATATTTCGAGAAATAGTTTTACAGATGTTGCCAATATGATACTTCCAGGAGAGTTTATTGTCGACTGTTACGCCCAAAAATTTAGTGTGAGAAACATTCATGTTCTCCAACGGGATCTCATCGAATTCAATATTTATTGGCAGTGAGTCTATAGTGTTACTGAAAAACATATATTTAGTTTTTTGGAGATTAAGTGAAAGTTTGTTTGCTCTGATCCATTGTAGAATATTAGATAGTTCAGAATTAACCGTTTGCGCAAGAGTGTATGGATTGTTGTGGGAAAAGAACAGATTCGTGTCGTCAGCAAAAAGTATAAACGATAAAATATGGAATGATCTGCAGAAATCATTTATATATGAAATAAATAAAAGTGGACCCAGGAGGCTTCCCTGTGGAACACCACAGCTAATATTACATAAATCTGAACAATCGTTTAAAGAGACATATTGCTTTCTGTTAGAAAGATAGTTCCTGAACCACTCCAAAGCCTTTCCACGTACACCGTAATGGGAAAGTTTATTAAGTAATATATCGTGGTTTATTGTGTCAAAGGCTTTGGAGAAGTCCAGGAAGATACCAACCATATGGGAGGAATTATCAATAGCATGAGCTACTTTCTCCACAAAAGATAATAAAGCATGAATGGTACTATGCTTTTCCCTAAAACCAAATTGAAAGTTAGAGAAAACATTATGATCTTTTAGGAAGGCAACTGTTCTAATATATATGATTTTCTCTAAGATCTTAGAGAAAGAAGATAACAATGAGATCGGTTGATAGTTGTTTACATTTAGTTTGTCCCCCTTTTTAAATAAAGGAATGACTTTGGCGATTTTCATAGAGTTGGGAATTTGCCAGTCTATCAGTCTATACGAGCCGATTTTGGAAATAAATCGCAATATCATTGAATATAGGCAGTTTAATAAGTGAAAGCTACCTGATTCAGGTTCTGAACAATAATATGAATACTCAACATAGGAATTTGGTGCGATGTCAGCCTTATATCCGGAATATAATCCGGAATGTTTCTAAAAAAAAAAGAAAGATATATGGATAGCAACGATGTCGAGAGGTTAAAGGTAACGGATAGTTTTGGGAAGCCCTCAAAAACTTTGAGATTTCTTTGATTTTACTTAATGAATAGCAGGGTACTAACATAACTAAGAAGTTTTTTCCTCCTCAAGTGAAATATTTACTGAATGAGAGGTGAAAAGTTTATTGTGCGGGGAACCTTCGGGTGGATATGGTTTTAGCAAAAGGCAGTGAAAAGCCGTTACCAAGCGTTTCTTACAGATATTTACACTAAAATTTGTTCGAAATCGTGAATGGAATGTTAAATAATCTCGCACATGCGTCTTATGATAAAAGGAGAGTAGTATGTGATTATGTTTGATAAGTTTCTTGCCAGCATGATTTTTGCTACCGAGACTGTCTATGAGCTTTAAACAATGTCAATTTGAAAGGAAATCTGTGATTTTGAACTTTTCAACATGATGTGTCAATTTAACATGGCCGAAGTAGGACATAGTGTGCGTTGTGTGGCGTGCGTTGTGGCGTGCGTTGTGGCGTGCGTTGTGGCGTGCGCCTGTAAAGCCCGGCGCACACTGCACGATCCGACTGCGATCCGATGGCTCTGCGACTGTGAGCCCAATCGGATCGCAGTCGCAGGACATCGCAGACTATACGATTCCACTAAAACCGATATCCGATGATTTTGCAGCGCGTGCGTATTTTGCATTGGAGTAACCATTTTCATCATGTCTTGTATATTATATCAATTAAGAGGACAAGTATCTTTTCTGAAAATAACATTGTTTTACAAAACAAATTGGATGTTTTACAGTCGGGAAAAAGGTAGGGGAGATCCAGGAGAGTTAAGCAGCTTTTTTCATAATGGGCCATATTTCCCCAGACCTGCATTGTGGGTTGGACAACTTCTTCTCATTTGAAATTTAGCTCCTATGTTATAATACAATGTGGGTTATGATATTCAAGGTGATTGCTTACAACCGATGGTCGCCGCGTCACCATGACAACGCACGCTGACATCGCCAAGCTAAAGCCACCCAATGCCGATGGAATCCGGACATATAGACCGGCAGCCCAGAAGATTTATTCAAGTGAAAAGCGCCGGAACAACTGACCTCATAGGCCGATGGGGTGGACCCTAGACCTCACAAAAATGGATTGCTGCCGGGTCTGAGCCGTGGTCTTCCCGCCAAAATCACACAATTTGTGACGTCACTACCGGAAGTCCCATTTTTCACAATGTACAGAGAGGTGCACATGACACCATCACATAAAACATGTCCCCTCCCTATTTTGAGTGCTTCATTTGTATTTTTTTTGGGATAACTTGACTAGCTTGAGTATACGAGACAACGCAACGAGTTTTCCCGGCGTTTGCGTCGCCGAGGTCGACGATTACGACGATAACATTAAGGAGCGACGTCGTCGACATGCGGCGAATTTGTCCGCTTTTTTGTCTCAATTTCGGTTACAAATATTTGAGTTTATTTTAAATAGCTTTTAATTTACCCGATTGCTCTGAAACTTGGCCTAACTATGCAGCAGGTCCTCCGCTTTCCGGAGCATATATGGATGTTAAACATATTTATAGGTTTGGGTTATATTCTGACCATTTAAGTAACACGGGTTTTAGGAAAATCTGTCAAAAAATTGTAGTTTTGGGGTAACATTTTAGAGTGAGTTTTATACAAGCGCTCTATGGGGAAAATATTATACTGGACTGATTGATACATATCATATTACATGAAGATATACTCCACTCTATTCCCTTCTCTCTCTCTCTCTCTCTCTCTTTCTCTCACGTTCTCTCTCTCTCTCTCTCTCTCTCCGGTTTCTATATCCCTCCTCGTACAACACTTCCTTCTCTATCTCTCTATGCTATTACCCTAGCCCCTCTTATTATCATTACATCACCCCTTCTCCCTCTCTCTCTTTCTCTCTCTCTCTTTCTCTTTCTCTCTCAGACTCTTTCTCTCTTTCTCTTCTCCTCTCTATATATCTTGATCTATCAATTGCGGTTTCTCTATCCCTCCATGTACATATGCTGTACTACCTCACCCCTCTCTGTCACTATTCCTCTCATGCATCCACCATGACTGATATTCTTCTTTTCTAAGTAGTCAAATATCTTCATTTTATCCGAGGAGATGTTTATTCAGATATCTATGAGTATTCCTGTATTCTTTCACAATGATTCTGGAGGCTCGAGCCATGTCCATTCGGCGCACGAAGAAATCCTATTCAAGATGCCCAGTTGACTTGACCTTGGAGCAGACTGTAAACAGGGATGCTTCATCTCCCACAAAAGGCATAGCAACTTTCACAAAATTTCCACGGTGCTTTCAGAAGATGGGCTATTACACTCACACAACGAAGTATGGCCCTTACAGTGCTTCGTGAACTGGTCAGTCTTCACCAAGGGGAAGAATCGATGAATCAGCTGAGGGAAAGGAGAATCGAACGGGATAATGCTGACATGAGTGCCATAACAAATACACTGACCAACACATGCAACCTATTTGCCCCTGTTCATCAGGGAGAACAGCAAAGGATGCAATGAGTGAATTTCTCCTTTCAACACTTGAACGAGGAGAAAATCTTCGACTCAAATTTCAAGATGAATATGTAGCTAATACTTCACGGTCTCTGAAGCCAGAAACAAGGATCAAGATGTTAAACTTTGCAGCAGAAAATTCCAAGAGATCCAAAACGGTAGTACGGAGAGAGAACGCAGCCGAGGGAGCCAGGGATGTCTTTGGGCGAATGTTAGCTGTTGCCGCTGATTTAACTGATGTACTTGACCTACATCACATTCTAAGCTTCCCACTCACCGAAGTGACTCTTTCACTTGCCCTTAGCGATGGGGCTTCCCTCAAGACCGATCGAGAAGGCAGCTTTGACAAGAAAGCTTGAATGCGAACAGGAAGAAACTCTGTTGGCTCCAAATCTTCCCGTGATCTTAGCCAGTGTGATTGATGGTGGTATCACCATTCATGAAACTGTTCTCCAACATAGCAAATCAACATACGGAACCATGGCCAAGGATCTACTGGGTAGGGTTTGTTCGAGTCGCGGAGAGCAAATACACCTTGTGCTAGAAAAGTACCAGTCACCTTCCATCAAAGATCCAGAGCGAAATCTACGCCATTCTACTTCTCAAGCATTCATCATTACTGGACCTGATCAGGCCCAGCGTCAGAGTGGCAAAGAGTTACTCAGGGGTAGTTCGTTCAATGAAGAATTCGCCAAATTTGTCAAAGACGAATGGAGGAAGCCCCAGTACGGACCAATAGTCGGGAGAAAAAGAATATGTGTCCCATGGCGGAGCTTGTACTGAACTGAACAATAATGGGGACAACCAACTGGAAGTAGATCAGCCGAGTTCCCTCCAATGCCATCACGAAGAGGCTGATACTCTCATAGCTTTCTATGTAAGCAAGATTTCAGACGGCAGTATCCTTGTTAGGTCAAGTGATACAGATGTATTTATCATCCTGCATGGGCTCTGTGGGAGGTCAACGGGGATGAACATCATAATGGACTCTGGGTCTGGCAATAACAGGAGATACAATGTAGCTGCCCTTCTAGAAAAGAAACAACCAGGTGCAACAGAAGCACTGATTGGACCCCATGCCCTGACTGGTTGTGACTTTACGTCGTGTTTCTTCAGAAAGGGTAAGATGAAGCCCCTACAAAAGATGGAATCAAGTGCCACACACATCGAAGCGCTCCGATCGCTAACAAGCGAGGAGGTTGATATACCAACCATTACATCATTCGTTTGCTCGTTATACGGCTGTGTAATATCCGACATAAATGAGGCCAGATACAAAGATTTCAAAGCAGTGGAGGTGAGAAGGGCCCTCTCGCAAAATTAAAGAAAATAAACTGTTCTTCTCTCCCCCATGTGCAAAGGCACTTGGTAATCATATCAAAAGAGTCCACTATGTTGCCAGCATGTGGAAGAGGGCTGACCAGACGGACCTGTTATTGCCAGACCCAGAGTCCATTATGATGTTCATCCCCGTTGACCTCCCACAGAGCCCAAACAGGATGATAAATACATCTGTATCACTTGACCTAACAAGGATACTGCCGTCTGAAATCTTGCTTACATGGGAAGCTATGAGAGTATCAGCCTCTTCGTGATGGCATTGGACGGAACTCGGCTGATCTACTTCCAGTTGGTTGTCCCCATTATTGTTCAGTTCAATACAAGCTCCGCCATGGGACACATATATTCTTTTTCTCCCGACTATTGGTCCGTACTGGGGCTTCCTCCATTCTTCCGTGACAAATTTGGCGAATTCTTCATTGAACGAACTACCCCTGAGTAACTCTTTGCCACTCTGACGCTGAGCCTGATCAGGTCCAGTAATGATGAATGCTTGAGAAGTAGAATGGCGTAGATTTCGCTCTGGATCTTTGATGGAAGGTGACTGGTACTTTTCTAGCACAAGGTGTATTTGCTCTCCGCGACTCGAACAAACCCTACCCAGTAGATCCTTGGCCATGGTTCCGTATGTTGATTTGCTATGTTGGAGAACAGTTTCATGAATGGTGATACCACCATCAATCACACTGGCTAAGATCACGGGAAGATTTGGAGCCAACAGAGTTTTTTCCTGTTCGCATTCAAGCTTTCTTGTCAAAGCTGCCTTCTCGATCCGTCTTGAGGGAAGCCCCATCGCTAAGGGCAAGTGAAAGAGGCACTTCGGTGAGTGGGAAGCTTAGAATGTGATGTAGGTCAAGTGCATCAGTTAAATCAGCGGCAACAGCTAACAATCTCCCAAAGACATCCCTGGCTCCCTCGGCTGCGTTCTCTCTCCGTACTACCGTTTTGGATCTCTTGGAATTTTCTGCTGCAAAGTTTAACATCTTGATCCTTGTTTCTGGCTTCAGAGACCGTGAAGTATTAGCTGCATATTCATCTTGAAATTTGAGTCGAAGATTTTCTCCTCGTTCAAGTGTTGAAAGGAGAAATTCACTCGTTGCATCCTTTGCTGTTCTCCCTGATGAACAGGGGCAAATAGGTTGCATGTGTTGGTCAGTGTATTTGTTATGGCACTCATGTCAGCATTATCCCGTTCGATTCTCCTTTTCCTCAGCTGATTCATCGATTCTTCCCCTTGGTGAAGACTGACCAGTTCACGAAGCACTGTAAGGGCCATACTTCGTTGTGTGAGTGTAATAGCCCATCTTCTGAAAGCACCGTGGGAATTTGTGAAAGTTGCTATGCCTTTCGTGGGAGATGAAGCATCCCTAGCTGTTTACAGTCTGCTCCAAGGTCAAGTCAACTGGGCATCTTGAATAGGATTTCTTCGTGCCCCGAATGTACATGGCTCGAGCCTCCAGAATCATTGTGAAAGAATACAGGAATACTCATAGATATCTGAATAAACATCTCCTCGGATAAAATGAAGATATTTGACTACTTAGAAAAGAAGAATATCAGTCATGGTGGATGCATGAGAGGAATAGTGACAGAGAGGGGTGAGGTAGTACAGCATGTACATGGAGGGATAGAGAAACCGCAATTGATAGATCAAGATATATAGAGAGGAGAAGAGAAAGAGAGAGAGAGTCTGAGAGAGAGAAAGAGAGGGAGAAGGGGTGATGTAATGATAATAGGAGGGGCTAGGGTAATAGCATAGAGAGATAGAGAAGGAAGTGCTGTACGAGGAGGGATATAGAAACCGGAGAGAGAGAGAGAGAGAAAGAAAACGTGAGAGAGAGAGAGAGAGAGAGAAAGAGAGAGAGAAGGGAATAGAGTGGAGTATATCTTCATGCAATATGATATGTATCAATCAGTTCAGTATAATATTTTCCCCATAGAGCGCTTGTATAAAACTCACTCTAAAATGTTACCCCAAAACTACAATTTTTTGACAGATTTTCCTAAAACCCGAGTTACTTAAATGGTCAGAATATAACCCAAACCTATAAATATGTTTAACATCCATATATGCTCCGGAAAGCGGAGGACCTGCTGCATAGTTAGGCCAAGTTTCAGAGCAATCGGGTAAATTAAAAGCTATTTAAAATAAACTCAAATATTTGTAACCGAAATTGAGACAAAAAGCGGACAAATTCGCCGCATGTCGACGACGTCGCTCCTTAATGTTATCGTCGTAATCGTCGACCTCGGCGACGCAAACGCCGGGATAACTCGTTGCGTTGTCTCGTATACTCAAGCTAGTCAAGTTATCCAAAAAAAATTACAAATGAAGCACTCAAAATAGGGAGGGGACATGTTTTATGTGATGGTGTCATGTGCACCTCTCTGTACATTGTGAAAAATGGGACTTCCGGTAGTGACGTCACAAATTGTGTGATTTTGGCGGGAAGACCACGGCTCAGACCCGGCAGCAATCCATTTTTGTGAGGTCTATAGGGTCCACCCCATCGGCCTATGAGGTCAGTTGTTCCGGCGCTTTTCACTTGAATAAATCTTCTGGGCTGCCGGTCTAATAATACGCTTGAAATCCATCTAATAGCAACGTTAATTGATACTAATCGTAGGGAACGGGATTACAAGCCTTTCAACATCTATCAATACAATGAATGACATTATTGAGTGAGTCCTTCACAACCAACTATTAGTTCATTCAACTTTACCTGTCGTATAAACTTGAAAGAACGGCCAAGAATCAATGCACTGGCTTAGTCTTCTCTTATTGACATGCTAATGGTACTAACAACGAGGAACGGGAAGTTCGAGCTCTGAAAGTCGACGAATACAATGATTGAGTAAACAGTTCCCTCAACGCTGACTCTGGTATCAACTTTAAATGTCGAAATGATTTTTTTTTTTTTAATAATCATTTAATATTGACTTTTTTGTTTTGCTTTATTTATTTGAATTGTACTCCTGAAAATCACTTTAATGCAAAGAGTTGATGATTGCACCGTCACTTCTCAAATCAAATCATGATATAATCGTTAGGTGCAGCCACGATTTATCTCATTTTTGCCTTACTGCCAGATATCTTGTGTTCTTTTTTCTTTTTCTTTTTTTATAGTTTCTTGTGTGTGACTATTTTGTAATTTTAAATAACAAAACTGTTTTTTTTAACCTCTTTTGAGGAATTTCTATAATTTACTAAATGACCTTTGTATCCATATAATCATTTCAAGGTCGTTTATATATGTCGCTTGACATTATATTCTTTTTACCACTTTTATATTGGTGAGTCTTCCTTTTACTGGAAGTAGTATGATATGTAACTATTGTATTGTTTTTATACCATATCTCAGTCTGTTTTTAGTGGCTTTTCATGCCCACAATTTTTCCGTGTGTATGTTGTAGGAAACCAGTGAAATATAACCAAAAAGCCTTGTTGTGCACAGTGTGCAGTAAACGGCTTCATATTGCATGTGCAGGTGTATCGAAGGATCTGTATGAAGACGAAAGGGAACATTTTGAAAACTGGCAATGCCCAAAATGTATCTTTAAAGAATTACCCTTTTTTCATAGTGAACCTCAAGTAATACCCAGTGTCGATCATGAATTACCACAGAATGATGTTGTAGTCTCTGAAAACAATGTACTTAAGAAATTTATAAACAGCAAATGTCTGTCAGTTTCTCATCTCAATGTAAGAAGCTTAAGGAATAAAAAAGAAGAAATGAGTATTTTATTGAAAAGTCATCCATTTAGTCTTCTTACACTTTCTGAGACATGGATAGACGACTCTATTGGTTCCGATATGTTAAATATTGATGGATATACATTCGAGAGAAAAGATAGAGACATTCGTGGTGGAGGCGTTGGGTGCTATGTTTGTAATAATGTGACGTATATTAGGAGGAATGATCTTGAAAAGAAGGATTTAGAAATGATGTGGTTGGAAATCACGATTCCAAACCAACAGCTCTTTCTTCTCGGAGTTGTATATCGTAAGCCTGATTACACTTTGTCATTCCTTGATGAACTGGAATGAACCTTAGACCAGGTATTTTCTTTATCAGATAATGTCATCATGCTTGGCGACTTAAACTGTAATATGCTTACGAAAAATTCATTGTCAAATAGGCTTAATGATCTATGTTCGATGTTCAACTTATCTCAAATTATTAGTGAACCAACCCGTATCACGCCTTCTAGTACCTCATTAATAGATCTTATTTGTGTATCTGATTCAATGATTTCGCAGTCAAAGAAATCTGGAACCCTTTCAGTAGGATTTAGTGATCATTCTTTAGTTTACACAATACTAAGCCAAGACCTCCCTAAATTAAAACCTCAAATCTTTTCATTCCGAACCTTTAGGTTCTTTGCCGAGGATGATTTTGTAAAAGACCTTTCACATGTACATTGGGACAATGTATTCTCTCAAAGGGATAATGTAGACTGTAGTTGGAACAAATTCAAAGAAATATTTTCTGATTTAAGTAACAAACACGCCCCTTTCGTCTCAGTTAGAAAGAAGATTAGAGGTTCTCCCTGGATTACAAATGAATATCTTGCCCTAGCAAGAGATCGTGATTATCACAAACGAAAGTTTAATGACCTTAAGAAACGACTGACTATAACTGGTCAATTATGGGATTCATTTCTAGATGAATTATGGGGAAAATATAGATATCTCCGAAACAAAGCAAATAATTTGAATAAGAAATTGAAAAAGGAATTTTACCACAGTAAATTACGAGAGAATGGTAATAATATGCAAAAGTCATGGAAGGTATTGAAAGACTTACTTCCGAATAAGAAGGGTGCAGTCAACTCAAATAGTAGTATCAATATTGGATCTCAAGTTGTTTCAGATAAACGTAAAATCTCTAATGCATTTAATGAAATGTTCGTTAATGTTGGTATTCAAAATACTCTTTCTGAAGTGGAGAGTGTTAATTCTCTGCACACTTTGTTGAAATCTAGAACTGACTTTGTTTTCAATGAAATTCAATCAAAGTTTGTGCAAAATGAATTGGAGAAGATTGAAGTAAATAAGGCTGCCGGTCTGGATGAATTACACCCGAGACTTCTAAAAGTCGCAGCCCCTTTTATTGCCAAACCGCTTACAACGATTTTTAACAAATCTCTAAACTCGGGAAGTTTTCCTGATGACTTTAAAAGGGCTAAGGTTATTCCAATTCCAAAGGGCGGGGATTCAAATGATTTGGGCAATTATAGACCAATTTCGTTGTTGTCATGTGTTTCGAAAATTCTTGAGAGAGCAGTCCACATACAGCTCTATGAACATCTCCAGGAACATCAATTATTATCTGAGCGTCAATCAGGCTTTCGCCCGAAACATTCAACCACAGCATGCTTGATTGAAATAACAGACTTTTTGTTAAATAACCTTGATACTGGTCAAATAACTGGGGCAATTTTTCTAGACCTAAAGAAGGCTTTCGATGTTATATCGCACAATATCCTCTTATCTAAATTGCCATACTATGGTATAACATCAGTTACATTGGAATGGTTTTCTTCTTATCTTTCGAACAGACAACAATGTGTATCATATCAAGGAGTTCAAAGTACTTTTTTGACTGTCAAGGCTGGGGTGCCCCAGGGCTCAATACTGGGGCCCTTGTTGTTTTGTTTATGTCTAAATGATATATGCAATTTAAACTTTAACGATTCAACAAAAATTGCTCTCTACGCTGATGACACAGCAATTTTCTGTAAGGGAAATAGTATTACAGATTGCCAAACGTGCCTTCAAAGGGAATATGATTTGATAAACAAATGGTTTAGAATCAATAAGATGCAAATAAATGCTAAGAAAACCAAAACTATGATATTTGGCACCAAGCGAAAAATTAAAAATCATATTCTGAAAATAAGACATTGTAATGAGTATTTGGAAAATGTCACTGATTTCAAATATCTAGGAGTCATTCTGGATCAGAGTTTAAGTTGGTCGTTGCATATATCCCAAATTATTAAGAAGATAAATCGAGCCATTGCATGTATAAGACGGATCCAGACTTGTTTAACTCAGCGAATACTTGATCAGTTGTACTATTCTCTTATCCTTCCACATATAGACTATTGTTCAGTCGTGTGGGGTACCTGTAAAAAGACAGATTTATTGAAATTACAACGTAGCCAAAATAGATATGCTAGATTAGTGCTCAAAATTGATTATACAACCTCCAAAGATACATTATTAGGCAAGCTTGACTGGCAAAGTGTTGATAACAGGATCCATTACCAATACAGCATTGCTGTTTTCAAAATACTAAATGATCTAACCCCTTATTATTCAAAAGACTTTGCGTGTAAACGTCCCGTCTATTAAGTTACTCGTCATTCCACTTTAAACCCTCTTTTTATTCCAAAACCAAACACTGAATTAAAAAAGCGATCCTTTTCTTACACTGCTCCCTCTATCTATAACAAATTGCCTGTGGAAATTAAAACCGTTACCTCACTCCAAAGCTTTAAACACCAAATCCGTCCGTTATCAATACATACACTGGTATAGCATGTAATTATGAGAGTTTCTTTTTGTTTTGTTTTGTTTTGTTTTTGTTTGTCTATGTTTTGATTAATTGTTTTATGTTGCTTGTACCTATTACTATTGTATTCACTCAGTTTCATGTTATACTGTATCTGTATTTTAACATTCTCCAGTTTCATTTTCTTTGTATGTACACAGGGCTCTTTTTTAAAGCAGGCCTATGGGCTCTGAAAAGACTACCCTGTTTTTAAATAAAACGTAATAAATAAATAAATAAATAAATAAATAAAATTGCATTTCAAAGTAGTAGTCCGTTTAAAAAAAATTGTCGAATGGCGCAAGTCTCCCGCAGGGTGAGGAGAGTTGAGCATACTCATAACGAGAGTTGAGCCACCCATGGGAGAGTTGTAAATGGGAGTAGGGAAAGACATGTTTCGCTTGTGGATTGGCCTGCATTGCCTAGTATAAAGTGCTGGTATAATCGCCATAATAACATGCATGATTTTGTAAATGGAAATGACATTTACTAATGGTTAACTATGAATTATTTCAGGCAGCAAATGGATCTGTTTTCCAAATTGTAGACGCATCTTTGATACATCGATCTATGCTGACTTAAAGATGGATAGCTGGGGCTGGGGCATTTGTAACAATATTAATAAATAACTACGGAACATATTCGTCCGCGCAATCAATCCCATGGCATGAGTTATAATATACTCATGTATTTTTTTTTTCCCATCAGCGATAGCCAGTGTCATTTTTTAATTACTCAACATAAAAAAAACAAAAAATCTTTCACCACAATGCACACATAAGATGGAACCCTTAGATATAAACTTTGAAGACATAAAACCATTTTCGTGTAGACATGATAGAGGTCTAACTTAGAACCACATGCATGTATTATGGTACCTGCTGTTTGAAGTAACAAGAAACAGTGTCGGTTAAAAAGCACAATGAACTCATGTCTGCGTGGGAGAGGGACTTCGAAAAACATATTCCAGTTTCTGGTGCGGTTCTTTTTTCAACACTGAAATGTTGGATTTTGAATTGTTGGTGTGTGACCTCCAAATTCACAGTCGGTCAGGTATAATCAATGAATGATTCTAAAAGGACAGTGTATATTGACTCACAACCATGGTAATGAAGAATGTTCTACTGTTAATGAATAGAATCAATGAAACATGCAGTCTAGACATATTCAATACAAGAACCCACTGACATTGAACATGATATTCCTACATTCACGTTCTTATAATACGTGTTGTAAGATGATACCACAGACTTACTCATCAGAACGCTGACAGACCCGGGGTACTCCCCATCCTTCCCCTCTTACAGGCCCCCCAAATAAAAAAGCTGAACACAAATTTTAAAAAACCCTACTTGCGTCGCACGTTTTTTCCAAGCACGTATAGGAGCACGCAAGACACGCAAGGAGAGTGTTGGACATGTCCAACAGTCTCTCTCTGTGGCTACGTGTTCAGATGAACATACGTGACACGCGCAGCCATCGTACTGCTTGCACGTGCTTCTTGCGACCATCGCACGGGCTCCTTGCGGAGGTCTCAGGAGGCCCAATTAAGGCTCCATACGGAGCCGTGACATGTCGCGCGTCGGTTGCACGGTACCTGTACGGGCCTGTACGTTCGCTCTCAAGAGTTCTTGCAGGTAAGAAAGGGTATGTTAATGAGGAGGGTGCAAGACTTTGAAGGGGAAGGACCCTGAGAGGGCCATTTTTTTTTAAATGGGCACAACTGGTCCCAGGCCCGAATTTTTGGTGGCCCCATATCCAGAATTATTGGGCATAAAAAACTCTACCTACATGCCAAATTTTATGCTTTTATGAAAAAGTGCACAATTCCATCAATTTTCTGCAACCATCTGCTGGACTATCACTTTATTATGACTCAACATCTAGGATTCTACTGTTTAAACATTTAGCAATACATCAATAGTCACTAAAACACTGATTAAAACAACACATTATTAGGTGGGCTGTACTTCAAGTACAGACCACCTTATATTTTTGTACGATTTTTTTTTCTTTCTTTCTTTCTTTCTTTTATTATTATTATCATTATTATTATTATTATTATTATTTATTTTTTATTTCTACCCACTTTTTTGTACGCACAATATCTCCAAAACAACCCATTCAAATGTACTCAAATTTGGTACAATGGTAGATATGGTAATTGTCTCAGCACAGAAATTTTTCAACATTGTCAATACATCGTGACGTCATCTAGGCGCCATTTTGTAAAATTTTGACATATGCTATATCTCTGCAATGGAAAGTCATAACATAACCATATTTGGCATGATGCAAGTTAATTAAAAAAGGAAATATTTTGAGTGTATTGTAATAAGTTTATTTATATGGATTAACATATAACGAAAATCTGAGAGGTCTAAAGAAGAAACCTATGTCATGTGTCATCATGAACATATTTCTTATAAAGTTTGCTACAATTTGATACCAAATTCAACATACTTTGAATGACGTATGGTCATGTTAATGACCTTTGACTTTTGACCTTATGGGTTAAAGTCACTAAAGTTCAACAGATAAAATGGCAACATCAGTTTTTTTTTATTAGTGGGAACAAGTATAATACATTCATAGTGGTCGCCAATAATTAACATGAACTGTACACGAACTCCATATCGACTACACATGCCCCTCCACATACAGTGTGAGTCAATAAAAATGAAACACAGATTCAACCATAACATAAATGTCGTTGCAATCGGTACATATAGATTTAATCAGAGATACTCATATTCTAGCCTATAATGTTTCCTTAAATTTGACACCTTGATCAATAAAATTCGACAATGGACAGCTGAACAGTAACATTTTTCCTGATGCATGTCAAATTTGCCTCTGCCCAAGTTTTGAACGGAATGAACGGTCAACCCAAGGTTGGCTGAAATAGAACGCACTTATAAAGCAACTCCCGAACACCATTCAGCCCAAACGTGGGCAAAGACGATTCTGACATACTTTTTGAAAATGGCCAGTGCTCATTCATCCATGATCGCATTTTGGTGAACAGCCTATCAAATTAAAGAAGACATCATCAACTATCATACCATTATAATACATTTTAGCGATTCCACTTGGTCTTTAAAAAATTGGGGCTTGAATGTGCGTATCCTTTTTATTGACTCACATTGTATAGAAGATGGGAGCAGAATTCAATCATAAGTTAAAATATTGAACGAAGAAACAGATGGACTGAATATGATATATCTAATAACCATTTACAGGAAGGCATTAAGCTAAAAGTTTTTCTTTTAAATTCATTGTATACACAACCTATGCGGAAATACAGATGTGGTCACTGCACATAAAGTTAGTCTACCAAAAAATACTTTAAAACAAGACGATGATAAATTATACACAAAACTGCACACAGTTGCAGATACAGATATTTTACTGAATATTTTTGTTTCTTTTGCGGTTATATCTAACAAGGGTCCGTGGGGTTGGGTTGCAGCCCCCTCCCCCCCCCCCTCCCCCAGGGATTTTGATTGACAATTTTTTGGTCAACGTTCACCCCATATTCAGGCAGCGAGAGGGTTAGATCATTCATTACATGTATATTAGTCATTCTAACTACACTATAGTAAAGTATCAGTCTTTTTCTTACTTGCTCGCCAAAATTTCGAACTGTTGAAATTAGAGTTAAAAACATCAGCCCTATACTGTCACAATTTTACCATACGCCTATACAGATTCAATAAAAAGGAAAACCTAAAATACTTCGGGAAGAAAAAAAGGTGTTGAAAATATAAATAGGACTTTGTACGTCATCATTAAAGACATAATTGTAATTTTGATTGTTCGTATCTAACCAACAGTATACACCACAAAACACTGCAAATAGAGTACTTCCCGTGAAAAATGACAAATTATTCCATCCATGAAGATTCAGTGTTTACAATTCTGATGAATGTGCAAATGTTAGGGGTTTTTTGCGAAAAATGTGCTGTTTTGCATGTCATTTCCCCCTTTCAAGGCTTATATTCTACATCAAATCAATAAGCCTAAACCTGACAATATTTACAATATGTTTACAACTTGTAGCCATATACTTAATATGTATTTCTTTGTATAAATATTTATATAGTCATAGTCTGTGCTAGATTATAACCACAAAAATATTATCTCTGTCATCAATCATACTGTTGCAAATAGCAGAACCCTTAATGATCTGTATAATTATGATGATGATGGTGGTGGGCAAGAAATGGAAGAGGTGAAAAGAATGGTGGAAATGAAAAGAGAGAAAGAAGAGGGTAAAACTGAGACACGGAATAGTAGAGCGGGAGAGAGAGAAAAAGAGAGAAAGATGTTGGGGGGGGGGAGGTGAGACTGAGTGCAGACAGGTCCCATATTGTAGAAAAGTAGCACTGAGCCAACTTGGAAAGAAAGAAGAATGGTAATTGAAAGAAAGAAGGAAAGAAGACCCCCCCCCCCAAAAAAAAAAAAAAAAAAAAAAGGGGAGGGGGAGAGTCTCGAGCGAGACAGAGTAAAAAAGAGAGGAGTTAAAAGGAAGGAGAAAGAAATGAAGCGAGAGAGGGGATGAGTAAGCTATTAAGAATAAGATTAATAGAGTGAGAGACAGCTTGGGACAAAGAGAGAAATTGATTCGAAATAGGGAGACATAGGATGGTATAGGGTGGAAAGAATGAAAAGGGGATAGGGAGTTGCAGATTTTTAAAAAAATGTTTATACATGATTCAGCCCCCTACCCCTTTCTCACTTAAACCTTTTTTTTTCGAAATCTTTCAATGTTGATCCATAATTCATCTCCCTCTCTCTTTCGCTTTCTTATGTATACTCATATTTTCTTCTTTCTTCCTCTTACTCCCTTTCTTTCAACTTCTCAATGGAGGTTTCCTTCCATTCAGATTCAATAATTAACTCCAAATCAATCGTATGGAAACATTCATTTTCAGATATATTCTTGGCACATATCCGGGCTCATTAATTGTTTTTCTCCATAAAACCATCTTTATCTAGCAATTTCATTCTAATTTCCTTCATACCTCTCCTTTATTTTAGTTCTCTATTATTTTTTTCTGCTCTGGAAGTACTTAAAAATGCATGTAGCAATGTTGATAAGAAATCTTAGACATGTTAGAAGCATGCCCTTTTTCTCCATCTATCATGTAATGTACAATCATGTAGATTGCACAATTTCTGGCATGGTTCTTCAGACATTCATAGAACGCCTTGAAACTCAACAATAAACAAAGTTTCATTACCAAGCTTCTTTATTTTGTTAAATTATTTAATAAATGAAACAAGCTGATCAATAAATCAAGAAATTTGTGAATGTTGAGATAACAATTTCTTTGAGAATTCATAGATTCATAGATCACATTAGATTCATGAACATGTGAAAATGATGGGACAAACTATAAGAAATTTGTGAATGTTAAGATAACAAATTCTTTGAGAATTCATAGATTCATAGATCACATTAGATTCATGAACATGTGAAAATGATGGGACAAACTATAAGAAATTTGTGAATGTTAAGATAACAAATTCTTTGAGAATATCAAATTGGAGAAATTGTAATGTGACAGTGGTGACATTATTTTATAGTGTCGGACAACTCTTCTCATTTGTTTCTGGCGATCATAATTTCCATTTTTGCCTTCCGTGCTGTTTTCTAATATTAATTAAGGATAACATGATGTTATATGTCCTCCAGTAAACAAAATACTTGCTTCTCAGTCATTGCATTTTGAAACATGATTGATTTCATTACTTATGATGACAGAAACAAATGGGATAGTTTTCCTATATACTTGCAATTAGACTCAAATGCATGCAGTGCAAATATAATGATTTTATCTGTAAAGTCAGGAAAGGTGGTAAGGGGGGGGGGGGGGCTGGTCACGGAGCTCCTTTATCACTGTGAGACTAGTGCAGTCTTTCACGTTTCAAAATTATAGTTAATATGTAATTGATGGGAATCTAAAGACTGAAAACTGCCCTCTTCCCTTTACAGATAAGCTTGTGTAATTCCATACTTACAAACTTTGCAGAATGTTAAGTTTTCAGAAATAAGAAGCAATATATTAACTATAGAGTAAGCAATAAATTCAAATGGATTTTTTTTTTTGGGGGGGGTGTATTCTTTTTAACTTACTGGATAATGAAAATAGCAAAGCATATGCAATTTTACTGTTCAGTCTCGCCAATTCTAGAAAAAAAAATCCTCAAATTCATGCCTATGATGATGACCCACTAAAGGGCAAATGCAAAATATAAGAATTTAGATACACGTATTTGCCTTTTTTGGTGTCTGATATCTGTCATAAGGATGAGTAGCACAGAATAGACTATTCTCCTCATCATACTTTTATTTTCAATATCCCCCTCATAGTGATATATCTTTGCCTTTTTCTTAATTCTTTACATTCATCTGTGACTGCCAATGTCTGGGAAATTCTTCAGGGTCCTCCATGTCAGTGCCAATGCCTCATCAATCTGGAGAGAAAATAATGAAAACGCAATAAATTCAAATGGATTTTTTTTTTTTGGGGGGGGGGTGTATTCTTTTTAACTTACTGGATAATGAAAATAGCAAAGCATATGCAATTTTACTGTTCAGTCTCGCCAATTCTAGAAAAAAAAATCCTCAAATTCATGCCTATGATGATGACCCACTAAAGGGCAAATGCAAAATATAAGAATTTAGATACACGTATTTGCCTTTTTTGGTGTCTGATATCTGTCATAAGGATGAGTAGCACAGAATAGACTATTCTCCTCATCATACTTTTATTTTCAATATCCCCCTCATAGTGATATATCTTTGCCTTTTTCTTAATTCTTTACATTCATCTGTGACTGCCAATGTCTGGGAGATTCTTCAGGGTCCTCCATGTCAGTGCCAATGCCTCATCAATCTGGAGAGAAAATAATGAAAAGGTCTTGCTATACACACATGTATAAATTATTTAAAAGTGTCTATGATTTGAAAGTTGATTTATAATGAATCTGGAAGAAAAAATTTGGTCGTATCTTATTGTATAGTGGCGAATAAACAATATCTGAATTTGCAATGACATCATGAAGCAAACAGTGTATAGATATTTTCAGGGAAGACAGGGAAAATGTTACAGAAGAGGGGGGGGGGGGCAGTCATAAGAACAGTTCTTGTCCCCTCTGATTTGCCAAATACCCCCCACCCCCCCCACCCAAAAAAAAAAACAACAACAACAAAACAACAAAAAACAAAAACAAAAAACAAAACAAAAAAAATCAAACATAATATTGAATGAAGTCTTCTTGACACTACCATGGTTACGACAATCGTTCCCAACATATTTTGTTTCACTGTGAAACAAGTTAGTCTAGTTAGTTGTGTATATTCTCAAGAAAGGGCAGTTTTTAAAGGTAATATCTGATCTTACCCGTAATATAGATGATACATGTGATGACCTCAAATGTTATGCAGCTACTACACCTTCTGGCATGTCTGGGTACTTGTTGCATCAGGTCTTTTTCGAGTAGGTAGCCCCCTTTGTCTAATCTTGAAAGCCAAGTTAGTCATCCTTATGCAGCACTTGTACCTGAAATGGAAACCACAATACATTTTTGGTTTTATAGTCTGAGGTCTATCATCACATGCTCATTTTTAGGTTGCAAAAGCTGAGGTATTTAATGGCAAACTAAAATTGAACTTAGTTTAGTTTGTATAATAGAGAGATTGACTCAGTCTATATCTTTTCCCTATAATATATGTACCCTTTAATATTTGGATAGAAACTGTAACTGTAAATTATTGAGCCCCCCCCCCCCCTCAATAAATACAGGCAAAATTTTAGATGGTCTAAAAGTAATTTTTTTAAAATACCCAATGTAAATGTTTGTTGATAGAGAAATAAATATGTCCTTAGATCTAAATAATTAAAATAATAAATGGCCAAACACAAAATTATAAATCCAACTTAAGTTGTTAAAGCTAACAACATATAAACAGGTCTACCAATTAGAAAGATTTAGACTAGGTCGAGTTAGACAGGACCTAACAGATATAATCTTTTGTTAAAACGGATCCTGTGCAGAAGTTTACCTTTTCTAACATTTCTCTAGAATCTGATTTATTCTGTTGTTGGATGTAACAATTAGAATCTAGATCAAGATTTAAAAATAAGTAGGAATTCAATTCAGGAATGAACACGGGCGTAAACAGGCATAATTATCCATTGTTAGTGGGGGTATGATCTATTCATAAGATTTAACAGTTGGTTGGTTTACTCAGTCTAGACCAAACGGCAGACTTAACGTTACTAGGTCTAGCCATGACCATGGTCTAACGTTAGACTCTCCAACTAAAGTTTCTAAACACGGTTAGAATCTAGATCTAGATCTAGATCATCTATTCTACCTTTTTACTAGATCTATAGTATTATTGGATCTAGCCTTTAAGTTAAATAATAGACAGATCAAAGTTAGGTCCAACTGTTGGATCTAACGTTAACTAAAAAATACTGACATAGATCTAGATCACCATGAATAGTTCCAGGAACTCCTCCTGGGCTGGGCATGTGTGGAAATTACAAGGAGGCAAAAGAGGAAAAGAAAAAGAGGAAGGAGAAAGAAAGAAAAATAAAATAAAATGTAGATCTAAGCCGAGTTCGATCTACTAATCTAGATCAAGATCTAAATGACATGTTAGACTCCAGAGTAGACTCTCGAGCCTAGATCCATGAAGAAGGAGAAAAAGCAGAAGAATTGGAAGAAGAAGAAAGGAGGATGAGTCTGAGAAAAAGAAGACGAAAGGAGGAGGAGAAAAAAAAGAACTCAAGAAGAATAAAATTTAAAAGAAGATGAAGAGGAAGAAAAAAAAAAGAAGGAGGAGGAGGAAGATCGAGGAGAAGAAGAAAAAGAATTAAGTTCTTCACTTTTCTTACTTTAGTTTTAACAATTACTTGGCAGAGCTAACATTTTGTTAGATCTGAAAATAAATTCTTGTTGCCTACCTCGAACTGGATAGCTGGGACTGGTCTTGTCTTGACTGAAGGTGAATTGAGTCGCTTTTGACTTTGACACTCATCGAAGTCTTTTCCTGAAACAGGCTGGCTGTTGCTTATGAATACTGACTAATATTATTTCTCTTTTTCATTTTCTAACTAGTCTATTTTGTTTCGCCCAGACTGTCCAGTTATACGGTAAGAGGAGACATCCTCGACCTTCACTGCGAAGTGGTTCAGCAAGCACAGTCTACGGTACACAGGTTTCAGCCCGCCAGAGTTGTGGGAGCGAGTTGTGCGTTGTGTGCGTACAACTTCAGCTGCTTTTTTGTGCGATGAGCTTTTTCCTGGTTTTGGAGATCATCTCAAGCAAATTGACGATGACGTCATCATTTTGCACCATCCTGATTGGCCAAAAGATTAAAATCGCACGACTCATCGCAAAAGATTCAACATGTCGAATCTCTGCGATTTGGTCTACGATTGTCGTGCGACTGATCGGATCGCTGTCATAAGCTATAGCACACTACACGATCCGATCAAAAATCAGTCGGATCGCAGTCGGATCGTACAGTGTGCGCCGGGCTTAATCCACCTATCAGTGGAAGTTATAAATAAACTGATTCAGCGGACCCAGGTTCGAAACTGAGTCACGTCTTTCGGTCCCAGACGTAAATAATCATATCTGATTGATACACGTCTGTAAAAACCCAGTTACACACACACACACACATAATGTGCGGGGTTGTGTGCGTGTGCATTGCGTGTATGTGAGTGAATAAATTCTTGCTGATGCATCTTTGGCGGAAGATCATGGAGTGGACGCCAGCACTCAACCTACCGTTGGAGTGGACGGCGTAAGTAAGTAAGTAAGATGCATCTTGTAGGGCTCTGAATACAATTGAGCTAAGCCACAAATATTGACATTCGTCATGAATCATTGAATATAGGCAGTTTAATAAGTGAAAGCTACCTGATTCAGGTTCTGAACAATAATATGAACTAGCAGCAGTACCCGTGGAAAAATTCCACGGGTGCTAGCCAGGGAAGTATGGATTGATTTTTGCGAACACATCTTCTTTGGAACAATGTTGAAATTATTACTGTTTTAAATTGTGGCTTATTAAAATTATATTGAATGGGATAAACATATTACAATGTTTTTGTTACCAAATAATCATATTCAAACTATATGTTTTCAAATGATAGGTTAATATGTGTCATGAATATCATGTATTTTTTAAATTAATAAGACAAATGCTTAATAATTATGGTTCTATGGGTAATGGTTTCTAAAAGAAATATTTTGTAATTTTTGTTTTTCATCTAAGTTAATTTTTAGTTTCTCTTGTATTTATCTTAGATTCTTTTAGTATTGTTTTATTAGTTCAAGTGAATAATACATGATATATTAAGAGAAAAATAAGTTTAAGATTACAACATGTCATTCTTACTATAGAATATGTCACATGCTTTTTTTTGAAAGGTAAAAGTATGTTTGTTTGTTTTTTATTTGGTTTTGGGCTAAAATAATTTATCATTTTTATGTCTTATAGTGGTGATTATGTATAATACACTTTTGCTGATGAGAGAGACTGCATATCTACTGTTTTTATGTAGGAAATAACAATATAATTATTTCAAAACTTGTTTCCACGTGAAAATCACTGGCCATATAATACTGTGAAATTAATCTTATTTTATTTGAGCTAATGCCTTTTAACTTCCATGAAGATTGTTTTATGTTTGTGTGTTTATTGAAGCAAATTTTTTACCTGTCCTTTCCCACCCCGTTCTCACAATATCACCTAAGGAGAGACGTGAGCGAAGGTGCCTGATGCCTAAACATATGAAATTCTACCGTGCCATCCATTACATTTTTTTGTAATGAAACATGATTTGCAAAAGTCACAATCCAATTTACTCACGTACCCCTGCAATATTTGAAACCCCAGATAAAATTGTGAATCCACCACTTAATAATAATCTGTGGACAATTATGGATGGTGAGTGCAGGCTCTATCCCCTTATCATGCCCCCTCCCCTCCCTTCACTCCAGCCAGTGGCGTATAGAAAGGTTCCACTTTCTTTGGGGGTTATTTCATTTTTTCTACAATGAACATAAACTGTTAATGAATGCCCCCCCCCCTCCGCTTTTTACGCCCATGAATCCAGTGATTACATTTTTTGTACAATAAAATAAAATTGATGCACTCACATATGACCCATCAGTGGCGGATCCAGGGGGGGGGGGGGCCTGGCCCCCTGGGCCCTGGGGAAAAAAAAAACAGCCCAAAATGCTGATTTTTTTTTGTTGTTGCTTGTGAGAATAATGAGGGAAAACTGGAACCCATAAAATCTGGTAACCCCCCCCCCCCCAATGAGCGACTTTTGGAGGGCTGGAGAAACAAAAAGAATTCTTGGAGGGCTGGCGAATTTTTTTTTTTCACTTACACCCCCCCCCCCCCCCCACCCCCCACCCCGCTGAGGGACTTTTGGAGGGCTGGCGAAAAAAAAATTCATGGAGGGCTGGCCAATTTTTTTTTTTTCACTTACCCCCATCCCCCCCCCCCCCCCCAGCTATCTATGAACATGACTCCAGTGATTTCATTCAAATTTTTCTATAATGAAGTTAATCATATCCCCCATCAACCACTGCACACTCCCCCCCACCCCCACCCCGCTATCTATGCCCATGACTCCAGCATACTCTATTAATTCTTCAAAGGATTAACCGTTAACGCCCCTAGCACATGTTTGCCCCTGAAACTGAAAGAGTGAATATTGTGGCCAACTTTCATCAGCACTATTATTAACGAATTAAGCTTGATCTATAGTCTTGAGCCTCTTTCACACTGGGCCTGCGTAGAGCTGCGTTGTGCGGCGTACTGAGTACGTCAAAATTACGTGCAGGACCGGCGTAGTCCCTGCGTATGTATGTTTTGCATAGGCTGCCGTATGGTGGCGTATGGTTGCGTACCCTGTGCATAGGCACCGCGTACCTATGGCATATGCAATTGGTGTACCTCCGCGTAGGATTACGTATAACATGCATATGGTTGCGTTCGAATACGTATAGGTCTGGCGTAAAGGGTACGTAGGTTTGCTTATGCTGAACCCACACTAAGCAAAAGTACACAACACTACGCCCTTCCTTACGTAACTCTACGGTAGTGTTGCGTATATAGACTTGCGTAAAACTGCATACTTTCTGCGTGACGCGTCCAGTGCTCTTTAAACATGTTTGATTTTTTGCGTCCATCTCGCGTACCCCTTTGGTCCCTCGGCGTATTTCCACGTAGGCTAACGGAGGCACTGCTTGGGGCAGAGTAAGCTCGGCATCGTCCGTACGCCACACTACGCAACTCTACGCAGGGCTGGTGTGAAAGCCCCTTTATTACACGCAGGATCGGCGTAGGCTGGGGTATTGTTGCGTACCCTGTGCATAGGTACCACGTACCTACAACATATGCAATTGGCGTACCTACGCATAGGATTGCGTATAACAGGCGTAGGGTTGCGTACATTTACGTAGGTCTGGCGTAAAGGGTACGTAAGTTTGCTTATGCTGAACCCACAATAAGCAAAAGTACGCAACACTACGCCAGCCTCAAAGGATTTTTCGTCAGACTGGTGTATGATAGCGAACTATAGCGTAGGCATGGCGTACAGTAGCGTAGTGTTTTATACTTGCGTAAAAACTGCGTACTTTCTGCATGCAGTGGTCTACGACGAAAGTACGCGAAAAAATTAGACATGTTAATTTTTGGGGTCCATCTCGCGTACCCCTTTTTGTCCCTCTGCGTATTGCCACGTAGGCCAGCATAAGCTCAGTGTAGGCGATACGCCGCACTATGCAACTCTACGCAAGCCCGGTGTGAAAGCCCCTTTAGGTCTATATAGTCATGATAGCCTACAGATCTACATAGAAAAATTTGTCTGGTTTCAAAACACACATACTTTTTAAATAGACTCTGCTCTCACTGAGCAGATTCCGGAATTATTTTTTTAGAGTAATAAAATGGATGTAGAATCTACTCTAATATACGGTATGAACTATGATGAATTAAATATCAAATTTTTAAAAATGACGATATTCGACCTAAACTGTTTCCAGTCTTGAAATAAGCAACCCGGTGAGGAATTTACTGCCGTTTTAGAATTCAAATTGATGTAGAATCTACTCAGATATACGGTGAATTTATCATCAAATTCTAACTGTAGCATTAAAAAACAGAAGATAGTCAACTGCTTCCAATCTTGGAATAAGCAGCTCAGTATTTACTGCCGGACTCCTCCCCTCGAGTTCAGCCATGCAGCCATCCCAGCCTCAGAGAGCGGGCGCTGCCGTGACCGAACACGAAAAACGACAAAGAGAAGAATTTCATGCAGATAAAATAGGACAAAGGAAGTCCATAAATACAGTTTCCAACAGTTTGTTAGATCTAAAGAATGTCACTCACGTCCAAAATCAACCTTAGAATGTATTTGTAAGCTCGGGAAACCGTAGTCAACTCATGTTGAGTGCATGTGTGTACAGTACATACAAATTGCATGCATAATATGCATTGTCGCGTCGATCGCATATATGCATTGCATTGAAATTGCATCGCAGTACGTGGGTGCTACTCCTATGGTGTACTTATCACAAAGTGTACTATGAAACAATGAAATACATACGTACACATACCACGGAGCTCTATCGAGGCTGGGACACTGTGGGACAACCCCCATGCCTTCGTTATTTTCTTACGGGGGTTCCCCCCGGTAAGAGCAAGTTTAGCAAGATGGCTAACGCGAGTCGTCTAACACGGTCGCACAATGCAAGTTAATACTCCTCGTGCACAACGTTGTTCGTCACTTGCCATGCTGTGCCTGTGATGGGCCGTAATGGGAGTCGTCACTTGCCATGCTGTGCCTGTGATGGGCCGTAAGGGAGGTTGCACGGCTGACGACACCGCCGTCGTGCGAGGTATCCACACGGAAAGCAGCCGTTCCTTCGGCCTGCCCGTCCTCCCCAATCCCCCAAATCACGTTTATGGACGTCGACGGCGACGACGGGGTCGACGTGGCACGCGGACTACGGGTTACACGACCTGTGGAATTATGCCACCGGTCCCGCGCCACGGCGAGGGCGGACACGGCGGGGGGAAAGAGTTTTTGCTTCCACAAAAAACGGCCTTTTACGGTTTTGAGTATTAATATATAGACTAGCGGGACCCGTGGAAATCCACGGGTTCCTTTTTTACATTGCACATTCAACATTTTCACAATCGATGTGTACATTCTTGTGAGTTTATTCATTAAAAAAAAAAAAAAATTTGTTAATGAAATTATCAATAAATTGTTCTAAATGGAAACGAAAATGGTTATGAAGACTGAGTAATTTTTGTAGGTAAATTTTGTCTTTAATTTCGAGTCCGTCCACATTCACATACAAAGACGATACACAGACATCATTTATAACTGAACAAACATGACACTTTTTTCTTTTTTTTATAGTTACAAATTTTGTAATAGGATTTCATTTGTAATAGGATTTCAGAGAGAGAGAGGGGGGGGGGGAGGAGGTGGGTTGGAAAAGGGGTTGGAGAGATAACAGGTGGGAAAATTAACAGGAAGTTAGAGAGATGGAAAGATAAAATAGAGTGTCTATGGATGTGAGACTTTTCATTGAAACCTTATAAGTGCTATCTTGGAAGTTTTAAATGGTCGACTGAAAGCACCGCGTGCGGATTGGTGTTTTTTTGTTTTTGTTTAGATGGATGCACGTAACTGTCAATCTTTTGTTCAAATGGCACACCCTTATATTATTATAAACAAAATCATGTTTATATACACACAGGCATTCACTCAGAGAAACATGCATACACATATTTACAAACGCATACGTGCGTACTCATGGTCACAATTACTTACCCACATACCCACATACTCAGTTAAAAATATTGTACATATAATGTTATGTAATGTACATAATTTATGTTAGATATCATTATGACATAAAGGGGAAGGGAGAGAGAGAGAGAGAGAGAGAGAGAGGGAGTGGGGGTAGACAGATAGGAAGAGAGAGGAATGGATGTAGAGAATATAAACATAACAGAAAGAGAGAGAGAGTGGAATAAAGATAAAAGGGTTTCTTTTGATGTTAGTGTTTCCATTTAGCTTATTGTTTTATTATTAGAACTTAAATATAGTTGTAAAATTAATTACTATGGCCTAGTTACGTATATTTTGTGTATGGAATATTGTCATCATAGAGGTAGCTCATTACTTATTCTATTGCAAAAAATTGGTAGTAGTTATATATTTTCTATAAGTAATCGAGTGAAGATTCACCTACACATATTATAATTCTCAAATTCAATCAGACACTTACAAGTCATGTATGAGCAATAGTGCAATACATGCGTTCAATCACATCCTACAATACACATGAGAAGTATTCAAAAAACAGAATTATGAATTTTCCCAATATTGGGCCCCGGGCCCTCCCATCACAAAATCATTGATCCGGCGCTGGCCCCCTCCCTCACAAAATCCTGGATCCGCCGTTGGACATGGTGGATGGTGAAGGCAGGCCCTATCATGCCCCTGCCCTCACTCTCCTGCAGCCAGTGGCATAGAAAGGTCCCAAATACAATGAAAATAAAAATGATTGATGCATTCACATAATCCCGCATCACCCATCCAACTCTACAGCCCTGCTAGTGCTATCTATACTGTGAGTTTATTTTTCTACAATGGAAAAAAAAAAAAAATGAATGATGTATTCACATAGTTGTAAAATTAATTACTATGGCCTAGTTATGTATATTTTGTGAATGGAATATTGTTGTCATCATAGAGGTCGCTCATTACTTAGTCTATAGCAAGAAATACAATTTTAGTTAGAAATTGGTAGTAGTTATATATCTTCTATAAGTAATCGAGTGAAGATTCACCTACACATATCATAATTCTCAAATTCAATCAGACACTTACATGTATGAGCAATACATGCGTTCGATCACATCCTACAATACACATGAAAAGTATTCAAAAAACAGAAGTATGAATTTTCCGAATATTGGCCCCCCTCCCGGCCATCACAAAATCATTGATCCGGCGCTGGCCCCTCCCTCACAAAATCCTGGATCCGCCGTTGGACATGGTGGATGGTGAAGGCAGGCCCTATCATGCCCCTGCCCTCACTCTCCTGCATCCAGTGGCATAGAAAGGTCCCAAATACAATGAAAATAAAAATGATTGATGCATTCACATAATCCCGCATCACCCATCCCATCCGTCACCCCTGCTAGTGCTATCTATGCTGTGAGTTTATTTTTCTACAATGGGGGGGGGGGGGGGGGGGGGGGAATGAATGATGCATTCAAATACCCCCCCCCCCTCCCTGCCCGCTATATCTACGCCCATGACTTCAATGGAATAACGCTCCTAGCATAATGTTTGCCCCTCAAACGGATAATATTCATGGAACGATTTTTTTAAAAAAGAAACAAAGTAGATGTAGAATATACTCAAATAAGATGAATCTACCATCGAATAAAAAATGAGTACAGGTGTGTTCGGCCTAACCTTTTTCCAATTTTGAAATCAGAAACGTCGTGAGGCATTTACGGCAGTGCGGGTTTTAAAATTCAAGTATTGTAGAATCTACTCTGAACATGCGCGTACCAAGGGGCGTTTTGGGTGTTCAAACACCCCCCCCCCCCCCGTTTGGTGTTATTTGAAGTTAAAACACTCCTTCCTTTAGAATTCCTGATAACATTTTTTTTTTTTTGCTTGTCAGATAATTTTTGAGTTAAAGACCCCCCCCCCACAAAAAAAATAAATACTGATAACACTTTTTTTTTTTGCTTGACAGAGAATTTTAGAGTAAAAAGACCCTCCCCCCCCCAAAAAAAAAATACTGATAACCATTTTTTTAAATTTTGCTTGTCAGAGAATTAAAAACCACCCCCTTCAAAAAATCCTGGGTACGCCACTGCTCTGACATACGGTAGGATGAAGTCAATGTTAACTGTAGTTTTAAAAAATGGTAAGTATACTATTTTCAATCTTTTATATATTTTTTAATCTTGAAATAAGCAGCGCTCGGTAAGGTATTTACTGCTAGACTCTTCGCTGGGAGTTCAACCAGCCAAGCCTTACTACAGCTCAGCCTCAGACTGTGGGCGCTGCTGTGACAGATTACCAGCGTTGTAAAGAAGAATGTCATCATTTTAAAACTAAATACAGATCGAATAGGCAAAAACAGAGCCCACAAATACTATACTCAAACATTTTTTTGTTCTCAACAACGTCACTCACATCCAAAGTTAACCTTAAAATCTCGAAATAAACAGCTTTTACTGCAGGTTTCTTCCCCGTAGTTATTTCAAGCAGCCAAGGCTGCAGTGCATGCTGGTACCGCTCAGAGCAGAGTGCAACGACGCCGCGACAGAGTCCGGCTAAAAAGAGAAGAATTTCATCAGTTAACTATACAGAGAACATGTTATAGAGACAAACAAAGTCTATAAATACAGTTTCTAACATTATTTAGTTCTAAATAATATAACTCACGTCCAAATTCATCTGTAGAATGTATGAGTTCGCTCGGGAATTCGCGGTCATCTCATGTTGAGTGCTGTGCAGTGTATTGTTGTATTGTTTGCCTTGTATAGGGTTGTGTGTATAAGTCGCGTCGCACTGAGCTTGCATTGAGATTGCACCGCAGTCTGGTGGGTGCTACTCCTACATGGTATACTAATCACAAAGCGGACTATGACACAAATCCTACGTACATACCACGGACCTCTACTGAACATACCCATGGCATAATTATTTTCTTACGTGGGTTCCCCCGGTGAGAGATACAGAGTCTGCACTACGTACCGTTCGCCGGACGCACGCGCAATCGTCGTCTGATTCGGTCGACGGCGAGGCAAAGCACGCGGGCCAATGGGGTTTGGTCGTTCAGGAGATCGCTCACCTGCTGCCAACGCGACGTCGTCGTGCAACGCGAAGGGGGCGACAACCATGCGGACGGCCAGGCCGACCGGTCAGGACGGAAGGCGGCTCGCGGCGGGCAGCGGGAAAAAATTCTATAGGGTCCAACGGACCCCCTCCTGCAGCGCGTGCAAAGTCAATCGGGGCGGGCGCGGGACCTCCCGCGTCGTCTTAGCGTATTAATTATTATAGACTAGCGGCGCCCGTGGAAAATCCACGGGATTCGAGCGCAAAAAAAATGTAGTGAAAAATTGTACTGTTTTTAAATTTTGGTTTATTAAACTTATATCGAATTCAATAAATATATTACAATGTTTTTGTTACGAAATAATCATATGAAAACTATGTTTTAGCGCAACTTTATGGTTGTATATCGGTGAAATATTCAATCAAATGATAGATTAATATGTGTACATAAATACCATGTATTTTTTTTAATCAATAAGACGAATGTTTAGTAATTATGGTTCTATGGGTAAAGGTTTCTAAAAGAAAGATTTTGTATTTTTTTTTCATCTAAGTTAATCTTTAGTTCCTCTTGTATCTACATTAAATTATTTTAGTATTGTTTTATTATGTTATTCTTACTGTAGAATATGTCACATACTTTTTTTGAAAGTTAAGTCAATTTTTGTTTATTTGTTCTTTGGGCTAAAATAATTTATTATTTTTATGTCTTATATAGAGGTGATTATGTATAATTCACTTTTGCTAATGAGAGAGATTGCATATCTACTTTTTTATGTAAGAAATAACAATATATTTATTTCAAAACTTGTTTCCACGTGAAAATCACGGGCCCAATAATACTGTGAAATTAATTTTATGTTATATGAGCTAATGCCTTTTAGCTTCCATGAAGATTGTTTAATGTTTGTGTTTTTATTAATTGAAGCAATTTTTTACCTGTCCTTTCCCCGTTCCCACAATATTACCCCAGGAGAAACGTGAGCGATGTTGCCTGATGCCTAAACATATGAAATTCTATCGTGCCATCCATTTTTTTTTCCAATGAAACATGATTTGCAAAAGTCATAATCCAATTTACCCACGTAGCCCTGTAATATTTGAAACCTCAGATAAAATTGCGATCCACCACTTATAGTCCTAATATCTGTGGACACTTTGAAGGGGCGGATCCAGAATTTTGAAAAAGAGGGGGCACAGAGCCGGAAAAGTACGTACTAAAGGAGGCAATTTTTTTATTGTGTACTTAGGGTATGCCGGTTTTGTTTCAAAAGGGGGGGGCGTGGCCGATTCGCCCCCCCCCCCCTGCGTCCCTGGTATGGATGGTGAGTGAAGGCCCTACCATGCCCCCTCCCCTCCCTCTACCCCAGCCAATGGCGTATATAGAAAGCGGGTTCCAAATTCTTTGGGGGTGATTTCATTTGTTCTATACAATGAAAAAATTAATCGATGCATTGACATATCCCCCATCCCCCAACTCCTACCCCATTCCCCTCCTCTTTTTACGCCCATAACTCCAGTGATTTCATTTTTTCTACAATTGAAATAAAATCATTTGATGCATTCACATATCCCCCCCCCCCCCGCTATCTGTGCATATGACTCCAGTGATTTCTTTTTTTTCTGCAATAATAATGAAATTAATTCATGCATTCACATATCCCCCATCGACCACCCGCCCCCGCTATCTACGCCCATGCTTTCAGCATATGAATATGTAGAATCTTCTCATACAGTAAGATGAATTTATCATCAAATTTTAACTGCAGTAATAATAAAAAAAGATGATAAGTAAACTGTTTCCAATCTTGAAATAAGCAGCTCAGTAAGGCATTTACTGCCGGACTCCTCCCCTGGAGTTCAGCCAGCCAACCCTTACAACAGCTTAGCCTCAGAGTGCTGGCGTTGCCGTGAAAGAGTACCGGCTTTATATTGTAGAGAAGAATCAAGAATGCCATCAGTTTTTAACTAATTACGGAGAAAATAGGGACAAACAAAGTCCACAAATACTATACTGCAACATTTTTTGTTCTAAAAAATGTCACTCATGTCCAAAGTCAACCTTGGACATCTCCAAATAAGCAGCTCAGTTAGTCATTTACCCCTGGTCTCTCCGTGATCTCCTCCCCCGGAGTTCATATCACGCAGCCAAGGCTGCAGTGCTGATACTGCTCAGCTCACAGTGCAGCGCCGCCGTGATGGAGTCTAAAAACTTGTAAAAAGAGAAGAATTCCATCAGTTGTTGACTAAATACAGAGAAAATAGGTCAAAGGAAGTCCATAAATACAGTTTCTAACAGTTTTTTAGTTCTAAATAATATCACTCACGTCCAAATTCAACCTCAGAATGTACGCAGTATTCGTAAGCCCGATCGGGAAACCATAGTCATCTATGTGTGTACAGTACATACAAATTGCATGCATGCGATATATATGCATCGTCGATCGCGTCGCATTGCATCGCAGTACGTGGGTGCTGCTCCTATGGTGTACTGATCACAAAGTGTACGATCAAACAATTGAATACAGTACATACCTACACATACCACGGAGCTCTATGGAGCCTGTGACACCATGGGACATACCCATGCCATCATTATTTTCTTACGGGGGTTCCCCCCGGTAAGAGTAAGATTAGCAAGATGGCTAACGCGAGTCGTCTGACACGGGTCGCACAATGCAAGTTGATACTCATCGTGAACAACGTTGTTCGTCACCTGCCATGCCGTGCCTGTGAGGGGCCATATGAGGGAGGGTGCACGACCGACGACACCGCCGTCGTGCAAGGGATCCACGCGGAAAGCAGCCGTTCCTTCGGCCTGCCCGTCCCCCCCAAATCTCCCCAAATCACGTCTAGGGACGTCGACGGCGACTACGGGGTCGGCGCGGCACGCGGAATACGGGAGACACGGGCCGTGGAATTATGCCACCGGACCCGCGCAACGGCGAGGGCTGACGCGGCGGGGGAAAAGAGTTTTTGCGACCACAAAAAACGGCCCCGAACGGATTTCGGTATTAAAAAGGAGATACTCAACATAGGAATGTGGTGCGAGGTCAGCCTTATATCTAGCCTTTTGACAAGGCCTTGTGACTTGGCTATTTTCCTCGTCATGCTGTGCCTGAGATGAGACTAGCCGGTGACGAAAAGAATCAACACGGCCCGGGTGAACGCGCGATCGAGCGACTTTAGTCGCGAGGCCTTTTGGAACCTGGGTTTCCATCGTCCGATATGAATTATTCACGAGTTGACATTCATATGCTAACACGCCTACCGAGGATTATCGACCAATCACAACGGTATCTGCGGGGCTTGCTTTCCATGTGATTCGTTCATTATCGTGATATATGTAAGAAAATGCAAAAGCTTGAGCTTGCGATCGAAGATAGTCCTTAACAACGGGATCGCCTGGTAAATAGCGCTTTTGCCGTATCCCATGGGAAGGCCCACAAATGCATCCTGTCCTTTGAGGACTGAAAGAATTGCCCTCAGTTGTAAGTCCTTGAAAGCTGAAATTTTCAGCATTTGCGAGGCAAATTCCGTGCTTTTCAGCAACAATTCTTCTTCGGACGCCATGATTGACAGGGGCGGATCTAGCTTTTTTCCAAGGGGGGGGGGGGGGTTTTGAGGGGCTGAGCTGGGTATTGCGAGCGAGCGAAGCGAGCGAGGGGGGAGGGTGTGGGAGGGGGGTATCCCCCCTCCCACAGTAGGGAGAATTTTCATTTTTAGGGTTGCCAGCTTGCGATTTTAAGCATACTTCATTATGATGGCGTTTTCCTATGCACATTAAATGTTTACTTGGCAGCCCAAGGGGGGGGGGGGGGTTAAACCCCTAAACCCCCCCCCCCCCATAGATCCGGCACTGATTGATGTAGCTTGCACGGGGTGCCGAGATGAAGGCGAATTTGCATACCAAATTTATGCTGACGTCATGCGAAGATACGGTCGCTGATTGGCTCCTACCTATAAGGTAGCCAGATCCTCGCTAGGAACAAGGGATAGCATAAGAAGTATTATATTATGTATAAATCCCTTTATTTCTCAGCACAGTAATGTTACTCTAAGAATTTCAACTTGTTTTACACATACTACAAATCTCACGAGTATAAACATATATGAAATACAAATCCAACTGGCACTGTCTTGTCAATCGAAGTCTACAGCTCCAGATGAATTTTTATTAGTTAACGATCAAAAAAGTAACACACAAAGTGACTGGAAAAAAAAATCATGAGTTTACATAATAGTAGCTTGGGCGGAAATTGCAGTGAAAGTGTTGTTAATCCGAACTCGATCTCATCCAGTCTAAAGTAACAAGAATTTGCAATGAATTTAGACATAGGTGTACGGGCACATTTTCGCGAGGTGGGGGGTGATGATTCTTGCCAGTATATCAACTTACTATTTTCTAAATTTTGTGATCAAGCAGAGTGAAAATACTGCCCGAATATCGGCACTTTCAAAACCCTCAGGGAAGCTGCAGCCAACACCCCCCCCCCCCCCCCCCCCCCCGCCTGGTGCGCCTTTGAATTTGGATTGAATCAATATAATTTTTAGTGAATTTATAGGCAAATTTCAATTGGTTTTATTTAACTTCAAAACAGTGCATGTAGGATATTTAGATGAAGATACGATTCCAAAAGGGAACTGTGCCATATTGAATATACATGTATAATTCAAAATAAATTTTCATTATGCATTTTGAGAATTCTACAACTTAAGAGGTTGTCAGCAGAATACGGTTGATGTATAGAGATGTAGCATTACTCGTGTCATATAACACTTTACTATTGGCTAAGTGGGTATCAAATATACCAGACAAGTGGGTTAATCATGCACAAATTAGCATTAAACATCATCATTATACAAATGACAGTAGTTATATTTTTTAAAAAACCCTCCTTAATTACTATTTATCACACCCAAATTCTAAGGAAACAATGATCTCGTAGAATAGCATTACAAAGAGCAGGCCTGTTTGAATGCAATTTAATGAATAAGGAAACATTATTTATGGCAATAAATAAAACTTCACGAACAATAGAATGTCACCTTTATCAAATGTACAACAAGCAAAAGAAACAGGAAAGAGAAGTAGCAGAAATTCGAGATGCCATTCAGTAAGTTCCTCATGTTCTTTGGGTATTAAAAAAAAATCCAGTTTGGTATTGAAATATTAATATAGACAATACAAACAATGATTGTAATCAGAGGTATCACCAGCAGCAATATAATAGTTGGGGGAGTGGTGGGCTAAGGGGCAAGGAAAATCATGAGGGGAGGGGGGGGGGGGACACACCGTGGCAAAGCAAGAATTATTTCACTAATAAAATTTGACTCCTGTCCCATCTTCTCATGCCTGGTGCAAGCACGGTATGCCATTATTCATATCTCTCCAAATTAGTCCTAACTGTACATGTACCCAACTCAATGAACATGTTGGATGTGTAATCGCCCCTGAAATTAAATTGTTATGCTCCTCTCCTTGTATATTTTCTATCACATAATAATTTTTGTATTTTTGTATTATTTTGGATTTAATCTTAATTTTCCGGTAAACCGTGCGCTTAGAAACATCCGTATTAAGCGCCTAATAAATGTATTGTATTATTATTATTATTATATGATTCCATCAATGACTGTTTTAGTAATGTTCTGCACAAAAGACAATCATTTTTTTTTTAAACACAATATAATCATAATTATAAGTTTTACCACTAGCCCGCATCCAAACCAGTTCACAAGTAACAATAGGATCAGAGGCGTCTGTTGATTTCTCATCTTTTTAGTGCCATCATCATCTTGTCAATTGGTAGGTGATGCATCTCATGCATTTCTTTCTTTGCTTTCTTTATCTTCTTTCCTTCTGTTCCTCCTTCCTTCTTGGAATTCATGCAACTATGATCTAGTAAGAAGTGAAGAAAAAGACGTATATTATGATTTACCTTAATTTCCAGTCAAAATGAAAAAGAAGGAAGATGAAGCGGTATATCTTCTTTAAAAGTCAGAAGTTCACATTGAAATTGGTCCATCAATTTATCTTTATTTTCAAAGTAGGAAAGGATGGAAGCCCGCTTATAGGATTTTTAAAAATGTAAAAAACTTAATAGACAGGTTATTAGATTGAAACATGAACAACAGTCAATGCAGAGGTATACATTTCAGGGGCATATTTAGCTTGTCTTATGTTTCTAGAACACTAAATAAACAAACAAAACACAATAGTAATAGTTGTAACAAAAATGAAGATTTGAAAAGTCGATGTTCCATATGTGACTAAATCTTACCTTCCAGTAGGTATCCTCTCTACCCTCTCGTTGCGATGCCTGTGGTTTCGCCTCATGCACGTATTTTGTTGAACGTATTCTCCACCTTTTGCAAAAGTCAAGTGATAGAAAGAAAAAAAAATAGCGGGCAGGGTGATTTTGGGTGGGATTTTGTTGTTGATGATGATCATCTTCACCTGTTTGACAAAGCATATTATACATAGTCTAGAAAAGCTTGTGGGGCAGGGGGGGGGGGGATATTCAAATATGATTTCGATATCAAGCAACAACAACAAAAAGCTTTGATATAATTCTTGGTGTCAATTTACTGTATCATTTGTGTCACAAGATGTTCTTAGTTTCAGACTATCTGAAACTTAGGAGTCCATGTAGACATGCCATATGCAAATGACAATGTAAACAATACAAACATAGAACTAGGCCTACCTGTTTTATTCCAGCTGTATCAGAATTTTTTCACAATATCGTTCAAGTCCTCCACTCTCTTCAGCATTTTCTCCTAACTCCTGTCACTTCTTCCTCTGAGGCAACATCTTCATCTTCTTCCATCCTCACAAGTAAAGATGAGACCTTTGCAAGGTGACACAGAGCTCTCATGCTAGTCTGACTTCTGAAAGTAAAAAAAAAAAAATATGGAGTAGATCTATTAGCTAGTAAATCAATGTGGTGTGAACTCATTTTTATTTTTTTATTCATTTATTAATTAATTTTTTTAAATTTTTTTTTTTGGGGGGGGGGGGGGTAAGGAGATTTTTCTTTCATCGGTCTGAAAAATCAGTTGGACTTGAACAGAATGAACGAACACAATTTGCCCAGTTGGGAGCCAGACTAAATCAAAGTAAGAAAGGATATAAAGTCTAGGAAAGTATGAGCATACACCAGACAGTAGCCTGTACTTATAGAGAGAAGAAGAATCTAGACCATGTTCGACCTAAATTTAGATCCAACAATGTTATTCTAGTTAACACTGCTGGTTCTATATTTGTCCATGATCCCAAAATCTAGATGCAACAGTTCTAACGTTAGATTCTAATCTACATCTAGAATAGATCTAACGATAGACCCAACTTAGATTGACTAGGCTTAGATTCTAGGTCTAGATCTACTAGTCTAAAAAAGACCCTATTTCCAGGTTGTGGGGGGGGGGGGGGGGGTTAGATAGATCTAGGCCTAAAGGAATTTCTTTTTTACTTGTATTATTTCATACGAGGAGAACGCTGTGGTTGAGCTCGTATTTTGTTCTCGACATTAGTCTATTACTCTATAAATAACTTTTGTTACTTAACTTTGAAGTTTGATCTAACGTTAAAGTTAGTTACATAATTACAGACTTTCTCAGTTACTCCAGAGTCCCATGTTACTAGACTTGTCTTAGAGTTAGACCAAGTTAGATCCATTTTATGATTAGACTCTCTATGTATTTTATATTTTTAGAAGTGTTAAAGATTTAAACCATTGATATTCTATATATAAACTAATTCAATTCAATTCTTCTCCACTTCGATTCCACACAAACACGTACACTGTAACAGTGCGACATCTAACGTAGATAGCCAGTGGCAGTGCGGTTCTCTACCGCACAGTTTGCATCGCTAGCACCGCTACACCGCGACGAGTAATGACAATAACACTGTAAACTCCTGCGTAGATATTAAATACTTATCAAAATCTTCAACAGAATGTGTAATTGTAGATTATCTTACCTAACTGATATTGTGACAGTCGTTAACATCCATTTTGGTGAAGTTAAGAACAAAAATCACTTGAAAATCACAAATGATCGCACACAAATCCCGCGGGCTAAAATGATGGCTAAAATTGACCCCATCCTCGTTCAAGAAGTATTTTTCGAATAAAAATGCATCGTTGCTGCGACGGGTTTTGTGAAATCCTCTGAAACAACTCCACGCAGCTGCGATGAGAAGGGTGCGAACGATGGGTCTTGCGATTAATCGCTCGTGAATGTTAGTGAAATCCTCCCCAGGTTCCAAAAGGCCCTCGCGACTCACGTCGCTTGATCGCGATCGCGCATTCACCGGGCTGGGCGGCTAGTCTTGTTATGCAGCCACTACTAGCTTACTTGCCGAGAAAAATAGCCAAGTCACGAGGGCCTTGTCAAAAGGCTACTGTGGTGAAAGTTCACACCAAATTTCTTTAGCGCTGGAATCATTTGCCTTATTTTCTATGTCATGTTTACCATTGTACAGAAGGATAGACTTTTGTTATAGCACTTCCTTAGGTAGTAACTGACATAGCACCATCTACTGTTCACTTGCTATTCACTAACATGCAGAAGCAGTCATTTTGGTTTTGTTTTGAGGAACAGGAATCCTTTTGTTGACTCATCATCGTATAGTTTTGGGTTCCTGAAATTGTTATAAAGACAGGCAAAGAGGTTAGTTTTGTTGTTTATTTAATCATTTTCTTAAATTGTCACATTATAAAGAAGAAAATAGATAGTCAATTATAAACTTCATACAGGTGTTGTGTAATGTACATGACTGTTATATACATGTATTAGGTACAATGTATGCAAGTCTATGATGTTGAGTATGGACATTTAACTTTGAGTTGCATTAAGAATACACATGTACATGAAACTTAAATGAGCGAGTAGTTATAACAGATAGTAAATATTGAAGGTTTTTGATGTGTGTTGAAGTGATGATAGAATGACAGAGATTTATCTTTGAATAATTAAGCTCATATTGTGTCATCAAATGTTTAATAGTCGAAGTATATTAGTTTCTAGTTTTTAAACATAAAGCTATCATTCAGTTGAAAAAGTGAAACAATGATAACCAACATTATTATAGGTAATAAGAATCAATGTACATTTATCATTCTTTCTCCAGAAACTATTATGACTATGAATTTGATATTGTTTTAATGTGCTTGTACTTATGATTCTTTTTATGTATTATTATTCCAACAGTTTTCACGGAATTATGCCTGAATGGAATTATGCCTGAATAGAATTATGCCCAGATGGAATTTATGGAATGCTCGGAATTTCTGGAATTAAAAGGCAATGAAATTCCCGTAGAAACCTTTGTCAAGTCTATTCTATCAAAGTCGACCTCATTACAACCACAGTGAAAACTCTTTGCGTGAAAACTCTTTGAGTGAAAACTCTTTGAGTGAAAACTCTCTGAGTGACAACTCTCTGAGTGGAAACTCTGTGAACCTTCGCCCTCACCGCCGTCGCCCGAGTTCGGTTCTAGCTGTGGAATGAATCTCAACAGAAAGAATGAACTGGTTCATTTTTTGACGTGAATCTTCCATCACCATCGGATCTTCATCATGTCAGAAACCGAAGAAGAAAGACGGGATAGAAGACCCACAGAAAAGGGTCTACAGTACCAAGCTGACGTCATAATTAAGACATGGAAAGATGCCATTCGACTTTGGAGGAGAAAGGCGAACAAGCATAGACAGCTTATAGTTGAAGATGACGTCAGGGCTGAGACGATTAAAGAATCCCGCAACCAGGTGCAGGAGGCTATGGACAAAGCCATTTCTGTGCAAGACAAGCTTGCTGCTTTAGCTCCTTCAGCAAGCCTTGATGATGATGGTGAAGAAAAGCTTGAAGAGATGGAAGAAGAGCACTCGACACTAATGAGAGAGACCATGAGAATCATTCTACACTTGAAAGGCGAAACTCTTTCTTCAAAATCAGGTTCCCGTTCAGCTAGAAGAAGAGTGCAAGAATGGGTCAATAATCAAGCATCAGTCTCTTCTCAAGTTAAGAGTGCAGCTGATAAAGATGACAGTGTTCCTCCAGTGGAAACTGCAACTAAGATGGATGACCGTGCTTCTCCTATGGAGTCTGCATCCAAGAAAGATGATGCTAAGCTTTCGTCAAAAGTTAGTAATCAGTCAGCTGATGAGCCCATTAATGATGATGTTCTCTCCAGCAGTTTGAAGGAGCTGCTTTGCTTGAATAGACTACCTCTTCCAGAGCCTGGAATATTCTCAGGCAATCCGCTGGACTATACGTCATGGAAGAGGAGCTACGACGCCTTGATCGAACATCGAGGAATTCCAGTTGGTGAAAGGTTCTACTTCCTCTTGAAATATCTTTCTGGTGAGCCGAGATCCTTAGTTCAAGGTTATTCAATGATCGGAGATGCTGCAGGATACAATGAAGCAAAGACGGTATTGGAACAGAGATATGGTGATCCATTTGTGGTATCCAATGCCTATCGAGATAAGCTTGACTCTTGGCCTAAGGTGGGATCAAGAGACGCCACTGGTCTGAGGAGATTTGCAGACTTTCTTAAGCAGTGTGATACTGCTTCCAAGTACATTCATCATTTGAATCACCTGGACGATGAAAGAGAAAACCGGAAGTTACTGATGAAGCTCCCAGATTGGTTGGTTGTGAAATGGAGCAGGAAGGTCGTGCAATGGAGGGAAGAGTGGAGGATATTTCCACCCTTCACTGTCTTCACCAAGTTCGTCGATGAAGAAGCTATCATTGCTTGTGATCCTGTTACCTCACTTCAATCCCTACAGACCTCAAAGGAAAGAAAGAAATCAGCTACCACTAGCTTCCTCCAGACTGGAACAACTCTTCAGAAACAGAGAGATCGACCAGCTGAGAAAAGGTCTTTTTCATGTATCTTCTGCAAGGGTCAACATCACCTCAGTGAATGTTCTTCCTTCAATTCAGAGACGATGCAGAAGAAAAGACAGGTAGTCAAGGAGAATGGACTCTGCTTTGGCTGCCTGAAGAAAGGACACTTATCAAAGAAATGCAAGAAGAGAAATACATGCTCCTCTTGCAAAGGAAAGCATCCGACCGTTTGACATGATGATGAATGGAAGGAAAGACGACAGGAAGCCAACAGAGAAAGTGATGTCCATGAAACCCTGGAGTCAAAATCCCATGCATCGAATTCGGATTCCAGTTGTTCAACAAAGTCATCAATGATCGTTCCTGTCTGGCTTTCGCACGAGTCCTGCCATGATGACAGATTAGTGTATGCTCTGCTTGACACTCAATCGGATACATCGTTTATTCTGACTGACACGAAGGAGGCAATGAGAATTAAGGGAGTCCAGATAAACTTAGTTCTCTCTACCATGACCAAGGCAAATGAGAGAATTGCAAGTGAAAGGGTGACTGGACTCAAGGTGAAAGCTTTCAGTGATTCCAAGAAGATCATCAGCCTCCCTCCTGTCTACACGAGAGACATCATGCCGGCAGATAGGCATCACATACCTACTCCTGATGTGGCAAGATCCTTCAAACATCTGTCCAGGATCGCTGACATGATACCTCCTCTTCAGGATGTTGAGATTGGGCTCCTGATCGGCTACGACTGTGCCCAGGCTCTTGCTCCACGTGCTGTCATCAACTCTCCTGATGATAGAGGTCCATACGCAATCCAGACAGATCTAGGATGGAGCATTGTAGGCACAGTGAAGGCAGAGTATGCTGATAGTCACAATGATCCTATTGGAGTGAGCTACCGCACTACAGTACGAATTGTACCTGAGGAGGTACAGCTGAAAGGACATCGATCAGAAGTAATCTTCTCTCATCCAGCTACGATGAAGGAAGAGACAGCTCCTCTTCATGTCGTCCGACTTCTAGAGGCTGACTTCATCCCAGATAGGAAACAGAAACCCTATTCGCAGAATGACACGAGGTTCATCAAGCTAATGAAGAATGAGATCCACATTACAGAGAGTGGGCATTATGAAATGCCACTGCCCTTTAAGGAGGAAGATGCACCTGTACTGCCTAACAACAAGTATTTGGCTGTTAAACGTCTGAACCACCTGAAGAGGAAGTTTGAAAGGGATGCTACCTACTACGGTCAGTACCTTCAACAAATGGATAACCTCCTTCATAAAGGCTATGCAGAGAGAGTGACTGAACAGGGTGAACCAGGAAAGCAGTGGTACATTCCCCATCATGGAGTGAGTCAGCCGAAGAAACTTCGCATAGTGTTCGACTGCAGCTCACAATTCAGAGGAGAAAGTTTGAACTCTCATCTCCTAACGGGTCCAGATTTGACGAATACACTAGCTGGAGTTCTCTGTAGATTTAGGAAGGAAAAAATCGCCTTCATGTGGGACATAAAGGAGATGTTCCACCAATTTCATGTAAACAAGGAGCATCGGGACTATCTACGCTTTCTCTGGTGGCCTAATGGAGATTTCCAGCAAGATCCTGTCGACTATCATATGAATGTGCATCTCTTTGGGGCCGCCTCATCCCCAGGATGCGCAAACTTTGGCCTGAAACAGATAGCAACAGACAGGGCAGATGTAATCGGTCAAGATGCAGCCAAGTTCATCAAGCAAGACTTCTATGTAGATGATGGCTTGAAAGCAGTAGTGACAGAAGAAGAGGCCATTGAACTAATCTCGAAAACCAAGAAAGTGTGTGAACATGGAGGGCTACATGTTCATAAAGTCGTCTCTAACTCCCGGAAGGTACTAGAATCAGTTCCAGCAGAAGATAGGGCTAAGGAAGTCAAGGAATTGAATCTTCTGCATGATCATCTTCCTATCGAGAAAGCTCTTGGAGTCCAATGGTGTGTCGAGTCTGACACATTTCGCTTTAGGATGACCTTACAAGATAAGCCACAGACTAGGAGAGGTGTTCTGTCTACTGTTATGTCCGTATATGATCCCCTTGGGCTATTGGCTCCTCTCTTGCTGCCTGGGAAGCTAATACTTCAGGAGCTTTGTAGAAGTTGTGCCGCATGGGACGATCCACTCTCAGATGTTCTGCAAGCCAAGTGGGATAGGTGGAAAGCTGACATTCTCCAACTTGAAAGGATCTCCATTGACAGATGTTACAAGCCAGAGGGCTTTGGAGAAATCAAGAATGTGGAGCTGCACCACTTTTGTGATGCCAGTAACTATGCTTACGGCCACTGTACTTACCTGAGAATGACAAATGAGAATGGAAATGTACATTGTGTGCTCGTGACAGGCAAATCAAGAGTTGCTCCTATCAAGACGGTCACAATACCAAGGTTGGAACTCACCGCAGCTGTCTTATCAGTGAGAATGAGCTCATTTCTTCGAACTGAACTAGATCTCAAAATTGACAGAGAAGTCTTTTGGACTGACAGCCGAGTAGTGTTAGGCTACATCAAGAATGATACGAGACGCTTCCATGTTTTTGTGGCAAATAGAGTTCGCCAGATCAGAGACGAATCATCACCTTTACAGTGGAAGCATGTCAGCACCAAAGATAATCCAGCCGATGGAGCATCAAGAGGACTCACGGTTGATCAAATTGAAGCATCAAAGTGGCTAACAGGTCCAGACTTCCTTTGGGAAAAAGAAATTCGAGATGAGACTGAGGAGGAAGCTATCATTCTTCCCAAAGATCCTGAAGTGAAGAGTCAGACCCATGCCTCTCTGAAGAAGGTTGACGAGCTTGAGTTGGAAAGATTTGATCATCTCTCCAGTTGGTATCGGGCTAAGAGAGCGGTGGCAAACTGTCTACGTCTTAAATCATACTTACAAAGGCGTTGTTACACAAGAGGTCACAAAGAGGATGCCAAGAAAGTTGTGATGGAAACTTTGTCTGCCGAACTGCTCCTTCAAGCAGAAAGGGAGATAATGAAGCTGACTCAGAGGAAGGCCTTTGATGAAATAAAACTAGTGGAAGGTGACAAATACCTCAACAAAAGAGAAAGACGACGTCGTTGTAAGGCCACCAATCGTCTCCATCATCTTGACCCCTTCATAGACAGTGATGGCATTCTAAGAGTGGGAGGACGTTTGAGGAGATCTGATATCTCGTTTGAAAGCAAGCACCCTGCTATCTTACCTCAAACTCATCTTACCAAGCTGATCGTATCCCATTGTCATGCAGATGTTGCTCATGGAGGAAGGGGCATGACTATCAATCATCTCAGATCAAAGGGATATTGGATCTTGGGTTGCAGCAACTTCGTCTCGAAATTCATCTCACGGTGTGTGATCTGTCGCAGACTCCGTCAGCCTCCACAAGTACAGAAAATGGCGGACATGCCAGAGGACCGTATTACTCCCGCCCCACCATTTACATATGCAGGAGTTGATTGCTTTGGTCCATGGTTAATCAAAGAAGGACGTAAAGAGCTGAAGCGGTATGGACTAATCTTTACCTGCATGTCATCCAGAGGGGTACACATTGAAGTTCTGAACACTCTCACTACAGACTCCTTCATCAACGCTCTTAGACGTTTTATCTCAGTGAGAGGCCCTGTACGACAACTAAGATGCGACAGGGGAACTAACTTTGTGGGTGCTGAGGCAGAGTTTAGACGATGTGCTGAATCCAGTAAGGATCAAGTTAAGGACTTTCTTCTGAGAGAAGGTTGTGATTTCATTGCCTTCAAGTTCAATGTACCTGCTTCGAGCCACATGGGTGGAGTGTGGGAGAGACAGATTCGTACCATACGTCAAGTCCTGGATGTACTGCTTCATCAAGTGGGTCAGCAACTAGATGACGAGTCGCTGAGGACTTTGATGTGCGAGGCAGCGGCCATTGTGAATAGTCGTCCGCTTACCACCGAGTTTCTGAACGAACCCACTCATCCCACTCCATTAACTCCTAATCATCTGCTGACTCAAAAGTCGAGGGTCATCCTTCCGCCTCCTGGGAGTTTCTCTCGAGAAGACGTCTACGCGAGGAAACGCTGGCGAAGAGTACAACATTTGGCGAATGAATTCTGGGGTCGCTGGAGGAAAGAGTTCCTCAATCAACTGCAGTCGCGGCAGAAGTGGACCAAGCCACATCGCAACATGAAAGTAGGAGACGTGGTGATTATCAAGGACGATAACGCTCCTCGCAATAGGTGGTCTCTGGGAAGAATCGTTGAAGTATATGAATCTAAAGATGACTACATTCGTAAGGTTAGAATCGCGGTAGGGGATAGGAAATTAGACAATAAGGGAAAACGACATAACCCAGTGAGCTACCTTGATCGCCCTATCCACAAGCTAGTTCTTCTCCTTTCGAATGAAGACCAGGAATAATTCCCAGCCAAGCAGCCAACAGGACTGATTACAAAGACTATTTGACTCGAACTGCAACTGAAAATTTCCAACTTTGGATATTTACCTTTAATTTAAACTCTATCAAGAAATCAATTTAGTGATTTTATGCAAAGTAGGGACTGAACTCAAGATTATTGATAAATGATTAATGTATTTCTTTGCTTTGGGCTTCGATAGACCTTGGATGACTGTTTCGAAGAATCCGAACTACGTGTATAATCTTCCATTTTCATACTTCAGGGTCTGACTTTTGAGACTATAAAATTACTGTTTATGTAACCTGTGAGTCTGACTATTACAGACTAGCTTACTTGTCAAGTTATCTCTTATTGATAATTTATGATCAATATGTCAAATTGTATTTATGAAGCATTTATGCATGAGAAGGTCTGAAGTTAAGACTAATAAGATTAGAAGACAAGCATAATTATATGTCATTTCATTTTTTTGAGCAGATTCATATTTTGTCTTGGTTACACCCCTTTTAGTATGAAGGAAAGCCATGAGATGTAACTCCTTTGTTCTATTGCATTTGAAAATTTGATCACTTAATGCTGAAGTAGGTATATTTCTCATTTCCAAGTGCATTGATTTCCTTACTTATGAAATTAGATTGTAGAAAGGAATTGCTTACATAAGACAGTAAAACATGTAAATTTCTCAAGTGATAGTAGTCATTTGATTGATTTATTTTCTGAACAACATATTGCAAGTTGAATTCGAGCTGAATTCATTTTATTTCACTCTGACTGTATTTGAGTGTGTTAAGTTTATGCACACTTACAGTGATATGTCTGATTTGGCTTTAATCTTCTATCAGCTGTAATATTTTACATCTGATGTTAATTTTTGATGATGCATATCTTAATGTGGGTACTTGATCTTATGTATATCTCTCAAATTCAAGTAACAGATGTTATGCTGTGTAAAATTTAAACAATACAAGACTGATCTTGTGTATTCTGATACTGTTGTTAAATTTGGTACATATAGTCGATTGAACTTTTTCTTTTTAGACGATGATATACATGTAAAGGTAAATTAATTCTTAATTTAAAGGAGCCATGTGGTGAAAGTTCACACCAAATTTCTTTAGCGCTGGAATCATTTGCCTTATTTTCTATGTCATGTTTACCATTGTACAGAAGGATAGACTTTTGTTATAGCACTTCCTTAGGTAGTAACTGACATAGCACCATCTACTGTTCACTTGCTATTCACTAACATGCAGAAGCAGTCATTTTGGTTTTGTTTTGAGGAACAGGAATCCTTTTGTTGACTCATCATCGTATAGTTTTTGGTTCCTGAAATTGTTATAAAGACAGGCAAAGAGGTTAGTTTTGTTGTTTATTTAATCATTTTCTTAAATTGTCACATTATAAAGAAGAAAATAGTCAATTATAAACTTCATACAGGTGTTGTGTAATGTACATGACTGTTATATACATGTATTAGGTACAATGTATGCAAGTCTATGATGTTGAGTATGGACATTTAACTTTGAGTTGCATTAAGAATACACATGTACATGAAACTTAAATGAGCGAGTAGTTATAACAGATAGTAAATATTGAAGGTTTTTGATGTGTGTTGAAGTGATGATAGAATGACAGAGATTTATTTTTGAATAATTAAGCTCATATTGTGTCATCAAATGTTTAATAGTCGAAGTATATTAGTTTCTAGTTTTTAAACATAAAGCTATCATTCAGTTGAAAAAGTGAAACAATGATAACCAACATTATTATAGGTAATAAGAATCAATGTACATTTATCATTCTTTCTCCAGAAACTATTATGACTATGAATTTGATATTGTTTTAATGTGCTTGTACTTATGATTCTTTTTATGTATTATTATTCCCACAGTTTTCACGGAATTATGCCTGAATGGAATTATGCCTGAATAGAATTATGCCCAGATGGAATTTATGGAATGCTCGGAATTTCTGGAATTAAAAGGCAATGAAATTCCCGTAGAAACCTTTGTCAAGTCTATTCTATCAAAGTCGACCTCATTACAACCACAGCTACCTTATATCCGGAATAAGGGCCAAATGAGTTTTAAATCGTAGACAATCGCAAGACTGCTCTGACGTCACTAAGATTCGGAGCTGATTTGCCCTTTTCAGTCTCCGACTAGAAGGCTCGTAATAGTCCGTAATTTCGATTTTACTATATTCATGTATCTATTCAGAAGCTCAATAAAACATGAGTTAAACTGTTTATAGCTAAATGCTTTAACAGTTCTTTCAAAATCAGATCGTACACCGATCGTATAGTGTGCGGTAGGCTTACAAATCACCCCTATATCTAACGAAGGACTTCCAAATGAATATCCGACCTATAACTCACGAACATAAGTCTGTTTTCTTTCTACAACTCACGTCACGAACATAAAGAAGCATTTCAAGCACATGAGATTATTTTAAGTTTGGTTTCTTCGATTTATTCAAGATTAGATTTGAGTTCTACGTAATCTGTGCAAAATTATACATAAAAATACATGTGCATTATCAAAATAGTTTTAAAATGCACACATAATACCATTTCATAATTCCTTTCATACAATTTTTGCAATATATATAAAAATACAAATTTTACATCATAAAACGATTGAAATATATTCTAAGAAAATATAAAGTTTGAATATACATTTGATTATAAATCGTAAAGCAATATCAGTTGACTTCAATAGGATCTTTGGAATTGTTCTAAGAAAAAATATTGCAAATTCAATTTAATAATACACAAACATTACAATCTTTAAGATAGTAATTTTTTTAATCAAAACGATAACAATTGAACATCGGACATATTTCCGATAAATCTGACACTAGTACAACTTTTGCCTAAACATGGAAACAATGAAGCATATAATCACAGGGTTCCCACAGAAATTTGAGTACCAAATTCCATGATTTTCCCTGACTTTCCAAGACCCAGTTTTGCCTTTTTCCATGACCAGATAAGGACCATTTTGGTATGGTTGCGGCATCCAAGGGGCGCACGATTTCCATGGAATGGCAAATGTTATTTCATGTTTGTGATGGAAGGCTGCCATAGCCACGCACGGCCCATACCTATGATCAATTTTCCGAGACTATCCACGACTTTGGGATTTTTTTTTTCTCTCTCTCTATTGTCATTTTCCAGAGATTTCCACAAGAATTTATTTTCCATGACTTTCCAGGCTTTTCCATGAGAGTGGAATTGAAATCAAACCTGTCATGGCGGGCTACCTCAGCACTCATATGGTTTAGAAGAGTGCAAGTGCCCCTTCTCATCATGACTATCACGATGGCAAAAAGAACGAGATCAATGCAAATGCGTCTCCTATATGCCTCCGCCTAAATTCAGTTGATGGCTCAACCTGTTCTTGAAATATTGTGATAACCAGAATAAAAAGCCTCTAATTACATGTTAATTGACCTCTTTGACATTTGACCTTACACCTTATAACCCAAAAGTCTGATCACTATATCTCCTCCTAGTCATGAATACAAAATAGTTGAGATATGGTGATAACAAAGGTAAAAAACCCCATTAATTTCACATACACCTGTATAATGACCTCTATGACCTGTCACCTTTGACCTACATGAACAAAAATCTAATCGGTTTGTCTCACTATGGTGATGCATACTACATGTAGTTCCAAGTTTGAAGTTAATGGATCAAATGGTTCTTGAGATATCACATTAACAAGGCTAAGACCTGCAATTTCAGAATTGACCTCTATGACCTTTGACCTACATATCCCAAAATCTAATCAGATCGTATTTCTATGGTGATACATACTAGTACCAAGTTTGAAATTCATACCTCAAATGGTTCTTGAGATATCGCATTAACAAGGCTAACACCTGTAATTTCAGAAATTGACCTGTGACCTTTGACCTACATACTCCAAAATCTAATCAGTCTTCCTATGGTGATACATACTAGTACCAAGTTTGAAATTCATACCTTAAATGGTTCTTGAGATATCGCATTAACAAGGCTAACATCTGTAATTTCAGAAATTGACCTGTGACCTTTGACCTACATACATGTACTCCAAAATCTAATCAGACTGTCTTCCTATGGTGATACATACTAGCACCAAGTTTAAAGTTCATACCTCTAATGGTTCTTGAGTTATCTCTAGAACGAGGCTAACACCTGAAATTTCAGGAACTGGCACGTGACCTTGACCTTTGACCTACATACCCCAAAATCTAATCAGATCGTCTTCCTATTGTGATACATACTAGCACCAAGTTTGAAGTTCATACCTCATGTGGTTCTTGAGTTATCGCGAGAACAAGAAAGCGGGACGGACAGACGGACGGACAACCCGAAACAAAATGCCTCCGGCACCACTTTCGGTGGGCGGAGGCATAAAAATAGAGAATCAAGAGACTGAAAGAAAGAAAGAATGAAAGGGAGAGGGGTCTAAAGGAATATAAAAAGAAGATGTTAGACTGCTCCCACATCCTGCCCCGCTCAGTCTCTTTGCTCCGCACTTTATCAACCTCCTGGCATGGCCCTTGCCTTCCCCTTTTGACAGCCTGTGCCCCACAAAATAATGACTGGACCCAATGATCTAGCAATGGTGAAAGCGCCATTACACATGCACTATAGAAATTGCGTGAACGCTGTCCATGTTCCTCTTTTCAGAATATGCAAATACGCGTCAAGCCGTGACGTCGTGAAGGAAACATAGCGCACGCAAAGTTTTACATGGATGGTTGAGAAAAAGCTTTAAAATAACTAATTTCCCGACTTAGATTTCTTAGGACTTTTTATATATTACAGAGGAGACCTTTATTTGTAATGCACACATGTCAGACTTTCTGTGGCAATTTGTGTGAGGCTGATGGATTATTTTTCATAAAAAGACTCCACTACAGAAGTGGCAGATCCAGGCAAGGGTGCGCCACCCCCCCTTTAATTTTTCTGTTTTGTGACTTTTACTGTGCGAGTGTGATACCCCCTCCCTTAGCCTCCGCTCCCTCGCTGCTAATGCCCCCCTATTTCAAATTCCTGGATTCGCCATTGCACTACAGGGTTCGACCCAGGACTCAATCCAGAGTCATATCTTTCAGATGGTGACATAAATGGCTAGTCTCAGACATAAATAATCAGATAGGACTGACACAGGTCTGTAAAAATCTGATCACACATATATACAAAACACATACAAACACACACATACACGCATGCCCCTTTATGAATTTCCTCTGAGGGCTTTCTGTAATAGCAGACGATGTACATGCACTACAGTAGCATTTACATTTCAGTATATCTATTAACTTAACATTCCATGAAAAATGTACAAAACGGATATATATATACATGTAAAAAGGAATGAGAAGGTTCAAATTAAAATGAAAGAAAGAATCATGATAAACAACCTGAAGCACATAATTTCTACTTTCATATTTCACTCAGTAATCAATGCTGTAACAGCATCATGACATTCAATATCATATAAACTGTGTGATTGATTTAAAAGGCATATGATCCAAAATTGTTCAGGGAATCTAATAAACACCGTGGAATTTACATTTTCCGCATACAATGATGCCTTATTACTAAGCCACTAGACACCTTGAAGCCGAGTTCATATATGCCGCGGTGAACCGTTTTTTTAAAGTTTTTTTTTAATGCTCTTCACATTTGCATAATTCATAACACACAAATAAGTTATTACTCAAAGGTTTTTCACAACTACTTATTTTCCATCTCCACTTGCTATTCATTCACATGTAAAAATTTAAAAAACATGTTAAACCATGGCATTTTACCGCAGCATATTTGAACGAGCATTTATTCTCTCATTTCCTTTCACAGTGTAATTATTTCATGAGAATTGCCAATGATGTTTTTAGGTATCATTTTCTTATTGATGAAAAGCAAATGAACAAAACTTTCAGAAAAAATTGGACAAACTCATAAATTGGTTTCCTCTCATTTCTAATACTGATTCTCTACTTATTAAATTCAAAATTCAATTAAGCCTAAGCACACGACATGTAGCATTTTACTTCTCAAGGGAAAAAAACAATCTTTGACATATATTTTTATGAATCTATACACCTCATTGGCAAATATCATAATTCAAAGTTACCGCTAATACTACATGTATTTGAAAATGCAGCAGTTCTAACCACTATGAATGATTTGTTGCAAACTTTCAAGATAAAGTTGAGTTCTGGTCATAAGACTGAATTGTGAAAGAAACTATCTCAAAACAATTGGGAAAGGTTAATTATATAGCACATAAGAATTTGTGTATGCTGTAAGGTTTTGGAATCACCAAAATGATAAGAAATTGACTCAATCTTGCCGAGAGTTACATGAACTGCACACAGAAATGTATATATGGGACTACACACATATGTTCGGCCCGAACATTTCAGTTGTTTCTTGTCATATTCTCTAAACTTACAAATGTACATCGTATTCCCCAAAATTCATTATGGAATGCTTGTCTGGGAAATCAAATATTCAATGTTGAGTTTCTTTTTCTTTTTTAAATGTAAAATTTTTTTACATGTAAATCCCCTTTTCAATACTATTTCAAACAAAGTAGATATTTGTCTGGCATCATCCAAATCTCTGACCTTTCTGTTATTTATATTGACATTTTCAGGAAAAAAAGAAAAAAGTTTAAATTGTTCATGGATATTGTCTACAATTATTTGAAAATCCTTGATAGTTTTAAGTAAAATGAGAGTTGGTTATTAATATATTACATCTGATTCATTGATCTTTATTTTTTTTTCTATAACTAAATGAAAGGTGTTCACCCATATGAAAAATGACATGAAGATATAAGCTTCAGTTAGTCTGAATGATGTCAAGGCATGGATTGATCATCATATATACATATACATAAAAAAGAGGATAGATGCATGGAGATAAGATGTCCAATCGATAAATCTGTTGAAAGAAGATTAGTGCCATTCAAAGGCCACATGGCAGATCAGGAGGTAGATCATCGCCACAAAGGTGGTGCAAAGCATCATGGGAAACCCGACCCTGGTGAAGGAAAAAAGAGTTAAAGACCACAATGAAGCCTCATTCATACATGCATGATGTTGATGTAAACCACCTCACACACACACACACACACACACACACACACACAAAAAAAAACACCTGCAATAAATGTCACAGCAAAATATAATTACATAAGTGTAGTGAGATTCTCATTTCCGTAGTGATTTGACTGCAAAAACAATTGTACTTTGGAAGTGAAAATTCCATAAAATAGTTGTCAGAAAGTAGTGGTTTTATTGTTAAGGATTATTAAGGATGAAGTAACAATTAATAGACAGATTATCGCCTTGAAAAGCAGGTGGTCTATTGTTCCGTTTTCAGGCTGCATAACAAAAGGCCAGGCCTGTGAATGGGGTTTCACAAAAAGAGCGGAAAAATTGTTCTTTTGCCAAAAGCACTACTTTATTACTAGTAAAGCACTACTTATCCATCCTAATCCTACCACCATTGTACAACTTATCCACTCCTCTTTCATTCCATAAGAACAACTGTCTCACATCAAAAGCATCAGGGAAAGAAAACACAACAAAACCACTACTTTACGACAACTTTTTCATGGACTTTTCACTTTCAAAGTACAATTTTTTTTTAACAGTCAAACCAAGGAGCTTCAAGAGCTGGAGTCACATGCAGCTCATTCCCTTTGAACCATGTTCAATGCTGCCAAGGAAAAATATGTCAGGCATGTGCTTAACTGGATCTTCCATGCAGATAAGAAGACAAAAAGATTCCTGCCTGGCTGCAAACTTACAGGCCATTTTCAAAGGAAAATATGCTTTTGTAATGATAATTACTTTTCGCTATCACTAGTCTGATGATATGAGCAGTTCACAGTGCTTACCTTTACTGGGGGCAAGCGAAAAGAAATTGTACAAAATTCCCTGATATATGAATCAGAACTGCGTGACTGGGCATGTGTGGGCACTAATCTGACATATAACATCATAATTAACTGTACTTGAACAATTGCAATTTTTATTTTCGTTTGCAGGGAGTAATCGGAAGAGTGTCAAATTGGGGATTTTAGGATTGTAAAACTTTACTTTTTTTCCACAAATTGAAACTACTATCACACAGTATAGCCAAATTTCTGGACACAATTAGGCTTTTGTATTCAATTTTATCATATGTGAAAATTTCACTTTGTTTATTCAAATAAAAAGTGAAATATCCTCGATATTTCATTTGTGACAAAAATCACTACTCAAGCTTTCCCATGAAGTTGGCGGCATCGAACATCGGACTTCAAAGGCTACAGCGCACCTGTAGATTCTTTTGTGCATCCTTAGAAAGGAGCAGCTGCTTGAGATAATTTGTTGCAGTTGGAACTCCAGTTTTCGAAGCTCCTTGGTCAAACCACTACACTTAGTGTTGGTAGTGATATATCCCCCCCCCCCCCACCTTTCTGGAGATAGGCGAATGTCAGAGAATTTTGGAGGAAAACTAGAGCGTAAAAAATGTGATAACTTTTTTTTTTTTTTGTGTGGCTTGTTAGAGAATTTTAGAGGAAAACTAGATCCAGAAAATGTGATAACCTTTTTTTTTTTTTGGGGGGGGGGGGGGGGAGTTGTCAGCAGAAAAATTTTCAGACATTTCGGACAGGTACAAAAGTCATATCATGTGGTGACCCCCCTGAATTTCAAAATGGATTTGCACCACTGAGCACAAAGATAAGTGAGTACGTTTCATGCTGTGTGCAGCTACCTTTTTTCAACCTCATTACCTATTCATTTACATATAAAATCGTCTTTTGTTTTCGGGAGCAGTTTTTACCTGTTAAATTCTACAATTTTCTGATAAAAATTTAAGAATATAAAGAGCTAAGCATGAACAAAGTCTATGTTTTTAAAATTTCAGTTTGTATGGAGGAGCAGTGATTCTGATCAACCTTGCCAAATTAAAGGATTTAATGCTAAGTTTATTTTTTTACAATTTCTCACGTCAAATGGCATTCCGTATGCAACAAAAATGGACACGGGTAAGCAGGAATTTTCACTCTCTCTGTTCATGAATTTGGTACATCAATACCGTTTATGACTGTGAATCAAGAGTTATTAATCCAGTGCACAAACTGTGGGCAATTGTCCTAAATAGGTTAAAATAGCTACCTAAACTAAAAGATCTTCCTTATGACAGTACTCACTTGAAAAATTCAAAGAAGGTAAAGCCATATCCATGCTGATCAGCTATCCCAGCACACACCACATTAGCCGAGGCGCCGATGAGTGTTCCGTTACCTCCTAGACATGCCCCAAAGGCCAACGCCCACACCAAGGGCTGGAGAGGGAGCCCTAACTCCTCACGTTCCGCAAGGTCAAGGATAATAGGAATCTGATAAAACAGACGTGACTGATTAAAGCATCACATAAACAGTGCAAATTCAGGCCATCTAAAGTGCAACTGACAAAGAAGTGCATGCGGTCTCATGTAGTCTCAAAGCTTTTGCTCACATGGTAGAATGAAGATAATTTTCATGGGAGCACATTGATTTGTAAGAGGAAATTCATTGATGTTTTATTGTCTGTTTTATTCCAAAATTTTGTTGTAACAAGGGAAAAAGGCTGTTCCTTCCCAAAATATGTCACTATGATAGAAGTGGACTGTATTCTGTTATGATATTTATATGACAATGGAGCTTTTCTCCTTTCAATATTCAAAACATATTTTTACACTACTACCGTCAATTAACCCTTTCAAGACAATTGACCACATTTTGTGGTTTGGCTCAATAACTTTCGATTCAGAGCTCTAAAAAATATACCAGATGGATGAGTAGAAAGAGCAAAAATTTCTACACACACTATGTCAATTTTTGTTGCATGACCATACTGTATAAGTGGTTATTTTCGCGGTGGTTTTATTTTCGCGATTTTCGCGAGTCGGTCCTCGCGAAAATTTCCACTTCAATATATGGCTGTTTATAGTAACAAAAACATCACAAAAATCGCGAAATTAAACCCTCGCGAATTTCCCTACCTAGTCCAAAATCGCGAAAATATCTGTACGCGAAAAAAACAGCTTATACAGTATTGCGTTTGATGCCAGGAATTTTAAAAACGAGAATAAGCTTTGAAATCCTTAAATTGGCAACACATTGAGAGGTTCAAAATCATTGTTTTTTCATCAAAATTGGCAATTTTATCAACTTATCAACATATTTCTAACCATGTATATCGTTTTCAAAGACATTACACCTCATTAGAACCATGTAGCCCTAAAAGAAAAATATTAATGTTGCCAATTTGAAGAACAAAATGTGATCAATTTAGCCTTTAAATAATTCCTGTCCTGAAAGGGTTAACAATATACTACATTAAAGAGAAGGATGAGTTCTGGGAAAGGTGAAAAATAATTTGTAAGCTTTCTCATTCCTATTACGTCAGTTTAGAAGGACATCATAGTAGAAATTGTCCCCTGAAAAGGATTGCTCTCAAAATGCCCTCATCTTTGAAATATGACAAAGTAGCTGAAGTGTTCGGGCCGAACATTCATGCCATCTCTGTTTGCAGTCCCATATACCCATATAATGCCATTTCAAAATAACTAATACATACATGTACATCGTTATTTTTCAACGAATTTTAGAAAATATCACCATCTATACATACATGTATGATGGTAGATGATAGAAATGTGCAACGACATTTTCGTCAAAAACAAATGTTATTTACGAGGATACCATACACTTTGTATTTATATATTTATGTAGTGTGCATGTATGTTCTTATTCATTTTTTGTTATGAGTTTATTTTCATGATTTTGTTGGCTATTATTGTTATCTTATTAGGGCCTCATGGAAGACCACCAATATTGGTGATAATGAGTCACCCTGTCTAAATATCAGAAATAAATAAATACTGTATAAGCCATAAATTTTCGCGAATAGGACTAACCAGACTATTTCGCGAGTGGTTGAATTCGTGGTCGGAAAATTCTCAAATCTACAAACAGTGGTGATGATGTACTTTTGCAAAGCGAAGTGTTGAATTTCTGACCAGGAGACAACAGATTCATCTGACTTCTTATGTTGGCAATATTTTGGCGTGTTGTTAAATTTGCGACCCACTCGCGATTCGCGAAATTCACGAAAATAAAACCCCTGCGAAATATATGGCGTATAGAGTAAATCAATTCTTACCATGGCTGTTGTGAACGGGATGTTATCAATGAAAGATGAAGCCAAGGCTGACACCCATAGTATGAGAATGAGAGCTACTGCAAGTCTAGCCTCTGGTGAAACACCCTTGGGGTAAACAAAATAAGAGAGTTTCAATTTACACCAGTGTACACTGCAGTTTTAATTCCAACTCTATATTACTTTGGGCAGTGGACTAAACATGTGTATATGAACAAAATTACACTTTGGAGCATTGTTGATTTGTCCCTAGGTATATTTTGTAGATTTGTGAGTTTTATGACTTGTATCCTTCTAGTATTCATTCTTCACATTCATCCTTTGTCTTCATATTCATTGTCAGAACATGTATTTCGGAACAATATTTGGATATTTACAATATAACACGCGATACTCACCTCTATAATACCAGCAACAAAATTTCCAATGTACTCAATCAGACCAAGCTCTGTTAAACCCTGTATAGATAATCAAAAACATGAAATATTGATGATGTAATGATGAAGATAGTAATGATGGTGATGATGATGATGATGATGATGATGATAAAATATTACTGCAAGAATTTTGTTATTCAATATATCAAAATGAGATTACATTTGCACACAAACTACACAGAGTACATAGCTTTCATGTATGCACGTAGGTAATATCACTAACTCTCAAGGTGTTATATTAGCATAAGAAACATGCAAAGATCTATGATCTACATGTACGTGTATCATAATACATGTAAAAACAATAGTCACAAAGGAAAAGCTTATAAACAAATACATGTACCATAAGAAAAAATATTTATGATAAGATGCAGAAAGCAAGAAAGCAAGTAACTTGGAACAAAATGAGAAATGAAAGATGCATTTGTATATATTAATAAAATTAATAACCATGCAAGGAACTCATTAGTTTTCATATCTAACCATTCATTAAAAATTATGAAATCCCAAAATGCCCCTGAAATCATTTAGAAGCCAGAGAGACTTACTGATATTTGACTATAAACTATTATAAGTTCCTAGAAAACAGCAGAAAGTGGTTGTTGCATGTTATAAATAGCTGAAAAAAGGAATTATTAGTCTAATTAAGCATGATTTATCAAAATGTAGGACAAACATTTGTGAGAGCAGAGAGAATTACAAGGAACTTAAATGTGACATATTTTATGTAAAGCCCCCTCACTCCCCCAAAAGTAATTGAAATGATATATTTTCTTAAGACCCTCCTCCATTGGTCAGTCATGCACCCATCTCCAAGGGAACAAACAAAGAGAAGAGAAAAAAAGCCAATTCCAACCCTACCTTGCACTACCTACATATACATCCATCCCAGATTCTTGCCAGAGCATATACCGGTAACTCTGCCTAAGTCGAATCTCTTGGGACCACAAAAATCTGTTCGACTTAGGTGAAATTCGACTTAGAAGAGGTAAAAAACACATGTTTTGCTCATTCTGTTCTGAAAAATTGCTTCGACTAAGGCGATTATTCGACTTATGGAAGGTCGACTTATGCAGAGTGAACTGTAATTATAAACACCCTTTGTGCTATTACCAAACCTGGGGGTTTTCAGGAATTTATCAAAGGTGAATTCTCCCTGTCATGGGTACAGACAAGGGTAATAAGTCAGTCTGTGCATACTGTTAACCCTTTCGAGACAATTGACCACATTTTGTGGTTTGGCCCAATAACTTTTGATTTAGAGCCTTAAAAAATATACTAGATGCATGAGCAGAAAGAGCAAAAAATTCTGCACATACTGTGTCCATTTTTGTTGCATGATCATAATGCATTTGATGCCAGGAATTTTAAAAAGGAGAATAAGATTGAACATCCTTAAATTGGCAACACATTGAGAGATTCAAAATCATTGTTTTTTGTCCAAATTGGCAACTTTTTCAACTTTTCGACAAAGTTCCTAACCATGTATATTATTTTCAAGACATTACATCTTATTAGAACCATGTAGCACTAAAAGAAAAATATTATTGTTGCCAATTTGCAGAACAAAATGTGATCAATTGAGCTCTTAAATAATTCCTGTCCTGAAAGGGTTAACCTGCAAAATTGCTTCGATCTTCCTAAATCACCCCCTGGAATGCTGCGAGACCATTTACCACTCCATTTGAAACAAGGATAAGCAATATGCTGTAAACCCCTCTCCTCCTCCTCCTACCCCTATCCCAGTGCCTTAAAGGGGGTACCCAATGCTCAAACAATGTTAGTTCATTTAAAAGGTCATGATTTTATTAGCAGAAAATCATCTGCCTTAAGTTTTTTTTAAATTCGTGTTGCCAGAAAAATCCCCGAAATATGGTAAGACTTCAGGATATTTTGGCCCCTCAGCTGTGTCCCAATTTCAGCTTGGTAACCACAATGACGTCAAAGTGGTTACCCAGGTTCGCGTATTGCAGATGTGTTGCGCGCTAGACTGTACAAAATGCATTATACCTTGCGCGCATTTTGCTATAATTGCGCGACAAGGTAACCACTTTGACGTCATTGTGGTTACCTAGCTGAAATTGGGACACAGCTGAGGGGCCAAAATATCCTGAAATCTTACCATATTTCGGGGATTTTCTGGCAACACGAATTTAAAAAAAAATTTAAGGCAGATGATTTTCTTCTAATAAAATCATGATCTTTTAAATGAACTAACATTGTTTCAGCATTGGGTACCCCCTTTAAAACATTCATGGGACATAAGTTTATCAGAATGAGAAGAACAGCAAACATGCAAAAGGGCAGCTTGGCCATTCTAAACCTACATCGTATCCTCAACTACCTATCTCCCTGATTATTACAACCCCCTTCCCAATAAAACAGTTTTCTTGGACACACCTCGATCAAAACAAAGAGAGCTGCAAAGAATAAAAAGGGCAGCCCGGCCATTTTAAACCTACAATGTATCCTTAATTACTGTATAAGCCATAAATTTCGCGGCCATAAATTTTCGCGAATAGAACTAACCAGATTATTTCGCGAGTGGTTGAATTCGCGGTCGGAAGATTCTCAAATCTACAAACGGCGGTGATGATGTACTTTTGCAAAGTGAAGTGGTGAATTTCTGACCAGAAGACAACAAATTCATCTGACTTCTTATATTGGCAATATTTTGGCGTGTTGTTATATTCGCGACCCATTCGTGATTCGCGAAATTTGCGAAAATAAAACCCCCGCGAAATACATGGCGTATACAGTACCTATGTTACAAATTTTTATCCCCCCCCCTTAAAAATGTAAAATTCTTGGGACCCAACTCAAACAAAGAGAGCTGCAAAGAATCAAACGGGCAGGGCAGCCATTTTAAGCCATTCCTTAACTACCTATGCCATGGATTCTTATACCCCCCTTCCAATAAAAGAATTTTCTTGGGACCCACCTCCATCAAAACGAAGAGAGCTGCAAAGAAGAGCAACGTAGCCCATTCCACACGATGCATTACATTCTCAATATCATGCACATCTGCTAATAGAAGAAGAGCCAAGGCTCCAATCACAGCAATCCAACCTGAATACATGTTGGAAAATGATAATAATAATAATAATAATAAACCTTTCTTTATAGCGCATATCACATTACGAAAATAATAAAATTACAGTGCTTTTATGGTGCACGTCACTGCCACAGTGCCTCTATGCACTTAAAGGGAAATCCTACCTTACTGGCAAGTTGCTCTTAAAGAAAGCAGAAAAACCAGTTGAGAAGCAGACTGGTGAAAGTTTGAATGAAATCGGACAAGCAATATGCAAGTTATTAATTTTTTAAAAATGTCATCACTATACATGTACATATATCAAATTGGCTGAAATGGTATTGTCACCGTAATGACAACTGTTCCATTTGTTCTTACACACAAAATGACTTAAATTTCATTTTTTTCATTAAGTCGGTAGAATCTCTTCTCGGAGAACATATAATAATAATAATAATAATAATTTACAACGAGCAGAAACTATGCATATATATTATATTGCGCTGCAAGAGCTCCTGATGTGCTTATAACTATGATGAGTAAGTAAATAAAAAGATATGCTTTTAGTTTTGATTTGGAAGTATTTACAGTTGGTGATTTCCTGATTTCTAACGGTAAGTTGTTCCACAATTTGGGGGCTGCGCAGACAAATACTCGATCTCCTAAGGTTATTTTTGTTTGATATGATGGGGTTTGCAGTAGTAAAGTATCTTGAGAACTGCGCAGGTTGTGGGTATGTTTGCAAGCTTTGAGTTGTAACAGTTCTACAATATATTTAGGGGCTTGACCAATTAGAGCTTTATAGACAATCAACAGGATTTTAAAATATGCTATCTACAATGTTTTTAGTACTGCCCCAAGGGAAAAGGTGCATAGGAGAAAAACAGAAATTAATGATATTTCAGTGTACAACAAACGGCAGAGTTGACCAGGAATATGTCACAATCGAGTAACCAAATTGCCAATCTGAGATTTATTGTGGAAAACACTCCATCCCTCGGATAGGATGTTAACTGGAGGCCCTGTGTAGAGGAGAGTCACAACCTTCGCACATTAAGAATTAACTACACTCTTTGTTTAAGAGTAAGGGGAAACCCCTGTGTGGTAGTACACCTGCACATCCCAATCAGTAATACCACGTCAAGGAGAGACAGGAGGGTTATGGTGATTCAGGCCACTTTTTCCCTCCCAGGCCCAGGTGATGCCAAATACTATAATAAAATCATATTGGTGATAATAAACTTACCAAGGTCTAAGTAAATGGTATCTACAGCTGAATGAACGAAGAATAAGAGTATTGTAACTATCAAAATGAAGCTGCATTTCGCCAATAAGACTTTATCTGTGATGCGGTACTGTAGACAGAAGAAACGAAAAAAGACACAAGAGGAATCAATGGCTGGACCAATTTTGAGTAAATGTACATGAGCAGAAAAAGGTCACTGTGTGAAAAGTAAACTAATGATTAAAAAAAAATAATAGCTTTGTGACAGAGACTTTTAATACGATAGCTAATGGGGGGGGGGGGGAACAAGCATCAAAAGCATTGTATATGTATATACATGTTCACATGTTGATATCTACATGTAACTATATAGGATGATAATCATAAAAATAACATTAATGCATAAGGCTAAGGAAAAACGATTGCTAGTTTCCTGCTTCCATTTTTCTTATTAAGTTTTGGTATGCCCTCAAAAACTTTTCATCAGCTTTCTTAGATTTTTGCTGATAAATAGCAAGATACTATACACACACACACATATGTGCAAAACCCATGAGTGACACACATGCTATCCCTATTCTAAGCCCTAAGATTGTTGTGCGGGGAGCTGTCGGGGTGGAAAGGTCCTAGCATATGGCAGTGATCTAGCATTCCTTGCACATATTTACACTGGAATCATAGATGGAATACCAAATGATCTCTTCATAAACGTCTTTTTGATACAAGGAGAACAACATGAGACTATATTTAACACATTTCTTTCCGATTTTCTTTTTGCTACCAATACTGTACATGAGCTTTAATATTATTGTTTTGATGTGTAAAAAAGAATCTCAGGAAATCTAGTCAAATGTAGCAAAAATCATTAAAGGAGAATGAAACCCTGGGGAAAAATCCATTTTAATGAAAAGAGAGGATAGAGAGAAGCAATTTTAAAAAAGTCTCATCAAAATCGGTTACGAAATGAGAAGGTTATGCAAGTTTGAAAAGTCTCAATTTACTTTCTATGGCGATCCTCAAATTGGCAATGTTGCTTCAAAGTGACAGGTTCAGTAGTACAACTCTCCGTAAGTTTTGTACACATAATTTCATATTTCCCCCATTATCTCTCAAGATGCAGCTTGTCTCCTTCTTAGCTCAAGATATATCATGGGGAAATGTATTTGACACAACATATGTTGAGTTCACAAAAAGACAAGCAGCATCTTTAGAGATAATGGAGAAAATATGAAATTTTGTGTATAAAACATATTGAGTTGTACTACTAAACCTGCCATTTTGAAGCAACATTGCCAATTTGAGGATCGCCATAGAAAGTAAATTGAGACTTTTCAAAATTTCATAACTTTTTCATTTCGTAACCGATTTTGATGGAACTTTTTTTAAATTGCTTCTCCCTATCCTCTCTTTTCATCAAAATAGATATTTCCCCAGGGTTTCATTCTCCTTTAATACAGAGCAATTTCATCTTGTTCTAAGTCTACGTGGTGCACAGAAAAATTAAGGTCTATAAAGAAATTTTCCGTTTAAGTGGACCTAACAGCCATTTATATGTATAAGAAAAATAACAAATAACAATAAATATGTTTTGAAAATATATTTACCCTTTGCTCCAATTCATGCAGTTTTTCTTTCCAGTTGACATCTTCATTGGCTGTATGTCTGAAAATAATAAAACCAAGGATGAAAATAACAAAAAACAAAAATTATTTAACCGAAAACAGTTTTACAGGTATATCTGCGGTAAGTGTTTGTAATTGCAGGCATGAAAACGGCTGTTCATGAAAAACACTGAAAAACTTTCGCGAACCAAAGCGAGGGAGCGAAGCGACCGAGCAAGGAGAGGGTGTGGGAGGGGGTGTCCCCCCTTCCATGGTAGGGAGATTTTTCAGATTTGGGGTTCAGAATTGTCCAATCTAGTACATTCTGTGGTGAGATATTTAACCTCACATTCAATGAGAATCTGGATTAGGATGATTTTATATAGCATAAGTCATACCAAAACAGACTCTTAGCACACATATTTATCATTATCAATACCACCAAATGTGAGTTAATGTGTATTATGTGCAGAGCACTTTCATGAATAAAACTGAGCAGTGAGCTGAATAAACAACAAATAATCCACTTCCCAAAATTCCAACTTACTTTTCTAGACTAGTAAGTTGACTTTTCTCAGTACAGAATGTCTTTAGATTTTGCCTCTCCTGTATCATTATCTCTTGTCTTTGCGCTTTATTTTGAGGCCACAGAATGCCATGATTTCTGCAATGTTTATGACGTGAAGTTGTTTTGACTTACTGCGTTCAACACGGCCGTGCCGCCGCGGTGGCCGTGAGTGATCGAAATATCCCATCGTCAATGATCACATACCTTGCAAAATGCATGCCGTTTACTTTTTCCAAAAGCCGTGATAAAGTCAAACTCTACTCTTATCCACACGATCTTGCTGTAAAACTGGAAATTTTCAAATTGGCAAACAAACAGTGTGCACTGCACATGAGTTGTGTGACTGTGTACATGTAATAACATGCATGTGCTTGTAGTATGAATAGCCTTCAGCCTTCAAGTGAGTGCGCGATTACGGGAGGTATTTTGTGCAACCTCGGCAGTTATTATGCGATCCCTTCGCATGTACGTACAGTATAAACACGGACCCAAGATGCTGTGTGAGTGCATGCGTGTAGTAAGCTAAGGGATCGCCTCCGATTCCGTCTTCGTTGCATGCCCATGTATACTGTGTATACACGATGACGTATGCGCGGAAATCGTAATTTTTTATGGAAAAGTGTGAAATACGAGGAAAAAAAATCTAGGCTCGGAGGAAAAAGCAGAATTCCGCGGATACGCAAAAAATTTTCATGCCTGTAACTGTGATCAAAAGGTGTGATACTTGCAATTATATATATATATATATATATATATATATATATATATATATATATATATATATATAAATATATATACATCTTGAGTTGTGATTTACACTTGAATTTATTCACTACTTTTCAAAGATTCAAATGTTATTTCACATCTCTTTACAAAGACAAAGTGTACAAAAGATACTGTACACAACTTGAGTCTCTATATCAAAATTATTCTAGACTACAGTCTATGTTTAAATAATCACATAAAGAGTTGAATTCATACTTTACGTTTTCAGAACAATGAGCTTTGCCATTATAGAGAAAATATAATTCAATAAAATTATATAGATCAATTGTGAGATTGGGTATTTATTCCCTTCTTTTTTTCCAGATAATCCAATCTTTCTTCTTATGTACTTTATTGGTACTGAAGTACATTGTAATCTGGGGTCTGTCTCACAAAACTATTTCAAGTCTAATTTCGTGGACATTCCATTTGACTTATGACATCTTTGTGAGACAGACCCCTGCACATCTTTAATATCCTTGCCTATTCCATTTCTGACTCACCTTTGCTCATAGATTTGGTTTCTGAGCTGTGTTTCGAGTTGGGAGACTTTCTGAAGAAGCAGAGCTTTGACTGTGTTCTCTTCCTTTGATGCCACCATGATTCTGACAGCTGCCTGACGCCATATCTCAATCTCATGCTTCAATTCTATCAAGGGAAGAAGGAAAACAAGTGGTATTATTATCTGTATCAGACATCTGAGCTGTGGTTTTACAAAATTGTGTTCCCCTTGTCTTTGGTGCAAACCGGGCAAAGAGGGTGATATTCCTTGTATCACCCTCTTTCATAAATGCCCATGGACTTTACGTGTTATAAAACCGGGTAATATAGCGGCTGCCTTGTATTTTTCCTGGTCTAACATCCGGGAACTTGGAGATCAGCTACATTCATACGCGGCCAAAGCAGTACAGCTGCGCACAAGCAATTTACGCAAGTATTCATTGTGCATTATTTTGGACTGGATACGTGACGTCACAATGGCTATCAGTAAGAAGATGTTACGTACATGTAGGCTTGCTCTAGATGTATGATGTGGATAATAATAACAATATTGACTGGCTCTTACTTTCGGGAGATACGGCATATATCGCCCTCATTAGATCCATATCACCCTTGTCTTCAACTAGGGTAATATGAATCTAGTTTCGGGGAATATATGTCGTATCCCCTTCAAGGCCAGTCAATATTGAATAATTATATTACTCATTTAAAGCAGGGCTCCACACTATGTTGTTGTTTTTTTTTTTTGTATGGGGTCCAGATTGGACTTGATTTGTAAGGTCTGTAATATTAAAGATAACGTTGAGTTCTGGTCATGAGATTGAATTGTGAAAGAAACTGTCTCAAATCAACTGGGAAAGGTAAATTATATAGCTCATAAGAATCGGTGTATGCTGTAAGGTTTTGGAATCACCAAAATGATAAAAAATTGCTCAAATCCTGCTGAGAGTCACATGCACTGCACACAGAAATGTGTCTATGGGACTACACAAAAACGTTCGACCCGCACATTTCAGCTGTTTCTTGTCATATTTTGAATGTGAGGGCATTTGATGAGCAATCCTTTTCAGGGGACATTTCTACTATGATATGTAACATAAAAATAATGAGAAAGCTCACAAATCTTTTTTTTAAAAACATTTCCCAGAACTCAACCTTCTCTTTAAAATTCGAAATTTGGGGGTCTGGACTAAGACTTTGGGTGCCCATGTGTCCCAAGTGTGTTTTCGTGTCAATCCCTGATATAAAGGACTGGTCAAGAGCACGTCACATGATCAAACATATTTCTACTTGAAGAGCTAAACCTTAACTAGTTTTCACCGCTGTGTTGTCAGAGTAGGGTTAATTTTACTATTTTTCCTGCTTCCCAGTGGAGATCGGTTTTACTTTATCATTTTTCACTGCTGTGATGTCAGAGTAAGGTTAATTTTACTATTTTTCCTGCTTCCCAGTGGAGATCAGTTTCTGCACAGTCAACCAAGTGACTGGCTTGGAGCCAGGATTTAACAACACTTGAAATAACCAACACTAGATGTGTGTGTGTGTAATTGGGTTTTTACAGACGTGTATCAATCAGATATGATTATTTACGTCTGGGGACCGACCTTTAACGTCACCATCCGAAAGACGTGACTCAGTTTCAAACCTGGGTCCGCTGAATCAGTTTATAACTTCCACTGTTAGCTGGATTACAGGCGCACGCCACAACGCCCAGATCTACTCACCTCTGATAGGTTGTGGTTCAAGGGAATGAAGATTGATCCTTCTATAGAGTAGTCTTAGAGCTCCGTATCCAACAATCAAACAGAATACTATACCAATACTAAGGTGAAGTGTAAAGTTTGAAAATCCGATTCCCTGTGGAGGAAAGAAACAGAAAATTGATCTTGAGTCAAGGGATGAGTTGAGTTGAGATGAGTTGATTTACTGACTTTTTGAACCACTTTAGAGGTATGAGAATACAATCAAAATCATAAACATGACAAGATGTACATATTATATAAAACGAAATAAATAATGCACAATAAACACTCTGATTTGCTTTGGTTTCATTTGGTGGTAATCTAGACAATCTATCATGCCCTGGGGCTATAAGTTCCAGGTTCAAAACCCACTCCAGGGTGTGCTAAAGGCAGGCTTTCTCTGAAATAAAAATTGGTTTCATAGGCACTACCATGCTTTGTTTTAATGAAACTCTTCACTGCTCCACAAGAATGTCAGAAGTCAAGGTGCAAATACACGTACATGAATGTAAGCCCAGTAATTCATTCAAGCCTTTAGAGGTTGCTGTGGAACTTCTCAAAGGACTCGGGAACTGGCTATTAAATGCCCCACAATCATATACAGTGGAACCTTGTTATAACAAACTCCTTGGCCAGAATTCACAAAGGTGGTTTCAATTCAGACCATGGTTTATGCAGATTTTGTGGTAAATATGCTTGATTTAGCACATACACTTAAAAAGATCCAATAATGAATGCGCGCCTTTCGCACGTGATTGGCAAAAGCGCTAAATTCACACTAGTTGCCATGGTTTAGACCATGGTTTATGTAAATTCAGACCATGGTCTATTTAAATTAATTTAAATAAACCATAAACCACGTTCATTATTGGATCTTTTTGAAGTGTATGCGCTAAATCAAGTGTATTTATACCACAAAATCTGCATAAACCATGGTCTGAATTGAAACCACCTTAAGTGAATTCCGGCCAAGGAGTTTGTTATAACAAGGTTCCACTGTATATGATTGTGGGGGCATTTAATAGCCAGGATATGCCTTTCCCCCTTTCAGACACATCATGTTATCCTATATTCATACGACGTATGGATATATGATGTATTGATATGAGAGCATTCAGACACTGTTATACAATAATTGTGTGGCACCATTCAGACCTCGCGCACTGTCAGGTTTCATGGAAAGCTCATGAATATGTACGAGTCTCTCCCTTGCACAGTACGAATTTTGCACGGGCTTTGGGCATTGTGTTTATATAAGCCCCGCCAACTTATACATGTACGACGTATGGATATGAGAGCATTCAGACATAAATATACGTCATATGAATATAGATCGTACGAAATGATGATGCTAAAAGCATCGTTTCAATATACGACGTATGAGATACGACGTATCGATATAAGAGCATTCAGACACATAAAATCATCCATACGTCCTATATCCATACATCGTATATCCATACGAAAACTCTCTAGTCTGAAAGAGGGGTTAGTGTTTAATTTATGGCTGAAGTTAGGAATTCATATAGAGTAGGAAATTGATGATGAGATCAATACTTTATATCAAATATTAAATAAAACAGTTTGTGTTGGTTGTTTTAGAGTAACCTGAATAAAAGTGACATCCAGAAGATGTCGAAACAATATTCTGCATGTAGCAATGTTAATCACCTACTGTTCAAGAGATGCAGTACAGTTCCACTGCAAAATTTACAATCCAAATACCTTCCACACAAAACCATTACAATAAACAAGTGTTATAGGTCTCAAGACCATTTCGTGACCCATTTTTTATGGGTCTCGCTCTCTAATCTCTGTCTCAGAGGTGCCAGGTCTAGGTCTTGGACCTCAAGTTCTCAGTCTCGAACCTCAAGATCTTGAGAAAACCGCTTGAGACCTCTCGAGACCCAATGAAAATAACTGCAAATTTGGGAGAGATTGTTTTCCTTGCTATTATAGTAATTTCAAAATATTTTTAACTGGCTCACAATTTTTAATAAGCCTATCAGCTAAAGTTTGTTGGGTTTCATTTTCCTTTATAAACTTAATAAGGAAGGGAAAGTCTCGGTCTCGGTCTCTGTCTCAGTCTCGGACCTTGAGGTCTTGACTACAGCACTGCAAATAAAAACAGTAAGGTACATCATAGCTTCATTTGCAAAATATGATACAGTTTGGGTTACTCAATTTTCGTGAAACATGGGTTAAAAAAAAAAATCAGTGTTACATCGCCCACAAGAATGAATCCTAAGTTATTACCGCTAAGATAATAAGTAAAGCCATTCATAAAAAGCTGAGAATATGAGAGAAAATGAGTGACAAAGAGAGAGAGATGCAGAGAACAAGAGAAGTGAGGGAGGGAGAGAGAGAGAAGGGTATTTTAAGGATTAGTGACACTTTGGAGGTCTGTGTGTAACAAGATCTTTGTTAGTGTCCAGCCCTGCTTAATCATGTAGGAACACATTTAAAGTATTAAACATTTGACATTACACAAGGTAGCTTAGGATTAAAATTAAAACATAATTTCAATTCAAATTTCAATTCAAGGTTTCTATTCATAGATCTAAATGAAGACTTTCGTTGCAAAATGCAATAACCGCCAGATCCCAAATATTTAAACTTAATGTATCAAAAGATCAAAGAAAGATAGCTTTATATGGATCCATAATCAGTTTTCAGGAAATCGCTTTAAAACTACATTTATTTTAGGTTGAAAACACTGTTTTGGGGCAAAATGCCAATCCTGTGTCAGAGCTAAATGCATTATATCCAGTGCCCGTTCATGACGTAATTGATGCGCACAACTAAATCAATGGATACGAGAAGCCGCACAATGGGAGGGAGGAGCCTTGGAGAATTTATACCTGATGCTCCAACTCGGTAGACTTATGGACTCAGTAATATTTGGCTTCACTGACCGCAAAATCAAGCCCTAAAAGCATGGATGCTCTCTACACAGATTCCTAACTATTTTACAGAGTCAGAAATAAACAAATTATTTCAAACAGACGGTAAATGAACAGCATATTACTTAACTGTGGATATAACATGTTTTGAAAAAAAAAAAGAAGCTGAAAATCATGATTTTTTCAATATAAGTAATTATCACAGATTTTATTTTCAAGGCCTCATTATTTTAATACAAGTGAAGTGATCATTTCTTTTGTATTTCATGAGTTCTTGTCCTTGCATAAATTTGTGGCAAAACAATGTTGTTTTCCTTGGAACGTCTCAAATGGAAATAAGGCGTTTTGCAACGAAACTCTTCAAACATACAATGTTCCATGTTTTCCATACGGGTCATATATCAAAGAACAGCATTTCTATGAGCTGGGCACTGGCAACATCCAAAGGGTTGAACAAGTACAACATGCAGAGGGGATTGCAGCATGTATCATGCAAATACAAAATATATAATTTGACAGTTTATGTACAAGAAGATTTTTGCATGAAAACAGATTTTTGAACAATGTATAGTAATTAATACTGGTTTCTAATCTTTTAGAAATCTAATCTAATTGTTTCTAATCTTGATTATTTGTGATCCCATTCTTTCATTCAAGCAGTCTTCTAAAATAGTAAAAAAAGTATCTTGGATTTCTCCTTCTAGTTTTAATATACAACAAGTTCATGCAAGAACATGAATACAGCCTAAGCAAAATTATTTTAGCATATGCTCATTAAGAGGTTTAAAAAAATCATTGTTTCTTAATCAAAACTGGCAATTTCTTCAACTTTTCGACAAATTTTGTAACAATGTATATTGTTTTCAAAGATATTACACCTTATTGGAGCCTTGTAGCACTCAAACAAAAATATTATTGTTGCCAATTTGAAGAACATTTATTTATTTATTTATTTATTGTGGTATAAAGAAACATTGTACATGGCAGCCTTGCGGCTGAATTGAATACAATTTACATTAATAATGACACAACACAGTGTTAAAGAGTGAAATCACTGGTGTACTGGTAGGAGGGTGGCTTTAAAAAATTAAAATGAAATTACTGCCAGATATAGGTCTAGATCTATGACAAAATTACATTTTCATTTAAAAAGTCTTTTTTTTTTTTTGCTTGCTAGCTTCGCTTGCTTGCAAGTACATGTATTCAGAAATTGTGCCCCGTATGCATATGTTCAGCCCCCTCAAAATTTTTCGCTCCGAACGCCACCGAAATTACACTAGAAAATGTGATTTTGGAGTAGACTAGTTGACACACATAAATGTGCATTCATGCACATACAAGGAAGATAACTCCACGTTGCGGACCTTGCTATGAAACCTTTTTCCCAGCAATGCTCTTTAAACCCTTACACATTTCAAGGTCTCTTACAGTTTTATGTCTTCTTATGATATACAAATTATATTTTTAGGTGATATGTCTCTTTTAATGCCATCTTGCTACCCTTGCAGCACTATCAGAGCAAGAAGAACCATGAATAAAATCAATTATATCCATCACAAAAAAAGAAATTGAGGAGTTGATTGGTTCACTACACATCACGAAACAAAAAACATATTCACACAGGCCTCCTGCAAATGACATTTGACGTCATGATTCATGTACAGTAGTACTGTATGGTTCGCGCCATTCGCGGAGACTGTACACAGCATAAGACATCACTCAAAAAGTGCGTAGTGTATTGTGACGACATAAATTTGCAGGTACCTATTGCTGTAGGCATCGGCGTGTGATGATGTCATCACTGCACATTTGATAGTTGTGCAATTCATCCCTTCTTCAAAACTTGTTTGTGTGAGCAATACCTTACAGTACTGCTGATGGTCTTCAGTAGATCAGTAGATCGAGACTCTAGTTAAAGATGACGGATATCAACCAAATATATAATGCCCATCTCCAAGTCTCTGGTTAAACTGTGGTGCCCTAGATGACATGAAGAGGACCATTTTCCTTCAAGGCTGTGCCCCTCTTGAAAACAGTTGCATCACCTCGGGTACCATAGCTTCAAACCAGGGCCCTGTTTCACAAAACTTATTATCAATAACAACTGCTACAGATCCATAACAAATTCACTCTAAGCCATTCAAATTCAATGATTTCAGTAGCTTATAACAACCATAGTAACTTGTCATTGATAACAAGTTTCATGAAACGGGACCCAGCCCTCTCAAACCAGTGTATATTTGTATACTGCATGTAGTACTGTATTAAGGGTACCAATCACCAAAAATCATTTGCTCTGTATATTAGGGGTTCCATGTCGCTATAATATATTCGAAATATGAGCTTCAAATGTTGATTCGATAAAGAGATATTGCAAGTTGAAATACACTCCAAATAAACAAAACAGCGCTCGCATAGAATAATGGCCCACGCAGAACCTAACTCCGAGTTGGGTTCCTTGCGAGGTTTTAAAAAAATGTTTTCCTTCATTTTCTTCATACTCCTTAGCCATTAACCCAATGAAGGTCAGGTAAAGTGTTTTGAGGTTGATTTTATACATTCTAGCTGTACACAAATTATTTTGTTAGGTGATTGGCACACTGTAAGATGAGGGTTAGATCATAACCACCAGCATGCACTATTAGGTTAGATCAACATCGCCAGCATGCAGTACTAAATTAATACAGGAAGAACACGTGATTAGTTCTGAACAAAACCACCAAAATCCAAAGCACAGGAAGGAAAGGCTCAATGCTAGGGCAGAAGGGTTTACTGGAGGCAAGGGGATCAGATTGTACTCACCAATATATATGGATATCTCTTTTGCTGTCAATTCAAATCAAATCAGTGATGCATACAAACAAAAACGTCATGATTATATGAACAAGTAAACATGTTTCTACTATATTAATACATGTATGTTGTGCTCAACATGCACAATATTATGCCAAAAGATGAAACTTCATATAATTAATAACATTATATAGAGGAACCTTGTTATATTTGAAGTAAATTACATTGTTATATCATGGATTTTATAAAATGTAAACAATTGGGACCAGAAAAATTACCTTGCATTAATGAGAGTTGTTGGAACAGTGTTCTTTATCATGAGATACCATTGTAATAATATTGCATGGAATCTTATTTACAGTAGGAAAGTATTATGCTTGAAAAAAGTATGCTGACAGCTAAAAGTCATATGAAGGAAAATGATCTCTGAAAGAACAATAAAATAAATCAGATTCAATTGAAATATTGAAGGAAGCACAACTAAGACTTACATGTATGATGTAAAATATACTCAACAGCCCCTTTTAGTATCAATAGCATTTTGAAAAAAAAAGACCATAATTTTCATACTGCCTGAGCAAAATTCTAAAAAATGAAATGGACTTCTCATAAACTGTCCTCAGCTTCCAGCTTTTTAAAAATAATTTTCTTCACGAACAATGATCGAATTGAGTACATGTGTACATTTACAAAAGATTGAAAAAAGTCAAAACATTTAAACTGCAAGATATACACTGTATTATCTCGCACTCGCAAGTTAAACAAATGTAAATATATTGTAATTAATCAATAAAAGATGCACATAAATGAAATATAATTCTTTTACCAGTCAGGGGCGTCGCTAGAACATTTTGAATGGGGTGTGTGACACCCAAATTTGCAGACAAATTTTTAGGGTGTGATACCCAAATTTGCCGACAAAAATGCTTCACTCTAATCCCTCTCCCCCCACAAATAAGAATAAAAGAAAATTGCAGACGTAGAGATCTTGATCATACAGGCCCATTTTCGCAAGGAGGGGGCTGACGCCTTTTGCCCAAATATCAACTTTTCAATTTCTAAATTTTTGAGAGTGAGCGAAACGAGAGAGCAATTTTTTTTAAACTTTTTCGTAATGGAAATGTACAGAGGGTTACATACAGAAGTTATTTTACATAATTACCTGGGAACCTCGCCGCCCAAATATGTGGATATTCTGGCACCTCGCTGCCCAAATATGAAGTGGTGGTTTCCCGAATATATGAACTTTGAAAATCATCAAGGGGGGGGGGCTGCAGGCCATTGCCAAAGTAGGATGCCTTTTGCCCGAATATCTACTTTTAAATTTCAAACTTATTGCCAGCGAGCGAAGTGAGCGAGCAAAATTTTTAAAACTTTTCGTAGTGAAAATGTACAGAAGTTACTTACACAAGTTATATAATTATCTGGGAACCTTTCTTCCCCAATATGTGGATATTCTAGCACCTCGCTGCCCGAATATGACTATCAGAACTTTGAAAATCCTACGGGGGTGGCTGTAGCCCATTGCCGAAGGGACGGGACGCCATTTGCCCAAAGATTAACATCCTAATTTTGCTAGTTTTTCCTTCTTTTTTCTTTCCTGCCCTTTTCCTTTCCAGTTTTTGTTTTCCTTTCCTTTCCCTTTTCTTTTTTCTTTTCTTTCTTTTTATCCTTTCTCTTTTCTCCTTTTCCTTTTCTCTTTCCTCTTCCCTCTCTCTTTTTTTCCCCCTCTTTTTTTTTTTTTTTTGCCGACAGAGCTGGCGCATTTGCCGACAACAATTTTGAGTGGGGGGGGGGGGGGGGGGGGGTGTTGCACCACCACCCCCCTCCCCCCACTAGCGATGCCCCTGTTACCAGTATATAATCATAATATCCTAAAATATAAACATTTGAACACTAAAACTTCTCATGGTTTACAGTATATGATGTTTACAAGCAAATATATATGGTCAGATACATGTATGTGTTCAACAAAACAAAATTCCTAGTGAGTTCAAAATGCAGAAACAGAATGAAAGCTAATGGTCTTCACTTTTAAAAATGTCTTGCAAATGAAAGTAAAATAAGATGAATTATGCGCATTAGACCGTCGACTGATAGCATTAAGCAGCAATACTCACAGCAGCTTCAATGTCTGAGTTGGCAACAATGATGACGTTCGGAGGATCTCCAATGGCTGTAGCCGTCCCTCCGATGTTGGAGAAGATAACCTCAGCTATTAAAACATACCTGGGATCTATGTTCAGTACCTCACACAGGCTGAAGGCAAAACAAAAAGAGACGGAATAACCCATACACTTCTGTGAAATTTTGTAGAAAATAGAATGGAGAAACAGGCTTCTAACAAAAACACAAAGAGTCAGAGTAATAACCCTCTATACTTATGTTGCATTTTTTAGAGAATACAACAAAGAAACAGGCTCCAAGCAATATGATAAAAGACATAATAACCCTCTATACTTTTGTGGAATTTTTAGAAAAATACTATAGATAAACAGGCTGCAAGCAAAAGAAAATAAAAAGTCATAAACCTAAACACCTCTATGTAAATTGTAGGAAATACAACAGAGACAAATAAAACATAAAAAAACGATAGAGATTATTATGCACTAGTATCACAAAGGATAACACAGGACTGTTCGAGGGGTTCAATTTTGAAAAAAAAAAATTCTTGCAATCTAACACTCTAATTGATCCAAATCACTGAAAATATAGATTGCAATAAAAACTTTTTTTTTCTCTCTCTCCTTCTCTTTCTTTCTTTTCCCAGCATTTTCAAGGAATTCGCGACATCCTTAAATTTAGACTCAGATTTCTTTTGTATTCTGAAATATACCTTATTTTGTACATCGCTCAGCATATCAGACAATTATCATCACTTCTAGACCATCACATTTTTGCTGTCAGCAAAATAAATGCAGATGGTCTGAAAAGGTATGTTTTTTCCGCAGATTTCAGAAAACTAGTGGTTAAATATTTTAAGGAGTGAATATCCCGGCCTGTGGCATAGCATGGGTCCAGTCAAAGAGGGAGCATTGGCTCCCGGGGTTGAGGGGGGGGGGGGGGATGGTTTTGCAAGTTGGATGAAATGTGAATTTCCAAGGCCTTCAATTAGGGTAAGGGTTTAGGGTTACGAGAGGTTCTATTATGTCTTTTTCTCTTTCCTTTCCAACTCTCCCTATCCTATTCTCTCCCCCCCCCCCATCCCCCCCCCCCCCCCGCCCCCCCGTAACTATGCCAACAACCCCAACCATGCATGATCTTTTTACCTGATGGTGACTGGAGTCATCAGTAGAATGGTTGTGACGTTGTCAAGGAAGGCAGAAACAATGCCTGAGAAGAAACAAAGAATTGTGACCAGCGTCCAGATCTTCCCTTTAGCCCACTTGTAGGATAGTAGCGCACAGTAGTCAAAGAAGCCTGTCTCAGAAAAGATGGCTACAATCGTCATCTGTACAGAGCAAAGAATGAGGTATACATAATTTTTCTCTCTCTAAGTCAATATTTTTTGCTTCCCAAGGAAGCATTTGCAATCAAACAAATCCATGACAATTTCTAAAATATCACTTTCCTCAAATCTTATGTTAAAACAGATTCGTTCTATGCTGCCATATGTTTGTATGGTATATCTAAAGCACAAATACTATGGAAATACTTTTAATTAAAAGAAAATTATAATTCAACCTAATTCATAAAACAAAACAAATGCAGAGTAGCCTGTGATAGCACTACAATAATAGAAGTAATCTAAAGTTTTTTAGGCACATCAAATTTTATTGCATTTGCTAGTCTCCTTCATGTCTTTTTCCCACCAGTCAGTTTTATCTCTTTTTTAGAGTGCACTTTATGTATTCTAACTTGTAATATCTCTTTACAGAAGTAATACTTAAAGCTGATATTTTGAATATGGGACACCAAAACATAAAGAGCTGAACAAACGTTAGCGACTTGTCCCTACTTACCATTCCCCAGAGAAGAGCTAGAACATCATAGTCTAACCATTTCATCACCTCCTCTAGAGGGGGACGCTCATTGAAGCTGGTCAAGACGGCCAGCACGGCAAATGATCCTAACATGGCTGCCGTGGTCCTATGGACTAGCTGTAAACAATAATAACAATCATAACAATAATGAACAGCTACATTTATATTGTGCACATATCCATCCCAGGAGATGCTCACGTTGCTTATCCTAGCTTTTTACACTTCAAACTTTCAAAACCAGACTTAAGACTCACCTAATGCATACTACTTACAATCAATTATCCTTGTACAAAGTTTACCTTCTTTTCCACTGACTTCATATATGCTGACTTCCTCTGTAATAGCAATAATTTAAATCATTTTGTAGGCACCGTGGGCCTCTGTAAAGATGGATATGTGTGCGTCATAGAATTGTCATTATTATAATTTAGCCCAGCTGTCCTGAGGTACTGAAAGCACTGAAGGAATAGCTTCCTACCAGGTACCCAGTCATTTACTAAACCTGGGGGGTGTTTCATAAAGCTGTTCGTAAAGTTACGCATGACTTTACGACCAGCTTGAATATAAAGTGCCAGATGGGATGCCCAAAGTTTTTCCTGATGTTTTAATAAAGTGTGACTGTATTTCCAATAACCTCAATTAAATTATGGCAAAAAATATACTCTGCATTAAAAATGTTTCTTATAATAAGAATGTTAATCTACATCTGCACAGTTAAGCTTTAGTTGATGCAGTTAAAAATGATTGAGCATCCCATTTGGCTTGTCATATTCAAGTCATTCGTAAAGTCATGCGTAACTTTACGAAAAGTTTTATGAAACACCCCACTGGATCAATGATGCTAATATCTCGATAAATTGCAGTAATCCTCATCACACCACTTGCAATTTTCTCGATCATAACCAATAAAATGTTAACCCTTTCGAGACAAGTGACTACATTTTGTGGTTTGGCTCTGTCAATAACTTTTGATTCAGAGATCTAAAAAATATACAAGATGCATGAGCAGAAAGAACCAACAATTTCTGCACATACTATGTCCATTTTTGTTTCATGAACATATTGCATTTGATCCCAGGAATTTAAAAATGAGAATAAGCTTTAAAATCCTTAAATTGGCAAAAATTGAGAGGTTCAAAATCATTGTTTTTTATCAAAATTTGCAATTTTTTCAACTTTTCAACAAATTTTCTTACCAAGTATATTGTTTTCAAAAAGATATTACACCTCATGAGAACCATGTATCACTAACAGAAATATCATTGTTGCCAATTTGAAGAACAATGTGATCAATGTAGCCCTTAAATAATTCCTGTCCTGAAGGGAGGAATAAAAAGCATAGTGCTGCAGGCATGTAGCAGAAATGCATGTTGTACATGTGATAAGCATTTAGGATTATGCTGATCTCTCATTGTAAGTCTGTATGGGGTTCGAGAAAAAAATTAATTACAAACGGTTCACTGGAACCTGATTTTTTTAAAGAAAGTTTTAGGCAGCAGACAACTGGTCAACATCACTCAGTCATACAAAGGCCCTGTTTCACAAAACTTGTCATCAATGACAAGTTGCAATAACTGTTATAAACTACTGAAATCCTTGCATCTGATTGGCTGAGAGCAAATTTGTTGGTAAAAATCACTGACAAGACACTTTATGCCCCCCCCCCCTTGTCTCATCAGTGTGGCTGAAGAAAGTCAGTCTTCTGGATGCAGCGCTAGCACATACCTCAAAACCGATCAGGACATAGACGGCAACCAAGATGATAGCTGCCCAAACAACCTCCTCATCTGACGACGAGGGTAACGCCGTATGTTCGTACTGAAGGGTCACAAGCTCATCAATGTTGCTCTCAAAACTCAGCACGTAAGTAGTATTATGACCGCAACTATGGGATGAAATTAATAACAAACCCAACAGTAAGCAAAGAGAGCACTTTTCACAGGGTAGGGTTCCACAAAACCATCATAATTACAAGTTCAACAACATCCCATTGAAATTTAACACAGATTTCAAGGGGAAAATCGGCAAACTTGTACTTAAAGGGTGACTAAATTAAAAAATTGATTGCCCATTTTTCGTAGGAAGGAGTCATCAGGAGCCAAAAAAATATCTATCACACACTTTTTTATGCATTCAGTCGTATTTCATAATCATTTGAAAAGTACATTTTTGCTGATTTACACAGTCATAAGCCCCGCCCCTAAAAAAACCCCATCGAGCGACATCATGATCACGTGATCTGTGATGTACGAGAAGTAAGGGAAAATATTCCACCAACCTATATAACGTGCGCGCCCGCAGGCCCCGGCAGGCCCAGTCCGGTGCCGAGCATGACATTCACCGCATCGACCATTTGCATCGCATATTTTCGTGTGTTTAATTCCTCACAATAACTTTGATTTTGGGACACAATTTCATCAGTAATGCCAAATCGGTGTATAGTTGCGGGCTGTAGCAAGACCCCTAAAGATGATGTAAGCCTATACGTACATCATTTTCCTAAAGATGAAAATCTACGGAAATTGTAGGTCGCAACGGTATTCTCACGCGGGCAGAGTGGCAAGGGCTAAGCGAGTGGAGTACAATTTGCAGTGATCACTTTTCTTCTCCAGCAGCTGCAGCAGCTTCACCCGCGGCCCCTTCCCCCGCGACCCCTTCACCATGCCCTGGTGCGTCTTCTGCGAGGGGTTCAAACATAATGGTCGAATTCCCCTTGCCACTGCACTTGAGCTTCTTCTCTGTCGGTATCGATAAATCATCTGATAAATCAGAGTTCGTATCTGGCTCAAAAAAGTCCTCCAAATCGGACTCGCGATCACTATCCATCTCTCTAAGTTACTCGAAGAATTCAGCCAAAAATCTAACTCAGTAGTACCGTAGTACATGTAAAGCGAAGTAAAAAAAGGCGAGAGTGAAAACAAACCAAACAAAAGCGTTCACCAGTCGCTTAGTACGAGGGGGAACATAGTTGCCGTACTAAAGATGTGTAGTACATTGCACAGACGCATAAAACGGCTGTTACGCGTTTAAGACCAATGCAAAACTATCGTTCGGCAAGCTCAGATGGATGAGAACATTGTTCAAAGTAAAGTTGAAAAAACAAAACAAGAGCTGTATATTTGGGCAAAAGTGTTCACTGATCTTAAAGAAAATATATTGATAATGATTATTCACTCCTTAGACTGTATTGATTAATTTCCCTTTTTCATAAATTGTCTGTTGAACAGAGGGGTCAAATACCGCATTGTGTGTACAATGTTACATTGCCGCAGCCTGTAGATCTTGTGCCTCTTACTCTTCATACGTCACTTGGGGGTGTGACGTCAATTAGCCAATCAGCTCACGAGTTTTAAGGAGCGGTCCCCAAACCTCTACTTTTCCCCCTTTTTCGCCAAAACGAGACATAATTTTGACAATCAATTGCCAGATTCGTGATTTGAATGCAAAAATACATGGAAACAGCACCTTTTTTCTCTCTAATTTAGTCACCCTTTAATGACAGTTTCATGAAAAGATGCCCCAGATAGCATCTTTACATTCTACACACCTGTGCATGGAATATGACTTAAGGGATAAAATTTCGTTGCACAAACACATCATGAAGATAAATATAATATTCATGCAGCTGGTATAAATTACCGTATGACGGCATGCAAACATCAGAGCAGGCTGTTGGGCTATATGCCATATACGAATGATATAAAATGTGGTAAAATGTCTCACCGCTCCCTTCTACAGGTAAACCAGTATGCTGGTAATGCACAGAGAGTCAGTAAAAGTCAAAGGGGTGAAAAATACATTTTCTGTTTTTGGAAATATACCTATGAGGATTGGAATAAAATCCGTAAGAGTTTGTTCGGGAACACCTGCTTTTTTTTTTTCAATCACAAGTCTTTGTTGTTTTTTTTGCATTTTGAATTATATATTTTAAATTCTAAATTTCAACTTTTGAAATTTTTTTATGAAATGAAAACGCTCGAACTACGAATAAATGATTATACTTTAAAATGATTTTCACCATAAATTCTTAATAAAAATGATTATCAATTTGTGTGAAAGGGAAATTAGCCCCTTATAAATTATATTTCTTAGAAAAAAATCTCACTCTGTGTCTCTTTTTTGTGGTAATCCAGCAGAATTTGGCATTGATTTTTGCATCATAATGTACACCAAAACCCCAAAAAGGAATCTCCAACTAATAATATGCTTTATGATTTATATTGCAAATAGTACAATTTGTATGTATTCCTGCAATACAGGCTTACCTTCCTATGTAATATTTCTCTTCCATTTCTTCCCAATAGATGCTCTCAGATAGAGGATATTCTCGGAAGACATTATAACCACCTGTTTCTTCAAAACATACGTTAGCACCCTGTGAGTTGTCGTAGCCAACCATTCTGACTGTGATGATCTCTGTTGAGTTGGACATGCCTAATTCAACGAGAGGTCCGTTGAGGTTGACTTTAATGATGGTGTTACTGCCAAGGTCAGATATTTCAGTAACTGGAAAAGAGGATAGCTTAAGGAAAAAAAGTACTGAAAACAAATTCACCTGATGTAATGAATGAGACTTTTCCATTTATTCTATTTCAAGGAGAGAGATAGCTCTGCTACATGTACCTCCAAGTAAAACGTTTACGATGATTCTATAAGAATAATACAATTGTTGCCAATTTGAATAAGAAAATTTGGCCAAAATAGCCCTTCAAATAATTCCTTTCCTGAATAGGATAAGAAGTAGGACAGCATCTCAGGAAACCTGTCATAAGTATAAGTTTTCTAACATCCTATTGTAACAAGTTGTTAATTTTATTACATTGGGATGTAGCTGAACTTACATGTATACTTATGAATGATGGTTTCGTGAGACTGTCTAATGCATTTCATCAGGATTGACACAATTAAATCAAGTTGATTTAAATCACAATTAAAAGTGCCTTATATTTTGTAAACATTCGTTATGCTTTTTCATTTATTGTGCGCCTAGGGTGCCTCTTTCAGGCAGATTTGTGTGCTATATATGTACAAAATCATTATTATTATTATTATTATTATTAAATCACTGATTTAAACAACAGCTAAAGAAATTCTTAGAAAATTTTACTGTTAATTTTGTTCATGCTACAAAGAAATCCCTCAAAATTCATAGTTCAATTTTTTTTATCTTTTGTTAAAATAATTTATCCAAGTTTGTATTCCAAATAATATCTAATATTAGATCTACCAAAAAATATTTTCTTTTCTATGGGAGCAACATCAAGGGCAGTAACTTTTAAAAAATCAAATAAATCAGATTTTTTAACATTAACATAAAAGAAAATCATAATTTTTTCCAACCCTGAATTTCATGTAAGTAAGGATACTATAGTTACGACCCTCTGAGATAGAGAAGATTTCAGGTTGAGGGAGCACTTCATCTTTCAGAGTAAAGAATATCTGGAGAAAACAAAAATTGAAGAAAACAAGATACAACTAACTCTTTATATGACTCTCAAACAAGAAGCTTCCAAATCATTTTGAGATCTCCTACTTGCTGGTCCATCATTTTACACAACCAATGAATACATGTTGTTTTATATATTCATGTTGAAATAAGAACTAAACATGAGTTATTACAAGAAGCTTTTAATATGCATGAAGAAATCGAAATGTTTTACCCCTTTGTTTTCAACAGACAATTAATTAATTTGAACACCTTTCTAAAATTCTCAATAAATAATATCTATTGCAATCTCTAGTAATATCAAATACTGTTTGCATTTGTTATATGGCTAATTCTACAATCTGAAGTACATTACGTTGCACATCATGTACAAAGTCCTATAATTAGTTTGTTAACTTTCATGTAACCAAATTTTCTCTAATGTAAACATGACACTAATGATACCTACATCTGTGTCTTGTGTATGTCCATACATGTATTTCACCAAAAATCAAAATCAAATAAGATTGAATCATGGAATACCTTTATGTTAATGGCAAATATGGGATATCAGTGAATGAAAAAGTACAAATCACAAATCTTGGCATAAAAAGAGTTCAGAAAGCTCATTTATTCTATCCTATGTATTACCGAAATCTGAGCAGAGTACAGAGTACCTATTTTAGAAATCTTGTTCATATGTTATGGAGTCTATATTTTTCTGTGACAACTTTTACCTGAAATTATAGTTTATTTTCAGCTAATGGATTCGAATTATAAAAAAGAACTTACTGTGCAGACAAACATTGACAGGAACACCACTCCAATCTTGATATTTCTAAGATAAATCCTGTAACATGAAACAAGAAACTATATGAGTATGACATTTCTTTTTTGATTTAAAAAAAAAAAAAATCTCTTTTGAATTGTGATTATTGATATGATATCACGACGGCTGAATAATAAACCAAATATCACTACAAACCAAATGGAGAATGTACATATAGTCTGAAATATGCCCCCCCCCCAAAAAAAAACAAAAGACAAAAAAACAAAACAAAACAAAACAAAAAACCTTCTGAACTTGCAAGGAAGGGTAAGAGTAAAACAAGTGAACATGCCAAGGGGCAAATTGTGAAAAGACTTCCTGTGGCAAAAAACAAACAAACTTCTTTTGCAATATGCAAATCATCATTATGTACATATACAATACAGTATATATATATATATATCAACTTAACATAAAAACACCATCAACCCAACATAATAATAAAGCAATCAGTTGTTATGGAAGCAGTACTGTGACAGAAAGAACAGGGCCCAGTTTCATAAAACTTGTTATCAATAACAAGTTGCAATAACTGTTATAAGCTACTGAAATCTTTGCATCTGATTGGCTTAGACCAAATTTGTCATAGAAATATAGCATTTGTTACTGATAACAAGTTTTATGAAATGGGGCCCTGTTCTCAATAATGAAGTGCTGTTGCCATTAAGTATTAAACAGACTGTTATCTACATCCCCCCCCCCCCATACTGGTATTTATGTTACAACAAGAAATTAGGTCAATATTCCTTCCTACTGCAATGAAATGGCTTTTACCTCTGACATATCAGTTAATAAAAACAGGTATTGAAATTTTTTTTTTTTTACCAGTAATATCAGATTCCATCCCAAAAGCAGAAATGACAAAATCATGTACATGACTTGTACTATCATTTTCCTTCACAATATTTGCCACATTCTTATGTTTATTTATTATTTATTTATTTATTGGTATATGTTGATTGACCAGCAGCAATGCTGAAGGGGTCAATTTACAATCAGATATGCATGTAGAAATATATACAATAGAATCGCATCAAATATATTTTAAAAAATACACAATTGGAAACAAAACAAAGATCTTTATACAAAGACTTACGCTACACAAATAATAAGATAACAAGTGTGAAAAGTCAGAGAAAGAAAAAAAAGTCAGGAATAGGAAAGAGGAGGGGAAGGGAAAGAAAGAAGGAGATAGTAAGTGAGAAAGGAGAAGATTTGGAAGGAATACATAAATATAACCAAGTCAGATAGGAAGCCACAACCATGCAAAATGAGCCATTACATCTAGACATGCAATCTGAGAAGTGAAAAGGTTTGGGATACAAAGTGTGTGTGTGGGGGGGGGGGGGGGGGGGTTATTTCAAGATTCTGGCAAGGTGAGGAATGGTGGATTTTCGATATCGTTCTGTATTGCATTTAATTGTAGGGAAGCCAGTCATGTTACAAAGCTGTCTTACATTTGTATTACATCTAGGGACGGGAAGAAGGTTTTTGTGGTGGTCAGAGTTTTTGAGTTTTTGTCCAAATGTGTTGAGTGTACTTAAATTTGGGCCATAGTGAATATATTACATATCATACCTGCTATGTTATAACAAATTCCAAATGAATACTCGTTAGTCTATAAGAAATAATTTTAATTAATCTATAATGATCAATTTACATAATGAAAGAATAAATGATTATTGTTTGCATGAAGGGTTTTCAGGCGACCAGAAAAATTGGCGTATCTCATGGTTTGTGCAAAAGTACCCGGATGACCGTGCGATTTTAAAACAACATCTCATGGTTTGTGTAAAAGTACCCGGATGACTGTTCAATATTATACAAATAGTGAATGGCCATGAGTGCAATTGTACAAGATTTTGCACGAGGTGAAAGATAAGAGACGCTCTATTCAACGAGGCGCAGCCAAGTTGAATAGAGTGTCTCATCTTTCACCGAATGCAAAATCTTGTTCCATTGCACGAATAAAGACCATTCACTATTTGTTTTATACAACACCTCTGACGTTAACGGGCTTAAAACATTTTTTTTTAAAGAACAATTTTACTAGACGTAGTCCAAATATGACTGACCAGATTCAGCGATCGATACAATTATCAGCGCGCACTGCACTAAACTATAAAGAAGCAAACATTTATCGTTCACCTTACCAAATATTTGTAACTCACTGAATGAACTCCAATAATCCATGTAATACATGTATAATCCAAAACGATAAGAACTGAATCCTTTCAGAAACACAGTAGAAAACAATATATTTCAGTATCTCCCTACTACTAGTTTAGATCTAAGTACTACTAGTTTAGATCTAAGTTAGGATAGTAACTTCAGTCTTAAAAGTTAGATCTAACATTATTTATCTGTTGTAAAATGTAACAAGTCCGTGGAAATGAAAATTTTGCACAGAGCTTGTGGAAGAAGATGTGTTCTGAATATTTTAGTTAGATTCCTGTAAGATTAGCTGTTCTTGAGAAAGAGTAACTATTATGTTCAGTAGATTCTGGTCCGCTAACGTCTAACTTACTTAACGACACTGTAAGTAAGTTAGACAAAGGATTCCAAAGACCAAACGGCTCTTCGCAAACAAAACGGTAGGCCTACCTCTCTATATTGTGAGCATCGGAGTCGGACAATAATTCATTCAATCCTTCATCAGTTTGAGTTAGCAATACAAAGTTTGGTCCTGCCATGATGTGAGTTTTTTAACTTAAAAGTCAATAACAAATCCTCGGGGAACAAATCAGATCTAACGTTAGTCTACAACTACGCTCCATACATAGGTCGTAGCCAGCCCCCATGCCCAGCACTAGCACTAGCGTATAGCCTAGCCTAGCCTGCCAAACGTAAACATGTACTCTTGGCGCTGCGCACGTCGTCGTCGAATCGCTAGCTAGCTAGCTGGCTATAAACTGCACCGCGCGTACCATGCTTTATGTTTATTGTGACGTCAGAGTGCAATTTCGTTTGATCCGTTTGTTCCATTGCATGGTGATGTCACTTACCTCACAATATACTGTGTACATAGTTAGTGACGTCAGCGTGCAATGGTGCGAATGGATCAAACGGAATTGCACGCCTGGAGGATGATATTATCGCCAGCAGTACCAAGTGGGCCTGCCGTATCTGGGGAATCTTTGCCTGCGACTGACATGGTAAAGATTCAGGTTGTAACCTAATGAGTAAGATAAACTAGACCTAGACCTAGTCCAAAAATAGAGTCCAAAACTCACTTCGTGTCGTAAATCGTCAGTTAATGAATAATGGTTATCACAGAATAGCAGGGAAAATGGCTGTCAAATATCATACACACTCACAATTATTAAGATTGAAAAAGCTATCACCCCTTGTCGAGGTCTAATTAAGGCCCCCAGCGGGCACAACACAAAAAAAAATATCAGGTAGCTCTAGGCTAGGCTAGACCTAATCTTAAATCTCCCTCAAAAATTGTGTCATAGACTAGTTAGGAACCTAACACTAACAGCTAAAGTCGCCAACATTACGTCAAAGCTAAATTAATTAGGCAATGTAAAGTGAGATCTAGACTAAGTCTAAAATTAGAAAACTGTACGATCACAATTCTTTTAATGTTTCCCTTCGTATCACGTCGGGGGTCACCAATTTAAAGGAAAAAATATCCCAGTAGGACAAAATTGTGCTAAAATAGAGACCAAAAATCTATTTACACAAGAAATTGGATTACCACCAAAAATATCTACAATAAGATTAAGAACAAATAATAAAAATTCTTTATACACATTAGAATACTTTCCAATGCAATGAAATGATCATTGAATAAAAAGCATAAAATTATAACAAAAACTGATTAAAAACACCAAGGAATCGTATCGCTAATGCACAAACCAAAGAAAAAAGCAGGATACGCGCATCCGTTATGACGCACTAGGCGAAAACAAAAGGGCGTGACCAAAAACGCACGTGGACCTCCACGGTCGACGCGTGCCAGCAAAGCACGTGCCCGTGGGAAAAATTTAATGTTTACAAACAAGGTGGCTGCTGCCGCGAAACGATTCCCTGGGGAAAATGATACGCACTTTTCTGAAAAAGTTTATGGAGACGAAAAAAATGATTAAAATACCAGATGAAGTAGAGCTGCTACAATATGTTCAACATTACTTTTATCGGATGTCATGTGATTAAGAATTGACCAATGGGGTTGCAAGTATCTTGTGTTGTATAAATCTCCATATCTCATGGTTTATGTAAAAGTACCCGGATGACCGTGCAATTTTAATAGAATATTTCATGGTTTGTGTAAAAGCACCCGGATGACCCTGCAATATATCTCCATATCTCATGGTTTGAGGTGAAAGTGACACATAAAAAAAAGTGAATACACGTTTGAATACGTAAAGGTTAAGACGATGTAATGTGCGCAGCCCTTGAAAGATGCTTGGGTAAGGACAAAATAATGTTTTTCTACCTGTCTTTTATGTTGAAGTTAATACAAAAACATAAGCACATGTAATGGTGAAAATGGAGGAACTAGGTTTCATACAATTAATAATAATAATAATATTGAATTACTTTTCTTTCATGGGACACAAGGGTATATCGCACTCGCTTTGAAAATATTTCACTCGTCGTGCCGACTCGTGAAATATGCTCATAGCTCATGCCATATACCCTTGTATCCCACTCAAGGCCATTCAATATTATATTAATATGGATTGGCCATTTATAAGCAATCACATAATGAACAAAAAAAGGCAGAAAACAGGAAAGAAAATGTTTATAACACAGATTGAAGAGAAAAGGGAAGTAGGATGTATATCCACACTCCTGATACAATCAACAAAGGAGAAAGAAAACCCCAGTGCTTGGGAAATCCTAAAATAAACATCTGTATTACTGAAGCCTTTTACCAATGGTTAAACAGTACTTTCCTTTCCTAATTTCTGCTTTGATATGAATGGCAGAGTGTAAATAGATGACTATACCACATGATCAAACCAGTTAATTGCAAAATTTTTGTAACAGGGATATTCAGGCTTCTCAGCAGAAAATTGTTTACACATGGTCCAAATTGACAGTAATGTGGCTTTGGGGATTCCAAAGGTAGTGGTTAGAAAGGAACAAAGAAATTTTTCAGGTTGAAAGTATGCAATTGACACACTGTAGTCCAAACTTAGTGAAAATATGGCCTTATGGCATCTCAGGGATTTGGTTTGGGAGAACCAAAACAACTTTGGAGGTTGAAAGTATGCATTGACATATTTATTACCCATGTTAGTACCCGTGTTGGGGAGAATTTCCACTTGGATTTTTTTTTCTCCTTCTGAAGTCCTTTACGTTTGCTATTAACCCTTTCGAGACAATTGACCACATTTTGTGGTTTGCCTCAATAACTTTTGATTCAGAGCTCTAAAAATTACACCAGATGCATGAGTAGAAAGAGCAAAAACTTCTGCACACACTATGTCCATTTTTGTTTCATGATCATATTACTTTTGATGAAGGGGAATTTTTGAAACAAGAATAAGGCTTTAAAATCCATAAATTGGCAACACATTGAGAGGTTCAAAATCATTGTTTTTCTTTATAATTGGCAATTTTTCAACTTTCCAGCAAAATGTTTAACCATGTATATCGTTTTCAAAAACATCACACCTTATTAGAACCATGTAGCACTAAAAGAAAAATATTATTGTTGCCAATTTGAAGAACAAAATGTGATCAATTTAGTCCTTAAATAATTCCTGTCCTGAAAGGGTTAACACCAAGCATGTTCTGCCCCAGCAAGAACCCTACGGACAACCAAAGATTAGGAGTTCATATCAAGAGCACATGAATACAAAACTTCTCAGATCAAGAGGTTAGCGATATACTTCCAAGATTAACATGCTTGATTCAAGTATTGAAATGTAGATTTTTTTTGGCAGTCATGTGGTTCAAATACTTGACTGGAGATATGAAGGTCATAGGTTCAATCCCTGGCATAGCACTTACATCCTCAAGCAAAGCATTTAATCTATATTTAATAACATAATCCAAGTATTAAAATGTAGATTTGTTTTAGTCATCAAGTGGTTCAAATACTTGACTGGAGATATGAAGGTCATAGGTTCAGTCCCTGGCATAGCAGTTACATCCTCAAGCAAAGTGTTTTATATATATTTAACAACAAAATTGATCCAAGTACTTAAATGTAGATTTGTTTTAGTCATCAAGAGGTTCAAATACTTGACTGGATATGTGAAGGTTATAATAGGTTCAGTCCCTGGCATAGCACTTACATCCTCAAGCAAGGCATTTTTATCTACATTGCTTCTCCACACCACTAAGGTTTACATGTATGTTGGGTACCCTATAGAATACAAACATTATTTGTGTTTAATAGTCATAGCCTACAAAGCAATATCCTGTAGAGGGCGACAGACTGGAATTCTCTCTTGTGGATCTGGAGTAGAGAGAGAGGGTGTACTGTATGTGTTGAACACCAGACAAATGCTTTGAGCAGGGTCATATAGAGTTCATGTACGTATGTAAAGTGCTTATCAATTAAGCACTATACAAATGTATCATTATTAAATGTATCATTATTAAATGTATCATTATTAAATGTCTTTCTTATAAAGTTTGGCAGGTAAAGTTTACTGTTTACCCACCTACTTTGTTTGCTATTGAAATATACGTGAGATTTTACCATTCTGCATTGTACATGTGATAGGAAATGGTGGATAGAAAATGAATACCAGTGCAAGTATGTGACTGGCACTAAAAGTCATCACAAGACTCCTATCTGCTTTCCATTTGACTATTTTTATCTTTCGTTTTGTTTTTAGAGTTTTGTGGGAGCCCTCATTACAGAGAATTTGCCCTTCATCATAGGAAATAATGCTGCAAAAAAATAATCCTGAAAGGAAGCAATTCTGATGTGGTCATACATGTACAACCAAAACCTCAGATAATAAGTTCAATACTTTGTAAAAAAAAAAAAAAAAACCCTCTGTTTTCCAAAGTCATTAGTCAGTGTTTTGGTCATAATAACACTATGCAGTAGAGGAATACTAGAATAAGAATTCCTTTGCATGACATATTAGAGCACCACAGATTGAAAATTTGCAACATCGCTTCATTTCACTAAATGTGTCACTAAATTCAACATAAGAAAAGCATGAATATTTCAAGTTCTGAGAAAAGAGAATTTGGAAAAAAAAAATAGATGAATGTGACAGTGTCTCAAACTACTCCACCTATACTCAATTAATGATCCTATGACCTTTGACATCTGACCTCAGGAACCAAAACTACACTCATTTCATATTGTTTTCATGCTTCAAGAGCTAAGTTTGGTTAGAACCTGTTCAAAGGTTCTCAAGTTATCATTTTATCACCAATCTTGGTCAATATTTTACTATTTCATTTTCTAAATAAAAGGATAAAATAACGATGTACAGAAGTTATACCGACAACAGATCTTATGTCTAGATGTACATGTGGGCAAAGAATCTGCTAGCTGTGCATCCGCTAGCACCGAGCTGCCAAGCGCACATGATGACTTACATGTAAGTACATGAAGCTCATGCCAAATCCAAATGCTGGCCACATTGTCACATGATACATACTTAGTTTGGTTTGAAGGCTTGAATCTTGAGAAGGCTCTCTTGAATTTGCTAGGAGACGACTGTCCATCATCAAAGACCAGGTCATCCAGAAGCATCTTATCCCACGTGAAGGATTTTCTCTCCGATGATTCAAACCTAGAAAGTAAGCCAAAGATTTTAACCATATAATTTGCTGTACATGTATCTCTCCTAAATACTACTTTCATCATATAAATCCAAAGAAGAGGCACATACCACTGCCCCATCTTATAAAGAATTGCGATTGACAGCAACTTATTTTGAGACTGATATCAATCGCAAATCTGTACATAAGAGATAGCAGACTGTAAAATGAAGATTGATTTTCATCAATCGCAACTCTTTAAAAGAGAGGACCCTGAAGTTTATGAAACATTTATGACAAAGTGATCGCAAAAATGGCATCTTATGGTGATCATAAAATTGGCAGTGACAATCATCTTCATTGTGCAAGTAAACATCAGAGGAAGGTACTGAATTAGACAATGAAACTGTCACAGGTAAAATGGTAAATACCTTGTTAATTACTAATGCTTTAAACAATCCTGATAAATTTGTTCAAAATCTACATCCAAAGAAGTGACTTTAGTTTTGATACCTTTACACAAACAAATTCTCAAAATGAAATTACCCGGTAATTCTTTGTTATTCTTGATGTTGTTGTTGCTCTGATGCAAAAACAACCCCATATATTTTGAATGGTGATATACCCTAAGGGAAAAAGTGGAATATTTCATTAAAAGATAAATTTGTATTGATCTAGTATCATGGCCATTCATATGCACTTTCTGCACTTACAAAATGTATAGTTAGAAAATATCATTTTTCCTCTTTATGCACTACTGACAGTCATCTTGTATTTCTCCCATCATTTCAGGGTATGTGCAATTCAAGTCAAAGAGAGATATTTATGCTTACAAGAATTTTGAAGTGTCATTCAGTCAGTTTATTCACACTGCCTAAAGTGCATTCACATTGTGATTGTGAACATGTACTTTTAGACACAATGGAATCATTCAGAATCATGATCATATTGTACCAACATGTACATGTTATGTATTGTTGAATTTATTTTCTCTATAAAAAAAAAAAAAAAAAAAAATATCAGCAAAAGGTTTGCAATAGAAGGTTGTAGATCATGTGCCACGGGCAGCCAGCTGTGGATGACAGTGTTGGAAGAAAAAAAAAAGAACTAAAAAAAATAACTAAAGTGCATTCACATTGTGATTGTGAACATGTACTTTTAGACACAATGGAATCATGATCATATTGTACCAATGAAAGATACATGTAAATGTATTGTTGAATTTATTTTCTCTATAAAAAAAAAAGAAAAAAATATCAGCAAAAGGTTTGCAATAGAAGTTTGTACATGTAGATCATGTGCCATGGGCAGCCAGCCGTGGACGAGAGTGGTGGAAGAAAAACAAGATGAATGCGACTGCATCTCCTATATATGCCTCTGCCTAAATTCAGTGATGGCTCAAACTGTTCTTGAAATCTTGTGATAACCAGAATAAAAAGCCTCTTATTACATGTTAATTGACCTCTTTGACATTTGACCTTACACCTTTTAACCCCAAAGTCTGATCACTTTATCTCCTCCTAGTCATGAATAGAAAATAGTTGAGATATGTTAATAGATCCTCATCATATTAGCACTAAGTTTGAAGTTCATACCTCAAATGGTTCTTGAGTTATCGCGGAATGAGGCTTACACCTGAAATTTCAGAAATTGGCTTCTGTGACCTTGACCTTTGACCTACACACTCCAAAATCTAATCAGGTCATCTTCCTATGGTGATACATACTAGCACTACGTTTGAAGTTCATACCCCAAATGGTTCTTGAGTTATAGCTAGAACGAGGCTGACACCTGAAATTTCATAAATTGGCCTCCTAGACCTTGACCTTTGACCTACATACCCCAAAATCTAATCAGATCGTCTTCCTATGGTGATACATACTGGCACGAAGTTTGAAGATCATACCTCAAATGGTTCTTGAGTTAATGCTACATGTAGAACGAGCCTAACACCTGAAATTTCAGAAAAATTGGCCTCTGTGACCTTGACCTTTGACCTACATACCCCAAAATCTAATCAGATCATCTTCCTATGGTGATACATACTAACACCAAGTTTGAAATTCATAACTTATGTGGTTCTTGAGTTATCAATCGAAGAAGAAAGTGGGACGGACGGACAGATGGACAGACGGACAACCCGAAAACATAATGCCTCTGGCACCACCTTCGGTGGGCGGAGGCATAAAAAAAAGAACTATATATAGATGTTTTTCTTTCCAAAACAGGAAATACATTTTATTTCCAATATAGCTCTAAACATAAAGCATGATGCATCAAAATTCAACACTTGAAAGTAAATTTACAGTATGAATATTTGAAAACTTAGTGGCACAGAAGGGTTAAATATTCCGACAGCAAAGAGTTAAAGGGTACCAATCACCAAAAAATATTTTGCTCTGTATGTTAGAGGTTCCATGTCGTTATATAACATGGACTCCAAATATTACTTCTATAAAGAGATATTGCAAGTTTAATTATACTCTCTGTAAGCATAAAAGCGACTCGTCAGTAGACTACTAGACGCACCTACATGTATACGCGCTGGCCAAAATAAGGGTCTGAGCGGAACCCAACACGGAGTTCAATCAATCATAATTATAATCATAATCATAATGGATTCATACCTGCACACTGTAAATCTAAGTTATAGATAAGATTTTTGCAAACAGACATATATTTTTAATTCCTATTCTATGGGCAAATGTACATGTGTACATGGACATTTAGTTTCCTCTCAGAGCAGAACAATATATGTAGTTAACTGCCTATATTTATAGGGACAATTGATACAAATTTATCTCATTGTAAAGTTTACTGCCCCATTTGTTTTGATCACTTTGACACATGTTTTATCGGTTTATCTGACCAGTTCAAGGATTTTCCAAGGAGTTTGTAACTTGTGTTCTTATTTTTACATTCTAACATTGGAGAGAAAAGGGCCAACTGTTGAGCAATACAAACAGGGAAGCTGGTAAGCTTATAATCCAATGTTTGGTATGTTAAAAACAACTTCATGGACATCTGTGAGCATAATGCAAAGTTATTATGTTATCCATCATGTTTTGATAACACAAAGTCATGGACTATCATAAAGTAAATACCATAAAATATCTGATGTACATGTAGGATTATACCTGTACATGTAATTTATATCATTATTCATTAAAAAAAATCACATTTAATATCTTATTTATTTATTTATTTATTTAAAATGGTTTATAGATCAAAAAACATTCGCGGCTTGTGGGCCGAATTGCAGATTTTTTACAAAATATAACTCAACATTAATCATATAATAGGCACATAATATGATAAATAAGATAGAATATACATACACAACTTTGTAACATGACAATAGCAAAATTCAACAATGCATAAAGAATCATTTATAAATTCACCCCACTGGGAGAAGGAGAATCTGAAGAGTAGTAAAGAAGAAAAGAAAAAGAGAAAGAATGCAGACAATAGAGAAAGGAAGAGAGAGAGAAAAAACAAAGAAGAGCAAAAGAGGGACAAAAAAGGAAAGAGAGCCAGAGAGAGGCAGAGGGACAGGGGAGGCCAAAGAGAGAGAGAGTGAGAGAGAAAAGGGGGAAAATGTCAGCAAGAGACAGCGAGAGAGAGAGAAAGGAGGAAAGAAAGGAAAAAAGAGGAAGAAGAAAAGAGAAGAGAGGGTAGTAGGAGAGATAAAAATTAATGGCCGGAGCAGATGTGAGGAAATGAAAAAGGTGAAGGAAAAAGAGAGAAGTAGGGGAATTAAAAAATGATTGCACTTATTGTCATGGTAACGTTTATGTGGAAAAGGTTCCTGGTGCATATATGAACATAGACAAACGCATTATTGACATAATTCATACATACACCATATTTTCCATATAGCATAAAAATAAAACACAATAAGAAAATATTTAAATCACATCAGCAACAGTACCATCGTCTGGTGACAATTTCGGCAAATGTGAGATTTTTGTAGATATGACTAACGATGCATAAAGGATCAATGTTGTAAATGCACCCCACAGTGAAAAAAAAACCAAAAACGACAACAGAAGAGAGGGAAAGGGAGAGAGAAAGAAGGAGGGTGGGAGAGAAGGAGAAAGAGAAGAGTAAGAAAGAGAAAGAAAGATTTAAAAAGTCTGAAGAGGGAAAGAGAAAATGAAAGCTAAAGAGAGAAAAAAGGAAATAGATAAGAGACAAGAGAAAGGGAAAGTCAAAAAAGGAAGAGATTATAGTATTGCAAGATAAAGGGAAGTGGTAGAGAGGAAAGAGAGAGAAGAGAGAGAGAAAAGGGGGGGGGGATTAAAAAACTGATAGCACCGATTGTCATGGTATAGCGTCAATGTATATAAAATGAACCAGCAATGTTTTGGGTATATATATATATATATATATATAATATGAGTGTGGACAAACGCATTGTTGACATAGATATACTGCACTTACCATACATCAATAAAAGCTAATGACGATAAATATATCAAAATATCTCAATAGCAATATGTTGCAACAATTTTCAATTTTCAACAATTTCCAACATTTAGAGATTGTAAAATATCGCAAAAGTTAGCATCAATAAGAATGCATAAGTTCGTCTTACAAAAGGGGGAGGAAAAGAAAGAGAATCAGAGAGATGGAGAGAGGAAAAGAAAGCTAGAGAAAGAAGAACGGATAAAAAAAGGAAGCAAGAGGGGGATAGAGAGAGAGATAGAATGTAAAAAGAAGGGAAAGAGCTGTAGAAACAACAAGTGAATGAGTACATGTAAATTACGCAATGCGTAATAAATGTCCCCGCCGGAAGTGCAGATCTGTGGAAATTAACTAGCCTGAACCTTAAAACTTCAGTGAAAAAATTTAGTGAATAAAATAATAATGTTACTGCATGCAAAAGAAGAGAATACCAACAATGCATGTATACAACTGAAATATAAAACATGAAAACATTATGAACCTTCAGCCATTTTGAATAAATTTGCATAAATTTGCATGAATAATGAATTTCAAAATTCTGTGTAGAAGTTTGGAAGCCCCCACCCAGCCCTATCAGATTTCAATTCAATTTAAAGACATTTATTTCCAACTTTTCAATATACAAATTAATAAATGAGCAAAATAATGTACATATATTTTGAACAAAAAATATGACAAAATGATAAAACAATCGGAATCAAAATCCGATGTGAAATAGAGGAGAAGTAGCATTTTTCGTCAATTTTGAATAAATTTGCATAAATTTGCATAATTAATGAATTTCAAAATTCTGTGTAGAAGTTTGGAAGCCCCCACCCAGCCCTATCAGATAAAACAATCGGAATCAAAATCCGATGTGAAATAGAGAAGTAGCATTTTTCGTCAATTTTGAATAAATTTGCATAAATTTGCATAATTATTGAATTTCAAAATTCTGTGTAGAAGTTTGGTAGCCCCCACCCAGCCCTATCAGATAAAACAATCGGAATCAAAATCCGATGTGAAATAGAGGAGAAGTAGCATTTTTCGTCGATTTTGAATAAACTTGCATAAATTTGCATAATTAATGAATTTCAAAATTCTGTGTAGAAGTTTGGAAGCCCCCACCCAGCCCTATCAGATAAAACAATCGGAATCAAAATCGGCCAAGAAATGACGGAGAAGTAGCATTTTCTAACATTTGAGCACACACGGACAGACGGACGGACACACACACACACGCTCACACACGCACACACGTACGGAGCCCGTTTCATAGTCCCCTCGCGAACTTCGTTCGGCGGGGACAAAAAGGAATAGCAGGTAAGGAAAATCGACACAGAAAGCGAGAGAGAGAGAGAGAATTAGAGGAATCAAGCAAGATTGCACTCAGATACTAGTACATTATGCAATATTATTGGCATTTAACAATCAAACTAAGTAAGGCAAAGGACTATTCCTATACCGTGTCGTTTTACATGACACTTCAGTGAATTTACTTTTGCTTCTCAGATTTCTAGAATGAGAGTTACCACGCGTTTGGGGCAGCCAGTGTTATATGCCTGCAAAAAATAAAATCATCACTAAAATCATGGCTTAACAACTATTTTTTCTCATGAGTGTCACGAGATTGCCAATATTTATTTCCCCCTTGTTAATTAACTTGAAATTCTTTCTTTAGGTTCGCGACGCTAACGAGCTGTTTTTAAAATGGTCTCACAGAGCATGTAAAGATCTCAAGTGTTTGAAATGTTTTTCTTGCTTACTCATTTGTTGATTTGTATACTCATTGAAATTTACACCTGCAAGCAATCAATGCGTGCCTTGCATGAGGACTGCGTGCAAGCACCGGAGTGCAATCAAGCAGTGAGAGAGTGTTGCTAGGAAACAATAATAAGTTAGAGAAAAGTGAAAGCGTGATTGGTTGGTATTGTGGGTGTGGTGTAAGATAAAGGTTTACTTCGTGAGGAAGCGAAAGAGAGAAGAGAGAGGATATCAGGAACCGTTTGAGAGAGGTTCACCGTGAGGGTCCGAGACGAGAGTGTCTGTCAAGAGAGGTGTTAGAGGCCAGGGATCCCCGATGCTTTGTCAGGTTCATTTTTAGGGGAAGATTTGATTTGTAGAATCAGACTATCAGGCCGTGATACAGAACGCCGAGGTGACACCACAGTCTAGACCGGACCAGTAACAAGTTAAGGAAGACATAGACTCGCATCCTACCATGGTAGTATCCTACCCTGGATGTATCCTACCCTTGGGAATTTGTACTTGATGCACCAGCAGCACCCTTAGTAATTGACGCATCTATGCTAGTGCCAGTAGAGGTATCCGTGTACCAGCCCAGTGGTACAGTTCTCCATCTCGTAATCCAGAAAGACTCTGACGCATCGAACTACACGAATCTATTCATCGCAACTACTGACATCGAAGTTAAACCACGCAGCTGTAATCTCCATATTAAAGACGATCATAACGCAATCACGAACTCATACTCACCTCCAAGTAATGTGCTGAACCCTCATAGTTTATTAAACCCTTATAACTCTTGTAAACGGGAGGTATTGACTATTTAATTTATTATTTTCATGTAATTACTGCTTGATATACAAGGTATATTTATTTATTTGGCAAATTGATAATTTATTATTTTGAAACCAACAATTGTTGCATTGTAGTAGTAATTTTTTTGGTCGTCTGCATTTTATTATTCAGAGCAATTTCTAGTGACAATGAGATTGTCCGAAGTTTACACCAGACCCCTGATTGCATTTATTTTACCATTTTGGGAGGGTCTGGTGTACCGGACCCCTAGTGCTGAGCTGTGCTATATTAATATTGAAATAATACCTTGGTATTGTTTTAACCCTTGGGATACTGGGGTTAGGCAATAGACTAATAGAGATGAGTGCAATTTACAAGAAAGATGTATTGAGTGGGTTAAAGACTGCATCAAGTATCATTTACTGTAGGGGTGTAAACAAGAACATGCTGTTGCTGTTCATTATTAAAAACCACAGCATGAATCTCAGAACACTGCCGGTATGCTTCGACCAATGTCAAAGTTTACATTTATGAAAATAAGATAAAATCACATCTACAAATGTAGATCAGGCATCGCATGTCTGAAGTATAAGGGGCATGCCACTCTGGCCAGCAAGCAGGGCACACGGCACACAGTATGTAAATCAATACAAACTGATAGTGAAAAGAGCAGTGCCAAATTTCTTGTTACTGGAGACCTGTTATCTTTAGCCCAAGTTTTCAGGGTACCCCACTCATTCAGGGGGGTGTTTCACAAAGAGTTAAGTTTGACTTAAAGTCATGCCTAAGTGCCAATATGCATACAGTATTAAACGCGTAATCTCATTGGTAGATTACCCAATAGCGTGCATCTCATGAGCATGATCTGACCAATGCGGTGATGTGTCATATTATACTGCACACAACAAGGAATTGAAGAGCAACTTTAAGTCAAACTTAACTCTTTGTGAAACACCCCCCAGATCACTATTAGCTCAAGCCAATTCGCAGTGAATGAAATGGCAGGCATTTTTTGTACTTGGGATAGTGGCTCAAGCTACAATCTCACAAAAGCTACATGCATGACTGACTACTGTAAAATCAGAAATTTTCGCATGCATGAAATTTTTGCGAATTTCGCGAGAGGTCAAGATTCGCGAAAGTTTCAAGCCACGAATTAATCAAATCACGATTGAAACAACGTAAAATTACTGCAATTCGTGAAAGTTCCTTGCTGCAAAATTGGCTGTCATTAACAATTCGTGATAATTTCTGATTTTACAGTAGCAGGGTGGTCCACAAACAAAAATTCAAACATGTAAAATTGCAACTGGGAAGAACTTATAAACTGATGTATGCAAAGAGTAAAGTCCCTTGCGGCCAAAGTCTAGAGCCTACTTGAGGGCCCTGGAAGTTCTGTGGTTCTCTGAGGCTTTCTGGTGCAAATTTATCAGGCATATTCTGAAGCATTTTGATTTTTTGAAACAAATTTTATGACTTATATTTCATAAATAATTTGGTTTTAAAATGATTATTTAAGAAAATCTTAAAACTCTTTGTGGACCACCCTGGACTAGTACATGTATGTGAAATATTGCACTATTTGGCCAAATAATGGGCTAATTCACAACTGAAATCTGACTGCAACTCAATGATACTCATACTCTGAAGCTTGAGCTACATGTAGGGCAAATGGAGATGGGGAATTTCACCCATGAGCTATTTTATTTGGAAGCATGGATCGGTCTCATATCTCAAGCTTGAGATAACTCAGGCTATTAAAGGGCAATCCAACCTTCGCAATAATTGATTTGTGTGAAAGGAGAAAAATCAGAGAAGCAGATTGGTGAAAGTTTGAAAGAAATCGGACAAGCAATGAGGAAGTTATGATTTTAAAAAAAGTTGTAATCACATAGTTGTACATATGGGAATTTCAAACTGGCCAAATCAGTACAGTCCTTGTGATGTGGCAGCAGTCAACTTTCCCATTCGCTCCGACACACAAAATGACTAAAAGGCCAATTTTTCAAAATATGTAACTCAGTAAGATCTTTTTCTTTATGGAGGACCTATAACAATATGCTATCTACTGTCCCAGAGGGTAGATATGCTCAGGAGAAAACCAAAATTTTATATTTTGGTATACCTTAAGGGAGAGTTGACCATGAATACATCACAATCGATTCACCAAATTGCCAATTTGAGATTCTCATAGATGTAGTGATCCCATTTTTCACACATTCATAACTTTCTTATTCTTTGTCCGATTTCTTTCAAACTTTCCCCCATCCTGTTTCTCTTATTTTTCTCCTTTTACAAAAATCAGCTTTTTACAAAAGTTAGCTTGCCCTTTAAATGAAAAAGCACCTTTTGAGAGGGTAATTCCGAACAGTGATTGATTACCCTATGGTGGCCTCTGGGTAATTTGAAACCTACTCGACTACTGCATTTCTGTCAAGCCTTCAGATCGTTCCTTACCTCTCATCATCATCATAATCATCTACTGCAGTCTCGGCTATTTCTTCGTGCGCAGTATGGTTGTTATGTAAGGCATGTCCATTCACTGGTATGGTGCCATGGTTACGCTTGCTCTCCTCCCCTTCCAAGAGCCCCTCCTTTTCACCAACATCTTCCATCATTGTGCTTCTGTATCTTTAGTGTGGCAGAGCTCTGCTGAAAGAGAAACAGTGAGGTACTGTATGAGAGGTGATTAGTCGAGTGGCTTGGAACACTTAATAGGAGATGTGAAGAATTTAGGTCTGAGCCCTGTTTCATAAAACTTGTTATCAATAACAAGTTACGATAATTGTTATAAGCCACTGAAATCACTGAATATGATTGGCTTAGAGCAGATTTGTCATAGATCTGTAGCAGTTGTTAATGACAACAAGTTTTAAGAAACATGGCCCTGGTGTCGCATTGATGTCCTTTTGGCAAGTTTAATCTTCATTTGCCACTCTCCATTAAAGGTGAAGTAAATTGGTGCCAGGAAAGAAGGAATTTCTTGAATGCTGTGAGCCCTGCAGTCAGTAGTGCAGCTGCACCTGGGGTACTGTTGGAGTGCCTTGAGCACCACTGAATGGTTCTATATGAGTGCTCTAGAAGTATCCAATATTACTATCATTATTATTATTCGACCAATCTAAAGCTTGCTCATACATTCTACGCAGTACATATCAAATGTAAATTCTATAGAAAGGATCATGCACATATATATGTGGTCATCACAGATAGGGCAGCATAGCTTGAAAATTGTGCATTTTTGTCAAAAAGCACCAAATTTGGCACATGCGATATGAAAGCACTTTCAAAAACGTAATTTTGAGGGAATTTTGGGCTAAATTGTAATGGAATTTGTGTACAGTTCGACAAACAAAAAATAGCCTGTACAAAAAATAAAAATCGGAGTAATTGGACCCTACCAGATGGTAGTCTGTACCACAGCTCCAATAAATTCAATGAGAAATTTGGTACTTCCAGTTACGGCCACAAGGTTCTAGTATTTTTAGGACAAATCCTTAATGGAAGAGAAGTTTTACAGAGATACAGACGAAATGCGCTTATTGACTTGCTGCTATAGGCCTATGTTATTTAGAGTTGACAATCATTTCTAAAAATGTGATCCTGATGTTTGATTTGTCTAAAAAAGTCTGGAATTTTGGTTGGAAATGTTGTAAAACCAATAACAAAATTAGGATATGGTGCTTGAAACAGTTTTTTGCAAATTTTAGTCCAATGTTTCTAGTCAGCAGGTAAAAATCATCAAAATACAATCACTTAACGGGACTGCAGAATTGTCTTAGTATCAGAGGGAAATTTTTAACTCTTAGGCCTACTTAAACCAGAGCGTGTCCGCTCGCTATTCATAAGAACCGCTATTCATAGAAAAACGCTATTCATTTAACACGCACTATAAATAGCGGTCCTTATGAGTAGTTATGAATAGTGGTCTTTATGAATGGATGTCCTTATGAATAGCGAGGAAATTTGTCAATTGGTTTGCTCGCTATTCAGAAGGACCGCTATTCGTACAAAACTGCTATTCATTTAGTCACGCGTTATGGATAGTGGTCCTTATGAATAAGTGGTCCTCATGAATAGCGGTTCTTATGACTAGTGAGGTTACCCCAACCAGAGCCCTTCACAATAATAACAATATTTATTAGGCGCTTAATACGGATGTTTCTAAGCGCACGGTTTACCGGAAAATTAAGTTTAAATCCAAAATAATACAAAAAAACAAAAAAATTATTAGAAACCTTATGTAATTCAAACAATAGATACAGTGTATAAATACGGTAAATGAATACTGAAAATCAAAGTCGGTGTGCACCTCCATCGACCGACCCACAACTGGGCCATTCCAGAGGACTATCTACTAAAAAGGTAAATTTTCAGCAGGCACTTTAACTGATTAACGAAAGTGGCTAGATGTATATAGGCATGTAGAGAATTCCAGAGAGAAGGGGCAATTGTAGAAAAAGCACGATCACCATATTTTGTGGAAGTGCGAGGTCCAGGAGTTAACTGCATTGTAGAGGATGAACGGAGGGATCTTGAGGAAGCAGTGGAACCTAAGGAAATGAGATCTGTGAGATACTTGGGGGCTTGCCCATTCAGAATTTTGTACGTAAGCAGAAGAACTTTAAAAGATATACGGTGATGTATGGGAAGCCAGTGGAGAGAACGAAGGATTGGGGTTATGGGCTCAGATTTCCTGGAGAGGGAGACAAGTCTCCCTCTCTATTTTTGATCCATTGTAGTTTTATTAGTATTGGCACAATGAATTCATACTACATGTAGCTCATTGCAAACAACAAGCAAAGTGAGCAAAAAAAATATGGCCTCATTCCATCTTGATTGAAAGCGTTTTGATTCTTTCTCATTCATTAAAAAACCATACTTACTTGTATATTTTAATATTGCAAAATATATTTGAATAAGTATACAGAGGCGCAAAAAATTCCCCATGGTTTCGCTTCATGTGTGCCACATATTAGCAATGCTTATCTTTTTCCTTGATTAAAAAGCAGTTTGGATACAATTTACATAGAAATGATTTATTCAGTTACTGAAATGTGAGTGAACCTTTTTTTATAGTTGAGAATCTGTCAGGGGTGGGGGGGGGGGGGGACAAGTTGCCCTACTTGCCCCTATTGAAAATGCTATGGTGGCCCTGGTTATTATGGAGGTGTGTTAATACATATTATGATTTATTACCATCATTTGTATAATGATAATTTATATTCATTTATTCATTTTGTCTTCTTTATTTTATACTGCAGGGTTGGCCTGTTCAGTTATTATGCATATCTGCTAAGGATTTGGGGCCTTTTCTTTTGTTTGAATAGGCGCCTCCCCTGGCTCTTTAGGTCCCCACCTTTTGGTACACACGGGCGGGAAATAGTCCCCAGATGGTTGGGAGGCACTTTTTAAGTGCTGAAGTGCCATCCATATTTCATAAATTCATTTTTAAACATTGAATTTCCGGAGGGAGTAATATCTCTGTCGATGGAACAGCTCACTGTCGTAGCACGAAAAAGTACCTTCTGTTATGTCCCCGACCCATACCGATTACCTGTGAAGGGGAGAAACTTCATCGGTGTAATGCCAAAGAACAATGTGACGTATTCTCCAAAGCCATATCCGCATGTGTATATTGGCTTCAGTGTATACAACACACGTGTTATTTGTTCGCACATGTACATACATGTACTGCTGGGGATGGGGTGGTGGGTGGGGTGGGTGGGGACATGTCTCATTGAAGCCGGTACACGTAAATGAAAACGGATTAAAAGGGTAGCTTTTCAACAATAAGCGCATAACACGGATTACGCGTTTAGGGTATCAAAAAAAGCAAAACTCAAGAAAAAGGGTAGCCAAGAAAAAGGATGATAGATCCGCGGAAGGGGGGGGGGATATAGTTCGGTAGTGTGTTCCAAAGTAAGTTAAATTTCTTTTACGGTTCCTTTTTGGCTAAAAAGAGGTCTATGATGATGATGTAATCCTCCAATAGGATGTAAAATACCTTGAGCAAGATATAAAATCGCCGTTAATAATGGTATAAAAATCAGAGATAGACGGGTTTCCCTGTTTAGAGTATCAAAATCTGCTCCTACTGCAATCTGCTTTTTAATTCAGCAAGTGATTTACGCGAATGATGTACAGGTCTCAATGAGACATCCGGGGGGGCGGTCGTTGCGATCGATTCTGGTGCCCGTAAATTTTTCTGCCTTTTTATTTGTGAAAATTCGGCTCCTTTGGAAGTTTGATTTATGTAAGCATTCCATTACTTTATAAATTGAACTTTCAACAGGTTTTTTTGTTTGTTAGTTTGTTGGTGGTTTTTTTTTTTTGGGGGGGGGGGGGCTGTTTCTTAGTTGGACTTAATTCTTTTTGTGATACAATTGATTTGTTTGTTTGGTTTTTTTTGTGGGGGTAGATATTTGATGAGACAGGGTGAAGCCGGGAGGAACATGTAACTGTTAGATGTAAAAAAAAAAGGGGGGATTTCGGCCACTTCATATTTTAGGACTCTTTATTTCACTTAGGAATAACCAAAATTTCCTTCGAAAATATTTCCACTATGATATGAATACGTATAGGATACTAACCCTCGCCCTGGGGGTGACGGGAGGCCGATAGGGTGGGGGAGGGGGTACGGTAGGGAAAGGTCAATCCGTTGGTCCTCCCAAGACTTATAAGGGGGCCCCTGAAAAGAAAATGACAATAAATTCATTTTTTTCTTCTAATTTTTGCATCCTTTACAAGGGACGTACCGCTAATTATGCATGTTATGTTTTTATGGCCTTAATTTCTCTGAGTATTAAATCACAGAAACATGGCAAGATCAAATCGCTCACTCTAGCTCTATTCATGGATATACTATTCGAACATAATTATATCTATGCTCTGTGTGCGAGAATCCCACCCAGGTGTAAATGAGATTGTGTGTCATCCACAGGCCACAGGGCCAATGTAACATAAATAAATATCATTATTCAGTCATTTATAAAGTAAAACAATTGTCATTTAGTCTTCATCAAGATGAAAATGTATTTTCTTCAGAACTCATGCAAGATTTGGATGATTAACACATACTCACATGTTGTAAATACTTCTTGGTAAAAGAATATCACATTACCCGACTTTTTTCTTTATTCACTTGATTATAGTGACAAATATACGGTACAGTGATTAATCATAAACACAGCTAGCACCCGTGGATATGTCCACGGGCTGCTTCAGCTAGTACAAATATGAACAATTAGGTAACATGGTAAATTACAAAATGAGAGTGAATTAATGGTATCATATTTGAATAGTAATGATACAATTCCACTGAGTGAAGATTTAAAGCTTTCCATAGTTTTTTAAAACTTATAAAGGGATATACACAAGTGAGCATTACCAGGGAATGCATTTAAAAAACTGGCTCTTCATGCAAAGGAATTTCTTTTATATTCTGTCTTTGGGCAGTGTACATAGTTGGAGGGGTATTCTAAAGAATAACTTCTTGAAAGGAGCTTTTGTCATTTATCAGTTTATTCAGCTTTGTATTCTTCTTAAGAGGCCCCTTCTCATTCTCGTACTCATTTATAAAGCCATGACGGTTCTTCTTTTCCATCTGTTAAAGTAATCCGTTTTTGTTTCATAATTCATCTTCTTTATGTTCTCCTCTTACATGTATATTCCCTTTCTTCTCTTGCCTCATAATACTACTAGTATCATGACTACAGCCTACTGGCCCCTATTTTATCCCAGGAACCACAAACCACTGCTTGTTTATGTGGAACGTTTGGAATATAATATCATAGTCCTTATACAACCTCTTCACATCTTAATATGACTTGCTCTTGTAAACATCAACAATTTACACGAGTCATTCTGAAACCTATTATAGCCTTTCTGTACCCAGACCTAGTACTGCACATACCCTACATGTATGTACAGTTTGACCAAAATAGACACGCTCTAGTTAATAAGTCTTATTGTGTAAGGTTACCACCTTGTGCTAACAAAGTGATATTCGGTAGTGTCTGAATATCTACCTGTAGGTGATAGAGTTATCTACTTGAGTAGGTTTTGCAATTACAAATTCCTTCAAAATTACCCCATAAATTAATTTTTGGAAGTGCTTCCATATCTAATATCGTTCAGTATGTATCATTCAACAACTGTTCGGTACCAGTTCTGGTGCTTTTAGACAAAAGTGCACAATTCGGCCAAATTCTGGAGCTATGCCATCGTACTATATTCCAAGAAACTTAAAATCCCCACCTCCAACTATTCATTCAAAAATCAAATCCAGTAATATCTTGAAGTTTGAGACTATCTTGTTCCTTGTTCAGATATTACAGTTCCACAAGTGAAACTCCAGATCTATCACAATAAATATAAGTAATGTAAATCCATCAAGCACAGATCTTCCTTTCAGTTCCATATGTACTTTATGATTTCCTCTATAAAGATCAAGAACTTTACAGTATCATGTACATGTATATCTAATCCTACTTCAAAGGTCGGTTTCCCAAATTTAACAGAATCTTGTGTAGAGCTTCTCCAAAGGTTAGTTGTATGAAATACTGATTTGCACAATCTTATCTTTCAACATACTTCATTTCGTGAAAATGCACACATTTTGTAAACATACTCTAATCTTCATGAGATACTATCAAACCATCCAGTTCAAGATATCCTCAAAGACTTGACTATGTTTACCCAGCAATCCAAACTCCATTACAATCAAGAATATTAAAATTAGGCACCCAGTAGTTCACCGTTAATTGTAAAGAAAACGGAATAAAGCAAAATTTAGTCAGCTATAAGGCATCACAACAGATTCTGAAGAGATCTGAAGAGATCATTAGGCTGCCAAAAGCAGGACAAAGTTTATGTTATCTTGTTTGTGTAATTTTTTAGAGGTCTTGTCACATCAGTTTGTGTACAAAGGTTCAATGATCAGATCACAGTTAAGGTAAATGTAATAAGCAATACATGTAGTTTTGAACACTTGACCTCATACTGAATAGCATTCATACGTATACATAATAGTTGAAGTAATCGACCAACATACATTAAGAATATACATGTAAGTATGTGTTATACAGTGCGTCTCAGAAAAAAGTTAACAGTTGGAAAAAGTCTACCCAAATAAATATTTAAAACTATTCTAAGGAAATTTTCATACCTGTGGATAGCTTAGGGTCTCTTCTATCAAATGACACCAAAATATCAACCAATACTCTATGCTTGAGTGAGCAAAAGCCAATTTTGTGAAAGGGTGCAAAATCCAGACTTGACAAGAATTGGTATTGGCTCTGGCTGGTACCAGCCAAGCTTAGTCATGAAAAGACTTAGAAATTTACATATTCTTGTCAAGAAAAGGCAATTTATGACATAACAGGCTTTGTTCTACATGTATGTATGTCTTTACACATCCCATCAACATTCTATGCTTGAGTGAGCAATTAACTACTTTGTTGAGTGTTTAAAAATGTTACTTTTGGTGAGTCTTTTCATTTCACCTGGCTTGCTCATTTAACCATAAATTTATGATGGGATATAACAGGACATACAGTGAACAAATTCTGTTCTTTCATAAATTGTCTTTTAATGATCAGAATATAACATTTTAAAGCCTTTTCATGACTCTTAACTTTGATGATACCAGCCAGAACATAAATAAACATTTGTCAAGTATGGATTTTGCACCCTTTCACAAATATTGGCTTTTGCTCACTCAAGCGTAAAATATTGCAAGATATTTTGGTGTCATATGATAGAAGAGGCCCTAAGCTTTCCACAGGTATGAACATTTCCTGAAAATTTTTGAAATATTCAAATGGGGAGACCTTTTTTCAACTGTCAATTTTAAATGGTTCTTAACTTCGTTCATACAAGCCAGGACAAATACCAATCTTGTCAAGTCTTAATTTTGCACCTTTTCACAAAAGTGGTTTTTGATCACTCAAGCTTAATAACAATTCAGATTTTTTTTGTGTTATTGCATAGGAGAGACCCTGAGCTATCAACAGGAATGAAAATTTATGGAAAATATTCTGAAATATTGATTTGGGGAGACTTTTTCCAGCTGTGAACTTTTTTTTGGACGTGCTGTAGATCAGCAGAGATTCAAGTGATCCTTAAAATGACTTCTACTTTCTCTATGAAAATGTACACTTGAAAGTAGTTTCTGTTTCAGAATTGTAAAGAATAAACTTTATTCTAATTTCTTGAGTGGAAACATCTCGTTTTGGTTTCCTTGAGAAAGAAATTAATAGGGATTAGGGAAGTCAAGCAGGATATGCAGATGATTTGAATTTTTTAAAAAAGGAAAAAAAAGGGAGTACATGTAATTCTCTAAAAGTTTAAGAAAAAATATGCCACATATATACATGTACAATGTATAAGAGACATTCATGTTTTGCAGAAGATCACTGTTAAAACAAATTTGCAGTTCTAAGCTATTTCCTTCCTGAGCTACTCTCCTTTTATGTGATAAAACAAAACAAAAAAACAATCACATTTTTACATTTCTCTCCTAAAGCAAAATACAAAAGGAAATGGTTTCAGGCACTGCAAAACAATGTGTGTAGTAGGGATGCTTAACACTTCCTATATCAATCAGGAATCAATATTTATAAGACGGGGAACCCGGGGGGGGGGGGGGGGGGAGCATTTCTCATTGAGGCCTGTACATCATCCATGTACATGAAAACGGATAAAAAGGGAACTTTTTCAGCATTAGGCGCGTAACCCGAGTTACACGTTTAGGGTATCAAAATCAGCAAAAATCAAGAAAAAAGGTATCAAATTCAGAGGTGAGAAGAAGATCTGCGGAAAGGCGGGGGGGGGGGGGGGGGGGGGGGGGGGAGGGGATATAATTTGGCAATGTGTTCCAAATTAGGTTTATGGTTCCTTTTTTGCTTAAAAAGGTCTATGATAATGATGATGTAATCCTCCAACAGGATGTACATGTAAAATACCAAGCAAGATGAAATCACTGTTAAGGGTATAAAAATCAGAGATGTTAGACGGGTTTCCCTGTTTAGGGTATGAAAATTACTCCTACTGCAATTCCTGTTTAGGGTGCTTTTCAGAGAGTGATTTACGCAGATGGTGTACAAGTCTCAATGAGACATGCCCCCCCCCCCCCCCCTGGTGGGGGACTCAAAACTGGAGGGGATTTGAGCCCATGAATCCCTCCCCCTTCCAAGCATCCTCCTAATATGTCATCCTCTCAGGATTATACATGTATATTCCTACTTAAATGCTAAAACAATCAAGAGTGATATTTTTGAAAATCTTGTGTACACTACAATGTAGATTAGCTTTCAAACGAAATAACCGAGTTGCAAATTTGCAAAACAAAGTGATCTTCAAGATTTCAAGAATCATAACTATCCTATTCTGTTTGGATTTTGATTTTTCTTAAACTTCATTATTTCCTAATTTTCTTGCTTTTATTAAAATTACCATGATGTCAGAATGGTAATTACTTTAGAGGTGTACCTACTATTCAACAATGAAAAGTAGCTGCATTGTTTATTCATTTGTCTTCAAATGTCAGAAAATACATGATCTCTAAGTGTTGTTTTTTTTAATGATCTTTCATTTGGTAAGGAACAAAAAATTGCAACAATCTGCTGTGTACTACAAATACTTCCTTAAACTTTTGAGAAGATATTTGATATGTCAAAATTTTGATCAATATGACAAAAATACTCAAAATATGATGTTTCTTTATTTGATCCAATGACCATGACTTTACATTTTACTTCACCTGTTGGAATTCAGCCATTTGGAAGAATGCCAAATTCAGCTATACTGTAATTGCATTTTCAATATCCTTCCTTTCTAAACAAATACAGGTGTCATCCGCATGTACTGCAATATATCATTTTTCATACAGTTATACATGTACTGATCATTTATAAAGACAGCAAAAAGGAGCGGCCTCTAATTGGCAACTCATGTAAATCCTCAAGTTGCGTACAACCATCGATCTCTACCACGTGGATATAGCATCTTACACATGGCTTTATGTGAGTAGTTGATGCGGAAGAGCAACCAAATGGTAGTGGATCCTATTTCCGTACACTTTTCAGAAAATCAACGATAGCAAATAAAATATCAAGCAAATATCTGTCAAACTTACATACATGTAATGAATGCTTAAAGTCCTACAGAAAAAGAAGTTGGTGGAATTTGAAAAAGACAATGTAGATTTAATACGATATTCCCTTCCGATCGAACCCCTTCCCAACGACGCGGAGTTTTGGTCCCTTGAAAAAGGTATTGTATTACTGAACGTGTGAAACCTATGGGAAAAAGACACAACCTACCCCGATTTTGGGCCAACGGGATGAAGTCTGGGAGTGACAGGAGAGAAGGTTATAAGATATTATTCATGTTTTTTGCCTCATTTTATGATCTTCTGCCCTGTGTTGTGTGTGTCAAATAGTGTGGAGAACATACGCGTAGTCCCACGCGTATGAAAGACATTTTTAGGCGCTTAACTGTACGTGTTCGGTAATACAATTCTGTTCGGAAATACAATGCATGACTTTACACTCAAACCCAGTAAATGGGACATTGTCTGCTGTGTACGATTCCAGTGTACTCCTAGATGCAAAAGATGTATACATGATTTGATTTTTTATTTAAAAATGACATTATACTGATTGTCACATTAAAATGGCCTTTAGATAAGTTTAGAATATGTAAGGGTACACATTTTTTGCCTGTTTTTACAGTTAAATTTGTGGAAAAGACTTCACAGTGCTGAATTATTTGATTCTAAAAATGCATAAAATTGTATTGAAACAGTACAGCAGTGGTGTTTTCCTGCGAGAGGTCACATCAAATGTAGAGGGTGTTGCTTTATCCACTGGTAGAGATCGATGTGTACAACTCATTTGATCCAACAGCATTGCGCAAGCATTTATGTTGAGTCTAATCTATAGTAGGGCAGCATACATGTAGCTTGAAAATTGTGCACTTTCGTCTAAAAGCACCAAATTTGGCACATGTGTTAAGAATTCCATTCTGAACAATATTTGATATGGAAGCACTTTCAAAAACAACTTTTGAGGGAATTTTGGGCTAAATTGTAATGGAATTCCTGTACAGTTCAACAAAATTATATCGCCTACAAAAACAAATCGGACCCTACCACATGGGATTCTTAATGAGAAATTTGAAACTTCTGGATCCTTGAGGATCTAGTATTTTTAGGACGAATCCTTAAAGGGTGACTAAATTAGAGAGAAAAAAGGTGCTGTTTCCATGTATTTTTGCATTCAAATCACGAATCTGGCAATTGATTGTCAAAATTATGTCTCGTTTTGGCGAAAAAGGGGGAAAAGTAGAGGTTTGGGGACCGTTCCTTAAAACTCGTGAGCTGATTGGCTAATTGACGTCAACCCCCAAGTGACTTATGAAGAGTAAGAGGCACAAGATCTGCAGGCTGCGGCAATGTAACATTGTACACACAATGCAGTATTTGACCTCTCTGTTCAATGGACAATTTATGAAAAAGGGAAATTAATCAATACAGTCTAAGGAGTGAATAATCATTATCAATATATTTTCTTTAAGATCAGTGAACACTTTTGCCCAAATATACAGCTCTTGTTTTGTTTTTTTAACTTTTCTTTGAACAATGTTCTCATCCATCTGAGCTGGCCGAACGATTGTTTTGCATTGGTCTTAAACGCGTACACAGCCGTTTTATGTGTCTGTGCAATGTACTACACATCTTTAGTACGGCAACTATGTTCCCCCTCGTACTAAGCGACTGGTGAACGCTTTTGTTTGGTTTGTTTTTACTCTCGCCTTTTTTTACTTCGCTTTACATGTACTACAGTAGTACTGACTTAGATTTTTGGCTGAATTCTTCGAGTAACTTAGAGAGATGGATAGTGATCGCGAGTCCGATTTGGAGGACTTTTTTGAGCCAGATACGAACTCTGATTTATCAGATGATTTATCGATCCCGAAAGAGAAGAAGCTCAAGTGCAGTGGCAAGGGGTAATTCGACCATTATGTTTGAACCCCTCGCACAAGACGCGCCAGGGCATGGTGAAGGGGTCGCGGGTGAAGCTGCTGCAGCTGCTGGAGAAGAAAAGTGATCACTGCAAATTGTACTCCACTCGCTTGGCCCTTGCCACTCTGCCTGCGTGAGCATACCTTTGCGACCCACAATTTTCATCTTTAGGAAAATGATGTACGTAGGCTTACATCATCTTTAGGGGTCTTCCTACAGCCCGCAACTATACACCGATTTGGCATTATTGATGAAATTGTGTCCCAAAATCAAAGATATTGTGAGGAATTAAACACGAAAATATGTGATGCAAATGGTCGATGCGGTGAATGTCATGCTCGGCACCGGGCTGGGCCTGCCGGGGCCTGCGGGCGCACGGTATATAGGTTGGTGGAATATTTTCCCTTACTTCTCGTACGTCACAGATCACGTGATCATGATGTCGCTCGATGGGTTTTTTTTAAGGGGTGGGGCTTATGACTGTGTAAATGAGCAAAAATGTACTTTACAAATGATTATGAAATACGACTGAATACATAAAAAAGTGTGTGATAGATATTTTTTGGCTCCTGATGACTCCTTCCTACGAAAAATGGGCAATTATTTTTCTATTTTAGTCACCCTTTAATGGACAAGAAGTTTTACAGAGATATAGAAGAAATGTGCTCATTGACTGGCTACTAAGCCTACTGTACATTATTTAGAGTTGCCAATCATTTCTAAAGATGTGATCCTGACGTTTGATTAATCTAAAAAAGCCTGAAATTTGGGTTGGAAATATTTAACCAATAAGAACAAAATTAGGATATGGTGCTTGAAACACGTTTTGTGCAAATTTTAGTCAAATGTTTCTGTGAAATACTTATGTGAAATATTATTACTGGCAGGAGCTTAATTCAGGAAGAACTTGATGACAAGTCCTCTGGAAATTTGGTTAAAATGGAGGGAAAATGTACATGTATTTAACTTCAGGCTTCTACTGACGATCGAGTCAATTGAGTTATTTGAATCGACAGTACATGTATATGGTATACGGCACCATGCGATTGAGTCATTTGAATTGACGGTACAATACGGGGGAAGATCGGCTCGGCGAGGAAATTCCTTTTTTTTCTCAATGAAATAATCGTCAAATCGTCAAATCAAAATGCCTGACTAATGGGCGAGGAAGATTTTGGTTATTTGTACCTGGAGCTCCACCACCAAAAGTAAAGGCGTGGCGGTAGAGCTCCCTGGAGTTAACTGTACTGTAGACAGAAAAATCCGTCTGTTTGGAGTTTTATAACATTTTCTGACTTTTGAGGTTCTCCTCCAAGACAGACGGAAGCCTCCCATAGGCACCATAGTCGAGTAGGCATCGAGTGAGCTTAATCACTGTCCCTATGGACGTACGGGTGAGGTGCCTCACCCCACACCTTTACGACTTATTTAGAGTCGTAGATTAGTTTTTCAGGGTTACACCATGTAATTCTTTCAAGGAATAAGAGCCCTGAAAAGGGCTGGTGAGCTCCGCTAAGAGCTCTGTTGTTCTCGACGTTTCGATCAGTATGCTCTGATCGTCATCAGGAGAATGACTAGAACACTGCCCAATGGAGGCTATTTATTGCCTACGGAGGGATCCGATTCACAGCCTGTTTGGCGCCAATCGGAAATGCCCGCGAATTTGATTCACGGCTGCATTCTCATTCTGGTCACTGGTGGCGCTATAATTCCTCTAAACAGAGAAAGCACCGGACGGTGCCATTGTTTTCTCTGAATAAAGAACAAGGGCCAGATTTTCCGCTGAATGATTGCTCCCCTTTAGAGCCGGTATTTAGTGAAGTATCAGCGAGACTTTCATGGTGGAGAAACTGAATTGTAGATTAGTTTTTCAGGGTTACACCATGTAATTCTTTCAAGGAATAAGAGCCCTGAAAAGGGCTGGTGAGCTCCGCTAAGAGCTCTGTTGTTCTCGACGTTTCGTTATTTAGAGTCGTATATCGACAAATATCAACGTATATAGCAAAAGCAATGTATACTAAATATATTGAACTCACCTGATTTTTGAAATAATCCACAAGTTACAGAAATTTTACCGTTTTTTTCCATGTTGTCAACGGGGTTATCGCAAGTGAATCCGTCAGTTCAACAGAATATACGTACTAGTGAACGTGCGCTTGTGCGCGTGCGTACGCAAGTCCCAGCCACGTCTCAGCCACAGGTAAGCACATAATGCAAGACCCCAACGGGAGTGCTTAGGGTAGACTTCGGTCTATGTAGGAGAGGAATTCCAGGAAGCCAGACGTAGTCTCAGCGGAGCATATTCCCGAACGAAATAGACTGATTTTTCGGTCTAACTGTACTGAAGCTAGTTGTACGAACTCTGTGGCTTATCAATCTGGTACTGGCCACAGAGTTCTACAGCCCATGCCATTCATGCTAACGGAGTGATGGGTAAACACAGAAATACTATGCCTCATAATCACCCATTCCCACGCACGGTGAACCTTGCAAACCACCCTCGGTGTTTGCTAAGAAATATTCAACCAGAAAGATTGACAATCAAAATATCAAAAAAGTGTAAATTTATCTACAAGGTTTCAGCTGGACAGATGAGGTTTTTTTTACCTTGCACATGTAGTCAATCAATCGTTATTTGCATGAGAAACGAAGACCTAACTGCCGCGAAGTTGGCACTAGTCTAGCTTTGAGTCTGTGGACGTATTTAGTTATTTCACGTTGCGTTGTGCGTCACTGCTTCTATCCACTGAACAGCTATGTAGAGTTCAGTGCGTCTGTATCCCACGCAAGTGCGAGCGAGATGTTGCGATCGCGAAGTCCACGCATGGCATGTGAATCAATGGACTTTGCACCGTCTATGCATTGGATAATGAACAGCATGGGTTGTTCATTTAGAGTGCGCGCAAGGCGGGGGGGGGGGGTTATAAAATTTTCCTTTTAACCAGTGTTCATTCAAAAGTTGTGTAATTGACAAGTTTACCATAAATCAGTGTATTAAAATACTTCCACAAAGAACATAATTAAAAATAGTCTACATTTAGCAATTCAGTTGGCCAATGAATGGTCTGAATTCCTAGACTACCTAGGTAACCCCCCCCCCCCCCCCCCCACCTCTCTCTCATGGGCACACTTGTACTAGACCCTCTGACCTATCTTCAATGAATTTATCAACAAAACATTACAGTGTCCAGACAAAACTTCTGGTACTGTGGTAGTTCTCACTTAAATCAGTCACTGGGAGAGAGAGAGAGATCAGAATGAGAAAGAGAGGAAGAAAAAATAACCCTTCAAGAGAGGTAGCACACACAATCATGTCCATTCATAGATACAATCATGTAGACATACTTGGAGTTGGACACACTTAAGATGTAGGCAGTGCAGATTTACACACCAAAATCAGATGTTCATTGTATCATTTCAGGCCTGTCAAGTCTTACAAGTAATTTTTTCCCCTTCCAAAGACCTAAATAGTGATTTATTACTACATGAAGAGGTTATCTTGGGAGCAAGAAGGCGTGGGGCTATTTGTTGAAAATCAATAAGCAGTGGTGCTGAGAGAGATAAAGTCCCAAAGGGGTGGCGCTAGCGCCACTGGTAAACTGTGCCAACGAGGCCAATGCAACTAACTGAAGCCATCACTAGAGTCAGGAATGCTGACACCGAACTGTCTGCCTGCCAATTTTGTTAATTGAATTAAATACCAATGGTCTAACTAAAATCAAAACTCAAAGTTAAAGAAGTGAAGCTAAGGGCAAAGCCAGAGCAACATCAAGTTCATGAAGTTACAAGTTTCAGCCACTCTCATGACTCTCCTCCAGCTCCCATCAAACAAATCAAATCAAGCAAAGAACTAGACCGAAAATTCTGTCTCTCGTTCGTTAGCTCTTCACTTAGAGACAGGAACGGTCGTATCACTCTGCTGTGCAAAACGAGTACACATTGACTTACACACTAATAACAGTTTGAATACGGCTGCAAGATTTTCGAACGGAGAATACTTTGGACCCTGAATTACCTGAAAAAGGAGCTTTAAACGAATTATTCAGTCAAATTGGTAAGTTGAGCCGATTCCTTAAATAGTAGAGCCTAGGCCTAACCAATATGAGGAAAAATCAAATTATTGCGATTTTTCCAGCTACTCGCTGGCGCGTAGTCGGTTTGCACAGCAGAGTGATACGACCGTTTCTGTCTCTAAGTGAAGAGCTAACGAACGAGAGACAGAATTTTCAGTCTAGCACAGAACATGCAGGAGGGTAGACCAAAAGCTTCAGTCTCTCTGTATCGTCGGTTGTTCCGCTGAGACTGCGTCTGGCTCCACTAGACCTCCGTACATAGAGACTGAAAGACTGTACTAGCCGTAGTAGGTGGCCAATCTCTGTAATCCAATACACAGATTGTGTGTGTGTGTCGGTGTGTATTGCCAGTGTATGTCGATATGCACTGTGCAGTGAATCGGACGTACGGTATCAAAAACTACAACTATACCAGCTCGGTAGTCATAATATTTGAACTTTTTATACCTCTGACATTTTATTTCTGTCATTTTAAATGGTCCATATTATATAGTTCTAACTATAGAGTCTAGACTATAAATAGAGGGGAAATGGAGAAAAAACAGTAGATCTAGGGTGGTTACAAAACGGCCGCCGTGCAGACCGGCTGACCGTCCCCCTGCTGTGTACATAACGTCTTGCCGTCTGTCTATGGGGAAGGTTGATAAATGTCAGAAATATTAAAGATTTCCCCATAACAGATGGCTATTTCTGTCTAGCAGGAGGGGTAACGACTAACAACACTCAACAGTAACAACAGCAACACTACAGTTTGGAAGATGATTAGTCTAGACGAAGCAGCAGCAGAAGAAGAAGATTCTCAATTCCTGTCAATGTGAGTACTGAGTAGAGTCTCTTTCAACTAGTCTAGAGTAACCGGGTATGAACGAGGATCGCAGTGGTGCCAAAGCAGCAGCGAGATCCGTTGGCGTTGGCGTTGCGTTGGGGTGTTCTTGCCTGGTTGGCCGATAGCCAGTGCCACTGACTGGCACTGAACAGCTAACAGACAGACGAACAACCGACGGGCTGCGCTTGCCCCGAGTCTGAGAGCGGTTACAAAAAAAAAATGGACTACCGGTATAATTAATTAACAAACCAATTGCTTACGAAAATTTGAATGTGTGTCACTGTGGATCCTACTTCATTCCGATGTCTTTTCATGGATAGATGTCCACTTCACCCATTCCAATCTATCTTTTGTACCAGTGTGACACAGCTATAGTTATACGCCAGCCAACTGTTGCCTGTAGCTGTTGGTTGAAGAGTGCCAGTCCGCTACTATAATAGTCTAGTTCTGGACGTTTGTAATTATTTTGTCCGTAAAACCCCATGTACGTGCACCCAGCGTATAACCAGGGAGGTGGAAGGGAGACGCACAGAACTCCTAAAGACGTCTTTATATTTAGGAGTTCTGTGGGGAGACGGCGCGAAGTCCTCTGATTCACTCTCCCAAACAAACTAGTCTAGTTCTGGACGTTTGTAATTATTTTGTCCGTAAAACCCCATGTACGTGCACCCAGCGTATAACCATGGACCTACTACGTAGTAGGTCCATGGTATAACCAGGGAGGTGGAAGGGAGACGGCGCGAATAGAGTCCTCTGATTCACTCTCCCAAAGTTTGTTTGGGAGAGTGAATCAGAGGACTTCGCGCCGTCTCCCTTCCACCTCCCTGGTTATACGCTGGGTGCACGTACTTGGGGTTTTACGGACAAAATAATTACAAACGTCCAGAACTAGACTACTACTATAATGTGTGTGTGTATTTGGGTTTTTACAGACGTTATCAATCAGATATGATTATTTACGTCTGGGGACCGACCTTTAACGTCACCATCCGAAAGACGTGACTCAGTCTCGAACCTGGGTCCGCTGAATCAGTTTATAACTTCCACTGTTAGCTGGATTACAGCCAGGCGCACGCCACAACGCCTAATGGAGCTGAGACTGAGCTTTTATGAGAGAGAGAGCTTGAGAGAACTTGCACGTCATGTATTTGTTTATGTCTGGTAGTCTACTTCACAGAAATGCATTTTTATTCCTAGAGTAAGTTTCATGGCATTGCATATCATTTATATTCTGTTGACTATCAACAATCAGACTCTTTTAAAAAGTTTTAAATTCTTCAAATAAATTATTTTAATATAATCTGTTTTAGGTTAAATGCAAATATCAAAGAAACATTTGAAATACGCTGCTTGTAATAAGGCTATGTTGTAAACATTATTTTGGGGGTATGGTATCTCATGGATTGATGGTTCAACCGGGAACGCCAGGAAATGTTGAATGTTATTCACTGCTCTTATTTCCTTAGTATAGGAAAGCTGACAACCGTTAATTTTTAGTAGCCTTCCATTATTTCAACAATATCCTATCAATAACTGTCTATTATTTGCCAGCTGTGGGGATTTACTTTTTATTAATTTAGAACTCTGAAGTGCTTCGCATCTTGAAACTAATGGTAATTATAATGTTTATATGTCTTCAGTATTATTCTTTTTGTCTGAAAAGAATAGCAAATTCATAATCTCCTTTCCTGAGTTAATCTCCAATATCTATCATATTCATTGTCATGAACATTAAGCATTACCATTTCATAATAAAGTTTTAACATGACTGTCTACTTTTTGTTTGCACAAACTGGGCAAATTTGCTTTCGATGTTTGGCAAACAGAAACTATAGTGCTGCCTTTCAGTTTAAGTTAGGAATCATTGACTCACAAAATGCATATAGGTAAATAACAATATTAAACAGCTGAACTTGAAACTTTTTCATATAAATGATTTTGCCATCAGTAGCTTATAAATATGAATAGAGGTAATGCATGCAGAGGGGCTATGACTGCAATATGAAGAATATTATAGAAATAGTATTACCATCTCCCCTGCTCTCTTCCATTCTCTCTCTCTCTCCCTCTCCATCTCCTATATATTCCTTCCTTTTATTATGTCTCTATCTTCTGCTCTCTCCTCTCTTATATCTATATCCATCCCCTATATATTCCTTCCTTTTATTATCTCTCTATCTTCTATATACTATCTCCTCTATTATATCTCTATCCATCCCCTATATACTCCTCCCTTTTATTATCTCACTATCTCTATACTCTCTCCTCTCTTATATCTATATCCATCCCCTATACATTCCTTCCTTTTATTATCTCTCTATCTTCTACTATCTCCTCTATTATATCTCTATCCATCTTCTATATACTCCTTCCTTTTATTATCTCACTATCTTCTACTCTCTCCTCTATTATATCTCTATCCATCCCCTATATACTCCTCCCTTTTATCATCTCACTATCTCTATACTCTCTCCTCTATTATATCTCTATCCATCCCCTATATACTCCTCCCTTTTATCATCTCACTATCTCTATACTCTCTCCTCTCTTATATCTATATCCATCCCCTATATATTCCTTCCTTTTATTATCTCTCTATCTTCTACTATCTCCTCTATTATATCTCTATCCATCTCCTATATACTCCTCCCTTTTATTATCTCACTATCTTATACTCTCTCCTCTATTATATCTCTATCCATCTCCTATATACTCCTTCCTTTTATTATCTCACTATCTTCTACTCTCTCCTCTCTTATATCTCTATCCATCCCCTATATACTCCTTCCTTTTATTATCTCTCTATCTTCTACTCTCTCTCCTCTATTATATCTCTATCCATCCCCTATATACTCCTTCCTTTTATTATCTCTCTATCTTCTACTCTCTCTCCTCTATTATATCTCTATCCATCCCCTAGAATTATATATACTCCCTTCTTTTATCTCTCTATCTTCTACTCTCTCCTCTATTATAATCTCTCTTCACCCCCTATATATGCTCCTTTCTTTTATCTCTCGATCTTCTACTCTCTTAATTGGCGTCAAGAGGGGCTAAACTTCTGAGGAAATGGTGAGCGGAAACTGCTTGGAGGGAGATTCATATTTTTTCTTCTCGCCAGCCCTCTAAAAATCGCTTAGAGGGGAGAGGGGGAAGGGGTGTGAGAAAAAAAAAATCGCCAGCCTTCCAAAAGTCGATCGGGGGAGGGGGGGTGGTACCCGATTTTATGGGGTCCGGTTTAAACAAGTTTAAAAAAAAAAAAAAAAGTTGCAGTTCTAAAAGAAAGTATTGTGCGTATACTGAATCCACAACTGTTTTTAAAATTTTGTTTAAATCTTTATGTATTGTACTCTATGTTACCCTGCCTGAGGAACTTATACGTTTATCTGTAAACCTCAGTCCTGGGTTATTTATGTTCTTTATTTGAGTGTTAAATGTTTTTTACAATAAAGATGAATTAATAAAACTACTACTCTCTCCTCCATTATATCCCTCCCCATCTTCCTTCCTTTCATTATCTCTCTCCATCCCCTATATGATCCTTCCTTTTATTATCTATCTTCTACTCCTCTATCATATCTCCCTTCATCCCCTATAATCCTTCCTTTTATTATCACTCTATATCTTCTACTCTCTCCTCTATCATATCTCCCTTCATCCCCTATAATCCTTCCTTTTATTATCACTCTATATCTTCTACTCTCTCCTCTATCATATCTCCCTTCATCCCCTATAATCCTTCCTTTTATTATCACTCTATATCTTCTACTCTCTCCTCTATCATATCTTCATCTCATACATACTCTCCTCCACTATCTTTCTCTCTCTCTCTTTCTCTTTCTATCTCTTGAGTCTATACCCTCTCTCCCATCTCTCTCTTTCTGCCCCTCCCCTCCCCCTCCCCTCCCCCCCTCTCTCTCTCTCTCTCTTTCTCTTTCTATCTCTTGAGTCTATACCCTCTCTCTCCCATCTCTCTCTTTCTGCCCCTCCCCTCCCCCCCCCCTCCCCTCCCCCCCCCCCCACTCTCTCTCTCTCTCTCTCTCTCTCTTTCTCTTTCTATCTCTTGAGTCTATACCCTCTCTCTCCCATCTCTCACTTTCTGCCCCTCCCCTCCCCCCCCCCCTCCCCTCCCCCTCCCCTCCCCCCCCCTCTCTCTCTCTCTCTCTCTCTCTCTTCTGATTAATCATTTATTACGAACACAAAAGAACAAGGACCTTTGTCTCTATTCTGCCAAAAATACTATATTATTGTACAAAAGCAGGAATCAATACATCAAGGGTATGCCTCTACATACTGCACTTTAAAAACAAAATCTGGATATGAATTAGGGCCTAAAATTGTGAACAAAAAATTAAGTTCCATCCAAATACCATAAATCATCAGTTTCAAAACATTAACAGTAGCCAAATTGTTAGCTAGGGCTAAAACATAGGCCTGTTAAAAGTCAAAAGGTAAAAATGGAGCGATTTTCTTCTGTATCTATCAGTCTGAGATATGACAATCCATTCAATTACTCACATTTCTTGAAATCCAAACCAGTCTCCAAAATGATCTGATTTAAAGATTCAGCAACACAAAGTGTTGTTTTACAGTTTTTCAAAATTTCATAAGAAAATACACGTAATACCATGTATCTTGATACCAAATCAAGACAGGTTATCATTTTTTTCAAGCCTTCATTCTAGACACACTTTTAACCATATAAATTCTTATTAGAATGACAGTATCACAAATTAGATCATCCAGTACAGGAATTGATAAGAGATTTTTTTCTAATTATGATGATCCTTGTGAGATCTATCAAACAATAACAGCTGAGAGAAATGAATCCTCCTCCAAATCTACAATATCCACTTTCATGATAAAGCTTGATATATGCACTAGCCATTCACACAATATATTATAATTATGACAATTCTCATGGGTAAATAATGAAAGACTGCAAATCAAACATAACAACAAGAAAAACAACAAAAAACCCTCCCAAAATGTACCAGATCAGTTCATATTAGTTGGCTCTTCATCACATGAATTCTATTGTTGAAAGATCCATGTTCACATGTACATACAAAAAGTAAATAAATAATAATTAATCAACATAGCATGGAAAAGGGTGAATGTTCACGGAAATTTAAAAAATATTGATTATTCAAAGTATGTAAAAATCTGAATAAAAGGCCTGTTTTTAAAACATAGGAAAATAAGTCTTTTAGTATTGCAACATTTTCAACAATTATTGTTGGGGGAAAAATCCAAAATAGTTTTGTTTTACGTATGATTAAAATTTTAAAGAGAAGCAGATATCTTTCAGTTTTGTCTGTATGTTTCCTCAAAGTTTCAGAACGGCATGGTACAAGCAAGGAGGTAGTAGGCTAGTACCTCCTTGGTACAACATAGTCAAATCCTCATTTTTTTTCTGACAAGAAATTGAATAGAGAGTGAAAGCACAGTGATACAAAAATTGCAAAATTGCCTTACTCAAAGAAATCATGACATGATCTTTATAATGAAATGACATGGGCCAAGTTTGTGAGAGAATATCCAATTCTTTACATAAAGGCAATGCCATGTCTATCACAAGTAAACTTCAGCTCTCAACTCTTCATATAATTTGGAATAGATCTTTTTTGTAAACTGCATATCTATTATCATCTGGTGAGAGGCAAAAGGGCATTATTTCATATTCTTTAAAGTCACATAGTTGTCAGTTCTCATGGGGAATTTGACACCATTTGGGTATTTACCTGATAGCAGAATATTTTCAATCAGAGAGTGGACTTTACTTTTACGACTGGGGAGCGTTTCATGAAAGGATTTGTCGGATATTTTATCCGACAAGTGTTATAAGCTACTGAAATCCTTGCATCTGATTGGCTGAGAGCAAATTTGTCAGTAAAAATCACTGACAAAATGCTTGATGAAACGCTCCCCTGGGGGGCGTTTCATGAAAGGACTTGTCAGATATTTTATCCGACAAATTTGCTCCCCAGGTCTCATGTAATGCACTGTGCAAACCACCTAAAGCCACAAAAGGAAATCTCATCATAATACATTTTCTTCAACCTTGACATTTGACGATTTGAAGGCAAGCTGAGTAATTTTCACAGGTGTCCCAGCTCCAAGTTTCACTGCCTGGGAGACCCATATACATATTAACTGGTTATTCAACCAAATCCGGTGGCAGTGAATTATAACACAATGCATATGAAAACTGATGACTGTGTGGCTTTAACATAGAGTTAACCCCTATCTAGTTCTTGGCAGACAATATATTTATGATATAACACATTTCAAGATTTATTGCGTGACCATTAAAGGGATGTGTTTGAATAGAAAGATATTGCATAGTACAAATAATATGAAATACCTGTAAACTAAATGTATTTAGCCTTTTTTCCATAAGTTTAATCACTAATCTCGTGTCCATGTTGTAATTTCTTGTAACATGAAACACCCGTATTTAATATAGTCTATTCTTTGCTCGATGAAATATTGTTTGCCACATGAGTATATAAGAATTAGACAACCTATCAAAAAAAAAATTATTATCTAATAATACCTCTGGCATCACCTTCAGTAGGTGCAGGCATAAAACTTGACAATACTTGTAGCATTCTATACTAAAGAGAAAAAAATTACTTTTTAGTGACTACTTCCCTACATCATTATACAAGCAGAAATGGTAGAGACAGAGGTAATATTTTAGTAGTATTTGCTGCATATAACATATAATTATTACATACAATATGTCACAAAGCATATTAAGAAAAATATGTGCAGGCCCATTGGATTGTTATCTCTTAAACATACAAAAAGGTGAACTGGCTTACCAAGGCAGGGAAACATCAAGGTGGCTGATTTATAAAAAGCAGTACATCTCACAAAAGAATTATGGCATTATCTTATCATCAAATCTCTTCTCATAGACTTATTTTTCTTTATTTTCTCCTTAAACTTCAATCAATGATCATTTGAAAGTGATATTATATAAATTCCAGGCAGTTTCAGTAACTGGAGTAAGGGCAATGTACATTGGACAAGCAAGGTCCAATTTAAGAAAATCACTGAAAGTAAGCAAGAAAACTCAATTCACATTCAGCATTCGACAAACGGCAGAAGAAAGCTGAGTACCTTTGTATTAATATGACAACGAAAAAAGGCAAAAGCCTCTTCAAGATACTAAATGATAATTGTTTTGTTTAAAACTAGTTTCCACTATGATTTAAGTATTGATTTGTGCACAATGCAACCATATGAGCAAATCTTTGAAAATAACAGGCAGTCAATGTTAAAGGGATTCGGTAACTTTGTGGAGGCTTGATTTAATAAATTGTTGAATTTTGATATCTGTCTTGTATAATGATGTTCAGAAGGATAAATAAATAGCCAGGCATAAAAAGGTTTTCAAATAATGCTATTATTAAGATAGCTATGACTGAATACTCCCATTTATGAAAGCGTATGGCCATAAGCTTTAGTCTAACACCGAGTCTATGGGGAAAATGAGTTCGGCATTTCCAGTCACTTGCATATGTTTACTTTTGTGAAGCACATGATGATTTTGAAGTGCTTTTTTTTTCTTGGCTTCATTTTTACACCATATTACATACACTGATAGCATGAAAGGCCAGGCAGATCAGATTTTATCAAGCCTCTACAAAGTTACCAAATCACTTTAAATTCATACAGTACATAAAAGCTAACACTGATAAAATCTGGGGAGTTACATAAAGGTGGTAATAGAATTAATGCACATACTTTTGAATAGCATGTATACATGTATCCCTACTGATTGATATGACCAATGAATGATGAGATGGTACACAATAACTTTGACATTTTCTGGCACATGAAAGGCTCAAACATTGAAAAAAAAATTCATTAATACTCAAAGAATTTGCCAAAGTTTGTATTTCAACTTGGAAAATCATAATTATGAATTTTAGGCATTTCTGTAAAGCATTAATTGAAAGACCTGCTATTTGTAATCAAAAGATCTGTTGTAAAAATATTAGGATTCATATCACTTAAATAAACTTTTGAAGAAGAAAAAAATGTTCTTCTCCAAGTGACATTGCTCATCAAACAACAATGATAACAAAGGAACATTTTAAATTGCACTGTACTAATTATATAGAACAATATACATATTTAAAGAGAAGGTTGAGTTCAGGTAAAGGTGACAAATAAATTGTGAGCTTTCTTATTCTTTTTTATCTCACTATGAAAGAATATCATATGAGAAATTGACCCTGGAAAGGACTGCTCCTCAAATGCCCTCACATTTGAAATATGACAAGAAATAGCTAAAGTGTTCAGGCCAAACATTCACGCCACACAAGTGGGTAGTTCCATATACCCATTTCTGTGTGCAGTGCATGTACTTTTTAGCAAGATTGGGTTAATTTTTTATAATTTTGACAATTCTGAAAAACCTCACAGTGTACACAAATTTACACAAATTCTTGTAGATATGATTAACCTTTCCTAATTGCTTTGAGACAGTTTCTTTCTAAATCGCATGACCAGAACTCAACTTTATCTTTGAGTTCCAAAATATGGAAAACTCATAGTTTTTTCTCAATAAATTCTTGTAGACATGATCAACCTTTCCCAATTGCTTTGAGACAGTTTCTTTCTAAATCCCATGACCAGAACTCAACTTTATCTTTGAGTTCCAAAATATGGAAAACTCATAGTTTTTTCTCAATAATGTTGATTAACTATTCAACAGTAAAAACTATCATAGTAAAAGCCTTTTTTATCACAAATTCACAAGTACTGAAATATAGATGACATCTAATTTTACCACAGTAAAGTATTTTTGAGCAACTTGTACAAAATAAATCTATTGGTGTAGTACTATTTGCAATGTGTGAAAATATGTATGTACAATCCAAGCAATATTATTAAAACACAAACAAATACGATTCACCATCTGAAGAATGAAGATCTTCCACTTACTTGATTTTTGTTGTTAATCTACTGAAAGCTGGCAGGAGTAATTCTTAATTCTAAATGAATAGATAAAGGAGATGAACAGTTCTCTTCTTTGCTACTTAAAAACTGATTTTGGTCTCAGGAGAACATACTTTGCAATGATACATTTCAATAACACTACCGTGTTAACCACTGTTAAAGCTGGAAATAAAACAATATCATCATATAAAACATATACACTTACTGAACATGATTTTTAATGCCACCATACCATTAACATATTACATGTAGTAGTATGAATTTACACGTGTACAAGATATTAAAATATAAATGCCCTACTGATGTTATCAAGACAGAGTTGCATTATTTTGAAACTTTAAATGAATTATATTATATTGTGATTTAATTGAAATCTTCAACTTACAATATAACCTCTACTAAAACTGAGGAACTAGATTTACAAATAACTAGAGTGTAAGGTACCGTGTCTCAATTATATCTAAATAGACCTACAAAAATACAACTGTTATTTACACTACCAAAACAGAATAAAATCATCTTCAGCAGATGAACTTTACTGAATGAATTTCATTACTGAAACTTCAAATTTGTTATTTTCATATTATGACAAATAAATTACAAAAATCTCATACTTCTATTATATTCCAAATGACGGCCCTTTGTCTATGAGCTTCAGGGCTACATGCATGTAGCCTTAAGATGTCCTTCAGTCACATCTTAAAGATGCTACATGAATCTTATGCATGCAGTCCCTTTAAATAGTAAAATATGAATAAGAAAAGCGTTAGAGCATGAAGACAATATTTCTAAATGTACCAGACAAGAAAGAATCCATTTTTAATTGTACGGTCTTCTATTGTTTTGTTTCCATGGGAAGCAATGCCTTACCATAAAAAATAGTTATAAGGCTGTTAATTATTCCAAAACATGTTTCAAATCGCAAAGACTATAATAAATCAACCCGAGGCAATTACGATTTATAGCCTTGTGCATCACCTATTAAAAGTGTGAACATGACAATGACATGTTACATAATGCAACCATGATTTCTACAGGCAATACAAAGGGTCTTGAAATTCCCTTTAAGTTGATTTCTTGAAAGTCTTTGCGATTGTGTTGCCAGCAAAACTATGAGGCATTGCATCATATGTGTAATGCTTCCATTGATGCATTCCATGGTAGCTGGCTGTAGACAATAGGTGGGCAAAGAAAAAGAAGTGAATTTCTGTTTAATAACATCATACGAAAAATCATTACTGAAGTTTCATAGAACACTTGGAGCATCCTGATGAGTTGTTGCATAGCCAGCAGAAGGGCAATAGCAATACCCTCATGCCTGCATACGACCAGATTCAAGTAATTTTCTTCTGATAACCCTGCTGGTAATGGCTACTCCCTCAGGTCCGAGGTTGAGTCATTGATGGCATGATTTTGGCAAGGAAAACCTTAGATGGGTGGGGGAGGAGGGGAGGGGTCTAAGCATCTGAAACCTTCCACTGTCTGCACTTCTCTTCCACAGTTTCTCCTGCACCTGTCTCAAAGCTTGTGGTGCCTTGCTCTAAGGATGCCCTGTTTGCAGACTACAAATCAATCTCGGAATGAGGACTGAACTTTCAACTTCAGAGAACACCTTCCTCATCTTCCTCTCGAAGCAAGGTGATGCCGTAGCCATCCCGTGACCTTTCACTCCTTCCCATGGTCCTTTGCAACCACGAGGGACCGCTGCTAGAGGTCCGCACCCCGACCTCAGTGTCCTCTGACGAGAGAGGTTTGTGTTTGTTGACATTGGGAAGCCATCTTGAGAGCCATAGGTGGTGGTTTGGGACCTTCTCTATGTCTGGCTTCTTGTACCTGTAGAAAACATTCATAAACACACATTTATTACTCAGAATTTAAAGAGAAAATTAATGCTACAAAATTGGAAAATAGCTTTAAAGACAAGCTGAAGCGTTTCATATTGCACTTATCGGAGCATAATGCACATATGTCTGTATTCCAAGCTAGTATTTAACATTTAAAATGAAATGACATGGGAATAAGTATAAAGTGTTTATAAGTACAGTACAAAGACAATAAAGAAAAAAGAGTGAAACAAATGTGAAATGAAATATCTCAAATAAATCTGGGGATGATGACTGGCAAATGTGAGATGTTTAGCTCCATTTTGAAATTTGAATAAAGGCATAAGACACAGACAGTGTTATAAGGTCTGTGCAAGTAAATATATCTTTCACTACATTATATTTACTTGAAACTTTATGGGTAAAAATTGAGTATCAATCAAAATCTGATAAGAGGATTCATTAAGCATAACCCTAAACAGGACTTACAATTTAAGTAGTAGAGATGATGTAACAACGGACACACTTGACATCGCCATAGCACCAGCAGCCATCCATGGCTGAAGAGCGATACCCCACTGCATCAGTGCACCTGTAAAATTACAACCTTTCGTAAGACAGGGCTCTAGTGTTGCATTTGAATCATATTAATCATATCAATATCGATTATTGATTTCCATTCTGAAAATACAGGCTTAAACAATGAAGGGTTTTACGTTCAAGTCAATGAGTAGATCTTTAACCCATCAACAGCTCAAAACACAGCATCACAGCATTAATATTTTAAGGCAGAACTAGTTTGGAATATCATCATAGTAGATCTGATATGTCCCCTGAAAAGGATTACTCTTCAAGTGCCCTCACATTCAAAATATGATAAAAACACAGCAGAATTGTTTGGGCCGAACATTTGTGGATAGTTCCATATACATATTTCTGTGTGCAGTGCATGTGAATCTCAGCAGGATTGAGTCAATTTCTTTTCATTTTGGTGATTCCAAAACCTTACAGCATACACCAATTCTTATGTGCTATATAATCAACCTTTTCCAATTATTGCTTTGAGACAGTTTCTTTCACAATTCAATCTCATGACCAGAACTCAACTTTATCTTTAAAACCAATTTTGAGTACTTGCAGTGAAGCTACATTTTGAGACAATGTATGTACAAAATCATTGTGAATTAATATCATGTAATAACTACAAGTTTAATAAGGCTTTACTAGTCCAACCAACTGTAAACAAAACAGCGAAAACTTTCTAAAAATAGCATACACTAAAACTTGCTTACATAGCTTTGTACACACGGGGCAATGTACGAAGCCTGGGCATAGTCCTGACTTTTAATGGAATGTCTTGTTTATTTTGCTTTAATAGCAGTTACACATTGCCTTTCAGAATTCCTTGGCAGATGGTATTTACTTATGTACATGTATATAAATATGTGTTGATAGTTCTATTGGATTCTGTTCTAATTTTCATGTTTGACTATTACCATATCTCGAGATAATCTTCAAAGTGTACTAATCACCCAAAAAGTGTTTTCCTCTGTATGTTATAGGTTCCATGTCACTTTTAATTACTATATTCAAAATATGGGCTTCAAATATTACATGTACTTTTATAAATAGATATTGCAAATTTAAGTACATTCTCAATAAACATAAAAGCAACTTATGAGTAGCCTAGTCAATGCACCTATATGCGCTTGCTAAAAATAAGGCCCTTGCGGAACCCAAGTCGGAGTATTTCCTTCATACTCCTAATAACCGTTAATAAACCATATAAGGCCAGGTAAAGTTTTTGAGGTTGATTTTATACTTTCTAGCTGTACACAAATTATTTTTTTTAGGTGATTGGTACATTTTAAAAAGATGCTTCTGATGTTATTCAGGAAACATGGAAAGAAGTGTATTTAGCATACCTGCAGCTATGGGGATGGCTATGATATTATAGACGAGAGCGAACATGAAGTTGATGTGAATCCTTTGCACAGTCTTATGGGATAGATCAATGGCTGCCACCACATCCTGTAGGTCATCCTAGAAGATCAAAAGATTGAAGATCGATTGATATTGTAACCACACAGCTAATAACCTCTGTTGAGAGCGTGAAGAGCGTAAACTCTGTGTAACAGTATATGAGTTAATGCCCTTCTGGCTCTTAGCAGACCATGATCTTATTCACCCAGGGAAGTCTCTTTAATTAATACTGCTCTTCCTGAGGGCTCTGTTATTATCATTACCACAGTAATGACCTCATCATTATTACAGTAATGACCTCATCATTATTAACCCTTTCATGACAAGAATTATCTAAGGCTAAATTGATCACATTTTGTTCTTCAAATTGGCAACAATATTTTTATTTTAGTGCTATATGGTTCACATAAGCTGAAATGTCTTTGAAAACGATACACATGGTTAATAATTTTGTTGAAAAATAAAAAAAAAATTGCCAGTTTAGATAAAAAAAACAAATAATTTTGAACCTCTCAATGTGTTGCCAATTTAAGAATTCTAAAGCTTTATCTCGTTTTTAAAATTCCTGTCATCAAATGCAATATGGTCACACAACAAAAATGGACATGCTTTGTGAAGAAATTTTTGCTTTTCTACTCATGCATCTGGTATATTTTTTAGAGCTCTGAATCAAAAGATGTTGAGCCAAACCTCAAAATGTGGTCAATTGTCTTGAAAGGATTAAGACTGCTTGTCCTGAGGGCCCTGCTCTTATTATTACCACAGCATTAAATACACCTGGGTTGAGAGGGACAAATGTGGGCAACACACCTTGTCCAAGGATGTAAGCACCAAGGAAAGGATTGAACCCATGACCTCTTGTATACTAGAGGTCAAGGGCCTTCACCAATATACCACAGTGCTCCCTAATCCTAACCACAGATGCTAATCAGGAATTCTCTCAGGGTCTGAAATGGAACTGGATAGTATTACAGTAGCCTTGATAACATAGCTCGTATTGAAAATTCATAACCATTGGTCTTCAAATGCAATTACCTTTACATGCAAGCAGCTTATCCTTACATTTTTAATGATTTTTTTAATTCTCCTGCAGTAACACTTACGAAAGCAAGGAAAAAAAATTGATTTATGATCAGTTTCAGTAGCAAAACTACTTCATACCTATGTCTTTTAAATTGAAAAATGGTGTATGCCTCCTAGAAGAAAATGACGTAATATGTCTCCTAGAAGAAAATGATGTAATCTGCCTGTGAGCCCCAGGAGTCGCTCCTAGGCAAACTTCACAATGTATGTAACTTACTGTTTCTATTTCAGAAAAGAATACATAGGCAGAACTTAATATACAACATTCACATTCTTGTGGAGTAGGAGGGGGGGGGGGGGTTGCCACCCAAGTCATGGAAGGGGTGAAAAAAGGTTGCAACAAGTTGCCATGGTGACTTACTCTAATTAGGACCACGTTGGCTGCCTCTACAGCTACATCTGTGCCCGTTCCTATGGCGATACCGACCTCCGCCTGGGCCAAGGCAGGCGAATCATTGACCCCATCTCCCACCATGGCAACAAGATGACCTCTCTTCTGTAACTCCCTGACCTTATCCACCTTGTGTTGAGGAAGAACTTCAGCAAAGACATGACCAATGCCAACCTACATTGTGATATGAAAAGTAAAAAGGGATGTGATGTCATACATGTAGTCAAGCGGTTTAGTGACTAAATTGGGGATGCAAAAGTTGTGGGTTTGAGCCCCTGCAGGGCACTTAACCGTTTTTCACCTACAGTGATTCTCTCCACCCAGGTGATGAATGGGTAACCGATATGAGGTGATTGTCAATAGGGAAAGCTTGATTATGTAGTGCATAAGAATCGGGGTATACAAAGACGTCTTGGAATCATCAAAATGATTGACTAAATCTTGCAGAAAGTCACATGCACAGCACATAGAAATGTGTCTATGGGACTGCACACACATGTGGTATGAAAGTTTCTCTTCATGTTCCAAATACAACAAAATTTGAAGAGCAATCCTTTTCAATAGACATTTCTTCTATGATATTCTTCCAAACTGACATAAAAAGAATGAGAAAGCTCACAAATTATTTTTCAGCTTTACATGAATTCAACCTTCTCTTTAAAACAAAGCATGTATCACAAAGATATCTAACCTGTCCAGCTATGGCCTGAGCAGTCTTCTTATTGTCACCGGTGAGCAGCATGACATCAAGATTCATCTTCTTGAGGGTACAGATAGCTGCTGCTGCCTCAGGCTTGACTGCATCAGATACACTGATCATACCTACAAGCTCACCTGAGAGATAGAAAGAGAGAGAGAAAGAGAGATTTAAATGGAGGGACAGAGAAAATAGGAGTACATGTAAATGACAGTGAGATAAAGGAAGAGTGAAAAAGAAAGAGAAAGAAATAGAAATTAAAGGCAAATACAGAGGGAGATAGAGAAAGAAAGAAGATGGAGAAAGAAAGCAAAGCAGGTCCAAGGAGAAAAGAGAAAAGATGTTAATGAGAGAGAGAACAGAGTAGACGACACTTGTGTTTTCACTTGTCATATCATATTGCTTTCTAATATCTACAAGTACGTAGAGCAGAGTGCATAACTTAAAACTAACTGTGAATACTAGATATTGTATTTCTGAGCATAAGACAATTTTACAAGGGAGAATGTCAATAGAAAGAGAGCATAGAAAGGATAAAAAGAAAGAAAATATAAGTGTTTAAGAGAGAGAGAGAGAGAGAGAGAGCAAGCACACACATAAGGCTTACCATTTATTGCCACTAGGACGGCCGTCTGTCCTAACTCTTCTCTTGCTCCTAAGGCAGCATCAATCACTTCAGTCACGGGCACAAAGTTGCGATGCATCCACTCACGGTTGCCAATAGCAACCAGATAATGGTCCGTCCCATTCCCTTTAGAGGTGACACAGTGTCCTGTTTGAGGAAAGAAACATAATGTACTTTCATTTCATTCAAGATTTTGGCAGATGGTTGTTTTTACTGCATTCTTCTTCTGAGCACATTTTGATTTAGGTAGAAGTAAAAAAATCCCTCTAAACCTTAACCCGACCTAAAAGCCTTTCACAACCTCAGCCCTAACCCTATATTTCAGACAAAATAAAGTCCAGAGCAATTGTTGCCTACGCAAATTTTTGATCACTGTCAGACAATCAGGTAGAGGTGATGTGGTCTAGTGGATAAGTTTTTGGGACTGTGAAACACAAGGTACAGGGTTTGAATCCTTGCTGCAACATAAATCTACATTTGCCACACTCGACCCAGGTGTAGTAAGTGGGTACACGGTAGGATTTATTCCTTGAATGCACTGAGCGCTACAGTTGCCAGAGCTAAAGCCGGGATAATAATGTCCCAAGTCCTTTGGAAGCACATAGAGATGTTTATATCTAATGTGATATGTGCTATACAAGAACGGAATATTATCATGGTTTACCTGTTGACTCTGATGGAATGACTGCTGATCCTCCGTTGTTTCTGCTCGGTGACACCACATCCACAGTGGTGTTGTCAATCTCTACCCGGACGGTATCCTGGGAGCCGTCTCTGATCTGACGACTCAGGAGGAGTTCTAAGGAGAGGGCATCCACGGAGCATTTGATACCACATCCAGGCACAACCTGAAAGTCACTGCACTTGGCAAGGGCACTGGCTTCAAACACCTGCATATTGATATCAATGTAACATAAAACTTTGGTTTAAAGATAAAATTAGTTCTGGTCATGCGATTACATTGTGAAAGAAACTGTCTTGAAGCAGTTTGGAAAGGTTAATCATGCCTACATAAATATTGGTGCATACTGTGAGGTTTTGGAATCATCAAAATGATAAGAAATCGACCCAAGCTTACTGAAAAGCACATGCACTGCACACAGAAATGAGTATATGGGAATGCAAACACACACAGTGGCATGAATAATCGGCCCAAACACCGAAGTTTGTTCTCATCATATTTCGAATATGAGATCATTTGAAGAGCAATCAATTTCACAGGACATTTCTACTATGATGTTTTTTCAAACTGACATAGAAAGAATGAGAAAGCTCACAAAATTTATTTTTACCTTTCCCAGAACTCAAGTTTCTCTATAAAGAAGAAGATAATTTCATATCGATACCCATGTGCATTCCAAAGAAAAATTTGTTGCTGATATCATATTCTGAGAGCAGGGATGTTGTTGATGTAGAATTACTTCTATCCGGACATTTTTAATAAGAGCAGAACAACTACATACCTCTTTGGCCCTTGTTGCTATTGCTACCCCTACTGGATGTTCACTACCCATCTCTGCTGAGCCGGCCATGGCCAGGAGTCTGTCGGTGGTGTAGGTCTCTGTCTTGTTGTGGAATGCTGTCACATCTGTCACACTGGGTTTACCCTGGGTGATTGTACCAGTCTTGTCAAAGACCACAGTCTTTACCTGGACAAAAATGATCAAGGGGAGAAGAATTTGATAAGTTGTTACTACAAGATAGCATAAGATAACATCAACACCAAAAAATTAAATATTTCTTTCATTTGTTTTTTAATCATGTTGAGTTTAAAACCTCAATTATTTTGGCTGAATTTGCCAAATGGATAAACTTTATCATTATGAATTGTGCATTCCAGAATGAATTTAAACATTAGGAGACTCTAGAAAATGTTAAAAGGTTCTTTTATGTAAGGTAATAAGGCAAAATTACACAATCACAGTATAATAAATACAATGTACACCTTTTGCAGCCCTAAATTTCTAAGTTGTGTGAGTATGCGATAAATAAAAAAAGAACTGTAATTAGAAAACTTGTGCTCATGTGAAAAGGATTTTAATTTGCTTTGAAGTAAGTAATAACAATTTGGTAACACTTTATTTTTTTTCGACTTGCAAAATAATTGCGTAATTTGAAAAATTATTCTGCGAAAGTGTTACTAGTACATATACTTGCGTTGATTTCTGAATACATGTAGCTCCCTGTGCAACAAAAGCAAGATTTTCATTTCTTACAAAGGAGTTATAGAACTTGTGACCTTGAAATTTCATCAGTAGTATCTACAGGATGTCTACTAAACCTGTGCAAAGTTTTGCAGAATTCTGTGTAAGTCTGCAAAATGGATGAAGTACCTTTTAATAAGGGAGGGAGTTTGACTGATGTCTTGCAAATATGAACAAGCTATATTACGGTTGTATAACATTAAATGTGAGAAAGAGTCACTCCTATTTGTTATCACACTTCCATACAAAATTCAATAATCAGAACTTTAACGTTTCAAAATACCATTAAGATCAACCCCTTACCTTATGAGCTAGCTCAAGGGGTTCACCTCCCTTGATAAGGATGCCATTGGTTGCTCCGACCCCGGTCCCAACCATTACAGCTGTAGGGGTGGCCAGTCCCAGTGCGCAGGGACATGCGATGCAAAGAACTGCAATAGCACACTGGAATGAGTACTGCCAGATCATCATTGTCTTGTCTTCAGGCAAGGTCTGGGTAAACATGATCAAGAAAGAAAAGGAACTGTAATAACTGTCCAAATGAAAATCCTTTGCACACAAATATTCATATTTATATGTTATGGACAGAAATTATTTGAAAACCCATATCAAAATACATGTACATTGTATCTCTGTAAGATACATGTACACAGTTTACCTCAGTTTTTTTGAATAAATGTATAACCCAACATATGAAAATATGTGAAGATCATCATGTAGATAGTGCCTTTAAAAGTGAAAAGTTTTTGAAATTGTTCAACCCATGCACAGTGACAACGATAACAACAAGAGTAATAAATCTGTCGATGCATTACAGTTAACTTTGCATATAAAGTCGAATCTGTTGGGACCACAGAAAATAGTTTGACTTATGCAAAATTGTATAGAAAATGTAAATAACACGTCAATTAATTTTAACGTAGGGAAAGTTCCACTCATGCGACTTTGAGTTATACAAGGTTAACTGTATTTCAATACTTGGAAAACTTGTTTTGGTCTTCACACACCACCCCTTGGGATCCCTCATGGCCATATCTTATTCAATTGGGACCAAGAGTTAAACAAATTCCTACCGAGAAGCCTGAGTGTACCTACTTGAGAGCCAGCTGATGGATGGACCATGCCACTACCTGAGAGACCCATAGCAACGTGACAGATGAGCGTTACCAAAGAGATGAACACAATACCAGGAACAAAGTATGCTGCGATGCGGTCAGCTAGCTTCTGGATAGGTGCCTGTATGAGGAGGAGAACAAAGAGCTATTATTACAACTGCTGGATACATGATGCTTGGACCATAAACCTTCAAAGCATTTTGAATAGTTACATTTCAAAGTTGAACATATTACACTATGATATAATATCTCTGAGTACTCCCAAAGTATGGAAATCATTAACCTGGCTTTAGCTTCAGTCAGTGCCATGCCATGGCTCTATCCCACAGTATTTAAATAGTAGTATCTAGTCCAGTTTTAAAACCATAAAACTAAAGCATCTTATCTTACAGTTGATTGTAGCTTCCATAAGCCCTATTCTGATTTAAAAAAAACATGTGTAGAACAGTAGTAGCATTCAAGAGTGCATTTACATTTAAACAGTACTGCTCTGTACCTAGTTTTGTGGTACAGTAGGCCTCTTTGGAAAACTCACCTTTGATGTCTGTGCTTCCTCTACAAGTTTAACAATGTTGGCCAGAGTTGTTTCTGCTCCAACGTGAACAGCCTTGACATGGAGAACCCCATTCTGGTTAATGGTTCCTCCTATGACAGTACTCCCTAGCAAATGAAATAATGAACACAGTCAACTCATCCACTAGGCACTTGTACACCAAAAAGTTTAAAACTGAGTAAGGGTTTTAGTCAAGCATAATCCTGCCAAAATCGGCCAAACAGTTTTCAGTATCCAAGAAGAAAAAGTTTTAAATAATATTGATTGGCTACTATTAAGAGAGTTAAGTTAATACATTTCGATATTTGAGCCCATCTCTTTTGCAATGGTGCCCTGAAAGTTCGAAACAAAGACATGAAAGACTATCAGATGGCAATTAAATACATCACTTTGAATACATATGACTCCATTTGACGTTCACTGTTGACCCCAATTTGTTGAGTAATGCTCTGGCATACCTGATACCGGAACATCTTCAAATGGAAGATTGTGGGGTGGCAATGATTAAGCAGCTATTGCAACTTACTAACCTATCTTCTTTGTGACAGGCATGGATTCTCCTGTGATCAGAGCCTCATCTAACATGGACAATCCTTCCTCTACTATCCCATCCACAGGGAGCTTTTACTACTACTATTATTATCACTATTATATAAACCATTTTCCTTTGTCTCCCTTGAGTGACCTTTATAAACTAACCTATCTTCTTTGTGACTGGCATGGACTCTCCTGTGATCAAAGCCTCATCCACCATGGATGTCCCTTCCTCCACTGTCCCATCCACAGGGATCTTCTCACCAGGACGGACCTTGACCAGGTCACCATGCTGTAAGAGGTCGATGTTGATTTGTTCCTCTGACCTTTGACCTTGGGGGTCAATGCTGACCAGTGTGGCCTCTGTTGCTTGTAGGGAGATGAGCTTGGCCAGGGCAGCTGAAGTCTTTCCCTGTCAAGAGAACAGAGGGAGGAGGCAATAAATTACACTGCATTGTTATTCAATTGATCCAACAACAAAATCAGTTTATGTGCTTGAATTCCATTCTCCTAGGTTTATGAATAACCGCCACATAACTTTACTTTCAGGAGTTAAAATTTGAATCTTCCTTTATTGTTTCAAAATTAAAGTAGAGTTAAATATACCCTCCTTAATTAAGTACAAACTCACAAATGTAGCAACCTTGTTTTGTTCAGGAAAAAAAAACCCATAACTGATATCATTTCAGACTTCCAGTTGACTACAGAATCCTCTCATTCCATTATTGCTTATGACAGTAACCACTAAGTTTCCAGAGGTAATGGGTAGCTAGAGCATCAAATTTTGCCATCCACAGCACAGAAAGTCATAATTATCATTGCTGTCCTAACATACCTTGGTGTAATGCTCCAACCATCTTCCTAATGTTACAAAGATGTAAAGCATGGGAGGCTCATCAAAGAATGTCTTTGGACTGGTCTCTGATCTCTGGCATATGGCTATAAGGAGGACTGTGACAGAGTAGGTGTAAGAAATGGTTGTTGCCAGTACGATGAGGACATCCATGTTGGCTGCACCATGCTTGAGGGACTTGTAGGCCTGGATGTAGAAGTATCGCCCTGCTATGAACTATAGAGGGAGACAAAACAGAAAAAAAATGCAGTTGACTTTAAAACAACACTTTACACATGTACTTGCAAAATAAACAGACCGCCACACAATTAAAACCTTTTTAGTTCAACTCTTAATCCTGATGCATTACTGTACCAAGCCTAAAGATGACGCATTAAATCGCTCTTGATTTTTTTTTCAATGAATACTTTTGACCTTTGACATAATAACATCAAACTCCTTTTATGGTGATATATACTGGTAACAGTTTGCAATACATGCCTCAAATTGCTTTTGAGATATAATGATGAGAGATACATGTAGCAAGATAAACAAAGGGAAAGAGAAACAGAACACATTATCAATCCAGCATTATCTACAACACCAGGATCCCATTTAATAAAACTTGTTATCAATAACTGCCCCATTTCTATGACAAATTTGTTCTCAGCCAATCAGATTCAAGCATTTCAGTAGCTTATAACAATTACTGTAACTTGTTATTGGTAACAAGTTTTTTGAAAAGGGGCCTAGAGGTGTTAATGTATCATGTTACAATATTGGTAGTATTATTTACACTAATATCACTACTCTTAACATCATTATCATCAGCATGAACCTCATCATTATCATCTTCAACACCCTCGTCATTATCAATATCATCATCATCACCATCATCATCATCATCATCATCATCATCATCACCACCACCATCACCACCATCATCATCATCACCACCACCATCACCACCACCATCATCATCATCATCATCACCACCACCATCACCATCACCATCATCATCATCCTCACTATCATCATCATCACCACCACCCTCATCACCATCATCATCAGCAGCACTGTTATTGTTGACATCATTGTCATCATCATCATCATCATCATCAAAACCCTCATCATCATCATTGTCATCATTCCTATCATCATCATCATCACCACCACCATCATCATCATCATCATCGTCAATGTCATCATTCCTATAATTATCATCATCACCAAGGATTCTCACCTGTACAGGAGTGCAGAGAAGGAAGAGGAGGAGATTGAGGATAGATACACCAGGGAAGATACACTTAGGAGATGGATTATGGATGATTTCATACAACAAGATAGCAATGACTGGTCCACCAAATAGGAGGGAGATGAAGAATGACCGTCGCCATCTGCAAAGAAGCAATACATGTACAATGAATTTAATTACAGTAATAATTAATTTACTTTTACTAAATGGAACCTACAGATCAAAAGTTTTTACAGTATATTACTACCCCCATATTTGAATTCTATTACCACTCTACTCAATACAGTGCACACTTCACTAATTAACATTTTCATGAATATACAATGGTTATGTATCTCTTTGTTAACAGAACTGTGTGTTATATTCATCTATCAATTTCACAGAAATCCTTCTGACAAAGTCAACAATATCCATCTTGCATGGGTATCAATATACTTCCAGATCTTAATCCTTTCAGGACAGGAATTATTCAAGGGCTATTGATCACATTTTGTTCTTCAAATTGGCAACAATAATATTTTTTATTTTAGTGCTACATGGTTCAAATAAGGTGAAATGTCTTTGAAAACAATAAGGTTAATAATTTTGTCAAAATATGAAAAAAATTGCCAATTTTGATTAAAAAAATGATTTTGAACCTCTCAATGTGTCGCCAATTTAAGGATTTTAAAGTTCATTCTCGTTTTTAAAATTCCTGGCATCAAACGCAATATGGTTATGCAACAAAAATGGACATAGTGTGTGCAGAAATTTTTGTTCTTTCTACTCCTGCATCTGGTATATTTTATAGAGCTCTGAATCAAAGGTCATTGAACCAAACCTCAAAATATGGTCAATTGTGTTGAAAGGGTTAATCTACAAGCACACTTGTTTCTTTTGGCACCAAACAAATATTTATATAATATTGAATGGCCTTGAGTGGGATACAAGGATATATCGCACGAGCTATGAGCATATTTCACGAGTCGGCACGACGAGTGAAATATTTTCAAAGCGAGTACGATATATCCTTGTGTCCCACGAAAGAAAAGCCATTCAATATTATTATTAATTGTATGATACCTAGTTCCTCAATTTTCACCATTACATGTCCTTATGTTTTTGTATTGACTTCGACATAAAACACAGGTAGAAAAACATTTTTGTCCTTACCCACAAGCATCTTGTAAGAGCTGCGCGCATACATCCACTGTCTTAACCTTTGCGTATTTTAGCGCATATTCACTTTTTTACACGTCACGCGCACCCCAAACCATGAGATATGGAGATATATTGCACGGTCATCCGGGTACTTTTACACAAACCATGAGATATTGTTTTAAAATTGCACAGTCATCCGGGTACTCTTGCGCAAACCATGGGATACGCCAATTTTTCTGGTCGCCTGAAAACCCTTCATACAAATAATAATATCCGTTATTACACGGTGTTAGTATTACATATTTAAGATTCATTTCTCTTACTGGTTGACGGTCTGGGAATGGTCTACGCTGGAATGCACATTCTTATCACTGGAAATCAAAGATGCTTCAAAGCCTGCATCCTGAACATAAGAAACAAATAGTATTGATGAAAAAGCAATTTTCTTCATGAAATTCACACAAGTTATGAATGCTACCTAATATACATTGCAGGAAAAATGGGTAAAGCAAAATACAACTATGCAATAGATATTAACCCTTTCAGGACAGGAATTATTCAAGGGCTAAATTGATCACATTTCGTTCTTCAAATTGGCAACAATAATATTTTTCTTTTAGTGCTACATCGTTCTAATAAGGTGTAATGTCTTTGAAAATAATACACATGGTTAGGAATTTTGTCAAGAAGTTGAAAAAATTGCCAATTTTGATAAAAAATAAGGATTTTGACTCTCTCAGTGTGTTGCCAATTTAAGGATTTTAAAACTTATTCTCCTATTCAAAATTCCTGGCATCAAACGCAATATGGTAATGCAACAAAAATGGACATAGTGTGTGCAGAAATTTTTGCTCTTTCTACTCGTGTATCTGGTATATTTTTTAGAGCTCTGAATAAAAAGTTATTGAGCCAAACCACAAAATGTGGTCAATTGTCTCGAATGGGTTAAATCATCATCTGCACATCTCTATATCTATATCTCTAGAGAGAGAGAGAGAGAGAGAGAGAGAGAGAGACACACACACACACACACACACACACAGACAATACAGAAATACAGAGTGAAAAATGTTGAGTTGAGGGATAGTAAATCAGAGAGATGTAATACAATAGAGGGGGGGGGGGTCATTTGTACTACATAATTGCAGAGAAACTATGTAGAGCAACATACAACTAAGCAATAGTAGATATAGATTTGAAATCATGATCTCTCTCTCTCTATCCAAAATGCACAAAGTATGAGAGTGAGTAAGAGAAAGAGAAATAGACAGAGATAAACATCAATACAGAAATATAAAATGAAAAATGCTAAGATGATAAATAGTAAATCAGAGAGATATAATAGAAGAGAGGAAGGGGGGCGAAGAGACTACTTGGACATTGGTATAATATGGATGATAATATTAAAGGTAGTAATAATTACATTTGTATGACACTTAATAAAATTTGTTTATAATCATTTAGTTAGTTCTTATCAAGTAAACCTTTTTAACCCTGATTTGAAAATTTTCACAGAATTCTGAAAGTTAATCTTTCTCTACCTTGACTGCCAATATGATGTCTCTTGGTCCTGTGAGGTTGGGGTCATATTCAAAATGACCTCTGCTTGTTGCCAGGGCAACAGCGGCCAACTTGATCCCTGGCTTTTTGGCAAGGCTTGACTCAATGAGATGTACACAAGATGAACATGTCATCCCAGATATCTGATATTGAAGATAAAACAAAGGAAACATTATGAGAGGAAAAGTCATAATTACAACTAATCTTGAGTTCTGGTGATGAAATTCTATTTCAATAGGAAATGATTCAAAGCAATTCAGGGCCCCGTTTCATAAAACTTGTTATCAATAACAAGTTACAATAATTGTTATAAGCTACTGAAATCCTTGAATCTGATTGGCTGAGAGCAAATTTGTCATAGAAATGGGGCAGTTGTTATTGCTAACAAGTTTTATGAAACAGGGCCCTGAATTGTTCATCATCATTCGGTGGGTTGTTTAGACATGCAAAATGCTAATGAGAACTTGCTGGAAAAGCACAACTGATATTTGCACATCAAGAAAATGTGAAAACACTTTTTCCGCTGGTGCCAGAGATATTTCAGACTTGTGCCCTCCTGTAACAGGAATCCTGGATCCCTCACTGTTTAAGATTATGGGATGCTTGAGGGGACAATTTTCATCACTTTGTTTTACTTCTGTGGTTTACATATACCAGATTACCTTCCCTTAGGTTTCTTGGACAGTTCTCATATAAAATTTGCTTCACTAATAATGTGATAATGTTGAAAACCTGATAATCTTGTTGATTTGTTTTTCTATACTTGTTGCATGGTAAGATAAGATATCATGTTTATATTGAAAGGTACAGATTTATGCCAATGGGGACAAGATCAGGATGCAAAAAAAAACAACTCACGTGTAGTTCAACAACGCCTTCCTTGGGTTTAGCCTCATCTATGTCGATGACCTCTGCCCCAAAGCCAAGGTCATCTACCAAATTAGCAATCTTTGATGGTGACAGGACCTTGGCATTGTATTTCACTTCACCCTTCTGGGCCATTAGGGAGATGCGAATACTCTCTATACCTGCACAAAGATAGAAACAGCAGTCACGTTCACACAAAGGGAGCTAAATGTTCGCTTGTAGTTTCAAAACTGTAAGTTAACTTGTAGTTTCAGACCGTATGAACGGACTCATAGTTTCGAAACTGTAAGTTTACTTGTAGTTCTAGTACCATACTAATGTGGTTAATGCCAAAACCACGAGCAGCAGGGGGGGGGGACCATATGAACAGAATAACCTTTAAGTTTTGCAAGCTCGTAGTTAGCAATGACCTCTCTGTTCATGTTAGACTTCCGGTTCATAACCTTCGCACAAATTATGAACACAGGCTCTGTATGTGTAATGTACACACAATCAGTATCTATCTCCGGTGTTAAAAACGACGATCCCTCGGCTTGTACTTTCAGAACAATGAACATCGTTGTTTCGGGCACATGTGAACCCTCTTTGTGGTTAGAGAGTCATTGTTTCATTAACACCATATTCAAAGGATATATACGACCAATAGTTGAATATGGTGCCCTCGTTTTTAATGGGGCTCTAACGAAGCAGCAAGTCTATGCCCTTGAGACAATTCATAAGAGAGCATGTAGAATAATGCTGGGCAGGAACTACATTTCATACCAGTTGGCTTTAGAAACATGTGAACTCATTACTTTTGAAGAGAGAAGAAAATATTTGTGTCTTGGATTTGTACATGCACTTGAAAAAAGCCCATTTGCATCAAAATGGCTTGTGAAAAAGCAAGAATGCCACTATCAATTGAGAAACCCCAAAAAGTACACCCAGTACAAGTGCAAAACAAGCAGGTTTAAAAATATCCCTTTGCCATATATAACAGACTTGCTCAATAGTGAATAATTTAATATATGTGCATATCTATATAATGATCATTGTTTATTTGAATTAAATTTATTCCATGACCCATGTGTGTATTAAAATGTACTGGTGCAATACTACTGAAATAGTCATCCTGAAAAAAATAAACATTATTATTATTATTATTATTTATTCGGCCAAAGAAATACAAGATAAAATACAAAAAGAATAACATAATACATTGACCCTTGAAACGCCGGGGACAGAAAAAGTTAACTAAATAACTATGGCAATGCCTTCTGTCCCAATTCCAAGGGAATGGAAAAATAACATATCATACATGTAATCAATATAGTTAAAATAGCATAGCATATGATGCCATCAAAATTGATATTTTAATGTTATAAGGGTTTGTATGTTTTAATGTGAAATAATTGTACTTACAAATTGTATAATTGTACTTACAGAATGTATTATATATTATTATGTATTCACAACAATGTAAAACATGCGCAATTCAGCCTTTGGCCGCAAGGCATTGTTTTTTTAATAATAACATTTTTCAGGTACTATTTCAGTGTATATTCGCTTGAAGGTTTACACCCCCCCCCCCCAACCATCTGCCACTGATGATAACCATGATAACCATTACAAGGGCCTACTATGTAGGGCCATGTTATGACAAGGGCCAATCTCATACAATGCACCAAAGATAAAACAAAACCACAAACAACACATGACATGAAGTTTGAACCCCAGTGGCTATTTGAGGAAGGAAAAAGGAAATAGAAGCTTGATATATCAGGTCCTTCTTACGGATCGTAAATTCTCAAGAGGAAGCTCCATGTTTCTCTGTTTTGATAGGACAGCCTGATCGGTTGAAAGAAGGCATTTTCTCCGTCCGTGACATTGAATATTTTATGGATTATAATTTTTGTATGCGACCATGGCAACCAAATTTTATCAAATTTCAACTCCTTGTGATGTCTTTCACGATAAAACATAAAATAGCTCTCTGCAATTAAGTATTTATTTTCTACAGGCCTTCAAACTTTCAAAATATGTCAAATATCTGCGACTAACCGATCAGGCTCAGGAAGAACTTGAATGGAGTCTCTATCTACAAAACAATGTGCATGAAGGGCTTAAAACCAAGGAAGATGGAACTGACCACTCAGTACTTTTTGTGGGCATATTAACATGAATGTAGTGTTCAAGGTCCAACGATATACAAACACCTACATGTACCATATCAGATTAACCAAACCCCAATCAAAACTCATTACAGGTCAGGCAGAGCAGACTTAAAGACTTCTTAAGGAGAATGAACATCTAGAAACTGCTTTTAATTGATTACTTAGTAACAAGAACAATCTCTTCAAATTTTTTTTTTTCCTTTTTAGGCATCCTTCTATGCAGGTTTTTACAACTTGGCAGATTTTAACAAATCAGCAAAAATTGAAAAGATTTTGCTACAGCAGTCTTTTGACTATGATAATGCTGTGCAGGGAAGTTTTAGGGGTTGTGACACTTAGAATATTAAACAAATGACAGCCGGTACTACATTGTAAACTTGTTTGCTATGAAAATGAAAACTGTTGATGTCACTTAATCAGGAGCCCTAAGTCAGGATACGATCAATGTTCTCACACACAAAGGGTAGGAAGTTCAACTAAAATCCCATTATGAAATTTCGATGCCTGGATCATCAATACATAAAGGAGTGGTTGCTTCCTATATCTGAACAATGCAAGGATATGTAACCTCCATCACTTCATATAAAGACACAGTGGAGTCTCCTTGGAAAGCATCCACTTCTTCTACTTTAGATTTATAAACACTGTTATGGTGCAATGTTGGTATTTTACTTAGCATTGGCCTAACAAAAAATAATAATAATAATAACGGTTTCTAATAAAGCGCTTTACGAGAAACAACTGACCAAAACACTTACATTATTATTATTACCCCGGTCACTGGATCCAAGTACTGTTCCGCACATTACAGTGTACAATCTCCACTCCCTGGGGAGCATTCCAGCTAGTGGCTTTTTTACAGCCTTTTCACATGGATTATTCTAACTAACATTTTTCATGTACATGTAAGATTACTATATTTTGGAAAGAACCACAATGATAAATTACTATAAAAGTAAACCATGTACATGTAAACAACCAGAGATCATGTGACTCTACAACTTAAATGAGGGACTATTTGAGGATTTAAGGGCCAGAGTAAAGAAAAAAAAATTGATAGCTATTCTAACAATGATTTGGATTGCCCATTTTGATCAGCAATTTTATACACTAGCACAGTAGCAACCAATGACAGAAATTGTTCTACAAGGCTCTTTCAAGAGGGCCAATCATTTCAGGGAAACTAAAACTCAAAATCTCAAACTCACAAGCCATCTATTTTTTTTTTCAGCTTTCAGCAGGAAGGTTTGCAAACCTGGAATATTCTAGTTCCTATACCACTGTCCTACCCTCCATGCCATTAAAGGGGAATCCCATCTTTGTAATAATTTGACTTGGATGAAAAGTAGAAAAATCAGAGAAGCAGACTGGTAAAAGTCTAAACGCAATCGGACAAGCAATAAGAAAGTTATGATTTCATAAGTTCAAAAGTTGTAATCGCTATAAATATGGGAATTTCAGATTGTCCAAATCGGTACGGTCACTGTAATGTAGCGCCGGTCAACTTTCACATTAGCTTCAACACACAGAATGACTAAAATGTCAGTTTATCAGAATGTATTTAACTCAGTAGGATCTTTTTCTTTTTGGTGAATATATACTATCTACATGAACAATATATTTGGTGTACTGCCCCTAGGGTACAGGTGCTCAGGAAAAAAAACATGAAATTTTGTGTATTTTGGTGTACGACAAATGGGAGAGTTGACCGTTGCCCGATTTCTTTCAAACTTTCACCATCCTGTTTCTCTTATTTTTCTCCTTTCATACAAATCAGCTTTTTACAAAGGTTGGATTGCTGTTTAATGAAGCTGGTAGTACTATGGCAGTGCATGATAAACACATGCCCAAAAGCATGATGCAAATTGATCCAAACAGGTATTTTTCACATACCTCCTGAGCCCTGATAAGCTACTAAAAGACAGTTGTTAAATTCTGACGAATATTTGATTTGAATTTGCTTTTGTATAACATCAGATGAAGTCTAAGGAAGGTTATTTCTCATAGTATTATCATTTGTGAAGGGCTAAATCCGGTTTGAAAATATGATATCTTTCAATAAAACTGCCAATCTTGCCTCAAATACAGTTCTAAAATAAGGTTGCATAGTGTTCATTTACAAATATGTATACTAAAGATGAGAGTTACAAGTAAGACTAACTTTACTGTGCAGCTATGTACCAGGTTTTCTGCACATTAAGCGCATAGAGACACAATGGCAGTGATATGCGCTATAAAAGCATTGTTGTATTATTATTACTATTATTATTAATTAACATACAAAGAATACCATGAATTTTCAATGAAAACAATCCAACCCTGAAATTGGAAACCAGATATGAAATGGCTGAATTCTTGATCAATATTTCATGAGAATCATGTAGAGTTACTGCACTTTTAACCCTTTCAAGACAATTGACCACATTTTGTGGTTTGGCTCAATAACTTTTGATTCAGAGCTCTAAAAAATATACCAGATGCAAGAGTAGAAAGAGTAAAATTTTCTGCACACACTATGTCCATTTTTGTTGCATGACCATATTGGGTTTCATGCCAGGAATTTTAATAACGGGAATAAGCTTTAAAATCCCTAAATTGGCAACACATTGAGAGGTTCAAAGTCATTGTTTTTTTATCAAAATAGGCAATTTGTTCAACTTTTCGACAAAAGCCGTAACAATGTATATTGTTTTCAAAGACATTACACCTTATTAGAACCATGTAGCGCTAAAAGAAAAATATTATTGTTGCCAATTTAAAGAACAAATTGTGATGAATTTAGCCCTTAAATAATTATTGTCCTGAAAGGGTTAATAGTGACCTTCTATTCTTTTACTCTCATCACAGTACCACCAATAGTATACCAGTAGAACAATGTTACACTCAAAACAAACCCTGTAATATATCAAGAAGAGTATTTTAAAGGCTACATGTACATCCAATGTGTATAAATGTATTACTAGACCTTTGACACCTTCATCAGTACCCTGAAAACGTATTTTTTCACCACTTATGAATAGTCAGAAACATGAACCCAGTGCATTTTTTTTTTCTTGTATGAACTTCTTGTTTTCTATTCTTAAAGTGCATAGAGATATGCAAATTTGTCTATGTGTTATGCACTATACAAAAATGTTGAATTATTATTATTATCATTATTATTAAACCTTCTTTAGGACTCATTTTTGAACTTCAGAAGCATAGGGTTGTCCGTAATAGATGAACAGCAGTTTTATTTAATGATTGTACTGTTTTCCAGAGGTTAGTATTAGGTCATTTACGAATGCATTCACTCACAAAAAACAAACAAAACAAAACAACAAAAATCTTCTGTTAAGGGAGGAGGTAATTACATTTCAAAATTAATTACAATTGCAGTAATTTATGTGCTATGTGAGTGCCATATTATTCACATGTCAATGAATGGCTTTTTTGTGAAAGATTCAAATGAGTGCTACCTTCACGTTTTGCCATCCTGCCTTCAATCAATGCCACACAGGAGCTACAGGTCATGCCAGTGACCCGCAGGAAGCACTTCTTGCTGGTGTCAGCTTTCACTTCATGTCCCTGTGAATCGTGGGATACCTCTGTCATGAAAGCACCATGGGTGGTGATGGGTGATTGTTTAGATGGAGGCTCGCTCATTTGAGAGGTGGAGTAAGATGGTTTGCACTTTGGTGAGTTAATCTCTAGCAATGGGGTTTCTATGGAATGAGAAGTTCAGAAATGAAAAGGAGAATCATGAATTTACGTTTTTTAAACATGGTATTCGCACAGAAAAAAGAAAAGAAAATGAATTACAAAATAATATTTTGCATTAAAAGAAAGAAAAAGAAATTCACCTGCAAAATAAGATTTTTTTTTCAAAAGAAAGAACTTAAAACTGACAGGAAAGATAATGATACAGGTGCTGTATATACTGTAAATGAAAAAGAAAAGATACGTCATTGCTGCCACTGTAAGCTTGATGGGGTGAAATATTCTCAAAGAAGAACGGTTTACCATTGTTCTACAAATTTGTTTTCAAAGGCAATACATGTAGTTTTGAACATGGACATATAGGTCTGGCTTTGGAAGAATGCCAAAAACCTGGTATCACAACTGAAGAACTGAAATTAATTGAAGTACACATGAAATATTGCATCTCCAAACTTGCACAAACACAAATTATGCTATTTTTATCCATGACATCTTCTGGTACAATACAATACATTTCGTAGTAGTACCAAGATCATTCTCACTTACATACATGATTTACGCTTAAAAGTTTAGTCTTTTTTGATAAAATAATTCTTTTAAAATATCTCCACGTAGAATGAGCAAAAAAAAAATTTTTTAATAAATAAATATACAAAGAAATTATTTTATAATAACTGGTGTCATAATTACCTTTTATGGTAACATCAAAGCCCATATCATAAACGATTTCTCTGAGTTGTTCCATCGTGACGTTGGTTGGGTCAAAAGTCACTATGCCATTCTCTTCTTTCAGGCTGACCTTGACTGACCTCACAGCAGGATTGTCAGAGAGCATTCCTTCAATGCTCTTCACACAAGAATTACACGTCATCCCCTGGATGCCAAGTACCCCTGTCTCACTTCTCTCATTGTCAGGGTCTGGCATGAAACAGTCAAAGCCCATGTCATAGATGGAATCCCTGATGGCTAGCAGTGTTGTCACCTGTGGGTCGAAGGTCACCGTTGCCGATTTTCCTTCTAAGGATACCTGTATGGACGCTAAGCCCGGATGGTCCGACATCTTGCCTTCAATACTCTTCACGCAGGAACCGCAGGTCATTCCTTCAACACGAAGTGTTGCTGTCTGACTTTCGTCAAGGGCACTTGCATCGAAGTTTTCTGGCAGGGTGGCTTCAAAGCCCATATCATATATTGCAACACGAATCTCCTCTGCTTTGATCTGCGATGACATGTATTTCACATCCGCAATCTTATCTTGCAGCGAAACCTTTATACTGTTGACTCCTTGCATCGAGCCTATCTTGTCTTCAATTGAGCGGACACAAGACTGGCAAGTCATGCCTTCAATACCTATGATGACCATTGCAAGAGGTGTCCCATTGTTTGGGGTCGGTGGAGTGCTACAAGGAAGTGTAGCATCAAAGCCCATGTCATAAATAGCCTCCTTGAGTTTCTCTGCACTGGTCAATGCTGGATTGTAGGTGATGGCCCCTTCCTTGTTGGCCAGGGAGACACTGATTGCGTCAACACCAGGAAGTGATCCGATGTGACCCTCGATGGACTTTACACATGAGCCACACGTCATTCCCTCAATTCCAATCACAACCCTTTTGTTCTTCTTCTCATCATCTTGAGAGAGCATTCCACTTGCAATGTCAGCTTTGAATCCTAAACCATTGACTTCCTCCACAACATCCTGGAGACTTATTGTGTTCCTGTTTAGCATGACAACTCCACTTTTTTGCTCTAAAAGAACTCTTACTTTCTCAACACCTTCCATCCCTGTCAGTTTCTCTTCAATTGTTTTCACACATGACTGACAAGTCATGCCTTCTATGGAGATGATACCAAATTCCACATCAGACTCACTGCTGCCTAAAGAGGCATCAAAACCCATTTCATAGATCACATCCTTCAAAGATGATTGGTCAATGTCTCTAGGATCAAAGGTTACTAAAGCTCTTTTCTCTGACAGTGACACCTGTATTAAAATACAAGACACAAAAACAAACAAAATATGATCAAACTATCACAGATAATAAAATTAGCCTGAGATTAAACAAATAAGTCAAGGTATTGATACATGTGTACATAATACCATAAACTGACTACTACTAATGACTGTTCTTAATTTCACTTATTAATTAATGTAACGATGCCCTGCCTAAAAATTTGAATTAATAAAGTACCAAGACAAAAAAAAAATTATATCATCAGTCAAGTCCTCATTTTCTACCATGGTATGTCCAAAGTACCTCATGACACAATATACAAGAATAATTATCCTTGATTGGTTGTTTGCATGATTGGCTTTTGATAACGTACAAATGGACTTTGATCCCCTCTCAGGTCTAAGTCACAAAAGATTTTTTTTTTAAAGCCGGCAAAGGCGGCAATACTAATATTTTCCTTTTACAATTCCATTAGCATTTTATAAATTGTGACAGCACACAAGATAATTGCATATATTACATGTACATGTACATCTGTTAAATGGAAACTGATAGATATGCTTAGAGCACTACAGGACATACATATTTATCTTGCTCAAAAAGAGAAAATAAACATACACAAGCACCGACAAGCATTGAATCTTCACAACCAATCTACATTCAGATCCATGTAGGCCTAATGTATGCAGAGATGACCTTCACACAATGGAATTGCATGTGAACGCACAGTACAAAGTACAATGCAATGATATATGATAGTACAACAGACAATATGGTCTATTTCTAAGACATTCAAATGTACCAGTATTTATGGCAAACAAGATATGCATTATCAGTCACCATCACAGATATTGTCAGAAAATGCAAGATCCTCACTAGAGATTCTATGAATATTTTTATTATTGTGTGTAGATTTCCCATAAACTGCCATATGTATCATTTTAAAACTGCTTGTTGTCCCCATGTAGATAAACACAAACAGATAATTTATTGTTTCATTTTTACTTTCTTACTATGACTTTATCAATTTAATACTAGAATATCACTGACGGTGATTAATACCCCCATCCCAATGTGTGCCGAATTTCCTGAGCATTGCTCCAAAAATGAGGAAGTGGTTTGATCTGCAATATTTTCCCGTGTTATTGCCATAATGTTGTTACCACTGCAATGCAGTTGCCACACATTGAAATAATATGTCTTGCACATCTTTACCACAAAAACAATGTGTGTGCCTTGCTTGAAAAAGTGAGGAAGTTGTTTGATCCACAATATTTTCCTGATTTATTGCCATGTTGTTACCATGGCAATGCAGTTTCCAACACATTCCCAAAATATGTCTTGCACATCTTCATTCCAAGACAAATGTGTGTGCCAAATTTCATGAGCATTGCTCAAAAAATGAGGAAGTAGTTCGATCCGCAAGATTTCCCACTGATTTATTGCCAAAATATGCCGTTGCCATGCTGTTAACATGGCAATGCAGTTTCCGACACATTCAAAAAATATGTCTTGTACATCTTCACCACAAGCCCAATGTGTGTGCCAAATTTCATGAGCATTGCTCAAAAAATGAGGAAGTGGTTCGATGCGCAAGATTTTCAACCGACCGACCGACCGACCGACCAACCGCCCGCCCACTTGCCCGACCGTACACTGATTCCTATATACATGTACCCCCTTCAAACTTCGTTTGGCGGAGGTATAATAATGTAAACACTGATATCGGTCATCATTTGATTTCCCGCACCACGCATGGCAAAGTTTTCTCCTTCAATTCACAGATCCCTCACGATGCGGGTTTTCTCATAAAAATAATGCTCATATCATGTGGGTTTTGATACTTCATGAACAAGATTTTTACTGCTTAATGCCCATTAGTTTAGTGTGCATAATAGGAGCTTGAGTTTCTGAATGGGGTTTAGGTACTGTGTTAATTTTTATGTTTCAAGATGATATCAGATTACCTTCACAAGATGCACTCCCTTGACATCACCCACTCGTTCTTCTATACTCCTCACACAGGAGTTACATGTCATCCCTTCTACATCAATTATTGCTAGCTGCAACTGATGTCCTCCACTCTCTGTTGCCATGGTGATGAAGCTGATGATGGATTCCTGCCAAAGCAACATGGATAATTGATTTAAAAACAGGATACCTTCCGTCTATTGTTCTTCGCAAAAACACCATCACAGCAAGTAAAAAATAACATCATTCTGGCAAGAAATACATGCAGGTCTGCAGTGTATGTACATGTATGTACACAAAAAATTAGAATATTTCATTCATAAAATTAGTCTTTTACGAAAACTGAAAAAAAACCATTTGAAGATTAGGTCTACTACTTCTTTACCTTTATCTGAGTGAGACAGAGTGAGTTTTCGTATAAAGATTATACATGTAAGTCTGTAAGACTGATAATAATGCCTCAAGTTCAACAAATACAGCTTACAAACATGTACATGTATTCTATTTTTTTCTACATACACTGTACATTGGCAGCAGTGAACAAAGAGAAATTCTCTAAAATACTATTGGTCAGACTATAGACCATATGCAATGAGCTTGAAATAGCTCACTCTCACTTCATATCAATCCTGTAACATTGTCATATTCAAAGCTATGTCAAAATAAAGTAATAAGTGTGGTGTTTGTCAAATTTTTGGCACATTGCACAAATATATAAAGAGCATAAATTGTCTTGTTCATTTCAAAATTCATAGTAACACTGTTCTTCATACTAACTGCTGTACGAGACAGAAAATGTATATATGAGCCCATAACAGTTTTGACAAAATCAGGATCCTGCAATCTCCAATCAAAGTACAAAATACATCCTTGAAATCTGTGTCAAGTGACCAGAATCCTAGCCCTGGGACTGATTGGATAGACCTCCCTGCAAGACAGGGACACATATACAGTATTTGAAATACCCAACTTCCCAAAGCCACCTGTTAAGTTTAACTTTTATCAGAAAAATATTTTGCTGGTATTAGATCATATTTTGATAAAATGTCTCTACATGTATTTTGTTGAAATGTGTATGAAATAAGTTAATAGCACTGCTGGGATTGACCACTAGCACACAATTTGTATTTGATTGGATATTGTTAGAACTTAACTCTGCCATTAAGCAACATGAAAATTTATTGATGTATCTATGTCATAATAATGATAACAATATGTCTTGTACACCCAGAATAGCCTTATCAGTATCAGTTTTGAATGCACAAGTACATGTACATGTATGCACTTGTACATGTCATTTATAGAGCCACTTGAAACAGGAGCTCTTAATTGTGCAATCTCACTGCTGCATACATCTTCTCAATGTCAACTCCTCAATATTAAAGGAGAATGAAACCCTGGGGAAATATCCATTTTAATGAAAAGAGAGCATAGAGAGAAGCAATTAAAAAAAAAAGTTCCATCAAAATCGGTTACGAAATGAAAAAGTTCTGAAAGTTTGAAAAGTCTCAATTTACTTTCTATGGCGATCCTTAAATTGGCAATGTTGCTTCGAAATGGCAGGTTTAGTAGTATGTTTTGTACACAAAATTTCATATTTTCTCCATTATCTCTAAAGATGCTGCTTGTCTTTTTGTGAACTCAACATATGTTGTGTCAAATACATTTTCCCATGATATATCTTGAGCTAAGAAGGAAACAAGCTGCACCTTGAGAGATAATGGGGAAAATATGAAATTTTGTGTACAAAACATATGGAGAGTTGTACTACTAAACCTGTCACTTTGAAAAAAGTGAAGAAAAGAAAATACAAAAGTGCTCTAAATAACAATACCAGTGCTTATCAGTGCATTTTGCAACTTTTCACTTTTGACCCTGCCCCTTATTATGGTGTACTGCTCATTTCATGACTGCAAAATCATTACAAATATGATATCATTTTAAAGAGGATTAAACACACTTTCTAATGATACTAAACAAAGTCATGATCATGCTATGACAAGAGAGATATATGTACAATCGATCAAACTAGAGTTTCCAAACTTTTTTTGAGGGGTTTATATGAGTTAGTAGTTCTTTCTCAAACAATTGTCAAACTTACAGCTTATTTTCTCCGAAATTCTTGAACCAAAATGGATCACCAATTGTGTATGATAATGATGCATCCATTCTTCATCTATCAACAAATTAATAGCTCAGTTAATTAATTAATAGCTTCATTTAGGAAAATTAATATTCAAAAAAGTAGTGTCTTTTTATAATTTACATGATTTTTACAGTGACCTTTTAAAGTCACATTCAGGTTAAATGATGTGTTCTTTCGGCACAGAAAATCATAAGCTTTGTCAACACATATATGACACCACATTGTGGACATCAGGATGATTTTCAGAGACAACTGGTGAGGCAATAGCACTATATGTACATGTCGAATCTATGGCCCCAATTCACAAAAGAGGTTTATTTTAAACTATGATCTAAGCCATGGTTCAAACCTCCACCCCAGACAAAATTAACCCATTGGGTGAATTCAAGTTCGGAGTTGAAAGCTAGTGTTGGTGTTGGGGCAAAACTAGCACCAGCCACAACACCGAACCTGGAATGAAGCTGGTGCTGGGACTGACTTCACTAGGTGTTGAGCTATCAATAACGTGATTGGTATTATTCTTATAAACCCGAATTCGGTGTTGGGGCTAGAATCAGCAGCCCAATGCACGCTCTCAACACCAACACCAACACCAACACCGAACTTGAAATCACCCATTGTCTACGGGAACCGGGTGGTCCCTGTATTAAGCCTATGGGAATGAGAGAATTCAGTAGGTAATGAGTTAAAGGGGGTACCCAATGCTGAAACAATTTTAGTTCATTTAAAAGATCATGATTTTATTAGCAGAAAATCATCTGCCTTAAGTTTTTTTAAAATTCGTGTTGCCAGAAAAATCCCCGAAATATGGTAAGACTTCAGGATATTTTGGCCCCTCAGCTGTGTCCCAATTTCAGCTACATGTAGGTAACCACAATGACGTCAAAGTGGTTACCCAGCTTCGCGTATTGCAGATGTGTTGCGCGCTAGACTGTACAAAATGCATTACACCTTGCGCACATTTTGCTTTAATTGCGCGACAAGGTAACCACTTTGACGTCATTGTGGTTACCTAGCTGAAATTGGGACACAGCTGAGGGGCCAAAACATCCTGAAATCTTACCATATTTCGGGAATTTTCTGGCAACACGAATTTTAAAAAAAATTTAAGGCAGATGATTTTCTTCTAATAAAATCATGATCTTTTAAATGAACTAACATTGTTTCAGCATTGGGTACCCCCTTTAAGCATAAATAAGCATATATATAAGCCATAAGCGCATTACTGTCTGCTCATTGGACAAGAGGACATGTGCATGTGCGTACAACACTTATGGAGGGTTAAACCATGGTTTAAATTTAAAATAAACCTCTTTTGTGAATTCGGGCCAATATGTATTGTATGTAGCCTACCTGTACATGTTCATACTCATAGTGCACATGTACATGTATCAACCTTCTATGGGTTTGTTTGATGAGATACCTCACAAAACTGAGTACATGTACATCCTTTTCAAAAATATTAATATTCAAAGACATCTTTTCACATAGATCTATTCATGAGAAAAAAATGACTTGTAGAGTCTGCATTATTGTACATTTGCACTATGTACTCTATTACGTAGTGTCTTTTCCACAAGAAACAAATCGATTTCAGATGCCATTCCTGGGTCAGCATAGGAGTTCAAATATGTAGACAAGTTATCAAGCAGTGACAGTGTGAGTTTAGTGAGAAGGTTGAGTTCTGGGAAAGGTAAAAAATAATTTGTGAGCTTTCTCATTCTTTTTATGTTAGTTTGGAAGATTATCATATAGTAGAAATGTCAAATGTCCCCTACTCCCCTGAAAAGGACTGCTCTTCAAATGCCCTCACCTTTAAAATTATGACAAGAAACAGCTGAAATGTTCGGGCCAAACACTTGTGTGTAGTCCCATATAGAAGCATATAATTTCTGAGTGCAGTGCATGTGACTCTAAGCAGGATTGAGTCAATTTCTTATAATTGTGGTGATTCCAAAACCTCACAGCATACACCAATTCTTATGTGCTATATACATGTAATCAACCTTCCCAATGGCTTTAAGACAGTTTATTTGAAAATTCAATCTCATGACCGAAACTCAACTTTACCTTTAATGAATGCACAGGGTTTCAGAATAGTTATGAATTTTGTTCCTAATGTAGCTTCTCCTAAAAACCTTATTTATAATGTGACTGTAATACATGTACATATTCACAAGTTTGCTCAGTAGAGAGGTACATGTTCATGCACTGTAAGTGTTACTAAATGTTACAAATTCAAGAGAAAAATATATCTGTGCAAAAATGTTGCAATCCAGGTTTTTGAGTAAGTGAGTATAATGGGAACAATGTAGCCAATCAGAGCAGAGTGAACAATATTCCACTCTGCATCAGAGAATAACTTGTCTAGCCACTTTCAAAAGATCCCTAAAAACATATCTCTTTCCCCAGTACTAATGTTTTAATGTAATCTCTTACTTTTTTGAGTCTGTCTCTTTGCTGTTGCTGTTGCTGTTGTCTTTTCTTTTCAAATGTGTATTTTTTTTTTAAGCGCTATGGTACTTTCTGTTTTTAGCACTCCTAAATATTCATTATTATTTAGAGAATCTGTTTCATTGCAATATCTTTATAATTACAGGACAAAATATCTTGAGAGTAAGAGCAAAAATCACTAGAAAATTATCATCATCATCATCTGACATAATTGGATGAAGCATTATGCCATTAGCCTGCAGTTAAAATTTAGAATCCAGAGCAAAGAAAGTCCCTTTCGGTTGAAATGCAACATCTTAAAAGAAGATAAACATTACCATTATTTGCAAAAGTTTAAGACCACTATTCCAAAATGCAAATAACTCAAAGAAAGAAAGTAAAAAATTGAACTTATTTTTCAGACATACAATTAATTTCATGGCATAACCTATGTATCATACTTGAACTATGGGCTTATACCATTACTCTTGTGCTACTGATCACTGTAGTAAACATGTTGTGTAATCATTCAAAGAGACAAAAGAAAGTATTCCAAATTATTGAAATACCAACAAATCCCGAGGTGGTCTTAAACTTTTGCAAATGATGGTAGAATATTAAAAATGGGCAAAACAAGCAGAATGTAAAATTAATATTTTCACATACAAATTTGCATTAGCTTTATGATTATAATATTTCAATCCACAGCATCAAGACATCATGTAATTTAAGATTAATTTGAAAGCCATACAACCTATTTTCAATGAGTCATCGATGCAGTTTTTCTTTTTTATACCGCATCCTACAGGCTCTCTGTATCTTTGTGCTTTGAAAGTTGGAACACCCAACTATATCTATGCATGTAGCATTACCACTGCAACAGTCTAGTACAATTGGTGTATTATGTAGTTGTTCCTTCTGCAAAGGATTGCAGTTCTCCACCAATGTCCACTAGTAAACGGAGGAAGTCAACAAAGAAGGTGTGTCTCCAACTAAATCAAACAAGTTAATCATCATAATCATGTCAACAAATCTAACATTAAATCTAGATCATAGATGTAAGTTAGTTTTCCTGACATAGACCTATACCTTACTGGTAGATACTTTTGCATACATGATTTGGGGGGGGGGGGGGTCCTGACACTTAACAAAAATGAACCTGTCATTGTCAATTTTGCTGTTTGATTTTACAAAAATAAGCATCAAGCAACACTAAAATCTTTTGAAATTTGTAATTCATATTATTGTTAACATACTTGGTGAAAGATTAATGACAGTTTGCACGAAAAGTTTTTATTTTTACTGTTCAACAGTGACCTGTCCGGATAACCAACCTGTCCGGACACCTAACGTGTGAGTATTCTAGCATTAGCTGATTCGAGTGCAGTAGACGTGGACGTCACACCCGAGGCCGAGGGGTTCCCGTGCTTGTGCAGGTGTATAATACCCGCTCCATAATATTAATACACTCAATAATACAACTTGTCAGACGTCAAATTTCCATATTATCGGACACATTTTTGCAATTCGTCTCATATAAATGACAGCAACAATAAAAATGCAGCGAAAGTGGAAATCATAAACTTACAAACAATAACCGAGTTGCACAAAATCAAATTCGCAGTTCCCACAGCAAAACACGGGCACGAAAATGAAGGAGAATCAATTTGTCCCGATCGTATATATAGTATATAGTATTTGCGTAGCGCGTACGTACGCGTACGTATACCGCGTATGTACGTGGTATGTATACGGTATACTTTTGTACACAGCCAGGGAGCTCGAGATACATAATTATCTAGAAACCGGTCGAATGTGGTGGGATCGAAAGAGGGAATAATACATCACCCCCAATATTCATCGAGGATGATGACCTGTGTCATCATCACCCAACTCATAGAAGATTGATGAAATGACAACATGTAGACTGCCGGTCAGAAGTACCACTCTGGGGCTTGCATGTGGGCACAGTGCCCTATACTTTTCCCTTTAACTTCAGATAAGTAGGATGGGGGGGGGGGGGGGGGGGGTTGCATTTCCGGACACTTAACAAAAATTAGCCTGTCAATTTTGCCGTCAGATTTTACGAAAAACATGCATCAAGTAACACTAAAACCAGTGAATATTTGCAATTCACATGATTTTCAACCTATCCTGTGAAAGATTTGTGACAATTTGCATGAAAAGTTGTTCGATTTACTGTTTAAAAATGACCTGTCTGGATTAACAACCTGTCCGGAATTACAACGTCTGGGTATACCCCCATTTTCCTTTCGAATTGGTTCCCGTTCTATATAAGTGCCCATTTTGATAATTACACGTCATCCCTCACCTTGCCTTTGATAAATGCTCCTATTTCAACAAGAGCATTTATCCCTTTTAATGTAAAAAGTTATTTTTTTTTATTTTTTTTTATTTTTTTTTGTCTTTATAGGCACTGATTTAATATTTCTACTTTATAAGAAAGTTTTCCGTTCTTATAAATGCCCCTTTTCAGGTGTGATTAGTGCCCCTTTTCACCTCTAATAACTGCCTTTTCTACCTTTTCTGCAATTTTTTTTTCTAATAAGTGTCCTTTTCCCTATGATAACATGTGCCTTTTTCCATAACATGCGCCCCTAATCCAAAGTGACTTAGAGCCAATATTCCCAAATGCTCTCTCGCTATGCTCGCTCGTATTAAAAGTATAGCTTATCAAATAAATTTTCATTGTGAAATTTTGCAAATGAAATCCCATCAGACTTGTGTTTCCCGTTTTTATATTACAATGTAATTTCGACATCACAAATTTTGAATATTGTTTGCTCGCTCTCTTTGCTCGCTCGCTCAATATTCAAATCATATACTACAAAACTGCAAAGCATGATGCTAAAGTTGCATCGTGGACATTTTTTGTTTCTTTCCATTTTTATTTCTTTCCCTTTTCACATAATCACATACAAATTATATCATACATTGAAAATAATCACATAATCACAAATTATATCATACATTGAAACAAAAATACATTGAATGCAAAGTATACAAGTAAATCATGTAAATGGATTTAAAAGTTTTAAAGTTAAGACGTGCTTCGACAAAATTAGGGGGGAAAAAAGCAGGGAAAGGCACCTAATTACATACAAATTATATCATACATCAAACAAAGTGTAAACATGTACATGTAAATCATTTGAATGGACCTAAAACTCTTTAAGATGAGCATTGTCCAAAAAGATGAAAAGCAAAGACAGGGGAAAAATCACCTAATCCCACGATCTTACATATACTTAATCTTGTGAAAAAGGAAAGATTTTATCCACATCCCCCTCCCCCCACCCCCCTCCCCCACCCTTCACACACACACACACACACACACACACCACACGCGCGCACACACCCACACACACACAACACACACACACAACACACAGCACACACATCACACACAAACACCCACACACAAACACCCCACATCCTTTCGGTGTTTCACTTTGACTTCCTACGTCATAAAACAAAAATATGCCCTATTCAAAACAAAGAAAAGTTCAACTCATCCCACTTCTCCAAATGTACATGTAATTTTCCCCTCTTCTTCGCTAATTTCTTTTCATTTTCTCTATAACTAGTAATCAATTTTAAAGTACTTTCTAGTGGTGGAATCATTCCCTTTGACCTTGCAGAAAAAAATAATATGCTTCAACAAAAAAATTACAGTATTACACAGATTTATCCTTGAAGATTTCCCCGATAGTCCAAGAAATATCTCATCCCATGACCCTAGTCCAATTTCAGATAGCTGCAAATGTCTTACTACTTCTTCCCAAAGTGTATGAACTATTTGACATTTAAGGAATAAGTGTGGGTATGTTTCAGCCTCCTTTTTACAAAAGGAGCATTAATTATCCGAAATAAAACCAAACTTGAATAGATTCTCATTAGTATAAACAGCTCCATGTAATAATTTAAATTAGAATTCTCGCAATTTGCTACAGAGGATGGAGCCTTTAACTCTTAAAAATATTTCTCTCAGTTCCTTGGCGGTGAAACTAAATTGACTATATGTCCATCCCTTACCTGTAGAACATAATCATTCTGTAGCTGCTTAATAAAGTAATTATAAACTTTCCTTGATTTCAAACCAGACAATGGTTCAACATTTTCTGAAAATTGTAAATAAATATCGTATCAATATACATAAAATTTTCCTCCTTATATTTATCTGGAATAACTGAACATATGTCATGTAATTTTAACAAACTATTACCTTTAATTCCCATATTCCAAAAATGAGTATACGGTTTCATATTTCTATTTTCCATAACATCCCAAAACATGCATATTCCCTTTTTAAACAAATCTTCATCATAAAACGTTTATTTCTTATACACACATCTGTATTATTGAATATGATAGGGTTATGTCTATCTTCTTCATAAAATCTACATTTTTTTCATTTCTTGCCAAACTCTTAAAAGTTCTATATAGAAAGGGGGTATGTTCTTAAGATCCATTTTACCAATATCATAGTTACATAAAAACACAAAACGACCTCCCATCTTTGAACAACAAAAATCAAATGATGTCTTCCATCCTGACAACTCTTCCTCATTCAGTAAACGCTTCAACCACATTAATCGTTGACTTTTAACGAAAATTTCAAAATTATTCATTCTCAACCCTCCGAATTGGTAATCTTGGTACAATATTTTCCTTTTTATTCTATCTTTCCCTCCCACACGAATTCAAACGATATTCTTTCAACTTCCCTAAAAATATCATGTGGGACCAAAACTATTAAGGAAGAGATGTAATTAAGTTTTGAAAGAACATACGTTTTTAACAACTGAATTCTTCCCAAAATAGTGAGATCCAGTTGCTTCCACCAGCCAACCAGACGCTTTATTCTACTTAGTATTTCTTTATAATTCACTTCATTCTTTCTTTTAAGATTCCTTGAAAAATGAACTCCCAAGATTTTTATTTCCTCCACAGTATGTCCAAACAAAAGTGAGCCAGGTTTCTCCCTCTCTTTATACCTAACCTAATAAAGTTTGTTTTTTCCTTGTTAACCTTTAAACCACTGACATTTTCAAAGTCTTCCAAAATCCTTTTTAGCTTTTCTATGGAACTAACATCTTTCACAAAAATAGTTATGTCATCAGCATACATAATTTCCTTGATTTCCTTGTCCCCTAATTTAACTCCCCTAATTTCCTCATCCCTCCTTATGACTCTAGCTAAGGTTTCGATTACTAACACAAATAAATATGGTGAAAGAGGATCTCCTTTGATGACCCTTCTCTTTATTTGAAAATAACCAGTTGACTGCCCCCCATTCATAACACAACTGCTGCAATCATTATACATATAGAACTTTCACCCACATGCAAAAATCCTCCCCCAAACCAAAAGATTCCAATACTTTATTTAAAAACAAATGTGAAACGCTATCAAAGGCCTTTTCAAAATCCACTGCAATTAATAAACCAACTGACTCATTCATGGAATAAAAAAACATATCATCTATTAACCGGACCGCCTCACCTATGTTTCTATTTTTAATATATCCAACCTGATCATGATAAACTACTTCTCCTAAAACTTCCTTTATCCTTTTTGCCAGAACTTTTGATAAAATCTTATAGTCTACATTCAAGAGTGTTATCGGTCTATAATTTTTAATGTACCTTGCATTTTTCCCTTCCTTTTCAATTAATGTAACAACTCCCTGCCTTTGAGAATTTGACAACTTCTCTTTATCAAATGTTTCATTTAGTGCCTCTACAACCATTCCCCTATAGTACCGGCCAGAAAGTGTAATAAAACTCTACGCTTAACCCATGCATCATTACCCGGGGATTTATTAAATTTCATCCCTTTTATTACTTCAAAACACTCGTCTTTATTCAATTTTCCTTCACACAAATCTTGACTTTCTTTACTCAATTTTGGTATATCATATAAAAAATCTATATTATTTGTTTTTTTTCATTTTCATTTTCCTTCAATCCATACAGTGTTTCATAAAAGTTCCTGATTATCTTTAATATCTCCCTTTTATCCTTAACAACATCTCCCTCTTCATTGTATATTTCTTTGATTACACTTTTTCTTTTATTTGACTCCAATAACTGTGTGAAGTATTGCATATTCTTTTCACCTTCCTCATACCATCCAGCCCGAGAACGTACCTTTAATCCTTGACGAGAATAGTCCTACAAATTTTCTAATTCCATTTTCTTTATTTGAACTTCGTCACTTATGGCCTTCAAAGGTGTGTTCACCAACTGTTTTTCCAGATTTCTAATTTCTTCCTCCAAAATTTCAATCTGATCTTTTCTTCTCTTTGCCTTTTCCTTCGAAAAACTTCTAGTGATATCTTGGACATGTAAAGAGAAAAACCATACATGTTTACACACCCTCACCCCACACATTATGATATATCCTGATGAAGGCCTATATGGCCGAAAATTCGAATCTTATCATCGTTTTTATTCCTATCTTCTCTTGTTCCTTAAGTTTGCGAGTCCGAAGCTTACTATATATATAGAGAGAGAGAGAGAGAGAGAGAGAGAGAGAGAGAGAGAGAGAGAGAGAGAGAGAGAGAGAGAGAGAGAGAGAGAGAGAGAGAGAGAGAGAGAGAGAGAGAGAGAGAGTGTGTGTAAATCACTCCTTTAGACACAAAAAGTTCAATATTTCGCCAATAAGGCTTCTTCAGGAAATGATACTTCAGTACAAAAAAATGCACTAAAAATGCACTACATATATATATATATATATATATGGCCCTTGAGTGAAATCATACCCCCACTTATGAGGACCTATGTCTACGCCAATGATCAGTGGCATAATATTGATCATTTTGAATATGATATGATATGATATAATAAAGTATGATATAATATAATATAATACAATATAATATTCATTAATTATTTACTATGAAAATATGTTGGCACATGGAGTGACGGTCAAATCAAAAGTTATATGTCAAAAGAATCACTAGTCACAATATGCAACACAATCCATATACTCTTCTTCACAGTTTTACTATTTCTTTTTTCTTTGTATACCGTATTTTGTTTTTCTATCAGCGTCTTCCCCCTCTTTATTTCTATCTATTTGGCTTCTAACAATCTCTTGCACACTAGTACATGGTATGCCCATTCAGTTCCCATTTTTTTGTTTTTAAAAATGAATAAATCTCCATTTTCTCTGTCATTGCATCCTGATCCTGACGTTATTTGTAAATGAGACCGACAGCCCACGAAACCGATAGCCCACAAGAACCATAGAACAAAGAAATAGGCCTACATCATTATATAAGGGATAATTTCGGTCTCGTATCGGACATCCGCCTAGTGAACTTAAAAAAAAAAAAAAAAAAGAAAAGAAAAGAAAAGAAAAAGAAAGAAATGTCAATGCCCGGGAGACTTGGTGGGCTGTCGGTCTAGTCTCTTGGAATTTTGGTCTCTGGACCCCTGGACCCCATACCACTCACACTCATTTCTTCCAAATCTCACGAAGCTGTGAAATAAATCTTCATTACGGAAGTGATTGATTGTAGGAAATGTTAAAGTGTACCACTATACTCTTTGAATTATAAATCAATATTAGTTGGAATTATTTTGTTTTTCAATTCCACGCTAAATTTGCCTTCTTCCATTTATATATAGAATAGGTTTATATTCAAAAGTGTATTTCTTTTGTTATATAGTATTTAATTACCTACCTTAGTTGTTTTTAACCGTGTTTCCTTTAGGGCTTCTATCAGCTTATAATATTATTGTAGTGTTATAATCTGAAATTAACATATGTCAGCCCTCTGTAAAGACATTTGAATGGAAATATTATCAATATGATAAAGAATTAACGCTTGATTATGGTAGTAGATCATGAGCATGAAGAGGGGGGGGGGGGGGGGTTGTCAGACCAAATTTGCCGAATATCATACGAAACATTGTTTTGAAGGTGTTTTTATTTTGTGTCAAATACATTATATACCCTGTAGAATGTATACATGAAGATATTCAATTCGTTCTGAAATGACATGCTTAAAATGCTTAAATTAAAAGAAAAAGGAGAAGGGTTAAGAGAAAAGACAGAGAAAAATAAAGAAGAGAAATAGAAGAAGAAGAAGAAAAGATTGTCGAGATTTATTTATTTTTCGCCAGCCCTCCCAAAGTCGCTCAGGGGGGGGGGGGGGGGTCAGTTTTATAGGGTATATTTTTCCTCCAATTCTCTGACAAGCAACAACAACAACAACACAGTTTTTAACGCCAACAATTGCTTTTCGCCACCCGAACCCGATAACCCCCCTTTTTTTGGGGGGGGGGGGGGGGGGGGGGGTCAAAAGTTGTCGGGGGGCACTCTGCGCACCCTCCCCCCCCCCACCCCCTTGGGTACTCTAGTGCCCCCTTGCCTCCTGTTTGTGCAGTAAATCTCCCTGAATCTTGCTTTTCATAGTTCGGTAAATATATGTTAACAAAATAATGATAAGAATTACAACATTCATGATAGTAATACATGTACTACTGTAAATATCAATTAATATATGTAATAATAAAGCAAAGGCTTCGCTTTTATCAATGAAAGTGCTATAGTGTATAAATCTTCACTACAACTTTTACAACGTTTATATACAATATTGCACCTTAACAGTGCAAGCATGTGGGAAGCATCAATCATTGTGTCTTATGCTATAAATTCCTCCTCTGTCTTTTCATGCATGGGCTTGTCAAATTACATTGTAATATTCCAACTTACCACTTCCTACAAAGGATATACTATTTTCACATGCCTTTGCCAATTTTCGATATAGAGGGTATAAAATTCGTTTTCTTTCATTCACATCAAGAAAGAAAATACTTTCTTTCAATATCGAAGTGTTAAATGCCATACTAAAGATAACATGACATCCCAGAGTTTAACATGAATTTGTATAGAAAGCTTTCTCCATGTCATTTAGAAATTTGTCATTTCTTTAGTCTGTTTCTCTGATTCATCTGGTTTTGATTAAACCAAATTTGTTAATTTTATAGGAAGGGCTAAATGGAAAAAAAACCTCCTTCTTAATCCATTAAATTAATTATAACGAACAATTGAATTTCACCTACCGAAAATTATAATTCTTATCTTGGCTTCTTTTTCAAATAATTAATAGGCAATATTGATTTTGTTGTTGTTATTTTGCTGCTGTTGTAGATGGATATTGGGGGTGAGAAGAGTAATACCAAAGATACCAAGAGAATAGATTTAGTTGCACACAAACAGATCTTGTGAACTTCGCCCTCTATACGGATTAACAAAACCATAATGTTTTTACAGAGACATTTAAAAATGCCCTTTATTGAGTGGTCACACACGTGACGACCCAATTTTCACTTCTAGAAGAAAAGAATGTTCACTAATTTATGGAAAATTGCTTTCAAACTGTTCAGAGCAAGCCCATCATGCAGCAATTAATGAAAAGTGGAAACTTGCACTCCAAAGGAAATACAAGAAAAGTAGGTTTGAATCCCCAAAAGTGATAATTCAATTCAAGGCATGATCACAGAATTAACACATCCCCCTGTTCCTCAGTTTTGAACTTTTTTTTTTTTTGCACACTCTGTACATTTGTACCGGCACCGGTACAGTGCGTGCACCGCTTTTGAATGAATGAATTGTCATGCTGATTAGATCGATTGAACTTCTATTCATGCTTTCCTCGAGTATCTTTTGAAGCCAAGACATTTAAACCCCCACTGATATTCTAAACTGCATTATTACCGGCAGCATGAGTGGAGATATTGGATTTTGAGAGCAGCAGAAAGGGAATCTTCCTACGACTGTATTGTAGTCCCACGCCTTCCATTTTTTTGTTTGTGGTAAGTGAGTCTGACTTTATATAGAGTGACATTGACAGACAAAGAAAATCTGATTAAGTTAGGTCTATTATTAACATGATTTAACAAAATTAAGTTCAGCTAGCACTGTTGTCAGTGTTACTGGAGTAAAATTGAAACCTGGCTTGATTAATAATATTAATACACTGAGTGACAGCTAAGTATGACATTAAACATGTAGTTTAAGTTAAAGTAAACAAACAAAAAAAGATTAATATCTGTGAAGCTATGAATGATGACACTTATACATGTACAAGCTTATCTGAAGATAACTTTGTACTCCAGACTAGCTTTTGCGGGTGAATAGGCTTCAATAGCTTCTGTGTGTATCAGCAGGCCTTGTTTCAGTCTAAATCATTCATACACAAGAGGAAAATAATTATTTAAAATTTCACTTTCAATTCTGAATCCCCAAATTTGTGACAGTCCCTGAATCGGGTAATCTAGCAAATTTCAGAAAATTAGATCTTGCTTAGAGCAATTTCGTTGTCTGTTTTTGACTGCTGCAACAGTGAATGTTGGACACAGTCCCACAGAGGCAAGGGCCTATGAGTGCAATGATGATGGAGTCAACTCAAGCTTGAGGCATGTTGCTGCAGCTGCAGCTTGGGTTGGCTGGGGCAGGGGGATCATATTTCTAATTTGATGTAGATCATAGGGCTTTTGATGTATTCTGTTGTATTGTGTTGAGCCTTGAAACTGCAATTCATTAAATAAAGTGACCATACAAACATTAATTTTTCTTTAGTTGAAAGTCCCCAAAAAGGAAGTCACCCTACCACCATGATCACTACCAGCTACCCAATCTCTATTTCAGCACAATCTTGAATCTTCAAATCACTGCTCAGCCACCTGCTTTCTCATCTATTTTTAGTCGCTGAAGTTGAACTACACTGGACACATGCTGGACTCTTGAGCCTTAACATCTATGATCATTCCTTTTTCTTCAGAATCCTGTCGTAATATTTGATGCCCTACTTGTAACTATGGCTTCATCATCATCGTCATCTCCATCTTCCTCATCTTCAATGCCATCAAAAGCAGATGACTGGACACCTGAAGATGGAGGACTACATGAGGCCTGTGGTGTGTTTGGATGTGTCGCTGCAGGAGAATGGCCTACACAACTAGATATACCTCAGCTTATCACATTGGGTTTGACTGGCCTCCAACATAGGTGAGATCATACAGGAAATTAGAAAAAAAAAATAATAATACAGGAACTGAAAGTCATTTAATGTAGCTTTGAGAAGCTTGGAAATGTAAATAATATTTGAAAAATTCAACTTCAAAACCATACCCCCTGCCCAGTTGAGCTGTAAGAATATTTTTACCTCTTCTACTGCAGGAGTTCATGACAAGATACATTGGAACAGAGAGCAATTTAGCTCTGAAAAGCACCAAAAGAGCTCTGGAGAATTTAAAGAGAGCTGTGGTGAAAAAACAAAAACAACAATGAAATGAATGTAAAATTACTTCAAGGAAATATTACATTGTGCTTTTAAAACAAAACATCTGACAAGAGCTCACATAACAAAAGAAGGAGATAAGAGTGACTTTAGCTTGTGAAAGGTCAAAAGAAAATACATGTAAATCACCCTCTTCCCCCCAAAATAGAAATATAAGAAAAGAAAAAAAATTCAAAGGTTGATGAATCAATCATGCTTCTGTAAATCATTTTGTTTCTACAGAATAATTCTGAAAGGATAACTTAGAAACAAAGGGTAGATCTAACTCCTTGGTTTCAGTAATTTATTTCTTATGGCAAAATAGATATGAACTTAAAAGTTTAGTTTTAGAGCATGTTTGAATTTAGAGAAAAGAATGAATCAACCCCAAAATATTTATGTTCAAACTTTTATCTATCAGTTCACATCTGCTTGCGGTAAACAATCCATGAACCTTGCTCTTACACAGAGATCAAGGTGTGTTAGTGATACAGTGATTACAGAGACATTCACCAGACTTTTCATGCAAATTTAATTCAGTCACTGAGATAAGCAACAAGTCATGCATATGAATGATGTACATACATGTAGCTGTTTAGGAATACTTTTCTGTTTGTACAGTTATTGCATGGTTTAATAGGTATCAAAGGATCTTCTTGGACTTGAAGCTGTCTAATCCAGACATTGTCCTTGAAATGACCCCTCCCTTTGGCTGTGATGAAAGTCATGTACAGGGTGGTCCAAAATTCTTTCATGTTTGTATTATTGTTTCTTTCCATCTCTCTCTCTCTCTCTCTTTATTTATTCCTCTGTCTCTTCCTCTCTTTATTTTGTTTAGGCTACAGCTCAGTCTAGCTGTCTTTTTATCTGGCTATAGGGCAATTCCATGCATTGTCCCATATGACATATATATGACAATATATTTCATCCATGAATGAAAAATCTCTTGATATGACCATGACTATATGTGGTGATATCATGTACCAGAAAGCACCATATTTCAATGGTCTTATCGAGAGATTCCTAACTTTTGGATGAAATATTGTAAAAAAAGATAAGTGTCGTACGGGATGCTCTGCACGGAATTACCCTGTATATACATCTTCTTTTTATGATCATGTCTCTCGTTCTTTTTCCCCTGCCATCTCATCTTTTTTTCCCCTGCCATCTCATCTTTTTATCTTGAAATTTTCCCTCATTGCCTTTTCTTAATGTGTGTTCACAAGGTAGTGTCAGTTGTACATTCTACCATCTGCAAGAGGGTAGGGATCATGACATATGCCTCACCCTCAATTAGTATTTATTATCCATACATAAGCTCACTTAGGATTGAGGTGTAGAGTTTTTTTAGCATTTGACAGAGGTCATGAAAATACAATTAGCTAACTGAAAGAAACATTTCTGCTGTTGCATATTCAGAGGTCAGGAGAGTGCCGGTATTGTCACAAGTCGAGGTTCATCCAAGAACTATCACAAGCATAAAGGCATGGGTATGGTGAGCACAATCTTCACAGATGAGATCCTGGCCAAGTTACAAGGACATCTGGGGATTGGCCACAATCGCTACTCCACAGCCGGGGCATCGGAGCTCCGGAACTGCCAGCCGTTTGATGTGGAGACAGTTCATGGGCGTATTGCTGTGGCACATAACGGGGAGCTGGTAAATGCTGCTCAACTTAGGACAAAGGTAAGATAAAAATAACCTACTTTCGCTGTCATTTGATTTTATACTAACTGTTCTGTTGTTTTTGGTAAAATAGTAACAGATCATTGATATAGGTAGATATTGAGTTTGAAAATACACAAGACAAAACTATACAGAACTGACAAATTAATTTGATGCCATAAGAACCATAAATAATAACATCCAATAGGTTAAGTGACAGATAGCTCAGTAAAGCCAATGATCAGCAGATAAGTAGCTCAGAATATATCCATCGCATACTTAACGATGTAGAGGTGTCGTGGTCTAGTGGATACGTCAATGGACTGTGGATCACATGGTTCTTGGTTCGAGTCCCGCCATTGCACTACTGTCCTTTGGTAAGACATTAATCAACATTTGCCACTCGCAACTCTGGTGTACTAAATATGTACCTGGTAAGAATTTATTCCTTGAATGCTTTCAGCGCTGTAGGGCAGCTGGCCTAAAGCCATGGCAATAATAGTCCTCTGTAGGTGCCTTGAGCATCCCCTGGGATGGATATGTGCGCAATATAAATGTTACTATTATTATTGTTATTATCATTATTATTAACCTGCCTAACTTGAATGTTCACTTGATACCAAAACAGAATTTAAGCCACTCAGATATAAGGCAATAAACTGCCCAAACTTCCCAAAGAAAGCAGCTACATGTAAGTAAAATAAGATACGCTTAGTCACACAGATCAGTGAATGTGCATTGGGGCCATTGCATGCATGTTTTCACCCTCACGACATTGCCTCTTGCCTTCCATAGTATTTTGTTTGCTGTGGCAATTTTTGAGGCAGCATCTGTGGGGGAATTACTGTGTCCGGTCTGAGCCTTGAAGACCATCTGTAAAAACCATCTGTTTGATAAATTATTTACATGTAGTTGTGACTGATGCAAAATGACCATTCAAAAAAAAAAAAATTAATTTGAAAAAAGGTGCTGAAACATGGTGTAGGTCTGTCCACTGGCTCTGACTCTGAGGTCATCACCCAGATGCTGGCTCACGCTCCTCCTGAGGGCGAACCAGAGGGCCCTAACTGGCTTGGAAGGATACGTCAGCTGATGAACGAGGCTCTCATGGCGTACTCTCTCCTCATCCTTCATGAGAGCTCCATCTACGCTGTCAGGGATCCCTATGGCAACAGGCCACTCTGCATTGGAAAGCTCTTCCAAGCAGGACATAGCAGTAAGTATAATCTGCCCAAATAGAACATCTAAGATAGTTTAATGAAATTAAATTGGTACATGTTTACCTATGAAACAGGATTTTTACTTCATTAGTGACCATTCTCTTCAGGCTGGTATTCTTTTATACACTTATAATTCTGGGAGAGGCAAAGAGAGAGAGAGAGAGAGAGAGAGAGAGAGATAGGAGGAAGGGAAAGGGGGGGGGGGGGGAGCATCTAGTTTACACACGCAAGACACTTGGGAACTCATCCCATGTGGAAACCAGGCAGAGAAACCCTGGTATAATTGTTCAGTCACCCTAATTGTTCATCTTGCAGTTGACTGCCCCAAGGATGACAATGTGGAGGGCTGGGTGGTGTCCTCTGAGTCTTGCTCCTTCCAGTCTATTGGTGCTCACTTCTACAGAGAGGTTCTCCCTGGTGAGATCATCGAAATCTCCAAGACTGGTATCAAATCTCTGGCCATTGTACCCCGTCCTGCTGAAGACCCCCAGGCTTTCTGTATCTTTGAGTATGTCTACTTCTCAAGACCTGACACCATTCTAGAAGGTATTGTCCTGATTGATAAATGTATTCCTTATCTCTAAAAACAATGTTGATACAGGGTGCTAGTGCTAGTCAGTGCTATATTGCAGCAAGGATCCACATAAAGATGTTGAGTTGTTGTCTTTAAGCTTCTATGATTTTGATAGTCTTCTTTTTCTTTTTCTTTTTTAAAGAATGGACAAGCTTTAAACCCAATCTTGAGTTCTGGTAGGCAAATTGAATTTTGAAAGAAACTAGAATTTGGAAAAAGACCCCACATGTAATGTATGTAGGTCAATACAACTAGCTCATTTTCTTTCTCTATTTGCTTCCTACTCAGCTATCTAAACTTTCTACAAGATTGTTTGGCAAGTGTCATTCATTTGAAGTCTTGAACATTTCAAATCAAATTTATTTTCACTTTAAAAACACATCACAAAAATCACTGACAATTCATTGTGATAAATAATAGTGGCGGAATCATTAAATGCACTAGAACGCTTGTTGAAAATGATCCCTTAAGTTTTGATGCAAGTTTTTTTTTCATTCTGTGAAAATATAGTTTCTGTCTATACCCAGGCCTGTCTTTACCAAATTCACAATCAGCTTTAAATCATTAGATAGCCCCTTAATAATGCAGAAAATAAAATGGTTCTCTCCAATGTAAAAATTATGTTTGTGCTTACAGGAGCTCTTTTTGGCTTTGATGTTGTGAAAGTGCAATTTTCTCACAGCAATTTTTATGTTTTTTATTGTTTTTTAGTATTTTTACCAGAGCTCTTTTGGAGCTTTCCAGAAATAATCGCTCGGTGACAAGACATTTGCTCCTGCGACATTTGCTTGAAAGATCAAAGGTTAAGGTCAAGGTCATGATTTTTTTTTTTTTCAGGACAAATGTGAAGATTAAGAGTAGGGTTAGGATTAGGGTTAGGGTTAGGCAAAGACCGGAACAACTGTTGCAGGAGCAGATGTCATGGAACCAAATCGCTCACCACTCCCATGTATTTTTTTTTTTGTTGCTGATTCTCCCATGTTGTAGGACAAATGGTGTATTCTGTACGGAGGAGATGTGGTCAGCGGTTGGCTCAAGAATCTCCTGTTGAAGCAGACATTGTCAGCACAGTCCCAGAGTCGGCCACCCCAGCAGCGCTTGGCTTCTCACATGTGGTGAGTACTATCTTTATAATCCAGTCCAATCCATAGAGTGTTTGGTATAGCGCCTTTTCCTTGCGGTTACACGGCGCTTCACCTTTTGCTCCACAAAGCTGTAAACGGCAACTCAAACAGTGATTAAAAAAAACTTTGAAAGAGAGACCAGTTGAGCTGTGTAACAAAATAAGTGCATCTTCAAAAGTTTCTTGAACTGGTCCACACATTTCTTGGAGAGGCACTGAGTTGGTCACACATAAAATGAAGATCAAATTACATTTTGAGAACTGAAGGAAATGATTAGTTCTCTTTAATGTTTAATGTTACTAGTAATATGTCAGATTTATTGAATTAAGTTTATAAATACTGGTATCTACCTACCCTCAGTGTGGCTGTTAGTGTGTAAGAAGCATACTGTCAAACCAGAAATTTTCGCTTTCATGAAACTGTCACGAATTTCGCTAGTGGTCTTGATTCGCGAAAGTTTCATGCCGCGAAATAATAAAATCACAAAACAAACCACATAAAATTATTGCAATTCGCGAAAGTTTCTTGCTGCAAAATTGGCTGTCATTAACGATTCGCGAAAGTTTTATGTTGCGAAAGTTTCTGGTTTGACAGTGGTTGACATGACTGGGTGATCATCTAGATCCATCTAGATATGCTGAAAAAAGACACAGGAATCATGGCTTTGACACTGTTGGGAAGTTGTAGTTTGGGAATATTATCAGCCATATGCAGATGATTAAGCTTCATACTTCCTGAGCTTAATTTTATCAAGTAGTTCCATCATTCAGACTATGAGGCTTCTTCTTCTTCTGTTTACAGTCCGGCATCCCATACATGGAGGTCTTGACCAAGAACAGGTACGTGGGAAGGACGTTTATCCAGCCCAACCAGAGACTGCGACAGCTGGGAGTCTCAAAGAAGTTTGGCGCCCTCACAGAAAACTTCAAGGGCAAGCGCATCATCATCATTGATGATTCGATTGTGAGGGGAACAACGATCGGCCCCATTATCAAACTACTCAAGAAGTCAGGAGCAAAAGAGGTAAGAAACCTGTTTCTTGAAGCATTTCAATCCTATTCAGACTATTTGGTTAGAGAGAAAGTTTTTACTGGGAAATGGGGGAGGGTCTGACCATTTCTCTTCCTTTATATCACTGTGTGTCTCTGTCTTCCGTTCTCTCATTCAGCATGGCTTTCTTAAATTCTCACACTCACACATCTAGATGACACACGAACTCAGACACAAGCAGTATTCACTATAAGTCATGTCAATATCCATGCATCATTTCCCTAGGTACATATACGGGTAGCATCTCCACCGGTCACCAACCCCTGCTACATGGGCATCAACATCCCGACGAAGGAGGAGCTTGTTGCCAACCGCATCCCTGTTGACCGACTAGCCAGTTACTTCAACGCAGACAGCATCGCATACCTGTCGATAGAGGGTCTGCGAATGGCCGTCACTGAAGGCATGCAGATAGAGGAAAGCAGAAAGCAGAAGCGTCTTCACTGTACCGCTTGCTTGACTGGCGAGTACCCTGTCAAGCTGGAATGGTGATAGCACATTGGAAATGTGGAAGTGGCTACCAGTAGATTCTAGGCTTGCATTTGTGGACTGCTGAGATATGAAACCATCATTGTAGTGTGTTGTTGACCTTGTTGTATGCTGAGCATGCTACTATCCTCAAGGTCACTCTCTGTCCATGAACTTCATGGCATCACAGTATTATTGTAAGCTCAAGATTGCAGTGTTTCACCAGTACTTGGCATGAAATTTCAAAGATGCCATGAAGAAATATTTGTATCTGCTAAACACTGTAGTTAGGTGACAATTTGGACATTGTTCTGCCACAACTTCCTGGTATATGTCTGTTCTTGTTATCTCTTATCTAAGTATTTATTACTGCACTACTTAATGGCACTGCAGTCTGGTTTGGTAACTTTGTAGCGGCTTGATAAAATCTGAGCTGCCTGGCCTTACATGCTATCAGTGTATGTAATATGGTGTAAAAATGAAGCCCAGGAAAAAAAAAAGGACTTCAAAATCATCATGTGCTTCACAAAAGTAAACATATGTAAGTGACCGGAAATGCCAGACTAATTTTTCCACATAGACTCAGTGTTAGACTAAAGCGTATGGCCATACGCTTTCATAAATGGGAGTATTCAGTCACAGATATCTTGATAATAGCATTATATATTTGAAAACCTTTCTATGCCTGGCTATTTTTTTATCCTTCTGAACATTATTATACAAGACAGATATCAAAATTCAACAATTTATTAAATCAAGCCTCCACAAAGTTACTGAATCCCTTTAACATCTGGTTGAGATCACTGTACTTGCACTTCACTCACATCTTGTTGACATAATTACACAACTGATGATGTTAGAGCAGAATGAGATTAACTCTGATGTTGAGATGGAGTGTGATTTGTTTTGATTTCAGCAAGTCATAAGTCATCATATTGTCCACTGAGAGCCAAAAGGGCTTTAATAGAGTTAACACCCTTCTGGCTCTAAACAGGTACCATTTTGTATAGGATTGTTTGTACTATAAGAGCTATTTTGAAATTGATTGTATCATAGCTATCAATGTGCTGTGCCAGTTTCTTGTATAATGAGCGTGCTGTATAGTATACATGTGCTGTCACCACATTCCGGTTATATGGAATGCAGTTCATATTTACAGAATTTTTGTTGAGGAGAAGGATTTTACAATTATGTTGATAATGAGATGTGAAATGATGGCTAATTCAAATTTTTATGACTTTCACTTGATTTTCAAAATTTATTTTAGATATCAAAATGATAACAGCATGTCGTTGATAGGGTAATATGGTGTTAAAATTGGCTGCATGACAGTCTTACCAGTGCCAGTGAGGAATTATTAGTAGGTACAAAGAAGAAAGAATATATGTGTCCAATGATAAGATGCTTTAAAAGGGGATTTCCTTTGATCTTGCAGCTTCACTTTCAAACATTGTGCAAAATTCAATTAAAATTATGAAGGGAAAGTGAGTGTATTCTATTTACAGGTATCTGTTACCTTGTTTCCTTGAACCATTTATAGATTTTCTTTTGAGGAAAAAAATGAGGAAATAATTGTTTATTATTTCAAACATGGAATGCTGAGCTCATTTTACGTGAACAAACCACTCATAATGACCCGTTCCCTTTGCTTCAACTGTACTGTTCCTGACATGAAGCTGGTGGGTAATTAAAGAATTTAACATTTCTAACATCATTACTTGTCGTTTGAGCTGAAGATGAAATGACAACCAAATTCTTATGAAATGCTGCCAGTTGTGCTTGTAACCACTAACCTCAATTTATTTAGAAATATACTTGTCCTTCTTTTAATATAAAGACTGAAAATGGTCCTCTTTTTGTTCCAGATATATCATTTCCTTTTCATTTATTTATTTTGTATTTTTGTTGTTAGTAAAATTGTGTAGCAAGTCATGTATACAGTGTTTTTTTAAATGGAGTTGTATATATTCACTTGTCATGGTAAGACTTATAAAAACATCTGCATATTTAAGCTTTCGAAATGTTCTTTGTCTTTGTCTTTGGCAATGCATAATTGTATTCAATACAATAATAGCAGCCCTGAAGAAATTTAAACGTTATTTGGAACAATAATGAGGGTATCAAGTTAGGTGCAGTTTAATGCAGTAAATGTAGGCTATTAAGTTTGTAACATAGAAGAAAGCTGTGAAAATTCCCAGCCCATGAACTTGCTCTATTGCATCTTTTTTGTTGCCAGTATTGTACATGTATTTTCATTTTCATAAGAGAATGGATTGAAAGAAATGGACCCTGATGTAGTGTTAAGTGATAGAGACCATGTATCCGTATCCGGACAACTACCCCCTGGACAATTACCCCCGGACAACCACCCCCGGAAAAACACCCCTGGACGATACCCCCCTAGGACAACTACCCCCAGGACAACTACCCCTAGGACAACTACCCCCAGGACAACTACCCCCCCCAGGACAATTACCCCCCCCCCCCCGGACAACTACCCCCAGGACAATTACCCCCCGGACAACTACCCCCGAACAACTACCCCTGGACAGCTACCCCCGGAAAAATTGTCCTGGGTGTAATTGTCCTGGGGGGTAGTTGTCCTGGGGGGTAGTTGTCTGGGGGGTAATTGTCCTGGGGGGTAATTGTCCTGGGGGGTAGTTGTCCTGGGGGGTAGTTGTCCTGGGGTGTAGATGTCTAGGGGGGTAGTCGTCCAGGGGGTGGTTTTCCGGGGGGTAGTTGTCCGGGGGGTGTAGTGTCTTGGGGTAGTTGTCCTAGAATCCATGTATCATCTGTTTGGAGCCAGAAGGGCATTAACTCATATACTTGAACACAGAGTAAATGCCCTTCTGGCTCTCAACAGACAATATATATCCTATAGTCTCTTATGATTCTGACTTATAACACTGTGAATAATAGGAATACTTTTGTGTAAACATTATTGAAACCAGACAAGCGCAAAATTTGAAATTCCCTTGTTTGTGACATCATATTATTGACTTGTATTGTACGTGTATGTCCAGGGAGGATTTCATTTCATGTACAGTTTTTGTTGCTCAAATGATTTCGTGTGAGCTCTATTCCTTGTACAGTTGTGTGATATTAAGATATGGTATGAATATTGTGCAGTACTCCTGAATTTGTTTTCACTGGTTGTTTTTTTTGTAAGACAGATTTTTTTTTAGCTATACATATAACTGTGTGTTGTCTTAATAAAAGCCTTGTATACCACATGATATTTACTTATACTGAACATTTTGAAATATGTGGATTTAAGTTGAATATACAATTACAGGTCAATGTTAAGATTTTATAAAGGGGGAAATATTATTTTGAAATAATTAGGCTACATTCGTTGTAAACCAGTAATCTTTCCATCATGAAACTAAATTGTGGATTGGAAAATGTCAAGTGTTGTAATTCAATGCTTTTGTGGCGTGAAACTTGTGTTTGCAATTCTGGACCACTTGCACAATTGCATGCGAAAGTGTGGTTTTAAAGTACCTATAGTGAAAATGTTTTTTGTATGTTTAGAAATTTATTTTTGCAGCTGGATGAACATATCTCAAATGTGTGATAACGTGCAGTGAGCAGCTGCACTACTGAAAGCAACTGTTTATTGAGATAAAAGTATTCTGTTTTAAAAACAGTGTATTGTTGAATAGGAAGTATGCAAATCTTGTAGACCCTAGTCATGATTATATAATTACTGCAATGGGTGAACAAAATTGAAAGGAAATATGTAGTCTGTTTATGTATCTCAGAAGTGTAGAGCAAATGTTTTCTGACTCATTTAATCTAATTGTAATGTATGTGTACGAGTCCATCATTGTTTGAAATAGTAAAATGTTCATTATGTTAAAGAGGAAAAGGCTGATTCAAATATAATTGAAATACACAAGTCCTGAAACTGTGCCTAGTTTTATTATGAAATCTTGAAAAAAGGGTGTAGCTTGTTGACCGAACAATTTGTTTGCAGCATTCTGTCTATGCACATTTTGATGACCTATCAACATGATATTACTCCACTCAGTCCACTGTTACTTTGCTAGTCATCATTTTTATTTTTATCATTATTTTTTTTCGTGCTTGCCTTATTTATCACATTATTAACTAATTACAGCCTTTATGCAGAGTTATATATTTAGGGGGGGGGGGTACTTTGTATGTTTATTTCTGTTCATAGGATTATATAAGCTACTAGCTTGGCACAAATTTTTATATTGAAAAGATAAACATGTGTATATGTATCTTTTAATATGTTAAAGGATTGACAGTTGTATTTTGTCCTTTATTAAAGATGCTTTTGGACATGTAAAGGGGGAATAGTTGAAAACTTATCTCTCTGTAAAGCTGTATTCAGGATGGTACTGAAAGTTGTGAACAGTGAATGCACTGAACTCACATATGGGTTTGTGCTACTGCACAAACATGTGGCATCGGATTTTGGTCCCAAGTTTTAGAATGATGCTGGTCATATTTTAAGTGCCAGAGCATTTTGAGAGCAGCCCTTCTCACATGACGTTGCTGCTATGATGTTCTTACAGTGGAGATTGAAATGACTGATGAAGTTAGGTAATCAATTACATGTACATGTGTAGTACCTTTGCCAGGCTCGGTCCTACTCAACATTCTTTTGAGTGTCAAGTCTTGTCTGGTCCTTGATAGATCTTGACCCATTGAAGGTTGGACAGTCGTTTCTAGTGGTTAGATAGTCTCTTCCCTCTCCTTTTACAACAGAGGAAAAACTGAGAAAACATTTGAATGCACGCATGGAGAAAATGGAAGGAGGCGTATTAAAGAAGCAAAGTTTGTGATGACTTTTTTTTTTACATTAATTTGTAAGACAGAGTCAGTGAACGTTATTTTTACAGAGAAGTGGGCTCCACATATTGAAGGTGCAAAAGTAATTGTGTTATAAATGCATAGAATTGTTTTTTATTGATGATACCATTGAGTTATGCTATTAGTGTGTAAGCAATAGTGTTTATAGGGATATCACAAACTCGTTTTAGAGTTAATGGTTTGCACTTTAATATGGATTTCAGGTTTGGTGTGCATATGTAAGTGGGGTGTAATAGGAAAGAAATAAATGGCATTTATATTTTAAAAAATATATTCACTTATCATCTGAGGGAATTTTGTTATTTTTGTTGTGTTATGTGTATGAGATATCAGGATATTGTATCATGTATAAACATAATGCACTATTAAAACCATTTTGAATTGTCTGTCTTTTAACAATATGCAATTAATATTTTCCTTGTGTTCACAGACTTCAGAAAAGTTAACTTTGCAGTCTCTTACTACTTTTATAATTATTCCTCTGTATTCCAAATCACAACATTGCTCTTTAAGTTTTCTGCCCTCTTCTGTGAATTACCAATACTTTTAACAGTGATCCGCAGTGTCTGTGGCCGTAATTGTGTTGTGCCTGTAATTTATTTTTTTCAAGCTGCAATGGCTAAGAGGCGTATGTTTGTGAATTAATATTAATG